>CM056581.1:39072500-41472500 GCA_029721435.1 Gymnothorax reevesii | reverse complement strand
ATGGCTCTCACGGAATAGCTATGTTACAAACATACAGAAAAATGATATTACAGAATATTATGCCTTGCTGCAAATTATTTTGTTAAAATTAGCAGAGCCTTAAATATCCATAGCAGTAAAATGCAACACATGCATTCATGTTAAATGAAACACAATGTAGGCAGTAATATTATAAACATCGTACAAACAAATAAAATACTGACAGGAACAATTGTTCTGCAAAATGAATAACTTTACTCCTTGTATTTAATGCAAATTTTGCAGATATCATACATTTACTCGAGTAAAGTTTAAAATACAGGTTTTTTACTTGTTCCGGAGTATTTTCATAGTGTGGTATTGCCAGTTATACTTGAGTAAAAAATCTGAATACTTCTTCCACCGCTGTCGATTTACGATAGAGTTGGTGTCAATGTATTATTATGTCGTTATTATATGCCATCTGCCAATGTTGTAAGTTCAACACAATTTAATGAAGTTTCACAAATTATAAGACTTTGGGTGGAGACACGGAAACTTCACCTGACACATGGCAGTCTGCCAACAATAAAATTAGACCTACAAACAATTACCCACTTCCAAGGAGGATAGTGCTTATTGATCAAAAAATAAATAAATAAATAAATATAAGCAATGAAAAAGTCTATCCCATACGAGGATTGCTCTAACACCAATACTACAGTTAATCCTACAACACTTTTCAATATATCAAAAAATAAATCTTTTAATAAATATACATAGGATACTGTGAATGTATAAAGTAAAACAGTATAAACTATAGAGGAGGGTAAAAAAAACCCTTTAAGTACAATGAGAGAGGGAAGCATGGGTAGGGAAAAGTCAAGGGAGAGGACGATGGGGTTGGTAAATCGAGGCACTGCGTCTTTACTTGAAGAGGTGGGAGAACTGGTATATTGGTGATCCCAGGAGTGAGTTCCACAGTTTGGAGGCACTGTAGGAGAGGGGTAGGAGGTAAGTATGGAAGATGTGGCATGCCCATCAGATCTAGTGCCGACAGAGACTGTGTATAAAGAGGAACATCGTGTCTCCACTTCCTAGCACAGTACAAAAATGGAGCCAAAATATCCTTCATATGAACGCGGCCATCTTGCACATTTGGAGCCAGAGTCTGCACAGTAGTGACCAGTCCTGCCCATACACCCAACCTACTCATAATCACATTCCCTGAACCTTTGACTTGGCCCAAGTGGCACATTCTGTAAGCAGTAAATGCTGCATGTAGTGCACAGCCAAGAGACCATTTGTACCATGATTGAATGCTTATTCATGAGTTCAATAGCTCGGATATTTTCAAAGTGCAGTCGTATGATGTTAAAATACATTTTCCTCATCCTTGGCGGTTGATTACTTAACCGATGTCCGAGACTTACTGGCTAGCAAATACATTGACTATGGATAAGTAGTCGGCTAGCTACATCATACCAACACATTTGAAAATCTATGCTAACTAATCTGTAAAAATAAGGTAGAGTCTGTATAGGTGAATGTTAGTTCGAACTAGCTTGCTACCCAGCTAACAAGTGTGACCCTTCTGAATCTTGATCTACTAACAATAGTTAGGAAGCTAGCTAGCTATCAGTTTTTGAGTCACCTATGCTAGCAAAGAAAAATTATTGTAGCAAGCCCTTTGATATGTTCAGGGCAATACTGTGAGGAGTAGTTACGTCACACCATGTTCAAAGTAAAGAGCCTTCAAAGAGTGACCTGTTACAAAATGTTGTTAAACTAGGTGTCGTGGATTTTCTTCAGCATATTGAGATTCCCCCATCCTCAAGCAATTGGAGAGAGACAGATTCTTGAAAAAGGAAAAATTAGGCTTTATTGTGTCATGTTGAAAAATGTAAAGAGGAGCTGCCCCCAAGACGAACTGCAGAACTGCAAGACGAACTCCCCTGTAGAACTGCTCACGAACTGACGGTCCCCCCAAGAACTGACTTTCTCCTTCTGTGCATACTGTTATATATCGCAAATCTGGTCCCTCCCCTTTTCATTCTCGCTCTACAATTGGTCAAGTAACTTGAGATTGCAATTAGGTAATCTTTCAGGAATTTGATACGTCACAATGGAAACTTACTGGCACACTCAGATGAAAAAGAAAAAAGAAAAAGAATACAGCCAAAAAGAAAAAGATACCATGGGTTGAATTCGATGCATATCAAATTAAAAACAGATAATTCAATTGAGTATGTTTTCAGTTGCAAATAATGATTTTGCTGAACAAATATTGGTCAAAGATGCAGAAATCAAATACATCTTATGAATATGGTTTTTGAATCAACTAAGCAAAAAGCCTGCTTATGCGTGTGTACTGCTCATGCAAGTGTGAACTGAATTGCCCTGTTTGTATATTTGTCTGTGTTTGCACTGCAGTATATGAATTACTTGTATGTATGCGTGTGTGTGTGTCATGTGTGTGTGTGTGTGTGTGTGTGTGTGTGTGTCTTTCTGCTGCCTGCATATTATAATTATTGATTATTAGTATGAGCAAATGATAAAATATATCTATAATCAATATTATCGAATATAACAAACAATGCTGAAATAAAATCCTCAACATAGGCAGCTTCCTATTCCTTTCTACTACTGCAGACAGTAAATGATGCTATGCTCAGAGCGAAGGTGTTTTACAATCGATTTTATTTGAACTGGCAAATCACTGTGGGTTATAATCAGTTGTACGGGGACCTAGCGACTTAGGCACATGAAATGTTAAGATTATATCTCTTCTCGAAGGTTGCACTCCTGCTCTGTAAAATTCCTGGAAGTAAACCAGCAGGTGACAAACAAAGCTGTCAATTATGCGTTTACACCCATTTTTGCCTGACTACCAGGAAAAAAAATATTGTAAAATCACAATTTTTGTGAAACTTCCCCAATCTTTGTAAGGTAATTAGACGTCTGAAAAAAAATATTTTTTGAAAAAACTTTATTTTTGAAATATCATGTGTCCTCTACAGTGGACATCGGAAGGCGATACGTGTGAAACTGAACGTTGATAGCTATCAGTTTGTGGCAAAGACAACAACAAAAAGTCAACATAAGACTGACTTAAACTTCCACATTTTTGTTTTGTAGTGTATGGACATACAAAAAAGTAAACAAAAGCCCTTAGAATGAAACTTCATCATCACTGCTTTTTTGTGCTTATTTGGTATGATACTTCAAAAAGCAATTCCCCTTCTTTGAAACACAAAGGAATACCTTGGGCACTTTTTGCACATCACATATGTTTTGCTCTTGCAACTGGATTTGCAACATCTTGATGCATGTGTTTCATCCACCATCTCTGGAAGATGGATGGCGCCGTAGTGTCTCAGAGCTGCATTTGGCCGCAGTTTCCACTTTTGACATGAGGGAGTGTAGTCATCCTCGCTGTCACTTGCAATTCCTACTTGGGCCCGAGTAATCAACTCTTCACCAAGGAGCAGTTTGAAGTCAAGGAACTTCAATGGTGTCTTTCCCAAAAACTGGCAGTCACGCATATACTGAAGCCATGAGTTAGCGTTTGCCAGATCAAAAAAGTGAAAAATTGCATGCACTGTCCACTTCTAGTGCGAGAGGCCATCCTGTAGAAACTCTACATTCGGTCAACCAAGTCCACGCCACCCATGTTGGTGTTGTACTCAGCAATTACCAGTGGCCTTGACACCTGGACAAACCTTTCATCTTAGACCATCTTCTGTGTGTGTCCTGAGGTTCAATGCCATAGGCAAAGGAAGCAATGACAACTGGCTCGTTGTCCAACCACTTTATGACAGCAAGTTCAGGAGGGCTTCGTCTGACCACCAACTCCAATGCCCCTCTTCCTTTCTTTTTGAGATGCTTATCCCCTATGATCTTGCACTCCTTTGGAACCCTGTTTTTCATGAGGGTTCCAGTCCCCGTCAGCCCTTTTATCATCAGGGTGTTGAGGAGGTTGACAGTTGTAAAGAAACTGTCAAAGAACAGGTGGGTTCCTTGGGGAACAGACTTGGCTAAATGAAGAACAGATTGTTCTCCTATGCCCTGTCCTGCTGTAGCTCTGAAGGTAGTCTTGCCTTGGTAGACCACAAAGTCTAAGACCAGACCAGTTGGTGCGGCCAAGACAAACACCTTCAATCCAGTTGGGTATGGTTTGCCTGGTAAATACTGGTGCACTGGGCAGCAACCAGTAAATGGAACCATTTGCTTGTCAATGCACAATTTTCCAGTTCTAGTCAGACATCCGTGCCTTACCTTGGATAGGAGGGGCCTGATTCTCCACATCATCATCTGAAACATCAAGGTCTTTGACGATCTTAATGGAATTTCTTAGCTTGTAAAACCAATTTCTGCTCATAGATTCTGCCACAATTTGAACTCTGGTATTGAGGCCCAATACATTGGAATGTTTGGATATCCTAGACAGCTCATGTAAATAGAATTCCCAAGTCTTCAGCTCTTCAGGAGTGGTATTTAGTGTTGCTTCAGACACAAGGACTTCACGCTGATTTGTGCACGTAGCCATTTCTTCAAACACGGAGTCATCGATGTACTACTTAAAATAATTCATCTTGGTCCAGTTTTGCCGAGTCATTGCATCATTGCTCTGAGTAATGGGAGGAGCATCCAGCTGGAATTTGAATCTTACGAAAGGCAATAAAGGGAGAAGAAGAATAACATGAGTCCCTTATTGTTTGAAATAAGAAGTTATTATTTTTTTTAAACACAAACTGAAGGTGTACTTGTCAATTTTGTTGGTGTTTTTTACAAAACGACGATGATAAAAGATTTATCTTATTTTATTTTATCTTACTTTGGATTCTTGCTCCGCAGTGGGCACCGACTGGACTTAGAATGTTCTGCTTGCTCTCACTCAACTGCGTCTGCTTGCCCTGCCTGAATTTCATCCTCAGAGCTTCTCTGAATCGTCTTCCTGTGCTTCTACCTCAAACAATGCATCTCGATCTTCCTCATCAGACAACTCAATATCTGAGTTTCCATCAACAATTCGTAGTAAAAGTCTCTCTGCTACTGAGAGTGAATCCCTTTCTTGTCATTTGAAAACAAGAGCCATCTGGCAATGGCGTATCCCCCCGGCCCCCCACATTCATGGATGAACTGCTCAAGAAATTCCTAAATACCAAAAGGCATATTTACATATGACACCTGACCTACACGTCAAATTTTGTGAAGAAATACTGAACGGTTTTCAAGTTATGCTCCGGACAAAAGAATGTTTACAGACGAATAGACGGACGGACGTACAGACAGATGGACGGACAGAGCGATAGCTATATCCCCCTGCATTATATGCCGGGAGGATAAAAACAGAAGAAAATGGAGGAAACAACTACAAATGTCCACTACGGAAGACATTTTTAAAACACGTGAATATTATGTTAAAATACAGTTGAAGTAATTCAGAAAATGTTCTAATGTGTTCTTAAGAGATTTATATAAAATATGCAAACAACGTTTTAAGACAAAATTTGCTCAATAAAAAGTTTTATGCACTCACTTCTCCTCTTTCCATAAAACGAGCTTGCACTAATGGACGCCATCTTCCTAGCTGAGAAAGAGAAAGGTACCAAAGCCCCATCCCTTCACATTTGGTATCATTGAAAAGCTCTAAATATCCTCTTTAGATAACAAAAGGAGTTATTTCAGTACAATGTAGTGAGTGGGAGATATTCAGGTTTCCAAATGGCCTCCACAGAGGACAAATTTGAACTACTGGTAGTCAGGAGGATATCAAGGAACTAAAACAATTTTTTTCTGAAAAAATGAACGATTGTATGGAATTAAATTTAACCTGCTTTGAAATTAATTTTATCAGGTTTTGAATTGAATTTTGGGTTTGAATTGAAATTAATCAGCTTTGAATTGAATTTTATCAGTTTTGAAATTGAATGAAAAAGTAATCAGAAACTAAATCCAATTATTTGTATTGAATTTTAAGATAAAACTTGAAGCATTTCATTCAGTTCGTACATTCAAATTCAGTTAATAAAATTCAAATTCAGTTCTTTAAATTCAAATTCAAGTTGAGTAACATCACATGAATGCGCATCGCAAGCTGCAGTCCTGCCTCCGTCCCTCGTGGCTTGCCATATTTGGAATAAGTTGGCCTACATAATTTCCGGGAAGCACACCTCAGAATGTAAGCCACCCAACTCTACACCGAAAACGTTTACAAAAAACTTCGGCTCCTTATCAGTTTATTTGTTTTAGCTCATCATATTAATCTTCAACAGTTAACCCTGAGTCAGCCCATTTGTAAATGCACTCACTAATTTCTAGCGTTTCTTCGGCGTAGTAAATAATGCTAACGTTAGTTAGAATTGGGCCACTTTCTCCCAATCGGTGTGTGTGAATATCTTTATCTGGCGAGCCTACACGTTCAAGCTCGTGGGCTTCAAGTGTAACCTTATATTCAGTCAAAATCAAAATAATTTGATAGAGCTGTTTATAACTTAAACTTCATATGGCTTTATGGTTCAGAATACTTGGACTCACAAAATGATGAGATACCTGCGAGGAGAAGAGGCTGTGTTAAAGATAATATTTCAGCATAATTCATTATATTCACTAATACTGATTGTATATATATTTTTTCATTATTCATTCATTACTCATACTAATAATCAATAAACTAACAATTAGATTGAGAATTATATTTAGCCATCAATAATCATAATCAATAACCATATTATGTAGGCAGCAGAAAGACACATAACATAACACACACACTCATACATACAAGTAGTTCACATACTGCAGTGCAAACACACAGACACATACACATAAAACATCATAAAACACACAGACAAATATAAATACAAGCAGTTCACACACAGACAGACACACATATACAAGCAATTCAGTTCACACATGCATGAGCAGCTCACACACACACATAAGCAGCACGCTTCTATTGCTTTGATTAGTAAGCAGGCTTCTGTTTAGTTGATTCAAAAAACACAATCAGATGATGTATTTTATTTCTGTAGCTTTGATCAATATTTGTTCAGCAAAATCATCAGTTGCTACTGAAAACGTAATCAATGGAATCATTTGTAATCATGTATCAAATCAAATTCATCCACTTATAACTTTTGCTTTGAACACAGGCAAGAGAGATGAAAAAAATATGTCTGGGCACTGTGGCGTTCCTAAGCAACTCGGCACCCTAGGCAGAATTACTGGTAGTGACCCGCGCCCCCCCCCCCGCGCCCGCCCGCCCCCCGCAACTTATTAGACCGACCACAAAATATTCATCAAAAACTCACACAGGGCACAGGGTATCTTCACTTCTCTGGAATTTTAAAACCGCAGTTGCAGTGCAATATGCATAATGTAGTAATTGTACTACAATAAACTATACAGCAGCCATGTATATGTTATAGAAAAATACAGGAAGAAAGTAAAATCTGCACACTGGGTACACTCCATATATTTATTGCTAGTCACAACCCAATGTAACAATCTTCCTCATCATAGAAAAATACAAACACAACAAATTACAAATAGTAAAAAATGTAAACTAGAAAGAGTGCAAATAATTAGTTCAATATGCATACGTTGTAATTGTACTACAATAAACAGGGCCATAAACAAAATACCTAGGGCAACCTCAATCTAGCCCACAACATCTAGCCAACAACAACAAAATGGCTCAAAAAATAGCAGTTACTGCTAGTCACGACCCAATGTAACAATCTTCCTCATCATAGAAAAATACAAACACAACAAATTACAAATAGTAAAAAATGTAAACTAGAAAGAGTGCAAATAATTGTTGCAATGTGCATATGTAGTAATTGTACTACAATAAACAGGGCCATGAACAAAATACATAGGACACCCTCAATCTAGCCCACAACATCTAGCCAACAACAACAAAATGGCTCAAAAAACAGCAGCATTGTCAAGGAAACAAGTGGCAAATATCTGTAAAGCCTAACAGAGAATGCTTTCTACATTTGGAGTGGTCTAATGGCCTCAAATAGACTTGTGAGCAACTCAATTCTAGAGTCTTACTCGCCTTGTCTTTCTAGCAACAAAGTGCAATAACATCGTCATAAGACAGCTGTTGTGAGACCCCATGATCTATACTTATATTGGCTCAAAAAAGAAAGAAAAAAAAGAGGACAAAAAGCCAATGAATCCCCTCTGTAATAAATCTGTAACTTCAAATAAAACATTAGCAAATGGCTTGACACAAACGATTTGCTTAGCTAGTACGTTGTGTTTTTGATCTGCATTCTGCAACGCGCTGGACTGCCATTAAGCCATGATGATAATTGACGCCGCTCTGTCTGGCCTGCCTTATGTTATAATTGCCTTGGTATGGTCTCCCTGTGTGGTGAACTAGTGGTGGCGTCGCGATGCATAAGCCGCCGCGGCGGCGCTGTGGGTGTGTTGTGTTACAAGTTACGTGTCTGTAACTAGTTGAGTTCAACAGAGAGAGAATTACCAAGCCAACTTACCTGAGACGCAAGCGCAGTAGGACTACAGGAGAGAGCAGGGGGGCAGGGAGGAGTCGTGTCCAGGTCGTGTCCTGTGTGCAATCCATTGGGGACCGTGGCAAAATTACAGGCAGGTTGCAGGCAGATGCTTTATTTAGCCATTGCTTAAAGACTTTACGACTGTATGTACTGTTGTTAGATTGCTGTGTCTTTGTTGTTGTTGTTTTATATTGTGAAATAAAAAGTATTTATTTAAAAAAAAAAAAAACTTCTCCCCTCCCTGGCGCCTTTTCTGCTCGCGAGCGCCCCTAACATCCGCCTAATGACAGAAGCGCCCCTGTATGGGCAAGTCTCTTAGCTGTAAGTTTCCACTGTGATGCGTCTTTACTTTGAATTCCTAAAGGATAAGCTAACAGGGTTTCAGGTTGCCTGTCCAATTGTAGTGCGAGAATGAGAGGTATAAGACCTGATGTAAAAGTGAGGAGTGCAGTTCTTTTTGCGCAGGAGGAACTCGGCTTTACATTTATCAACATGACACAATAAAGCCTAATTTTTCTTTTCAGATTCTGTCTCTCTCCAATTGCTTGAGGATGGGAGAACCTCAATATGTTGAAGAAAACCACAACAGCTGCAATTAATCCCATAGGGGTTGCAGCTGACACAGGTCTAAGAAATATTTCGTTTTTGAAGCGATACATCACGCAATATGCAAATTCACTCATGCACGAAAATAGAGAAAGTTAAGAGTACGGGGATATGCTCTCTGCTGAAATACGGTGCCAACATGGATTTACGTATTGTGTGCACGTGTTTCTGCAGTAGCATTTTAATCGCTCCAGGTTCATTTATAGCTGGCTAGCTATATCCGGCAAATCATCTACAACATTCACAGAAACATGAAATGCAATGTAAATTCGGAGGCTCCTCGAATCAGTATACTTTTCTACTGGTCATCGGCAAAGTCACTAGTTCGGTCTCTGTGGCAGCGTCTTTACAGTGAGTAAGCAATGTCCGAGTTTTTACTTCAGCATATTTATTCAGGGTTTTCACCTGCCAGAGAACGAACTAGTGACATTGCCGATGACCAGTAGAAAGTACTGAATTCCGAGGAGCCACCGAATTAACATTGCATTACATGTTTCCGAGAATGCTGTATATGGTTTGTCGGATATAGCTAGCCAGCTATAAATGAACTTGGAGCAAACTTCATATGCACACAATGTGTAAATCCGTGTTGGCACCGTATTTCAGCAGAGAGCATATGCCCGTACTCTTAAATGCATATTTTCGTGCATGAGTGAATTTTCATGTGCGTGAAGTACCGCTCCAAAAACGGTATATTTCTTGGACCAATTTCAGCTGCAACCCCTACTAGATAAAATTATAGTCTCATCTCCTCACGCGTATGTCATCATTTTGTGACTCCAGGTATTCTGAACCATTAAGCCATATGAAGATGAAGCTTTAAATTCTGAACAGCTCTGTCTAATTATTTTGATTTTGACTGAATATAACGTTACACTAGAAGCCCAGGGGCTTTAACAAGTAGGCTCGCCAGCGAAATACTGTACATTTATACATACCGACTGGGAGAACAGACACTCAATCGTAACTAATGTTAGCATTATTTACTCAGAAGAAGAAACTATAGAAATTAACAAGTGCATTTACTGATGATGTTAGGCAAACTCGGGGTTAACTGCTGAAGATGAATATGATGAGCTAAAACAAATAAACTGATAAAGAGCCGAAGTTTTGGTGAGCGTTTTAGGTGTATTGTCGGGTGGGTTTGGAATTCGTTCTGAGGTGCGCTTCCCGGAAATTACATAGTCACCTTATTCCAAATAAGGCAAACCACGAGGGACAAAGGCGTGACAGTAGCTCGTGATGCGCGTTCATGTGATGTTGCTCAACTTGAATTTGAATTTAGGGAGCTGAATTTGAATTTTATGTACTGAATTTGAATGTACGAACTGAATGAAATGCCTCAAGTTTTCTTTTAAATTCAATACAAATAATTAGATTCAGTGAGGATTGGAATCATCTGGCCAATTCTAGTGCTTGAGTACTCTGGAGGGGCGTGTCTTTGCGAGAACATAGGAGGGTTCCATAATAACACTATCTTTATATGCAGTCATTGGCCAGACTGCTGTTCTGCGCAGAGCTGCCTGTACCCTGACTTGTTCCAGAGAGGTCGCTGCTCGTTGGCTTTTGTCATGGGTATTCCTCAGAACTCTCTGAGCAGGCCTATATTGGCCAGAAATCACCTTTATAACATCATCTTTGAATTTTAGGAATCTGCGCGCATGATTCGTTTCAGTGAAGGGTTGGAAATGTGTTCATTTTCAAGGCGCATCATTTACCCCAAATACTGATTTGACATCAATAAAATCTAAGTAGTCCTGTTCTATAATATTTCAACTTACATTTGGAGAAATTTCATCGAATTTTATCGATCAGAAACTATTTTGGGCCTGTTTTGGAGGCTACTGTACTGTGACCTGGCCTTGATCCATAAATATCCATTATGTTCATGTGTAATTTAATGTGTCAAATAACGCATGAACTTAGTACATCCCTAATCCCTAAATAGTTGGGACGAAATGTAAATTGTGAATAAAATTAAAATGCAATGACTTTCAGATCATGACCCAATATGTTATTTACAATAGAACATAGATAACATTTCAAACTGAGACATTTTACATTTTCATCCACAAAATTAGCTTATTTCCAATTTTCTGGCTGCAACAGGTCTCAAAAAAGTTGGGACATAGGCAAAAAAGGGCTGAAAAAGCAATTCATTTATAAGAAAATCCACCAAAAGAACATTTAGCAAGTAATTACGTTAACTGGCATCAGGTCTGTAACATGATTGGCTTTAAAAGGAATGTCTAAGAGAGGCAGAGTCTCTCAGAAGTAAAGATGGCCAGAGGCTCTCCAACCTCTGAAGGCTTGCGTAAAAAAGACGTAGAATACTTTAAAAACAACATTCCTCAAAGTCAAATTGCAAAGGCTTTGAAGGTCTCATCATCTAACATCATCAAAAGATTCAGAGAAATCTCTGTGTGTAAGGGAAAAGGCCGAAGACCTTTACTGGTTGCCGATGATCTCCGGGCCCCAAGACGCCACTGTATCACTCACCGGCATAATTTTGTCATTGACATTACTAAATGGGCCCAGGAATACTTCAAGAAACCACTGTCTGTAAACACAGTGCGGTGTGCCATCCACAGATGCCACCTAAAACTCCATCATGCAAAAGGGTCATTCTACAGAAAAAGCCACTTTATTGTCCCTTGGCTTTGCATACTATTTTCAAATTTTATATAGCCAATATTCACATTAGATGTATATATTTGAGTAATATAAGATGTTCTTTGAATAATTATACCAATTTGAGAATTGGCATTGGGTCAAATTCATTTTGAACCAATCATACCAAATTTGAGGCACATGAAAATTGCATGTCCCCAGGCTGATGTGTGGATTAAGTTTTAAAATATATTTTCCCCACATTTTGAATCCAATACTTTTTACACCAATATCACATTTATGAAATGGATAGCATAATTTAATAAAATTCCGACTCATTGTTAGAAATAATTGAATGGTAATGGCTGTCCCCAGGTGTCATGTCACTGGTGTTACCACTTCACAATAACCCCTATTCTGAAAAAATAAAAAACATTTATAAGATCATTTCCTACTGAGCAAACAACTGTCATGGAATGAGCATAAGTCTGCTGCCTCTTTTCATATTTTGTAAAATTGACCTTTAATCTCACAATTTCACGTGGGGATTTTAGAAGGTGTCACTGGTGTTACCCATTTTATGAGAAGGGAAATGCAAAGAAATGTAATACAATTGGATTTTATAATGCATTGTAATGAGGCCAACATGAATAGCAACATTTGGTTTGAATTACTATTACTGCCATTTTGTAAAATGGCTTTGAGATGAAAATTGTCACTGGTGTTACCGTCACTGGTGTTACCATCATTTATGTAACTATGATTATCTTTGTTCTAAGCCTTTGAAAAGGCATCATACATATTTTATGTATCTATGTGTACAGAATATGTTAAGCAATGTTATTTCTTAAAACTATTGAAAATTCGTAATTGGTGTTACCTCAAATTCACAAAAAATACAGCATAACTTGCAGAAAAATAACGGTAATCGATTAAACTCTAATTTTTGTGGATTCATAAAGCATAATGGTTAACTAAAAGAGTTACTGAAGTTTAAATGTATGAAAATATATATATATACTGTATATATATTTTGACATAATGCTATCCCAAAAGTGGCCGTTTTTGTGTAGAATGACCCAAAAAGAAAGCCATTGTTGAGCATGATCCAGAAGCGCCGCCGTGTTCTGTGGGTCAAGGCTCATTTAAAGATGACACAGAACGGGGTATTTATCCTTGTTCTGTGATCTGACATATAGATAACAAAATTTTGGTTGGGTCTGTAATGCCTCAGAAGCTTCCTAAAAACCTCTCTCAAAAAGCTATGATTGGGGGGGGGGGATTTTGAACGCGCTAATTTGCACCTATTTGGCGACCTTTCCGGCTTAACTGCCAACCTCATTGACTGTGTTTACAAGGTCTTTAGGATCCCGGTTTTGAGGCTTATTCCGGGTTTGAGCATATCCAGGATATGATGTTTACATGGAACATAGAGAGAACAGAGAAACCCAGTTATTCATATCCCTGTATACATGATAAATAGCAGTAACCCGTTTTCTGATCACTGCATCTTATCTGCGCCGGCGTGTGTTACGTCTGGTGGGCAGCCGTCAGAGACCGGGGCTGTGTCCGAATAGTCTTTTTTGCGTACTCCTAGAAAACAATCCAGAAGACAGCGCACTGAGCAAAGTTGTTTTTAACCCTCTATTAACCAGCGTAGCATATCTGCTACATGAAGTAAAAGGGTTAACAGCCAAGGCACCCTGTTGGTTTTGTTTTTTATTGCCAAATAAACATTTGAGAATAACTTGAACGGCATGTCACATTAATTTTTTCATTAACATTATTACCCAATGTAGCAGATTTGCTACAATTTGGAAAGGTGGGACAAATGTGTCGAAAAAAAAATTATTCTACTGTTTTTTCACATAACGGCCCAAAATAAACATTTTTGCATTGGGAAATAATTTTAGCACAATTGGAAATGGGTTTGGTTAATAGAGGGTTAAATGGCAAAACTATTTGTAAAAGTTTTTCAAAAAGTGTCAAGCCTTGACCACTTGTTGCTTGTAAACAATGGGGCTTTTTGTGAGTTATCCTTTTTTCCAAAAATCATATCATATATCAACTTGTTACATCCGTTTTTTTTTTTTAGCATTCAAACACTTTCCGATTGTTTTGTTATCTCTGTCCCTACTTTTTTAAAATGTCCTGCAGGCATCAAATTCAGAATGAGGGTGTATTTCCAAAAACAATAATGTTGAAAAGGGAGAAGGTTAAATATTTAGTCTTATACAGTATTGTTAGCCATTTAACACAAGTCAAAGATGATTTACAAATCAAAGCTTAAATTTTTTAATTGCTTTTTCCATTTGGATAATGGAGTTAGAATACATACTAATATCAAGCATGCCCATAACTCCGCATTTTACTGCATTTACAAAAGTGTAAAACTGGAAAAAAAAACAAGCAGCACAGCATCAAAGAGTCAAACTGAGCTGCAAGTTTTCGATGTCAGACCTTGCTGTTGCGGACGACGCCGATGAATTCAGCCTGTGACGGCATGTAGACGTATAGCTCTGCCCCGTAAGCTCCTTCTCCTCGCTTTTCCGCCATCACCCCCAAAGTCAGGGGGTTATCGTCTCCAATATACATCTGCGTCTGGTCACTGCTCATTATATGCCATTTATTCAACATGTAGTTTATATTTACATGATTGCAGTACCTACCTTTATCCATTACATAATTATGTTGATGCAGCATACATCTTCATGCGTCAATTTACATTACATTCATACAGCTTACAACATTATTTAGTACATTATATGAGCAGAATCTCACCTTGATGGTCAGATAAAATTCAGGAGAATTAGCGCATTCATATGGTATTAAGATGGAGGTAACATTTCACTGGTGGAGGAGACAAAGAGGGAGGAGTCATTTAGTCATTTAGTAAGGGGGCCAGAGCCAGAAGTTCTAGACAGCCATTACTCACCTGACCACAGTCAGTCTCAAGTCAGGTTGGTAGCTCTCCAGGAACAGAGTTTGTGACCCCTGGGTTAGAGGGTGTCTCTAAAAATCAATAAAATTGGCATTCTATGTAATGGCCAGCAGATGGCGACATCAGTGGTTGCAGAAAGAAGTTCAATGCCATATTATTGAAATAATAATTTTCCACATTATATTATGATATCTATCGCAAGTTAAGTCCCCTCTAATATATCATGAAGTTAATTTTTGTAAATGAAGATCTCAAATAGAATAGAATAATGGATAAAGCCAGATATGCTTTGGGGGCATGGCTATCCTCTGGCCCTCGTCAGATAACGTTAGATCCACCCATAGATCCACCCCTCGCTCCTCCCTGGACCTTAAATTCACTCTCTCGTCCAATAGGAATCACATTCGGTTTCAAAATGATAAAATGGCGCTGTTGAAATTGCCAAAATCGAGGCTTCCTAAATTGTATGCTGAAACCAATGGGTGACGTCACGATTGCTTTGTCCATCTCTTTATACCAGGGGTAGGGAACCTTCTCCAGAAAGAGCCGCTGTGGGTGCAGGTTTTCATACCAACCAAGCTGCTACACACCTGATTCTACTAATCAAGTCCCTTAACAAACATTCCAGAGATTGATTAGTAGAATCAGGTGTGTAGCAGCTTGGTTGGTATGAAAGCTGCACCCACAGTGGCACTGTCTGGAGAAGGTTCCCTACCCCTGTTTTATACAGTCTATAGCAGGGATCCTCAAATCTGGACCTCGAATCCAAATTCAGTCCGGGTTTATCCCAAGAAAGTACATGAACAGTGGCCCTGTTTGGCCAGACTTTCTGTACACCTGACTCTCAGGTGAAGGGAGGGTGGAAAACCAGCAGTACTCAGACCTCGAGGACCGTGATTTGAGGACCAGGGGTCTATAGTCTCAACCTTGCAGTTAGCTGTACTGGGCATGTTCTTCTCAACCTCTCCACTAGTCCTGAGGTTTGTCTGGCAGTCAGAATATGGAACCCAAAAAGACAGGGCACAGAGCAATTCATCACTTAAAGTTTGAAGAACACTGGGAAAGCTGAACCTGAGTGCCAAGGAACTGTGGAGGCCAGATGTTGCATCTTAGCTTGCAGTAACTGTGAAATAAGATTTTAGGCGTGCGCATACCTTCATTACATTAAAAATCTACTGGATGTAAGCACAACCCCAATTCTGAAATATTTGGGACAGAGTGTAAATTGTGAATAAAATCAAAATGTAATGACTTCCAGATCATATGAGCCAATATGTTATTCATAATAGAACATAGATAACATTTCAAATGTTGAAACAGACATTTAACATTTTCATCCACAAAATTAGCTTATTTCAAATTTTCTGGCTGCAACAGGTCTCAAAAAAGTTGGGACACAGGCAAAAAAGGGCTGAAAAAGCAATTAATGCATAAGGGAATCAGCTGAAAGAACATTTAGCAAGTAATTAAGTCAACTGGCATCAGGTGTGTAACATGATTGGCTATAAAAGGGATGTCTTAGAGAGGCTGAGTCTCTCAGAGGTAAAGATGGCCAGAGCCTCTCCAACCTGTGAAGGCTTGCCTTAAAAAAAAAAAAAAAAAAAAATTGTGGAATACTTTAAAAACAACGTTACTCAACATCAAATTGCAAAGGCTTTGAAGGTCTCATCGACAGTGCATAGCATCATCAAAAGATTCAGAGAAACTGGAAAAATCTGTTTGTAAAGGGAAAAGGCCGAAGACCTTTGCTGATGCCTGTGATCTTCAGGCCCTCAGATGCCACTGCATCACTCACCGGCATAATTCTGTCATAGACATTACTAAATGGGCCCAGGAAAACTTCAAGAAACCACTGTCTGTAAACACAGTCTGCCGTGCCATCCACTGATGCCAACTAAAACTCTCATGCAAAAAGGAAGCCATTGTTGAGCATGATCCAGAAGCGCCTCCATGTTCTGTGGGTCAAGGCTCATTTAAAATTGTCTGTAACAAAGCGGCAAAGTGTCCTGTGGTCCACATTTGACAGACGAGTCCAAATTTGACATTCTCGTTTGAAATCATGGCATTGTGTTCTCCGGGCTAAAGAGGAGAAAGACCACCCCTCCTGCTATCAGCGTTCAGTTCAAAAGCCAGCATCTCTGATGGTATGGGGATGCATTAGTGCATACGATGTGGGACACTTGCATGTTTTAAAAAGCACCATGAATTCTGAAAGGTATATAAAGGTTTCAGAGGAACATATGCTCCCCTCCAGACGACATTTATTCCAGGGAAGGCCTTGTGTATTTTAGCAGGACAATGCAAAACCACATACTGCAGCTATTACAACAGCATGGCTTCATAGTAGAAGAGTCCTCGTGCTGAACTGGCATGCCTGCAGTCCTGGTCTTTCACTGATTGAGAACATTTGGTGCATAATTAAACAAAACGTCCATCTAAGGAGACCCAAAACTCTCCAGCAGCTGGAAGCCTGTATTAAACAAGAGTGGGATCAAATTCCAATGGCTTAACAAGAAACTTGCCTCCTCAATGCCCAGATGCCTCCACTCTGTGTTAAAAAGAGGGGATGTTACACAATGGTAAACAGGTCCCTGTCCCAACTTTTGAGACTTGTAGTATCAAATTTGAAATGAGCTCATTTTGTGGATATAATTGTAAAATTTCTCAGTTTCAACATTTGATATGTTATCTCTGTTCCATTGTGAATAAAATACTGGCTGGTGTGATTTGAAAGTCGTAGCGTTTTGGTTTTATTCACAATTTACACTTTGTCCCAACTATTTTGGAATTGGGGTCGTATAAAGGATGGAAATGCTTCTTCAAACCTGGTCTCGCTCTGGCTTTATCTTGTATTTTATACCGGCAAGTACACAAACCAAAACTTCCAATGCCACGCTGCAGGATGGTAGCATCAGTATAACGTTCCCGTCACCTACGCCATACACGCAGTCTTGCGTCGGACTCACTCAACTTGAACATCTATTCATCGGAGAAGAGCAACCTGTCTCACCTGAGAGCATTCCAGCTCAAATGTGCCCTTGACCATCGCAGACGGACGCGGCAACATGCAGGAGTCAACACCAAACCTCAGCGGGGATGTCGGTTGTGCAAGTCGGCTTCACGCAGGCTGTTGTGTACAGTTTGGTTGCTAATCCAGTTCTGGTGATGACCTCTGGTCTGAGCAGACTGTAGCTGGCAGAAAGCGATTGCGCAGGTGCTGGAGGCAAAAATGGCGATCCTGCTGAGGGGAGGTGACACGTGGTCTGGGGGCACGTGGTCGATCACCGGTGCTTCCTGTTTCATTATACCGGCTCCAGAGACGTGATAGGGTCGACACGAAGACGCCCAGGTTCCTTGCAACCCGTCTTTGCGACATTCCACCAGTGAGCATACCAATGGCTCGCTCTCGCTGATTTTGACCCAGGCGCAGCATGGTCACATGTCGACCCAGGATAATGCAAAGGAATATTTAAGTTGCCCATTGCTACAGCTATTTATTGACCAAATTCTCGAAGGATTGGTCAATGAGTTCTACTCAACCTGACAGGATAGGCAAAACTCTAAACAATGTGCAATCAAGTGGAACGAGCTGCCCAAATGACAAAATCAAAACAATTTTCTGAGCTTTTAAGTTGTAGTTCATGTATCATGGCTCAAAACCAATATCCCATTTTATGTACACCAAATATTTCAAAATTGTATGCATTGCATTTTAGGCTTTGGTCAGTATATAAACCCAGGAACCCACATTAGCTGGGGGGTATTCTGGTAACAGAAAATAAGGACTAATGTGGACAGTGACGCTTATGAATACTAAAGTTAATGTATGTTTATCGGGAATTACAGTTTGCCCTTATGCAGCCAGCAGGTGGCGACAAAGTAAGCAATTAGATCAGCGAGTTTGAATTTGGAGCAGAAAGGCACACTGTGGCAAGTCATGCATTTTATACAATTATCGCCTGTCCGAATATTCATCCATATGCTCATTAGTTACGAGTGGAATATTGAATTCAACTGTTTCTTATTTCTTTCGCTGCTATGTAAGTTGCCATACAGTGTATTCAGTAAGCTCTCAGACTCTCACTTTTCTCACAATTATGTTGCAGCCTAATACTTAAAATTGTTTAAATTCATTTTTGCCGTCTTCTCGCCACACTCAAAAGCCCATGATGACAAAACAAAAACAGGATTTTTGAAATTTTTGCAAATTTATTAAAAAGGAAAAACCGAAATATCACACTAACATGACTATTCAGACCCTTTGTTATGACAATTGAAATTTTGCTCAGGTGCTTTCCATTTCTCTTAATCGCATTTGAGCGGAGCTCACAGTGTTGAGGCACAGATCTGGAGAGGACTATAAAAACAAATTCTGCTGCACTAAAGGTTCTCATGAGCACAGTTGCCCCATAATTCTTAAATGGAAGAAGTTTGGAACAAACAAGACTCTTCCTAGAACGGCCATAATGAGGGTAGAAGGGCCTTGGTAAGAGGTGACCAATAACCTGGCGGTCAGCCTGGCTGAGCTTGAGAGTGGAGATGGGAGAAACTTGTCATGGTTTTGCCCCACTGGCTGAAGACGACAAGCCAGCGGGCACTGGGACCATGGACCCAAAAGCTTGGAAAGGGACCCAAATGCACAGGCTGAGTAAAATATATAAAAATCTCTAATTAAAGAAGTAAAATAACACGTGGGAAGCAGCAGCACACACACACACACACACACACACACACACACACACACACACACACACACACATCAGGGCTTTCCACTCAGAATGCAGCTGGGCAATTCCAGCATTACTCGCGTTACATTTAAAGCACGGAACTCTTGAATAAAAGGTGTCTCCCTATTTTGTGAATGGAAAAATCGTTCTTATTTTTTCACCGTAGCCATAGGCCACTCAAGGTCCACATATGACAACATTAGAAAAATTTTGCTTAATGGTTCTTCCAGGCTGATAGCATTACTCACGTTACGCAAAAATCTCATGCTGTTTTTTGCTTTCAATTTCTTGCTAAACTAGAAAAGACACAGCAAAATGATTAGTAATAAAAGTTCAAATCATTATCAAACTTTTTAAGAGAACAAAGCAATTGGGTGATTCTCACGAAACTGTCCTGACTTTTGCAAAAACAATTTTAGGTCAATTTTGCTAGTTTTTTCTCTTATTAGTAGGAAGCAGGGTCTCAATTAACTGGCTCAATTAAAATGAGAGATCAATACATGTTTTTTCAATACATTTTCAGAATGTTTTGAGTCATTGACCAAATAATTTCATTACCGTCACACATTTTCAATTGATGATAAAAGGTCTACCTTCATACATTCAGTTATTTTTTTCATGTATGTTGTATTAATAGTTCGGAATAGCCACATAGTGTAAACAGTCAGAAAAATGTTTGATATAATAACTTTAGTAATGTTCATTACCGCACCAAAATTACATGTTTTATACTAAATTATTAATGTAGTGTAAATTTTACAAATAAATGTCAATTCACCAATCTGAAAAGACTTGACAAACAGTTCCTGTGCAAAAATAAAATTTGAAGTTATCACTCATTTCCATCCAAATATTTACATAAACAGCAAGTGTTACGGTAATGAAAAGCTTTGTCACGGTAATGACCTTACATGGCATTCATACATCATAGAAGCCATGTTTTTAGTATTCACAAATTAGGCTATATGGTCCAATCTTTCACTGTTTATCATGTAAGGCTACATTAGAATTACTGAATTATTAGATTGTCAAATTAAGATTGACTTTACAAAAAAAAACAATAAATCAAGAGCAATTCAGTACAGAATAACAGTAGAACATGTGTAGGTAAACAGCGTCATTGGTGAATAGCAGCATAGGCTATGTTTGATGGAATAAGGGTTGCATTTCATCATGCCCACTACCTCCATCATTACGTTTCTTAGAAATAGACAACGGTGGTAAATGATGGTCTCACACCTGCCATCAAGTTGTAATATTGTTGTTTGACAGGCGTCTCCGGGCAATCCAAGATGACAGACTCGCGTTTGACAGTTGCAGGGAGCAATTTTAGCATCGACTGTTGACGATTTATCCACTGAAATTCAGTCAAGAAATTTCAAGTTTAATTTCTTGTGCTGCTATATGTGGTAATCCATGTTACTTGATGACACACCGGGTTGCTAGGGCACACGCAGCACGCTTTCGCGATATCAGTATTTTAAAGCCCCCTCTCATCTCAATAATAAAATCCCCCAAAACATATTGGTGCCTCCTTTTAAAGTCGTACTGGCAAATAAAAAGCCTGAAAAAAGCGGAGATTAGATACAGAATTCTTTCTACGCAAGAGCTAACTAGTACTTCTTTCTGTATATCTCCCCATTTAAAACTGCCAACAACTGCAACATTCTGTATTGGAATTTTGGCATGCTCTGGTATGGTACGATATTAAAAGTGAGATAGCTGACCAGCGGGGAGAGGGGACAATCACACCGTGGCACGGTACCGAACAGTTGTACTTTGTGCGAAAGTGGTCTGGGAGTTTTTATTAAAAACAAACACTCCACCGTAGACCACAGTTCAGCGTGGTATTGTGAAGTGGTATTGAATGACATGATGTCATAGCTTCTTGGTACATAACGGCTACAGTAGTTGCAACACGCCTTTGAAAAAGCGAGAAGCTAGAGAGTACTATTCGTTTGAATGCAAAATACAATTTCACCACTTGATTGAAATTCCCACACAATGTACCTTTAAAAATCACAGGAATGGGTTACAGACTTACCTTTTTTACACTAAAAAAAAATATAAACGCCCTATGTCAAATATTGATGCCACATGGAGTTAACTCTGTGAGCATATGCTGACTTACTTGTACAAAAGGTATATTTCTCTTAATTTGTGTATCATTTTTTAATCCATCTCTCTGTCAGTGAGCATTTGCTCAGTGATGCATTGATTTCACTCAGTACATGGGTGTGGCATTTCCAGACAGTGATCAGACAGAATGTGCAGTACCCAGACACTCCTTATACTGGGGACAATAAAAGGTCACCCCAAAATGTTGAATGTTGTCAAAAGTCATCATGCCTCAGATGTCCCAGGTCATGCGGGAACGTGCCATTGGCATGCTGGATGCAGGGATGTCCACTAGAGTGGTTTGCATGCAGTTCCTTGAAGCAGAGCACATTCCAGTTCTGGACTGGCCTGCGTATTCGCAGGACATGTCGCCCACAGAGCATCTTTGGGATGTTCTGGATCGTTGTGTCCACAACTGTGTTCCAGTTCCGGATAATGTGTGCCAGCTCCGTGTGGCCCTCCAGGAAGACTGGAATAACATTCCACAGGCCACGATAGACAACCTGATCAACTCCATGCAAAGGAAATGTGTTGCTCTGAGAGACGCAAATGGTGGACACACAAGATACATTCAATTTCTTAAATCTGACCCCCAATGTATTCAAAAGATTGTCACTCCTTTATAGATGCCAATATCGAGATGAAATGGACAGTGGTCTGAAGATTAGTCATTAACAAAAATGAATTTTGATTTGTTTCATATATTGCATAACCCTAATGTTAGTCAAAACTCAAATTTGGCATGGGGCCTCTATAGTTTTGTTCAGTGTACATGCTCAGAAAGTGATTTTTCTACTTCTAGTTTCGGCAAAATGAACACTAATGTGGTGTTCAGCATACTTTTTTCGACATGCTTGGGAAATTAAGTCTGTAACCCATTCCTGTAATTTATGAATTTAACAGAAAAAAACGAAATTAGCTTAAAAAATAAATAAAAGAATGCTGCTACAGGGATACATTTGGAAAGAGGAATTAGTAATATACTTGTATCAAGACTGGCAGTCTGATTTAAATCCATTTAACGTTGCTTACTCTAGTCAATATAGTTAATCTTCTTTTCTGTCTACTACAACTCTTAGTACCAACCAACCCCTAGAAAACCAACCACAAAGTTTGGAGCCCTGAATATACATACATAATAAATTACCGTAACACTTTACTTCATTACCATAACAGCCTTGTATATGTTACGGTAATGAATGCAGAGCATTACGGTAATGAATGGTAGTCCCATGTTGCTAGCAATAATTTGTGACAGTGCATTCAGGAACCACACGCAAGAGAGGGAAATCCAAAAAACGTATGCCTTTAATGAGTTCCAGGTCAGTACCAAAAGACACAAGAATTGCCAAGCCACAAAACGAAATCCAAAAACAGAGTCGACCAGACAGGCCGGGGTCAGAACCAGTAAAACATAGGAGCAGCAGTACATAGACGGCAGGCAAAAAGTCTTAGTCGATATGACCCACAGGTGTGCTTACACAGGGCATCCAAACACAGAAATCGTGGTCGTACAAAAATAGGTCGGAATCCACAAAGACAAGAACAAATCAATCAAGGGCAATGGCAAGAATCTTGGTTGGACGAAACAGTCCAAGCAAAACAATAATCAATGGCATACAAGAGGCTCTGCACAAAGAAATATTGATCAACGTTGTGACAAAGTCAGAACAGCAGTAAGGACTCTAAACAGACAGGGGGGTCACATGATATGCAGGGAACCGGTGAACTGGATCAGACTAATTACAATGGGAGGAACACATTAGGGAAATCCTAACCACGAAATTTGGCGAAAGCCAAGACATGGACGGGAATCACGCACACAGCCTATGACATTTAAACAGCTCCGGTCCGGGAGTTCTAAGTGCAAAGACAATGAGTGCAGGAAAGCAATTAGGCACGTGCGAGAGATCTCGCAGAAACGCAGAGGGAGACAGGTAAAGCTGAGCAAGAGGCGGAGACTAGAACAGGGCGATTGCAGAGAGGGAATTAGTACTAATTAGTAGCAGTGTAGCTTTACAGATTTAACTAGAGTTCTCGTTAGTGAGTTAGTAATATATACATGGATTAGTTGGGTTAGTAGACTATGATACAAAATACAAATGTTAGTCTTGTTAGTAATCAGAACAGCAAGGCAAAGGAAGTAAATGAGAATTGAAGGAATATGAAACACCAGAAACCATTGAAATCACCTGAAGCATGTGAGCACACAGACCGGGTAGGCGGACTGAACCAACAAGATACGAGACAGGGGAGACAAGTGCAATGGAACTGAAATGGCCTGAAATGAAAACCTGAGAATACAATGACCAAAAAGAATAAATAAAAGACAAAATCATGAACATTAAACATGAACATAAACATGAACACCAAACCATAACCATGACATAATTAACATAGCTAGCATGACTTGGCAGAAATAAACAAAACAAAACAAAAACAGTTTGGCTCTATAAAAATTATTATTTTATTTTCTGCAGAAAAGTAATCTTCAAAACTATTTTAAATATACCCTGTTATGGTAATGAACAGTAGTAGTCTGCCAAGGGGTGTATATAATTACAATCTTTAATATATCTACTGGAAGAACTTGAAAGATGATCTTACCTGGTAGCCATTTTGCAACTTCTCTTCCATACAATGCATTATGGGACAAAAAAAGAAACTATTTATCGGAACACAGGGATTTTAATGGAGCCAAATATCTCTGTTACAGAAATGAACTGTTCATGCTCCGGACACGAATTTGGCCCAGAAAATAATTATTCACAGACGGTTGGCCCAAAATAGTAACACTGCTAGTTAAAGGGTATAACCCCCAACCATTTTTTGTATTTATATGAATATTAAAATATGGGGATGTATTGTAATAATTTTGGGTTTAAGGTAAAAAATAAAAGTCCGGACACATTGCGGTAATGAACTTTTAGGTTGAAATGTTGTCATAAAATATAGAGTAATCCATCAAATGCAAAGACAGCAGTCGTCCTACAATTAGTACGTACCATAGTTTGATATATAATACAAATGTATGATTGTTTTAGCAGTTTAGTCTATCAAATCTGTACAGACATGACAAAATGCAATTTTGTGAGAATCACCCAATTAGCATAGGTTAATGAACTATTATCTCTATACACAGTTAAAGAAAAAAGTTACGTTACTCACGTTACATTACTCACATTACAGGTACAATAGAAGAACACAACATGTGCATTGAAACATCACTCCCCAGGATATCAATTCTAAAGAGTGATATAAATGATTAAAATTGTAGTACTACAAGTAGAGTGATGATACTCAGAATTGACACCCCCCGATCACACATTCGGTCTTCGCCCATGGCGATGACGACTTCAGAACACTGTTGTCATCACTGGTGGTGACAAATAAAGGTCCAATAATCTTTCTAGGTTCCTGGCATTTTTGCTGGATATATTTCACAGGAGACTGCTCCCTCCCCCTCGATCATTCAAATATTTGACCTTCACCCATGGCACTATAAACTATAGACCATAAAGAACACTGTTGTCATCACCCGTAACTTAAACATTAGTGTCCGATATAATATGCTTACGACAGTCTATCTCTGAGTCCCAGGTATTTCTGTCGTATGATTGTATTTCTTGTAGGCTGATGTATGACACCAGTCCAATGCTTTTCCATTTCATCTAGTCGCATCTACACATGTACAGCATTTGATTGCACATTTCCCCCACCGATTCCTTACACAAGATAGCAGACGCTTTTCATGTTTTGCCGTTGGTTCAGCCAATGACGTCGTCCACTCTAGTATTTTCTTTGGCTCTGTGGAAAGGACTGGCACAGAGGTAGGAAAATAATGGGTGTCTTTCCACTCACTACCATGGTTTCAGAGATGCGCCATTAGATTATCCACTGTAGTACTGTAGGAGCCCATTTTTGTTCAAACTGGATAAAAACTCTTATTCACATTATTATTATTATTATTGTTGTTATTATTATTATTATTATTATGCAGTGTGGGTGAACATGCTTCCACCTTTTTGTCTTAGAACAATAGCTAATTGCTCCCACTCAGTGGTTGCGTTTACATGGTCTGACTGAAATGAAACAGATTAAATGAATTCGATTCGATCTGTATACATGAACTCTAAGTGAACGTGGATCGCTTTAATCTGAGTATACATGGGCCCAGCTGAAACCTATTACAGTTTCTTTGACATGCGCAAAAGGTCCCACTAACGCCAGTACGTGATTACGTGACTCCTATGTACTAGGGAGCGCTTGCGCAGAACGAATAATCCAATCCATCAACCGAATCCACTCTGTTCAGCCATTTATATGCAGCATCAAGTTGATTATCAATCGGCGTAGACTACCTCTTTCAATCTGATCGAAAATTTAATTCGATCTGGGTAAATCAGATTGGCTAAGGTGGTTACATGAGACATTTTGAATCTGACTAACCTGTCAATCCGATTATAAGTAGGATTTTTGGACCAATGTAAAAACAGCCACTGACACACTGGAAAGTAAACCAGTCTTTAGATCTCAGTGATGAAGTGTGTTACTCAACATTACAGACACTGTTACTCACGTTACATGTTACTCACAGAAGTTGACACGGTTCCACTCAGAGCTTGTGAGGGGTTTTCCTTATTTTGTTTCATAAATGTAACTAGTGGGGGTAGAAGAGATGAATACGGGAATCTGACAGTCTATTGACTGCAGTGTGAAATGAGGGAAAAGTTAATTATTTTTTTGTTACTCACGTTACGGAAAGAGACTGCACCATTTCTGTCATACAGCCCAAGGAAAATCATACTTACTTCTGAAACCAAGAGGCTAGAGTGAGGGTGCAAGGAAGAAAAGAGGGGGTTTTGGGTTGAAAAATGCTATTTTCCAGTGGCTGAAATTGGATGTGTAGTACAAATCCTAAATTTGGTCAGCTGCTTGAAATCCTCATTTTCCTTACAGTTAGGTAGCCAAAGTATATAGAATTTGAAGTGATATTTCTAGTTTGAAATTTCAGTTGCCATAAGACTGTTTTGCTGGAATCGCCCATCTGCACTGCCAAATTAGCAGTGCAGCTCTTAAGTACTATTCACTTTACCTCCACTTCAACGAGCAACAGGTGTGGCTCGTTGAAGTTGAGGCGAAGACAGCAGGAGGGCAGAGGCAGAGCCATGTAGAGAGGGAGTCGCGGCAACGGAGGTCCAAAATTCTCGATCGTCACATGGTTCATGGAGACGGCGAATAGTTCCCGGAAGTCGCTGGCGGGCAATTTAAATGCGTCTGTCAAATAGGCTGCAGAGAGACATACCTGCAATTCTCGGTAATTACTAGTCAATAAATAGCGTTATTTCTGCCTTATTTACATATTATAGGCTTGAATGAATGTCGCCGTCTCACTTAAGTGACCCCAACGTTAAACAGCGCAAAAAAGCTACATTAAACGGCAGAATTTTGAACATTTGCACTCAGTACAGGCAGTATTCGAGCAGTTTTAGTGCCTTCGAATTATTTAAATAATTAAGATGACTAAAACGAGATTTAGTCAGTATAAAGAGCGTGTTCCTGTTCTCGATTGCTTTGAATTCTTGGTTTTTGCTTTTGACTACAATGCTTGTTTAGTCCCATCCTAATGTTTATTATGCAAAGGGAGGGGAAGGAACGTTTCAAAATTGTTTAATTTTCCACCATTTCTTCATTTGCAATGGAAATTAAGGATCTAAGTTATCAATTCAGTAATTAACTCATGTAATCTTCACGACTTTCAGAAAGGACAGAGGATTGACAGGTGACTATCAATGAGTATCAACTGACAGCACAATTAGTCCCTGCATTATTGAAAGCAGCATAATGTTCAGTGTGGCATCTTGAAAATCCACTGGTAATAATTATAATTTATTTGCTCACAATTTTATGCACATCTGCACTTATCACTAAACACCAATACATAAGTTCAGAACAACTTTTTCATTGACTTTTTGCATGCAGAAGGTATACATTTATACATTTTACATTTTCTAACAGGAATTAGTATAAAGATGGATCATGTTCTTTGCAGTCTATAAAACAAGTAATACAGTACAGCTCAATATTTATACTATTCAGTATGATTCCCCACTTAGTCTTCTATGTTTAATTTTCCAAATTGTTTGGCCTATTAGGCCAATACTCTCTGTTCTCAATTTTCTATTCGGACCCCCAGCTTCCCTAGTGCTCTAGTGACTAGTGCTCGTCGCTAACTTCCGGGAACTATTGGGAGACTCCACGACCCGCCATTACTGTAAAAAATTGGTCCATTGGAGTGAACGGAGTTGACGCGACTCTTTCTCTACATGGCTCTGGGGGGAGGGACTGCAGGGCAGAACCATCACAAAACTTGTAGAAGAACAGAAGTATCTTTGCAGTACTCCACCAATCTGGGCTTTATGGCAGAGTAGCCAGACTAAAGCTTCTTCTCAGTAAAAGGCACACAAAATCCCTCTTGTAGTTCACAAAAAAACACTAAAAGGACTCAGACAGGGAGAAGCAAGATTCTCTGGTCTGATGAAACCAAGACTGAACTGCCCAGCCTCATTTTAAAGCATCATGTTTGGAGGAAACTGCTCATCACCTGCCTAATACCATCCGAACAGTGAAGCATTGAAGCGGCAGTATCATGCTGTGGGGGTGTTTTTTTGCGGCAGGGACTGGGGGGACTGGTCAGGGTTGAAGGAATGCTGATAGAACAAAGTATGGAGTATCCTGAATGAGAACCTTCTTTAGAGTGCTCAGGACCTCAGACTGGGCCAAAGATTCACCTTCCAACAGGACAATGACCCTGAGCACACAGCCAAGGCAACACAGGAGGGGCTTTAAGACTATTCTGTGGATGACGTTGAGTAGCCCAGCCAGATCCCTGCCTTGAACCTGACTGAACAACTCTGGAGAGACATAAAAATGGCTGTCCTCTGCCAGTTCCTGGTACTTGAGAGGATCAGCAGAGAATGGCAGAAAATCCCCAAATCCAGATGTGAGAAGCTTGTTGCATCATACCCAAGAAGACTTGAGGCTATAATTGCTGCCAAAGGTGCTTGAACTATGCTACCAGTCAAAAGTGTTTGCACACCCCAATATGTTCCGTATTTGTTACAATTTTTTTATATTTTGTTCTTGTGTAATAGTCTCATATTGGTTGCACAACATAAAGGTAGGAAAACTGCGGCCAAATGTACAAACCATGTATATAACAAAACAAATTAAGAAAAACCATGGGCCTATTGCACAAAGGCGGGATGAGGGATTAGCCCAGGATCAGCACGGGATTAGTATGATCTCAGGCCCTATTTCGGTTGCACAGAGCATGTGGGAGAAGCCATGGCACTAGTCACTATGGAAACAAAGTCTGTGGAGCTGGCGAGCTCCAGAGCTGGCTTACCAACAGCCTAAGCTCCTTCCTCCAGCCAATTTCACTCAGTCAGCAGTCGCCCAAATTGAAAATCACTGTCCTTAACAGTCATTCTAAATTGCCTACTACACATTGCTATCGCAATTATAGTAAACCCAGTGTAATTCTCTTAAAAACTTGTAACCAATGATGTCAATAAAATAGCCAATATTCAATCATTATATTCAAGTATGCATGTGGCAGTCAGCATCACAATTCAGTCAATCCCCCTTCTATGTCACATTTTAACCATATTTATAATCTGTCAGTATCAGATTTATCTTTATTCCCCAGACTTCCATCTGAGTAGAAGATGGGCAGTGGTGTATGAAGGGGGTTACTGTGTTTCAGCACAGTCTTAAATGACTGCTGTTACCCCCTACAAACAGCACTGCTGCAACTTTTCTCCATATTATTCAGACTGCGATGGGAAAGGTAGAGTCGTTGCCTTAGTGCTGTATACTTGTATACTGTTACTCGCTTCGTGATACTGGAATCAAACATTTTCAGGAGGCTCCTTGACGTTATTTTCTAACGTTATCATTTTACTTTTTAATCTGAATATGCCTCCATCAGATTAAAGGCAGAAAGTAAAGTCAACTGGCCTGAAAATGTCCTCTTGATCGGATTATTATTTCAGAATGTATGCAGGACAAAAAAGGGCTTGTAGCAATATTGTGGTATATAAGAAAAAATATGCTTGTAAAAATTTGTAAGCACTTGGGTCTGCCTGGCAGTTCTTGCGCGCATTTTATGCACAATCACATCTGTCTATTTTCTTGTCTCGCTGTTATATCTCAAATATGCCTGCAACGACAACGACGGCTTATCCCATTCACACAGACGCTGAAGTGCATCAGCTACTCCTTTTTCAACTGCGCTGAAACACCTCTCGAGTTTACTTTCATTATAGTTTAGCTCACTTTAGTACTCCTCTCAAACGCATTGCACTATTCAGACAGAAAATGACTAGCAAACAGAGGCGTTTCGGATTCAACATCGTCCCTCTGTCTGAACGTGCTCTTTGAGTGAAAGCTGGCGCATGTATCTGCTGCATCTACTATCCATGGTGATGATCAGCGATTCTGTGACGATCTCTGGGTCTATTTGAGGTAGCCGTGTGCACGCACTCAGCAGGATCAGCCGCAGCGGGCTTCACTTAGCCGATCCTCTTCCGACAGCTGTTGGCTTTATGCAATCAATTAAGCCAGCGACGCTCTGTTTGGGATACGGCAATCCTCGCTTTGAGGTAGATCCAGGATCTCAGGATCCGACATTAGTGTAATAGGCCCCACGATCAGTCATTTTGTCAAGATTTAAGCAGATCAGTAATGGTAACAATAGTCCAATCCAGTGCTTCTCAAACCTCTCCTGGAGGACCACATGTCCTGCCTGCTTTAGATCTCTCCCTGCTCCAGCACAGGTGATTCAAATGATCTACTCGTTATCAAGCAGCTTCAGGGGGTTGATAGCGAGCTGATTATTTCAATCATCTGTGCTGGATTCCTTGTGGATTTTTCTTTTAAATGTATTATTTGTAATAAACAAGTATTGGGTTCCAGTAATGTCTTTGTTGTAAACATGGCACGTGTAAGATAAATACTTGACAAGATCTTAGGGTGTGCAAAACGTTTTGAATGGTAGTGTAATGTGATATTTCAGTTCTTCCATTTGAATAAATTTGCAACAAAAAATCTAAAATTCAGTTTTCGCATTATCATTATGGGGTAGTGAGTGTGGAGTGATGCGGAAAAAAAATGAATAGAAAATATTTTAAGCATAAGGCTGCAATGTAGCAAATGTTGAAAGGGTCTGAATACTTTCTGAATGCACTCCTTCTCATGCGATAATTGACATGATGTGCTGCACAGCCGCAGCTGTCTCAGCTCGCTGTTGTAGCATACCTACACCGTACCATGTGACTGAACTTGCCATTTCACTCTGCAACACAACAGATCTTGCAGAAGAGCTAGACCACAACCTTCATCATTCTCTTATGTAATGAATGGTTATTTGGTTAGTTTTTGCGACCATATACGGATTCGTTTTCCCCAATTAGGAGCCTTCTAATTCTTAAGTCAGTTTTTTCTCTCTCTCTCTTTCAATGCAGTTGTTTCCCACACACCAAGGAGAGTGTAGGAAATTTACATTCTTCATTGCATGCATGGATATTTCTGTCAAGTGGCTTAGACAAAATTACAGTTCGTTCAAATTTTACGGTTGCAAATGTGGTTGGAGCATAAGCCAGAATACACAGTGGATCCCCTGGACAGATGCTGGAGACTGTCACTTTACACTAGAGGCAAGTGCTCTGTCTGGAGGTACATTCCTGGGGGACTTTTTTCTTTCCTGGGGGGAGGGGTCATTGGATACTGCTGATTGAGATTATTGCATTAGTATCTGTGGCAAAAGCCAGGAAGAGGGGAAAGGATATCATGCACAATGCCAATGTTGAAGTCCCCACAAATAAACCTCTGTATCCTCCTTCACCTAGTGTGGTTTAGGACTGCTCCACTGGCTTCCCAGATCTCCTCACAAAGGACAAAAGGAGACTAGAGCACACTGATACATTTACAGCCTTTATGGTGCAAACAGACTAACGTTTCAACAGGGCTGTGTCTTCATCAGAGTCAAACATCAGTAGTGTTGAAACGTTAGTCTGTTTGCACCATAAAGACCGCAATTTTATCAGTGTGCTCTAGTCTCCTTTCATCCTTTGCAAGTTTGTTGTCCATGAGCTGTTCAGCACGATTCAATGGGAGGCTGATTAGGCCATAAACATTGAAACACGTGCACACATGTGCATTGAGAATGTGCACACACATTGGCCTCCCTTACGATTCAGCTGATTTTTGCAGTAAGATGCGAGGGAACCTTCTCTCTCTCTCCCTGATCTCCTGTTGTTCATTTCCTTCCCAGCTCTTCATTTCTTATTAGAGTTTGTCAGTATGGTGCAGGATGGCCCTGTTTTGCACACTAAGAGGACATGGAGTACTTTAAAAGCATTTGCCCCCTCCCTGATTTCTTTTTTTTTTTTTTCCTTATTTGTCACACTTAAATGTTTTAGATCATCAAACAGATTTTAATATTAGACAAAGATAGCCCGAGTTAAAAAAAAAAATGCAGTTTTAAATGATGATTTAAGTTATTGAGGGGAAAAAGCTATCCAAACCTACCTGGGCTGAACTGGGCAGGTCAGAGCCAGTTGCTAGGCTGGTTATGCCAACTGTTGTGGAAAGAGATTACAGGGTGTGGTTATTCGCCTGGAGCCATGGCTGTAGGCAAGGAGATAATCACACCATCACTGAGTCATCGTGGCAGTTATGGTAGACTGCATGCACTGCAGCACAGTGTGACTTATGGCTTTGATAATAAGTCTAGAGCGATTACCTTTTTTCTTTCTCCTCATTCCTCTCCTGTTCTGAAAATGGTGTGATACATCCAGAGCCTGCGCTCCATTGACTTCATCAATGCTTTTCAAGGCCAGTCCAAGCATGCTGCACTTTATCTCAACCACAGTTGTAACTACAGGATTTTAACAAGCTGTTACTTTGTCCTACTGAGATGCATTTCATGTTCAAAGCAGATATTTAACATGAGCTATATTTTGACAGAAATATCTATGAGTCCCATGCGCAACCCCATTTCCAAAAAATTTGGGATGTTGTGTAAAATGTAAATAAAAACAGAATGCAATGATTCACATATTATTCAAGCTCTATATTCATATGAAGACAACATATCAGATGTTGAAACTGAGAGATTTTATTGCTTTTTGAAAAGAATGTGCTGATTTTGAATTTGATGCCAGCAACTTGTTTCAAAAAAGTTGGAACTGGGGCATGTTTACCACTGTGTTGCATCACCTCCAGTTTAAAAAATTTGTTGAAATGTGTTGCAGGCATGAAATTGAAAACAAGCGGATATTTTTCAAAACCCAAAAAATTGTTTAAGCTTTAACTTTTGATATGCTGTTTATGCACTATTTTTCAATTAAATATAGGACTTTAGTGATTTACAAATCATTGCATTTTGCCTTTATTTACATTTTACATTGTCCCATCTTTTTGGAAATGGGGTTGTAGAGTGAAAAACCCTTGAACAGATTGTGCTTATTTTTCTATATTGCAAACAATTTCAGTCAACAATGTTTAACTGATCAAATTATCACAGAGAAAATCAGTAAGCGCCAAATTACATTACTGGAGACAATTGTTTCAAGTTTTTTCAAAATAATGCACTTGAAGTTAATACTAATATAATCATGAGACAAAACAGGTTTGAGGCTGTCATTTGTTTGCCTAAGAAGTTGTTAGTTTTCACAAACATGTTTCAACACTTTCACCAATTAGGAACCTATTGATCATATGCTTTGAATAGCTCAGTTTTTTCCTCCTTTTATGCAGTTGTTTCTAATATATCACTGATATCTCATTATATATCTAATATAATCATATGTAGACATGGATTTTTTTTTTTAAATTCTTCATGGCATGAATGGATTTCAGTCCAAATGTGGCTTAAGGGGACAAAAAAGGGCTGAGAACCAGAGTGGTGTAACCCCAAAAAATTTTGTGACTTATGTTGATACGATTCATAACACAAAATTGATGGAGAAAATTTTTGAATTTTTTTTTTTACATTTTATTTTTAAAACTTTGATAACTATTATCTCAAAAGCAATATTCTGTGGGTTAGATCGCTCTGGTTCCAAGCTCTTCAGATAAGATCATGAGCCATACATTGACAGAAATATCCATGTGTACCATGAAGAATGAAAGACCCTTAAACATATTGGGCCCGTAACTACGAAAGTTGCTTATCTCCTGTACACGTATAAATCGGTTAAGCGCAGACTAAAATTTGTGCTTTACTTCAGTCACACACTATGAAGCGGTTTTAGGTTTACACACGGACAATAAACCACGATCAAAGACTGTCTAAAACCCTTAAACATGGAAGGGGGTAGTTTTGCATGGGTTTTACTGTCATTTCCTGCTTGTTGATCGCAGAGCGAGCATGATGAACGCGCTGCAAATACTTGAACTTGCTCAAGAGGAGGCAGATGAACGTCAGAATGCTAATAGATTGCGTGCACCAAGGATATTCAGGGATAGGAAAAATCCAATGGTAGAGTACGAAGATACCGTTCTTAAAACGATTCTGATTCTCCAAAAACACTTTCAACGAACTACTTCAGTTGCTGATACCGGAACTGGAACATCCAACACGACATCCTCTTCCAGCTGCATAGTTGGCCTCTGCATTGCGATTTTTCGCTTGTGGAACATTTCAGATTGTTGCAGGAGACACATCTGGGATCTCTCAACAAGCTTATGTGCATAGGGTTGCTGCTGCAATCTGCGCCAACAAGCCACAGTTTCTGCCATTCCCAGACGCCTTAGATGTAAAGCGAAATGTCATGGATGGGCTTTGGCATAAAGCTGGTTTCCCTAGTGTTCTGACAATTAGTGCTCCCTAGTCAAAGAATGCTACCGCAATGCAAAGCGATCGTAAAGGCTTTGTTTTCGCCTTAATATTGCAATATGACTCAGTTTACAGTGGTAACTTTATTTGTTAGCTTATTATAACATAAGTAGATGTTATAATGAGTTGGATAAGTTTGTTTGAAGACATATGCCCACATATGCCATTATCATCTCATTTCTGCATTTTCAGGAAAACCCAGCATGTACATGCAAATATATTTGGATTCTTGGTCAAAAGGCGCACTGAAAAAAAAATCTATTTTTTTTAATTTTTGAATATACTAATGATATGAGCGAAGAAACAGCCGGAGATTTTAGGTTTGCGCAAGCGCAGAACCGCAAGGCAGCGTAATTTGATGGGTAGCAAAATTTGACAGAACACCGGAACGCATACCCCTGTTCACAATTCAGCAGCCAATCAAATCCCATTTAACAGGTTGAAGTGAGGACATCTTGGTTAGACGAGCATTGGTAGACACGGATAACTATATCAGCTGTTTAGAGTGTTTCGTAGGGTGTGACTCAAACACGTTTAGCTAGAAGCATCTAAGTCATATTTATATACGTCTAAACGCCACACACGGATAATATATAGACACCTTTCGTAGTTACGGCCCATTGTGTTTACTTTATCTATATTGCAAAAAATGTCAGTTAACAACATTTTTAAACAGATCAAATTACACTCTGAGAAAATCAGTAAGCTCCAAATTAGATTGTTTACACTTCTTTTAATTGATTTGTTTGAACTTATTAGAACAAACAGGACTTAAAACCGGTTCGACGCCATCATTTGCTTGACAAAAACACTTACTTTTGACAGCCACATGCCTACGATTTCTCCAATCGGAAACTTATTGTTTACTTTAGTTATTTTTCCCCCTCCTTTTATGCAGTAATTTCGATTATATTTCAATGTGGATAGGTTTTTTTTATTCCTCACAGCAAATATAGCAGCAACAATGTGATTTTAGAGGATAAGTAACTGAGCTGAATAGAAATGGATCAAATTAAAACAAATGAACAGCTTCTGAAAATCCTGCAATCGGAATCGTGGCTGGAACAAAAACTGGCATGTACAGGGGTGCCCCAGGTCCAAGGTTGAGCGCCACAGGACTATGTCAGTCTTTTATAAGTTCACATCGACATTATTCATATCATGGTGCGGTGATCATTTGAACACAAAAAAAAAAAATTTTTTTTCGAGAAGAGGGAACATTATTTCCTGGGCCTAAGAGTCAGACAGATGCTTTGTTTTTGCCCATGCTTGTCTGTCTGTCTGCCTGCCTGTCTTTCTGTGAGCAGAAATAGGGAAAAAGTGCGGGATCGATTTTGCTGAAACTTTGTGGGAAGATTATTCTGTATATGACAACAATAAGAGAGGATTAGAGTGTTAAAGGCTTAGGTCAACTTTCCAGAAAAGGTAAAAAAAACATTGGTGCCGGCGGAGGCATGGTAGAGGAATGCGCTCAACCGAGTGCTCCCCTCGTTTTAAGGGTAATGTTTCATTCTCCATATTTAACTCCAAATTTGGGGAGTTTTGAGTCTGAATTTTTGTTTTATGCTTTGGATTTTATGAGTCTGAGGTAAACAACTGAGAAAACTGTTAAAGGCAAACTCCTACTGATACACATTCACGGTAGTGTTTTCCACTATGAGCATCAGTTTGCAGCTGGTGCATATCTGTTCATAAGATGGTATGTGTGTGTGTGTGTGTGTGTGTGTGCATGTTTGTGTGTGTGTGTGTGTGTGTGGGTATATTTGTGTGTGTGTGTGTGTATCGCATTTACTCAAAATTCAATTTTAGGAAGCCTTAACGTGGTTTTTGAGATATCTTTGATTTTTCTGTATAGGGTTTGTAATTTTACATCATCTGTTCATCCATGGCTAGTAGTATCGACAAGTGTGGAAAAATACTGTTCTTGGGAGCACAGCAGAAGTCATCAGACTTGAAAGCTGAATTTTTTCTGTGCCATGTGCATGTCTCTGCAAAGGATAATAGGATGTGCCAAAAATATCTGGCTGAGTGTACAATGACCCGCATGATGTTTATCTTGGCATACCCTGCTCAAAAGTTCCCAGGTCCAGATGCAGAAGTAAAGTAACTTGACTCTGTAATCTATTCATCAACACTAAATAAATACCATGCAAACAATAAGGTGACATGCCCTGTGAAATTCCTGAGAAATGATGATGATGTTCACCTTTAATCCAAAATGTGTGGATCTGCCAGCTAAATCTAAGCCCATTTCCAAAAACATTGGTGAGGTATAGAACATGCTAACAAAAAAAGAAAGGTGTGATTTCTAAATCATTTTTTACTTGTCTTAAAATTATAATGGTACAAATATTTCATGTTTTGTCTAAAATTTGATTACAGAACTAAGTGCAGGTCTCTGAATGCACAGAATATGGCCTTCATGAACAAACAGAATGAGAACTTACAGGCTTTCAGAGTTTGAGTGTCTAGAACTGGATGTTGCATGATCATGAGGGAGCAATCAGTTACATGAGGAATAAGGCTAGGCAAAGTTGAAGAGACTGATCTGAGGTCAGTAAAGGAGATAGCACGTGGAATGAACCAGAGCACACTAGGCAGATGGAACTAGAAGAAGCCACTCAACAGGACTGGAATTTTGAAAATAAAAAAATTTTTGATCTTCAGTCAAAAATACACTGACGATGGAGGACACGAGACAACAGCGAAGGGAAGATAAAAGACCAGGAACTTAAAGATGACAATCAACAAAGTGTTGAATGCTGGTGCAAGCAGGGGGAGTGAAACAAGGAGGATAGGGAATGCAATGAGATAATTAATTAATGAACAAAACTGAATAAAACAGGGATAGCTGGATTGCAGAGAAAAACAATTAGGGAAACAAATACTCAGGAATTCTGAAAAAGGTGGGACATGGTGAAAGTGTTAGAATGCAAGAAACGTAGGTTATCAGATGTTGAATAAGCAATGTTTTCATGCTTGGATATGAAAGAAGCATTTACAAACGGGCCTGCTGTTTACAATCAACCAGAGGTTGAGGCTCGCCCATATGTAAAAAGCTGTGTGACTAAATAATCTAATATTTAAAAAAAAAAAACCAATCTCAATGTGCTGTTATAAGGATTTCACTCTCTACAGTGCACTATGATAACAGATTTGGGGAATCTAGAGAAATCTGTGTGAAAGATGAGGTTGAAAGTCAACAGTGAGTGACCCTGATCTTTGATCCTTCAGATGGCCCTGCTTTATATAACGACATGCTATGTGATGGGATTTAACAAAAAGAGCTGGGATTACTCTGGGAAACCTTTGCCAATTGGCTCATTGCATCTACAAATGCAAGTGAAGACTGCTATGCCCCAAAGAGCCACAAGTCAGAAATATCCAGAAAGTCTACCATCATGTCTGCGCTTGTCTCATCTAAAATGCACTGATGCATGATGGAAATCTTCTGATGTCAGACCAGTGTTACGAACTGTTTGCCGTAGTAATGGGGATTGTGTTCTCTTGGCCAAAGAAGAAAAGGACATTTCTGGTTGTTACAAATGAAAAGTTCAAAAACCAGCATCTGTATGCTATGCAGGGGTTGCAGCAATGGGGGCTGACTTACTCACCCCCCCACCCAGAAAAAGTAACTTCACTCTGTAATCTGTTCATCAACTCTAAGGGGTCTATTCTCCCATGCGCTTAAGTCGAAAAAAGCGCGTAGCAACGCGCTTTTCAGCCTACGCGTATTCTCCCCTCGACTTGAGTCTGTGCATTACGCGCCTTGAAGGCAGTTACGCGCCTGGGGCGGAGCAAGGCCAAAATCGGGGCGTTTCCGGGCGTTTCTCATGCAAATAACACTTACGCATATTCTCCCCCTGGCTTACGCGCTTTTTCTGTTAAGCGCTTTTGAGGGCTGTATTAAGGTCAAGCGCCAACATTAGGCAAAATTGAATATTGCGTTTGATGTTGGTTATAGGCCGAATTTTAAAATTACTTTTATATTATTTAACATGGCAACATTTAATATTCGATTGTTCTTCCTTATTTCTAAACTGCATTTCTCAAAGCCATGATAATTTATAAAACGAAATCATCGCATGATATTACGCATCAGCCTCTTCTCCAATCAGTTAAATTACAAACGCAAAACAATTAATTAATAAGAGTATACAAGATAAGACCATCATTCTACCATGCCCTCAAAATCTAAAGCCAAAATGCCAGTCCTGCATTTGCTTGCACTCTTGCGTGATTGGGAAAGAGTAAGAATAGCGCGCCGAGCGCGAAGACCAACACGCATATATCGGCTTCGTTTGGACATCCTGGGACTAACAAACATCGATTGCATCCAGCGCTTTTCGCCGTGCATGAGGCAATCATCTATCTTTGCCGACTTCTGGATGAACAGCTATCCAGCCGCAGCAATTATCAACAAAACATACCCGTGGTCATCAACGTCAGAACTGCGCTGTCGCTCCTGGCATCTGGGTCGTTCCAGAGAGTGGCTGGTGATGTCATACACATATCACAGGCGTCTGTGTCAAGGTGTCTGACGCAATTCTTCTCCCTGCACTTCCATTGCAGAAAGAGTGGATGCCATCCTCTCCTCCTGTGCGGTGAAATGCACAGGGGATGATGGTTGCCCACCACCTGTTGCGTGTACACTTCTCCGGTGTGCAGAGAACCTGGCTTTACAGCGCCCCGCAGATCTCTCCATTTATGCTCTAAATCGGGGATACTGCACTTACATCTCCCCATCGAAGCCACATCCAGAACGATTCGCAGCTTAATTCCTCGGATCAGCCTTCATTGCTCGCTTGCCATACAACCAACATCTGTGAAATTTGGTTTTTCGGATTTGGCTCGACGTCACCATCATTGTCTTCCATGTTCCACTGTATTTACAAATGCGACTGCCCTATATGTTCGTGATAATCTAAAAAGTTGTGAGATTCTCAGGAGAGAGGGGATTGATTTTCTAATTGAGGGTATCTGTATTAACTAAGTTGTGTCCTAGTAATTATTTTTTTACCATTAGTAATACTGTGTAATTTAATGTGTGAATAAAGATATTATTAAATAGGCTACTCTAGATTGAGCCCTACCCCGGCAAATACCAAAGCACTATCCATTTGTTAATCAATTTTAGCCTATAAAGAATAGCCGACATGGGAAGAATCAATATCAGTAAATGGGGTAATTGATCATAATAAAGTATTACGCACAAGTTCAAGAGAATGTGTCGCTCAAATCAAATAGGATTTGATGGGCTATGGATATGGAATTCCATCATTGCTGAGGCGGTTTTGGGGCGGGGAGATGACCGCGTGCGGGGTAAGAATCCTTGTTAAAGCGTTTCCATCTCCTTTAGTTGCAAACCTGACATCGGAGTAGTTTTCAAGAGCGCAATTTCAAAGTGAGATCATATAAACTGTCTTTGATTGTCATCTTTGTGTGACCAGAATGATCCCATTATTTGTCTTCTTCCCTGTCTTCCACGGAACAAACAGGCTGGTGTAGGAGGGGCACATTTTCAATGATCTGATTGCGCTGATTGAGAAGCGCTAAATTCTTTATTTATTATTTCATTATCACAGCAACTTGCTTGTTTTCATAGCTTTAATGCCATGGTGGCTAGAGTAAGAAATAACAAGTGTTTGTCACTAACATATCCCCCGCCGCCGCAATTTTATGTGTCCGTACGGACAGACGGAGCCCAATGCTATATCCCCCGCTTCGCGCTAATCGCGCGGCGGGGGATAAAAAAAGAGATGTCTGAATTACTTCTTGTAATTGGTACGGACATACATAGGCCTATTATTACAGCGGCATATAAAACCTATATCTTCACAATGACAAACTTCACAGGAAAATAAAAAATAAATAGAAAATAGAAAAATAATAGCCTAATAATAATAATAATAACAAAATAATATAAATGGATAAATATAGTTCAGAATAAAAAATGTTTAATTTTGCATGTAAGAATAGTGGACATACGAGTTTTCGTTTCTTATCAGTTTGGAGATACGAGGTTTTATCAGCAGGCCGACGATATTCAAATTTAAAGTCTGGTTTGCGTTTTCCATGGACCACAAATGCATTTTCATGGTTAATCAGAAAATCCTTTTTCCATGTTTTCCTGATAGCCATGATCAATGAGCTTTGTACAGAGTCTGCCTCTCTTTTGGATCAGTCACACCTCTTTCATAAGGCCGCCTACATTCTGAAGTTACGCGCTGTGGGCGTGATTGAAGCGAGTAGGGGAGAATACGCGTAACTCAAAAGCGCTTAACTCGAAGCGGTAAAAAAGGACTTACGCGCTAATGGGAGAATAGGGGTCTATTCTCCCATTAGCGCGTAAGTCTTTTTTCACGCAAAGATACGAGTTTTTATATGCCGCTGTAATAGTAGGCCTATGTATGTCTGTACCAATTACAAGAAGTAATTCAGACATCTCATTATTTATCCCCCGCCGCGCGATTAGCGCGAAGCGGGGGATATAGCACTGGGCTCCGTCCATACGGACACATAAAATTGCGGCGGCGGGGAATATATTAGTGACAAACACTTGTTATTTCTTACTCTAGCCACCATGGCATTAAAGCTATGCATACAAACAAATTGCCGCGATAATGAAATAATAAATAAAGAATTTAGCGCTTCTCAATCAGCGCAATCAGATCATTGAAAATGTGCCCCTCCAACACCAGCCTGTTTGTTCAGTGGAAGACAGGGAAGAAGACAAAGGGAACATTCTAGTCACACAAAGACAATCAAAGACAGTTTATATGATCTCATTTAGAAATTGCGGACTTGAAAACTACTCCGATGTCAGGTTTGCAACTAAAGGACAGTGAAACGCTTTAACAAGGATTCTTACCCCGCACGCGGTCATCTCCCCGCCCCGAAACCGCCTCAGCAATGACAGAATTCCATTACCATAGCCTATCATCCTATTTGATTTGAGCGACACATTCACTTGAACTTGTGCCTAATACTTTATTATAATCAATTATCCCTTTTACTGATAATGATTCTTCCCATGTCAGCTATTCTTTAAAGGCTAAAATTGATGAACAAATGGATAGTGCTTTGGTATTTGCCAGGGTAGGGCTCAATCTAGAGTAGCCTATTTAATAATATCTTTATTCACACATTAAATTACACAGTATTACCAATGGTAAAAAATTACTAGGACTTAGTTAATACACTACGAGTTAGTTAATACAGATATTCTCAATTAGAAAATCAATCCCCTCACTCGTGAGAATATCACAACTTTTTAGATTATCACGAACATACAGGGCAGTCGCATTTGTTAATAGAAAATGGAAGACAATGATGGCGACGTCGAGCCAAAGCCGAAAACCAAATTTCACAGATGTTGGTGTTGTATGGCAAGCAAGCAATGAAGGCTTCTCGAGGAATTAAGCTGCGAATCGTTCTGGATGTGGCTTCGGTGGGGAGATGTAAGCGCAGTATCCCCGATTTAAAGCATAAATGGAGAGATCTGCGGGGCGCTGTAAAAGCCAGGTTCTCTGCACACTGGAGAAGTGTACACGCAACAGGTGGTGGGCAACCATCATCCCCTGTGCATTTCACTGCACAGGAGGAGGTGATGGCATCCACTCTTTCTGCAGTGGAAGTGCAAGGAGAAGAACTTGAAGCGCCAACGAACTGCGTCAGACACCTTGACACAGACGCCTGTGATGTGAATGACATCACCAGCCACTTACTGAAACGACACAGATGCCAGGAGCGACAGCGCAGTTCTGACGTTGATGACCACGGGTATGTTTTGTGGATAATTGCTGCGGCTGGATAGCTGTTCATCCAGAAGTCGGCAAAGATAGATGATTGCCTCATGCACGGTCCAGGCGAAAGCGCTGGATGCACTCGATGTTTGTTTGTTTGTCCCAGGATGTCCAAACGAAGCCGATATATGCGTGTTGGTCTTCGAGCTCGGCGCGCTCCTCTAACTCTTTCCCAATCACGCAAGAGTGCAAGCAAATGCAGGACTGGCATTTTGGCTTTAGATTTTGAGAGCATGGTTGAATGATGGTCTTATGTATACTCGTATTAATTAATTGTTTTGCGTTTGTAATTTAACTGATTGGAGAAGAGGCTGATGTATCATCTGATGATTTCGTTTTATAAATTATCATGGCTTTGAGAAATGTAGTTCAGACATAAGGAAGAACAATCGAATATTAAATGTCTTACCCTTTACCATGTTCAATAAAATAAAAGTAATGCTAAAATTCGGCCAATAACCGACATCAAACGCAATATTCAATTTCGCCTAATGTCGGCGCTTGACCTTAATACAGCCCTCAAAAGCGCTTAACAGTAAAAGCGCGTAAGCCAGGGGGAGAATACGCGTAAGTGTTATTTGCATGAGAAACGCCTGGAAACGCCCCGATTTTGGCTTTGCTCCCCCCCAAGCGCGTAACTGCCTTCAAGGCGCGAAATGCAGAGACTTAAGTCGAGGGGAGAATACGCGTAGGCTGAAAAGCGCGTAGCTACACGCTATTTTCGACTTAAGCACAAGGGAGAATAGACCCCTTAATGAATACCATGCAAACAATAAGGTGACATGCCCTGTGAAATTCCTCAGAAATGTTGACGATGTTCACCTTTAATCCAAAATGTGTGGATCTGCCAGCTAAATCTAAGCCCATTTCCAAAAACGTTGGTGAGGTATGGAACATGCTTACAAGAAAAGAAAGGTGTGATTTCTAAATCATTTTTTACTTGTCTTAAAATTAAAATGGTACAAATATTTCATGTTTTGTCTAAAATTCCATTACACCCAGAAAAAGTGAATGTGAAGGTGATGGTGCTCCAGGGATAGGCTGACAGAGGGGCTGTGCGCAGGTGATTCCATCTTTCATTTTTATCTCTTCCATGAGCTGTAATCCACACTAATAGCCAAGTACATCAGATTTCATCACTCAGCTGATTGGATGATCCATTTATGGTAAAATCTGATAGTTCATGGTTGCCAGCTGCAAGCTAAACACAAGGGTGCACTGCGTCAAGAAGGACATACCCGCCTCACAACAAAACAATCCAGGGAGGCAGGCAAGGCTCAGAGTGGTTCCTTGTGGAAGAAAGGCCTGGTAAAGAGGCGGCTTCCGGAACAGGCCTGGCAGAAACGGTGGTTGTTTCAGCAGATTTTGTGATGGACTACAGGACTTGGTGGGTTAGCGCTGTCATCTGGATCATCAATTTTGGAAGACTATGCTGGAGAGAGTGTTTGTGTCACATTACTGGGCTGCTAAGTCCATGTCTGGCCACATCATTCAATCTGGAACCACGGTCGAAGAAGCAGATACAGGCCAGTAAGCAGAGTGGCAAATGATATTCAATAGAGAGATTTGAGTTATACAAACAATGGTCAGATGCTAGTGGACAGGGCAGTGCACAGTGTTCTAATTCCTAGTCACACAGTTTGAGGTCAGCCACCAATAAACAGGGCGGTGCGATATTAGTGATCCAATGGCCACAAAGCCTGGACAAAATTAGAACAAAAATAAACAATCCCTCAAGTCAACAAACCAAAATGTAATCCAAAAATTTGAGTCAAAGCTAACAGAGTAAGTTTATGGGCAGGCAGGCAGAAAACTAGTAAAATGAAGGCAGGAATGATGAGGCATAAGCACATGGTCTGCGCCAGAATTGGAAATTAGGGGGGCACAGATGCATCCCTTTGAAACAACAATTGGTCCTAGCTAGTTCTCAGTCATTTTCCTTTTTTAACACGTTTTCCAATTGCAGTAATAAAACAATTGTCTATTGAAGACACGGCTTCTCTCCCCCATGCAATCTAACTGTGACGAAATAATGGGCTGAATTCCGTACAGTAAAATAATTTATTATGAATAGGCCTATGCTTTATGCAAGATGAAGTGTTCTGAAACTTCCACGCTACCTATTCGGCACAGCAGGTGATCTAACCTGTGCTTCGTGATCGTTTAAATTGTTGAAATGAAATAAAAGACCATATCAAGCATCTTTTTGCAACTTCATAGCTTCCAATCCAGGGCCGACGCATATGGAGAGATCATATATGGAGAGAAACCGTGTGTTCAGTTGCGAATTATGATACTTGGAAAATGCGTCAATAAAGTAAAATGATTGAGAACTTGGACCAGGACTTATTCTTGTTATAAAGGGACATGTCTGTGCACACCCTCAATGCCCTGTTCTAGCGTCAGCCCTGTTCTAACCCCTGAAAGAAGAATAACGTGAGAAATCCGGAGTCATAATCGGATTCCCTGCTACTAGTGGTGAAATGTACTGCAACGCACGTGAAACTGAAAAAACTTCCATGCACAAGGACTTTTCCATGTGAGAATCTCTTAAATACGCTTTGAATAATAAAAACTGATCCATGTTCCAATGAAATATGCCCTTTTACTCTCGGTACAGCGTGAGTTTATAAAAAAGTGGGACTTGGCAATTAAATATAATTTTGTTTGCCAAATTAAAATTTTCAATCATCACTTCTGTTATTACCTGTAAGACCACTGACTGCAGAGTCAGAATATAATATGCCACTAAAAAGCGTGGGACTTGACAGGTATGCAATTTTGAATAAGGCTGATTTAAACGCATCAAATTAGGCATCCAAATGAATGTCGTCTTACCTTAATGGGGAGATCTAGCTACACCTGATAGTGTGATGTAATGACTGTTTTCCAAGTTTGTAAATTTAGAAAATAATTGAATACAAGTCGGGACTAATAATTGTAGCTCCTGGACAAAGTAGGGTGGCTACAATGGATTCACTTGTGTCGTCTGCGCTGCCGCCACCGCCGCGTCAGTTGACGCTTTCTTGTGGACGCTTACAGACGGTAATTTTTGACCGATTACTTTCATATTTGGTATGAATATGTGTTCATTTCACCTATGACACCTATCCATTTCCGTTGCCATGGCGAGAGTATTCACCGAATAATGCACAAATTTGTGCTGAAACATACGCACTTCCTTGTGCACGCTGTACAGGCTGTAAGTTTTGACCGATTACTTTCATATTTGGTATGGACATGTGTTATACTTCACTTATGACACCTATCCATTTCCATTGCCATGGCAACAGTATTGGCCGAATAATGCACAAATTTGTGCTGAATCATACACGCTTCCTTGTGCACCCGGTACAGGCTGTAATTTTTGACCGTTTACTTTCATATTTGGTATGGGCATGTGTTATACAACGTACTTCGCTCATGACATCTATCGATTTTGGTTGCCATGGTGACAGTATTGGCCAAATAATGGCAAAAAAGGAGAGAGGCAGGCTTCCAGGGGCTACACCCATGCAGTTGCAGCCAACCAGCCTGTCTTGTGGTTTTGAAGGGATAAATCAATGGCAGAATTTCTAGTTCTGGCGCCAGCTGTGCATAAATGTACTTAACAATCTGGCACTGATGATGAGAAACAGATAGGTTTCTGTGCAGTCTGTGCAGACAAATCTGGTGAGTAATCAAGTAACAAGTTAACACAAAATGGCAAATGCCAAGAGCAATAGGACACAGAAGAATGTATTAATAATTAAGAACACTTAAGAGCAGGGGCACGAGACATGACAGATTTACACATCTGTTTTATTCTTTATTTGCGTTCTAAATATCATTCCAACTTTTCAGAAATGGGATCGTAAATTACATCCAGTCGTTTTAAATCTGAAGAAAAACTAAACTGATTCCTGATCAGTGTTTTTGAAAGTATCCTCAGGAATTTCAGAGGGTATAACATCAGCCAATCGGCCAGATGGACAATATATTTTATTATGCGAATATCAAAGCCCAATTGCAAGATACTTCATAGTAGGGATTGTCAAAAACGAACCAGTAACGACAGAAAAATTATTTCTGGTCAGCTGCAGGCCCAGATTTGAATAGAAATGATAAAATTGCAGAAATGAAATTGGGAATTTTTTCGACCGCTCTAAAATTATCTATCTTCAGTCATCCATCCATTCCCAGTAGCTTCAAGCATGAACGGACTCTTAATTTGACTGGGACGAGTGGTGTTGGGAGGTTTGTTGGGCTGCGTCGTGGTGAGTATAGCATAAGCTTGAAATTCTGCAATAAAATTGTTGAAAATAATAATCCATTACACTAAAATGCATTAACAATTAATCTATTATTTTGTACTCATTTGCTGAATCATTATATTAATCTACTGCACTCAATCGCTAAATCACTGTATTAATCTATTACACTCAATTGCTGAATCATTGTATTAATCTATTGTTCTCAATTGCTGAATTATTGTATCCATTCTAACAGAATCTGAAGGTCCTACGGGAACAAGCGGTTCTCTGGGTTATAGGCATTCTCAGGAGAGAGAGACATCCTGGGGGGCAGTTGGGTCATAAGGCTCTCTGGGGCGAGAGAGAGAGAGAGAGAGAGAGAGAGAGAGAGAATGCCTTGTGAACCAACAGGACCATAAGGCCTGACAGAGAGGGCCTCTCGGCTGGAGCTGATAAGGACGAAGCCATACATTCCTGTTTGCTGACAACATACATTGAAGTAAAGCAGTTCTTTAAGGAGGAATTATGAATAATATATGCTTATAATGAGGGAGGATGTTAAACTACTGGAGGATATTAGCTGGAGAGGCGTAGTTTTGGACAAGGGGCACTTACAAATATCCAAGTTAAAGAACGCAGCGGGGCTGGCCCTTGTGGCAGGCCTCTGCATGCCGAGTCTCTGCACTCAGCAGGCAGAGTTTTCTACACACCCGAAGAAGCTTCTTCAATTTCCTGACTGTCTTCTTTTCAAATACTTTGCGGAAAGATCATCAACTGAATAGCAATATTATTTGATGGTATGAAGCCTATGTTATTTGTCTGTATCTATACACGTTTTTTGCCTCATGAATTATTATAGTAAACATTGGTCACCCTCAGAGGTGTTACCAGGATGCCAAGCTTGGGTGGGCATTTGTCCTCTTTGGGGGGGCAAAAAAAAAAACAACCTCTAAATCGCCGTAAAATTTAAAAAAAATTATTATTATTATTATTATTATATATATGTATATATGTGTGTGTGTTGGTGTGTGTGTCGGCTGGTAAAATGGCGATAGGGGAGGGACATTAACAGGTGTGGTCAGTTTTTATTAATTATGCACAGTCAAGGGTTGTGCTGATCCTGAACCGCAATTTTTTTCAAAGGTATAGCATCAACATCTGCTGCCATGGGGCGAACATCCGAGCTTTCCCTTTTACTTCATTAAACGCAACGCAGGTTGAAGAAAGTGCCACACATCAAAGGGCATGTGAAATGCTTCCGGAAAAAAAAAAACTTGACTGACATCAGTATTCTTCGGCAACATGCTGCATGGAGCCAGTTAATGACTTCAGAATCGCCTCCTATTAACCAATTAGGCAACTCTCAGAAAAACAGTGAAATGTTGGATTCGTTTACTCTCGTTGAATGAGTAGAGCTGTTAAGACAGCAGATTGATTGATGCATTTCGAAATTTAAATGGCCATAGAACAGCAGATTTGCATGAACACGATTGTCATTGCCACGCGATTTCGTGCGACTGATCATTTATATCCCACATTCAAGTTTCATCCGCTCTCGCAGAAGATTTTTTCTAATAATTCATACTGGCATTCTTTCAATCTAACACCGTAGCCCAGTTAGGTATGTCTGCTTTTCACCATCACATCTTAATCGTTATAGGCCACAGAAATTGCTTGATTGTTATTTACACTAAGTACACGGGAGAAGATTTAGGGAAGGGCGGAGCACCTGCAATTAGCGAAATCTAAACTCAGGCCTCTTCCCGGCGGCATTTTAAATAGTTTAAGCCGCTTCAGGTGTGTGTGTGTTTCAAGAAATTACACGACTGCCGACACACCCATGACTGCAAGGTGGGAAAACATTCTGAAACGCGGATGAAACATGAATGCGAGATATAAATGATCAGTTGCACAAAATCGCGTGGCAATGACATCGTGTTCATGAAAGTCTGCTGTTCTATGGCCATTTAAATTTCAAAATGCATCAAACAAACATGCCGTCTTAATAAACAGCTCTACTCATTCAACTTGGAGAGTAAACGAATCCACCATTTCAAGCCAATCAAGCAAAGTAAATGGGAACACGTTAACTTTCCTTAGAGTTGCCTTCTGTCGTCCTTTACCTGACTCTGCGAAGCGTGTAGCCAAAAAAAAAACTTATGCCAGTCAAGTTTTTTTTTTCCGGAAGCTCCAGACTAGTTGCCTGGACTCATTCGGTAGCCAACTCAGGTTATAACCCCACGAGTCAACTCAGATGACAAACTAGTACACAAATTACCTTAATGTCAAACAAGAAGCCTAACAAAATAAGCGGTGGAAGAAGAAGCAGCAAAAGAGATATGGGCGAAGTTTTAATTCCCCAAGAGTAGTACAGGGCCGGAGACGCGACCTCAGACTGACGAGTGAAGACGGCAGTCTAAGAGAATGGGAGGGTCCTTGTAATTTGAGAGTGCCCATTGGTGTCACAGCAGAATAGACTGGGGAAGGAATCCACCAATCACACATAGTGATAGATAAATAAAGCATACGTAAAGCTCACTCTAAATGGCTGTCTATCTCCGGCTGTGAATCAGTTGGATATCGCCTGTTTGCTGTCAAATAGTAGTAAATCAGTTTTTTATCTTGAGTTTTCATTGGGGGGGCAGAGCTTTTCTCAGGGTGGGCACTGCCCACCCCCTGCCCCCCCTTGGTAACGCCCCTGGTCACCCTTTAGATGAAGTATTGCTCATAAAGGCTTTATACAGCATGCATAATGCCTTCATAAATCATACATGAGCTAATGTCATGCTTTGTAACAGGTGAAATAACACATCCTTATTCAGCATCTGATGACAGAAGTGATGTAACTGACAATGTCACTTAGCTAGTGGCTAAATGTCAGTAAGGGTGACATTGTCATCTAAGTGACATTGTCATTGTCACTTACAGCATCACATGCTGAATAAGGATGAATTATTTCACCTTTTACAAAGCATGACATTTGCTTTTGCATGATTTATGAAGACATTATGTCTCATTTATGAAGGCATTATACATGCTGTATAAAGTCTTTATGAGCAATACGTCATCTAAAGTGTGACCTTAACATGTTTTATGGCTTCTTGAATCAATATAGTAAAATGGTTAAATTACTGAAAGTCTCTGAGTCCTTAATTTAAAGGTCAGCGTTAACCAGTATGAATTCTCCAACAAAATATAATCTGTCATGTAGGAAGGTGAACCTTTAGCCCAGTCTGAGGTCCTGAGGACTCTGGAATCAGGTTCTCATTCAGGATACTCCGTATTTTGTTCCATTCAGCCTTCTCCCGACCCCAACTAGTTGCCCCCAGTCCCTGCCGCTGAAAAACACCACCACAGCATGATACTGCCTCTACAATGCTTCACTGTCGGGATGGTATTAGGCAGGTGATGCGGGGTTTCCTTCAAACATCATACTTAAAAATGAGGCCAGACAGTTCAATCTTGGTTTCATCAGACCAGAGAATCTTGCTTCTCACAGTCTGAGTCCTTCAAGTGTCCTTTTATTTTTTATTTTTTGCGAACTCCAAGAGGGCTTTAGTGTGCCTTTTACTGTGAAGAGGATTCTGTCTGGCTACACTGTCATAGAGCCCAGATTGGTGGAGTGCTCCAGTGATGTCTGTCATTCTTTTAGTTTCTCCCACCTCCACACAGGATCTCTGGTGCTCAGCCAGGGTGACCATCAGGTTATTGGTCACCTCTTACCAAGGCCCTTCTCCCCCCGAATACTCAGTTTGGCTGGTCAGCCAGCTCTAAGAAGAGTCTTGTTTGTTCCAAACTTCTTCCATTTAAGAATTATGGGACAACTGTGCTCATGAGAACCTTCAGTGCTGCAGAATTTTTTATAGTCCTCTCCAGATCTGTGCCTCAACACAATCCTGTCTCTGAGCTCCGCAGGCATGTTCTTTGACCTCATGGCTTGGTTTTTGCTCTGCTTAGATAGACAGGAATGAGTCTTTCCAACTCGTACAATTATTTGAATTTACCACAGGTAGACTCCAATCAAGGTGTAGAAACATCTCAAATATGATTAAGAGAAATTAAGGACACCTGAGCAAAATTACATGTGTCATAGCTAATGGTCTGAATACTTAAGTTGATGGGATATTTCAGTTTTTCCTTTCGAATAAATTTGCAAACATTTCTAAAATTCTGGTTTTGCTTCGTCATTATGAGGTATTGAGCGTAGACTGATGAGACAAAGATGAATTTGAATGTTTTTAAGAATTTGGCTGCAACACAGCGAATGTGAAAAACTGAAGTGGACTAAATACTTTTTGAATGCACTGCATGTGTGGCGGGGATATGAAGGATCATCATCCCCTTGGAGAAAAATTAGTGAAGATTTTTCTTTTTTCCACTTTTTTCCATGTTCCATGTTTTGACACATTTCATATTTTATATTAGATTTTTATGTCAGTTTCATGCTGTTTACAAGCTTTACACTGCTGAGGTTTATAAAGGAAGCATCACATTGTAATTTTCAAGATTTCATAATTACATTTGCATTTTTGCTTTTTGGTGGGAATTCCCATAATGTATTCGTATTTAGCATATTATGGGGAATTCATGCTAACCTTCGACCACATTCCACGTTCCTCTTTTTTTCCATAGTTTTCCTCTGTAAATGCCTTCCATGAAATCAATCTTAATGATCCAGTTTCTGATGTGTTTGTAAACACCGTGCAACTAGGCCAAGGAGGGTCCTAGATGAGGCGGAAGGTCTCAGCATGTTTGCCTAAACTGCAAGGGAAAATAAATGCTTACCAGTCTCCATTATAATAATGGTGTCTGGCTAGACCGTCTGTGCTAGGCCACTGCCTCAGGTCAAACGTGATGACATCGACTCTCCTTCCGCTTTCAAGTGAGCTTGAAGCGTGTCACACGGATTTTGCAGCTCTAATATCTTAGCGGTTACAATACATCTGACTCCGCATCAAATTTAGGATAGAAAGATTTGTGATATCCCTTTGTGGTTACGATTAAATTATGCGTTCACATAAAATTAATCTGATTCCAATTAATTGATTTAGAGCTCCGTTTTGCTTCAGACTCATAACTGGTCTATGCCTTACGTCTGTCGGACCAAAACATCTGTACAGCCCAATTCAATGGATGAACTCAGAGGCTGGTGATATTATTAATTGCAGTAATTTGACATAGAAAATAGCTATGACTAGGGATTACCGGGGCCCAAAGCAAGTAACTCCAAAGTGTGACATCAGTTCAGGGACTTCATGTTGTACAAGATGTCCGGGCAGGGACTAAGATCCGTTCAGTTTACCGAAATCTCCTTGAAGCCGATCAAAATAACACCAATCAAAGCATGGAAAATCCACCTTTTAACGCAGACCAAGCATGTTGATCAGGCATCGCAATTAAAGTCCTACATCTCCCAATTAGGAGACTGGACTCCGGGCTGGAAGGATATAAGTTAGTTAGAGTCAGAAATCCACAACAGAATCAGGCCTACCAAAGAAAACGTAGCCTCAGCACACAAAAACTTTGAAATGCCTACATTAATCGCGGAAATAGCAACAGAAAAATAATACCCCGCTACCGAAACTGCAAAAACCGCAACATAAACTGTTGACTCGTAGCATAAGACTATGAAACTGCAACATCTTCCATCGCATCCGTCTTTGCCATTTACTGCGCTTGCGCGTACCGGCCCAGGCTGCTTTCAGAGATAGCGGAATCAGGCGTGTCTCCTTCGGTTGGTAAGTAAAACCTCCAAATATGACGTTATTGTTAATATAGATGTTTAACAATGAATTGTAAGACATAGCTGTTACATCCACATTCTCGTAAATTCGCTTATTTTAGCATGTCACCCTGCCGAAAATGAACGATGCACTGTCGATTTCGCTATAGTCTTAGAGTTGCCAACTTGACGACTTTCTCAAGACGTATACATACGTCTTGAGTGGAGAAACAATCCCGATTTGGAAAGTCGCCAGATTAAGCGAGAAAGTCGTCAAGTTGGCAACTCTAAGACTTTAGCGAAATCGACAGTGCATCGTTCATTTTCGGCCTGGTGATATGCTAAAATAAGCGAATTTAAGAGAATGTGGATGTAACAGCTACGTCTTACAATTCATTGTTAAACATCTGCATTAACAACTAGAAAAAGAGTTTATAAAGAAACTCTGAGTTTGCATGTGATAGCACAGTTCACTGTGTATTGCGATGTTTATTTTTACATTGTCCTGCACTCTGCTGTATGAAAAGGTTCAAAGTGTCTTCTTTACTGATAGGCAAGTAAGATAAACCATGACGGACCATTGCATGGTCGAAGTGATCAGGACATATTTAAGGGTTAAATTAGTTGTCAAGCTACATCATTGGTATATAGCATTATATAAGTTATTTGGATGATGATAATCGTTATTGTTGTCAGTAATGGTTCAGGTATGTACAACCCCAATTCTGAAATAGTTGGGGCAAAGTGTCAATTGTGAATAAAATCAAAACGCAATGACTTTCAAATCACACCAGCCAGTATTTTATTCACAATAATACAGAGATAACATAGCAGATGTTGAAACTGAGAATTTTAACAATTTTATCCACAAAATTAGCTCAATTCAAATTTGATGGCTGCTACAGGCCTCAAAAATGTTGGGACAGGGGCCTATGTACCATAGTGTAGCATCCCCTCCTCTTTTTAACACAGAGTGGAGGCGTCTGGGCATTGAGGGGACAAGTTTCTTGAGTCTAGCAATTGGAATTTGATCCCACTCTTGTTTAATACAGGCTTCCTGCTGCTGGAGACTTTTGGGTCTCATTTGACAGACTTGTATTTTTATTATGCGCCAAATGTTCTCAATCGGTGAGAGACCAGGACTGCAGGCAGGCCAGTTCAGCACACGGACTGTTCTACTACGAAGCCATGCTGTTGTAATCGCTGCAGTATGTGTTTTTTTTCATTGTCCTGCTGAAAAACACAAGGCCTTCTCTAGAATAGATATCATCTGAAGGGGAGCAAATGTTGCTCTAAAACCTTTATATACCTTTCAGCATTCATGGTGCTTTTTAAAACATGCAAGGGTCCCACACCATATGCACTAATGCATCCCTATACCATCAGAGATGCTGGCTTTTGAACTGAGCGCTGATAACAGGAGGGGTGGTCTTTCTCCTCTTTAGCCTGGAGGACACGACGCCCAAGATTTCCATCAAGAATGTCAAATTTGTACCACAGGACACTTTGCTACAGTCCATTTTAAATGAGCCATGGCCCACAGAACACGGTACTTCTGGATCATGCTCAACAATGGCTTCCTTTTTGCATGATGAGTTTTTAGGTGGCATCTGTAGATGGCATGAAGGACTGTGTTTACAGACAGTGGTTTCTTAAAGTATTCCTGGGCCCATTTAGTAATGTCAATGACAGAATCATGCTGGTGAGTGATGCAGTGGGGTCTTAGGGCCCGAAGATCATGGGCATCCATTAAAGGTCTTCGGCTTTGTCCCTTATGCACAGAGATTTTTCCAATTTCTCTGAATCTTTTGATGTTTTGCGCTGTAGATGATGAGACCTTCAAAGCCTTTGCAATTTGACATTGAGGAACATTGTTTTTAAAGTACTCCATAATTTTTTTTATGCAAGCCTTCACGGGTTGGAGAGCCTCTGGCCATCATTACTTCTGAAAGACTCAGCCTCTCAAAGACATCCCTTTTATAGCCAATCATGTTACACACCTGATGCCATTTAACTTAATTACTTGATAAATGTTCTTCTAGCTGATGCCCTTATATATTTATAGCTTTTTCAGCCCTTTTTTGCCGGTGTCCCAACTTTTTTAAGACCTGTTGCAGCCGGTAAATTTGAAATGAGCTCATTTTGTGGGTAAAAATGTGAAATTTCTCAGTTTCAACATTTGAAATATTATCTATGTTCCATTATGTATAACATTGGCTCATGTGATCTGAAAGTATTTGCATTCTGATTTTATTCACAATTAACACTTTGTCCCTACTATTTCGGAATTGGGGTTGTGTTTGTTAATTATCTATATGCTGGTTTTTCATGGCTATTGATGCACTATCATCTTTATCAACATGTTATTATTCAAAGCCTAAGATTGTAATACAACTATTATTTATCTAAGTCTAACGATACATGGCAGACATTTATAATCATTCTGTTGCTTTTATCAATATTGTAGAACAGACATTGTTAAAAGATGTAGTAGTAGTATTATTATTATTATTATTATTACTTTATAATTGGTTTCCTGACTGGCAGCATTACCACCTTGTAAAGCAGCTGCAGTAATTGAGAGGCACAGGGTTCATCGGGTGGTGCAGTCAGCCCAGCGAGTTATTGGTGCTGTATTGCCCAACCTGATGGACTCAAACCATTTGTAGTGAGGACCCCTGTGAGTGTGAGGTCGACCACCGTGCTTCCCTACTGACTAAGATGAATGATGGGCAACCAAATCTCACTGCTTTGAATGACATGTGGATATGATGAATCACAAAACTTGAACAATTTGATAATTATGTATGTATTATTATAGATGTATGATTTTTGTTGGTATTATTATGGGTGTTAATAACAACAATACTTGTACTGTTTTTGATTATTATCATATTATGAAAATATGAACATTAATTATGACATTCATATCATACAAAACCCTCCCCAAGAATGCAAAGTGTCTTTTATAGTTTCTATGATTATAATGATATGATGAATATTATTGATATTCTAATCACCAAATAAAAATAATCAAGTATGGTTGACTGTTCAATTTTTGTGTCGACACAGATTCTGTTCCATAGTAAATGAAGTGTTACTCTCGCCGATTCTGGCTTGGTTTCGGGTCTCTCACATGGTTTTTCATTCTAGAGCTGGAAATTGGAGATTTGGAGCAGCTCATTGAGACAAGTGTTATTTTCAGAATAATACGGATGATTCGTTTTCCAATTTAGAGTTCTTTCCAGATCGGTTTGCTTATTTTAAGGAGCTATTGCAGATTATCAGTCAACATTCCAATCATATTTGGCCTGTGTTCTGCTCGAGATGACCCGGATTGTCGCTGTTCAACAGTGATAATTTAATTTCGTCCATTTCGGAGGACCGAAATATCATTTCAGAGGCAAATACTTTTATAACTTCGTGTTAAATGGAGTAGCCTAAGTGACGCAGTATGAGTGAGATCGCGCTGATGGTTAGCCACCGAGAGTCCGTGCATACGACCATTGCCAAATGTTGCGACAGATCATTAAATGCTGATATAGATACTGTGTCCTCCGTCCCTCTTGTATTGTTCTTGCTAGCCGTTCGGACTATTGTTATTGGATAGGAATCGCAAATGTAGCCATTTTTCATTACCCATGCGATTGTAATATGACTCGTGATCGCTGTAATCCTCATAATTATACGGTGTTCTTCGGTGGCTTCTGTGAGTGCTGAGCGCCTCCCAATAGATTTTGCTTTTAGAGCTCAGATGATGGAAAAAATGCTACGGGTCTGACAGAAACCTGAAATCGGTTTGCTAATTTTTGGACATAAAAATGGCCATTCTGTTACGAGTAAGAGTATGTCATCCATGACTGATTTATAAACTGTACAGCTGACGATGTTTATACCCTACAGCTATATTCTGAATGCACATGGCAGCGATATTGGTCAACTTTGAAATGAATGTTAATAAAGCATACTGCCTGTTTATATTTAGCGCACAAATGTTCGAGTCGACGCGAATTTTGCTTAGAATTTACATAGCAGGTGCGGTCCGTTTGCAAGCCATCTGGGCTTTCTGAAATCACCGACTTTTTAGAAGATGGTGTAACGTGTTATATTGTCTTCTGTGTCTAGTTGGCTCCATCTAGCATTTTGTTTTACCTAGCTGGACATAGCTAAGCGTTTTTCTGGTCATTTTTGTTGTATATAATTATTTCGTTATAAGTGTGTAGCTAGCATGCTAGCTAGCTACATGGAACTCCGTGCTGTGACACGGAGCCTCAGAAACTATAATCGCGATACATTTTCATAAAACAATATGCCAGTTGGCATGAAATAATTATGTTTCCTAATTGCATGAGATTTGTTTGTTATGAAGTTGCGATTAAATTTGTGCTTTAATTGCTGTTTGCATTGCATTATTCCGCATACTTTCGCTGCATACTGCCCGTTTATAGTTAGCGGACAAAGCGATCGCGTTGACGATCTTGCATGGAACTGTACACAGCAGATGCGGTCCGCTTGTCCGCCATTCTGGGCTTGCCGGAATCGCCGATTTTTTAAAAAGATGGTATAACGTGTTATATTGTCTTCTGTGTCTAGGTACCTCGGTCTTGCTTTTTGTTTTACCAAGCTGGACATAGCTAAGCATTTTTGTGGTCATTTATGCAGTATAAATGAATTTGACTTATATTACAAGGCAAGTTAGCTAGCTAGCTAGCTGCCCGTGATAAACTACGCCATGCCTGGGGGCCCAGCGCGTTGTTCGTCGGTCCTCGTATTAATCTGGAGGCCGCTGCGGCTCGAAGGCCTATTTGCTTGATGCCTGAGGAGCCTGGATTATCGTGTATTATATTCTTTTCTATGTCTGCTGAGGTAATATTTGTATTATTTTTCCGAAATGAACATTACGTAGAATTTCTGTGAATGTTTGTGCTGTTTGTAATTATTTTGTTATAAGTGTGTAGCTAGCATGCTAGCTAGCTACATGGAGCTCCGTGTTGTGACACGGAGCCCTGCGAACCATAATCGCGATGCATTTTCATAAAACAATATGCTAGTTTGCATAAGATAATTATGTTTCATAATTGTATGACATCTGTCTGTTGTGATGTTACGAATAAATTTGTGGTTTGACGGCTATTTAATTTGTATTATTTAGCATATTTCCTCTCGCATCGGAAGCAAAACAAGATGGCGGCGTTTCAATTTTGTCCCGATGCTGTTTAGCCAATAGGAAAAGAGAAAGAGAACGGTCGATGCTGTTTAGCCAATTGGAAAAGTAAGCGAGTATGGTTGTGCAAGAACGCCTCGCTCCCATTGAAAATGAATGGGCTCCATTCATTGTCTATGGGAATTTTTTCATTTTTAATTGCTAATAATTGATAAACTATAATTAATATCGATATGATTTTGAATAGCAACGACCTGCACATATAGTAGAATAATGTGGTATGCAGGTTGTATGGGTAGTATGAAAACTGTAGGAGGAGTTAGTGTTTACAAAATGGGAAGTAAGAGAATAAAAATAAAAATAAAAATAAGTTGAAAGATCCTGAGAAATAACAAGAGTTTGCATGCTTCACATGCAAACTAATAACGTCATATTTGGAAGTTTTACTCACCAACCGAAGGAGACACGCCTGATTCCGCCATCTCTGAAAGCAGCCTGGGCCGGTACGCGCAAGCGCAGTAAATGGCAAAGACGGATGCAAATGAAGATGTTGAAGTTTCATAGTCTTATGCTACGAGTCAACAGTTTATGTTGCGGTTTTTGCAGTTTCGGTAGCAGGGTATTATTTTTCTGTTGCTATTTCCGCGATTAATGTAGGCATTTCAAAGTTTTTGTGTGCTGAGGCTACGTTTTCTTTGGTAGGCCTGAGAATGCAATTATTAATTTATTTAGCCAGGTAGGCACAAGCTTAAATCACATGAACCAATCACATCATTACAGAAAATGTAAAGAAGAAGTCAAACTCATTCCTGGCGCAGCTCACAACTGCACATATATGCAAAGTGTATGATGTGGGAAGAATGAATAAAAGCTTCCAGAGCTATATCACGACTGCAGGAGCATGTGTGGGAAATCGCCTAAGATCTTCCATGGAGATGTGCGTAGAGGAGGTTGAATGCAATCTTCCATTGTGATAACGGCTACACATATACAGATGTCATCTGCGATCTTCCATAACTACTACTGGCTACACACGGCATGGAGATGCACGTGTGGGAAGTCAGTTGCGGTCTTCCCCGATGGTTTATTTTCCTACCTTTTATGCCCAAACTAAAGAAGCGCTTCCTTCTGCAGGATCATAAATCATTTGGGCAATCAGGAAGGCAACCCCTCCTCAGAGGGAATTTGGAGAAGTAGAAGTATATTTCTTTTCGTACTTATTATATCCCCGAACGCCGAATGGCGTTCCGGGGATATTATGTTTTTGTTTCGACCGCCGCCGCCGCCCCCTGTCGCACTACGTGTTAACGCGATAACTTCAGTAATATTTCAATTACAAATTTCAAATTTTGCACGTATGTATCATAAAGAGGAAGAACTGATCCAATTTTGGACAATTTACGATGTCTAGATTGGCCACCAGGGGCCAAAAACTGATTTAGGTGTTAACGCGATAACTGCATTAATATTTCAATTAGAAATTCCAAGTTTTGCATATAAGTAAGTATCCTAAAGAGGAAGAACTGATTCGATTTGGACAATGTACAATATCTAGATTGGCCATCAGGGGCCAAAAACTGAAAAAGCACTGTTCCGCGATAACTTCAGTAATATTTCAATTACAAATTTCAAGTTTTGCACATAAGTAAGTATCATAAAGAGGAAGAACTGATTCGATTTTGGACAATTTATGATCTCTAGATTGGTCACCAGAACTGAAAAAAACTTTTTTTATCATATCTCTAGAAATATTTATCCGATTGACCTCAAATCAAGTGCAAATGAAAGGTCATGACCTGAGGATGTGTTCCACGATGACATTATACCTGTTTGGTTCAAAATTTTGACACAAGGTGGAGCTTTGTCACAAAAAATTCACCATTTTTGCTATATCTTTGGAACTATTTCTCCAATTGACATGAAACTATGTGCAACTGCTAGGTCATGGCCTCACAACATGTCACATGAGGACATCATACCTGTATGGTTCAATATTTTGCCACCAGGTGGCGCTTTGTGATGGAAAATTACCATTTTGGCCATATCTTCAGAACCATTTGTCCGATTGACCTGAAATTACCCAGGTGAAAAAGTATGACACTTAATTATATTAAAAGTATATTTGTTGCATACAAAAGTTATTACAAATATACATTTGCAAATTAAGCACAAAAAGTAATATATTTAATATATACTTTTAGAAAGTGTACACTTTAAGTGTACTGAAGTCGTACACAAGCAGTATTCAATGACTACTTGAGCACACTTAATTACACATAAAGGGGGCAAAAAAAAACATACACCATACTTATTACAGTCTGTAAAAGTATAATTCAAGTATAGTATTTTTTCACCTGGGTAAGTTCAAATGCAAGTCTATTCAAGGTCTATTCAAGGATTGGGGAATTGGAGGATTGGGGGCGTTCAAGGATATACCCCCAGCCGTCGCTTCTGATGGCATAAGCCTAGTTGAATGAGGGTTTAGCACAAGTTCAAAAAAGGTAGATTGCCCTGCATAGCTCAGAACTTCACATTGGTGCCAGTGGTATCAGGAAGGAAGTCCTTAACTAAGAAAAGTTCCCACTGCACACAAAGTGGTAGCTAAAATGTAATTTATTTATAAAAAGTTGGCAACATGCTTTGCCACACAGGCTTCATCAGGCTCGAGCCACCCCATCAGTCCAGCATCCCCATCTCTGCACTAGGGGTTATTCCACCAGAGGGAAGATCGCAACCCACTGGCCCACCAACACTTCTTCCAGCAGCAACTTGGTTTTCCTAGGTGGCCTCCCATCCAAGTACTAGCCAATCTCACACCTGCATGGCTTCAGCCACGTGACTGAAACAGATTGAATAGTGGTATGGCTGCTGTCCATATTATTAGTAAGTTAGTAAATAAGCTGGCTAGCTAGTGATTATTATAGTAGAAGTGAACTGTTGCCTTATTAACGAGCTATCTGACTAGCTTGCTACACTGAGGTGCTAGCTAATCATATCATTAAACTGTTTGTTATCACTTTAGCTAGCTAGCGATTTATATAGTGGAAGTGCACTGAGACCTTATTGGCAAGCTCACTAGCTTATTACTTCAGTAAAAGGGAACGATTGTGTAACGTCCACTAATGTCTGTACTAATCCTTGCATTTAAATGCTATGAACTGGCTTATTCATATCCGAGAATGCTTCATTACTACGCAAATCATGTAGATGACTCAAATAAATTGATAAATAATTAATAATAGTTAATAAACCTACAAGAGAGAAGGCAATTATAGACTTAGTGCTCTGTAATGACCCAGAAAGAATTAGCAATGTTGAGGTACTGGAGCCACTTGGGACAAGTGATCACTCTGCTGTTAATTTTGATCTTTCATGGGAAGTTAAAAAGGTGTATTCAAAAACAAAAATTTTCAATTTTAGGCGAGCAAACTTTGACAGGATGCGCCCATATCTAAGTGAAGTAAAATGGGAGACACTCCTGGACTGTGAGTCCATAAATGAGATGTGGGAAAGATTTAAGGGGGTTTTACTTGAATCACAATGCAGATTCATTCCAAAGGTGTCCAAAAGCAAGCTAAAAAAGTAGAATCTTTATAAGACGTACTTAAAGGATAACAATGAGAACACTAAGGCTGAATACTGTAAAATGCGGGCTGTGGTCAAAAAAGAGCTGAGGAATGCTAGAAGACTGTATGAAAGACAAATTGCAGAGGGGGCAAAAACTAACCCTAAGCACTTCTTTCAGTACTGTAGTAGAAAAAGGAAAGTTAAAGCGCAGGATAAGTGCATAAAGAATAAAAACGGATCACTGCTTTTTGATAACAAGGATATTGTGGATGCCTTAAACAGTTACTTTGTTGACAATTTTACCTCAGAGGGGGTCTTTATTTGGCCAGAGGGCATGTTAAATGCTCAAGATTATTTAGCAGAAATTAAGGTTCGGGATAATGAAGTATTAGACAAGTTGCATAAACTAAAGGCAGATAAGGCGGCGGGTCCTGATGGGCTCATATCCTAGAGTGCTCAGGGAAGTTGGCGAGATCATCTTTAAGCCGCTATCTGCCATCTTCAGATGGTCTTTAGAAACTGGAGAAACACCAAATGATTGGATACAGGGCAATATAATACCGATATATAAGAAAGGGGACCGTACCGAGCCAGGAAACTACAGGCCAGTCAGTTTAACTTGCATTGCGTGCAAAATATTAGAATCTATCATAAAAGATGAGCTGGACTTATTTCTTGAACGTAACAGTATCTTGAGGGATAGCCAACATGGTTTTTGGAGGGGAAGGTCATGCCTGACAAACCTGGAATTTTTTGAAGAGGCCACCAGAATTTATGACCAGAGCAGGTCTTATGACATCATATACTTGGATTTTCAGAAAGCATTCGATACAGTACCGCATAAGAGACTAATTTTTAAAATGAGCTCCATTGGAGTTACAGGCGGTATTCTGAAGTGGATTCAAAACTGGTTACAGAACAGAACACAAAGAGTGGTGGTCAGTGGTATCTCATCTGAGCTAGGTATGGTGGGGAGTGGCGTCCCCCAAGGATCGGTGTTAGGACCCTTGCTGTTCCTCATCTACATTAATGACCTTGATAGGAATATTGAGAGCAGATTGGTTAAATTTGCAGATGATACTAAATTGGGGGGTTTGGCAAATAGTTTAGGGTCCACTAAAGTGATTCAGGACGATTTGGATAGAATCCAGAATTGGGCAGAAATGTGGCAAATGAAATTTAGTCTAGCAAAATGTAAATTACTTCATGGGAGGTTTAAAACTGAAATGTGCTGCACACGAGAAAGATCTGGGAGTAATTGTTGACCAAACCCTCAGAGGTTCTAGCCATTGTGCCGTAGCAGTTAAAAAAGCTAATCGGATGCTGGGATACATTGCCAAAATTATTGAGTACAAATCTAAGGAGGTGATGCTTCTTTTGTTCAACACGTTCGTTAGACCACATCTGGAGTATTGTGTACAGTTCTGGGGACCATACTTTAAGAAAGATATAGAGGCTCTAGAGAAAGTTCAGAGAAGAGCCACTCAGCTTATTCCAGGTATAAAAGATGAAAGCTACGAGAAGAGGCTGAAGATCCATAATCTCTTTAGTCTTAGGAAAAGGAGACTCAGGGTGATTTGATTGAGGTCTTTAAATATGTTAAAGGGATTAACAAAGTGAATTATGTAGGATTCCTTCGGCCAAGTGTTGTGAGTAGAACTCGGGGTCACAAATGGAAGTTGATCAAAGGTAAATTTAGCACTGATATTCAGAAATATTTCTTCACCCAAAGAGTAATTTCAATGTGGAATAGCTTGCCTGACCATATTGTTGAGGCAGAGACCTTGGGGGTTTTCAAGAGCAGGCTTGACCTAAAGCTAGATACCTTTGTGTCATTGAGTATCTGAAGGGACATATTCACAATAGTATAAAGAAACTGGCGAGCTTAGTTGGGCTGAAAGGCCTGTTCTTGCCATTCATGTTATGTTATGTTATGTTATGTTAAAAGAGCTTAAAAAAAAAAGAAAAGAAAACAGGCAGCCAGAAACATGGGCGAAAACAACCAAAGTAGAGGTCTGTCAAAAGGACATTTTTTGCTGCTTATTCCTTCGTTGAACTTTCTAATTACCACGGCACATCCCTATCAGTGATGAATGAAGTCTTTAAACCTGTTTGGATGGTGGTACTGCCCATTCATAATTTGTGGAGATTGGTTTTTTGTGATCTTTGTTCAGCTGCATTTACCTTCCATTTCACTGATCTTCCATTCATTTTTTTCAAGTAGCTCTTTGACATCCATGACTATACTGGTATGACTATATTTGCTGTTCATTTTCATTAGAAAGTGGAGTGTTTTGTTTTCAAAAAGATGCTTTGTTTTAGTACTCTGTAATAATAACATTTTGTATTGTAATTTTGTTATTGAGTTCAATGTTCATTATTTTAGGCATTTGCTGGTGATTGAAATATCTGGGCCAAGATTCAAGGTAGAGGCTACAAGTTATCCTAATACGTTTTAAGACATCTTTTCTGATATCTCATTACATTTACATCAGCTTAACACATGTAACATGATCCCCACAAGTTCTTAAATTCTTAAAATCTTGTTTCTCTAAAAAGATAAAAATAGACTCGTGCACTTCTGTAAATCAATCCTTCAATTGTCCCCACATATATAGCTCTGCACCCAAAATTTGTGCTATTTAGTGCATGCACACGGTCAGAGGCAGTCTCCCCTTAACATCTTTAGCCCCATAATAGAGGTGACGTCATACAACTTGGTAAAATTTTCAGGAATTCATTAGCAATTTCCTCCCCTGAGGCTCCTGAGGCCTTGTACTGTCCAATAGAACTGTGAGGCACAATATCATGATCAACAAATCATGTACATTCAGATTCCTACTCTTTCTTGAACATATCTTGTGTGCCATCAACCACTGGAATGTACTGCAGACTTCTATAGGCATGAATTTTAGCGGCGTGTTTTTTTTTTTTTTACCAAACAAGTCAAGAAGCGAATTTTGAGACTGCCCGCTCACATAATCATGGCAATGAGCCAACTGTGTCAAAGAATTATGTCATTTTTCCCTCGAAAACTGAGCAATCGACTGAAATTCCCTTCAGTGGATTTGTGGCCTTGAAACCAGTGTTGTTGTAACTTATATCTTATTGTGTGATATAAGCTTATTGAGCTAGACTCAAAACACAAACAAATGTAATCTGTTGAATTTTCAGTATGTATTCAAAATAAGGTTTACATGTCGCATTGTTTGTATTGTATAATTTAAAATAAATGAGAGGGGTAATCAGTTAAGGCAGGGGCTGCTCTTTGTCCTATTGTAGCCTGCCAAATTTTGTGTACATTTTAACTCTGAAGGCATAACAGCCTGTTCAAAGGAGGGCTGTTGTGTAGCCATGGATGAAGACAATACGAACCATTATTAAGTGCAAGGCCCTATTTGGAGTATACTGTGCTATAATTAATGAAGGGTCAGGCTGGTCTGGCTAATCAGCTATATCAAATGTACTGCCACTGCCACTGTCTCTTGTTTTGTCAAAATCTGAGCTGTCCCTTCAGGGCCGCTGACAGCCTTGGCCGGGCCTGGGACAAAATACTCTGAATGGGCCCCGACCCCACCTACTCCCCCAACCTCCGGTCCATAGGCTGTATATAAAGATTGCGAAGCAACCGTGACGTCACCCATTAGTTTCAGCATACCATAAAGGAAGCCTTGTTTTTGGCAATTTGAATTGTGCCATGTTGTCATTTTGAAACCGGATGTGATTTCTATTGGACGAGAGCGAGAATCAAGATCCGGGGAGGGACGTGAGAGGTGGATCTGACCGTATCGGACAAGGACCAGAGGATAGCCACGCCTCTAGAGCATATTCTGACTTTATTCTTTATTCTCATCTACAAGGGACCATACTTTACAAAAATGAACTTTATGATATATCAAAGGAGACTTGAAACTTGCTATAGCTACCATAAGATAATGTGAAAAATTATTATTTAAATGAAAAATCAGATGGGAAAGTAGGGTCATTTTTTCATAGTCTTCTATAGCATTGAACTTCTTTCAGCAACCACCGACGTCGCCATCTGCTGGCCATTAAATAGAATGCCATTTTACGGTACTTCCATATGGGCTTAATTTTTCAGACTGGAGTGCTGTGTCCATCTTTTTACACGGTATATGCTCCCATCAGCGCGATAAGGAACGGAACATTTTAAACATAAAATAGCTTGTTGTCCCGCGTGGCTGATGCACTCTTGACTTAAATTTAACTAGTTTAGTTATTAACCATGAAAACGCAATTCAACGTCATACATTGCCGTTTCTTAGCTTATGAAGCGATTTACCAAAAAGTGGCCCAATTTACCTGACTTCACCCTTGTATAGGCTACTGATTAAGCATTGAACTCTGCATTTGTGGAACTGAGTTAATATTTATTGATGACGTCGCTTCGGCTTCCTGGAAGCAAGTACGCGCAAATCTGCTGTTGAGCATTTCAGGTTCGATGTACTGCGTAATAACGCCGCGAAAACTTAAACTGCCCGTCATTCTGCCAAATACGTCTAACGAAACTAGTTAATCGTTAATTGCTAATCGAGCAAAGGGGAGGTTTCTGCCTCACCAAACTAACCTCTACCGCACGTCACTGAATCACAGGTCCCCGTTTTGGTGCATAAAATCCTATTTACAGTAAAATAAATAAACACGTGACGCTTAGCCTGGCGGGGGGGCAAGAAAAGCTGGACCGAGTGACTTAACGGGGCTGGAAAACGGTGGCTGCTCTGTGTCTTACCTGGCTCTGCCCTGCCTTTACCCGTACCTGCATCATCAGAAGAACCTTTTAAAATATACTCAGCAACAAAAGTTTCTGTGACACCATTTATGTGTATGTTATAAATGACACGCAAAGATCTCAATGCAATCAATATGTTTATTTAACAGGAGAAACACTGACTTTTCAGTGCCAACGTCACTCAAAACGAAAAATGTCATTTTCATGCGTCATGAAGCACTTGTCTGATGTCTAACCAATTGTGACCTTCACACTTCAATACCGGGTGTGACTTCCTCGTGCCATGATGCAAGCAACGCATCTCCGGCACATGGACCGAATCAGAAATTGCTGTGGGATGTCATTCCAAATCTGACGTAGACGTTGTCGCAATTCCTGGAGTGTAGCTGGCGGGTTATCCAACCGCCGCAAACGTCAATCCATCTCGTCCCAAAGATGCTCGATTGGGGACATGTCTGGGGATCTGGCTGGCCATGGCAGGACATTGACATGTTGTTGCATCAGATACTGCTGTACAATCCTTGCAACGTGTGGTCTGGCGTTATCATGTTGCAGCGTTATTCCGGGACCATGTTGCATCAAAAACGGTACCACCAATGGCCGTAGCACTTCATCGCGATATCTTTGACCTGTCAGATTTCCATCAATAACAAGCAAATCTGTTCTGTTTCTAGCCGTGATCCCTCCCCAAATCATGACACTACCACCTCCAAAACGATCAAATTCCTGAACACAGTTGTTGGCATAACGTTCTCCACGTCGACGGTATACACGTAAACGACCATCACATCGGTTAAGCATGAATCTTGATTCATCAGTGAAGAGTACAAGATCCCACTGACGTTGGATCCACCGTCGATGTTGTTGTGCCCACTGTAGACGCAGTCGTCGGTGTTGTACTGTGAGTATTGGACGTCTTGCTGGCCGACGTGGGACAATGCCAAAATGACGGAGACGGCGACGGATTGTCTGTGCAGACAGTCGCCTCAAACCAGGTATCGTTCTTGCAGTTATGGTCGCAGGTTGGAATCGATTTCGGAGATGGGTTGTTCGAATCCAGTTGTCCTGTCTGGGAGTGGTTACTCGTGGACGGCCGCTGCGAGGACGGTCTCTGACATGTCTTGTCTGCTGATGACGCTGCCATAAGTTCCAAATGGTGTTTCGGTGGACATTCAGGCGATGAGCAACTTCCCTCTGCGAGGTTCCGGATTCAATCATCCCAATGGCCCTCCACCGATCATTTTCAGACAGTCTTGGCATTTAGAGGGTAGAGTTCCTGATCCGAAATGGCTGTGTTTTCGATAAGTGATGCTTCCGTCGTTCATCAGGCACAATGTGAACATTCCAAAAATTCTCCTCTTTTATTGCCATCCACAAGCATGATTTACGCACATTTTCACGTGCAAAGTCATTTTCTCGCATTTTCATGATTTCCATTTCAATGTTGTGTACTGTTTCAGTCTGATATCACCATGTATGACAATTTCATAATTGCGTTATGAAAAATAATTAACAATATTGGTGTCACAGAAACTTTTGTTGCTGAGTATATTTATTTAGTGAATCCCTAAGGCTCCTGGTTTCTTCTTCTCTTTTTATTTTTCTTTCCTTTGTGTGCCCCTGACTCACACTGACACACGTCGGCTGACTGAAGCGCAAATTAAATGACGTCGCATTTTTGATCACAGGCCAAACCATTTTTGTGTTGGGAGTGGCAGGGGGTTCTTGATCCCTATTTCAAGGACAATAAAGGTAAAAACAATTAGAAATAATTTCTTAAATGCAAATAGTATACATTTCTTCCACAAAATAGGCATATTTTGAAATAAAATAGAATAATTATTCCACAATTTCATGTGGGCCCAGTTCTGGGCCCCCCTCCTCCCTGGGCCCCGGACAAGATACCCGTTTGTCCCCCCCCTGTCGGCGGGCCTGCGTCCCTTGTTGAACTGATGCTTCTGTTCCTGGTCTTGTCAGGATCTGAATTCTCAACTGTTGAGCTGATGCTGTCATCTCTGGTGTTATAACCCTTAATGTGAAATACTTTACTCTTGGTTTAAGACAAAAATACCCCTAATATTAAAAAAATTTATATCTTTACATTTGGGGTTGATAAAGTACTTTTTAACCCATAATGTAAAAATTAAGTCAACTGACCATCACGCTGAGCAACTAAGTAAGCTACCTCCTGTAACTCACAAACTATATATCCCACCATTAAAAAAAAAAAAAAAAAAAAATGCTACTGTGCAGAAGTTATTTAATCTGGTTACTCTGCTACTCTAAGGCCCCGTGGGGTTTCCAAGTTTTCAATAGGGAAAAACGGCACCCCAATATCCTTTTGCTTGTTGTAAGGGTCGACAACAAAAATCTTTTGATTTCACTTTTTTTATTGATCTCTTCCATTTTCTGTCTCTTCCTCAGTGTGGTTCTTGTAAACTACTTGCAATATCATTTAAAACTTTCTAGAGTTTCAAGAAGGTTGCTCCCAGGTTCTCGGAATCTGAAAACCCAGAATTTTGGCTGTGCTATCAAACAGCATATAAAGTCCAATCTAATTGTAAACAGTTTTACAGACATGGCTATGCACTTCCCTGATATTTCCAAGTCTGACTCTGTTGCAATTATAAACAGTCAAAAAGTAAGTAAGTAAATAGATAAATAAATAAAAAATAATGAAGTAACAAAAGGCTGTTTTGTTTAAGACATACTTCACACGATTCAAAAATCTGTTTTTGAGGTTATCCTACAGTTGGATTTTTAAAAGTATTTAAATTTATCACATATCCAGCACTAATTATAATCACCTCTTTACTAGCCTTTGACCCACCATTCCTCAAATTGTATTGTAATTCAATAAGAACTTTTTATTAGCCTATTTTTATGTGAACAAACAAAGAAAGGGACAAATAAGTAAAAATACATAATTTCAGTTCAACTTTGTTGGGAGATTTAATGAAGAACAATCATGTTGAATAAAAGTTCTATTCAAACCCTGTTGTAAAAAAATAAATAAGGGCGCTTTCACACCAGGGGCCTGTATCATTAAACTGGATTAACATTCCCGGGATTTCTCTTAGTTATCTGCCTGCACTTAACCAGACTGCCGCATTCCTGAAAAGCGGTACCTCAAAGCCAGTAATTGTTACCAGCCACAAGCCTAGGGGTGCAAGGGCTAGTAGCAGGAATGCTACGCAGTTTAGAATAGCTGCGGAGCAGGAAAAAAGCAGACTCAGTACACTTGTTTGATCAGCTCAATCGACATTTTTATTCTCTTCACAAATACGTATCCCATTTCCACAACAGATTTAAAATACTGTTTCTTATTCAATAAGCATATGGAAAACAGTCGGGATATCAGGAATACAGCTTCACAAATTCCAGCCAAGGAAAATATCATTTAACCTGACAATGTTACTGTGCATTTCAACCTCAACTCATACACAGAATGGCATTTAGCGATTTAACAATGATTAAATTGCATACATACGCGTTTTAACTGCATCATCTAGCCACTACCATTTTACATGCGGCATTTACTGATGGCCGCCATTTCAGATCTTCTGCGTCATCCATTACCAGGACTCTCACAAGTCTGAATAAATCTGAATAACCCACTTTCACACACAGTAGAACGCACATTATGTCATACAACTAAAATATCGGAATGTTTGTGCTACACCAGAAAGAAATGAACAACTTCTCGGGTGACTAATGCCGAACTAGCATTATACATCCAGGCGTCAAGGCCGTGGACTAACTGTTTCCCATCTCAACATACATGTGCGTCATTCGCGCGGCACCCGTTCTCATTCAATGCACAATTCTACTCGGATTCCCGAAGGAGATAACGTTACTGTTCCCGTCAGTCAAGAAAATTAACTCGTCCATCTCTAGCAATCTTCACACACTAGGAGCCTGACCATTCGCGGACGCATTTCCATAGTTAAATAAAATACGTTTCTTTTCCTATTGTTCGCTCGACTGTAGTAGTTATATAGCTAGTAGCAACCCAGGGTAGTTAGCCGCATGCTATCTTAACAGCTGTCCTCGACACAACTCTATGTTAATACAGCCTTTCAACATTTAAGTACTTTGTGGGGAAGGATGAATGTCTGTTTTACCAATAAACAAAATTTAATGCCCATTTTAGGACAAACTTTACGTACCTGCGGAGCAGTAAAAATGCAGACTCAGTACACTTGTTTGATCAGCTCAATCGACATTTTTATTCTGCCGGTCACCTGACCAACGGCTTGAGTCTGACGCTCTCCGCTGATATTAAGTCGACACCTACTGGCGTGCAAATGTTGCAACATATTTAAAATAAGCACCTAATGCAAGGTGGAATCAGTATGAATAGATTAACATATGGTAGCTAATTTGTACAGCTTTACATTCGATTTCTGTCAAAAAAAAGGGGGTTGTCATTTTTTGTTTGGTTTTTTTTTAGCTTTCTATACTCTCCCCTACTCGAAAAAAATGTCTCCTGGCATCTCATTACAACAGTAACAAATTATTCTTCAGTCAGCTGTTCCACTCATACAAGTCAAGAATTCTCTCAGGGTTGCTTTTGTCAGTTCACACTTTTAGTCTAGTAAGTCCAAATTACTGGTCCTGTCACATAGTTTGGGTCTGAGAAAACTAGTTGTCTCATCCCCGTGTTTGACACTGGATATGGTACACCATGGAACACAGAGTTCACGCCAGGTATTATGGGCTGGTATGATGGTTGCCCAAGATTGTTGTATGTGAATATTTCTTTGGGCCGTGGGATCCGTGAGGATCTTCGTGCCATTTGCTCACCTCCTGGCTCTGGTTCAGGCTCTAATACTTCACAGGTTTCATCTTGGGCAGTGACATTCACTTCCTGGTCAGTTTCTGCATTTTCTCTACTTTGCACACCTGTTAGTATTTGTTGAGGTTCCTGCTCTGTCATGGTCTCTCTGTTAGCAGGCACCTTTCTAACCGGTTAGAACTCATGAACAGAGGGGTTTAACACATGCTGTGGTTCTGAGTAAGGTCTGACAGGAATCATTCTATACACCGGTACAGACCTTGGACTGAATGAGTCCTCTTCATCTGCCTCAGAGTCTTCATCTGACTCCTCACTGGGTGTTGTAGTGTGCTTTCTCTGTACCCTCTTTACAGGTCCGGTCTGAGTGTCTTCCAAAGGTAGGGCATTCACAGGCAACAAGAGGTTTCGATGGAGTACACGAATGGCTTCACTACCACGCTCAGCTTGTACTTTGTATACAGGTCCGTCATCTATTCTCTCAATAACACGGTGCACCCTCTCCCCCCAATAGGCGCGCAGTTTGCCTGGACCACCTCTTTCTGAGAGATTCCGCACCAGTACCCTGTCTCCTTGCTGAAGTATGGCACCTTTCACACCTTTGTCATACTGTCTCTTCCCCTTGGCTGACGACTTCCGGCTATTTTCAGAGGCAATTCTGTATGCCTCCTGCATTCTACGTGCCCATTTTTGCGCAAAAATTTGTCTGTCTGAGGTGTCGCGTTCAGGTCTCAGGTCAAGAAGGAAGTCAATTGGTAAGCGTGGGACTCTTCCATATAAAAGAAAGAAAGGTGAGTACCCCGTGGCATCATGTGTAGTGTAATTGTATGCATGTACGATGTGAGGTAAATGATCTTTCCACTCTGACTTTTTTTCTTCCTGCAGGGTTCGAAGCATTTGAAGCAGTGTTCTGTTCAATCTCTCAACAGGATTCCCCTGGGGGTGGTATGGGGTGGTGCGAGAGTGAGATATGCCTGCCAACTGTTAAAGTCGCTGAAACAATCCATTTTCAAATTCCCGCCCCTGGTCATGATGTAACTTTTCTGGATAACCAAATCTGGGGATAAAATCCTGAAATATTTTTTCGGCTGCCGTTTTCCCGGACTTATTTTTGGTAGGGTACGCTTGAGCAAAACGAGTAAAATGATCAACCAAAATGAGGATGTACTCATACCCTCCTTTGCTTGGCTCTAGGTGGAGGTAATCTACTGACACCAACTCAAATGGGGCACTAGTAGTTATAGAACCCATTGGAGCTCTGTCTGGAACACATGGTCGTTTCTGTTTAATACAAGCACATTCCCTCATAACATAGTCCTCTATTTCTGTTTGCATAAAAGGCCAAAAGAACCGCTCTCTAGCCAGTCTACTCACTTTACTTGCACCCACATGTCCCATGTCATCATGCAGACTTTTGAGAACCATTTGTTTCAATCCAGCAGGAAGAACTAACTGTTTCCTTGGACCAGCACACCTATACAAAATTCCATTTTCCAATTTTAGCTTGTTCCATTCATGAACAAGTTTCCTTGTCTCTCGTGACATCTGTCCTCTGTCCTTGTCATTTGGGATCCACCCCTTTTTTTTCAATTTTATGACCTCATCAATTGCCGAGTCTTGTTTTTGTCTCGTTCTCATGTCCTCTGGAGTGAAAAGAGGAACAGCATTTGATGGTGAATCAGTTGGTTTTGTGGTCAGGACTAATGCCGCTGCCCATGGCACATCCCCCTTCTCCGCTACTCTGTCTCCCTGCCAGACTGCAGCCACTACATCAATAGGGACTCTTTCCGTGTACTCACTAATATGTCCCAGCAGCTGAACTGGAAAGCGTGACAGCGTGTCAGCATCAGTGTTCATTTTCCCAGGTCGGTACTTAATGTCAAAATGAAAGTCTGCCAGTTGGCCTACCCAACGGTGACCCACGGCATTAAGCTTTGCTGTGCTCAGCACATAGGTCAGTGGATTGTTATCCGTATAGTCTGTAAATGTCGGCGCATAGTATAGGTAGTCTCGGAATTTATCACAGATTGCCCACTTCAAAGCAAGACACTGCAATTTGCCTGAATGCAAATGATAGTTTTTTTCTGCTGCAGTAAGTGCTCTGGACCCATAACCTATTACACGGAGTTTACCTCCCTGCTCTTGGTAAAGTACAGCCCCTAAGCCCTCTTTAGAGGCATCCGTGTGAAGAATGAATGGCAAGTCACAGTCAGGGTAACCGAGTATAGGTGAATTTGTCAACATGTTCACGAGATTGGAGACAACAGCACTGTGCTCCGGAGCCCATTGAACTGGTGTCCTAGATGATAGTTGACCACTGTTCGTACTATGCGCCCTTCCCTTGTTTGCTTTGGACATGACAACACAGTTGGGGCCAAAATTGCCCTGTACAAGCCCAAAAAGTGGTCTGGCTAGCCTAGCAAAGTCCTGAATATAAGACCGATAGTAACTTAAGAACCCTAACAAAGCTCTAACCTCCCCAACTGTCTTGGGCTCTCTCTCTCAGCTGTAGTACTGCCTCCAAGTCTTTTGGGTCTATTTGGACTCCCTCACTTGACACAACACGACCCACATATCTAACCTCACGTTTAAAAAGTTTGCATTCTTTGGCCTTAGCTTTATACCATGTTTCCTCATTCGATCAAATACCTGTCTCAGTGTCTGTAAATGCCCATCAAAAGTAGCTGAGTAACACAACACGTCATCTAAATAAGGAGAACAACATTTATCCCTCAGGCCCTCCAACACTTCCTCCATGCACCGCTGGAAGGCAGCAGGAGCATTGGTAAGTCCAAACGGGAGTCGAACCCACTCATATAACCCCCATGGGGTATTGAATGCGGTGAAGTGTTGTGAACTTTCCTCCACAAAGCCCTGGTGATAAGCACTCCCTTGGTCTAGGATCGAAAACCACGTGTAACCAGCAAGGTAATCCAACAAGTGTTGAATGCGTGGCAAGGGATGTCGATCAACAATAGTTTTACGATTCAGCTCTCTAAAGTCCACACACAATCGAAGGGTGCCATCTTTTTTCCGTACACAGACTACAGGGGAGGAGTATGGCGATTTGGATTTCTTTATCCACCCTTGGTTCAACAAGTTCTGCACGTACTCCTTTACCTCCCTGTATAACGGCTTTGGAATGGCATTGTAACACTTTTGGACAGGTATTTCATCCTTGAGGTTGATTTTGAGTGTCAAGTTTTCGATGCAGCCGATAGCGGCATCATCTTTAGCAAACACATCAGATTCCTCAAACAGCATCTTTCTCACCGTCTCTCTCTCCTCTGGCTCCAAGTGTGACAAATCGACTGGTGGGTGCCACCTCTCATTTGCAGAGGAGCTCCGTCCTTCATTTACCAGCTGAGTTTGGTTTTGTGGGCTTAGTTGAACCAAGCAGATTTCAGCCTTGGTGGGTTGTTTGATAGATGCTCTATTTTGCTGAGGGCACTGGAATGGTTTCACATCAGCAAACTCCTGAAGAGTTCCGACAACTGTTCTCTTCGGGATAAAAATATCATGTCTGGTGGTGTTTTGAATAGGAACATTGACAACCTTGGATGAGCCAGTGGAGACATCCACTAGGGTGGGAAACACCTCTAGCCCTTCCGGCCATTTACTAATTACGGCTGGCTCGTACAACATGACACCTGCCAACGACTGAGCCCTAGCCCTGCACCGAACCTCGCATATCTGGCCTGCAAGAATGGTTAACCCTTTCTTCCCTACTCGGACCTCATATTCTGGACATTCGTCAGGCGAAGCGGTTACACTAAGGGTAGACATTATAGCTCTAGCTGTATCTTCACTTACTCTTAAAGCCTCCCGAAGCAGTGAGCCCATGTCCACTTCATCGCCCCCCCCATTGTCCCGGATTATCTCGGCGATAACGTTTGAGCCTAACAGCAGGAAACTAACACAACTTTTGCCAACTAAAACAGGAACCTGCACTGCAACCCTACCATGGTTTACACTCGTTACCTCAAGGGCTACATCTATCCAACCTTCAAATGGAACGTTGGTACCATTAACTGCTGCAACCTCGAAGGTACTGTCAGCAAGCAAAACCTCAAATGGTTGAATCTTAATATGAGGTAACTCTTTTTCTACCCAATCTCTCCCCACTATTGTTACCTGAGCACCTGAATCAAGAAGCATCTGCACTGAGACTCCATTTATGGCGCAGGAAACCATGCATCTTTTACCAATGAGTTGTGCTATACACTTCCCTGTTATTTTCCGTTGCAAGTTTGTTGTCACAGGTCTGCCCCTTGGGAGAGAGTTAGCTTGTGCTGGGGGCATGCCGTTAAGTCTAGTCACTGGCTGCCCCTCTCCGATGACTGCACTTCGTTTCCCGACCACCGTCTTGTTAAACAGCCGATAGCTCTGTGCCCTGCCTGGCCACAGCGGAAGCAATGAGGGCATGACGTATTTCCTTATTGCACACATTGAGAACAGCGGCCCCTTGAATCAGTCTCGCCTGCTGGGACACCAAGCTGGGGCTGGCGTTGATCTCTGGATGTGTCAGGGTCTGGTTTTGTGGCCAGTCTAGTCAAGTGCTGTGTCAAAGCGGATACCTGTGCCGTCAGCTCCCTGATGGCAGTCTGATTAGCCTGTATGTTGCGGCTAACTTCAGTCAGCTTTGGCTGGTCAACTGGTACATCGTCACTCTGAGCTGAACTCACAGTCACCGATTTAGACTTACTGACCACACCTAAACGTTTAAGCCTCTCTGTCTCCTCGCTGACAGATTTGCTGATTTGTTCCAACAAAAGGTCATCAGTCACCAACAAGTCTCGGAGATACGGTTTAAGATCACACCTTATGTGGTTATTTTTCTCACTCAAACCTTGATAAAGAGTATGGAGAAATGTACCCTGTACCAGCATATTATCATATCTGAATTCAGCATCAGTTAGTTGTGAGGCGGCTAGAACTCTCTGTTTTAGACCCATTATCCTATACATGAACTGCTGTGGGGTCTCTCGATCCTGCTGCTTAGCATTGCTCAACTCATGAAAGAGTTCCGTGCTACTTCGCTTTCTGATATGGGACCTGAGGAACCGTTTCAACTCTTCTAAGGTTATGTCATCTTTGTTGGTTAACATCTCCCGGAAGTTACCTGGTTTGATTATCCTTATTACAGTTCTGATTACTTCAGACTCACCAAAACCTTCCTTAAGACCCTCTTGTATCTGCTTACAGATACTGTTATAAGAGATTTCAGACCCCGAATCAGATATCTGACCGCCATGAAGCTTAAATTCTCTACGGCATAACAAACCTGTAACATCACTGAGCCTCACCACCTGATCAGATACACATGAAGTGGTGCTAGCTCTAACACCTTTCACAGAGTCTCTGACTGGAGTGCGGGATCTGGGTGAGATGACTGTCGGTCGGGTTGACAGCACCTCACCAACACCACCACTGTCGCCTGATGGCTGTGCGGCGTTGGGCGGAGATGTGTCATGTGGGGTCTCAGTGTCTCCAGCAGCATCACTGTCTCCATCTCTCAGTGCCACTTGGACAGTAGGAGCTGCAGTGAGCAAGTCCTCAATCATGTCAAGAAAACATCAAAAAGGACATTCCTTCATCTTCCCGATCCTTGAATTCCCTGCTCCTCAGTAAATCAATAATAAAATCATAGAGTTCGGGTTCAGTCATGGTGGATGTATCAACCGTTTCCCCCCTTCGAGCATTGTCAATCTCTCTTGCCACCACCTGTAGTTGCGTGACATTCAAACCTGGTAATTTCTTTTGAAGATCCCAGATCAACAGCCTGCAGTCTGAAGTAGCCATGGTGACTGGATTCCTTGAAGCCGTAGCTTCCTGGATGACGCAGTGTGATGCAGCCTTCCCTGAAGCGTTGGAAACAGGACACACAGTTGTAGCGCTGGTGTCCTCAGATGGCGGGTTTGATCCCGGACGAGCCCCCAAATGTTACCAGCCACAAGCCTAGGGGTGCAAGGGCTAGTAGCAGGAATGCTACGCAGTTTAGAATAGCTGCGGAGCAGTAAAAAAGCAGACTCAGTACACTTGTTTGATCAGCTCAATCGACATTTTTATTCTCTTCACAAATACGTATCCCATTTCCACAACAGATTTAAAATACTGTTTCTTATTCAATAAGCATATGGAAAACAGTCGGGATATCAGGAATACAGCTTCACAAATTCCAGCCAAGGAAAATATCATTTAACCTGACAATGTTACTGTGCATTTCAACCTCAACTCATACACAGAATGGCATTTAGCGATTTAACAATGATTAAATTGCATACATACGCGTTTTAACTGCATCATCTAGCCACTACCATTTTACATGCGGCATTTACTGATGGCCGCCATTTCAGATCTTCTGCGTCATCCATTACCAGGACTCTCACAAGTCTGAATAAATCTGAATAACCCACTTTCACACACAGTAGAACGCACATTATGTCATACAACTAAAATATCGGAATGTTTGTGCTACACCAGAAAGAAATGAACAACTTCTCGGGTGACTAATGCCGAACTAGCATTATACGTCCAGGCGTCAAGGCCGTGGACTAACTGTTTCCCATCTCAACATACATGTGCGTCATTCGCGCGGCACCCGTTCTCATTCAATGCACAATTCCACTCGGATTCCCGAAAGGGATAACGTTACTGTTCCCGTCAGTCAAGAAAATTAACTCGTCCATCTCTAGCAATCTTCACACACTAGGAGCCTGACCATTCGCGGACGCATTTCCATAGTTAAATAAAATACGTTTCTTTTCCTATTGTTCGCTCGACTGTAGTAGTTATATAGCTAGTGGCAACCCAGGGTAGTTAGCCGCATACTATCTTAACAGCTGTCCTCGACACAACTCTATGTTAATACAGCCTTTCAACATTTAAGTACTTTGTGGGGAAGGATGAATGTCTGTTTTACCAATAAACAAAATGTAATGCCCATTTTAGGACGAACTTTACGTACCTGCGGAGCAGTAAAAAAGCAGATTCAGTACACTTGTTTGATCAGCTCAATCGACATTTTTATTCTGCCGGTCACCTGACCAACGGCTTGAGTCTGACGCTCTCCGCTGATATTAAGTCGACACCTACTGGCGTGCAAATGTTGCAACATATTTAAAATAAGCACCTAATGCAAGGTGGAATCAGTATGAATAGATTAACATATGGTAGCTAATTTGTACAGCTTTACATTCGATTTCTTTCAAAAAAAAGGGGGTTGTCAGTTTTTTTTTTTTTTTTTTAGCTTTCTATATAATCATCTCGGTAACTGAACCCAGGGTTTTCCAATCTTGGTATGTGCGCGTTCAAATAAAAAGGCGTTTGAAGCAAATGACCAACTGCAAACATAGACTAACCGATTGGAAGCGAAGCTGCGTACTTTTCAAATGCGGAGGAAGTGCTCTTAATAAGAGTATGAAAAGAATAAACATATCATCCTGGCAAAAATTAACACCGTTGCATCTGCCAAATACAGAAAGGACAGTTAGCAAAAATCACCGACTGTGTAAATGTGCCAGTCAATTATAATGATAACATCACTGCAGTAGCTCCCGTATTTATGATTGTATTTGGGCTATTGCTGCAAGAGTGATGATTTAATTTTACTTCTGCTGCAGTAAATCACGACAACAGGCGCCATGTAGACTAGTGAGCGCACCTCTCTCCTTTACTGCTTCACAGGATATGTTTGATCCAGCACGAAGCCTAGTGGGTATAGGGATGTGCGTGTTTTATCGTTGATAATATCACTGCCCCATCAGTAAAATTTCAGTTGCATATTTCATTACATTGACGTGATGCGACGATGTATTCTTATTGCGTGCATGGATTTTTTTTCCAGCTGCAACCCCGGCGGTGTCAAAAAAATCGGAGAACAAATAATGAATTAATACAAAAACGTAGTTCAAAGTGGTCAGTAGGTTTACTTTCATGAGTGCAACAAGTGCAAGGCTTTAGTGCTTTTGCCCGTGGAAAACTATAGCATTGTGATACACAAAGATTTGAAACTACACGCGCACGACTCCGCAGCGTTCACCACATGTCAAACCCTCAGGTGGGAACCCGCATGTACATATTGGTATTCATCCGCGCACCGAACTCCGCTTAAACCTCTATGGCCGGTGACGCCACTTTCTCAGAGGTCAGTAGGCGGTGCTTTTGCACGCTGTGATCTGAATTTAGAACTAAATCTGCTCTGGACCAGGTTAGCCGTTCAGCTTATGTTGCCGTGCTGATATACCTCGGTAAGAAGTGATCCTGAAAAAAACCCCATTTGTTGTCCATAGTAATCTCTGCCTGAAACCCCTCATTGGCGTGGCTCTTCCGCTATGGCCCCCACTCCCCATGTGCCTACTTTCTTCTGACTGGCCAGCTCTGTGGAGGGCGAATCTGGGCGGGACGAGGCAGCAGAACGCAGTATTCTGAGTCCGGCTCCTCAAAATGAAACTGACGCGTCTCCCGAAGGAATCAACGGGCATATTCTGCAATCAAACACAATACATGTGTATAGATCTAATTAAATTAACTTGTTCTAATAAACGCAACGGCAAACTGGAGGACGCAGTGCGAATGTCTGGCAGGCCAAGCTTGATTTTGCTGTCTACCTACGGCTACTAATGTGAGTACACCAGTGTTTCTACTCCAGCTAGGATTGAGGGAAAGCTAGAATCCACCCCATAGAGACACATTTGTAGAACGGGTCAACAAACCCGACAAACAAACGAGTCGACAAACAAAGTGTAGACCGGAGACTGTAGAAATCCGGTGGGTCTGAGTTTAGAGGGAAACACTGATAGTGAGGAGCAGCTAAAAGTGGACCAAAAACTTATGGACTGCTTCGGTGTGTATCAGGACCTGCTGATTCGTGTGCATAGCTGTGGTGTGTCGTTAGCCTGGAGAAACGAACAGCTTCTGCGCTGGTATATGACGAAGGGGCGACAGATTCAGGCTGAACAGCCTTTTCGGAAATTGCCCGTGGGTTTACTCATTGCATCGGAATGACCAGCTTTTCCACGCGGAAAATGGACGAGTTATGGATATTGCGTGAGAGCTTGATAGAGCTCTGGTTAACGCATGTGATGAAATAATACAGGTTTTAAAGACCGTAAATTCCGTTTGCGTGAACCGTTGCTTATGTGGAGCTAGCGAATCGATCACTTTCACAGGAAAGAATTCACAATTCAATTGATGGCAATGCAGAGAACTCGTATGTTATACCGGACATGTTATAGCCTGTGTGCTTCCCTATTGCTTTCACCGGTAGAATCAGTGAGCTTACCCAGACATTGGAGATGTATCAGGCTGACCCCAGTTATGAATAAGTAAAGCAATTATTTCACAAGCGCCCAAACGCACCCAAAGCTTTGCAAAACCTACGTCTGGTCTAACTGCACCTCTCCGGTTAGCTTCAACCGTAGTGGCCGCAATCAGGCAAGTTATGATGAAACTGTCACATGGATGGTTTTTTTTTTTTTTTAAATTTGGCATCTCCAATCCCACCCGAATTTGGAATGCCCAATTGGGGAACTATGCGTACCCCTTGCTGCCAACTCAGGATAGTGAAGACAGTTCACGGCTCTCCTCCGAAGCACGTGCCTGTCAGCCACTGATTCTTATACACTCGCTGGTTGAATCTTCGCAAGTTCAGAGCGAGGGTGGAGGATACCCGGACATGAACCAAGCCGGAGTCTTCCTGACGAGTGCCCGTCTGGTCAACAGGAGGCGCTGGAGCAACGAACAAAGCTGTTATCGAATACCCAAATCCGGCAGTCCCATCCCAATTTGTAACCCTATAGCGCGATAGCCAATTGTGCGCTACTCTGAAAAGGCTGCCGACCCCTGCCGGTGGGTACGCCGAGGCTCGAACCCGCAACGTGGTGATCACCTCCGCACTGCAACGCAGTGCCTTAACCGTGTGAGCCACTCGGCAGCCCTGTCACATGGATGGTTAACGAAGTAACACAAGCATACCGATAATAATTGCTGCATACAAGTTAACCAGGAGCATTTTTAATTAGCAGAGCACGCAAGCTAACATTCAGTAGCTGATAAGCGGTCATGATTTTGAATGTAATCTGTTGCATGAAAAATTTGTTTAGCGTCCGATGTGAAAGCTGCTTAACGTGCCCATAAGGCGTTCACATCTTTGCATTGACTTTGAACGTAGGCCAAGCTGTCCCAAGAAAAAATTTGTTTTGTGTCCGATGTGAAAGCAGTTTTATGGATAGTTTGAATCAGCTTGAGAGAGCTCGATTATGTTATGAAGATAATACAGGTTTTGCAGACCGTAAGTTCCGTTAGCGTGGACAAGTTGCTTATGTGGAGCTAGCAAATCGATCACTTCTACAGAAAAGAATTTCCAAATTAATCTTCGCCTTTTTCAGCTTTTTATTTGCCACAACAAAAAATAAAAGAGGATGAAATTATATCACGGTAGTGCAGAGGAATCATTTGTCATACCAGACATGGTACAGCTTCTGTGTTTCGCATTGCTTTCACAGTAGCATCAGAGAGCTTTCCCAGACATTTGTGAAGTATTCGGCTGATCCCGGTTATGGATAAGTAAGCGATCAGTAATTGTAGTGGCTACAATCGGGCAACGTTATCATGAAACTGCCGCATCGATGCTTACCGAAGTAACACAAGCATACCGATCAGAATTACTGCATATAAGTTAACCAGGAGCATTTTTAATTAGCACGACACGCAAACTAACATGCAGTAGCTGGTAACCGAGCGGTCATAACCACAGAGACAAACCCTTGCAATACAAGTTTTACAGGCAGCAAGTTCTGTTACTGTGAACAGTTGTACCAAACATCCAAATTACAAACATGTATTAAATGTTAGCTTCAAATGAGGTTTATGTTCACACACCTTCTGTAGAATTTACCCTGATATCACTTTTGCACATTTAGGACACAGCCAAGTTACTGTTGCTAATGTTTATGTTAGCTGCTGTGCTACAGCCACAATCAACTGGCTATCACATCAGGTTGGCATATGCAGTAAAAGCAACTTTCAGCTACTGTGTCTGTGAGTCACGGACAGCCGCGACCAGTACAGGCTTCATCTTCAGATATTTTACAAAGCCTGTGTTTGAGGCCGTTGTTAGTGCAAACTATCGCTAGCGGTCCTGCTAGCCACCCGTAACACGTTAGCTTCACTTGCTTTATTTGTTGTTATATGGTTATTTACAGCTTGTGGCTCCGAGCGCTTGATCGATGCAACTGCTCCAGGTTTGAGAAGCAGCTGAAAGGCTTATCCTGTGTTGAATTATCCTTTATTGATAAAGCGGTCTTTGGTGAAATGCTGAGCACAAACAGCTAACTTCCACTTTGGCCGTGGCTGTTTGCAGCCAGCAAACAAAAAAAGCTACTCACTGATTTCTGGTGGCATCCTCTTTTGGAAAAGAAATTGGTGTTTTTCTTCGCGTCCAAAAGTAAAGGGACAGGTAGCTTTGGGAGAGATACTGTCAAAACTGCACCTCAAATGATCTGTGGTTCTTCTCTTGTATTTCAAAAAGGGTCAATGCTACTAAGGCATAGTATGATCTACCGTTATTAGTGCCTGCTAGAATAGTTTCCGGTGTGGGCAGGTCCAGCGCAGTGGTTGGCTCTGGCTTGGTCTGTACTAATTGGATGGCACAACATGATGTCAGGTTTTGCCCAGATCTAGCGAAGATCTTGCAAAGAACTCAGGAGGAGCTGTTCAGAGAGGAAATAACGGCCACGAAATCACGTTCTTGGATCACGGCAAAACCCCTGTATCTTATGTTTAGAAACTTTCAGAGGTTGAGTATGGACAACTAACGTTATAACATTACTAATATATATTGAAAGAAGGATCAGCATAATAGGTCCCCTTTAAAGATTTTTTCATGTTGATGGTTACTAAAGTTCCACAATTGTAATCTTTTATGAAAAAAGTAGCCCTATATGTAAAAGAATTTACTTTCAGGGTAGTTTTTACATTAAGGGTTGCAGCACCTGGTTTTGTCAGGATCTGAGCTCTGCCTTGTTACATTGACGCCACTGTCCCCAATTTTTTCTGCGAAAAAATGGCACTTTTTGAAGAAGCTGAGGAGTGAACCCCCCTGGAATTGAATGAAACTTGGCACATTGATAGATATGGTAGTCTCACAAAAAAAGCCGAAGTTTTAGGTCCGTATCTCACTTAGTCTGCACGTGATGCCACCTGCAAGACAGTAAAGTGGCTCAGTTTTGTTTTTGACACCACATTTTACATCAATTATTATGACTTAACCCTATCTAGACCAGGGGGAGGGGGGAGCTTTATATGCCCACGCCAATTTTCAGGTCAAATAATTTCTGAACACCTTGAGCTAGGACCACCAAACTTGGTGACTTTTCCTAAAACTTGTCTGGGAACAGTTTTATACCAATAAGTCAAGTCCGCCATCTTTGCCGTTTCCAGATTTTCTTTGTAACATGTACTTTTTCCACTATATTTACAATATCTTATGTCATTTAAAATTAGCTTTGTAAAGTAGGAATAATTTACGCTAATATGATGATGCCATTGAATTATTTATTTATTTATTTTTTGCTGCCCCTACTTTGGGGATGAGGGGTAAAAACTAAACAGTCAAAGCAAAGCACATGCAAATCTCTAAGTACGCTTGGTGATAGATCATTTTATATGGCTGCTTCCAAGCTGAGGAATAGTCCTCCATTGGACATTCACAGTACATCTTCAATTAATACATTTAAGGGAACCTTGGGGACACATTTTTATAAGACGGCATATTTTTGCTATATACAGTAGCTATTGTTGAATTACCTAATTATTGATTTTTAGGATTTTGAATAATGTTTCAGTGTTGATATTCATGTAAGTGTATTTTTTTAAAGGTTTTGATGCGCAGCTGAAAACAGAAGTGTTGAAATCTACGTAATACAAGTCAACAAATTATTATTATTATAAACCATTGTGGGACCACAAGTTTACATGCTCACCGTACTCCTCAAAATTGTCTGATTTTAGTAATCTTGGTGTCAGTTGAATACTCTGAACCTACAGATGATATGATAAGTCAATAAAGTTTACATGCCTTTAACGATATGAAAATGGCAAAATTCATAGTTGTCAATCTGGCTACAAGGGTCTTGCCTTACAAATAGCCAGTTTGAAATTAGCCACAAGGCTCCCTTGCAATTCCCCACAGCCTTTATGAGAAGTGTGAGACATGCACAGAGGGCCTTAGATATGACCAATAACAGAAGGAAGGAAACAAATTTTCAGCATATTTCATTTAACACCATTGCTGGGATTCTCAGTTGTCCGACCGGACATCTTCGTAGGTAGGCTAGGTTGTCCGAGTCTATTTCAGGTTGTCTAGACAGCCAGATTAACCATTTATCACGAACACTGTTGTCATGGTAATGCTGATGCGCTGTTGCAGTAATTGTAAATGCATTGTCATGGTAATGCTGATGTAGCGTTATGGTAATATTGATGTACTTTCATGGTAATGCTGATGCACTGTTATGGTGATGCAGATGCACTGTTACAGTAATGCTGATGCACTATCACTGTAAAGCTGATGGACTGTTACAGTAATGCTGATGGACTATACCACCAGAATTTATTGTTGATCATGTCACTGAAGGGGGAAATGTGGAGAGGGATAGAAGTCTCAACCTGTTTATATGAATGGGCATTCCTAACTTCTGCCGTCCCATTCCCTATTTGGAAAGTACAGTGCTGTAATTCTCACTTGTTTGGTTTAATCCCCACTCAGGCCTGGGAAGCCCCAAGAAGGATTATCATTGGATCAGGTCGTCAGTTATCAGGAGACAAATGGAACAAATAAAGTAATCACATTCAGAAAACTGGCTGCTTTTCGAATACAGAAACAAACCTTGAATGTCAAATAGGCACTAATACTCTCCTAACACCAACACGGATGAAATGTGTTTTGTGTGCACTCTGAACCTCATCAGTGTTCCCTGGCAGAGAGACAACAGTAATCTAGGCCAAGATGCAACCTTTTTTATACCTGATCAGCAGGTTCTTACAACTTAAGGTTTATGGGCTCGCCCGCACATTTTCTCTGCCATCAAGTACATTTGGGGAGGAAGTGCTGGGACAGATTGCAATCACAGAATAAGGTGAATACATTGCATGCATAAATTACTGTAACTTGCACCGTTCAAGCGATCAATCATACATGCATTATCTGAACCAGTGGTTCAAAACATTTTTTTGGTCCAGGACCCCCTGCATATTTTTGATCAACCCTGAGGACCCCCACCCCACCCACTGCCCCCGATCTGGGGGGACGGGGAACCAATTTTATGGAAGCAGCAGAAACCTCATTTTAAATTGTATTATTGCATACTTATTCACTCACTTGGAGGCAGATGTGAGCTTTGAACTATAACTTCCGGAAATATGTAACAAAACAGCACATTTATGCAGTGGCTTCTGGGACATATGTAACAAAACAGCATGTGTAAATGGGACTTATGTAACAAAACGGCAGCATGCATGTGATTTTTCGCTCCCGTGAACTCGAACAATTTTTGTGTGAAGAGCTCAGCAGTCTTGCCTACTGAGGATTGATGTTTAGTGCTCAGGTGCCGCTGCAGGTGTGCAGGTTTCATGGTGTGGTTTGAGAGTACCTCTCAACAAAAGAAACACAGAGGATGGTATTTGAGAATACCTTTTGCAGGTAAATAAGGTAAATAAAGGTCACGGACCACTAGGGGTCCATGGACCCCTGGCTGAGAAAAAAACTGATCTAAACCACTTCCTCCTGATCAGATTCCCAGGGGATCTTGAGCCTATCCTAGATGACTTTGGGCAAAAGGCAGTAACAAATCGTGGACAGGTCATCAAGCCATTGCAGTGCCCTCACACATTCATACCTTACGGAGATCCAGGGTCTTCGCTTAACCCTGCATGCATGTTTTTTTAGTTATGGGGGCAAACTGGAGAACCTGGAGAAAATGCATGTGAACACAAAGAGAACAAGCAAACTCCACAGAGAAAAGCCCCAGGCTGGATTTGAACCCCCATACTTTTTAGTATGAGGTAGCAGCGTGACCCACAGCACCACCATGCTGCCCCACTGTTGAATCCCTTTCTCAACTGTGGCATGATTGTGCTGTATTCTACTCTGCCAGGTAGGTTAGATAAGGACTCCCAACTCTTGCGCATTCCGCGTGAGATTTAGTGGCATATTTATGTTCCCGTACCGTAGTCAGCAATTATTCAATCAATGCAATGCACGTGTTTCCTGATCGTTCAAATTGTTTAAATGAAATAAGCATAAATAATTTTATGCAATTCCGTTGCTTTCAACCCCTGAGTGAAGAAAAGCGTGTGAAGTCTGGAGTCATAATTGATTTCCATGTTACTAGTGGTGAAATCCACCGTGACGCATGTGAAACTGATAAACCTCTATGCACAAGGACAGCAATTCTGCCTGAGAATCTCTTACAAACGCACTGATTGAATAAAAGGTGACATACCGCACGGGAACGTGAAAATGCCACTAAATCTAACACCGAATGTGGGAGAGTTCGGAGCCCTGTGAGGTCATGCCCGTTGCAGCTAGGTAAGTCGGTAAAGTTAGGGCAAACTTAATCGTATCCCGTTAATATGACGATTATTTAGAAAAATTTTCCTAAGTTAACTTTCGCTAGCTAGATGGCTATAAAATCTAATTGGGGACATTTTAAAATGCTAAAAGTGAAAAAAGCTTAACGTGGCTTAATATAACAAGTGCTGATGCAGTATGACCCCCCTTGCGTTCGCTCCTGCAGTATGACCCCCTCGCATTCACCCCTGAACTCATGTGTGGTTCTGTGACATGCAGTATGACCCCCCTCGCGTTCGCCCAGAACGAAAGTGTGGTTCTGTGACATGCAGTATGACCCTCTTGCGTTCGCCCCTGAACCCATGTGTGGTTCTGTGAGATGCAGTATGACCCCCCTTTGCGTTCGCCCCTGAGCCCATGTGTGGTTCTGTGAGATGCAGTATGACCCCCCCTTGGGTTTGCCCCTGAACCCATGTTTGGTTCTGTGAGATGCAGTATGACCCGCCCCCTTGTGTTCGCCCCTGAAGCCATGTGTGGTTCTGTGACATGCAGTATGACCCCCTCGCATTCGCCCCTGTACCCATGTGTGGCTCTGTGACATGCAGTATGACCCCCTCACGTTCACCCCTGAACTCATGTGTGGTTCTGTGACACGCAGTATGACCCCCTCGCGTTCACCCCTGAACTCATGTGTGGTTCTGTGACAGGCAGTATGACCACCCTCGCGTTCGCCCCTGAACCCATGTGTCGTTTTTTGACATGCAGTATGACCCCCTTGCATTCACCCCTGAACCCATGTGTGGTTCTGTGACACGCAGTATGACCCCCTCGCGTTCACCCCTGAACTCATATGTGGTTCTGTGACATGCAGTACGACCCCCTCGCGTTCGCCCCAGAACCCATGTGTAGCTCTGTGACATGCAGTATGACCCCCTCGCGTTCGCCCCTGAACCCCTTTGTGGTTTTGTGACATGCAGTATGACCCCCTCGCATTCACCCCCGAACCCATGTGTGATTCCGTGAGATTCAGTATGACCCCCTCGTGTTCACCTTTGAACCCATGTTTGGTTCTGGGAGATTCAGTATGACTCCCCCTTGCGTTTGCCCCTGAACCCATGTGTGGTTCTGTGAGATGCAGTATGACCCCCCCTTGCGTTCTCCCTTGGACCCATGTGTGGTTCTGTGAGATGCAGTATGACCCCCCCTTGTGTTCGCTCCTGAACCCATGTGTGGTTCTGTGATAATGCAGTATGACCCCCTCGCATTCGCCCCTGAACTCATGTGTGGTTCTGTAACACGCAGTATGACCGACTCACGTTCACCCCTGAACTCATGTGTGGTTCTGTGACATGCAGTATGACCCCCCTCGCGTTCGCCCCTGAACCCATGTGTGGCTCTGTGACATGCAGTATGACCCCCCTCGCGTTCGCCCCTGAACCCATGTGTGGCTCTGTGACATGCAGTATGACCCCCTCGCGTTCGCCCCTGAACTCATGTGTGGTTCTGTGACAGGCAGTATGACCCCCTCGCATTCGCCCCTGAACTCATGTGTGGTTCTGTAACACGCAGTATGACCGACTCACGTTCACCCCTGAACTCATGTGTGGTTCTGTGACATGCAGTATGACCCCCCTCGCGTTCGCCCCTGAACCCATGTGTGGCTCTGTGACATGCAGTATGACCCCCTCGCGTTCGCCCCTGAACTCATGTGTGGTTCTGTGACAGGCAGTATGACCCCCCTCGCGTTCGCCCCTGAACCCATGTGTCGTTTTTTGACATGCAGTATGACCCCCTTGCGTTCACGCCTGAACCCATGTGTGGTTCTGTGACATGCAGTATGACCCCCTCGCGTTCGCCCTTGAACCCATGTGTGTTTCTGTGAGATGCAGTATGACCCCCCCCTCGCGTTCGCCCCTGAACCCATGTGTGGCCCTGTGACATGCAGTATGAGCCCCTCTTGCGTTCGCCCCTGAACCCATGTGTGATTCTCTTAGATGCAGTATGACCCCCCTTTGCGTTCGCCCCTGAACTCATGTGTGGCTCTGTGACATGCAGTATGACCCCCTGGTGTTCACCCCTGAACCCATGTGTGGCTCTGTGACATGCAGTATAACCCCTTCGCGTTCACCACTGAACCCATGTGTGGTTCTGTGACATGCAGTATGACCCCCTGGCATTCGCCCCTGTACCCATGTGTGGCTTTGTGACATGCAGTATGACCCCCTCGCCTTCACCCCTGAACTCATGTGTGGTTTTGTGACATGCAGTATGACCCCCTCGCGTTCACCTCTGAACTCATGTGTGGTTCTGTGACATGCAAGTATGACCCCCCTCGAATTCGCCCCTGAACCCATGTGTGGCTCTGTGACATGCAGTATGACTCTCTCGCTTTCGCCCCTGAACCCATGTGTGGTTTTGTGACAGGCAGTATGACCCCCTCGCATTCAACCCTGAACCCATGTGTCGTTCTGTGACATGCAGTATGACCCCCCCTTGCGTTTGCCCCTGAACCCATGTGTGGTTCTGTGAGATGCAGTATGACCCTTCATCGCGTTCGCCTCTGGACCCATGTGTGGCTCTGTGAAATGCAGTATGACCCCCCTCGCGTTCACCCCTGAACCCATATGTGGCTCTGTGACATGCAGTATGACCCCCTCGCGTTCACCCCTGAACCCATGTCTGGTTCCCTGACATGCAGTATGACCCCCTCGCATTCGCCCCTGTACCCATGTGTGGCTCTGTGAGATGCAGTATGACCCCCCCCTGCGTTCGCCCCTGAACCCATGTGTGGTTCTGTGACATGCAGTATGACCCTCTCGCGTTCACCCTTGAACCCATGTGTGGTTCTGTAAGATCCAGTATGACCCCCTCCTTGCGTTCGCTCCAGAACTCATGTGTGGTTCTGTGAGATGGAGTATGACCCCCCTCGCATTCGCCCCGAACCCAAGTGTGGTTCTGTGACATGCAGTATGACCCTCTCGTGTTCGCCCTTAAACCCATGTGTGGTTCTGTGAGATGCAGTATGTCCCCCCTCGCGTTCACCCCTGAACTCATGTGTGGTTCTGTGACATGCAGTATAACCCCCTCGTGTTCGCCCCTGATCCCATGTGTGGCTCTGTGACATGCAGTTGCTGTGATCTGACCTGAGGAACTTCAGGCCATCTTAAATTCTAGAGAGTATCCAAAGTGTTTCAATGGTCCCAAATGTGCCCTGCTATATAACGGGGAAATGTATACAGTCTTGAGGAAAAGAGTACACCCTCAATCAGTTCTACGGTTTTACGTATCAGGACATCATTTAAAAAAAAATCACCTGGTCCTAATCAGGTCCTAAAATTATATAAATCTAACCTCACGTGAAAAGCAGCACACTACAGAATCCACTGTGCCATTATTTATTTTACAAAAATTCTGCCAAAATGCAGAGGCCAAGTGTGAAAAGCTAAGTACACCCTTACTGCTTTCATAGGAATTGAGAGGGTAATTAGCCGCCAGATGTTGCTTATCATATGTACTTGATTTATTGATCATCAGCAAGTGCAACCACCTCTATGAAAGCAGAGGTTTTGGCATTTTATTGGTCTGGAGCATTTAGGTGTTTTAACACAATACCAAAAGTGAAAGACATTAGAAATCATCTCAGAGAAGCAATTGTTGCCGCCCATCAATCTGGGAATGGTTACAAGGCCATTTACAAATAATTTGAAGCCCATCATTTAATAGTGAGGAAGAATAATCACAAGTGCAAAACATTCATGACAGCTGCCAGTGTTCCCTGGAGTGGACGTCCCAGCAAATTTACCCAAAGGTCAGACTGTGCAATGCTCAGAGAAGTTGTACAAAACCTAAAAGCTACATCTAGGGCTCCTCAGGCTTCAGTTAGCACGTTAATTGTTAAAGTTCACAACAGTACAATTCGAACAAGACAGAACAGGCATGGCTTGTTTGGAAGAGTTGCCATGAGAACACCTCTTCTTTCCAAAAAAAAAAAAAAAACATGGCAGCACGGCTAAGGTTTGCAAAGTCGAAACTGAATAAACGTCAAGTCCTCTGGAACAATATCCTTTGGACAGACGAGATCAAAGTGTAGTTGTTTGGTCATAATGTACAATACCATGTGTGGCACAAACATTGCATATCAACACAAACACCTCATAGCAAATGTCAAGCATAGTGGCAGAGGGTGATGATATGGGTCTATTGCAGCTACAGGACTGGGCACCATGCAGTCATTGAGTCCACCACAAACTCCTCTGTGTCCAAAAGTGTTCTAGAGTGAAATTTGTATGTCAGCTAAAGCTAGGGTCATGCAACAGGACAATGATCCGAAGCACACTGGCAAATCTATGGCAGAATGGCTGGAAAAGAAAAAAATCAAGGTGTTGCAATGGCCAAGTAAAAATCCAGACCTCAACCTGATTGAAATGCTGTGGCAGGACCTTAGGAGAGCTGTGCCTCAACAAATGCCCAACAAATGTCAACACCTTTACTTGGTATGTGAGGAGCTGGAAAGTTGAAATACTTCAAACCACAAACCAAATACATACAGGTTTGCAAGATGTATGAATCATAATAAGTATGCATTGTGTGTCTTGGCATTAGTTGTGTGTGGCTGTCATGGTTTGGAGGCGTTGAGAGCTTTCTTTGTTGCTCTCATCCGGGACGATATCGTTTTGCTCCCAATCGGATTCCTGGGCCAGCTGGCATTAATTGGGGGCATTGCCCGGATTCTGTTTAAGCTCTAGTTCCGCCTCACTTCCGTTGCTAGAGTGTCAGTGTCATGTTTGCACTTTAGCCAGTAAAGTCTCTAGTAAGAGAGTTGGTAAGGGTTTAGTTACATATTTGAGGTCAAGTTCTTGACTGCAAGGAAATCTCTCTGTTCTTTTCCCTTTCTTGCTTCCTTGCCTCGGACGACAATAGGTCTGTTGGAAGCGCGAGTCTTGCTTTCTTATTTTATTTGTGTCTCTCTGTCAACTGTTGTTTCCCCTTTTATTCTGGCCACTGCGTTTGGCGTCTCTACCTCACCAGCCATCACAGTGGCAAGCATTGGAATTAGTAGGGTGCAGCCTTTAGAGAATAAATGGATCACAGAGAGATTTGGGGGGGAAAAAAAACTAAGCGTCTATCAAAGTCTAACAACAGAAAATCTGCTCATGTCTGTTTATGTATGTACTAACACAGTGCTGTAAAAAGGTGTCTGCCTACTTCCATATTTCATCTATTTATTCTTTTCTCATATTTAAATGTTTCAGATCATCTGACTAATATAAGACTAAGACAATGTGATTAAATACAGTATGCAGCTTTTAAATGATCTTCTCGTTTATCAAAGGAAAGGAGTTATTCAAAACCTATATCACCCGAGCGGAAAAAAATAGCCTCTCTGTTATGATCTAGACCAGGAATCAAATTTAGAGTCAGAATATAATTAAAGAGTAGGGTTTATTGATAGTAATATGGTATTGATAGAGGAATGGAGCCCAGAGCAGAGTGACGCAGTTCAGTTAAGATGGTTCAGGCAAGGGGCGTGCCTGACCAGTGGAAATCTGGCACTGCAGTCAGATGGAGCGCGCACTTCACCAGATCCAAATTTTCAGATGGCGGGCTGTGGAGTTTGGCAGGAACACAGTCCCAATCCTGATGACTGCAGGGTGCTTGGGAGCTTGTTTCTATGCACAGAACTAAGAACAGAAGAGAACCTCTGTATTTAACTATCATTGAAAATGAAAAATGATTTCCAAAGATGATAAACTTTGATTAGCAAATACTGACTGCTTGCTAAAGGGCATATAGCAAGTGACAATCCTTGCAGTCTGAAAGTAAGCAATATTTATGCACCAAAACAAATGAGAAAATGGGGAAACATAAATGCACAACAGCTGGGGAGGAAAGCACACGGGATGTAAACCAATCAAAAGACACAATATAAAAAACGCACAAGGCAGCTGGATGGGAGGGGACACAAAAAGGACCCAGGAATGCTCCTTGGGTCCATACCCCCCCTTCCCACCAAGAATTGGCATCCGCTACCCCTATGCAAGCATCGTGAATCCAATGAACAGTGTCGGCAGGGCCTGGTGGGGAGTGGGGGGGGGGATGTCTGTAAGGAGACAAAATGGGGTACATGGGACATGTACCACTGGATGAATATTATATAGAGAATGGGGGAGGAGGAACCTGACAGCAGAAGGAAAAACTTTTGATATGTTGAATGGGCCAATGAATCAGGGTTTTAGCTTCTTCAGCGGCTGCCTGAGAGGGATATCCTTTGCAGCAAGCCAGACCTGACTCGCTTGAAAGGAAGAAGCTGGTTGGTGACGGCAATTCCCTTGCTTCTGTAAGGCACACACATGCCAGCGTATCAAGGCAGGTGCTCCTCTCCATTCCCGATGGGTGCTACAAACTAAGAACTGAGCAGAGTGGACTCCCACCTGTCTCAATTCAGACTGGAATAAAGTTTGGTATTCCAGACAACACTGAAAAGGAGACCTGTGCTGATCAGCAACTTGCAATGAATTGGGAGCTACTGCCACCCAAGTTAGAAGACAAGACCACCTGGCTGAGTTACCTTCTGCCAGGCAGCTTTGAGTTTTGCCCAGTTCCTGGTTCAGCCTTTCTACCCAGCCATTGGACTCTGGGGGGAACCCTGACTTTGTCTTCAAATTCATTAACAGCAGTGAAATGCTTAAATAGATGTGGGGATGAAAATGACTTTTGAAAGGTATGTTTACTTGAATTTATGTTCCTCTGTGTATTTTTATTTTGTTATTTTTGTTTTATTTTGCGACATTTAGACCAAGGATCTCTGAGCCTTATTCATCTAGAAACTGTAGTACAGACAAGATAGAAAACAATGCATTTGGTGGATGTAACAGTGTAGTGTACAACCTTTCAGTGGATGTGCAGGAGCTGTAATGATGCAAATCCAATTTTGTCTAATGTGGTGAATCGGGCAGTGACTTAAACTTGAAAAAATGCTTAACTGATGAAATAAACATTATCAAACCACTTTGTTTTTATACACTTCCTTCTTTTCCACAATACACAACTCAATCTTCATAGAATGGAAATAAGTATGGTCAAGAAAGAATTGATGACCTTGTTATTGTTAATGTTTCAGGAAAAAAATGTAACAAATAGTATTAGATATTTGGTTTTGATAGCTTTTTGTCTCCTCTCACTTGCCATAGTTAATATTGACTGGTTTACACATAATATGCCGTTGTCAACATGTATTTAGGATCAAATGTGATGCCAATTTCACATGTTCCCATGCGATTAATAAGTTATTGCGTGAAATTCTTGTTTTTTCTGTAAGGGACTACAGAATGCAGGTATTACCCTGAGAATAAAAATATGAGCCAGGCATCATGTATGACAGTTGCAAAAGTGAGATATGAGCTATATAATTGGTATGACAAACAGAACCTGCCACTGGGTAAATGAGCTATATAGGTGACATATAGGGGAGAGCCGCCTTGATTGTAACGCAATTGTACAATTGTACAATTGTAACGTGCAAATTTTCGATTGATTGGTCAATGCGGTCGTGATGTCATCATTTGACGAGTACCGTAATGCACGTGCCCGAGTAGTTGCAAGTCTTTTCATCCATGCTGCAGGGAGATATCATCAGAGAAGTTGGTTTTCCACAAAGTAAGTAAAAATTCACTCCCACAGTATTTTTTGACAACAGGTTTTTTCTTTAATGTTACAGACCTAAAATCCGCTTGGGTGTCTGTATGTATATGTTCGTAGCTAATTTGCATCCTTTTAACACATGATTGTTAGGTCCGTTCTGTAAACAATGCCAAATGAAAGGTGCACCGAGCGCTACAGTTGTAACACATTAAATTTAGACAATGGCAGACATTTGCAAGCACAGCTCAAATAATTTTGTTCTTTGTTTGCTTTTTCGTTTGTTTTACAGAATGTCCTCAAAAAAATGCACATTTTAAAAAATGCATCAGAAGCTGCATCAGGGGTGTTGCTACATAATTGACCCTGCAGGGCTACCACTGCAGGTATGAATGGGACTTTTACAAAACTCATGTGTCATATTTGCCAATATCCTGTGTTTAGTCGGCTGTTATTCAATTATATTCTAAATCAAATTAGGGTTGTATAACATTTTTACAACTCCATCCATCAAAGTTGCTAACTTTGTAGGCACAATCAATGCATTTTCCTTTCAAGGAACTCGCACAAACGCTCCAACTGGTACATCTGGCAAGTTTTAATAAGACACAATATTTTTGATAGGACATTCTTATCACATTATTGGTGCTAAAGAAACGTTAAACAGTTGCCTGAAAGAAATATAATCGATTTGACCTGAAAACGATGTGTTTAATGCTACTTTTTTAGCAGTGTTCCAATTGTAACTCCTGAAGTTACAATGAAGACTCAAACGCAGACAGAGTACGCTTTCAGTTATATTACTTCAGACCTGTTTAATCTATTGAAAAACTTAAAAAGGTTTATGATAGTAGACATGTGTTGGTGCTTTGCCTGAAAATATTACATATGTTGGTAAAACGATCTCTTCGTAATAGAGTGAAAAGTGAAAAACGTTACAATTGAGGCGGCTCTCCCCAACCTTGTATGTACATATTGGGCCTACATGTGGAAATAAAGAAATGACATAGGAGACCTTTATGCCCTCTATAAGCACATATATGTACCTGAATTTGGCCTCTATGCAGCATATATGCGCATGTATGCTGCATATATGCGCATATATGTTCATATAGATTCTTTCCATGTGGGGGGTAACCTGTGCTCAAATGAAAAATACCTCATCACTGAAAAAATTTCTCCGGCTATCTTAGTTGCCTAGGCCATTGATTAAATTAATCTGTCAATTTGTTTGTATTTGTACATTGATATGAACATTTAATAAATCAACACATCTGTGAAAACTGTCATCTTTTTTTTAGAGGTAAATTGATAATGGCATGAAAAGGCGATTAGCTAAAGCCCTCGAAAGGTGAGGTTGAAATTAAATAACTGCTCAGCCTTCATGCTTTTTACTTTTGCTGCTTGGCCACGTTAATCAAAGCTAACAGTAGCTGAAATGAAACATCTGGTGGTGAGTTTATCGAAATATAGATGTTTGTTCTGGCACCGACGCTGGACAGCCGTTGCCTATTTTTGAACATAACCGTTAATATAAGTTCGTCGTAGATAAAGATCAGCTGTGCTGGCGAGTCGTTGTCACGCACCTGTTACCTAAAAATGACTGAGATGTCGGCAGAAGTATAACTATCACTCCATTAAAAAATTATCATTTTTTTCCCAGCGGATATTCTAGTTACAACACGTTTGAGCTAGCAAAGCAGTTTTGTGTTGCTATGTGCTGTATTTATTCAGTTTGAGGAAATCACGATGTCTAGGAGACATAAGCCCAAATTGGCTGGCTGACGAGGACTAGTTTATGTCAGATCTCATATATTTCCACTGAAACGGGGAGAATACAAGCAAAAAATAATAATAATTTTTTATATTTTGAGAGCGAAATGCCTACAGTATGAATACATTTTGATTATACATTTTATTTAGTTGGTAATAGTTGCATAATCGCATTATTACACTCGAGGGTGTGCTTGACCGTCATTATTGTCTCTTCAGCGATGCCAACGGAACTCGGCGCTGGCTGTCTCACTGTCGTGACAATAATGACGGTCAAGCACACCCTCATGTGTAATAATGCTTAATAGAAACTATAATCAAAAACAACAATCAGCACATATCGCAGTAAACTGTATTAACAAGTGCCACTTTAAATATCAGCAGAGAAAAAATTGCTTAGCATTCCACGGAAGGTTGGCTGGGGAACATATATGGATTGCTTTCCATTGGTGGTAGAGTGCGGAAGGCAATTTTAGACTTAGTGCTCTGTAATGACCCAGATAGAATTAGCAATGTTGAGGTACTGGAGCCACTTGGAACAAGCGATCACTCTGCTGTTAATTTTGATGTTTCACGGGAAGTTAAAAAGGTGTATTCAGAAGCAAAATTTTTCAATTTTAGGCAAGCAAACATTGACAGGGTGCGCTCAGACCTGAGACTCACGCATTTGACCCCAGTGTCACGCAACACCTTTGTAAACTCACGCATTCGAGAAAATGATGAAAAAAAATTTTTTTTTACGTTGTTTTTATCATTTTGATGTAAAACGTTATTGTCCTGATACTAAGACTTCCGCTTTCATCCTAAATTGTAAACAGTTCTCTGGTTGGTCAATTACAACCAATCAGCGTTTACGATTTACGCTTCAACAATGTTTTGATGATGGTCATTCTTGGCGCGCAAGATGAGCGGATCGGAAGATGAGGGGCCTTCTAAGGCCAATATTACAAAATATCGTGGAGCTGCAAAGCATCAGATTAAATTCAACACGGAATGGAGGTCAACATATACATGCATTGTGGAAGATAAGTCAAGTACTATTAATTTCCGATGTAAGACGTGCAATAAAAGCGCGAGTTGTAAACATCAAGGCTGGAGAGATGTCCAAAGACACATCGAGGGTGATTCACACAAGGCACTCGCTAAAATCAAGTCATCATTGGCGTCTGTGACATCATACTTCATTCAAAACAGCATTTGTGACAAGGTAAGTTCAAAATGTTTGGGATGTTAATCCTGATTACACGAATTCCTTTGTTCATCGAGAGTGCACGACAGGTGAATGTGCATGCAAGATATTTGTTCGGACCTTGTCGATTTTTATAATTGATAGTTATGATTTTTATTACTCAGCGATATCAGTTATTTCATAAATTCAAAGTCAGTATAAGAAATCTGTCAATCCAGTGTACATAACGGAGAACTATTCATAATGTCTTGTTTTTTACCGGAGAAAAGTTCGCGTTTGTTTTTTTTGTTTTTTTTATGATGAAACTATTTTGTTTGAGTTGGATAATGCATCTACCATACGTAATATCAGCAAAACACGGTGGATATTCGAATTTTCTGGGTTGTTACGGATATTTCAAGACCAAGCGTGCCAGGGTCGGATACAGGCTTCGAATGTACACACCGATTTAAAGGTAAGATGACGCGACTCAAGGGGCAGTTTCGGGGGGTGTTTTGAAACGTGACACAGTGACATAATTTGACTGTTTTAGCAAACAAAACATGTTTTTCACTAAGTTGTGTTTATATAGATTCCCAAGACTCTCAGCTTTCCAATGATATGCGCTGTTACTATGTTGGTTGCGTTCCAATTTGTTTACCGTTCATTTCGATTATCGCTCGACGGCATTTGGGTCGGTACCAGGTCGTCTACTCAGTATAAGGTTAATCTTCCTTTTGAATCTCGCAACCGATACGAGAGAAAACGGATACAATGAAGGGACTTGGAATACATCATCATACAGAGGTGTACATGTGCTTCGTTGCAAACGTTTTTTTTTTTTTTTTTTTGAGGATTTGTTATGGAAGTAAAACAGTGTCATCAGATTTTGAAATTTTCAAGCCGTTGAATTTAGAGCCCTGAAAATGTATACATTGAAATTATCTATCTGAACTTAATGCCTCTTAATTCAAGCAGTTGAATTAAAGATCTGAAAATGTATGTTCTGAAAGATTTCCTTTGTATTTTTTGCCTCTGCATTTTTCTGTGTTTAACTTTAAAATGCATTTTTCTGTGTTCAAAAGCTATAAAACAAAAAAAGAAAAAATCAATGTATAAAGATGTAATATGCACAAAAGCATCAGGTATTAAATTCAACAGAAATATTTTCAACTTGCTGAAATTCAACGGAAAAAAATTCAATCGCAAAATTCAGTTGCAGCGGGTTCAGGGTCAACTAAGGTCAACACTAAGTGGAAAGCAATCGATTCTGCATCGAGTCAAAAAAATATTTAGCCAATGACGGCACGCTTCGTGGGTCACGTGACGCTGCCCGACTTCAGACGACAGATCAACTAGCCACGGACGGTGCATCTTCTGCGGTGAGTGTCTTGATTTTTATTATGTTTATTTTCGGTATAGTCTCTTGTAAATTTCAGTAACAGACTTGAACATACAACATATTCATCAAACTAAAATATAAAATAACTTCAGCTGTGTGCTTTTGGTACAACCCTTCTACTGATATTTTGCAATGACAGCCTCGCTTGGTCATGAAAAAAAAGATGCGTCCGGTGTCTCGGGCTGTCATAAGAGTCAGCTGGAGAAGACAACACACCATTAGGTAAGACAATATTTTATTTTGTTTAAATGACGCATTATGACGCTCAAATTGAAGTTAATCAAACCGGTACCAAACGGATCAGTCCCTCCTGGACAAGTCAGGTGGCTGATAAGACTCCATTCTGAGCGGAGGTTTTCAGTAACACGAGTCCAAATGGTAACGTTAATGGTACTGGTCCAATAACTCTTGGAACATCTCTGGGTCGGGTTGAGCTTTTCAGCTACTAGATGGGCCTCGTATGGGTCGGTGCTGAACATTTTCGGTCGGTTGCCAAATTTGGACCCGCTGAAGACTACTAGCTCCGTGTCCAGACATGTCACTCCACCAGAAACATTTTCAAGGGCACAGGAGGATGCAGATTCTAGAGATAGTTTTTTTAAACATCTTATGACACTATATTAGTCAAAAATCGCCTTAACACTCATTCTGCCAGTTGACACAGGTCGACTTCCATAACCTGCCAATGACGACCTGAGTCGACATGCAACGGCGGCTCATGTGCAGTCGTAATAAAAAGAGAGGACAGTACACACTACTCTACATGCTTGTTTTTATGTCCGTCTTATTTTTGGATGGTTAAAATTTCCACTGATATTAATGGATATTACCACTCTTTAAACACGCAAAGACAGCAAGGTCAGCCATTACTAGAAACAAAAATCTCCCTCTTTATTTTCCTTCTCTGCGCCACTGGGTGGCAGCACCAGATTTAAACACACCAATACATCACATTCCTCCCCTTTACTTATGGAACATAATTATAAATACAACCTTTGTGGAACTTGAACAGCTCGACCAGATCTTGTCACCATTGGTGGGGTATTCGGTACAATTCTGGGATGCATGGATCCCAACCAACTTTCGAACATAAGAAGAATATCCCGACCAACTTTCGATCAATGGGGAAAATGGAAAAAAACGCGACATTGGACTGGGGCATGTTACATTTACAATGATATGTTAGTGCATCCGCTGTTGGCGGCTTTGTCCAATTCATGGACAGTCAATGGTTTCATTTGAAGTGTTTACTTTTGCTGTAGTCACGTAAACTAAAGTTTCAAGAAAATAGCACAGTACACAGAGTACACAAGATTTGCAAACTGGCTAGCTAGCTGCTAGCACAGCTATATCTAGTTACAACCCCGATTCCGAAATAGTTGGGACAAAGTGTAAATTGTGAATAAAATCAAAATGCAATGACTTTCAAATCACGAGTCAATAGGTTATTTACAATAGAACATAGATAACATTTCAAATGTTGAAACTGAGATATTTTACATTTTTATCCACAAAATGAGCTCATTTCAAATTTTCTGGCTGCAACATGTCTCAAAAAAGTTAGGACACAGGCAAAAAAGGGCTGAAAAGGCTATTAATATATAAAATAATCAGCTGAAAGAACATTGAGCAAGAAATGAAGTTAACTGGCATCGGGTGTGTAAGATGATTGGCTATAAAAGGGATGTCTTAGAGAGGCGGAGTCTCTCAGCGGTAAAGATGACCAGAGGCTGTCCAACCAGTGAAGGTTTGCTTAAAGAAATTGTGGAATACTCTAAAAACAATGTTCCTCAACGTCAAATTGCAAAGGCTTTGAAGATATCATCATCAACAGTGCATAACATCATCAAAATATTCAGGGAAACTGGAAAAATCAGGGCCGAAGACCTTTCCTGCATGCCCGTAATCTTCGGGCCCTCAGACGCAACTGCATCACTGACCGGCATGATTCTGTCATTGACATTACTAAATGGGCCCAGGAATACTTCAAGAAACCACTGTCTGTAAACACAGTCTGCCGTGCCATCCACAGATGCCACCTAAAACTCTGTCATGCAAAAAGGAAGCGATTGTTGAGCGTGATTCAGAAGTGCCACTGTGTTCTGTGGGCCAAGGCTCATTTAAAATGGACTGTAGCAAAGTGGCAAAGTGTCCTGTGGTCAAACGAATCCAAATTTGACTTTCTTGTTGGAAATCATGGGCTTTGTCTCCTCTGGGCTTAAGAGGAGAAAGACCACCCCTCCTGTTGTCAGTGTTCAGTTCAAAGGCCAGCATCTCTGATGGAATGGGGATGCATTAGTGCATATGATGTGGGACACTTGCATGTTTTAAAAAGCACCATGAGTTCTGAAGGGTACATAAAGGTTTCAGAGCAACATATGCTCCCCTCCAGACAACATCTATTCCAAGGAAGGCGTTGTGTATTTCGGCAGGACAATGCAAAACTACATACTGCAGCTATTACAGCAGCGTGGCTTCATAGTAGAAGAGTCCATGTGCTGAACTGACCTGCCTGCAGTCCTGATCTTTCACTGATTGAGAAAATTGGGCACATAATTTTCAAAGGAGACCCAAAACTCTCCAGCAGCTGGAAGCCTGTATTAAACAAGTGTGGGATCAAATTCCATTGGCGAAATTCAAGAAACCTGTCTTCTCAATGCCCAGACGCCTCCACTCTGTGTTAAAAAGAAGAGGGGATGCAACACTATGGTAAACAGGCCCCTGTCTCAACTTTTTTTGAGACCTGTAGCAGCCATCAAAATTGAAATGAAAAAACTGTAAAAAATGATGAAACCAAAATTTCTCAGTTTCAACATTATCATTAACATAACATGTTTCAACATTATCTCTGTTCTATTGTGAATAAAATACTGGCTGATGTGATTTGAAAGTCATTGCATTTTGATTTTATTCACAATTTACACTTTGTCCCAACTATTTCGGAGTTGGGGTCGTAGTTACACTGTCAACTTTACCAGAAGTGAGCAGACCTCGTGAGTGTGTGGAAGGCGATTTGCAGCGGTCAGTGAAGATTTTAGAAAATGAACAAATTTCAAACATTAGCTGATATAGAAAAACTTGCCCACTAGTGGTGGATACACCGAGTATGCAGTTGCACCCATGCCCGTGTGTGCTGGGTATTCGTGGGCAAATTGCATCCGAAGATGTGGCGAAATGATTGGTGCGGTCTGAAGTCTGAAGAAAAAAAGAGGATTAAAATTGAATAAGAACGATTAATTATCCAAACGTCGACTTTGAATGGTGTTCCGTAAAGTTTTTTTTGTAATGTGCAAGACTGCAAAGCCAAACAAATCTCAGTCTTGGGAAGTAACATTCTTTACAGCTATCAATGTTTAATTATCATGGTAATCTGTTGGAACTCCTGCTGATGAACATATTTCAATACTTCTCATCATATTCATCAGTAAATCAATTACCATATTTAATAACCATTATCAATAATGATATCATGTATTATGTCAGCAGCAGTATCACACGTAACACGCACAGGCATAAGCACCCTGGCACATGCACACATACACACACATACAAGCAGTTCGCACACGCATGAGCAGTGCACACACACACATGCACACACAGGCACAGGCACAGGCATTAGTAGAGAGACACACGTGGCCGTCACACACACACACACACACACACACACACGCACGCATGAGCAGCTCTCTCACACACACACACACACACACACACACACACACACATAAAACACACACATACAAGCAGTGCACACACACATAAGCATTTATCTTCCGTAGCGTTGATTGATATCTGTTCAATTGATTCATTGGATACATTGTTGAGAGGACGAACATCTTTTGCGTGAGAAACAGGATTTTGAGGTGTCCGTGAGCAAGGATTTCTTTCATTAAGTGACTCAGCGATTCTCTGTGTGTGGGGAATCAGTCCTGCCATGGCCTACCGTGATTGGCTGATTTGATATCTGACTGCTCAGCTGAGTTTCCATGGAGATGATTTGGTTAGAATAGGATGCGTTCAAAATGTACACTCAGCCACTAAGTATGGCATTATGTTGTGAATGCTCTATATTGAAAACAATATAAAGACAGTGAGTGAGTGAGTGGACAATTGTGTATTCCATGTGTCATCATCAGAATAAAGTTCAACTAGCCAGCAATTTTGTGCTTATTGAAATTCGCCCAATACTACGATTTCCCAATCTTAAAAAGGTACCCCACCTCATTTTCCAGGCAGTTTATTTTCACTGCCATGTCTAAGGCAATTCGGCATTATTTTAATCTTATCTTTGTCAAAAAATCAAATACAAAGAAGCTTTCGATAGAAATGAAACATTAAATAGAGAAACATATGTTCATGAATGCAATATGCCACTGTTTGCAGTCTACCTGACATGGAATTACTGCTTAGCAAAGCTAGTGTTTGCCTACTGCAAGGTTCATTAGCAAACGTTATGCCTTCACGAATTACAATACAAACTCGCTAGGTATGTATTTGCGTCATTATTTGAGGGTTAGGGTTCGGGCTCACAGTTTGGGGTTAGCATATAGGGGTTAGGGGGTAGGGTTTGTTTTACAATGGCATCAATAAAGGACGCTAAAAGTGACCTTTTCCGTTACAAATCAACGCTTGGTCAGGTAGCGTCAATCTATGAAGATACGTAAGCTAAACCTCCGAGGAATATTCGCGTTCATAACTTCATGGCTCAGCAGTCGTGCCGTTCATAATTTACAAAGAATAACTACTCCATGAATAAATGAACTGAAGTAATTTCATTTTCATCAAGAAAATTTACAAAGAACTAATGTGGAATCACAACGAAATACAGTTGAAATAACATTTGTACTGTTTCGCCATTTTTGTGGTTACTGGTTTCAACGGTAGTTTTTATGTCTTCAGATCGTATGAGTGAGTGCGAGTATATTGGTTCCCGTCCGACCCCCAACCCGTCTGTGCAGATGTTGATGCCAGCGGACATGGTGCTGCTCTATTTATGCATGCAGTTACATTATTCTCACTCGACACTAGATGGCTCGCCAGGACCAGTTATTGAATATTCACCAGCAAGCTGATCTCGAACACAGTTTTGAATATTGGCAAGTTCAGTCCCAACCTGTTTTTCAAGACTTGCATAAATTAAACTCCTCAGCTGAGCCTCATGTGCAAACTGCTCAATATACTTGCCCATTCTATCTACCCTCAACAAAAATATAAACGCAACACTTTTGTTTTTGCTCCCATTTGTCATGTGATGGACTCAAAGATCTAAAATTCATTCCAGATACACAATATTACCATTTCTCTCAAACATTGTTCACAAATCTGTCTAAATGTGTGATAGTGAGCACTTTTTCTTTGCTGAGACAATCCATCCCACCTCACAATGTGCCACATCAAGATGCTCATCAGACACCATGATTAGTGCACAGGTGAACCTTATACTGCCCACAATAAAAGGCCACTCTGAAATGTGCAGTTTTGTCTCACAGCAAAATGCCACAGATGGCGCAAGCATTGAGGGAGCCTGCAATTGGCATGCTGACAGTAGGAATGTCAACCAGATCTGTTGCTCGGGCATTGAATGTTCATTTTTCCACCATAAGCCTTCTCCAAAGGCGTTTCAGAGAATATGGCAGTACATCCAACCGGCCTCACAACCGCAGACCATGTGTAACCACACCAGCCCAGGACCTCCACATCCAGCTGGTTCACCTCCAAAATCGTCTGAGACCAGCTACTCAGACAGCTGCTGAAACAATTGGTTTGCATAACCAAAGAATTTCTGCACAAACTGTCAGAAACCGTCTCAGGGAAGCTCAACTGCATGCTCGTCGTCCTCATCGGGGTCTTAACCTGACTCCAGATCGTCACCGTAACAGACTTGAGTGGGCAAATGCTCACATTCGATGGCGTCTGGCACGTTGGAGAGGTGTTCTCTTCACGGATGAATCTCGGTTTAGATTGTTCAGGGCAGATGGCAGACAGCGTGTGTGGCGTCGTGTGGGTGAGCGCTTTGCTGATGTCAATGTTGTGGATCGAGTGGCCCATGGTGGTGGTGGGGTTATGGTACGGGCAGGCATCTGTTATGGACGAAGAACACAGGTGCATTTTATTGATGGCATTTTGAATGCACAGAATTACCGTGATGAGATCCTGAGGCCCATTGTTGTGCCATACATCCATGAACATCACCTCATGTTTCAGCAAGATAATGCACGACCCCATGTTGCAAGGATCTGTACACAATTCTAGGAAGCTGAAAATGTCCCAGTTCTTGCATGGCCAGCATAATCACCGGACATGTCACCCATTGAGCATGTTTGGGATGTGCTTGACCGGCATATACGACAGCGCGTACCAGTTCCCACTAATATCCAGCAATTTCGCACAGCCATTGAAGAGGAGTGGACTTACATTCCACAGGCCACAATTGACAATCTGATAAACTCTATGCGAAGAAGATGTGTTGCACTGCATGAGGAAAATGGTGGTCACACCAGATACTGACTGGTTCTGAGTCCCCAGACCCCCAATAAAGCAAAAACTGCACATTTCAGGGTGGCCTTTTATTGTGGACAGTCTAAGGTACACCTGTGCACTAATCATGGTGTCTGATGAGCATCTTGATGTGGCACACCTGTGAGGTGGGATGGATTGCCTCAACATAGCAAAAGTGCTCACTATCACACATTTAGACAGATTTGTGAACAATGTTTGATAGAAATGGTAATATTGAGTATCTGGAATGAATTTTAGATCTTTGAGTCCATCTCATGACAAATGGGAGCAAAAACAAAAGTGTTGCGTTTATATTTTTGTTGAGTGTATCTAGCAACTCCAAAAATGCTCTCGTGACTGAAAAATTTGTTGTCCTCTGTAGCAACCACTTAATCAATACTGAGCCAGTGGTATTCTTGTCAGTAGTTAAGAAAAATCGTTTTTTTGTAGCAAAAATTTGACATGGTATTCATACTGTTATTCTTCTATCACTATCATCTATCTTCTATCGTTTCCCTCATGCAGAGGTACTTCTGGGCCAGGAAGCAAACCCAGGACCACTGCAAATTCAAAGCTACAATAATGTCTTTTTGTGATTTAAAAAACACTATCTAGTTGTTTGAACGGCATCAGCCCGTAAAGTTAGCCAGATCACTACTTTGCAAGCTATCTAGCAGGCTAGTGAGTTACCACACAATGTTTGTCACAATTGCTAAAAATAAAACATGATATCATATAATTAAGTTACTCATAAATTGTTTAAAGTTTTATCAATTGTTCAGTATTTTAAGTTTCATAAAAAAATTTGAAACATAAATAACAGTTGTGAAGTTTTGTTCAGAAACCCCATTAAAATTATTTCGATACAAAATAGAAAAACAAGTTTATGAATATGGCATCTATCCATGAAAATTACGCAGACATCTCGCAAGGGACCATAGAAAATATCAAAGAGACACACAGTAATCTCTGAGGGAGAGGGCAATATTTGGATTCAAATTATTGCAGCTCATGTGCTGAATGCACTCGTGTTACATGCAGTGGGGTGTAAAAATTTGGGCACCCCTGGTTTAAATGTCTGTTACAATTAATCTCCAAGTGATTGAAAGCAAACCTGAACACTAAATGCTACAAAGTTTTACATGACACCTTTCTGCAAATTTAAAAAAAAAGGTTTCTTTTTATTTAAATTTTTCTGAGTTTTTAAACGGTAAGAAAGGAAAAAGGGCCCTGTGCAAAAGTTTGGGAACCCTTTTGGATTATTCTTTGTTATCTTTTAATAAGATGATTATTAAGGCCCAGGTCCAGGTGATTTACTTGTTAGGGTTTCAGTGAGTCAGATGAATATAATTCCAGGGTTGAACTATATATTCTGAAGTAACTCCATGCCTTCTAAAGTATCGGACTGTGGTTGCTGTTGTGTCTGGTGTTATAAACCATGTGTTCCTCTAAACAGTTTTCCAAGAATGTCAAACTCAAGATAACAAAAAACTACAAAAAACTCTCACAACGTTTCAAACTATACATTTTTAGTGTCAGAAACATCGTAAGAAAATGTAAAATAAATGGAAAAATTGGAGTCAAGGCAAGATCTGGAAGACCTAGAAAAATTTCACGTAGAATGGCCCGAGATCTGGTGAGAAATGCTAAGAAGAACCCACACATAACTGCAAAAGAGCTGCAAAAAAGAGTGGCAGACACAGGTCTAGTTGTTCACAGGACAACAATGTAGCGTACTTTAAACAACAAAGACCTACATGGCAGAGTTGGAAGAAAGAAGCCTTTCCTACGACCTCAACACAAAATTTAAGCTGCAAGCAGCTGTGATCGGGCCCTCGCACTCCTGCGGGACTGTGGGGGGCCTGCGGCATGCGAGTGCAACGGCATGAAGCGAGAAGAGAGAAAAAACTGGAAGGAGCGAAGAAACGCAATGTTTCTTTCATCCACTAGTTGACGCTATGAGCGTAATCACATGTGAGCAGGCGCATTCAGGGGGGGGACCTCATCACACATGTCAAGTTTCGAGCCAATTGGACAATGGGTGACGGATTCAAAACAAGTTGATGTTCCGTGGCGAAGGATTGAAAGCCGCCACAGCTGCCAGGGGTGGTCTGCAACATGACAGTACACGTGTGTCACTGTGGAGATTCATCAACTTGATCATCACATAGCCACAAAGTGTAGTTGATCGGGTCAGCAGTTTGGAGTTGGTGTTTGTCAATGTAAAAATGGCATTTCCTGTTTCCACAAGGGGGGCGCCTTGAGTGAGATTGCCTATGATCATATGGAGGCGTTCAGGGCGGGGCTCTTGTCATGTCCAGAAGTTTTGAAGCAGTTAGGATGAAATATGTGGGAGAGAAAGCTTCTTCATCATCAGAATTGACAGGGCCATAGCGGACACGGTCATTGACATGGAGAAAAGCTTTTGATATCTTTTTATCACAAAAGTCTTGAGATGATGTTCAACAAATGTGAAGTTGATTGGTCAAAATCTGTTGGAGGAGTTCGTTAAAATACACTGTGCGGAATCGCGGCCATAATCGAAAATGAAAATCAAAATGGCCAACTTCCTGTTTGGTGTAGACAATGGCTGCCAGAGACTTTTTTTGTGCGTCAGGACAACATCTACATGCGTACCAACTTTTATCCAGCAACTTCAAAAAGAGCCCTATGGGGAGGGGTTTTAGACCCCTATCATATGTAAGTACTCGCCATTCTTGACGTGTGTATCAATTTTCATGAGGTTATGACTTCATTAAAGCCATGAAAAAGCCAAAGATAATTTGATAGTGTGGGATTGATAGTCACCACGTTGGCAGATGGACGCCATTGCTCGTAGCTTCCCATCGTTCATAATGCAGCTTCACCAACTTTTTCCACACGTCTTAGAAGTAGAATGAAGTTGGTGGAGTCAACTATGTCGGATCAGTACATGGTAGAATAAAAATGATCACTTCCTGTTCCCACCGGGGGGCGCTATGAGTAAGGTGGGATATTAATATATGGGGGCGTTCAGTGCAGAGCCATCATCATGCCTATAAAATTTGAAGCTATTAGGATAAAGTATGTGGGCATGAGAGCACTTGGAAAATGGATCGCGAAATCACAAAAAGTTCACAAAATTTGTCACACCCTGCCTGCCACGCCATTTGACCTACAGACATTCTTTACACAGCTTTTGATCAGCATGGTCTCTTGATCATCTTTACCAAATGGGAAGTCCATTGGGTGAAATCCCTTGGAGGATGTTTGTTAAAATAAGAGGTGAGGAAATCGCCCATAATCAAAAATGAAAATCAAAATGGCCGACTTTCTGTTTGGTGTAGACAATGGCTGCCATTGGGGAGGGGTTTTAGAAAATTTCAAGGGGGCACTCTTGAGCCTTTGTACTGTTAGTGCTCAGGCCCTAATTAAGCGTCTGAAGCATGCAAAAGAAAATCTTGAGAAATCTCAAGCCTATTGGAACAATGTGCTTTGGACTGACGAAACCAAAATTGAGCTTTTTGGCCTCAACTAAAAAAACGTCATGTTTGGAGAAAAAAGGGTGAAGCATTTGTAGAGAATAACACGTTGCCAATTGTTAAGCATTGAGGTGGATCCATTATGCTTTCGGGTCGTGTAGCAGCTGGGAGCACAGGCAATATTGTGCGGGTGGAAGGAAGAATGGACTCCACCAAATATCAAGACATTCTAGAGGCTCATGTTCAAAGCTCTGTCCAGAAATTGAAATTGAAGAGACATTGGGTATTCCAGCAAGACAGTGACCCGAAGCATACCTCAAAATCCACCATGAAGTACCTCCAGGAAAGGAATTTCTGTGGGAAGACCTCAAACATGCAATGCATGCTAGAAAGCTGAAGAATATTTCTGAGCTAGAGATGTTCTGTCAGGAGGAATGGGAAAAAATTCCAAAGACAAGAATTGAAAGACTCTTAGCTGGCTACACGAAGCGTTTGTAAGCTGTTATAGCTGCCCGAGGAGGAGTTACAAAGTACTAGCTGACAGGGTTCCCAAACTTTTGCACAAGGCCTTTTTCCTTGTTTTATTATTTTGAAACTGTAAAAAGTTAAAAATAAAAAATTATCCTTGCTTTAAAAAAATGTGATGAAATGTGTCACGTTTAACTTCGTTGCATTTAGTTTTCAGGTTTACTTTCAATCACTTAGAGATTAATTGTACAGACATTTAAATCAGGGTGCCCAAATTTTTGCACCCCACTATATGTCCCAACCAACTCTCAGATTAATCCTACACCTTTGATAAGACATTCCAAACACCAGCACAGATGAAATGTATTTTGTGAGCACTCTGAGCCACATCATTGTTCCCTGGCAGAGATAAAAGAACAGTAATCTCGGCCAAGCCACAACCGTTTCCATACTTGCTCAGCAGGTTCTTACAAAAAAGTTTCTGGGCTCGCCCACACATTTTCTCTGGCATCAAATGTGAGGAGGAAGTGTGTGCTGGGGCAGATTGCAAATACCGAACAAGGTGAGTACATTACATGCATAAAATACCATAACTTGCACTGTAAAGTGCTCAATCATACGTCCATCATCTAAAACATGTCTTCCTTATCAGATTTGCAGGGGATCTTGAGCCTATCCGTGCTGACTATGGGCAAAAGACAGTAACACACCCTGGACATTAAGCCAATCCATTGCAAGGCCCTAACACCATGTACACACTTACACCTATGGGGGATCCAGATGCTCAACCCAGCATACACCAGAATGCCAAGAGGAAACACATGTGAACACAAGAAGAAGATGCACAGACTACATGGATTAGCCCTGGGCCAGATTTTAACCCCCAAACTTCTTACTGTGGGGCAACAGTGTGATCCACAGCGCTGCCATGCTGCCCCAATGTTAAATTCCTTTGTCAGTTTGGCATGTACGCACTGTACCCTCTTCTGTCAGGCAGGCTAGCCCCGTAAAACCTATGAACTCGTTTGTGTTTCTGTCAAATGCATTTGCTGTGTTCAGACTTGTGGAACTTTAAGCCTGAGATGCAGCTCCAGTGAAGTGCTGAAACCAACAGATAAAGAATATGTAGGTCCCACGGTCCTATAATATGAAAATATATTTTATGATACAAAAATATATTTCTCTGAGTTTGAACCCCCTTAAGGGAAAATGCCAGGGGAAAAGTTAGAGTTTAAGGGGTTTCAGCCTTTTATTTTACATATCACTTAATATGGTTAAGATATCTACAATGAAGGGCCGCAAAGTTACGAATGAAAAGCATTTCTCATTCAGCGACAAATTCACCACAACCAGATAAACATTTTCACTTGCTATAAGAGGAGCTGAAAAGTTAAAATACAGTAGGCCCCAAAAGTACTGGCACCCCTAACTGGCAATACACAAATAGTATTTAAACAAATGTAAATATATATATATCATATATTTGCAGAGAAACTTTGAATAACAATATGTAAGAAATACTGTACGATATTAATGTTTCAATGGAACCAACAAAGTCATTTACTGACTTGATTAAATATCAGTTTCCTCCAAATCAAGTTTTCATAATCAATTAATGGCACCCTTAAAGATTATTATCCCCCGCCAACACGAAGTGGGAGGGGAATATAGGTTTGACCTCCGTCCGTGTGTGCGTCCGTCCGTCCGTCCGAGATAAAGGGCACAGCTTTACTCAGAAACTACTACAGATACAGTAACCAAATTTGGTGTGTAGCTTCAGACCATAAAGGCCTTGATTGAGTTCGAGCATGAGAAGTGCACGATTGGCGGGGGATGTTGTAGACCATGTCGACTTGTTGTAAATAACATCTACTAAAATTTAACCAGGTATTAAATTCCACTTATTAAATTTGTATCTAAGTATTAAGGAATTATCTTGAGCCATTACATCAGTTCCTGTTTCACTAGGGTATAAAAATGAGGTAACACATATGCAATATCCTTTGATCATCCAACACCATGAAGAATACAAAACCACTGTCAGTTCAAAAGAAGCAGATGGTCATAGACCTTCCTAAATCTAGTAGTGGCCACAAAACGATTCACAAACAATAGAATATGCCAGTGAGCACTGTCAGGGAAATTATTTAAAAAAAGATACAGAACTTTTGAAAACCTCAAAGGTAGAGGACGCAACTACATTTTGCCCCCCAGGATACTGAGGAAGATGGTGAGAGAAGCAGCAAAATCCCCAAGAATCACTGTGAAGGAATTGCCAGCCTTGGCGGCACTTTGAGGTCACCAGGTTTCGAAAAGTACCATCCGGCACCACCTCCACAACCACAGGCTCTTTGGAAGCATTGCCAGAAGAAAGCCTTTTGTGACCATAAGACACAAAAGGGTCATTCTATGTCAATTCAAACAGATTCCAGAAACTTCCACAGTGACCTCTCTCAGTTTTGACTGAAAAAAAATTCTTAAATTAATTTTTGACCCCAAAGTGAAGGAATCCAAAATTTCGGCTTCATACCCTTAGTCTTTTCAGCATTATGGCCGTGGGAAATTTGGGTTCCATGCCCGCTTTTTGTCCTGCACTTAATTTGTAAACAAATCTAGAGACCCATAACTTCTCTTTTATATGAGGTACAGGGCTAAAAACTGATAAAGGGGTCATTCATTGCCTCCTCTCTTGGAACCAATGCTCACAAATGGGATGCTAGTTCCATTAATACAATATTAACCATTTGAAACTGGTTTTTGTTCCATGCAATAATGATTTTTGGGATACTGGAGGGTCCAGGTAGTTGAGAGTTGTGGCCTTGAAAGGGTCAACAAGCTAAATCATGATCATTTTGATGGAATTCCACCCTGATATGATGAATAAGTTCTGCCCTGTCAAGCCAGACGGCAGTGTCTGCAAAATAGTGAAACTGAGAAAACTGGCCGTAAAGTTTTACCTCCTGTCCTACTTTTGTAGATACTGCTGACTTGCATATGCAATAACTCTGTACATGTGTATTGATCAGCCTAATCTCTACTAAAAATAGATGGAGCTGGTGCTGTAGAGGGTCAATGGCAGGTTTTCCCAATTTTGAGAAATTTGCAGATACTGCCGTCTGGCTTGACGGGGCAGAGTGATCCTGTGCATCAGTATTTGGTATAAGAGTGTGATTTCAACCAACAAAACCATCAATACTGAGCTCATCAGAGTTGACCTACTTTCCGAACTTCATTATTTTCTAAGGAAATGTGTTGCATCTGGACCTAAGGACTAAGTTACGTTATCACCACGTTTGGACAGCGTAAAAACAGACCGTGACCCAATCACAACCAAAGGTGACGTTGCAATGTAATGTTGCCTGGGAGTTGTCCTTCGGTCCAGATGCGAGTGAATGATGCGCCATCTGTAGGAAACCCAAGAGAGTAGAAGTGTAGGGGCGGCCATTGTTTGTTGAGAAGTTGTGTGTTCCAAATCAATTTAACAGGATCCTGAAGGTAGTTTACTTTCACTGTCTCAATATTTGCAGCATCATGGCACAACATTCAGTCTCTTCTGGACAACCCTCAGGCAACGTTACTTTGCAATGTTGCCTGGAGATAACAATGTTATGTTATCACCACGTTCGGACAACGTAAAAACAGATCGTGACCGAATGACAACCAAAGGTGACGTTGCAATGTAACCTTACCTGGCGGTTGTCCTTCGGTCCAGATGTGACTGAGTGTAGCGCTCTCGGTAGGAAAACCAGGAGAGTAGAAATGTAGGGGCTGCCATTGTTTGTTGAGAAGTTGTGTGTTCCGGATCAATCTGACAGCATCCTGAAGGTAATTTACTTTCACTGTCTCAATATTTGCAAAATCATCATCTGAGATAACTTGAGATTATATGAACATAATTCCTTAGCTAAATTTGGGGCGAATACACTTTAAATGTGATACGTGTTTGTGATCTCAGCCCATGTGCTGGCTGGCATGATCCCAGATTCAATATCATTTGAGGATTTTACGTGATAATGGGTAGAAATTCCATTTTGAAAATGTTACAACTCTCAAAATAATAGCAGCGATTCCTATTTAGCTTTATTTCCATGAGTAACTAAATGAATAGTGGATTTATTGCTATATTCTTTGTTTTCAATCACGTCGCAAAAAATTGCTACGGCATCAGTATCTCCCATGCTGGTGGAGTGCAAAGAAACAGAATGGCTTAGTGAGCGTGACATTGATCTATAATATAATTTTTTTGCGGGATTTTCTCCATTCTTACAGGCCCAACAAAAGCAAGATATTTAGAGGGGTTTCTCTCTGTGGAATCTATCTATGCATGCTTAAAAAGCCCAATTGTAGTGAAGGTGTATCTTCTGTTTTTCCCAATGTTGAGTATCTTGACATTATAACTTCCAGCTGGAGTGCCATCCTTGCTTGCTAGCTAGTTTGTTAAGATTTTCTTTGCGTTACTTGTCCTTATTGTGCAGACTAACGTTGGCTATATTCGTTAGCTTCAGCTAACATTTTTTCTCGTCAGTTTTTGTGCTCCAGGTCTTTATTCAGTTTGGATTGGGGATCATTGGGTGGAAGGCCTGCATCATTGTTATCATTTGTCTGATGTTAGAAGGATGGCTGGCTACACTCAGCAAACTAGTCTAGTTGGCCATCTGTGATATCACTGGCTTGCAAGATGGCTAGCTGTCTCATCAGCAGTGCCTAATGGCAGTTAGTCTAGCTAGCTTGGTCATGTTTCCCTTGTGAATGTAGTCTTAACCCTTGTTATTAGCTCCTGCCGCTTGCGGTGCAGGAGCTATGTATCGGGCTTCGTCCGTTTGTGCGTGTGCGCGTGTGTACACGTGCGTCCGTCCACACATTTTGCTTTATCTCATCAATGATTTCAGTTACAGGCTCCTAATTTTTACTGGACATGCATCTCATAAAGGCCTACAAATGACGTGCCTAAAGGTGACCTTAGCCTATTTTTTTAAGGTCACTGGCCTCAAACATATCACCAAAAATTTCGACATTTTGCTTTATCTCATCAACAATTTCAGTGACAGGCTCCTAATTTTTGCTAGACATGCATCTCTTAAAGCCTTACAAATGACGTGCCTGAAGGTGACTTTAGCCTATTTTTTCAAGGTCACTGGCCTAAAAATATCACCAATGTTATGGCCCCAATTTGTTATTACATTTATAACACAACAGCAACAGCAAGGGATGATAGACACAGTTTTAAAAACTCAAACGCATTTAATTATCAAAGACAATAACAACTAACTAACCTAAAGACCAAGATTGTATTATGTACAAAACATAAATATTTACAATCCCTTTTCGTGGGGGTGGCTTGGTGATGTCCTGGATGATGAAAATGCTCAAACACAGGCAAAGAAATCCACAAAAGAAACGTCACAGGTCTTGAACAGAATGGCAGGTCTGGTCATCTTCTTGCAATTTCTCCTACTACTTTACTGTCTCAATTCTTTTCCTTATATACTCTTTTGCAGACCCCACCCACATTTAGACCTCTTTTTTTTATTTTCTGAGACTTGCCCCAGACATGTCCAGAACATGTCTAAACATGACTCCAGTCTGAGCTTAACAAAAAAAAGGTAAATACTGCCATCTAGTGGCCTATATTCACATTACACCTCCATTCCAAAAGGGAAAAATTTTGACTCATAAAGGCAAAATTTTTCTTTTCAATACAAAATGGTTAAGTGAACACTTGTCTATATATAAATATCATACAATATTCAAACACATGATATATATATATGCACATTCAAACACGGGATAAGCAATCAGCAATTACATTGTCTGTACCCTTCACATGCTTAATTTCCAAGTCAAACTCCTGTAAAATCAAACTCCAATTCAACAATCTCCGATTCTTGTTTTTCATCTTACTCAAAAACATTAACGGATTGTGGTCAGTGTACACAATCATTGGCTTTTCCCCTGTACAAACATAAACTTCAAAGTGTTGTAAAGAAAGGACCAGAGCCAACAGTTCCTTCTCTATTGTGGAATAGTTCCTTTGGCGGCGATTGAACTTCCTGGAGAAGTATGCCACGGGATGCTCAATGTCATCAGAGTCACTTCTCTGTAGGAGCACAGATCCACAAGCTTGGTCGCTAGCATCGACCGCAATGGAGAACGGTTTGTTGAAGTCAGGAGATTTGAGCACGGGGAAGTGACACAGCAGAGACTTCAGGCAATCGAAGGCTCTCTGGCATGCATCATCCCAAGTGAACTTTACGCCTTTCTTCAGTGGGTTAGTTAGACTGAGAGCAATCTCAGCAAAGTTCTTGCAGAACTTGCGGTAGTACCCGATCATTCCAAGGAAGCGGCGCAAAGCTTTTTTGTTGTGAGGAACTGGAAAGTCCATGATGGCTTGGACTTTAGCATTTATGGGTGCCACCTTACCCTAGCCTATGACGTAGCCAAGATAGGTGACAGTAGCACAACCAAAGTCACTCTTGTTCAGGTTAACAGTCAGGTTAGCCTGGGTCAGGCGCTGGAACAACGTCTCTACATCTTTTAGATGTTCTTCCCAGGAGTCACTCCATGTGATCAGGTCATTGATGTACGCACCCGTGTGTGGCAATCCGGCGATTGTAGACTGTATCATCCTTTGGAACGTGGCTGGGGCATTTTTCATGCCAAAGGGTAGGACTTCATACTGGTACAATCCAGATGGTGTGGCAAAAGCAGAGATGCTCTTGGCCCTCTCAGTTAAAGGCACACACCAATAACCCTTCAATAAATCAATCTTGGTCAGAAACTTTGCTTGCCCTACACTATCAATACAATCATCAATCCTAAGTATTGGAAACACATCAGTTCTAGTTACAGCATTGACTTTGCGATAATCTGTACAAAATCTAGTACTTCCATCAGGTTTTGGAACTAACACACAGGGTGAACTCCAATCGGAGCTGGAGGGTCTGATAATATCATGTTCTAACATGTGCTCAACCTCTTTCTCAGCAATCTTTCTCTTTTCAGGATTCATCCGGTATGGATGCTGTTTTATTGGTTTGGCATCACCAACATCTACATCATGAGAGGCTATAGTAACTCTCTTTGGAACATCAGGAAACAAATCCTCATATTTCTTGATCAACCTTTCAAACTGATCTCTCTGTGAGGGTTCTAAGTGCTGGAGTTTTACATCAAGATTTTGCAACACTTCAGTGTTTGACAATTTACATGAAAGAACTTCAGCTTTAATTCTTGGTTCATCATCTTGAAACTCCCCCTCATCTTCACACGTTTCGACCATTGGAGAATCTGAAGTGACAGCTGCAACCCTAGCATTTCTGTCATGATAAGGCTTTAGCATGTTAATATGACACAATTGTTTTGGTTTTCTCCTATCTGGAGTCTTCACAATGTAATTGAGATCATTGAGTTTTGTCAGAATTTCATAAGAACCATGAAATCTAGCCTGCAATGGATTGGACTGCAAGGGAAACAACACAAGGACCTTTTCTCCTGGTTTAAACTCACGGCTTCTAGCCTTATGATCATACCAAGTTTTCAATTTTCTCTGACTTGATTTCAAGTTCTCTTTGGCTAGGTCACAAGCTGCACGCAATCTTTCCTTGAACTTGCTAACATAGTCTAACAGACTGATATGCGGCTCTTTCTCTTGCCATTGTTCACTCAACAATAGCAAAGGTCCTCTCACTTCATGACTAAACACTAGCTCAAATGGACTGAATCCAGTAGACTCCTGCACTGCTTCTCTAGCTGCAAACAACAGCAAATGAACACCTTCATCCCAGTCTTTCTCATGGTCATAACAATAAGTCCTCACCATTGTCTTGAGAGTGGAATGAAACCGCTCTAAGGCACCCTGACTTTCTGGATAATAGGCACTAGAAAGAATCTGCTTTGCACGTAGTTCATACACAACCTGCTGAAACAATCCTGAAGTGAAATTGCTACCCTGGTCTGACTGAATTTCCCTGGGAAGGCCAAACAACGTGAAGAACTTTATCAAAGCCTTCGAGATTGCAGTTGCCTTGATGTTACGTAGAGGTATGGCTTCGGGTAATCTGGTAGATGCACACATGATTGTCAGCAAGTACTGATTTCCAGATCTAGTCTTAGGTAATGGACCAACGCAATCAACAATGACCCTAGAGAATGGCTCCCCAAATGCTGGGATAGGCTGCAATGGAGCTACAGGTGGGTCTAACTGGTGTTTTCCAACTACCTGACAAGTGTGACAGGTTTTGCGAAAGTTGGAAACATCTTTCCGAAGCCCAGGCCAAAAGAAGTGTTTCATGATCTTATCAACAGTCTTGTTAACACCAAGATGACCTCCTAAAGGTAAACTATGAGCCATTGTTAAGATCTCATTCCTATAGACCTTTGGAACAACAATTTGCCTGACCACTGCCCAATCTGTATTGGCAGGGATATCAGGAGGGCGCCACTTCCGCATCAACACACCATCCTTGAGAAAAGACTCAACTGGAACTGCGTCTATTTCTTTATCAGGAAGGGCTCTCCTCTTTAGTACACAAATTTCAGGATCATTAGTTTGCTCCTCAATCAACCGCTTTCTGGACAGAGACAAGTCTCCAGACACATCAGAATCACCAGACCCATCCGGCTGGCTGAATAGAGAACTGATAAAAGTATCTGATAAGTCCTCAAACGGAGAAACCATAGTAGGCCAATCAGAGTCATGAGGCGAACCACCTGAGTCCTGACTATTCAATGTGCTGGACGGTACCACATCATCTTCTTCTTTAGCCTTCTTGGCCATAGCACGAGTCACTGCGCAAGAAGGATACAGAGATGGGTCCTCATCCCCATCTTCAGTGCTCGGCTGTGAAGTAAGATGTACAGGGGGAACTACTTTGCCCCCAGCCAGGTCATTGCCTAGCAACAGAGAAACACCTTTGATAGGTAGACTTCACATAAGTCCCACCTTTACCTGTCCTGTAACTAAATCTGACTTCAAGAATATAGAGCGCAGGGGTACAGATACAGTCCTCCCTTCAATACCTTGTACAAGTATGAAATCCCCTGAAGCGGTCTCATCACGTAACTCCAAGGAGTCCATCAACAAAAGTGACTGAGAAGCTCCGGTATCCCTTAGGATATATATGGGGACAGGAGTAGTATGCTCATTCAGAGCCACAAATCCCTCTGACACAAATGGAAGAAATTCCTCCCTCACGAAGTCAGCTGTATCAGGCTTTTTAGCCCCACAAGAAGCAGGCAATTTAGCAGATTGGTTATCTACTTCAGGGGTTTCGAACCTTGTTTTCACAAAGGCATTTGGTTTGGTATCCTTTTCTTTTTCTTTCTTAGCTTTAAGGAACCAACAGTTAGTTGTAACATGACCAAATTTCTTGCAATAACTGCAAACTAGACCACTTTTGTCACTGTCAGCTTTCACACTTTGATCAGACCTGTTACTGGATTTCTGAGCACCATCACCAGATTTGTCTTTGTCTTTGGGTGAGGAATCTTGGGTATCACCATAACCCTTTTTCTGAAATTGGGACCATCTGTTGTTACTGCTAGACTGAAATTTGGACTTATGTGTGAGAACATATTCATCTGCAAATTTGGCAGCTGATTGCAAATTCAGTGCTTGCTTCTCATTAAGGTAGGTCTTAACATCATCTTTAACACAGTTCTTGAATTCTTCAACTAACACCATCTCTTTTAGTGAGTTGAAATCATCCTTGACCTCCATAGAAGTACACCAGCGCTCAAAGCAAACCTTCTTCTCATTAGCAAATTCCACATAAGTCTGATTTTCAGATTTCTTCAGACCTCTGAATTTCTGTCGGTAAGCCTCTGGAACCAACTCATAAGCTCTCAAAATAACCTTTTTGACAACCTCATAATCAGAGGAATCATCTGCAGACAAAGCCGAATAGGCTTGTTGAGCTTTACCGAAAGGTGCCGAAAAGGTGACCTTGGCCTATTTTTTCAAGGTCACTAGCCTCAAAATATCACTGAAAAGTCAACATTTTCCTTTATCTCATCAACGATTTCAGTTACAGGCTCCTAACTTTTGCTGGACATGTATCTCATAAAGGCCTACAAATGATGTGCCTTAAGGTGACCTTGGCCTATTTTTTCAAGGTCACTGGCCTCAAAATATCACCAAAAACTTCCAGATTTTGCTGTGTCTCATCATCCATTTCAGTTACGGGCTCCGAATTTTTACTGGACATGCATTTCATAAAGGTCTACAAATGATGTGCCTAAAGGTGACCTTGGCCTACTTTTTCAAGGTCACTAGCCTCAAAACTATCATTAAAAACATTTTCCTTCATTTCATCAACTATTTCAGTTACAGGCTCCTAATTAGCTCTCGCCGCCCTAGTGGCACGGGAACTATGGTAGCGGACTCCATTCATGCATGCGTCCGTCCATGCGTGCGTCCGTCAACAAAAACTTTGTTTATCTTAATGGCGGGACCTTCCGGGGCCGCCATTGCCCTATATTTAAAGATCATTGCTAGTTTTGGAAAGAATGGAGGGGATTGGAGGACTGAGATTGCCAGACGAAAAAAGTTCCTCACGCCTTAGTTAGTTGTAGTTGTCAGCTTGCTAGTTAGACCTTTTGCTGCAGACAAGGATGGCAAACTGTCTTTATATCAAGCTTATTTTTGATCCAACCATACAATTCAATTGTACAAAACCAGTGAAGTTGGCACATTGTGTAAATCGTAAATAAAAACAAAATACAATGATTTGTAAATCCTTTTCAACCTATATTCAATTGAATACACTGCAAAGACAAGTTACTGAATGTTCGAACAGGTAAACTTTGTAATTTTTTGCAAATATTAGCTCATTTAGAATTTGATGCCTGCAACATGTCTCAAAAAAGCTGGCACAAGTGGCAAAAAAGACTGAGAGAGTTGAGGAATGCTCATCAAACACTCATCCCACAGGTGAACGGGCTTATTGGGAATAGGTGGGTGCCATGATTGGGTATAAAAGCAGATTCCCTGAAATGCTCAGTCATTCACAAACAGGGATAGGGCAAGGGTCACCACTTAGTGAACAAATGCGTGAGCTGATTGTCGAATAGTTTAAAAACAACATTCCTCATCGAACTATTGCAAGAAATTTAGGGATTTCATCATCTACGGTCCGTAATATCGTCAAAAGGTTCAGAGAGTCTGGAGAAATCACTGCACGTAAGCGACAAGGCCGAAAACCAACATTGAATGCCCGTGACCTTCGATCCCTCAGGCGGTACTGCATCAAAAACCGACATCAGTGTGTAAAGGACATCACCACACGGGCTCAGGAACACTTCAGTAAACCACTGTACAATGCAAAGCGAAAGCCATTTATCAACAGCACCCAGAAACACCGCTGGCTTCACTGGGCCCAAGCTCATCTAAGATGGACTGATGCAAAGTGGAAAAGTGTTCTGTGGTCTGACGAGTTCACATTTCAAATTGTTTTTGGAAACTGTGGACGTTGTGTCCTCCGGACCAGAGAGGAAAAGAACCATTTGGACTGTTATAGGCACAAAGTTCAAAAGCCAGCATCTGTGATGGTATGGGGTGTATTAGTGCCCAAGGCATGGGCAACTTTGACATTTTCTTCTTCATTTCTTCATTTTGACACAACTTCACACATATGTGAAGGCACCATTACTGCTGAAAGGTAGATACAGGTTTTGGAGCAACATATGTTGCCATCCAAGCAACGTCTTTTTCATAGACGCCTCTGCTTATTTCAGCAAGACAATGCCAAGCCACATTCTGCACGTGTTACAACAGCATGGCTCCGTAGTAAAGGAGTGCGGGTACTAGACTGGCCTGCCTGTAGTCCAGACCTGTCTCCCACTGAAAATGTATGGCGCATTATGAAGCGTAAAATACGACAACGGAGACCCCGGACTGTTGAACAACTTAAGCTGTACATCAAGCAAGAATGGGAAAGAGTTCTATCTGAAAAGCTTCAAAAATTGGTCTCCTCAGTTCCCAAACGTTTACTGAGTGTTGTTAAAAGGAAAAGCGATGTAACACAGTGGTAAAAAGGCCCCTGTGCCAACTTTTTTGCAATGTGTTGCTGCCTTTAAATTCTAAGTTGATGATTATTTGCAAAAAAAAAAGTTTCTCAGTTTGAACATTAAACATCTTTTCTTTGCAGTGTATTCAATTGAATATAAGTTGAAAAGGATTTGCAAATCATTGTATTCTGTTTTTATCTACGATTTACATAACGTGCCAACTACACTGGTTTTGGGTTTTGTACTCTCAAAATTTTACTGCAGTCTAATGTATAGAAAAACATTGTGTTTCATACTTTAAAACAGCTTTCCTCTCAAAGCTGGAGACGACAGGCCAAATTAAAAAACCAGGAAATGGTGACTCCTTTCCTATGCTAAAGCGACTGTAGAGGACCTAGTTCCAGATCCTGTTGACAGTACGCAGCAGTTCAATCGGCTTAAAAAACTGGAACAGGACCCAGAAGTAAGTTTTCAAAAATGGCATATTTTTTACCTTAACGATGGCAAGATGCCACAATTAACGAATAGGAAAAGAGTTGTTACAATTCTTTGAATACTATGATTACATACATTCCCAACTTTTCTGGAAGTGAAGTTGTATTTGAAAAGCTGATTTTGGATTTTGCAGTCTGGTAGTTTGTATGATGTAAACTTATAAAATGGGTTTAACTGGATTGTGAAGGAGGGTTGATAAGTTTTCTTCTTTTGTAGAAGCATTTTGCAAGATCCATTCTAAACTAAGGGAGGATGAGTTTGAAAATGCAGTGGTCCAGACTCTAAAACATGCTCCTACCGAGAAAAGAGGATACAGGTTCAAGGTAGAGCGATATGTTTAGCTTTATTATTTTATGACATTAAAGTTTCCTGGTGACTTTCATTTGTGATGAAGAACTAAAGCATCTTTTCTTCCCCGGAAATGAAAAATTCTGGCACAAAATCAATTAAGGCATTGAAAATTAGTCCACTTTGTTTAATGTTTCAGTTGTGAAGTTTTCTAGAAATACTGATTCAATTTGAATACTGTCATGGAGCACATGGTGGACTGTCACAATGACTACATTGTTTGTGTTATATCAACAGGATCGTGCATCTTCAGCTGTGTCCCAGCCTGAGCCAACAAATGAAGAAAGTGATAAGTAAAAGAATCATGGAATGATACATGAAAGGTTAAATAACTATATGGTTAATATCAACTTCACAAAACTAAACATTTTGTTTCATATTCAGGAAAAAAGACAATGGATTGAATTATTTATTCCTCTACAAACTTTATTACTCCTGCAAATTGTTATCATTATATACTTACATATATGTATACTTGAATGATGTATTATTTACTTATGTATTACAGGACTGTTTCAATAATGAAATAATTTGTGGCCAATGCTTTAAGAAAAAAACATTTTGGCCCCTGATAGTCTTGGAAAAAAGTAATCAGGCCCTCTGGAAACTGCACTATTCATTTCAGTATTTTATTTTTAAAACAGCGCGTTGCTGAATACCCCTCGGCCTGGACAAGATTTCCTGCCTCAAGGTCACAGCGCTAAGGTCAAATGGGTGAAATCCAGCAAAAAACATGACGTTGCAAAACATGACGTCTATGTGTCATATTAAGTTACCATACCAAATATGGTGAAGCTCCGATACTTAGTTGACGAGTATTGACCTGTACAATATGTCCGGGGTCAGGGTCACAGAGCTAAGGTCAATGGTCAAATCCCGAAAAAAAACAGAAATTGCACATCTTTGGGTCATAGTGAGTTACCATACCAAATTTGGAGAAGCTGCGAGAATTACTTGCCGAGTACTGACCCGGGCAAGATTTCTGAGGTGAAGATCAAAGCGCTATGGTCAAAGGTGAAATCCAGCAGAAAACCTGACGTTGCGCATTTATGGGTCATAGTGAGTTACCATACCAAATTTGGTGAAGCTGCAATAATTAGTTGCCGAGTACTGACCCGGAGAAGATTTCCATGGTCATGGTCACAATGCAAGGGTCAAATGTCAAATCCAGCAAAAAAACCTGACGATGCACATCTATGGATTATAGTGAGTTATCATACCAAATTTGGTGAAGCTGAGATCATTAATTGCTGAGTACTGGCCTGGACAATGTCACCCGGACAAGATTTCCAGGTTCAAGGTCACAGCACTAAGGTCAAAGGTCAAATTCAGCAAAAAACCTGACATTGCACATCTATGGGTCATAATGAGTTTCTTTACCAAATTTGGCGAAGCTGCGATAATTACTTGCCGAGTACTGACCCGGACAAGATTTTCAGGGTCAAGGTCACAGCGCTAAGGTCAAAGATCAAATCCAGCAAAAAAAAACCTAACCTTGCACATCTTTGGGTCATAGTGAGTAACCATATTTGGTGAAGCTGCGGTCATTAGTTGCCGAGTACTGGCCCGGACAAAATCATGGACGTACGACGGGCACGCAAGTGACAGCAATACTCCTCCGGCCAGATTCGGCCGAGGGGTAAAAATCTACCATTTTTTAGAAATTGGAAAAAAAATTATCACTTCGGTTTTGGAAAAAAATTCTCCAGAAAAAGCACTCAAACACGCACACACACACACACACACACACACACGCACGCACGCATGCACGCACACACACACACACACACACACAGAAACCAAGTGCCCATCCCCAAACAATGAAATGGTTGGTCCCTAACAAAAATGGAAATAAAAAAAAGATGAATAAATTAATTTTGATCTTGTAATGGAATGTAAATAAACTATTGTTTATTACAACTTTGTCTTATGTTTTCTGTGGTCACTTTTGGGAAATCACAAGATTACAGGGAAATTTCACATAAAGAAGATAGTAGAATAGTTATGAAACTGTTACTTTGGGTTGTGGGATGGTTGCGAATGGTCACATAAAGGTTTTGGAAGGGTTGATTGGACGTCACAACACAACGTCATATCACTTTGTGACAAGATAGCTGGGAGTCTACACAATGACGTGTCAATGTCATTTAGTAACATCACATAAAGGCTAAATAATGGCTGCGACACAATGTCACTTAGCAACGTTGTGACAACATAGCTGGGAGTCTACACAATGACGTTGCGTAAACGTCATTTTGTAACATCACAAAGGTTGCATGAAAGTCGCAGCACATCACTTAGCAATATTGTGACAACATAGCTGGGAGTCTGCACAATGACGTCGCATAAATGTCATTTTTTGTAACGCCACAAAGGTTGCATGAAGGTCGCAACATGTCGCTTAGAAACATAGTGACAATATAGCTTGGAGTCCGCACAATGCCGTTGTGTAAACATAATTTTGTAACGTCACAAAGGTTGCATGAAGGTCACAAAACAAGGTCACTTGGCAATGTTGTGACACCATAGCTGGGAGTCTGTACAATCACCTTGCATAAATGTCATTTTGTAACATCACAAAGCTTGCATGAAGGTCGCTACACAACGCCACTTAGCAACGTTGTGACAACATAGCTGGGAGTCTACACAATGAGATCAACATCATTCTGTAATGTCACCATGACCAATCAGTGACCTTCTCACAACTTTGTGGCAAAGTAGAATTGTTTGCTGGGTTGCAGACGCTTCAGACCCCTCATCTCATGACCAGTGTAGATTGCTTTCCGGATTCCGTCAAATACATGCTGTAACCGGATTTGGCGCTCTTGAGCTAAGGCAGTCACTTGTGGCTACCCTAAGCACTAGTGATGCGCTGGTCGGCCCGGAACCCGTGGGTCCCGCGGGTTCACCCGCGGGTCGGGTCAATATTTTAATAACATTTAGCGGGTGCGGGCGGGTTGGGCCAAACAGTGGCGACATCTAATCCCACGAAATTGCGAATAAAAAGTAGCTATGATAGGCTATCGGCCACTTGAGGGCTCTAGACATACAGCCCTAGACAATATGCTCTTGTCAAACGACGTAACGCTACCTTAAGCAGGATAGAATGCCAATCGTACCTCTCCCTCTTCACGCACTCACTGGTGCGGGGCTTAATCCTCCTCGGTTAGACTAAGGATCTAAAGGTTGAATGATAGCTCATCTTATAAATCGTTCTGCAGTCAGCACCGAAATATTATATGGTTGAAGTTATTTTATTGACCTGTGGGTCCAAACAACACATAGACAAAACATTTTTCGCCACTTAACAGTGAAAGGCATATCACGATTCTTATTCAAAAATAAAATAAACTTGTTGAGGTGCTTCCGTTTATCAGCTACGTGTTCTCTAACAGCAGAGCATGTGCTGCCATCGGCAGTAGCCTAGACTCTTCTTAGATATAGCCTACATTTCTGGGCTATAACACCATTCTATAGCCTACACATATCACCCAAACGAATAGGTAACGTCTCATTAATGGAGCATGTATGGTCATAAACTTAGTCTTGCTCTTATTAATTGCCATACCATGAGACAAAGAATAATCGTGTAAAACTCCATGGTGGCCAAAGCAGTCCTCTGCGACCCAGCAGCAAGCGCAACAAGCGAGCGAACCTTCAGTTCGGCTGGCCGTATCCAGGAAGCGCGCAGTAATCGCACTGTTAACGCGATTTTGTTTTTGCATAGTTTGGGGAAAAAATACGCCTAGGCCTACATTATAAGCAGTGTTGAAAAATTAGCCTAAAAGCCCCCCCAAAAAACAATCTTGAAATAAATAGTGAGGGGAAAAAATTCCTCGTGGACAGGATATCGCAACACTGAGTGGGAGAGTTGGCGATAGCGCCAGTGCGCCACTGTCATGTCAATTTTGTTCCAATAAAACAGCCTGTTTACAATATTTTGCCTGATGCCATTTCGTTTGGTTGCAAAGATCAGAAATTACGGAAAGGTTCGATTAATAGACGGCACCTAAACTTTGTATTAAGAATTCCAGCCAAAAGCCAGATGTATGTTGTGCTCCACTCAAATCCATAGCGTAACAGAGGAATCCATTGGGGTTTTTTTTTCCATTGCAAATCATGTCACACAGACCCACTGTATTCTTTTTCTCTTGCCTCCTTTTTGTGTCGGGTCGGGTCGGGTTCGGGTTGAAAATCAGTGCGAGTTTTAGCGGGGCGGGTTAGCTGTCACGTCGGGTCGGGTTGGTGCGGGTTTTAAAAATCCTCGACCCGCGCATCACTATTAGCACGGTCGATCTTGGACAGGCAGCCGACTGATTATTGACCAGTGACAGCAGATGAAGTGCTGCCTCTCAGCGGCTGAGACCTGCCCGTAACATGCTAATGACTGTTTTTCTCTCTCCTGGGTCGTAAGCCGTTCCATAACCTTGATGCCACAGCATCTTCCATTTTTTGGTTGGCTTTATGGTTCCACTTGACCACACCCAAAAAAAAAAAAAAAAACAAGTCATGTGTCACTGTACGCATCATAAACAACTCAGTGTTTGATATTACTGAAGTGCTCGGCGCATCCATGTGATGTGCTTTGGGATTATAATACCATGCACCTTTCTTTATTTCCACTCATATCTCACAGGAAAAGCAATAAAAATTGGTTGATTCCTCAGTTTGGAACAAATGCAGCACATACTTCTCCAGTGCTAATAGCGCTAAGTATATGTGCTTCATTACAAAGATTTTTATTTTAAATGGTGTTGTACAAAACATATCTTTCTTCAGTGAAAAATGTGCTTTTGCAACTGCTCATTTTTTTAATTGGTGAAAAAAATGAACAACCTTAAAGATGGTGAGGTTGGAAACCGTAGCCATATTATCCGTTTCGTCGCACAAGAAGTATTTCAAGAACCTTTATATGGGTCACAGTGTTACTGCTTCGATGTTGAATAAATTACTAAATGACAGAATTTAGTTTAGAAGTTATTTTTGTCCTTTAAAGAATGCTTTGGTTTTGTGATGAGAAATATGTCAAAGTAATCAAAGATTTTCTTCTGTTAGATATGTATTTAGATGCTAATTGCTTAGTTTTGTAAATTACGTATATTATGCATTTATAGTATTTTATTGTTTAACGGCTACTGATAGATTGGTGGATTGAATCTGTGGGACTGCATTGTGCAGCTGACATAGTTTTTTTCCTGGGACGAATGTGGGTAATTTACATAAATGGGGGATGAATCATAGACTGTATAAAAAGAAGGAGACTTGAAACTTAGATACCATAAAATAATGTGGAAATCATTATTGAAATAATAAATTGAGTGGGAAAGTAGGGTCATTTTCTCAAAGACTTCTATAGCATTGAACTTCTTTCAGCAACGTCTGACGTCACCATCTTTTTACACAGTCAATGGGATTAATGTGGGTACTTTGCATAAATGGGGGTGCAAAGGGGCGTAGCATTACCATGGAAATTCCATAGTATATCATAGCGGAATGGCTATACAATTACTGCAACTGACCAATCCCAAATGAAGAAGACATGAGTTAAACAATATAAGAGAAAGTATTCACTTGTAAACGGGGTAGGATTCAAGTTTTTAAGAAATCAACTTGACTCTCCATCTCACCGAGTGGCCAAAGTTCACCTTAACAGCAGAGCACATGTGAGAATGGTGCAGGCCTACCCCCATTTATGTAGAGTGCCGTGAAAAAGTATTTGCCCCCTTGCCTATTTCTTTTTTTGTGTGTGCATATTTTTACTCTTAAATGTTTCAAATCATCAAACAAATTTTAATATTAGAACAAGATAACCCAAGTAAATACAAAATGCAGTTTTTAAAATGATGATTTCATTTATTCAGGGGAAAAAGCTATCCAAACCTACCTGGCCCATGAGAATTGTCATGACACAATTTTAAATATTATTTTCACTATCATGTTTGCATCATAAAATGGCCGTCTCAAAATGCTCAAACTTTCGAATGATATATAGTTTTATTATATTTCCTTATAAATACGCGGAATCTGCTAATGTGACACGAGCGCGAGGCACAAGGCTGTATCAGCCCGCCGGGCAAAAATCCTGTGTCACCCATATCTGCCTGCCTGGCAAAATCCCGTGTCAGTGGCAACAACCATTGCCATGGCAACAGTCACAAGCGTCGCTTGCAACGCATCGCTTCAGACGCTGATTAGACGCTGCCATGGCGGACAGACTCATGAATTCCTCAGCGGTTGAAATTTCTGAACTGGTCTTTGTCATAGAAAAGGAACTTGATACATAATTATTTGTTAACAGCATGCTTAATGCCACATTTTGCAGCAATATTCATGCGAAGGGCTGTGGTAGAACATTTCATGTGTAAGCTATCGTAGAAATGCTAATTTATTATCTTAATGGAGAAAATCGCGTTTGCATGCTAGCTAGCTAATTAGCCATTTCATTGACTTGAAAATACCGCTGACTAAAAGCAAATGCTTGCGCTACTGGCCTGTAATGATGACAATAACAACCTGAAATAAATGCTTTGGTTAATATGCATTCTTACTTTACTAAACATTCTCAAAATCAGTATATGATAAATAGAACATCATATGCGCATTTTCATATCACACCTGGAGCTAAAGCTTTCGGGCTAATACTGGGGTCTCGTGTTGATACAGCAAGTGATATGAAAATACTCATATGATATTTCTGTTGCTGTTGTCAGATTTAAAATGTGAGTATTTTCAATAAACAATTAAACTCACTAGTAAAAGCATCAAATAATGTTTTGTGGTGTTTTCAATATAGTAGAGCATGAATGGGTTTTTCAATACACTCCTTTTTGATTTAATGCGCATTTTCCATTATGTGCTAACTTTTTCAGAATTGAAGTTGTATTTTGTGGATTAATCAGAGACAGGGGCTTCTTACTGGCTGGTCGCTGGTTGATCAATCAACTCTTGTCAAAATATAATCTAGTGTATAGATTTGTCCACGGCAGACATGGGTCATTCCATATGAAATCATCCAAGCTTCCATCTTGATGGTCTCAGAAATGCTTCATTTGGTAACTAATAAGGATACAAATTTCATTCTTTCAGGATATGTTTATTCTGTTTAATAGTCAGCAACAAACCTTTTAATATAGTGATAAACCTTTTGAGTGCTTTGCAATTAACCCCTAAACATTGAAATTTGGTGCCAAACATGTCGATTTCAAATGAAATATTATGCAAGTATCATTAGAATGTCCCCTTTGCCATTTACATTGTTGATAGTATACCTGACGAAGTTTCAAATGAAGGTAAAAACATCTTTCTATCTTCATCCAATTTGGAGAAACATTAACCCCTTTTCAGCTAATTACCGAAACGGTGCACTTTTTGACCCTCATTTTGACCACGTGGGCCTGTTTTGCTTTTCCAAAAGTTGGCCTCAAATGAAAGCTTATACAAAGTACAGCAAAATGCAACAAAATCCAACTTGGAACAAATACTCCTACTTGGAAAAACAAGACCCCTTTTTAGTGCTATTAGCACATCGGCACAACTACTCTCAGTGTACAGGTAAATGTACATAAATGGACAGGGAAGCGATGAGAACAAAGGCAGATATGGCAAACATGATACAAAAGTTAATGCATCTGATTTTGCTAAATCCAATTTTTCACACCACACTGAGATTCGGTCCAGCTCTTTCTTGGCGATTATATAATTCCTGCCCTTGCCACTCATGCAAGGAGCATCAACCAACATGATTTGCTTCAGTGGTACCCAACAAAGATCCTGCCTTCGTGGCCAAGGGAATTGTGGTGCAGGGCCATTTGGATGCATAAAAGATATTTTAACAACCTCATTTTCAAGGGATTGCTCTAAGATATTGGCCAACCACCACTGGCCATCATATAAGCAAGCAACAAATCAACCAGGGGTACAATATTTTAGCTCCAAAGGATCGTCCTTTTCGCAAATCAAGGGCATGAAGAGGCAGGTACGGTTTGAAGGGTTTCATCCACATTAGCAACAATTCTGCCTATTCAATCAAATTATCTTGAAATTTCTGGGAAAACAAATACAAGAAAATGATACAGGCTGCAAATGATCAAAGAGCATGCAACTGAAAGTAGAAATAAATGAGTGGAGTTCAGTATTTCCTGTACATTATTGTACATTTACATACACTGAGAGTAGTTGTGCCAATGTGCAAATAGCCCTTAAAGAGGGTCTTATTTTTCCAAGTAGGAGTATTTGTTCCAAGTTTGATTGTGTTGCATTTTGAAGTTCTTTGAATAAGCTTTCATTTGAGGCCAATTGGAAAATCAAAACAGGCCCACATGGTCAAAATGAGGGTCAAAAAGTGCACTGTTTCAGTAATTAGCTGAAAAGGGGTTAATGTTTCTCCAAATTGGATGAAGATAGAGAGATGTTTTTATCTTCATTTGAAACTCCGTCAGGTATACTATCAACAATGTAAATGGCAAAGGGGACATTCTAAGGATACTTGCATAATATTTCATTTGAAATCGACATGTTTGGCACCAAATTTCAATGTTTAGGGGTTAATTGCAAAGCACTCAAAGGGTTTATCACTATATTAAAAGGTTTGTTGCAGACTATTAAACAGAATAAACATATCCTGAAAGAATGAAATTTGTGTCCTTAATAGTTCATTGGTTATAACCCTTTGAAAATGGTCACAAACTGTGACCAGAGTGTTAACGTGGCCACGCCCACTTTTTCGGGGGCCCATAAAATGAGAACGGAACGAGACATCAACTTGAAACCACCTGCAATTTAATTTTCTCATCACAGGCAACAAAATTTTACCAAATGAAGCATTTCTGAGACCATCAAGATGGGAGCTTGGGTGATTTCATATGGAATGACCCACATGTGTACTCTAAATAAACTGTGTATTTTAATGCTAGTATGAGTTCAGATCTTAATGCTTCATTTGCGAGGCACATTGCGCAATACCTTATGCACACAGTTTGACAGTTGCCGCAAGATTATTCTGTAAAATACAATATGGTTGCCTGGCTGAAATCTTTCAGTGGCAGACTATCAGATTTTAAATAAAAAAAACACGTTGAATTTTTAAAATGGACTGAATACAGATAGAATCAAGAAAATGAAGATACCTGTACACTGTATCTGTTGCTCCCGTGTGGGAGCCACAGCTACAGTGTGCGGGTATCTTCTTTTTTTTTTTTATTCTGACAGTCCAGTTCTACCCAGCACGTGTATTCATTAGATGTGCGTGCACTCTTCGTTCTTCTGAATACAGGTAGAGGCATTCCTAAAATACTGCAAAACCAGTTTAACTTTGATTGAAGCCAGAGTGCCAACAGCAGCCAACCCACAAAGGGGCAGGGTTGTTCAGGCACACTATAAACATCCAGCGTTCACCTTCCTGACCCAGTCCCTGAGACATCCCTCAGATACGAGCAGCTTTTCAGACACTGCGTTGACTCTGCATTCCTGCTGTCCCAAGATGACTGCAGGTGAGTGAACTACACCTTCAAGACCAAGTAGGCCTGCATTGTGAAAGATCTGCATTTTTCCAAAGCCTTCTTAACCTCTTCAACTCTGCTGAACCGTATAAGGTTTGTCAATGCAGCTACTTTGTTCAAACCTGTGGATCTTTGGGCCTATTCAACATTCTTGGGACATCCCATTGTTTCCAAAGTCCAAATATGTCCCGCTGAATTACAGGGAACCTAAGTATATATTAAATGATACACAAGATCAAGATATTTTCTACTTGATGTAATGCTGCAGCAACAGAAACATGTCGTCTTGGCTTTGAAAACATCGTTAAGTATTAGTGGAATGTGGCTTCCGTGAGGCTACAAAATATGAATGTGACATTGTCCTACAAAATTGAAAAAGGCTCCACCAGAGAACGTGTGAAAGTGTCCTTGAGCAAGACACTGAACCCCGCACTGCTCCTGATGTGCAGGTTGGCGCCTTGCACGGCATCCTCCGCCATCAGGGTGAATGAGAGGCATAAATGTAAAGTGCTTTGTGTCATCTGACTAGAGAGGCGCTATATAAATGCAGTCCATTTACCATTCTACCATTTACCAAAAAAGTGCTTTTTTGCCTTGAATCAAACTGAGGGGAAATTCAAGCAAAGATCTCATTTTAAGGGGTTAATCATCATAGAAACTTGAGTTACTATAACTGCAGTCATGTCATTATTACACCTAGAAAAACCACAGCTTTGGCGGTTCTTATGGTGAACTATGGCTATACTGCCTTTAAGTAATCATTTTAAATAAGTCATTTGATTCTCATGGTTTGTGAATGAAAGGGGCTGGAATTGGCTGGACTTTCTTCTGCAGGTAAGTTTCCAAATCATCCTTGATGTGTACACAGCATTTGCAGATTGATGAGTAGTGTTCAGTGCAAAGCACCAGTTTATGCAGGCTGCCACATTTGACTTAAATGCTTTTTGTAGCAAGAGCATTTGTGCTTTTGCACTGGGTAAATGATTGGGAATGTGATGGAAAACATTTTTTTTATATCATGTCTTCCTTTATTGGTCAGAAAAAAACAGGCCCTGGAAGGTAATTAGTTAGTCTTGAAACAAAAATTACTTTATGCAAAAACAGTATTTCACCAGAGTAAATCTACCATGGATGTAACTGTTGTTGTTTTGAAGGGACATTTTAAGGGGCAGGGACCTGTCATTTCAGCAGTTCGCTCTCTCATGATTCCTCACCTTCACATTCTTTCCTCTTTTCCTTCCTTGCCTCTCTGATGAGTGGAAATAAGAGCATGATAAAGAACCAAGGAAAGGAAAGTGGTGGAAAATCTGAATTTGGAAGGAGACCTTAGTTAAACAAAGGCTCCACAAGGTTGCTAACATTAGCTTTCTTATTATTGTGGTGTTTCGCCTTTTCATTTGCAGCAATGTATAAATACATGTGAAGTATTGCAAATACCCTCATAACTGGAGGCCAAATAGCTAAGATGTGAGGCCACACATTGTGTTCCCACCTTTCCTTTTCCTGATCTATCTTCCTCCTCCAGCTAGGGTTTCTAGGTTAGCTCTTAGAACCATTTGGTAAAAAGTTCTGAAATTTTGAACCCTGATAGGGGTTAGCCCCATGATTCTTCTCACCAAGCTTCATGTTTCTGCCTCGAGTGCTGTAGCACCACCATCAGGCCAAAGTTTAACATTATTTTTTGCTACATTGGATTCCCCCCATTTAATTTTTTTTTTTTTTGAAAAGTTGATCAATACTTCCAAGGCCACAAATTTTATCCGATTTTTACCAAACTAACTGCAGTTAATTATCAGATTGAGGCCCTGTTCACATCTGCACAGGCATTTTTGAAAACAAATCTTTTTCCATGCATGTTTGCCTCTTCTCCACACACAAACAGTGTTTTAGGTCACTAAAATGGAGACTTTTTAAAATGCTTTCTTCAGTGAAGATTTTTTTGAAACTTCATTTTCGGTTTGTACTTGGGAACATAGTTAACGATAAGACTTTGTTCGCCACCTACTGGCCCAGTATAATTTATTTGAGCTTTTCTACCATTTTTGTGTTCTCGTGAGTACAGAGATATTTCATAAAAAGAGGTTGCGCTGACAGAGATTTTTTTAAAAAAATATCCGTTTAGAGAAATAGCCTTATTTGTGTGGACGAGGTCAAGGTATCTGTATGAAATTTTGATTTTCAAATGCGTAGGCTCGTCACAGCCTCTGTGCTCCAGACACATGACCAGCATTGGGGGTAACACATCACAAAGTAACTCAGTATTGCAATCAGATTACATTTATCAGTAACGCAATAACGTAACGCATTACTTTGAAAATTGAAGTAATCAGATTACAGTTACTAACAAATTATCTAGTTCCTCACATTATTTTAAATTCCTCAACTATTGGCAGGACAGGATGCCAGAAAAGCGTCTTCTTCTTCTTCTTCCATTTGAGTATATTGGACAGAGGACTGAGGACAGAAAAACAAATCAGACGTCCTTTTTCATGCCAGTACTGCAGCCTTGTACTTCACTCACTTTTATGTGAGGTGCTGTTCAGGCTGATTTTTGCAACTTTGCTGTTGGCTTTGCTGTATTAAAGAGCATTAAAGAGAGATCTTGTGTGTGTCCTCCTTACTAGAATAAAGATTTGTGCTGATCTGGGCATATGCCAGGTTTTAATATGATATGGTTCATTAATTATAATGAATTTCAGATGATGATGCTGAGTAATCCAAAAGTAATGTAACTAGTAGTGTAACTACTTACTTTCAGCAGTGAGTAATCAAGTAAAGTAAGGGATTACTTTTAAAAAAGAAACTAGTAAAGTGTAATTCATTACTTTTTCAAAGTAACTACCCCGAAACTGCACATGACTGCTGGGTCACATAGCAGCCGTAGGTCTGGGATTTGTTCCTTCAAATCCTGGCTTTGCCCACACCTGGTTGAGTGCATCATGTTCTTGCCTCAGTGCCTCCCATCCCACTGAGCCACACTGGTACAGCTCACTCCCTGCACTGTTGTTAGTGTTGGTTTACCCCAGAGTACTACTCAAGCCTGGCAGAACATTAGGCCTATTTTGCCTCCAGCCAGACAAAATTGTTAAAAAAATTGATTAGTGAAACCATATTGTAAGAAGAATTAAGGGCAATCACAGTTACAAAGCCTACACACTACGAGAAACAGCACAGTGCTTTTTATCCTGGGATTGGGATGAGCTGACAGTCCAGACAATACTAATGCTCTGGATCAGTGCTTTCCAAACCTTTCCTGGAGGCCCACCCGTCCTGCATGTTTAAGATTTCTCCCTGCTCCAGCACAGGCGATTCAAATGATCAGACTGTCATCAGTCAGCTTTAGGGGGTGATTAACAAGCTTATAATTTGAATCACCTGTGCTGGAGCAGGGAGAAATCTAAAGCATGCAGGACAGATGGGCCTCCAGGAGAGGGTTGGGAAGCAGCACTCTAGATATATATACTCTTCCAAAAAAGAAACTATACATTGTTTTTAGCATCAATTTATTATACATGAAATTTTTGAAAAATATGGAAAACATTTTGAAAAGAAAGTGTAATCAATAATTCAATATTTGTATAGTTTCTTTTCTGGAAGAGTATATTTCAATATGTTTTCCACATTTGTCAAAACATTTCATGTATAATAAACTGATGCTAAAAACAATGTTTAGTTCCTTTTTTGGAAGAGTATAATTGTATATCTCATCACATCTGCATAGCTCTGCATTCTGAACATTGAAAACACTCTAGAATTAAGCCATTTTTCAGTATTGCTCAACTTTGAAACAGCATCAAAACAAGAAGCTCTTCCATTGGGTTGCTAAATGAAAAGTCAAAATGCATGGTCTCAACTAGATATAATTAGGCAGTGCTGAATTTGAGCTCTTTTGGGGATGAAAAGTCTCTCATCGTGTAAGATAGCCGTGTAGACTTGGCTGGGTAATGGCTAGTGATTGTGAATGCATATTCTAAATAAGTAAGGGTATGAGTATGGTTAGGTATTGCAGGAATTGATGGAGAACCTAACATGGCCGAACATTGCCTTACATTTTTTCAGACACAAACTTGCCCAGCTCAGTTAACACAGGTAATTCCAGTGGACATACTAAAGGTATTGAGAGTACTGCATTCTGCAATATTGTACTGCAGTGAAGTGAAGAGGCCGAGTTTTTTGTGTAGCTCTAGTAAAGTATTGTGTTACTCTGCAAACGCCATTATTTTCTGACACCTCGAAGGGCATTATCCCGCTTCTACCATGGTCACTTGCCAAAGGAAAAAGTAGGACACTAATTTATATTTTCAAGCATTTAACAATCAAACTTCAAGTTTTTTGGAAGCCACAGCCTAGTTTTTTTTGGAGATAAATTAGTTTGCACAGCTCATCAAACTCTTTGGCTCAGCAATGAGAGAACTAATGTTATGCAAGCAAAATTGCGTATGGTGGGCTATAAGTAAATGTAATTTCCATTTACAATTTGTTGCCATTTTTACTAAAAAGAAACATGTCAACATTTAATTGCGCTCTGCAAATCGCGGAAGTTGGGAAAGCTTGATATTTCGTTGCAATGAATTAACAGCTCTGCCTGGGTCCCTGTTGCTATGGTTACGAGGCACTGGCTGTAACCAGCGCATTAATTTAGAATGGTCAACAGACATTTTCACTGGAACTACTCCGTAGGTGTCTGTATATCAAAAAATAATGTACACTCTTTAGCCAATCCGAATTGAGTATTCACCCAGAGCATGGTATAATACATGTGTTGTTCTCCGTTTTAAACAGCTTTGACTGGCCAGCCCAAACGCATTGCAATCAAGGCAATGCTGTCTCTAAGGCAGCAAGTGAGGGACAGTGTCTAGAATCGGTTGGTCCCTGTAGGGTTTAAATTCACCCCAGCCAATATCATAAAACTACATGCTTTGGAGGGTATTTTTACCACTACTAACACAATACCCCAAGTATGAAAAATCTGAGACATTCTGCAAAGAATGCAGAAAAGTCAAAAGGAAATTATTTTTAAAGTCTGTGCAGCCTCAACAATGTTGAAAACACTACATTAATCCTTCATTTATATTTTCTATGATGTGCCAAATTTTTCTGAATTGTGGTTATATTATAAACAACCGCATTTTTGTGTTCATTGAATTATCGTTTTGTTCCCTCACTTTCTAAGCACTATCCTATATTGTCATTGTTAGACCAGGAATGGACCCAAGCATACTGCATGAAATATACCGAATGATATGAAATGCTTAAATAAACACTTGATATCAACAAAACATAACTAAATACAACTTACAGAATGAAATCCCTCACAGTCACAGGTTTGACTCAAATGTTCTTATACTTTGAACTGCAATAAGGTTTTAGAATGATCTAGGACTTGAATAATTTTTGTTGTCCATTTCAGATTTCACCAAAGTGGAATTCCACCCCAAGGAGAACAATTCTGCTCACAGGACGGATGAGATCTCTACAGAACAGCTCATCGTCCGGCGTGGCCAGAGATTCAAAATAACACTTTCCAGCGCTGGAAAAAACATCAAGCCTGACTCCTTGGAACTCACTGTGCAGACAGGTACATGGTCTGATGCATAGCTTCATAATTAGCTGTCTGGGTATAAATGTCACTTTAAAATGTACTGTAATTGTAGAGGGGACAACAGGCAGCATCCCTTGCAAAATATAAAATCGCATTGACCTTGAGGAAAAGTTTGCACTCTCTTATTCCAGTTTCTCTCTTCATAATCTAAACCAGGGGTCATTAAATTTACATCCTCCATGCAGAGACCTGCTTGCTGTCCACCTTCGTTTTACGTGAAAGTACTTATTCATCATTGGGGAAACAGACTACCTGAGGGCCAGATTTGATAAATTCAACATGTTAACATTTGATTTGTGGTTTTCAATGTCAATCCTAGCACCGCCCTCCCAACCCCATGTACGCTGGTATTCCAAACCACCATGTGGATGACAATGGGCTAAAGCTGCAAAGGGGAAAAGTTACGTGATCTGTGACATAATTAGGACCCGATTGAGTTTCCATCATCTTTAATTCAGTCTCTTAAAAGAGTTAATAATAAAGCACAATTTTTCCCCACATCTCATACAGTTACAGCTATTTTGGACAATGTGGCTAAAAATGATAGTTATACATGAAACATGAAAAGGACCAAGCCATGAAAAATTAACAACTTTTTAAAACTGTGATAGTAAAGTTGTGATTGGGACAAAAGCCAGCATGAAATGGGATGTCCTAGGGCCAATGTTGAGAATAATTCCAGAGAAACTGGGTAAGTTCATGAAATCATATTTACACCCAGAGAGGGGAATAGATCATCTGAGGATATTACTCAGTTCATATTTATACTGCCGTGTACATACCTGCCCTCCATATGTGTCTGAAAAGGTGCCAAATATCATCCCTGATGGTATTTTGTGAATTAATAATAAACATAGATGAGATTGCCATCAAGTGATTATTCTGAGTTGTTTTGAGCCCTAAATGAGGGAGTTCTCATTATCACACAGGTTGACAACTGAGTGATAAGCTAGCACGAGCCAAACCGAAAAATGAGAGGGAATGTGGTGTTTTTATGATACAGGAACTGCAGCCTCTGAAGAGCTAGGGACCAAGTGTGTATTTGGAGTCAAAGGGAAATGTGAGTCAAAGAAGCCCTGGGCAACTAAGGTCACAGAGGAGGCAGCAACATCAGTAACCCTGGCCATTTTGAGTCCACCGGATGCCAGCATTGGGAAGTACACCCTCTCAGTGAAGACGAGCTCCAGTGCCAACGGGCAGAGTGTTGGGAACTTTGTCCTCCTGTTTAATCCATGGTGTGAAAGTGAGTGAGCTACTGTCATCTCTCTGTGGTGGGAGTTTTCCTGAAACACATCCATTATGTGCAAACTGGCTTTAATTTTTTGACATTGTTTTGAACACCAGTGTTGGTATTCACCCTTATAAGACTACAGAAAACCACTATAACAAAGTTTCAGAGGCACTCTGCTGCTGCCATTTAACCAAAAATGCCAGATCACGCTATAAGTTGGAAGACAGAATGAGAGCAGAATTCAGTAAAAAAAATCCAGAGAGCAGTTTAACTGCGCAGACTTGTCTTACTAACTGCTTACTCGCGGTTTCTGTTGTGTGTCAGCACCAGTTAATGTTGTTCTCTGTGTATTCTCAGAGGATTCGGTGTATATGTCCAAAGAAGATGAAAAGCAAGAATATGTGTTGAGTGAACAGGGCATGCTTTACAGAGGATCCTCTCACTATATTCATGGATCTGGCTGGGATTTTGGGCAGGTATGGTTGAGCCAAAATGCTGAGTTATGATCATACTGCGTGAAGATGTCTACTGACATCTGCTGGGTGGCTCATTCGGTTAAGGCAGCACACTGTATTGCGTGGACAAGCCCACGGGCTTGGGTCTGATTCTACACTATGCCAGTGCCAACTCTGCCTGGAGTTCCTATTGTCAACATGCAACTGATGATCGCATCACCTGGGGTATGAAACACCTCAGCTGGCTTGGTGTTGCATCACTCTCTTGCACCCTGGCTGGTCAAATCAAATTATATTATATTCCTACCTGTAGATCATGTCACAGTCACTTATTTACTCTAAGATGTGCATGCCTTGCAGATGGTCATTGTGTGAAAGGGAATGAAGCAAGAGAGCTGTACATGTTTCCTGTCCCATAGGCGTGGTTTGGTCTCCGCATACCCCTTTGGTTTGGGAATTCTAAAGAGGGGGTGTAAGTTGGACTAACCAGGCTCAGTTTGGGCACCAAATTTGTTATCACAAAAACTACAAGTAAAGTTACATAAGGAGAGCAGATACTGCCTAAAATCTCCATGATCTAAAGCAATCGCCAAGCAACAATTCTCATACAGTGCCACGAAAGAGTATTCCACCCGATTTCCTGTTTTCCCATATTTGTGCATATTTATCACAACAAAATGGTTTCAAATCTTCATACAAGATTTTATATAAAACAAGGAAAACATCAAGAAATGTATAATACAATTATCAAATGGTCAGGTCATTTATTGCAGGAATAAGTTATCCTATCTTTGAACCTACTTAAGACGAAATTCAGACGAAATTCAGAGTTAAATGGGTTAAATTTGGTAAATTGGCTGATTGCGCAACTAAGACGGCGATTCATATCACGCAGGGTAATTTTTATAATAAATAAAATGATCATTTAAAAACTGTATTTTGTGTGTCAAATAAGCAAAATATAGAGAAATGTGCAAAAATCACCATTGTTCGTACTATGCTATAAATTTACAGAGCAGCCAATAAAATCCATATTAGAAACAAGGAAAAGTGTATCGACTGTACCATGTGATATGAGATTTTTCTGATGCTTTCAGTTTGAAGATGACATCCTTGACATTTGCCTGAAAATCCTGGACCTGAACCCGAAATGCAAAGAAAATGCAGCCAAGGATTTTTCACTCCGCTGTGACCCCATCTACGTCGGCAGGGTCATCAGCGCTATGGTATTCCATCTCAACAACCCTACAAATGGCATTGCATCTTCACACACACCCAAATTTACACTCAAAAAAATAAAATGATATGAAATGTTAGATTTACTTAATAAAGTTATGTCAACTGGTTCCACGCAATTGCTTTGCGTAACCTTTATTGCGTAACCTTTACATTTTTGGCCAGGTTAATTAGTTTCAATGAGTGGAATGTACTTAACTCAGATTTGTGGAACCAGTTGACATAACATTATTAAGTAAATATAACATTTCATTTTTTTCAGTATACTATGCCCCACACATGTATAAACGCAGATCCAGAATTATAAGCTCTATTAATATAAATCCTGAGAAGCTGTGTGCAAGAAAAAAACAGTTATTAATCAAATACAATGAAGAAAACACCTTTAGAACACGTGGCCAGATCAAGGACATCCTCCAGGAGGCAGACATATCTGTGTCAATAACAACTAACCCAGGAAGGGATCGTCATAGTGAATACAGAAGGTTTACCACAGGACATAAATCATTGATAAGGCTCAAAAAAGGAAGATTGGGTTCGAGTAAGCCATAAAACATTCATGGGCAGATAACACAAATCATGCCTGAAAAATGGGAGGAGTATCATTTTCCAAAAAAAAAAAAAAATGGAAAAGGACTGATTTCCCTTAAAAAAACCACCTTGCAACAGTTTAATCCAAGCACGTCAGTTGTAGTTTACTTTCTCCCAGGATTTTAAAATATGGTTATAAGAGCTGGAGTGTATGTTGCAATTTACATTTACAACCCAAAACTCCTGAAATAAAAATAGCCCTGCAGAGTGTTACCCCTCAGCCGTTGTTTTTTTTGACTGAAAATAAATTGACGAAGGCCTTTGCAAGTTATCCTATAAAATACAAAATACAAGATGGCGGCTGTGGCAGCCATAGTGGACATCCGAGTGCCGTCAAATTCGATAGGCTTCTGTAAGTACACAAGACCAAGCAGCAGAGCAGAAATGGCATGGATTGATGAGGGAATTTTGAAGTTATCCTGGGGCATACAAAATAGAACATGGTGGCTACATCCAAGCACCATGAGAATCGATAGGCTTCTGTAGGTATAGAAGACCAAGCAACACAACAAAATTGGCTTTGATTGACGAGGGCGTTTTTGAGTTATCGTGCGGAATGGAAATTCAAGATGGCGGCTCTGGCAGCCGTTTTTGATTTCGAATTGCGCCTGAAATCGATAGGCTTGTGTAGTAATTGTCCCCTGATGTCCTCACCAAAAATCATGATGATTATTGATGCCAATTTCCAGTTATTGCACGCAATGGAAATTCAAGATGGCGGCTGTGGCGGCAATATTTGATATCAGATCACAGCCGAAATGGAAAGAATCGTGTCGTAACTGCATACCGATGTCCTCACCAAAAATTATGATGTTCAGTGATGGCGTTTTTCAGTTTTCGCGTGGAATCAAATTTGGACGGACAGACAGAGGCCGTGCGTTATGTCGGTACCCCTCTGTTCCTTAGTTGGGGCTGAGGGATAAAAACTAAAAACAAGGAAATGGGGGATAAAATAACGGTAATCACAGAAAAATTTACAAAAAACATAGTAACTACAACGGCCATAGACTTCATGGCAAACAACCAGCCATATTTTCCTGCTGGCCATGTCAGTGGTACCTCACTCATTGCTCCCACTGAATTGCATTCCTGCTTGAGAGATATAAGCGGGTGCAAGCAAAAGAAATCAGGCCTCAATAGATTGCTGAGATTTCTCCAGAGCCCCCCAAACCTCACCAGTCTTTGTTAATACATTATTATGAATGTGCCATAATAATGCCTTGGTATGAATGCATAATAATGCTGCTTGCTCTTCTCCAACAGATAAACTCGAACGATGATGACGGTGTACTACAGGGCAATTGGTCCGGCAACTATGCGGGCGGAACCAGTCCCAGCAGGTGGAATGGCAGTGTGGATATCCTGAGGCAGTGGAAGAAGTCTGGATATTGCCAGGTGAAATACGGCCAGTGTTGGGTGTTTGCTGGGGTCATGACCACAGGTAAGGCCTGCAATCTATATCAACATGTAATCATATGAGCTGTCAACACATAGTCAAAAAGTTTTAAACATGCTTCTAATGTACTGCAGCAACATGCCTTTAATCCACCCTAAAACTGAAGGGCATTTTTAAAGAAGACAGTGTCATCACCATCCCGCCTCCATCAAGGGCCATAGCTCCGTAAAAATTACGCTTCGAAATCCATTTTCAAACCCAAGATAGATCATGACAAGCTTATTAAGCATACAAATTTTCATGCATCTAGGTATAATAGTTTCAGAAAAATCTTGTCCCCATTGCGGCCCGGAGAGATGGACAGATGGACCCCAATCCAATATCCCCCGTCCTGCTTTGTGGCAGGGGATCATAAACTGATGAGCAGCATCACTCAGTGATAATTCTGCCATTTTAAATAATCTGAGAAAATGCCAAATACTTTTTGTAGATGCTCTGATATCTGTGCCGTGTTTCCATTGCTTAATGCTTCCATTTTTTACATTGATTACCAATACTCGTTTGAAATGCTGCGATGACCCTGCCATTGTACAGTACATAATCTGACAGCCCTCTTATTTTAAATACTCCAATAATTCTGCCATTTTAAAAGCTCAGACAAACCAGCATTTTAAATACTTTGATGAATCTCTCATTTGACACACATTGATTGTGCTCTCATTTTAAATTCTCTGATTGACCTGTCATTTTAACTGTCGTTTGTAAATCTGTAATCTCCAGTCCCCCTCAATCTTATGCTTTTGAGTATGATAGTAAAATTGGCACAAAATCAAACAGAAGTAATATTCTCTCTGTGATTTTTTTTTTTAAGTTTTAAGGTGCTTGGGAATTCCCTGTCGGCCCGTCACAAATTTCCGGTCTGCACATGATACTCATGGAAATCTATTAATCGACGAGTACTTCTCTGACCATGGTGTCGCAGAGAGGGACAGCGGGGACAGCATATGGTGAGCACCATTTTTTCCTGCCAGATTTTCCCAGCACAAATTCTTAATCAGGGTCACCAAATCGCGCTGGGACTCAACCAAATGAGTTCCAATGAATTGCTTTGCCATCATTGTCGAGCCACTCTCAGCTCAACACAATCTTGTACCAGAAGATAACTGCAATAGACTGGTGGTTATCATCAGAATTTTAAGAATTCAACGTCATTATGGACACTGCTTCAATAATTGAATCGATGAATTCAATAAGGGCTCAGCTCTATGCGTTAAAATTAGTGGAGTTGGGTCTGTATTGAATTCAACGATTCAATTGAATGCTTATTGAATACCATTAAGCATGTTTTGTTTGGACAAAAGAAGACAATTCCACAGAACAGCACTGTTCTTTATCACTAATGCGTGATGTTTGCAATTTTAAGTGGCAATATTATGAATGGTAAAAATGAAAAAAAGTGTGATGCCTGCCGTAAGAACCGAGCCCATTCTGCTACAATTCAATCAAGGGATATTTTAGTAACAGAAGGCAGCACAAACACACTCCTGGTCGTATTCCTCGAGTCGCTTAAGTGGCTGTAAGTACCAGGGCAGAGTTGGAGGTTAAAATGAATACAGTTCACTTTAAAATATGCAGTGATTTGCAGAATAAGGGGCAATTTTGCCAAACCCCCCAATTAAGTATCAACTGCAAATTTAACCAATCTGCTCTCAATATTACTATCAAGGTCATTAATGTAGATGAGGAACAGCAGGGGCCCCAACACCGATCCCTGGCAGACACCACTCCCCACCATAGCTAGCACAGATGAGATACCACTGACCACCACTCTGTGTTCTGTTCTGTAGCCAGTCTTGAATCCACCCCAGAATACCTGTAACTCCAATGGAGCTCAATATAAAAATTAGTCTCTTATGCGGTACTGTATCAAATGCTTTCTGAAAATCCAAGTATATGATGTCATAAGCCCTGCTCTGGTCATAAGTCTTGGTGGCCTCTTCAAAAAATTCCAGAAGGTTTGTCAGGCATGACCTTTCCTTACGAAAACCATGTTGGCTATCCCTCAAGATGCTGTTCCATTCAAGAAATAAGTCCAGCTCATCTTTTATGATAGATTCCAATATTCTGCACGCAATGCAAGTTAAACTGACTGGCCTGTAATTTCCTGGCTCGGTACGGTCCCCTTTCTTATACATTGGAACAATATTGCCCTGTTTCCAATCATTTGGTATTTCTCCAGTTTCTAAAGACCGCCTGAAGATAGTGGATAGTGGCTTAAAGATGATCTCACCAACTTCCCTGAGCACTCTAGGATATAAGCCATCAGGACCCGCCGCCTTATCTGCCTTTAGTTTACGCAACTTGTCTAATACTTCCATTATCCCGAACCTCAATTTCTGCTAAATAATCTTGAGCATTTAACATGCCCTCTGGCCAAATAAAGACTCCCTCTGAGGTAAAATTCTCAACAAAGTAACTGTTTAAGGCATCCACAATATCCTTGTTATCAAATAGCAGCGATCCGTTTTTATTCTTTCTGCACTTAACCTGCTCTTTAACTTTCCTTTTTCTGCCACAGTACTGAAAGAAGCGCTTAGGGTTAGTTTTTGCCCCCTCTGCAATTTGTCTTTCATACAGTCTTCTAGTTTTCCTCAGCTCTTTCTTGACCACTGCCCGCATTTTACAGTATTCAGCCTTAGTATTTACATCGTTCTCCTTTATGTAAATCTTATAAAGATTCCTCTTTTCCCTCAAAATCCTACAAATACTTTTGGTCATCCACTGAGGATTCTGCTTTTTCAGCTTACGTTTGGACAACTTTGGAATGAATCTGCATTGTGATTCAAGTAAAACCCCCTTAAAACTTTCCCACATCTCATTTATGGACTCACAGTCCAGGAGTGTCTCCCATTTTATTTCACTTAGATATGAGCGCATCCTGTCAAAGTTTGCTCGCCAGAAATTGAAAATTTTTGTTTTTGAATACACCTTTTTAACTTCCCATGAAACATCAAAATTAACAGCAGAGTGATCACTTGTCCCAAGTGGCTCCAGTACCCCAACATTGCTAATTCTATCGGGGTCATTACAGAGCACCAAGTCTAAAATTGCCTTCTCTCTTGTAGGTATATTAACATACTGCACCAAGAAATTATCATTTATAACATCTAGAAATTCTTCCTCCCCCCTACCCTGTCCTTTCACCATTTCCCAATTGATACCAGGATGATTTAAGTCTCCCATAATATACTCAGCAACAAAAGTTTCTGTGACACCAATATTGTTAATTATTTTTCATAACGCAATTATGAAATTGTCATACATGGTGATATCAGACTGAAACAGTACACGTAAACACAACATTGAAATGGAAATCATGAAAATGCGAGAAAATGACTTTGCCCGTGAAAATGTGCGTAAATCATGCTTGTGGATGGCAATAAAAGAAAAGAATTTTTGGAATGTTCACATTGTGCCTGATGAACGACGGAAGCATCACTTATCGAAAACACAGCCATTTCGGATCAGGAACTCTACCCTCTAAATGCCAAGACTGTCTGAAAATGATCGGTGGAGGGCCATTGGGATGATTGAATCCGGAACCTCGCAGAGGGAAGTTGCTCATCGCCTGAATGTCCACCGAAACACCATTTGGAACTTTTGGCAGCGTCATCAGCAGACAAGACATGTCAGAGACCGTCCTCGCAGCGGCCGTCCACGAGTAACCACTCCCAGACAGGACAACTGGATTCGAACAACCCATCTCCGAAATCGATTCCAACCTGCAACCATAACTGCAAGAACGATACCTGGTTTGAGGCGACTGTCTGCACAGACAATCCGTCGCCGTCTCCGTCATTTTGGCATTGTCCCACGTCGGCCAGCAAGACGTCCAATACTCACAGTACAACACCGACGACTGCGTCTACAGTGGGCACAACAACATCGACGGTGGATCCAACGTCAGTGGGATCTTGTACTCTTCACTGATGAATCAAGATTCATGCTTAACCGATGTGATGGTCGTTTACGTGTATACCGTCGACGTGGAGAACGTTATGCCAACAACTGTGTTCAGGAATTTGATCGTTTTGGAGGTGGTAGTGTCATGATTTGGGGAGGGATCACGGCTAGAAACAGAACAGATTTGCTTGTTATTGATGGAAATCTGACAGGTCAAAGATATCGCGATGAAGTGCTACGGCCATTGGTGGTACCGTTTTTGATGCAACATGGTCCCGGAATAACGCTGCAACATGATAACGCCAGACCACACGTTGCAAGGATTGTACAGCAGTATCTGATGCAACAACATGTCAATGTCCTGCCATGGCCAGCCAGATCCCCAGACATGTCCCCAATCGAGCATCTTTGGGACGAGATGGATCGACATTTGCGGCGGTTGGATAACCCGCCAGCTACACTCCAGGAATTGCGACAACGTCTACGTCAGATTTGGAATGACATCCCACGGCAATTTCTGGCACATCTGATTCGGTCCATGCGCCGGAGATGCGTTGCTTGCATCATGGCACGAGGAAGTCACACCCGGTATTGAAGTGTGAAGGTCACAATTGGTTAGACGTCAGACAAGTGCTTCATGACGCATGAAAATGACATTTTTCGTTTTGAGTGACGTTGGCACTGAAAAGTCAGTGTTTCTCCTGTTAAATAAACATATTGATTGCATTGAGATCTTTGCGTGTTATTTATAACATACACATAAATGGTGTCACAGAAACTTTTGTTGCTGAGTATAATAGTCCCTCCACCTCTACAAGCTTGCGTAATCCTCCTAAAAAGCATTTCATTGACTGTGCTGTCCAAAGCTGGTGGTCGATAGCATACTCCTATGTTTAAACCTGTCTCGTGTTTGCCAATGAGCCTGACCCAGATAATTTCGGGAATTTCCTGTACATATATGTTTTCGTTCACATAGATTGCTACGCCCCCTCCTCGCCAATTACATCTATCCTTCCTAAAGAGCTTATAACCTTCTATATTATATTCATCTCCATCCTCTTCACATAGTTGGGATTACGGAGACATGGCTATGTCATAGCCCTCACTAATTATAACAGCCTCAAACTCAGAAAATTTATTTTTTACGCTTCTTGCATTTAAGTAAAAACATTTCAGGTTTTTACTAATGCTCTTCCCCCTTGACTTCCCATGTGGCCGCTGCTTCAAGGCCCCCACTACGCTTTGTTGCCTTAAAAGTATATTATCAGTAGTGCATGTAACGCCGTAACGCCATAGCACTGCGAATCAATTCTTCTCTGCGAAAGAAGAGAACTGTTTCATCCGCACACTTCCGCGGGCCAACGCAGCTCAGTGAGAAAGGTGTTTTAGTGACCATTATTGGTCAACTCAACTGAGTGGTCACACTTTTTCATGAGTGACAGACAGCAACATTTCTGCCATTTAGCAAAAATAAAATCTTTAAGAAGTCTCCATCATGAAATTCTCAGTTCACTTCTGGTTCTTGCTCTGCTTTCAGACAATGGTTTTTTTTTCCCCAACACTGCCACCGAGTGGGTCTAATTAGGGCCCGAGCCGACAGAAAGTTGTCCGAGGACCCTATTGAAATTGTACTGTTTATTTTTATTATTATTATTATTAGGGCCTGAGCCGACTGAAAGTCGTCCGAGGACCCTATTGAAATCGTACTGTTTATTTTTATTATTATTATTAAGACTTTTCAAAGGGCAATTTCACCCCTTTCCCAATGGTGAAAACGCGTCTAACTTTCCACATACGTCTGGCCACATCTGAAATTTGATATTTTTGTGCGATCGCTCAGGTGTGACCCCAAATGGCGAAATAGCGCCCCCTAAACACGTTTCAAAATACCCATAGGGAAATTCCGTTACTTTGTCGTAGGCAGACGAAATTTGGTAGTGGTATGCTTTGTAACCAGGCATACAAAAAACTTCATTGAAGCCACGCCCTAAACCCAATAGGAAGTCGGCCATTTTGATTCGAATTTTTGAATTTTAAAACGAACTCCTCCTAGGAATTTCGCCCAATCGACTTCAAATTTGGGACACATTATTATGAGACCTAGCTGATCAAAAGTTGTGCTCTGCATATATGTAGGTTAAAGGGCGTGGCTGCTAGGGCGTGACAAATTTTTGTGACTTGACAAAACAATTTCACAATGCTCTCACACCCAAATACTTAATTGTAGTAGCTTCAAACTAGCTGAACATGATGAGGGCGCTACCCTGAAGGTCCTGACATATTTACTTCCCACATTGCTAATAGCGCCCCCCTGTGGTAGCAGGAAGTGACCACTCGTTACTTCCATTTGTACTGATGACACAATGTTGAACCCATCAACTTCATTCTACTTCTAAAACATGCAAAACAAGTTGATGAAGCTACATTATGAATGCTGCGTAGCTACGAGTAATAATGTCCGTGTGGCGAAGCCGCGACTTTGGATCCCTCGCCATGAAAATACGTTTGGGATTCCCAATGCTCTCACGCCCACATACTTGACTGCAGTAGCTTCAAACTTGCTAGATATGATCATTGCTCCGCCCTGAACACCCAGATACATTAAATTTCCACTTTGCTACTAGCGCCCCCCTGTGGTAACAGGAAGTGACCAGTTATTACTTTCACTTGTACTGATGATACATAGTTGAACACACCAACCTCATTCCACTTCTATTACATGCAGAACAAATAGATGAAGCTACCTTATGAATGCTTTGAAGCTATGCATAATGGCGTCCGTGTAGTGACGCGGCGACTATCCATACCTCGCCATGAAAATACGTTTGGGTTTTTGATGTCTTTAATAAACTTGTATCATCATAAAAATTGATAGACAGGTCAAGGGTGGCAAGCTCTCACATGTGATTGGGGCTTTGCCGATGAGGGCAGCAAAATGCCTCGATAGCGCCCCCTTGAAATTTTCAAAAACCCCTCCTCATAGGGGTTTTTTTGCAGAAGAAAGATGAAAATTGGTACACAAGTGTAATCGGCCAAGACGCAAAAAAAAGTCTCTGGCATCATTTGTCTACTCCAATCAGGAAGTCGGCCATTTTGATTTTAACTTGTCATTTTTGCCTGATTTCCACACATTGCATTTTAACGCACTCCTCCCAGAGATTTCATCCAATCAAAACCACCTTTATTAGTTAACATCAAAAGACCATGTTGAACAAAAGTTGTGCTCTGCAGGTCTGTAGGTCAGTGGGCGTGGCCACTAACAGGAAGTGACCAGTTTTTACTTTCACTTGTACTGAGGACATATAGTTGAACCCATCAACTTTATTCCCCCTGTACAACATGCAGAAGAAGTTGCTTAAACTACCTTAAGAATGCTGTGATGCTTCGAGTAATGGCGTCCATGTGGCGATGCGGTGACAATGGATCCCTCGCGATGAAAATACGTTTGTGTTTTTGATGTTCTTAATGAATTCGTATTATCATGCAAATTAATCTGCCGGTCAAGGATGGTGAGCTCCAACAATTGATTGGGGCGGTACCCATGAGGGCAGCAAAATGCCTTGATAGCGCCCCCTTGAAATATTGAAAAACCCCTCCCCATAAGGGTTTTTTTGGAATAGGAAAATGAAAATTGGTACACATGTGTATGTTGCCAATTCGAACAAAAATGTCTCTGGCACCTTCAGTCAATTCCAAACAGGAAGTCAGCCATTTTGATTTTAATGTGTCATTTTGGCCCGATTTCCACATATTGCATTTTAACGAACTCCTCCTAGCGATTCCGTCCAATCAACCTAATATTTATTTCAGATCATCAAGAGACCATGCTGATCAAACGTAGAGCTCTGCATGTCTGTCGCTAAATGGGCCTGGCCGCCATGGTGTCCCCATTTCAGATGCCTCGCCAAACACATTCGAGCTGCTCTCTCTCCCTCATACTTCATCCAAATGGATTCAAAATTCCTGTACATGGTAAAAGCTCCACCCTGAACGCCTTGAAGTATCAACTTATCATATTTCCTTCAGCTTTGTCCGATTCGCTCGACACTTTCTCTCAGGTTGGGGCCGGCACTTGACCTGTCCAATGGACGTGAGTGCACAGCTGCACCCGTCAGGATCTCACCACAAACCCCAATGTGCGCATGGGGGCGAGGGCCCGTTCAACGCTGCTTGCAGCTTTAATTAGGGCCCGAGCACGACTGCAAGTCGTCCGCGGAGGACCCTATTGAAATCATGCTGTTTATTATTATTATTATTATTATTATTATTAGGGCCCGAGCACGACTGCAAGTCGTCCGCGGAGGACCCTATTAAAATCATGCTGTTTATTATTATTATTATTATTATTCCTCCGACATTTCAAGGGCCAATTTCGCCCCTTTCCCAATGGTGAAAACGCGTCTAACTTTCCACAGACGTCCGGCCTCATCCGAAATTTGATAGTTTTGTGCAGTCGTACAGGTTTGACCCCAAATGCCAAAATAGTGCCCCCTAAACACGTTTCAAAATTCCCATAGGGAAATTCGGTTACTTTGTCGTAGGCAGACGAAATTTGGTAGTTATATGCTTTGTAACAAGGCATACAAAAAACTTCATTGGAGCCACGCCCTAAACCCAACAGGAAGTCGCCCATTTTGATTTGAATTTTTGAATTTTAAAACGAACTCCTCCTAGGGATTTCGCCGAATCAATTTCAAATTTGGTAGCGATCATTGTGAGACCAAGGTGATCAAAAGTTGTGCTCTGCAGATCTGCAGGTCAAAGGGCGTGGCTGCTAGGGTGTGACAAATTTTAGTGACTTGAGGAAAAAATTTCACAATGCTCTCACATCCAAACGCTTGATTTTAGAAGCTTTAAACTTGCTAAAAATGATGAGGGCGCCGCCCTGAACACTATGATATATTAACTTTCCACTTTGCTAATAGCGCCCCCCGCTGGTAACAGGAAGTGACCACTCATCACTTCCACTTGTACTGATGACACATTGTTGAACCCATCAACTTCATTCTACTTTTAAAAAATGCAGAACAAGTTGATGAAGCTACATTGTAAACGCTGTATAGCTACGAGTAATGGCATCCTTGTGGCAAGCGGCGACTTTGGATGCCTCCCCATGAAAACATGTTTGGGATTCCCAATGCTCTCACGCCCACATACTTGACTGTAGTAGCTTCAAACTTGCTGGACATGATCATTGCTCCGCCCTGAACGTCTAAATGCATTAAATTTCCACTTTGCTACTAGCGCCCCCCTGTGGTAACAGGAAGTGTCCAGTTATTACTTTCACTTGTACTGAGGACACATACTTAATCAAATCAACCTCATTCCACTTCTATTACATGCAGAACAAATTGGTGCAGCTACCTAATGAATAATATAAAGCTACGCATAATGGCGTCCGTGTAATGACGCGGCGACTATCCATACCTCGCCATGAAAATACGTTTGGGTTTTTGATGTCTTTAATAAACTTGTATCATCATAAAAATTGATAGACAGGTCAAGGGTGGCAAGCTCTCACATGTGATTGGGGCTTTGCCCATGAGAGCAGGAAAATGCCTCGAAAGCGCCCCCTTGAAATTTTCAAAAACCCCTCCCTATAGGGGTTTTTTTCGGGTAGGAAGATGAAAATGGGTACACATGTGTATTTGGCCAAGACACACAAAAAAGTCTCTGGCATCATTTGTCTACTCCAAACAGAAAGTCGGCCATTTTGATTTTAACGTGTAATTTTTGCCATATTTCTAGATATTGTATTTTAACGCACTCCTCCTAGAGATTTCATCCATTCAAAACCAGATTTATTACTAAACATTGAGAGACCATGGTGATCAAAAGTTGTGCTCTGCAGGTCTGTAGGTCAGTGGACGTGGCTACAAACAGGAAGTGACCAGCTTAAACTACCTTAAAAATGCTGTGATATTCGAGTAATGGCGTCCGTGTGGCGATGCGGTGACAATGGATCCCCTGCCATGAAAATACGAAAATAGTATTATTCTTTCTATTCCATGATGCTATTAGGAACAAACATCCAAAAATGGATTCTTACCAGTTTTTTTTTTTCGCGATCAATTGCGGCAATAAAGCTTGACCATACGTTTGCAATGCCTGTTAAAATTTTAATTATATATGGGTTAGTGCCTAATACATATTAATGTCTAAAGACATTATTAAACAAGGAAAAATAGATAGATTTTGTTCCATGACCTCGACCGTGAAGACCAAAGTCAAATCCAATATGGTGTGTTTCATCAGCATACATGATTAGTCATTAGTATCCAATACATACAAGATCTAAAGCCAATATTAAAGAACTTGTAGGCCGTTTTGGTCATAACCTGGACCTTTTTGCCCAGGGTCAAATCCAGTATGTCGAAAACAACCAGCATTACTATTAGTGCCCAATACATACCTAAGCTCTAAAAAAAATATTAAACAAATATAGTACACACCTCACCAGAGCGTTTCTTTATGGCGCACAGTGTATATATATAATAAATATATGCTTGTTAGATTAAAACTCAGTGAAAATTTTAAATGGCAGAAATGTGTTTGACAGGGTTTTTAATAAAGAATACGTGCCAATTTACCGACTTCACTCTATAAAATGTCCGATTTGAAATAATATAAATAGATTGCTATTAGGTTGTGTGATTATTGTGATGTTACTTGTCATGGTTGTCAGACAACCAAGTGGTTTAATCCAATTAAGCTTGGAGGAATTAATTGTTCTTTAGATGAAGGTCCATCGATTGATTGGTTGAATCCCTGTTCTGTTCTGCATGCACACAGGAACTACCATGTGTGGACAGAGAGCTGGATGAAGCGACCCGATCTTGCTGCAAAAGGCTTGTATGATGGTTGGCAGGTGCTGGACCCCACCCCTCAGGAACTAAGTGACGGTACGGTACCTTTTCCATCTTGCTCTGAGTTAACATCAGTGCCCTCAGAACGACAGCTTGAAACACACGGCAGATTTAGGGCCCAATTTTCCTGCATATGCAAGGTCTGACGATGCATGCACAGACAAATCGCTCCGTCTGTTCTGCCTTCCCATGAAGTTACACACATACTACTACAAAGAGAAGCATGTAGTATCCAATACCTACAGGCAAAGTTTGCCATATATTGAAAACTGGTCCACAATTTCAAACTCAATCATTGCTCTATTGGTGAACACCCTTCATGCATTTATCCTTTATTTTAAATGATTTAAGTGCAACAAAGAATAGCCTTTAATACCATATATGATGCAGTCATTAAAATGCCTTATTAATGTCCACAAAATGATGGCGAACACCACTACCAAAGTGAACAAAATACTAAATTTTTGTGTGCATTTTCCCATCTAGAGGGCTGGCATATAGGCTGGCAGGAATGATATTGAATATTACCCAGCCTTTTCTGACAGATCTCCGATCTTTTTGGCCGGCCAACAACTGCATAAAGCGTGTATGTTTTTGCATTTAAGCAGAAGAACTACTAACACTAAAAGAAAATAGGAGAGGCTGCCATAGTATGATGAGAATACTCTGTCCATTAAAGTTATGGGAATACATCATTAGACCCAGTGAGCCTTCACCGGCCCAAAGCTGCCTTTGTTTGGCTGCTGTAAATGTGGTAAAATGCCTTACTCTCTGCACCCCAGGAGTATTCTGCTGCGGGCCAGCTGCTGTGATGGCTATACACGAGGGACATACAGACCTGAAGCATGACGTGCCATTCGTCTTTGCTGAGGTCAATGCAGACCGGGTCACCTGGTTCCTCAAAGCGAATGGGTCAAAGACAAGGATGCATACAGAGTCTACACTAGTGGGTCACAATATTAGTACCAAATCAGTGGGCACCGATGTAAGACATGACATCACGGACACCTACAAGTATGCAGAAGGTAAGCCCAAGGAAAGCTGCTCACTGTCAATTAGCTGTGGTCATTCTGAATTAAAATGTGCTCCAGATATAAAGCTGAATGTCTCTCGAAGGGTGAGTATTTATGTGTCACCTACACAGTCAGGTCCATAAATAATCAGATCCAGGAGCACTTGGACTGGCAGAATAGTAATTCCAACGCATTTCAGGGTTTTTGAGCATGAACTGCGTGTTTAATCGCAGTTGGATTCAAGTCAGGACTTTGACTAGGCCACTCCAAAATTTTAAATTTGTTTCTATTGAGTCATTCAGTGGTGGACTTGCTTGCGTGCTTCCGATAATTGCGCTGCTGCAAAACCCGACTGCGGAAGAGCTTTAGGTAATAAACTGATGTTGGGACATTCTTCCGTGGCATTTTCCTGTAGAGACTAGAATTAGTTTCCATTAACTGTGTTCGGTTACCCAGGTCCAGAAGCTGCAAAGCAGCCCCTGACCATCATGCTACCACCACTTTGTTTGATTTTTGATAGGATGTTGTTATTGTAGAATGCGGTATCAGCTATATGGCAGATGTAACGGGATCCTTGTCTTACAAAAAATTGCACCTTTGACTCATCAGTCCATCAAATATTATCCCAAATGTCTTGGGAGTCATCAATATTTTTTGGCAAGTGTGAGATGAGCTTTTGTATACCTTTTGGTCAGAAGTAATTTTTGCCCTGCAACTTTCTAATAGATGCCATTTTTGACCAGTCTCCTTTTTTATTGTGGCATCATGAACACTAACTTTAACTAAAGTGAATATATATCAAGCCTGCAGTTCTTTAGATGTAATTCTGGGTTCTGTAGTGACCACCAGGATGAGTCGTCATTTCTCCAGCAAAGCTTAAATACAGTACACCCACTGTGGGTGGAATTTAAGCGGAAATGCAGTCACATTTCCCCAGCACAACATAATACAGTGCACCCACTGTGGGCAAAATTAAATGAGGGGTTAAGGATCAAATAACGATCTTCTTGCACTACACTATTAAGAGCAGCGCTTTCCTCTGGTTAGATTCCAGTAGTAAGACAATACAGTTTATTTTGTCCTCTGCCACCCTTATGGTTGGTCAAGGGACAACCGATTTAGGCTGAGTCCATCAGTCTGTGTGCCTCTCCGAATCCATTAGTCTGAAACTATATGCAACAGCTTTACCATTTAACACAGACTTTATGACCCTTACCAAAGTTTTTGTGACTTTTTCTGTGACCTCTCACCTGTTTTCCATTTCCAGATTAGATCTCTAACACCATTTACAGAGGCCATTTGGAATTTCCTTCGTAGCTTGGCCTTATCCTCAAGTTGTGCATAATGAATGTTTCGTTGACCGGTGACCTTTTCCCTGTGACCTTTCATGACTAAGTAGTGAAAAGTTCGAATTTCCAAAAATTATCTGATCTTTTAATGTCGCTTGACTGCTAATTTTGGGTCAAAGATCCCCAATTTAAGTTTTCAAATTGACGAACGACCTCAGTGGGATGTTTCATGTGACCTTTGATTCCTCACATTAACTTCAAACTCATCCCCAAAAAATATCTCCCAAACCACTTGCAGTGGCCTTTCACGATTATGTTTTGGTCTCCAGCCGCCCCATCAGGTAGCTCAGAGGACTATTGATTTAGGCCCTGTCTGACCGTCTGTCAGTCCATATGTTGTCTGTCGGTACGTTTGTGTCCAGTCTTTGGCAGGGAACTTTTGCGATCTCTGCCCAGTTTTTTTTTTCTACTTTAAAAAAAAAATAATTATGTGTCTATAGCTTCTGCATTTTAAAAATGTAAAATAATCACAAACCAGGCTATTGCCAACATTTGAACCCCAATGGCTCAAGACCAACTGTCAGGTTTGCATGTTGGCCAAGAGCAGGGGTGGCCAACCCTGGTCCTGAAGAGCCGCAGTGTCTGCTGATTTTTGGTGTTACTCAGCACTCGATTGATGGATTAAAGTAGTACATTACTCACTTATCTGATCTCAGCTGGTGTCTCAGGTTTAATTTGGTAATAATGAGCCAATCAAGCAATTAGCAGGAAGAACCCACAAGACTCCTAGAGCCAATTAAGCAGACTTGCAGGTTGTGACAGCAATCTACGTGTAAACCCAGATTTGTCAGTGTGGTTGGATATTTAGTGCAGTTGTAATACAGGCAAAATAGAAGTACAGAGTACAGATAAAAGTTCATCGAGCAGGGGTGGATAACACTAGTGCTGTAGACAGAGATGCCAAGTCTCACGCATTTGGCGTAGGTCTCACGCATTTTTTAGGCTCATTCACCGTAGTCCGCAATTATTCATTCAATGCTTAATGAGATTTTCACGCGGAATGAAAATCCTTGTGCACTGAAGTTTCAGTTTCACTTGCGTGAGGGTGGACCTCACCACAAATAACATGGAAAGCGATTATGACTGCGGACTTCCCGTGCTTCTCTTTACTCAGGGATTGGGAACAATGCATGTGTTTCATGATCATTTAAATTGTTTTAATGAAATAAGACCATTTGAAATGTTTTTATGCAGTTCCATTGCTTTCAATCCCTCAGTAAAGACAAACCTGAGAATTCCAGAGCCATAATCGATTTCTGTGTCATGAGTGGGGAAATCCACCGTAATGCACGTGAAACTGGTTAACTTGATGCACAATGGCTTAAATTCCGCGAGTGAATTTCTTCAGTGCGCGTTGATTGAATAATTGCTGACTACGGCACATGAACATGAATGTCACCAAAAGGAGAAACTCATGCCTAAGGCGTGAGACTTGGCATCTCTGCAGAACAGTAAGCCAAACAGAAAATTGGGAGCAATTTCTTCCACAGCTCTTGTCTGAATTAAATTTTTCTGTCAAAATTAGGTACACCGAAGGAAAGGGAAGTGTTTGCGGAAGCGTTTAAGAGAGCCAAAGAGCTTCGTATGAAGCCAGAGCCGATCACTGAAACAGTCCCAACCAGCACCCCGCCTCCTCCCGAGGTCTCTGTGAGCATCAAAGAGGGCAGCAAGCCAATGAATGGCCAGGACATTGACCTGGTGATCCGACTGAGCTGCCCTTCTCCACGCAAACTCAAGGTCCAAATGAATGCCGAGGGAATGCAATACAATGGCACACGGGAGTCTCACATCTACAGTGAGGAAAAGAAAGTAGAATTACAGGCAAAAAAAGGTGAAAAGACATTCCTTCCTGCTGAACTGAATGTGGTGGCATTGTGCAAACTTGTTAACACATTTAATGTACTGCAGTATTGTCGGCTAAACCCCCAGCTTCACGTTCAATTTCAGTACACTGTGCTAGTGCCTAATTTCAGTCATGTTACGCACGCACACAGACACACACTTCATGCATTGGAATGACACCATGAATGCAATTTGAAAAGAACAAATTTGTGTTTGACAGAGGTGACTATTCCTTTCAAGATTCCCTTTTCCAAATATGGGAGTCACATAAAAGGAAACAACTCTATCAAAGTGTCTGTCATTGTCCATGACATGGAGAATTCTGAGGAGGTGTACCTGGCAGATGAGGACATTTCACCCGAAGATCCCCCCATAAACATCATTGTGAGTACAAAAACTTGCTCACTGACGTTACGCACTGAGCTGCACACTCTCCAACTGAAGTTACACACTGAGCTGGGCACTCTCCTCCTGACGTTACACACTGAGCTGCACACTCCTACTGAAGTTACACATAAAGCTGCACTCACTCCTAGTGAAGTTACACACTGAGCTGCACACTCTCCAACTGAAGTTACACACTGAGCTGCTCACTCTCCTACTGAAGTTACACACTGAGCTGCGCACTCTCCTACTGAAGTTACACACTGAGCTGTGCACTCTCCTACTGAAGTTACACACTGAGCTGCACTCTCTCCTACTGAAGTTACACACTGAGCTGCACACTCTTCTACTGCAGTTACACACTGAGCTGCGCACTCTCCTACTGAAGTTACACACTGAGCTGCACTCTCTCCTACTGAAGTTACACACTGAGCTGCACACTCTCCTACTGAAGTTACACACTGAGCTGCACACTCTTCGACTGAAATTACACACTGAGCTGCGCACTCTCCTACTGAAGTTACACACTGAGCTGCACACTCTCCTACTGAAGTTACACACTGAGCTGCACACTCTTCTACTGCAGTTACACACTGAGCTGGGCACTCTCCTACTGAAGTTACACACTGAGCTGCGCACCTTCCTTCTGAAGTTACACACTGAGCTGCACACTCTTCTACTGAAGTTACACACTAAGCTGCACACTCTTCTACTGCAGTTACACACTGAGCTGAACACTCTCCTACTGAAGTTACACACTGAGCTGAACACTCTCCTACTGAAGTTACACTGAGCTGCGCACTCTCCTACTGAAGTTACACACTGAGCTGCACACTCTTCTACTGCAGTTACACACTGAGCTGCACACTCTTCTACTGCAGTTACACACTGAGCTGCGCACTCTCCTACTGAAGTTACACACTGAGCTGCACTCTCTCCTACTGAAGTTACACACTGAGCTGCACACTCTTCTACTGCAGTTACACACTGAGCTGCGCACTCTTCTACTGAAGTTACACACTAAGCTGCACACTCTTCTACTGCAGTTACACACTGAGCTGCACACTCTCCTACTGCAGTTACACACTGAGCTGCACACTCTCCTACTGAAGTTACACACTGAGCTGCACACTCTCCTACTGAAGTTACACACTGAGCAGCGCACTCTCCTACTGAAGTTACACACTGAGCTGCACTCTCTCCTACTGAAGTTACACACTGAGCTGCACACTCTCCTACTGAAATTACACACTGAGCTGCGCACTCTCCTACTGAAGTTACACACTGAGCTGCGCACTCTCCTACTGAAGTTACACACTGAGCTGCACACTCTTCTACTGCAGTTACACACTGAGCTGGGCACTCTCCTACTGAAGTTACACACTGAGCTGCGCACCTTCCTTCTGAAGTTACACACTGAGCTGCACACTCTTCTACTGAAGTTACACACTAAGCTGCACACTCTTCTACTGCAGTTACACACTGAGCTGCACTCTCTCCTACTGAAGTTACACACTGAGCTGCACTCTCTCCTACTGAAGTTACACACTGAGCTGCGCACTCTCCTACTGAAGTTACACACTGAGCTGCGCACTCTCCTACTGAAGTTACACTGAGCTGCGCACTCTCCTACTGAAGTTACACACTAAGCTGCACACTCTTCTACTGCAGTTACACACTGAGCTGCACACTCTCCTACTGCAGTTACACACTGAGCTGCACACTCTCCTACTGAAGTTACACACTGAGCTGCGCACTCTCCTACTGAAGTTACACACTGAGCTGCACTCTCTCCTACTGAAGTTACACACTGAGCTGCACACTCTCCTACTGAAATTACACACTGAGCTGCGCACTCTCCTACTGAAGTTACACACTGAGCTGCACACTCTCCTACTGAAGTTACACACTGAGCTGCACACTCTTCTACTGCAGTTACACACTGAGCTGGGCACTCTCCTACTGAAGTTACACACTGAGCTGCGCACCTTCCTTCTGAAGTTACACACTGAGCTGCACACTCTTCTACTGAAGTTACACACTAAGCTGCACACTCTTCTACTGCAGTTACACACTGAGCTGCACTCTCTCCTACTGAAGTTACACACTGAGCTGCACTCTCTCCTACTGAAGTTACACACTGAGCTGCGCACTCTCCTACTGAAGTTACACACTGAGCTGCGCACTCTCCTACTGAAGTTACACTGAGCTGCGCACTCTCCTACTGAAGTTACACACTGAGCTGCACACTCTTCTACTGCAGTTACACACTGAGCTGCACACTCTTCTACTGCAGTTACACACTGAGCTGCGCACTCTCCTACTGAAGTTACACACTGAGCTGCACACTCTCCTACTGAAATTACACACTGAGCTGCGCACTCTCCTACTGAAGTTACACACTGAGCTGCGCACTCTCCTACTGAAGTTACACACTAAGCTGCACACTCTTCTACTGCAGTTACACACTGAGCTGCACACTCTCCTACTGCAGTTACACACTGAGCTGCACACTCTCCTACTGAAGTTACACACTGAGCTGCAAACTCTCCTACTGAAGTTACACACTGAGCTGCGCACTCTCCTACTGAAGTTACACACTGAGCTGCACTCTCTCCTACTGAAGTTACACACTGAGCTGCACTCTCTCCTACTGAAGTTACACACTAAGCTGCACACTCTTCTACTGCAGTTACACACTGAGCTGAACACTCTCCTACTGAAGTTACACACTGAGCTGCACTCTCTCCTACTGAAGTTACACACTGAGCTGCGCACTCTCCTACTGAAGTTACACACTGAGCTGCGCACTCTCCTACTGAAGTTACACTGAGCTGCGCACTCTCCTACTGAAGTTACACACTGAGCTGCACACTCTTCGACTGCAGTTACACACTGAGCTGCACACTCTTCTACTGCAGTTACACACTGAGCTGCGCACTCTCCTACTGAAGTTACACACTGAGCTGCACTCTCTCCTACTGAAGTTACACACTGAGCTGCACACTCTTCTACTGCAGTTACACACTGAGCTGCGCACTCTTCTACTGAAGTTACACACTAAGCTGCACACTCTCCTACTGCAGTTACACACTGAGCTGCACACTCTCCTACTGAAGTTACACACTGAGCTGCACACTCTCCTACTGAAGTTACACACTGAGCTGCGCACTCTCCTACTGAAGTTACACACTGAGCTGCACTCTCTCCTACTGAAGTTACACACTGAGCTGCACTCTCTCCTACTGAAGTTACACACTGAGCTGCGCACTCTCCTACTGAAGTTACACACTAAGCTGCACACTCTTCTACTGCAGTTACACACTGAGCTGCACACTCTCCTACTGCAGTTACACACTGAGCTGCACACTCTCCTACTGAAGTTACACACTGAGCTGCGCACTCTCCTACTGAAGTTACACACTGAGCTGCACTCTCTCCTACTGAAGTTACACACTGAGCTGCACACTCTCCTACTGAAATTACACACTGAGCTGCGCACTCTCCTACTGAAGTTACACACTGAGCTGCACACTCTCCTACTGAAGTTACACACTGAGCTGCACACTCTTCTACTGCAGTTACACACTGAGCTGGGCACTCTCCTACTGAAGTTACACACTGAGCTGCGCACCTTCCTTCTGAAGTTACACACTGAGCTGCACACTCTTCTACTGAAGTTACACACTAAGCTGCACACTCTTCTACTGCAGTTACACACTGAGCTGCACTCTCTCCTACTGAAGTTACACACTGAGCTGCACTCTCTCCTACTGAAGTTACACACTGAGCTGCGCACTCTCCTACTGAAGTTACACACTGAGCTGCGCACTCTCCTACTGAAGTTACACTGAGCTGCGCACTCTCCTACTGAAGTTACACACTGAGCTGCACACTCTTCTACTGCAGTTACACACTGAGCTGCACACTCTTCTACTGCAGTTACACACTGAGCTGCGCACTCTCCTACTGAAGTTACACACTGAGCTGCACACTCTCCTACTGAAATTACACACTGAGCTGCGCACTCTCCTACTGAAGTTACACACTGAGCTGCGCACTCTCCTACTGAAGTTACACACTAAGCTGCACACTCTTCTACTGCAGTTACACACTGAGCTGCACACTCTCCTACTGCAGTTACACACTGAGCTGCACACTCTCCTACTGAAGTTACACACTGAGCTGCAAACTCTCCTACTGAAGTTACACACTGAGCTGCGCACTCTCCTACTGAAGTTACACACTGAGCTGCACTCTCTCCTACTGAAGTTACACACTGAGCTGCACTCTCTCCTACTGAAGTTACACACTGAGCTGCACACTCTTCTACTGAAGTTACACACTAAGCTGCACACTCTTCTACTGCAGTTACACACTGAGCTGAACACTCTCCTACTGAAGTTACACACTGAGCTGCACTCTCTCCTACTGAAGTTACACACTGAGCTGCGCACTCTCCTACTGAAGTTACACACTGAGCTGCGCACTCTCCTACTGAAGTTACACTGAGCTGCGCACTCTCCTACTGAAGTTACACACTGAGCTGCACACTCTTCGACTGCAGTTACACACTGAGCTGCACACTCTTCTACTGCAGTTACACACTGAGCTGCGCACTCTCCTACTGAAGTTACACACTGAGCTGCACTCTCTCCTACTGAAGTTACACACTGAGCTGCACACTCTTCTACTGCAGTTACACACTGAGCTGCGCACTCTTCTACTGAAGTTACACACTAAGCTGCACACTCTCCTACTGCAGTTACACACTGAGCTGCACACTCTCCTACTGCAGTTACACACTGAGCTGCACACTCTCCTACTGAAGTTACACACTGAGCTGCACACTCTCCTACTGAAGTTACACACTGAGCTGCGCACTCTCCTACTGAAGTTACACACTGAGCTGCACTCTCTCCTACTGAAGTTACACACTGAGCTGCACTCTCTCCTACTGAAGTTACACACTGAGCTGCGCACTCTCCTACTGAAGTTACACACTAAGCTGCACACTCTTCTACTGCAGTTACACACTGAGCTGCACACTCTCCTACTGCAGTTACACACTGAGCTGCACACTCTCCTACTGAAGTTACACACTGAGCTGCGCACTCTCCTACTGAAGTTACACACTGAGCTGCGCACTCTCCTACTGAAGTTACACACTGAGCTGCACTCTCTCCTACTGAAGTTACACACTGAGCTGCACTCTCTCCTACTGAAGTTACACACTGAGCTGCACACTCTTCTACTGCAGTTACACACTGAGCTGCACACTCTTCTACTGCAGTTACACACTGAGCTGCGCACTCTCCTACTGAAGTTACACACTGAGCTGCACTCTCTCCTACTGAAGTTACACACTGAGCTGCACACTCTTCTACTGCAGTTACACACTGAGCTGCGCACTCTTCTACTGAAGTTACACACTAAGCTGCACACTCTCCTACTGCAGTTACACACTGAGCTGCACACTCTCCTACTGCAGTTACACACTGAGCTGCACACTCTCCTACTGAAGTTACACACTGAGCTGCACACTCTCCTACTGAAGTTACACACTGAGCTGCGCACTCTCCTACTGAAGTTACACACTAAGCTGCACACTCTCCTACTGAAGTTACACACTGAGCTGCACACTCTTCTACTGCAGTTACACACTGAGCTGCACACTCTCCTACTGAAGTTACACACAGAGCTGCACACTCTCCTACTGAAGTTACACACTGAGCTGCACACTCTTCTACTGCAGTTACACACTGAGCTGCACACTCTCCTAATGAAGTTACACACGGAGCTGCACACCCTCCTACTGAAGTTACACACTGAGCTGCACACTCTCCTACTGAAGCTACACACAGAGCTGCACTCTCTTCTACTGCAGTTACACACAGAGCTGCACTCTCTTCTAATAGAGTTACATACTGAGCAGCACACTCTCCTACTGAGGTTACACACTGAGCTGCACACTCTCCCAGTGAAGTTACACACTGAGCTGCACGCTCTCCCAGTGAAGTTACACATTGAGCTGCACACTCTCCTTCTGAAGTTACACACTGAGCTACACACTCTCCTACTGAAGTTACACACTGAGCTGCTCACACTCCTACTGAAGTTACACACTGAGCTGCACACTCTCCTACTGAAGTTACACACTGAGCTGCTCACACTCCTACTGAAGTTACACACTGAGCTGCACACTCTTCTACTGAAGTTACACTCTGAGCTGCACACTCTCCCAGTGAAGTTACATACTGAGCTGCACACTCTACTACTGAAGTTACACACAGAGGTGCACACTCTCCTACTGAAGTTACACACTGAGCTGCACGCTCTCCAACTGAAGTTACACACTGAGCTGCACACTCTCCTACTGAAGTTACACACTGATCTGCACACTCTTCTACTGAAGTTACACACTGAGCTGCACTCTCTCCTACTGAAGTTACACACTGAGCTGCACACTCTCCTGCTGAAGTTACACACTGAGCTGAGCAGTCGAGGGACAGAGCTACAGAAGCACACACCCCCACAGCGAGGGACAGAGCTACAGAAGCACACACCCCCACAGCGAGGGACAGAGCTACAGAAGCACACACCCCCACAGCGAGGGACAGAGCTACAGAAGCACATACCCCCACAGCGAGGGACAGAGCTACAAAAGCACACACCCTCACGGCAAGGGACACCGCCACAGAAGAACTAAACTGAAGCAGAAATCCAAACTCCTCTCTAAAGGAAAGAGCAATAATGGCTCTTTATGAATATCACTGACCTGATTTAAACTACATAGAGCTGTTGAGGGATAACATGGACAGTAAAGCTTGGGAAGATTGTCACAGGCGTGTCTTTGAAAGTGCGCTTAGAGATGAGCAATTACTGCAGTCCTCTTGGAAATCCAGTGAATGAATAATTGGTAAATTTATCATCCTGAATGCCTAAAATTTGGAACGCAGTGATTCAATCTCATGGTCAATACTTTAATGACTAATAGATGGCCATGCTGTTTTCTACCGAATATACAACATTCAAAACTTGCGTTGAAAGTTAGTGTGAGTGAATAAAATAACAAGAACTACCAAAAGGTCATGTTAACCCTACGACATGATCAACATTTTAAAAAGCTGGAACATATCACAGGAAACGAACACATTTCTTTCTCCTGATATCAATTCCCAATCGATGGTAAGCAAATTTAGTGACAGCTTGGAATGGGAACTGCCAACGAAATCCCAAGCCATACCGAGTAACCTGTTTTCGGCGGAAGAGTACATGTTTTCGGAACTGCCTTCACTGATTCTGTGTGCATCTTGTGCAAATATTTACAGATCACTGGAGAGCCTGTGCAGGGCGGTAACATGCAGGTAGAGATCAATTTTGAAAACCCCTTGTCAAAGGAGCTCAGAAACTGCTCCATCACTGTCAGTGCCAGTGGCTTGATCCACGGGTCTCCAACAGCCACGTGAGTGTCACCTACATGTTTCCTTTTGTTTCATCTCTCCATGATAATCACAAAAGCTGCAACTAGAAATGAAAAAAACCAACCTATCATGTATGTCGCCTTCTGTTGCCAACAGCAGGTTTTTACAGTGATTTACAGAGTCAGTGCATTGACAACTGCTGATGAAGTACAATTCCATTATTGAATTTCAATATTAGTTACAGGGTACAGAATTTGAAAGAATTTATTCTGAGAAAATGTAAAAGGATAAAGTTTATATGCCAAAGACATGTTGTTACATGATCAAGTTTTATTCCTTTAACTATAATGTGAACACCCTTTGTCTTCTTTGGAAAAAAATAACATTACATTCTAACAAATGGCAGTCGGCCAGACGTACAAAAAGAACGAAAGCTAAAGACTCTGCTGTGTTTCTTTCCAGAGCGGCGGTTCTGGGCCCAGACCAGATTATGAGAGTCCTGATTCCCTTTTCGCCATTCAGATGTGGAAACAAGAAGCTGGTGGCTGATTTTGACTGTGACCTGTTCAGCGACATCAAAGCCAACAGCAACATCTTCATTAAACCCAAAAGCTGTTCGTAAAGTACACTGCAGCTGTCAATTCCAATTAAACTAACCAATGTACGTGAATTAGAAGATTCCTTCACAGATGCTGTGGCGAAGGTCAGGGAAGATGGTGCTGGTTGTTTTTATTTTCTACAATTATGCTGATGAATGTGCAGCGTTTGAATTATATTAGCCAATCACAGTGGAAATAAAACCCCCAACTCCATATAAAGCATTTTTTGTCTTTCTTTTTTGACTAAATAACAACACTACTGTTATCAGTGGAAAACTCCAGGTTCTCTTCTTCCTGATCTCATTAGTTGTCTTGGTAAAACTACTTGTGTGCATCATGCAAATGTAAAGGTAATGTACGAACTACTCAAACTTTCTGGTTAATGAACTGAGTCTTCTAGGTAAAAATGACTGATCTGCCTAAAACACATTATCCAAAGCTTGTGTCTACTAGCCAAAACTTCTGCTGTTCAGCAAATTAAGTAAAATGAATTTCAACAGATCTATACAGAGAACTGTACAGCAAAAACTTCAGGCACCTGGAGAGTGCAAACCTCCGCCAAGGCTGTGGCAACAGGATTTCAAGATGGCTGCTGTGGCAGCCATATTGTTTAAACGATCGCGGTCAAAATCAATCGGGTCCCCACAACATTTCAGAGATTCTACACTTTTAGAGTTATCTCGTTCACAAACAGACAAACAAACAAACAAATGGCACCGATCACAAATCCTCCGGCCAACTCGGCAGAGGATTATTGGTGGAGGCAATAAATCATGAGCACTACAATACCAAAATTAGAGCTGGAGAATTTTTTCTTTTTCTGCACAACTTTATGAGTGGACCATTATCATTTAAGGCTCCAGTGAAATATAAACACCATGAAGCAGACAGTATATAAATATGCATTTTATTCAACAATGAAAATAACTGCAACATCGTAGAGATACCCCTATTGCCTGCGTAGCTGCATGGAAGTTTTATGTTTTCTGACAGTCAGATTTTGTTTATCAACAATAAAAAGTTTGGAACCACTGAGCAATAGCGTTTTGAAACATAAGGTTTCATTCACCAATGTAGCCTTAATTTAGTTCCTCAAAGATGCGGTACCCACTGCCTGTTGTTGGTACATAGAAAAAATGGACCTAATTTACAATCATAGGAAAGCTCTTCAAAAAGAAAAGGCAATAACTAACATCAATGTTCTGACTGTACTTTCACGTTCAATATAATGCTCCCTTGCTGATTAAAAAAAAAATATCGGGTCTAATTTGCCAGTGATTCCGAAAAATACTGTTGTCTGTCGAATAGTATTGAATGTTGAGAGCACACAAGTCCAGGCGGGAGGAGCAGGGACAGAGACAGGAGCAGGAGCAGGAGCAGGAGGAGGAGCAGGAGCAGGAGCAGGAGCAGGGACAGAGACAGGAGCAGGAGGAGGAGCAGGAGCAGGAGCAGGGACAGGAGGAGGAGCAGGAGTAGGGACAGGAGCAGGAGCAGGAGGAGGAGCAGGAGCAGGGACAGAGACAGGAGCAGGAGGAGGAGCAGGAGCAGGGACAGGAGCAGGAGGAGGAGCAGGAGCAGAACAGAGACAGGAGCAGGAGGAGGAGCAGGAGCAGGGACAGGAGCAGGAGGAGGAGCAGGAGGAGGAGCAGGAGCAGAACAGAGACAGGAGCAGGAGGAGGAGCAGGAGCAGGGACAGAGACAGGAGCAGGAGGAGGAGCAGGAGCAGGGACAGGAGCAGGAGGAGGAGCAGGAGGAGGAGCAGGAGCAGAACAGAGACAGGAGCAGGAGGAGGAGCAGGAGCAGGGACAGAGACAGGAGCAGGAGGAGGAGCAGGAGCAGGGACAGGAGCAGGAGGAGGAGCAGGAGGAGGAGCAGGAGCAGAACAGAGACAGGAGCAGGAGGAGGAGCAGGAGCAGGAGCAGGGACAGGAGGAGGAGCAGGAGTAGGGACAGGAGGAGGAGGAGGAGCAGGAGCAGGGACAGAGACAGGAGCAGGAGGAGGAGCAGGAGCAGGAGCAGGGACAGGAGGAGGAGCAGGAGTAGGGACAGGAGCAGGAGCAGGAGGAGGAGCAGGAGCAGGAGCAGAGACAGGAGGAGGAGCAGGAGGAGGAGCAGGGACAGAGACAGGAGCAGGAGGAGGAGCAGGAGTAGGGACAGGAGCAGGAGGAGGAGCAGGAGCAGGAGCAGAGACAGGAGGAGGAGCAGGAGCAGGAGGAGGAGCAGGGACAGAGACAGGAGCAGGAGGAGGAGGAGGAGCAGGAGCAGAGACACGAGGAGGAGCAGGAGCAGGAGGAGGAGCAGGGACAGGAGCAGGAGCAGGAGGAGGAGCAGGAGCAGGAGCAGAGACAGGAGGAGGAGCAGGAGCAGGAGGAGGAGCAGGGACAGAGACAGGAGCAGGAGGATGCCTCAGTGGTGGGCCTGTGCCAGGGTCTTGGCTTTCTGCAGGTTATGTTCCACCGCCCCCTCCAGAAACTGCACCCAGCTAAGCTCTGCCTCCAAACACACATGGCTCGTCCTGATTAGAGAAGAAGAAACCAGGGAAAAACCTGAGAGCACAATCTGAAAGTCAGCATTTCCACAAAACAACACCCACATAAACTCATCGGGAAAATTTGGAATCAAAAGTTTACAATAAATCCTCACGCACACCCATGGGTTATATACAACATTACAGAGATGCTCTGACATACAAGTACAGCCAAGCCTGTATCAGGACAGTGACAATTTTCATTTAGCGTCTGTACACTGCAATGGGGGGAAAAATTTATCCAGATGTGCTTGAAATGTAGACTTCAAGCTTTAAAAAAAAAAAAAAAGGCGGGGGGGGGTGGTGGCTTCCCCAAAATATTGAACGAATTATTTAGGAAATAAAACCATATTTATACTTGACCACAAGTTCACTTAAAAGTGATTGGACATAATCACAAATTAAATGGTCGTTTTTAATACTTGGTCGCAAGTGCAAGTCAGACATCGTCGGACAGACACTGCCAGACACAAGATTTCTTCCATTGTGATGCTCTGCCAGGGCCTTCACTGCAGCTGTGCAACTCATCCTGCTGCACTTGTCTGCAGTCACATCACCAAAAAAATACAAGAGAATCAGTTCCATCTACAGCTGAACATCCCCACGCCATAACCACTTCCCCTACCATTCTTCACAGATGAGGGGTATACTTTAAATTGCTCTCCATAATCTTCCCATCGTTTCTGGCAAAAGTTGATCTTTGTCCTGTTTGCCCATAGGATGTTGTTTTATTACTTTAAAAGGCTTTTGTTTACGGGTTTTACAACATTGTCGATACTGGTTTTCCAGTTTATTCTGAAGAAGTGTTCTGGTAAAGCTCAAAGTGGGCATTTTGGCTTCAGATCATTATTTAGTTTCAGTGCAGATATGCTGAGATTGGCTGCAAAGACAATAACCTTCTTGGTGTCCAAATACTTACTGATCTGACTACACAAAAAATAGACATAGTAATTACCGCTTTTGATTGCCCAAATTAATCTCAATACTACCCTCTAATTTGCTTTTTTAAAAAAACTGCAAAACGATGCATTTTCCACTAAAATAAAACCTCCGTTCCTCGAGTCAATTTTCATACCTAGCACAACAGTAACTGCGAATCATGGTTGTGTTCCAGAGAAGAAACGGTTTGTACATCGTTAACCTAAAAATGGCCACAATGAAGGCAAGGCAGGTACTGAAAGTAAAAATGAGCAATGCATGGATGGATTTGAGCACGAAGCACTCAACCGCAAACTGAAACGCACTGCTGCTGATGCCAAGAAATCAGGCTCAACCAGAACTGATAGCTTTTCACACCTAGCCAACTGGCCTCAAACAATTCTGCAACAAAAGTGCTTTGCGTGCATACAGACAATGTAAATAAAATCAGTTGAAGGGTGGGATACAGGGAGTGGGAAGGGGGGGAGCGTCTGGCGGGGGGAGCGGGGGTGAAGAGTGTACTCGCCTGCAAATCTCCATAGCTTTCTTCAACACTGACGCCAGCCTGCAAGCCTAGACAGCAGGAGAATGCACATTACTGGAAGGACAGGGCTAATACATACGCAATGAACAGGTACATTCTGTTCCTCAAGATCTGTTTAACATCGGAGTCTTTCCACACTGCATCAGGGCCACCCCCATTACCTTTAATGTCTAAACATTAGCCAATGGCTCAAGCACTGCAGTCGGGGCACTTCAGAAGGCACGCTATTATGTAGTTTGCATTTTAACTTTTCCAGACACAATCCTGGACCATCTAGACTCCCAATGTCAAACCACAAGTCTTGACAGGCATTCTAACCAGTCCAGTGATTCATTAGAAAATATCTGAGGCCTCACTGTATTACCCTGAACTGACTTGAATGAAAAGTAAGACGTACATTGAGTTCAACGGCAGAATAATCCATAGGTGGGTAGAGGCTGAGAGCCAGGTCATCCACACTGTGGGAATAAAGAGAGACAGGGCACAATCAACTTCCTGTCCACACTGTGAGGAATAAAAAGAGACCGGGCATGATTAACTTCCTGTCCACACTGTGAGGAATAAAAAGAGACAGGGCATGATCAACTTCCTGTCTACACTGAGTGGAATAAAGAGAGAGAGGGCATGATTAACTTCCTGTCTACACTGTGAGGAATAAAAAGAGACAGGGCATGATTAACTTCCTGTCCACACTGAGTGGAATAAAAAGAGACAGGGCATGATTAACTTCCTGTCCACACTGAGTGGAATAAAAAGAGACAGGGCATGATTAACTTCCTGTCTACACTGTGAGGAATAAAAAGAGACAGGGCATGATCAACTACCTGTCTACACTGAGTGGAATAAAGAGAGAGAGGGCATGATTAACTTCCTGTCCACACTGTGAGGAATAAAAAGAGACAGGGCATGATTAACTTCCTGTCCACACTGTGAGGAATAAAAAGAGACAGGGCATGATTAACTAGGGCTGTCCAGATCGATTAATCGCGATAATTTTAAGCATAATAAAAGTACCTGGCACTATGAGGCAGATAGACGTGCTTGCTTATTACCTTTTCTATGACACATGAAATGGCTATGGTCATTTGAAATGCTTCTGGGAAGTGATTTGAATTGTGATTTGAAGTCCATTAATTACCAGTGAGGTTGGACAGCCTCCATCGCCTCGGCATAATTAACTAAACTTAAATCAATTCCTGTGTACTTAGCCTAACTTGCAATCTAGTCATTTATTCAGCCAACTGACCAATCAAAACTAAAATGTGGCCTATAATGATAAAGAAGAGATAATGAGAGGCAGATAGACCTAACCAGGCTGCTGTGTTAATAGTCTGAATAAATAGCAGACCTTTGAATTCCACCTCTCGTAGAATTTGTACATAGGCTATCATTAAAAATATTTCTTGAGAATTAAATAATTTTAAGATGGTTTTTCAGCGTTTCAAAACATATGCGACGTGGAAATCATTTTGTGAAGCATATCGAACATGAAAGTGAGAGAAATTATTTTCATATTGCAGGCAATAGATAAATTCAGCGAAGACTTTGCAAACACATTCAGGCAAACGCAAATCTGCAGCAATTTTTATTTGATCATTGATTAAGATTAATTTGAATAAAACTAATTTGAAGTTTCATATCCCTGCCACCAGTGCTACACTGGCTTCTGGCCTGTCGAATTTTGGCAATTTTCGATTATTTTCACTCTGATTAGAAATTCAGCTGATTATATCTCTGCAGATAATGAGGCTAAGGGTCTCTAATTTGTTAAAATACTGCATAATGTTGTTAAAGGGGAACTCCGGTCAATTTCAACACGTATGTTTGTTGTTTGTGGTGAAGGAGTACTGTCAATAGCGAGACAAACGAAGAAATTTGGTTTTGCCTACACCGAGTTATGCTCCTGCTGAAGTTCGTACCTAAGCGGCTCCAATGGGGCAGGCTTTTAACGTGCTTTTAGCGTCTTAACACGATCGTGATGTCATTTCAAGTCCATAGCCATGTTCACCTAACCCTTCCAAGTGACCACAATGAATTTGACTACAGTAGCTGAACTAGAAATGTATAAAAATTGTTATAATTTACTCAATGCACGTACCTCTGTTTACTTTCTGTTTTCCGATGAAGTCCACACTGGTCGATTGTCGAACTCGAAAAATCCAATATTCCAAAATGTGATTTTTCCACCAAAAAACATGCTTACGAACCGCTGTGGTTATGTCCATTGCGATGGCTGTGTAGCAACATAGCTACACTGCAGCCTAACATCACAACTACATTTTAATACTCGCGTGCAGTCTCATTGGGAATTAGCACTGCAGATGAGTGTCTGCAACATCCGCGGAGATCTGACAGCTGACTTTCTTCCTCTGTGGTCATTGCGATGCAGTACCCACAGGAGCACCACCACGTCTCCGCACTTCGTGGCCGTGAAGCAGCCTCAGCCTGCTCTTCTGCTTCTGCCGCTCTTTCGACATCTTGTGCCAATAACTCTTCGTCCGTATATTCAGGTTCGAAGACGTAACCCCGGCCATCAAACTAAAAAACTCCTCGTGTTCAACATCGGATTCGGATGAACTATCCATCAGAGCAAATATTTTCAAGATACTGAACAAATGTCGTTGTCGTTCCAACGCTCCGTCTTCGTCTGAGATCTCCGCGGATGTTGCCGACACTCATCTGCAGTGCTAATTCCCAATGAGACTGCGCGCGAGTATTAAAATGTAGTTGTGATGTAGGGCTGCAGTGTAGCTATGTTGCTACACAGCCATCGCAATGGACATAACCACAGCGGTTCGTAAGCATGTTTTTTGGTGGAAAAATTACATTTTGGAATATTGGATTTTTCGAGTTCGACAATCGACCAGTGTGGACTTCATCGGAAAACAGGAAGTAAACAGAGGTACGTGCACTGAGTAAATTAGCTCAATTTCTATACATTTCTCGTTCAACTACTGGAGTGAAATTAATTGTGGTCACTTGGAAGGGTTAGGTGAACATGGCTATGGACTTGAAATGACATCACGATCGTGTTAAGACGCTAAAAGCACGTTAAAAGCCTGCCCCATTGGAGCCGCTTAGGTACGAACTTTAGCAGGAGCATAACTCGGTGTAGGCAAAACCAAATTTCTTCGTTTGTCTGCTATTGACAGTACTCCTTCACCACAAACAACAAACATACGTGTTGAAATTGACCGGAGTTCCCCTTTAAAAATGGAACTGGAGGGTATTATGGCAGGTATGAGCACTATTTCTTGTTTTTTAGGGTTTCTAAAGCTCATTCGCGAGCTTATTTTTCGTAAATTTGGGCATTTTTGACAAGCTCCAGTACCTACTACACTCTAGCTAGAAGGCTAGGAAGGGTATTATTTAATAAGCTACTTATAGAGAACTTGCATGTCAAATTTGGTGATGCTATGTTGCCTAGAAGCTGAGATACAAGCACTTCATTTTCTAAGAAATACTCCAGAGGATTAGAGGGGGCTGGGTTCAGGCCTAAATTGCTGAAACTTAAAAACTATTTTGCTTGAAAACTATTTGAATTAGAGATCTAAAATTTTGCATGGTTTGTTCTTTTGGCATTATCTTTAAGTTAGTGGAAGCTTGTTAAATTTGAAAATGGTGCCGCAACCACCCCTGGGTGGTTTGACATGGACTGACCCTAATGTCAGATATGTCGATAGGGAGACAATTAAAGACAATTACTTTATCAAATTTTGCCGGAGAAAACTACAGGCAAGGAAGTGTTTCGAGTGAAATTCGAGTATCTGGAGAAGAGGGGGCTGAACTGAAAAGACAGCGCAGAGTCATGCATTTTATGATTGCATAAAAGCCTGAAACCTGGTTGGAAAGCTCGAGTGGTTGTCTTGTCACTGCGGGGTAGGTAGCGCGAGCGGAATGCTATAATATCATAGCAGTGTGCCGTGAGATTTTTTCATAGTAAACAGTGAGACGCGAGAGAGAAAAGTTTGGGAAGCACTAGTCTGAATAAAATGTGCAACACTGCTCAAAACATTAGCTAGTCATTAGTCTTAAAAACAAAGGATGGCTTTTATTTGCTCAAAGTTATGACTGATTAATTCCCGATGTCAAACCTGTTGGCTAACGTTACTTTAGCCCTTGTAGTCGTCCGGCTTTGTAGTCGTCTGTCTTTCGTATTATTTTACACCAAATATAAATACTATTTCCTATCGGTCATGTTCAAAAACAGTATTTTCTTACCTGTCACTCGGACATTATCATAAGGAGGATAAAGTACAAAAAGTTTGTCTAATTTGTGATTGCCTCGAGCAGGGACTGCCGGGTACGAGTATGAAGCGCGTGCATCAGATGCCTGTGCTTGTCTGGTGGGAGGAGCTCAGGTCAGAGATGAGGAGATGAGACCCGTGTAGACTCAACGATCAGCGCTTTTCTAGGATTCCTGCCTACCAAGCCTTTAAGGTCTGCAAAGTCATCATCCTCTACCCAACAATTGCTTATACCCCCTTCCCAATTACTTTGCTCAATTTGCAATAAAACAGTTGATTCGCTCAATTAGGCTAATGATTTAAATTGGTATACAGTCTGATTTATTTAGATATCATTTTTGTTTGTCACATTTTGAAACTTATATAACCATGAAACATAACAGATTTGCCAAAATGTGTTTGCAAGATTATTTCTAATTTTGCATTCCGCCGCTCTGTGTGTGAATGCGTTAATAATTTACTTGTGTTCCATATGCTTAAACAAAATGTTTTCCACCTTCACTGTTAGTTATTTAGACGCTCAAAAGTAAATCAAATCATGTGCTATGAGTAATTTTATTTCAAATTACTCTCGTTCAATCATCTAATAAAAAATGCCACAATTCGCCTGAATGAGCATTGCCAAATCTTTGGTGCATTTGACTATTGCGTGCAATGCAAACATATTCTCTCTTGCATTCACGTTCGGTATGCTTCACAAAATGTTTCCACTTCATATATTGCCTATATTTTTAAGCGCTTAAAACTAGGGCCATCTTAGAATAATTTCATTTTTTAAGAAATATCTTTAATAAAAAAATTCCTTTATGAGAGGTGGAATTCAGAGGTTTGCTATTTATTCAGATTATTGACATTCTTTCAATCTAACACGGCAGGCTGGTTAGGTCTGTCTGCTGCTCATTATCTCTTAATCATTATAGGCCACATTTTGGTTTTGATTGGTCAGTTGACTGAATAAAGGACTTGATTGCAAGTTAGGCAAAGCACACAGGAATTGATTTAAGGTAAGTTAATAATGCCAAGGCGATGGAGGCTGTCCAACCTCACTGGTAATTAGTGGACTTCAAATCACAGTTCTTCTTCCCTGAAGCATTTCAGATGACCACATAAGGTATGTGTCATAGAAAAGGTAATAAGCAAGCACGTCTACCTGCCTCTTAGTTGCAGTTACTTTTATTGCGCTTAAAATAATCACGATTAAGCAATTAATCTATCGCAACAGCCCTATGATTAACTTCCTGTTCACACTGTGAGGAATAAAGAGAGACAGGACATGATTTATTTCCTGTCCACACGGTAAGGAATAAAAACAGACAGAACACAATTAAATAAAGGACACCAAATGTTTAAACTGATGTGCCGGCAGTATAAGGTCTCTGAAGGGTGAGGGACAGCGGGACGTCCACTGACCAGAGGGTCAGTGGTTCGATTCCCTCGCTCTCCCTGTCTGTGTGTGGAGGTGTCTTTGGGCAGACACTGAATCCTTTTTTTCTCCCAAAGGTCTGGCCAGCACCTTGCATTGGTGTATGAGTGCATGTGCAAATAGGTCAATACGAGCCATAGTAATGCACTTTGTTCAATAAGGTAGAAAAGCATAATGTAAGTGCAGGCAATTTACCATTTCGCCATTGTGCATAAGTAAAAATATGTCCTTGACTCTTCCACTGCAACTAAGACTATGTTTATTCTGACAGGAGGGGTTACAATCCACGACTAAGGTGAACATGGGTGAGGCCAGTTCCTGTTTAACTGCCCAAGCAGGAAACTGGGATTTAATTAGGTATTCCAAACTGACACAAAGCAAAGGCTTTATCAGGACTCCCTATCACCTGACACCAAATAAAGATCAAAAGAGGGAGGAGCGTGCAGAACCCGTACATTATGGTGCGATAACACGCCAAGGCATGCTGCAAGAGCCAGTGCAGGGGTGTGTGCGTGTGTGTGTGTGTGTGTGTGTGTGTGTGTGTGTGTAAGAGAAACAATACTGAGATGGACAGGTGTGTGTGTGTGTGTGCGTGCACACGTGTGTGAGAGAGAGAGACAGAAAGGAGATGGACCTCTGAGCGTGTGTGTGTGCGTCTGTGTTTTTGTACATGCAACGAAGTGAGAACCAAAAAATGTTTAATCCCACAGAGTGGGGACAATTCTGGGAAGTGAGGACATTTTCAGATGTCCTCACAACTACAAAGGCAAATAGTGACTAACTAGTTAAGATTAGGGGTATGATTAGAATTAGGGTGCATTTTCAAAGTTCTCAGTGCCTCGTTTTAAATGTCAGGGCCCTCGGAATTCTACCAATTAAGTGTGGAGCTACTTTGAGCCTTGTTAATGATGAAAAAATAGCGATTCCTTTGCATGGCAACGGTACGCCTAATTCGCTACCATAGTAAGCCTGTTGGTAGTGATGGCCTAACGAGGCTTTATGAAGCTTCGGACCCTTTCGGACCTTTGTATTGAAAATTGGTTCACTACTCGAAGCTCCATTCATTGAGCACGTGGGTGACATCTGCTGGCAGAGAAATTGTTGTACAGCCTTGCAAAGGTGACGCGGACGCACCTTGGGTGTGCACTTCGAGTATGTTATATTGTGAAAAATACTTAAATAAAGCTGAAATCGAACTTCGTCTTACACGTGTCTGTTGTTTTTCTTCCTTACCTTAATTATTCATATTATATTAAAATAACAATAATTACATCCACAGGCTCATTGAATCCTGTAAATATTTAGTCTGTCCAAAAAACATATTGTATTGTTTTTTATTGTTCTTGGTGTATACTGGGTGTGCTTGAGCGACTTTGCCATTATTATTTATGAATAAAAATGTCTAACAGAGCGCTGTTTCATCCATGTTAAATACATTTGATTTGCGGCAATGTTTCAAAGCTCCGCCTATCGAACCAAACCAGTCAGCTGATTCAGTCTGAATGAAGCAGTGAAGTGGTTCGAACGTCATCATTCACGTGGTTTTTCACGATATGAAGCAAGCTCCGGCACAGTGCTTCAGAAAAATATGCCGTCGAGTTTGAAGCGTGCTTCGGAGCCTTGGTATCAGCGGTAACATCACTACCTGTTGGGAGCTTCGGCTAAAAAGCCATGTATTTCGAAATGTTGCATGCATACGGAGGTGGGGTATTTGACAAAAGTTAGTACTCGTTATCATGTTTCAATTCACCCCAAGTCAATTTCACACCGGAATTCTCCTTTAAGGTCAGGGTAAGGGTTCGGGTCTGGCAAACAATGCTTATTGTTAAGATTAAGAAGAGGCTATAGAGCCACAGAAATAATGAACAGAAATCAGTGTAATGCCCCTCACCATGAGATAAGTACAAGGATGTGAGAGTGCGTGTGTGCAAGTGCTTGTATATGGGCACACGTGCATATGAATGTACGTGTACGCATGCGGGTGTATGCGCATGCAAGAGCGTACGCCTGTGCACGTGTGTGCATGCACGTGTACACGTGTGCCAGAGCGCGTGTATGTGTGTGTATCTGCATGTGAGTGCGCGCACGCGCGTGTGAGAGAGCAGAAAAATCCCTGTGAAACCTCAGTAAGGTCACCTGCTAACCTAGGACTGATCTCTTTGGCAATGTCAGCAAGATCGTCTAACTGTGCGATGCACTCAGCAGTGTCCACGTTCCCATTGATTTTGACAGCACCAGACAGCTTCTTCAGGCATGCTGCGGACGCCTTCATTAGGCCCCGGCATGGGCCCATGAGTTGCCGGTCTAAATCGGACCAATAAGTGTCTTGGTTGCCACGAGAGAGCATGTCCTCTTCCTCCAACACATCACTGAAAGGATCATGGACTTCAGCCCGTGCCTGGAATGATGAGATGTGTCACCTTATGTTAGCAACCAAGCACAGCATCCATGACACACTAGCACTGTAAAGCCAAACTAAACACAGCACCAACTACACTAACACAGAGAAATACACAGCTTGCAGGTTAACCCAACACCAATTACACTAACACAGAGAAACACCCAGCTTGCAGGTTAGTCCAACACCAATCACACTAACACAGAGAAACACACAGCTTGCAGGTTAGCGCAACAGCAGTCACACCAATACAGACAAACACACAGCTTGCAGGTTAGCGCAACACCAATAAATCCAAAAAGAGAAACACCCAGCTTGCAGGTTAGCCCAACACCAACTACACAAACACAGAGAAACACACAGCTTGCAGGTTAGCGCAACTGCAATGAAACGAACACAGAGAAACACAATGCTTGCAGGTTAGTACGACACCAATGAAACAACACCGAGAAACACACAGTTTGCAGGTTAGCGCAACACCAATGAAACAAACACAGAGGAACACACAGCTTGCAGGTTAGCGCAACAGCAGTCACACCAATACAGACAAACACACAGCTTGCAGGTTAGCGCAACACCAATAAATCCAAAAAGAGAAACACCCAGCTTGCAGGTTAGCCCAACACCAACTACACAAACACAGAGAAACACACAGCTTGCAGGTTAGCGCAACTGCAATGAAACGAACACAGAGAAACACAATGCTTGCAGGTTAGTACGACACCAATGAAACAACACCGAGAAACACACAGTTTGCAGGTTAGCGCAACACCAATGAAACAAACACAGAGGAACACACAGCTTGCAGGTTAGCGCAACACCAATGAAACAAACACAGAGGAACACACAGCTTGCAGGTTCGCGCAACACGAATCACACTAACACAGAGAAACACACAGCTTGCAGGATAGCACGACACCAATGAAAGAAACATTCAGAAACACACAGCTTGCAGGTTTCGCAACACCAATCACACCAACACAGAGAAACGCACAGCTTGCAAGTTAGCCCAACACTAATCAGACTAACACAGAGAAACACGGTAGGGCAGTGTTCCCCAACCCTCTCCTGGAGGCCCACCTGTCCTGCATGCTTTAGATTTCTCCCTGCTTCAAATGACCGACTCATTAATCACCCCCTAAAGTTGGTTGATGACAACCTGATCATTTGAATCACCTGTGCTGGAGCAGGGAGAGATCTAAAACAGGCAGGACAGATGGGCCTCCAGGAGAGGGTTGGGGAACACTGCTGTAGGTCCAAGGCCAGTCAAAATGGCTGCAAACCACAAGTACAGCCATTTTGACAACATTTCCCAGAATTCCTAAAACATCATCTCTAATGCAAGAAAACTAATGACGTCAAACCCCTTTAAGAACCAATTTTTCTAAGGATAGGACAATATCAGACACACTGGATTTGGCTGAAATTTTTTTTGTGAGACGGTCATGGTACCCAAACTTCAAAACCCAAACCGTTCCATGGTTGACCTCTTATAACCAAAGTTACAGCGCCCCCTATTTTGGACCCCCTGGGGCACTAACAAAAAAGTTATAAATTCCCACCCCTCTAATTCATAACTCAGAGGGTGTCCCAGTTCTTAGTTTCTTGATATGGAGACTACAGGGAGGGTACAATACCATAATACTGTTATTTTACTGGGACACCCTCAAAGTTAGCCAATAGGGGGCGCTCAAAACACTCTGGGCTGAAAATGGCTTAAATTAAGCCTCCCATTATTTTGAAACTTTGAGGGTATCCCATAAATTTTATTGCAGGTATTGTTCATTTGGGAGGTGTCTGATGGGTTTGTATGGTTAATTCAGTGGGTCATCCTCAAAGTTGGGAGAAAAAGGGGTCCAAAAAGGGTCCCGACTCAAAAAAAGGGTAAAAAGAGGTCTTTTCAGGACCCGATTTCTCAAAACTTTGAGGGTGAATTCATAAACAAGTTACAGCATTTGAAAGGCATGAATCTAATGTTAAAACAAAACAAGAAAATTACTGGGATCTCCTGTTATGAACTTTTAGTAACTAAAAACGAAATTGTACTTGGCGGCAGTCACTGTTCAAATACTAGGGCACCATAAGGCCTACCAATAGCCAAGTAGCCAAGTGTTGAGCCCCAAACAAAATTAACTTCTTTTTTAAAAGCACTTCCTGAGGTTTTCTAGAGTAGCTGTATCTTAAGTTGCTTCCATGCTGTTTGAGACTTCAGGAGTCACCTGGGTGCACTTTAAGGTCACCGAGTGCAAATGCACAAACAAGTCAACATTGCATGCATGCTTTGGCTCATTTGCTCCTTTATGTGTAGGGTGCAGGTACCTTCTTGGAGGTTGCCTGTCGATACCAAGTGAATACCTAGGATATGGGCATATCTTTGTGTCATCATTGAGGTCAGTAGATTTCAGTCCACTTTGATTCACCACTAACGCTCTTTCTGTGATGTCTGAACTGAATGACTGGATAATTTTGACTGCTTTAAGATGTGGTTTCGTGTCTTTGATCAACTGGGTAAATTTCACAGTGCCCGCACCTATACTGAGTACAAATGAAAACGCACCACTTGAAAAAAGTCAATATTTAAGTTCAAATGAACTTCAATATAATTTTCATACAACAACAACAACACTACAGTGACGTCACCCGACATGCCAGGTGCAAGAAATGCGAGAATTTCGAGTTAACTGTAACGCTAGGCAATTTTTTGCAAAAACGCAACATCTTGCACGCACACCACAGGAAAAATGAATTTCACTCAAAATTTGTGCACACATTGCCTTTAAAAGCATGTGAATCTGAATAAAATTTCACTTCTTCACTGACACTTGTGAAACGTCGACACTATGCCGTGACTTACAGCCCCTGAACGGGAACGTGCCATAGTCATGCTTCAAATTGGCGCCAGCACCAGGGAAATTGCCAGACGACTACACTGCGCACACACAACGATCGCAAGACTCCATCAAAGGTTTCTGCAAACGGGGAGCACTCGGGACCGTCCTCGACCGGGTCAACAACATGTGATAACGGCACGTCAGGACTGTCAGATCATACGGGATCATGTCTGAGACCGAACACTACCAGCGTCATGAACGGCTGCTCAAGTCCAAGGACGACGTGGATTCATTCACCCCAACACCGTACGGAACAGTCTGCGAGCTGCAGGCCTGCGTGCACAACGTCCTTATTTCGGCCCCATATAGACGGATCGTCACCGAAACCAGCGTCTACAGTGGGCAAACAGGCACCAGAATTGGCGACTATGACAATGGCACGGTGTCATCTTTTCTGACGAGTCACGATTTCACTTAAGGAACAAAGATGGTCGTATACATGTTTGGCGGAGACGTGGTGAACGTTATAACGCCGATTGTGTTGTTCAAACGGACCGTTGGGGTGGTGGCAGCGTTATGGTGTGGCGTGGAATAAACTACGGTCACAGAACCCCTCTCCATATCTGCAGAGGAAAGGTGAACGGCGTCTACTACCGGGACCAGGTGCTGCGGAACCATGTTGTGCCGTTCTTCAACCAACACCACGATGTCCACACGTTCCAACAGGACAACGCTAGGGCACACACTGCAAGGGTTTCCATGTAGTACCTTGCACAGCAGAACATCCCCGTGCTTCAGTGGCCAGCTCGGTCACCCGACCTCTCCCCTATCGAGCACTTATGGGATGAAACTGGACGACATCTTTCACGTTGACGCCAGATGGACAACATCCGAGAACTTGAGGTTGCCCTTGCTCAGGAGTGGAATGCTATCCCTCAGAACACTATCCAGAGACTGATCAACTCCATGCGACGACGATGCACTGCATGTGTCAATGCAAATGGCGGTCACACCCGTTATTGACTTTCCTGTTTGACCCCTACACCAGTTAAACCTCTCTCGCGCATTAACATTATCGTGAATGAAATTGACTGATGTTTACATGTCTTCTTAAATCATTAATTATCTCAAATGCATCATATGTATATACTTCACATATCAATCCGTGGAGCTATTCCAGATTTCGTGAGTGGTGCTGAGTATATTTTACAATAGGATGATGTGCCACACTTTCCATCCTTAATGAAGACACAGTTTTTGAACTTGTTCTTTTCTGTATCCATATTGCTGTAAACAAATGGAAGGGTGAATATTGAAGAAAAAGTGATACACATACAGCTGTTATAGGTGACCCCAATGCCTGGTGGCCTTCTTGGATTCTGAAATGGGACCAAAATGCACCGGAAACCTGCCCCTACTTTGGAGCATGACACCACACTGACTTCACAGTTGAGTTGCCTTTCCACCAGATCTTCTGGCCCGAAGTGACAACATCCAAGAAGGTCTCCTGGCGGCCATATTGAATATTGGAGCGCCACCAAAATCGATAGGGACACTCATCACCACCACCCCATTATATCATAAAAATTACAGATCGATCAAGCAACACATTCCAGAGTTTTTGAGCTGGATAGGCCTAGCATGTGGACATGCACTCACAGTAAACAAGCTAAACATACCACAATGCACTCATGTCTCCATTTTCCTTGAGATGGGGAATAATAAAGGAATAAGTCCCGAGAAGCAGTGGTTTACAGAGATTTTATCATTATAAAATTACTGTAACCCAGTGCTTCAAGGGGCTTATTGCTTTGATAAAACGGTTACCCGACATATAGCCCATTAAATAAACACAAAAGAAAAAAAAAAATCAACAATTTATTGGTAATAATGCAACAATAAAATTGAGAACTTCTTCCACCAAGCAAGATAGAGTGGACAGAATGGTTGGCCAGCAACACAGACGCCAAGATTGCTTTTTCATCTAGAGCCATTATCATGTCACATCCGGCTATTTGGGCTCGCTAATGTTGATATACTATGAAAGCAGGCTATTTTGAATGTCTCCTTCGTTCTCCTGAAGATCCCGTTAAATAATTTTAAGTTCGTTTCGCTTTTCGAGTTTCCTTGTTCTCAACTTGAGCCGATCGGCCAAATCATTACAACCAGCCGTAAGAGTAGGGAACGATTGACTTTTGTCCTCCACACTTGCCGGTGTCCAGGAAAATATGTTGAATTGTGCTTTAGTTTACTAGCCAGCTTGTCAATTAGCTAGCGTTCACTACAATGGATGTGGTTACCCTACACGTAGCCCATAAAATAAACACACAAGAAAAAGTCAACAATTTATTGCTAATAGGCCACTGAAATAGCGAGCAAGTTACCAACATCGCTTGCGATGCAAAAGTAATATCAAACTCTAATGCAATAGCTAGCTAGGTAGATAGCCAACTGGTTATTGGGTTAAAAGGCTAAACTTTGCTGACACTGAAATAGTGAGTAAAACGTCTTGAAACAAACATAACCTAACGAGTCAGCTGAGCGTAGAGCAGTCTGTTGCTCACAGGGATATTTTGTGCTGCGGCCTGCCGCATTGGGTTAGAGTAATTTTATACCGGCATGGAACGCAGCTCAGCCAATCACATTTAAGGATGGGAAGAACCCGTTCAGTAAAAGAGAAATAACTTACAATCAAAAGTGAAAATGACATCCAGAAAACATCTAGCTTAGATGTGAAGTCTGTCACCACCTTTGAGCAAATGAGCCAAAACATGCATGCAATGTTGACATGTTGTTGTGTTTTTTTTTTCTTTGCTTGCTGTTTTAATGTTCTGGATCTTACTGTTGTACTAGTTGAAAGCTTCGGTATGTAAGAGAATTTGTCTGGAAATCGCGGATATTTACTCTATATTGCTGCATTGCTGAGCCATTCAATATCCGATCTTTGAATGAGTTCAGTTAACCTGTGGATTGTTTGTTTTAGATTGTTGCTGTGCTCTTTGTAAATCATTGGAACCTTGAGATTGTGAACTGAATTGGGAAATTTTGGCTTGTCTGACTGATTGTTCAGCCCGCTGCGGCTTTCTACTCAATCTAATTAGACTTTGCCTGCATCTTCTTTTCGGCTCTTTTCTCTCTCATCACCTCTCACACTCTCTCAATTCTCATGTTCTCTTTTCAGCCAATGCCTGTATACTACACACTGCTTACTGAGTGGGAAACGCTGACTCTGGCCTAACTCGTGCAGGACTCTCTTTCTAATTATCCTACCTATGCCATTCAGTTATTTGTTCCCCCTCTCACTTCCTCCACTCTCAAGCACACAAGGTTCTCAGACTACCACATCATCAGTCCGCCATTTTAGATCTGAGTCCGCCCTCTAAGATCTGAGTCCACCATTTTAGAATTGAGTCCGCCCTCTTAGATCTGAGTCCACCATTTTAGATCTGAGTCTGCCCTCTTAGATACAAGCCCTCCATTTTCTATCTGAGTCCAAGCCTGCCATTTTAACCCCTCCCTTTTGGGTACGCAGACTTACTTGCATACGCATACACACACACACACACATCCTACCTTTAGTCTATTTGTATATGCTGTTTTACAATATAACAGCTATTTAATCCTTCCTGTGTATTTATTGTTTTATTCAAGTAGTGTTGATTGCCTGTTAATTGCTACTGAAACATAATAAACATTTTTATATATTTTCATTAAATGCTTCTGGTTGTCTGAATATTGCCTGAACATTAGCTTGAATCTAACTTCTGCCAGGTCAAGAGCTCCCCTTTCCTTCAGTGTGTGGTTATATTGACACTAGATGTTTATGGTAATTATATGGCTATTGAATTTAGCATTGATAATCAAGCCCAGTTTTCCCATTTTTGATGAATATTGTAATCATTCATTTATGACATAAATTGTGATTATAGCAATTTGGCATTTATGGTGAAACGCTAATGAGACTTAGCCATTCAATTGCAATTAATTTTCCCTTTTCTAGAAGGGTGGTGCCCCAAGGAACTTAAAGTCTTAGTAAATATGTAACTAATTTATTAGTAAATAATTACATTTAATAGCCATTGTAATGCCCTTTCAAGCTGTTGCACCTACATAATTCTGGTGCCCCGCGTGAGGCCTAGTATTGTTGGTTTCTCTAATATTCTGCCAAATATTAACTGGACGCTTTTTTTTTTTTTTTTATGAATTTGGCATCTCCAATCCCACCCGAATTTGGAATGCCCAATTGGGGAACTATGTACAAAGCTTGCTCGTATGCGACCCCTTGCTGCCAACTCAGGATAGTGAAGACAGTTCACGGCTCTCCTCCGAAGCACGTGCCTGTCAGCCACTGATTCTTATACACTCGCTGGTTGAATCTTCGCAAGTTCAGAGCGAGGGCGGAGGATACCCGGACATGAACCAAGCCGGAGTCTTCCTGACGAGCGCCCGTCTGGCCAACAGGAGGCGCTGGAGCAACGAACAAAGCTGTTATCGAATACCCAAATCCGGCAGTCCCTTCCCAATTTGTAACCCTGTAGCGCGATAGCCAATTGTGCGCTACTCTGAAAAAGCTGCCGACCCCTGCCGGTGGGTACGCCGAGGCTCGAACCCGCGACGTGGTGATCACCTCTGCACTGCAGCGCAGTGCCTTAACCGTGTGAGCCACCCGGCAGCACAACTGGACGCTTTATATCGAGTAAATAGAGGTTCTTCTGTGGACTCAAATTTTTCCAGGAAGTTTGACTGCTAATGAATAAGCCAGTTGTGGTTGTGAATTGTCACAGTGTATTCTTATAGTCCATTGTGTGAATTTTGTTCCTCGTCATCTCATCAGAATAAGTGCGTGCTTGGAATCACAAATCTGGTGTTGATTCATTTTCAGCACCTTAATTAGTGAATCTGATAAATTTGTTGTATGAGCAGTGCTAAATCCCCACTACGATCTACTAACCAGTAAAGTTACGAGCAATGTTGTTGCATATTAACCGCTAATAAGCAGAAATAAAACCAGCCAATCAAATAGTTGCTTTTCAGTCACAGGTCAGCGGTCCACTACCTGTGCATTCTTTTGTGGGAGTACACCACAGAGTTTCCCACTAAGCAACTGGTGTTGTCGTCCCATCATTCTTAAAATACCGTAGTGTTACTTTTCTTTGCTTGCAGAAGAGCACCTAAAGGGGGGGTCCCCTGACATTGTCTGTTCGCCTGTTCATCAGGGAGACGAGTCTTACACCCTCATCAGCGCTTGGAGCTGAAGCTCCTAGGAATCGACAAGAGAATCGTGTGGCACAGGCTAGGGTTAGAGAGGCCCTAGGATATGACATCTTTGAGCAGAGTGGAGCAGAGTACGTGGTCGTAGACAAATACCCTGCTCCTCCCGTCGTTACTAGCACCTCTCAACGACCACATGACATTCCAGAGCTGGAACCCATACCAGCTCGTAGTCGTGATACGAGCTTGTCACAAGTCAGAGACAGGGCTACATGTCGACCGTCTTCCCCGGGAACGTCCTCGGGATATCACCCCCGTAGAGGGACGCCCTCACCAAGAAGGGGGAGCGGGCGCATACAGCGAGCAGCTGTACTCACCCACTGAAGATTCAGATGGATGTTCGCGAGACCACACTATTGGCCTGCGCATGCATCAGCTTGACTAATTTGCCAGGGATGTTGAGCACTTTGACCCTGGGAGTGGAGACACCAACATTAATGATTACCTTTGCGAAATCGAGCATTGCCTTGCCAACTTGCCTCATGCTATGTCGCATGAGAAGTTAAAACTTTTCCGGAAAACTACTTCCAGAAGCGTTCAGTTTCATTGAGACACAGCCGTCATGCATGCAGGACAGCTATTCAATACCATGCATACACTCCATCTGCAGTGGGTAGGTTAAGTCCTTCTACCCACTGCACGCTTTCGTACCATTTCATAATAATGGCCACTAGGTCACATGATCACAACCATCCAATCAGCGTACTCATCTTGCCTTAAAATTCAGAATCTATAACATCTTTTGTCATTGGCTCCGGGCGACCCACGTGATCAAACATTATGGCTTCCTCCACAACAAGCGACGTCATGGACGTTTTGATGAAAAAAAGACGAGGAAAAACTGTGAGGTATATGGCATATCGACAGTTTAAGAATCTACCAGATGGAAGCTATAAAGTCTGTGCTGCTGGGGAAAGATGTTCTCGTCTGTATGCTGACTGGCAGCGGCAAATCCTTGTGTTTCAAAGGCCTGACTTTGGCGATTTCAACCGCTCGTAAGTCAGGCCAGTCACTTTTGTCACCCTCGGGCCAGACTGCAGATCCAGCCGTGTTAGTCGTGTCTCCGTTGGTGACATTAATTAGCACCCAGGTTGCTCATTTGAGGAGCATCGGCATCACGGCGATCAATCTACATGCTGACTGTGACAACTTGGGCCGGGTGTTGGAGACTGAGTCTGAGAACAGGTTTCTAAATCTGTTATAATAATTGTCTAGATCTATAAGTATCATCTTAAAATTCAGTTCAGGCCGTGAAGTGACAGTCTAATTATCCTGATTTAAACAGGGCTCAATTTGGGTCATGATTATGCCAGCAAAATAAGGCTATGGTTTGAGCCTTACTCGCTAGCAAGCTAGTTGGCTACCTAGCTAATAATAGGATAGCTAGCAAGCCAAAGTGCTGCCAAGCTGTGTGTCATAATTAGCGTGCCATTGTATTTAGCTACATGGCCAACGAGCAAGCGAGCTTAAAGGCTACAGTTCGCTCACAACTGAATACTCGCGAGCGAGCTGTTTTGCTAGAGACATCGATAACTATAATATTTCAGTTAGCATGCCAATGTTACTTTATTTAACATCCTAGAGTCGCTTTCACACCGGATGCAAAACGAATTTTTCGCACGACAGATTATATTCAAAGTCAATGCAAAGACGCGAATACTCACAAAAACATAGTCTTCCACGTGCGAACGTATTTCCTAATCTTATATCGCACTGACATACCAGGCAGAAGTATGACAGCCCTTCGGCACAACGGTATATCCTTTTTTTTGGGAGTATTTTCTGCCATGATCATCGCGGATTGTTTACCGTTTACATGTTGCTTCCGCTATTCCGTCTGCTGCTGGCGACGCATTTATAAGCTCGGCGCTGATTGGTCCTCAGTCGTTGTCGACTTGCGCTTGACACCTGGTGGCCATTATTATAAAAGAGTACGAAAGTGTGCAGTGGGTAGAAGAACTTAACCTACCCACTGCAGATGGAGTGTACACTATGCAAGGTTCTGCGCGAAGAATACTCGCCATATACTGATGAAACATCAGCTAAGCTTAGTGCCATTCGCATCTTGCAGGGGAAGTCAGAGCCTCTTCGTGAATACTAAAGGTGCTTGAGAAATGCACGCTAACAGCGTTTTGAATCCCGACGTCTTTATTGCGCTCTGGTCAGAAAAATCCGCTATCATCCAGACTTTATAAGTTGGGTCAGACTGGCTCCCCTCTTCTGCTTGCGCACAAAAGTCATTGCCTTCTCTTGGCAGACTCGCCACAGAGGCTCTTCAAGGCCATTGGGATATGTGCACTTTCTATCCAGATTGGAAAGAAACACTTTGTCCACTTCATGAGCGTGGTACCCCAGCTTGATTTCGCTCTCCTTGCGGGAACTGACATCCTTGTAAGGTTAGGCACTCAGCTGGACACTGTAAATCAGATATTGTGGTCTCAGGCAAGCATTGACAAACAGCCAGTTGTTGCTGAGGCACAGCATATGCTGTCAGGGCAAACCATTCCCCAGGCATGCCAGGTCGCGAGTGAGCTTGACCTAACCATCCCAGCCAGGACGGTTAGCATCCCTGTCTGCCTTATGATCCTGAAGGGACAGAGGATATCTGGATCACTGGCATTTTTCCACTGCCTATTATGTTTCTGGAACCTCAAACTGACAGTTTGTGGCACGCCAATGCTTGAGATAAATAACCGCTCAATATACCTGTTAGTCCAGAACTTGACTAGAATACCAATTAATATGACTTTGCGGCGACCCCTTGGGTTGCTGATCGACAGCTCCTTCCATGACTTTGAGTTGACCGTTCCTGGGATAGGAGAGCTCTTTGAGTAGAGAACAGGACCTTGCACAAGTCCTTTCTACTTACCCAATTCGGATGGTCACTATTGCTCCCCATGAGGTGCTACAGAATGAAGCAATTTGCAGTGCTGCCTTGGGTTCAGAACCTGAAATGGTTGTGTGCGCCCTTGCTGTCCACCCAGAAGGTACAACCTCACTTGGTGGCGAAGCCGGTCCCCTGCCAGAGGAATCTTACCCAGGCTTGGATGCAGAAATTGCACAACAACTTGTTAAGGCAGATGCTTAAAACAACCGAGGATCAGAGATGAAATCTGAGGGAGTTGTTTTATGACTTCCGACAGATCTTCTCTAAGGACTCCAATGATTGTGGGGTCACTGAGCTCCACACAGTCCACATCCCCACTGACCCTAATGCGCCACCAACATTTGTACGCCAGTACAAAATCACTTTGGCAGCTTATGAGTCTATCCAAAAGATACTCTGTACACTGCTAAAGAAGCACATAATTTGAGAGTGCAACTCCACCTACAACAACTCACCGCTGTGGCCGGTGTTGAAACCGAATGGCAAGTAGCGTTTCACAATTGACTACCGGCAACTTAATAAGCAGGTTACCCTTTCCCGGTGGCCATGATCCACTTGGATCAGGAGCTTGCGAAAGTAAAAGAAGCCCGTTTCTTCTCAACGGTTGACGTGTCTAATGGGTTCTGGACAATGAAAGTCAACCCAGTGGACCAGCACAAGTTGGCTTTCTCCTTTGGTAATTGCCAGTTCACCTGTAATAGATACCCATTTAGATATTCAAACTCTCCTAAAGAGGTTTCTTCCTATACAAGGCCATGAGTGATGCTGCCGCACATGGCAACCTCATCTATGTTGACAACATTTTAATGCGAAGCCAGTCTTTTGAGGTGCACCTGGCTGAAATCTGACATGTGCTCAACCAGCTTTCCAGTGCAGGAGCAAAGCTGTCCCTTCAAGGGTCAGTGGTGCCACACTAAGGTAGAGTACGTGGACTTGATAGTGGGCGCAAATGGCATTGAACCTCAGACGGGGAGGGTCCAAGCCATTCAAGATCTGAAAGCCCCATCCACTCTGTCAGAACTCAGGAGCTTTCTGGGCATCAGCAATTACTCCTGGAAATTCATAGAGGACTATGCAGGCACAGCAAGCGCTCTTACAGACCTCTTCAAGAAAGATAAACCTTTTGAATGGGAAAAAATGACAGTCATTCCAAGAGCTAAAACAAAAGCCATGTTCAGCACCTTGCCTTGCTTACCCAGACAAGGATAAATAATTCTACCTGGAGGCAAGTTTCTCCTCCCACTGCCTCAGTGCTGCCCTAGACAGAGCTTTGACACTGAGAGACGGGTTGTGGCATACGCCAGCCGATCACTGAGCAGTGTTAAGCTGAAGTTCTCAGACTTCGAGAGAGCCGTCCTCGCTACAGTCTGGGCTGTGGAACATTTCCGAAGCTACATTGGAGGCCAGGAGGTGATTATTGAAACCTGCCACCAGCCGGTTGCCTTCCTCAATAGCCAGCGGCTGAGGGAGGGATGGGGTTCAAACAGTCGCATTGCAACCTGGATGAAGGCACTGTGGACGTATGACATAGAAGTCCGGTACGCCCAGAACAACAAAATGGCATTAGGCTAAGGCCTCGCCATATGTCAGGATTGCAACTGCGAAGGACAACCATGTACCCAGTGTCTTGTGGTAATGACACCTTCGCTCCCTTCCAATCATCATTATTATGACAAAATATTTGCCAAGACCTCTCAAAGGTCAACATAGATGGCTGCTCATTCCACTATGAGAGCCAAGTCCGAGCAGGAGTGGGAATTTTCTCGTGTGATCACCCTGTTGATCCACTAAACATTTACCAACTTGGCGCCAGGACAAGCCAGCATGCAGAGATTGCTGCAGTACTTCAAATTTTCCAAACCAGCTGGCATCTCAAAGAAGTTCTTGCCAAGCTGGTCTGGCCCGTTTGAGATTGTGGGAAAGCTTTCCCCAGTAGCTTACCAAATTCAGACCTCAAAACCAAGTCAGAAACCAGGCAATAAATGGATCCACTTCAATCAGATCAAGCCCTTTGAACATTCCAAGCTCCAAAGGCAGATGGACCCACATGTCACAATTAGGTAGAGCATGCCTAACTCACAGCCACGGCAGTCACTAACACCTAACCTGACATTCCTGCACAAAGGTAACAAGGTTCTGATTTGTTTCAGGATGCACTCGCCAATTCTAAATAATACCTTGCATGCTCTGGAATCCCAGTCTACAGTTAAAAAAAAAAAGTCTGTGCATATGCGCATGGTTAGAGATCAAATGCAGGATCTTGAGAGGGAAGTCAAGTTGGCGCCTCAGTCAACAATCTGAGCGGGGGTAGGATCCCTGCCTACCTAGTTCTTCTAGACATGGTCCAAGAAATCCAAAGATCTGCTACCACCACAGTTGTGCAAACTTCACAAGTACATCTAGCTTATAACCTTGGCAGTGCAATTCCAATCCATGTTAACCCTAAGAACCTAGAGATTTAGGATTTAGGATTCATCCTAAACTTACCCATTATTGAGAGACAAAACATTTATCAGCTCAAGTCTGTATTAAATGTTGGTTTCTCGAGAAAAAATATCCATGTACATATCAAAACACCACCCATGCTCGCTTACCATGATGACAACCCCTCTCTCTACCTCCAACCCAACCTGAACATGTGCACCAACACAAAAGGCACACATTGGGTCTGTCCTAGTAACCCCTTTATCCGAGACTCGACTGACTACCTTTAGGGCTTGAGGGCTGACGGCCCTGAACAGAAATGTCAAGGTAGTCTGTCTGTCAATGACAAAAAAATCGGACATGAGGGTGGAACGAGCGGGTAACCGATGGCTTGTCAGTACTCCTGCCACTGAGTTACTGATGTCATTTGACCATCATGGACACAATCACTAAGTTAATGATACCAAATCAAACGGTGTTCCTAAATGTCCCCCAAGGGGCCATGGTACATATAGCTGACATCATCCTCCATCATCTCAATCTAGCAAATAATTAGCTTGCCATGCGTACTTGTGACGCAATGGCGTGAGAGATCAATCTTTGTTCATTTCATTGACAAAACATTATCGACTATAACTAGAGCGAGACGTAGGTATTCCGAAACCGGTTAGCACCAAGGGGAGCGACTCTTACATGCCATTACACAGTGATTTTCATACAACTGAAACCGGTTTGCCTAATAATAAAATGGTACAGTCGGCAACAGCATTTGTGAATATTGTATTGTGATTGAATATAATGATCAGTGCATAGTGTTTTCAGACTGCCTATAAAACTTACGGCCAGGCGCATCGTTTGACCTGAAAAATCCGGGGCTAATATCCCTCCCTTTATTGAAAATAATTAGTCCTGGCTAATTCTAGACGGTTGTCCTTTATTAACACATTTTCCTATTCGAGAGTAATCAAGTAGCAATTAAAGACACTGCTTCTCTCCCCCAAGCGAAAATAATGGGCTACATTCAGAACCGAAAAATAATTTGATTATAACTAGATTTAGTCAGTAAGCATGGCTTACACGATACCCCCCGCAACAACAAGTAGTCAGGCAGTACCACAGTCAATAGACCTTCCAGCAAGAAAAAAAATTTCAAAATCGGATGAGAAGGTTATGAGATCTAGGTCCGGAAGCACATACGCACGCACACACACACAGACACACGCACAGACACACACACGCACGCACACACGGACAGACAAAGCAAATCCAGTATACCCCTCTAAACTTCGTTGTGGGGGGTATAATAAACTTCATTGCGGGGGGTATAATTAGGTCTATGCACCATCACTCGGCGACAGCATTTCATAACTCTTCATTGAATTAAGTTAATTTCAGCGGCAAGTACGTACAACTGTTTTTGCAGCAGGTCACTCAGCTTGCTGTAAAAAATAGACAGCTGTCCAATTGTAAAATGTAAACGGACGAAACCACGTACTAGTCAGCAAAATTACCTTCAATCGCTGAAGAGTTCTGAAATGCCGTCGCTGAGTGACGGTGCATATACCTAATTATAATCAAATTATTTTTCTGTACTGAATGTAGCCCATTAATTTTGTCACTTTTAGATCGCATGGGGGAGAGAAGCCGTGTCTTCAAATGCCACTTGATTATTCTTGAATTGGAAAATGTGTTAATAAAGGAAACCCTTCAAGATTTATCCAGCACCAATTATTTTCAATAAAGGGAGGGATATTAGCTCCATAATTTTCAGGTCAAATGACGTTTCGTTTTGTGAACAATAACTTGTTTTAGAAAACATCATCAATAAATTTTAACAAATCCTCGGACCAGCGCGAGTGGTAGCATCTAAAAATAGCATATCAGAGTAGTCGATAAATTTGCGTGTTCATTGCATACTTTTTTCCGATTGCTAAAAGAAATCTATTAACACAAATATGGTATTGTAAATAATTTGAATATCAACTCTAGATATCCTTTTAACATGTGAGTTAAAGAAGGCCTAGACTTTAACTGAAAAAGGAACCATTTTGAAAGCGATGTCCCCATGACATCGCGCTAATCTTCAATCACGATCATGTCGACTATCCAGATATCGATCGTTTGTAGGTGCTTACATCATCGCAAAATTCTAACACATAATTATTGATATGGACAAATCATTAAACTCTATGCGTGTAAGATAACAAAATATTCACAAATAATTCTGTGAAAAGATCTTTTACTCTCGTAACAGCTAATTTCATTAGACAAAAGAAATGTGTCCACAAATTATAAGGGAGTCATGGAATGTTTTATCTTTGCAATGGCTCATTTAGAATTTTAATAGTAACCCTTTAAGCTGTTATTATAAATATTGACAATAACTGCAGGAGTATATATAGTGCAACTAAAAGTAAAATAATTTAAGAGTTGTTTGACATTTTCAGAACAAGATGTTGGAAATTGTTCAACAAGATATAAAATGAAATCCAACTGTGCAATGCAGTATATAATATTATGTTACATGAAGCATTAAAAGTTGTTTGAATCTTTAATTTCAATCATCTGAAAATAAAAAAGTCAAAATGCATACAACCGCAAACTGTTTTTTATTCGAAAGATGACAAGCAAACTATTGACTCACACTGATAAAATTTGACTGTGTTTCAACCTGTCATGAGTCAATTTGACTAAAGGTCATGGAAAGCAAAATGAATCACTGGCAACTGTAATGCCCTTTAAAGCAGTTACACCTACACACACAACTTGCAGGTTAGCGCAAGACCAATCACAAAATCACAGAGAAACACACAGTTTGCAGGTTAGCGCAACACCATTCACACCATCACAGAGAAACACACAGCTTGCAGGTTAGTGCAACACCAATCACATCAACACAGAGAAACACACAGCTTGCAGGTTAGCAAGACACCGATGAAACAAACACACAGAGAAACACACAGCTTAGCACAACAGCAGTCAAAGGAACACAGAGAAACACACAGCTTGCAGGTTAGCGCAACACCAGTCACCCCAACACAGAGAAACACACAGCTTGCAGGTTAGTGCAACACCAATCACATCAACACAGAGAAACACACAGCTTGCAGGTTAGCAAGACACCGATGAAACAAACACACAGAGAAACACACAGCTTAGCACAACAGCAGTCAAAGGAACACAGAGAAACACACAGCTTGCAGGTTAGCGCAACACCAGTCACCCCAACACAGAGAAACACACAGCTTGCAGGTTAGTGCAACACCAATCACAACAACAGAGAGAAACACACAGCTTGCAGGTTAGAGCAACACCAATCACACTCACACAGAGAAACACACAGCTTAGCACAACAGCAGTCAAAGGAACACAGAGAAACACACAGCTTGCAGGTTAGCGCAACACCAGTCACCCCAACACAGAGAAACACACAGATTGCAGGTTAGCCCAATACCAATCACACAAACACAGAGAAACACACAGTTTGCAGGTTAGCACAACACCAATCACACAAACATAGAGAAACACACAGTTTGCAGGTTAGCACAACACCAATCACACAAACACAGAGAAACACACAGCTTACAGGTTAGCGCAACAACAATCACCCAACACAGAGAAACACACAGATTACTGGTTAGCCCAACACCAATCACAACAACACGGAGAAACACGCAACTTGCAGGTTAGCAAAACACCAATCACACAAACACAGAGAAACACACAGTTTGCAGGTTACTGCAACACCAATCACACAAACACAGAGAAACACACAGTTTGCAGGTTACTGCAACACCAATCACACTAACACAGAGAAACATGCAGCTTGCAGGTTAGCCCAACAGCAATCACACAAACGCACGGAAACACACAGCTTGCAGGTTAGCGCAACACCAATCACCCCAACACAGAGAAACACACAGCTTGCAGGTTAGTATGACACCAATTACACAAACACAGAGAAACACACAGCTTGCAAGTTAGCGCAACACCAATCACAACAACACAGAGAAACACACACCTTGCAGGTTTGCACAACACCAATCACATTAACACAGAGAAACACACAACTTGCAGGTTAGCCCAACACCAATCACACCAACACAGAGAAACAAACAGCTTGCAGGTTAGTGCAACACCAATCACAAACACACAGCTTGCAGATTAGCATAACACCAATCACACTAACACAGAAAAACACAAAGCTTGCAGGTTAGCGCAACACCAATCACAAACACACAGGTTGCAGGTTCGCACAACACCAATCACACTAACACAGAGAAACACGCTGCTTGCAGGTTAGCACGACACCAATGAAACAAACACACAGCTTGCAGGTTAGTAAGAACCAATCACTACAACACAGAGAAACACACAGCTTGCAGGTTAGCGCAACACCAATCACACTAACACAGAGAAACACATAGCTTGCAGGTTAGCGCAACACCAATCACCCCAACACAGAGAAACACACAGCTTGCAGGTTAGCATGACACCAATTACACAAACACAGAGAAACACACAGCTTGCAGGTTAGCGCAACACCAATCACCCCAACACAGAGAAACACACAGCTTGCAGGTTAGTATGACACCAATTACACAAACACAGAGAAACACACAGCTTGCAGGTTAGCGCAACACCAATCACAACAACACAGAGAAACACACACCTTGCAGGTTTGCACAACACCAATCACATTAACACAGAGAAACACACAACTTGCAGGTTAGCCCAACACCAATCACAACAACACAGAGAAACACACAGCTTGCAAATTAGCGCAACACCAATCACAACAACACAGAGAAACACACAGCTTGCAGGTTAGCCCAACACCAATCACACAAACACAGAGAAACACACAGCTTGCAAATTAGCGCAACACCAATCACAACAACACAGAGAAACACACAGATTGCAGGTTAGGCCAACACCAATCACACCAACACAGAGAAACACACCGCTTGCAGGTTAGCCTAGCACCAATCACACTATCACAGAAAAAAACACAGCTTGCAGGTTAGCGCAACAGCAATGAAACAAACACAGAGAAACACACAGCTTGCAGGTTAGCACAACACCAATCTCACCAACACAGAAAAACACACACCTTGCTGATTAGCACAACACCAATGAAACAAACACAAAAAAAACACACAGCTTGCAGGGTAGTACACCAAGTAACACACAAACACAATCAGCTTGCAGGTTAGCGCAACACCAATCACACTAACACACAGAAGTACACCGCTTGCAGGTTAGCGCAACACCGGCATCACCAGCACAGTGAAACACATGGCAAGCAGGTTAGCAGAGCATCAATGACACCAACACAGAAACACACAGCTGGCGGGTTAGCATACCACCAATCACACTAACAGAGTGAAACACATAGCCAACAGGCTGGCACAGCACTGATCTCACTAACACAGAGAAACAGGCACTAACTGGCTCGCACAAAACCAATCACACTAAAACACATAGCCAGAAAGCTGGCACAGCACTGATCTCACTAACACAGAGAAATGGGCACCAAAAGGTTAGCACAACATAAGCACACAAACACACTGAAACCCACAGTCAGCAGGTTAGAACAAAACCATTCACACTGTAACAGTGAGAAAGACGCAGCCATAGATACTATACAGTATATTTATGGACGCAACTCAAGAGCCTAGCGCAGCACCAATCACACTGAAGCGGAGAGAGACATACAGCAAGTAGCCAAGCACAACACCTGCAGGGTTGAGCATTAACCATGGTCCAATGGCCAGCCATGAAAAGTTACAATCTGGCCACTGTAATTTCAGAGTTGTTGGCCTGCCGAGGCCAAGTTTTTTGTCAGCAAACTTTTCTGATTTAAACAATCTGTGTGCACATTTGGCATTTAAAATCTGCTAACGTTCTATGAGCTTTCAATGTGATCGCAAGTCGATATTATGAATGTTAATCGCCAGTCAGATGTGTTAACGATTACCGGGGTGTGAAAATGCGGGTTTACAGTTAACCTAATGTCAAGTTCACAGAAGTTGAACCACTGGACAGAGATGAGAGGCAAAGGACAACGATATTGCTGCCACATTATGAGCGGCAAGCAGCATTCATCTTGAACAGCAACAATAAAACTGGATAGGGTATGCTTGGGCAGGCCTTATGCAGCAATAGTGAGTGGAATTACAGATGGCTCAAGTCCGGAAATTTTGCTTCTATTTTCTAGCATCATCAAGCAAAGTTTGGAGCAGCGAATAAAAATCTGGGTTTTTAAATGCTTTTCTGAGCTTCAGAAGTGCAATTCACTAAGAGAAAAGCACATCTCTACTTGGATAATGTTCAATATCATTCACAATGAACGTGAACCATGTGGCCCAAGGCAGTTCAAGCCTTAATAACTACAAGCTGAAATAGGCTCGTCTTTAAGGCTCCTTATTTGGAATGGGAAACTCATTGGGGCCAGGCTGAAATGCAACTAGGTGAAACAGTTAGCAACACTTTCTGTAGTACTGAGACTTATTTTGAATGGCCCATTTAGAGCCTATGTTCATTTTTTACGATATAATGTACCTTGACAAATTAGGCCTTTTGTAATTGTCCTGAATTGGAGAGAAAAATCATTCTGAATTGGCTAGGAAAACCCACATTTTGACCGCACCGACACTACAGGCGACACTACCGACACTGACAGGCGAAAAACGTCTGTATTTATCAATACAGACAATGATGTATTTATCATCTGGACCTCAGAGGAGAGAAGAGGGGGAAAGGTATGTGTGGTGCAGAGGTGTGTGCGTTTAAGTCCAGTAGACGAGTGCGGGCGAGTGTTTGTGTGTGTGTATTTGCACCTGCTCAATCTCCTCTATGGCATCCTTCACCACAGCAGTGCAAGAGAGCAGGACCTCCAACACAGCAGCCTGGTTATCTGCACAAAACAGCACAACAGCAAATCACAATCGAGCATGCAACCTGCATCACAAATGCTGATTTTCGACTCTATACGCCAAGTCATTTATAAATCAAATCAATTGCCAGGTCACCAAGACGATGCCTTGACAATGAAGCCATAGCTTTCTGTTCCAACATAAGGGCTTTGAAGCATGTTTGTAATTTTGGAATTGTGGCTCCACCCACTTAAACAGTGGTAATGTGCCAACCCGCTTTCACAAAACACCAAAACCACCCTGCCCTGAAACCATTAAATTCTTGGCCTGGATTCTTCAACAGTAACCTGTTTCACAGGAGCACACCCTTACAACACCTCCGCTTGCAGCAGTTCATAGCAGGTACTCTAAGCTGTGTAAGATCAAGAGGTGGCTGAGGTCTAAATGAGTGCGATGCCATGGTCCTCCGAATCATAAAACAAAGAAACTTTTCGAGTGGAAAATGACTTGACTTCTGCGCGCTCTATGATCTAACAGAGCATATTTTAAAAGTAAAACCATCCATCCATTTTCTATACCCACTTATTCCTCACTAGGGTCGCAGGGCGAGCTGGAGCCTATCCCAGCTGACTACAGGCAAAGGCAGGGACCCACCATGATCAGCTTGCCAATCCATCGCAGGGCGCACACACCATTCACCGACCATTCACTCTCACACTCATATCTATGGGAAATTTAGTGTCTCCAATTAGCCTGACATGCATGTCTTTGGACTGTGGGAGGAAACCGGAGTAAACCCACGTGAACACGGGGAGAACATGCAAACTCCACACAGAAAGGCCCCAGGCCGGATTCGAACCCACAACCTTCTTGCTGTGAGGCAGCAATGCTAACCACTGTGCCAAATCAAAAAGCAATGACTCACTTTTTCACCACAATAAGCCCGCGCGGAAATTCCGCATTTACACCGCAAATCCATAGAAATGAGGCCCTGTACACTGGGCTCACAGGCAAATTTCTTAGAAACGTGCATGTCATCTTGTATTGGCCGTAGTTCAGTGAATATTTGAGTAATAAAAACATATGTTATATATCAAAAGAAAGCTTAGAGACTACTTTACATTTAAACATGTGCTATTGACATTCACTTATATTGTATACACCCTTTGTGAAAGCTGAGAAAAAAAATTTAAAAAAAATTTCTATCAATGAAATTGTTTTTTTTTTTTTTTTTTCTCCAGTGTCACAAGTGTTCTTACTCTGTTTATAATACAAGAGACATTTAGTGCACTGTTTTTATTGTTTATCTCCAGTATTGAACTTGCTGTGACAATCAGCAAAGCATGAGCTGCCCTTTTTTCATACATAAGTACACAAGGCATTTGCTGCACCGCCACATGGATTTGCTTCGCTTGACCGGACATTCTGCATTAGTTGCATCAGGGTGGGTTCTCATGTAAAGCTTGTGCTTCTCCAAGCACACAATGCATGTGTGATCCTTCCCTTGCCCACATTCTGCAAACTGACATGTATCTTCTGGTATCAAGCGCCCGGGATCCACTCCTGGGCTTAAAGCACCCCCGCGTTTGAGACAACAGAAATTTCTTATGAGTTGGTGCATGAGCTCGACTAAGAACCCTCGGAAGTCTCGCTTCTGTTTGCGAGGTTGGACATGGGAGATACAAGATACGAGATACTTTGCACAAAATGTCTCAAAGTTTGTTTGTGAGGAAGCCAGCGGATGTTTCTCGACGATTCAGCGCAATAGCGGTCATATCCGGGTGCGGTCGTACCGAAAACACCCAAACAAAAGCACGTGTACCATATACCCGCTGCAGCAGGTTACCGCAGTGACCCAGTCAGCCCGCCAGAGCGGGTCATCGTGGCGTATGGTAAGCACCCGCTACGGCGGACTGACGTGGCGAAAAGGTTAAGATCACGAGCCAGTTTACAATAGAACATAGATAATATTTCAAATGTTGAAACGAGACATTTCATATTTTTATCCACAAAAAGAGTTTATTTCAAATTTTCTGGCTGTAATAGGTCTCAAAAAAGTTGGGACACAGGCAAAAAAAAATAAATAAATAAAAATAAAAGGGCTGAAAAAGCAGTTCATATGTAAGAGAATCAGCTGAAAGAACATTTAGCAAGTAATTAAGTTAACTGGCATCAGGTGTGTAACATGATCGGCTACAAAAGGGATGTCTTTAAGAGGCTGAGTCTCTCAGAAGTAAAGATGGCCAGAGGCTCTCCAACCTGGGAAGGCATGCGTAAAAAAAATTGTGGAATAATTTAGAGGACCTAACGTGCTATTTTTCCAAGTTTATATTTTGGTCTTTGACTCCCCTAGAGTACTCCCGTAAAGTAAGAAAAAAAGGATACTTATTTTGCTCGTACTGCCATCCTCAAAAAAACCCATTTGTAGTCAATAGTAGTCTCTGCCTGAAACGCCTCATTGGGGTGGGTCTTCCGTTATGGCCCCCACTCCCCATGTGCCCACTTTCTTCTGACTGGCCAGCTCTGTGGAGGGCGGATCTGGCGGGATGAGGCAGCAGAACGCAGTTTTCCTGGTCCGGCAAAAAGAGTGAAACTGACGGGAATCAACGGGCATATTCTGCAATCTAACGCAGTACATGTGTATAGATCTAATGAAATTAACTTGTTCTAATAAATGCAACAGCGCAAGTGGAGGATGCAGTGCCAAAGTCTGGCAGCTCAAGCACGAATTTGCTATTGGCGACAGTTTGCTATGGCAACAGTTAGTGAGCACAGCGGTTTTACTACTCCGTGGCTCGGATGCAGGGAAAGCTTGAATCCACCCCATATAGACACATTTGTAGAACGGGTCGACAAACCCAAGTGTAGACCGGAGACCGTAGAAATCCGGTGGGTCTGAGTTTAGAGGGAAACATGGACAGTGTAGCTTGCCCTCAATCCTACCTATAGAGTAGAAACACCGATATACTCACCATCAAACCAAAGCTTTGGAAGGCAAAGGGTGGGCTACCATTGATACTAAATATCAAGGGTGTCTGACGTGTGCATACACCATCTTCATAAAAATTCTAGTTCCTGAAAATATAGCTTCTTCGCTTTCATTTGATATATGATGCATGTGGTTTGTTGTAAATTTTATTTTGCACACCAGCGGACCATTTCTGTGGAATTACCCCTAAGTCAGCTTAAGGAAATTATTTAGGGAGAATAGCCTTTTTTCCATGGGCCTAATTGGGAGACGTGGTAGTGCAGTGGTTAAGTAGGCTTGCCTTGGAATTGTGAGGTCCAGAGTTCAAGTCCTTGCCACAGCCTTCGCGGTGTGTTCTTGGGTAATACTCGTCACTGCCTCACTCCACCCAGGTGTACAAATGGGTACCAGCAAATGGTCAGGGAAACCTGACCCAGAGCTGGGGGAGCACCTGCGGGGGGGGAAGAAGCAATACCTAGTTGAGTTCAAGAGGGGGGGTAGCAATGCCTAGTCGCTTCATGCCACGTAAACCGGGGTGAACCATCGGCCACTAGGCTCAGAACAGACTAAATCTAACTCGAAGATGCGAATGAACTGAACGGTTGTGTCTGATAGATTTCTTTGATCAATTGAATAATTTTGTGGTTATCAATTATACAGCCCTGTAATGCCCTGCTGAAACTCCTTTTCAATTAATTAATGTCAGTTTACAGTTTCTGACCTAGTTACAGAAATGATCAGAAAAACTACAATTTCTCACAAATAATTAGACACAATATCATCTCATTTATTCTTAATATAAACTTTGATTATGTTTTAATCATACCTCAGTCTTTGTCTACTTATTATCATGACCAAAATTATCAAACTTATTTCTGGAGTCTATGTATCATTAATAAAACAGGTGTTTGTTTTATGCTAATGTAATGCGTGCAAATATTGTGAATTGCTTTTGAATTCATGAACAGTAACCCTATATTATTTTCTATTAGGTTTGCTGCATAATTTTGAAAATATCTTTGGTTTCAGTGAAATATCAAAAATACTTTTTTGCAGATTGAGCAAGATGTTGAGGTAATGAGACAATTGGTCAGAATCAAATAAAAATTTCAATTTTAAAATAAGTATTATCTCTGACCTTCAAGTAACTGTGCATGACTGTTAATAATCGATTTTCATGCGAAAAAATGTGAAAATGTGTATTATCTTTCCTAATGGTCTAATGGTCTTGACATTTTCAGTCTGTGGCAGTAATTAAAGGGGACCTATTTTGCGATATTTCCAAGGTTATATTTTGATCTTGGGCTCCCCTAGAGTACTCCTGATCGTTCAAATTCATGAACAGGGTCCTTATTTCGCTCATACTGCCTTCCTCAAAAAACCCCATTTGTAGTCAATAGTAGTGTCTGCCTGAAACACCTCATTGGGGTGGCTCTTCTGCTGTGGCCCCCACTCCCCGTGTGCCCACTTTCTTCTGACTGGCCAGCTCTGTGGAGGGCGGATCTGGCGGGATGAGGCAGCAGAAAACAGTTTTCCTGGTCCGGCAAAAAGAGTGAAACTGACGGGAATCAACGGGCATATTCTGCAATCTAATGCAGTACATGTGTATAGATCTAATGAAATTAACTTGTTCTAATAAACGCAATGGCGAAAGTGGAGGACGCAGTGCCAAAGTCTGGCAGCTCAAGCACGAATTTGCTATTGGCTACAGTTTGCTATGGCAACAGTTAGTGAGCACAGCGGTTTTACTACTCCGTAGCTCGGATGCAGGGAAAGCTTGAATCCACCCCATATAGACACATTTGTAGAACGGGTCGACAAACCCAAGTGTAGACCGGAGACCGTAGAAATCCGGTGGGTCTGAGTTTAAAGGGAAACATGGACAGTGTAGCTTGCCCTTCATCCTAGCTATAGAGTAGAAACACTGATATACTCACCATAGTAGCGGTAGACAGACAGCAAATTCAAGCTTGAGCTGTCAGACATTAGCACTGCGTCCTCCACTTTCGTTGTTGCGTTTATTAGAACAAGTTAATTTGATGAGATTTATACACATGTACTGCGTTTGATTGCGGAATTTGCTCGTCTATTCATTCGGGAGACGCGTCTCAGTTTCACTCTGAGGAGTCGGACCTGGAAATCTGCATTCTGCTGCCTCGTCCCACCAAGATCCGCCCTCCACAGAGCTGGCCAGTCAGAAGAAAGTGGGCACACGGGGAGTGGGGGCCACAGCAGAAGAGCCACCCCAATGAGGTGTTTCAGGTAGACACTACTATTGACTACAAATGGGGTTTTTTGAGGAAGGCAGTATGAGCGAAATAAGGACCCTGTTCATGAATTTGAACGATCAGGAGTACTCTAGGGGAGCCCAAGATCAAAATATAACCTTGGAAATATAGCAAAATAGGTCCCCTTTAATTACTGCCACAGACTGAAAATGTCAAGACCATTAGGAAAGATAATACACATTTTCACATTTTTTCGCATGAAAATCGATCATTAACAGTCATGCACAGTTACTTGAAGGTCAGAGATAATACTTATTTTAAAATTGAAATTTTTATTTGATTCTGACCAATTGTCTCATTACCTCAACATCTTGCTCAATCTGCAAAAAAGTATTTTTGATATTTCACTGAAACCAAAGATATTTTCAAAATTATGCAGCAAACCTGATAGAAAATAATATAGGGTTACTGTTCATGAATTCAAAAGCAATTCACAATATTTGCACGCATTACATTAGCATAAAACAAACACCTGTTTTATTAATGATACATAGACTCCAGAAATAAGTTTGATAATTTTGGTCATGATAATAAGTAGACAAAAACTGAGGTATGATTAAAACATAATCAAAGTTTATATTAAGAATAAATGAGATGATATTGTGTCTAATTATTTGTGAGAAATTGTAGTTTTTCTGATCATTTCTGTAACTAGGTCAGAAACTGTAAACTGACATTAATTAATTGAAAAGGAGTTTCAGCAGGGCATTATAGGGCTGTATAATTGATTACCACAAAATTATTCAATTGATCAAAGAAATCTATCAGACACAACCGTTCAGTTCATTCGCATCTTCGAGTTAGATTTAGTCTGTTCTGAGCCTAGTGGCTGATGGTTCACCCCGGTTTACGTGGCATGAAGCGACTAGGCATTGCTACCCCCCCTCTTGAACTCAACTAGGTATTGCTTCTTCCCCCCCCGCAGGTGCTCCCCCAGCTCTGGGTCAGGTTTCCCTGACCATTTGCTGGCACCCATTTGTACACCTGGGTGGAGTGAGGCAGTGACGAGTATTACCCAAGAACACACCGCGAAGGCTGTGGCAAGGACTTGAACTCTGGACCTCACAATTCCAAGGCAAGCCTACTTAACCACTGCACTACCACGTCTCCCAATTAGGCCCATGGAAAAAAGGCTATTCTCCCTAAATAATTTCCTTAAGCTGACTTAGGGGTAATTCCACAGAAATGGTCCGCTAGTGTGCAAAATAAAATTTACAACAAACCACATGCATCATATATCAAATGAAAGCGAAGAAGCTATATTTTCAGGAACTAGAATTTTTATGAAGATGGGGTATGCACATGTCAGACACCCTTGATATTTACTATCAATGGTAGCCCACCCTTTGCCTACAAAAGCTTCGGTTTGATTTCTGCACTGTGGCTGGTGGGATATTAACCCATTCTCTCAAGACAGTCTATATCATGCACAGTATAGAATAAAATTCCAAAAATCCAACCAATTTGTCTTTAGAGCACAGCCTTCACAAAGTGAAGAATTATAACTCCATGCATCTGTTAGCTTATTGCTGAGCCTCCACCCATCTTTGTTTTGAGGGATGAGACCTTTTTTGGAGGCTTCTTATTTACAATTACTGTATACAAATAGCACACCTGCTACACATCATCTTATGATTAAAACGTGTCACATCACACCTTTTTTGGAGTTTGTTGCAGTCATCAGATTTGAAATAAGCACATATTTTCAATAAACAAGTCCTACGCTGTCAACGCTCACTGCAAAGAATATATCGGTAAAACCCCTAAGCGAAAGCCCCCCCCCCCCCCCAAAAAAAACACCTAGCTACAGTATTGCCCCAGACAGTAATATTAAATTATTAGAAACTGAACCAAATTTTATCTTATATGTCCTAATATCAGACTACCTAATATTTACTCATTAATTATGAAAATACACTTTACTATTTTTCATGTGGTCAGTAATAAATTTAACTACAAAACCTAAAACCAGTCAAGTTGGCACGTTGTGTAGATCGTAAATAAAAACAGAATACAATGATTTGCAAATCCTTTTCAACCTATATTCAATTGAATACACTGCAAAGACAAGTTACTTAATGTTCGAACAGGTAAACTTTGTAATTTTTTGCAAATATTAGCTCATTTGGAATTTGATGCCAGCAACATGTTTCAAAAAAGCTGGCACAAGTGGCAAAAAAGACAGAGAGTTGAGGAATGCTCATCAAACACTTATTTGGATCATCCCACAGGTAAATGGGCTAATTGGGAACAGGTGGGTGCCATGATTGGGTATAAAAGCAGCTTCCCTGAAATGCACAGTCATTCACAAACAAGGATGGGGTGAGGGTCATCACTTAGGGGTCTATTCTCCCATGCGCTTAAGTCGAAAAAAGCGCGTAGCTACGCGCTTTTTAGCCTACGCGTATTCTTCCCTCGACTTAAGTCTGTGCATTACGCGCCTTGAAGGCACTTACGCGCTTGGGGCGGAGCAAGGCCAAAATCGGGGCGTTTCCGGGCGTTTCTCATGCAAATAACACTTACGCGTATTCTCCCCCTAGCTTACGCGCTTTTTCTGTTAAGCGCTTTTGAGGGCTGTATCAAGGTCAAGCGCCAACATTAGGCGAAATTGAATATTGCGTTTGATGTCGGTTATAGGTCGAATTTTAACATTACTTTTATTTGATTTAACACGGTAAAGGTTGAGACATTTAATATTTGATTGTTCTTCCTTATTTCTAAACTACATTTCTCAAAGCCATGATAATTTATCAAACGAAATCATCACATGATATTACGCATCAGCCTCTTCTCCAATCAGTTAAATTATAAACGCAAAACAATTAATACGAGTATACATAAGACCATCATTCTACCATGCCCTCAAAATCTAAAGCCAAAATGCCAGTCCTGCATTTGCTTGCACTCTTGCGTGATTGGGAAAGAGTAAGAAAAGCGCGCCGAGCTCGAAGACGAACACTCGTATATCGGCTTCGTTTGAACATCCTGGGACAAACAAACATCGAGTGCATCCAACGCTTTCGCCTGGACCGTGCATGAGGCAATCATCTATCTTTGCTGACTTCTGGATGAACAACTATCCAGCTGCAGCAATTATCAACAAAACATACCCGTGGTCATCAACGTCAGAACTGCGCTGTCGCTCGTGGCATCTGGGTCGTTTCAGAGAGTGGCTGGTGATGTCATTCACATCACAGGCGTCTGTGTCGAGGTGTCTGACGCAGTTCGTTGGCGCTTCAAGTTCTTCTCCATGCACTTCCACTGCAGAAAGAGTAGATGCCATCCCTTCCTCCTGTGCAGTGAAATGCACAGGGGATGATGGTTGCCCACCACCTGTTGCGTGTACAGTTCTCCGGTGTGCAGAGAACCTGGCTTTTACAGCGCCCCGCAGATCTCTCCATTTATGCTTTAAATCGGGGATACTGCGCTTACATCTCCCCACCGAAGCCACATCCAGAACTATTCGCAGCTTAATTCCTCGGATCAGCCTTCATTGCTTGCTTGCCATACACCAACATCTGTGAAATTTGGTTTTCGGCTTTAGCTCGACATCGCCATCATTGTCTTCCATGTTCTATAAACAAATGCGACTGCCCTATATGTTCGTGATAATCTAAAAAGTTGTGATATTCTCACGAGTGAGGGGATTGATTTTCTCATTGAGGATATCTGTATGAACTAACTCGAGTCCTAGTAATGTTTTACCATTGGTAATACTGTGTAATTTAATGTGTGAATAAAGATATTATTAAATAGGCTACTCTAGATTGAGCCCTACCCTGGCTAATACCAAAGCACTATCCATTTGTTAATCAATTTTAGCCTTTAAAGAATAGCCGACATGGGAAGAATCATTATCAGTAAATGGGATAATTGATCATAATAAAGTATTAGGCACAAGTTCAAGTGAATGTGTCGCTCAAATCAAATAGGATGATAGGCTATGGATATGGAATTCTGTCATTACTGAGGCGGTTTCGGGGCGGGGAGATGACCGCGTGCGAGGTAAGAATCCTTGTTAAAGCGTTTCCATGTCCTTTAGTTGCAAACATGACATCGGAGTAGTTTTCAAGTGCGCAATTTCTAAATGAGATCATATAAACGGTCTTTGATTGTCTTCGTGTGACTAGAATGTTCCCTTTGTCTTCTTCCCTGTCTTCCACGGAACAAACAGGCTGGTGTAGGAGGGGCACATTTTCAATGATCTGATTGCGCTGATTGAGAAGCGCTAAATTATTTATTTATTATTTCATTATCGCGGCAATTTGTTTGTATGCATAGCTTTAATGCCATGGTGGCTAGAGCAAGAAATAACAAGTGTTTGTTACTAACATATCCCCCGCCGCCGCAATTTTATGTGTCCGTACGGACAGACGCAGCCCAATGCTATATGATAAATAAAGAGATGTCTGAATTACGTCTTGTAATTGGTACGGCCTACTATTACAGCGGAATATAAAACCTCGTATCTTCACAATGACAAACTTCGCAGGAAAATAAAATAAAATAAAATAAAATAATTGTAATAATTATTATAATATAAATAGATAAATAGCTTAAAATAAAAATGTTTAATTTTGCATGTAAGAATAGTGGACATACGAGTTTTCGTTTCTTATCAGTTTGGAGATACGAGGTTTTATCAGCAGGCCGACGACATTCAAATTTAAAGTCTGGTTTGCGTTTTCCATGGACCACAAATGCATTTTATTGTTAATCAGAAAATCCTTTTTCCTTGTTTTCCTGATAGCCATAATCAATGAGCTTTGTACAGAGTCTGCCTCTCTTTTGGATCAGTCACACCTCTTTCATAAGGCCGCCTACATTCTGAAGTTAAGCGCTGTGGGCGTGATCGAAGCGAGTAGGGGAGAATACGCGTAACTCAAAAGCGCTTCACTCGAAGCGCGTAAAAAAGGACTTACGCGCTAATAGGAGAATAGACCCCTCAGTGAACAAATGCATGAGCTGATTGTCGAACAGTTTAAAAACAACATTCCTCAACGAAGTATTGCAAGAAATTTAGGGATTTCATCATCTACGGTCCGTAATATCGTCAAAAGGTTCAGAGAATCTGGAGAAATCACTGCACGTAAGCGACAAGGCCCAAAACCAACATTGAATAACCGTGACCTTCGATCCCTCAGGCGGTACTGCATCAAAAACCGACATCAGTGTGTAAAGGACATCACCACATGGGCTCAGAAACGCTTCAGAAAACCACTGTCAGTAACTACAGTTCGTCGCTACATCTGCAAGTGCAAGTTAAAACTCTATAATGCAAAGCGAAAGCCATTTATCAACAGCACCCAGTAACACCGCCGGCTTCGCTGGGCGCAAGCTCATCTAAGATGGACTGATGCAAAGTGGAAAAGTGTTCTGTAGTCTGACGAGTCCACATTTCAAATTGTTTTTGGAAACTGTGGATGTCGTGTCCTCTGGACCAAAGAGGAAAAGAACCATCCAGACTGTTATAGGCGCAAAGTTCAAAAGCCAGCATCTGGGATGGTATGGGGGTGTATTAGTGCCCAAGGCATGGGCAATTTACACATATGTGAAGGCACCATTAATGCTGAAAGGTAGATACAGGTTTTGGAGCAACATATGTTGCCATCCAAGCAACGTCTTTTTCATGGACGCCCCTGCTTATTTCAGCAAGACAATGCCAAGCCACATTCTGCACGTGTTACAACAGCAGGGCTCCGTAGTAAAAGAGTGCAGGTGCTAGACTGGCCTGGCTGTCGTCCAGACCTGTCTCCCATTGAAAATGTGTGGCGCATTATGAAGCGTAAAATACGACAACGGAGACCCTGGACTGTTGAACAACTTAAGCTGTACACCAAGCAAGAATGGGAAAGAGTTCCACCTGAAAAGCTTCAAAAATTGGTCTTCTCTGTTCCCAAACGTTTACTGAGTGTCGTTAAAAGGAAAAGCGATGTAACACAGTGGTAAAAAGGCCCCTGTGCCAACTTTTTTGCAATGTGTCGCTGCATTTAAATTCTAAGTTAATGATTATTTGCAAAAAAAAAAAAAAGTTTGTCAGCTTGAACATTAAACATCTTGTCTTTGCAGTGTATTCAATTGAATATAAGTTGAAAAGGATTTGCAAATCATTGTATTCTGTTTTTATGTACGATTTACATAACGTGCCAACTTCACTGGTTTTGGTTTTGTATGTTGCCATCCAAGCAACGTCTTTTTCATGGATGCCCCTGCTTATTTCAGCAAGACAATGCCAAGCCACATTCTGCATGTGTTACAACAGCATGGCTCCGTAGTAAAAGAGTGCGGGTACTAGACTGGCTTGCCTGTCGTCCAGACCCGTCTCCCATTGAAAATGTGCGGCGCATTATGAAGCGTAAAATACGACAGCGGAGACCCCGGACTGTTGAACAACTTAAGCTGTACATCAAGCAAGAATGGGAAAGAGTTCCGCCTGAAAAGCTTCAAAAATTGGTCTCCTTAGTTCCCAAACGTTTACTGAGTGTCGTTAAAAGGAAAGGCGATGTAACACAGTGGTAAAAAGGCCCCTGTGCCAACTTTTTTGGAATGTGTTACTGCCTTTAAATTCTAAGTTAATGATTATTTGCAAAAAAAAAGTAAAGTTTCTCAGTTGGAACATTAAACATCTCATCTTTGCAGTGTATTCAATTGAATATAAGTTGAAAAGGATTTGCAAATCATTGTATTCTGTTTTTATCTACGATTTACATAACGTGCCAACTTCATTGGTTTTGGGTATTGTAATAAAAAGTGTCTGTCGAATAATGTAATGACACTCAACTGATAATGTAATAACTTAGTTCATTCCATCTGGGGATATTTATGGGGAGGGGCGATTTCTTACTTTTCAGAACATATGTATTAAGCATGGTACACAACGTACCTCCTTTTTCTTTTATTTGCAGCTGAGATTGACTTTAAAAGACAATGGTTGCTCTACAGGGGCCTCTTCATCACATCCACTTCATAAATTGTTCCACTCTGCTAGAAGTACAAGTGGCTTTGTCTCGAGGCTCTATTGGCTCTTTTTGCAGCATTCGGATAGACCTCTGGCTTTGGATATGATGTGGAGGAGGGATGTTCCAAATCTGAACCCTACATTTGACTGGGATAAATTTTGGGTTAATATGGCCTCAGCATCTAGAAACCCTGATCATCAACAAATACATTACAATTATATTCATAGGGTATATTTAACGCCTAGGAAGCTTTATTTGATGGAGGTTAGTGATCCCACATGTACTCTCTCTTCGTCAAAAGTGATTGGCAGTTATTTCCTTATTTTCTGGAATATTATTAATATTTCTAATTGAAATATTACTGAAGTAATCGCGTTAACAAGTAAATCAGTTTTTGGCCCCTAGTGGCCAATCTAGAAATCGTAAATTGTCCAAAATCAAATCAGTTCTTCCTCTTTATGATCCTTACTAATATGCAAAACTTGAAATTTCTAATTGAAATATTACTGAAGTTATCACGTTAACACGTAGGGTGGCACGGCGGCGGCGGTCGGACCAAAAACATAATATTCGTTCGGGGATATAATGACCTGAAATGATCACTAGCTGCGTTTCCATTACAGTTTTGCGCAAAATAAAATCGATATTTCTCAAGTTTCGATAAAGTACAATTGCGACTTGCTGCAATTTCCATTAAAAGTCGCATTCTCATAGTCGCACGCCTCGCGATACTGCACAGTGTATGGACGCCCAAAACATTGTGCACGTTGGTACAGTAATGGTTGCTGCTACTGCTGTTGTCATGACGATTTTTAACAGAAGGCGAAGGCAGCGGGTCATTTTTCAGCGGCAGAGTCCAGCTGGATCCAGAACTTCAGGTTGACCTGCAAAGCTTTCCCTCAGCCCTGAGAGGTTATAGGACCAGATGTGGTAGCAGACATGTCTTGTCCCAAACATGCTGGGATAGGCTGCAATGGAGCTACAGGTGGGTCTAACTGGTGTTTTCCAACTACCTGACAAGTGTGACAGGTTTTGCAAAAGTTGGAAATGTCTTTCCAAAGCCCAGGCCAGAAGAAGTGTTTCATGATCTTATCAACAGTCTTGTTAACACTAAGATGACCTCCTAAAGGTAAACTATGAGCCATTGTTAAGATCTCATTCCTATAGACCTTCGGAACAACAATTTGCTTGACCACTGCCCAATCTGCATTGGCAGGGATATCAGGAGGGCGCCACTTCCGCAGCAACACACCATCCTTGAGATAATACCCTACTGGAACTGCGTCTATTTCTTTATCAGGCAGGGCTCTCCTCTTTAGTACACAAATTTCAGGATCATTAGTTTGCTCCTCAATCAACCGCTTTCTGGACGGAGACAAGTCTCCAGACACATCAGAATCACCAGACCCATCCGGCTGGCTGAATAGAGAACTGATAAAAGTATCTGATAAGTCCTCAAACGGAGAAACCATAGTAGGCGACACAGAGTCATTTGGCGAACCACCTGAGTCATGACTATTCAATGTGCTGGACGGCACCACATCATCTACTTCTTGAGCCTTCTTGGCCACAGCACGAGTCACTGCACAAGAAGGATACAGAGATGGGTCCTCATCGCCATCTTCAGTGCTCGGCTGTGAAGTAAGATGTACAGGGGGAACTACTTTGCCCCCAGCCAGGTCATTGCCTAGCAACAGAGAAACACCTTTGATAGGTAGACTTCACATAAGTCCCACCTTTACCTGTCCTGTAACTAAATCTGACTTCAAGAATATAGAGCGCAGGGGTACAGATACAGTCCTCCCTTCAATACCTTGTACAAGTATGAAATCCCCAGAAGCGGTCTCATCACGTAACTCCAAGGAGTCCATCAACAAAAGTGACTGAGAAGCTCCGGTATCCGTTGGATATATATGGGGACAGGAGTAGTATGCTCATTCTGAGCCACAAATCCCTCTGACACAAATGGAAGAAATTCCTCCCTCACAAAGTCAGCAGTATCAGGCTTTTTAGCCCCACAAGAAGCAGGCAATTTAGCAGATTGGTTATCTACTACAGGGGTTTCTAACCTTGTTTTCACAAAGGCATTTGGTTTGGTATCCTTTTCTTTTTCTTTCTTAGCTTTAAGGAACCAACAGTTAGTTGTAACATGACCAGATTTCTTGCAATAACTGCAAACTAGACCACTTTTGTCACTGTCAGCTTTCACACTTTGATCAGACCTGTTACTGGATTTCTGAGCACCATCACCAGATTTGTCTTTGTCTTTGGGTGAGGAATCTTGGGTATCACCGTTACCTTTTTTCTGAAATTGAAACCATCTATTGTTACTGCTAGACTGAAATTTAGACTTATGTGTGAGAACATATTCATCTGCAAATTTAGCAGCTGATTGCAAATTCAGTGCTTGCTTCTCATTAAGGTAGGTCTTAATATCATCCTTAACACAGTTCATGAATTCTTCAACTAACACCATCTCTTTTAGTGAGTTGAAATCATCTTTGACCTCCATAGAAGTACACCAGCGCTCAAAGCAAACCTGCTTCTCGTTAGCAAATTCCACATAAGTCTGATTGTCAGATTTCTTCAGACCTCAGAATTTGTCGGTAAGCCTCTGGAACCAACTCATAAGCTCTCAAAATAACCTTTTTGACAACCTCATAATCAGAGGAATCATCTGCAGACAAAGCTGAATCAGCTTGTTGAGCTTTACCCTTGAGGACAGTTTGCAACAACAGAGGCCAGTGTTCCTTTGGCCATTGGCAACTCTTTGCTACCTTTTCAAAACACTGGAAATAGTTGTCAACATCCTTTTTCGAAAATGGAGGCACCAGTTTTACCTCCTGGTTAGCACAAAATTTATTTTTCGTTGCTATTTTAATTTTTAGTTGCTCCATTTGGAGTCTTTCTTCTCCATCTAACTTCTCTAATTCAACATCTCTCTGTCTTGCAAATTTTTCTAACTCAAATTCTCTTTGTTTTTCTTTTTCCTCCCTTTCAAATTCTCTGTTTTTCTCTTTCCTCCCTTTCTCTTTCTGCCCTCGCAAATTCTCTTTGTTTTTCTCTTTCCTCCCTTTCAATCTCTAGCATTTTCAATTTAAGTTCCATTTCTATATTTGGATTTTCCACGGGAAACTGTTCCAGATCTCCTGATGCAAACACATTTTCATCAACGTAGTATTCAACTATCTCTCTAGCCAGTCTTGCTTTTCGCATGGCTGGTTTTACCTCTGTCAGCTCCAAATGTCTGCATTTTTCCAGCAGTTCTGTCTTTTTAAAAGACTTCAAAACCTCAACGGTTGGGGATGCCAAGAAATCATCCATTGCTGTTGATCTGTCCATATATATGTATTCAATTAAGAAAAAACAATTTTACAATTTGAAATGTTAGATTTTCAATAAATGACTCACACAATGTTCTCTCCTGGACGGGCCCCAATTAGTTATGGCCCCAATTTGTCATTACATTTACAACATCCACAACAGCAAGGGATGACAGACACAATTTTAAAACTTTTTTAAATTAACTAAGACTTTTTTTAATTAACTAAGACAACTAACAACAAACTACTCTACTCTACAGACCAAGATTGATTATATACAAAACAGAAATATTTACAGTCCCTTTGGTGGGTTGCTTGGTGATGTCTTGGGTGAGGAAAATGCTCTAACACAGGCAAAAATCCACTAAAAGCTTCACAGGTCTTGAACAGAATGACAGGTCTGGTCACATGTATCCTTCTCCTTGCAATTTATCCTACCACTTTACTGTTTCAATTCTCCTCCTTATATACTCTTTTGCAGACCCCACCCACATTTAGACCTCTTTTTTTTTTATTTTCTGGGACTTGCCCCAGACATGCCCAGAACATGTCCAAACCTAGCTCCAGTCTGGGCTCAACAAAAAAAAGGTAAATAATGCCATCAAGTGGCCTGTATTCACATTACAATATGTCTCAGCTCTTTACATTGGCGAACATGTATAAGGCTATAACATTACAGCCAACGGGGAATTAGGGGGCACAGGAATAATCTTTTTGCCACACTGTCAATTCTGAGGTACCTTTTGACTCTGGCTGACTGTCAACTTGCTTGAAGAGGATCCTCAACATTCCCACAAACAAACCATGGGTCCATGGGTTCAATTTTATCTAACTTCGTGCAACATTATGATGTCATCACGTTGCTATGGTGTTACATATGTAGCCCCTTTTTCACTGCTGGGCCAAGTCAAGCACAGATAGTAAACCAATATGCTTTAGACTAACAGTTACTTAAGTGCTACAATGGAAAAATGAAATAGTGGCGCAACAGTCACATCATTTCCTGTGTTCTTAGCGGTGGATGGTGAGCAGTCCGAAACCTCCTGTGCACCAATGGGCAGTTCTAACGCCCTCAATTAAAGATGTTAATATTCATTGATACTCACTGAAATAATGGATTCATAACGCATAAATTTAGTTGCGCGTGGTCCCTCCACTGTGCAAATACTACACCCACCTTTGAGCTGGTGTCTGGCATATTAACACAGAATTTACATTGCAATGAAATGTTTTAGTGGTGGAGGGGGGGGGAATAGGAATTGTAATGAAAAATTAAATGAGTCAATAAAAGGATGGCAAATAGACAGCGGAGTGGAAACAATTCTCCCCCCCCCCCCAAATCGAGGATCTGTCTGTCTAAATTTAAATGGTAAGCAAATCAAATATCATGAGGCAAATATTAGAAATGAAACACAGCATCTTCAAAAATACATCAGTGTGTACAACAACAACAACAACATGCGAATAACATTGCCAATTACAGTATAGCATCAATATTAATCACAATTTTCCCTTAGAAGCCCTCTCGTCGGTGCACATCGTTAGAATAGTCCTCTGTAACGAGAGCAAAACAGGAGCCTCCACAAGGCTCATCCACTTGGGTAGGTTGGGCGCAAACAAGAGTGGGTATTTATCAGCACGTGCACTCACGGTCGCTCCGCTCGCAGCGGCAGAGCCGTTGTCCAGAAGGAACGAGGGGGGGGATGGCACTGCAGAAAGCTGTCCGCAGCCCAGAGCTTGTCAACCACTAGCTAGCACTACTTAATGGCAGGTTACCAGTTGATCCTCCGGCGGGCCGCGTTTATCCGAGTCCTAAATGCGGCGGGGGGGATCGGGGTTTCTCACAGCCGACGAGTTCGTTCATCTCTTCAGAGTAGAATGAGTCCCAGTGGCAGATGGGTTACTAGCAAGAGCGACTAACTAACACTCAATGCTAAAACGCAACTCCAGCAGTAAAAGTTGCAGGCAGCCGCTACTCACGCAGCCACGTACAAGCAAGCCAACAGATATCAGTACTACTCCGGTTTAGTTTCGGAATATAGTGGACCTAACTCCGCACAATCATGGGTTGTTGGACCCCAGAAAAACATGACCGACTCAGAAGCAGTAGCCATAAATCTCCTCTCTCTCCCAGTGCTGGTGATGATTCCCCCTCACTCCCTCTCATCCAGAGATGAAAAAAAAACAAAAAAAAAAAACTTGAGGCTCGCGATTTCACGGGCATAAACGTTGAACGACGTAACATTGGCTGAACATGAAATTCAAATCCAAAACATGGAAAAACAGAAAGAAAATCCTTGGTCTGCATCACAGAGATATAAGAAAACTAGAGTGGACGATGTGTGGGCTGGACCAAAGCGGAAATGGCAGAATAGCTACGCCATCTTGTGTATATACAAATGTCCAATGAGTTATGTGTAAACAGTAGGCTAAACATGGGTGTCTACAACTTAGAGACTTGTTTTCCGTGTTCTTTTTATCTTTTCGTACTTAAAATGGACACAAATAAGGATTTATAATCAAACAACAAAATTTATTAAAATCTTTTTTTTTTTTTTTTTTAATCCGGTGTATTCGATGTTTATTTAATCGGAAGACATTACAGAGAAATCGGAACTTCAGCTGTTGTCCCGTATGAGTGAGTTTTCCTTATTTTCGAGCACGGATTAGGCCAATTATACTGCATTTTCCATTGAACGTCTGCCCCGGTATATATACACAAGATGGCGGCAGCGTGCTGCCACGGAAACGACGGGATTGTCCACTCTAGATTTCATATATCTCTGTGGTCTGCATATTACGGTGCGTCATAAACAGAGACTGAAACATGAATGACACTGCATGCTGGTAAATTGAGTTCAACATCAGAACAACAGAGTGTAATGCACAGTGTAATAAAAGGTACAGCATATAGTTGTTTTTACAGGGACCATAAATTTGGAGGTCCTAACCCATAAAACATCAAGGTGGCGGTCACACAACCAATGATTTTATAGTAAGTAACCATCAAGGGGAAAGAAAGGTTCGTTCCACAAATGTGCCAGTAAAAATGACGAAATAAGCTAAATCTGGCAGGACGCTGCGCAGGTCTGAATACAGCAGGGATAAGCTTCCAATTTTGCGACCATATGCAGTCATTGGATCCAACTACGTTGACATTTGTGCAAATGGGAATCGCCCACTAGATCGTGTCAGGCAGGAAGCAACTTTCAATGGAAAGACACTGCGCACAAACACCAAGGTGGCGGTCACGTGACTGATGTTTTTATAATAACTAAAACTAAGTAAGTATCAAGGGGAGAACGCTGCGCTGACATGTCGCGCTCGGTGGAACTCAAAGTCGTCTGAAAGACGGAGCATAATGGCGTTGCTCACGTTATGCTGCAGATTACGCGCTACTTTCTCTTGCGGTCTGGCATCTGTTTTTTTAGGATTCAGGACTCCTGTGGATGAATTGGCTTGAGTTCAAAAGGGGAATCCCCAAGAGAAGGAGATGCTGGAGGATTCCCCCTGTATGTCTATGGTATAATAGCGTCGCTCACGTTATGCTGTAGATACGCGTCTGGCGGAGTGTAGCACTAATTGGCCGGAAACAGTCGCCTGCAAGGCGGAGCCAAACAGCGTTGCTCCTGCTATGCTGCAGATACGCACTCGGTGGAATCTATCTCTGAGTGGCTGGACACACACGCATGCACGCGCGCGCACACATAAACACACACCACTCGGCTATTATAATAAAGATAATATAACTACAGAAGAATTCTCCTAAACGATCCTTCCATAAAATGGAAACTCGCTCTTTTCTGACAACAGCTCTGGTCCCGATTTTTCAGTAATGTTTTCTCATTAAATGAACATTGAATATACTGGATTTTATTCCAGATTTTCGTTTACATCAGACAAAATGTCCAGTCCCGTCACAATGCATTTCCATTGAAAAGCACTCGCATATACAAACCCAAAACCAGTGAAGTTGGCACGTTATGTAAATCATAGATAAAAACAGAATACAATGATTTGCAAATCCTTTTCAACTTATATTCAATTGAATACACTGCAAAGACAAGATGTTTAATGTTCAAACTGAGAAATTTTATTTATTTTTTTGCAAATAATCATTAACTTAGAATTTAAAGGCAGCAACACATTGCAAAAATGTTGGCACAGGGGCCTTTTTACCACTGTGTTACATCGCCTTTCCTTTTAATGACACTCAGTAAACGTTTGGGAACTGAGGAGACCAATTTTTGAAGCTTTTCAGGCGGAACTCTTTCCCATTCATGCTTAATGTACAGCTTAGGTTGTTCAACAGTCCGGGGTCTCCGTTGTCGTATTTTACGCTTCATAATGCGCCACACATTTTCAATGGGAGACAGGTCTGGACTACAGGCAGGCCAGTCTAGTACCCGCACTCTTTTACTACGGAGCCATGCTGTTGTAAAACGTGCAGAATGTGGCTTGGCATTGTCTTGCTGAAATAAGCAGGGGCGTCCATGAAAAAGACGTTGCTTGGATGGCAACATATGTTGCTCCAAAACCTGTATGTACCATTCAGCATTAATGGTGCCTTCACATATGTGTAAGCTGCCCAAGCCTTGGGCACTTTTTCCACCCCCATACCATCACAGGAGCTGGCTTTTGAACTTTGCGCCTATAACAGTCCGCATGGTTCTTTTCCTCTTTGGTCCGGAGGACACGACGTCCACAGTTTCCAAAAACAATTTGAAATGTGGACTCGTCAGACCACAGAACACTTTTCCACTTTGCATCAGTCCATCTTAGATGAGCTTGGGCCCAGCGAAGTCGGCGGCGTTTCTGGATGCTGTTGATAAATGGCTTTTGCTTTGCATTGTAGAGATTAAACTTATAACGGTGTGTTTGTGGAAACTGAAACTGGCGCGGTTTCATTTACATATTCGTTTTTTTTTTTGTCTTCATCATTGATCCCAGTTGGAGCAACATGCAGTAGCCAATCATCCTGTTATCCATTGTATCAGGGCAAAGACGGACTAAATGAAGTAGGTATGTGCACTCAGAATGAAGTTGTTCCGATCTTTATACACTAAGCAAATTCATACATATATAAATTCATACATGTATATAATGGATAATCAGCTATGCACATATGGCGGATATAATTTATTTTATGAGTAGGCCTACGACGGATTTTGTCCGTTTTAAGCATATAGCGGGTTTCGCTTAAAAGGGACAAAATCAGCTGGGCCAATTGAATACATTATTTGCGAGTTTTACTGCATGTGTATATAATTATGTTTTATAAAGTCATAGGCTAGGTCATAATTTGTTGTGTTGCAAAGAGGTTCGCGGTATAATGATAAGGGAACGGTTTATTTATTTATTTTTATGGGAGCGACATTAGGCTACCTATTGGCCTCGCTAAATCTCTTCTGCTTGTAACAAAGTGACTGAGAGGCTAGTTTGGAAATTACTGAAGGTAACAGCCTTCCTATCTATTGTAACATTAAGCCTGATCATAAACAAAGTGTAATTCTGTGTTTATTGATGCGGTTTGCTTTACACTGGGGAATAAATGTTCATTTATTTTCTTCATGTCATATCACACAAATATTTCTGGTCATTTGCTGTAAATAACAGTAACAGTGGCAAAAGACACTCATAGGCAAAACATGTACTATATGAAATGAATAACGACCACACTGAGGAAGCCATGTTGATTTTTAGTCTGGCAGAGACGGGCCAGGCTTGGGTTCTGCCAAAGCCAAAGATATTCTCAGAGTTGTGACCATAGAGATATAAAAAAAAAAACACTAGAGTGGACAAAGTCTTCGGCTGTGTCCAAAATCACTCCCTACTCACTATACAGTATACTATACTAAGTCCATATGAAAACGCATCACTCACGAAATCTGGAATAGCTCCACGGATTGATATGTGAAGTATATACGAAAGATGCATTTGAGATACTGAATGATTTAAGAAGGCATGTAAACATCATTCAATTCCATTCACGATATTGTTAATGCGCAAGAGAGGTATAACTGGTGTAGGGGTCAAACAGGAAAGTCAATAACGGGTGTGACCACCATTTGCATTGACACATGCGGTGCATCGTCGTCGCAGGGAGTTGATCAGTCTCTGAATAGTGTTCTGAGGGATGGCATTCCACTCCTGAACAAGGGTAACCTCAAGTTCTCGGATGTTGTCCATCTGGCGTCGACGTGAAAGACGTCATCCAATTTCATCCCATAAGTGCTTGATAGGGGAGAGGTCGGGTGACAGAGCTGGCCACTGAAGCACGGGTGTTCTGCTGTGCAAGGTACTGCATGGACACCCTTGCAGTGTGTGCCCAAGCGTTGTCCAGTTGGAACGTGTGGACATCGTGGTGTTGGTTGAAGAACAGCACAACACGGTTCTGCAGCACCTGGTCCCGGTAGTAGATGCCGTTCACCCTTCCTCTGCAGGTATGGAGAGGGGTTCTGTGACGGTAGCTTATTCCACCTCACACCGTAACGCTGCCACCACCACAACGGTCCGTTTTAACAACACAATCGGCGTTTTAATGTTCACCACGTCTCCGCCAAACACATATACGGCCATCTGCGTTCCTTAAGTAAAATCGTGACTCGTCAGAAAAGATGACACCGTGCCATTGTCATAGTTTGCCCACTGTAGACGCTGGTTTCGGTGACGATCCGTCAATATGGGGCCGAAATAAGGACGTCGTGCACGCAGGCCTGCAGCTCGCAGACGGTTCCGTACGGTGTTGGGGTGAATGAATCCACGTCGTCCTTGGACTTGAGCAGCCGTTCTTGTCGCTGGTAGTGTTTGGTCTCGGACATGATCCCGTGCGATCTGACGGTCCTGACGTGCTGTTGTCACACGTTGTTGACCCGGTCGAGGACGCTCCCGAGTGCTCCCAGTTTGCAAAAACCTTTGATAGAGTCTTGCGATCGTTGTGTGTGCGCAGTGTAGTTGTCTGGCAATTTCCCTGGTGCTGGCGCCAATTTGAAGCATGCCTATGGCACGTTCCCGTTCAGGGGCTGTAAGTCGCGGCATAGTGTCGACGTTTCACAAGTGTCAGTGAAGAAGTGAAATTTCATTCGGATTCACATGCTTTTAAAGGCACAAATTCAGAGTGAAATTCATTTTTCCCGTGGTGTGCGTGCAACATGTTGCGTTTTTGCAAAAAATTGCCTAGCGTTACAGTTAACTTGAAATTCTCGCATTTCTTGCACCTGGCATGTCGGGTGACGTCACTGTAGTGTTGTTGTTGTATAAAAATTATATTAAAGTTCATTTGAACTTAAATATTGACTAAATATTTAAATATTGACGCACAAGTGGTGCGTTTTCATTTGTACTCAGTATATATAGTGGGTTCGCCATTTTGTAGGGCTGTCCGAATTGTTATCCCCTATATAGTGAACTCATTACATCCCACAATCCACTGCGACATGTAGTGAACATCCGATGGTTACTAACCCAACTATATATCCCATCATGCACTGCACACAAGCCGAAAAGCTCCCAAAGAGCTGCGTTTAGTCAGCGGAGTTTGAAAACAGGCACGAGACATTTATTAGCTTCAGGCGTGAAAATTTTTTTTTTTTTGCAGCGCAGGAGACCCGTTTTTTACACAAAATATAAACGGACATTTACGTACAATTAAAACGAATAATGATCAGTTAGAGGACAAAAAATAGACAACGATATTAAAAATGAATGGCCAATTTTATTATTTAAACAATAATGGTAAACACAAACACAGTGGGGAACATACTCTGTTCGGTTTTTACAGAAATATGCCCAAATCCTTCAACTGAAGTTGAATAGGTACGATTTAATTTTGCGACAGCAATGACGCTATTAACAGCTGCGACAAAACGAGCCAAGTCATGTCCGAAAGCCTTTCATTCCTCTGCCAATGAGCTCACTAAATATTCACCAACACAGTAAGTCCCTATATAGTGAGAAGGGAATAGTGAATGAGTCAGTGATTTCAGACACAACCTTCGTTTCTTTGGCAGCACTCGGCAGCCATCTTGTTAATGTATATCGGGGCAGACGTTCATAGGAATATACCGCAGAACACAATTAAATCGTCCTTGTATAAAAAACGGAAACTCGCTCATACCGGACAACAGCTGATGTCCCGATTTTTTTCTGTAATGTTTTTTTTTTTTAATGTTTTTTTTTGTAATAAACATCGAATAAACCAGAATTAATATAATGGATTTTCACTAACATCGGACAAAATGTCCAGTCCAGTCACAGTGCATTTCCATTCATAAGCACTGGTGTATACCGGGCAAGCTGGTTTGCACCATGCATATACGCTGTCACAACAGAGCAACAAAATCATGTTTGGCTTTCCTACACTGTTATAAACAGACTGAATTGAACTGTCAAATTAAGGCATTGTTTCCTTGTCATTTTAACTTTAGGAGGAGTCCTCCGCGCATTTAACCATGTTTTACTCTGAACATGCACTGAACTCTGTGGTAAACTTATTGTAAAATTGGGGCGGTTTAATTCACATACTTCAGTTCTGAGACTTCTACATTGATCCCAGCTGGGGCAACACGCAATATCATCCTGTTATCCATTGTGTCAGGGCAAAAACGGATTAAATGAAGACATCAAGTAGGTATGAACACTTCAGAATGAAGTCCTCCCGATCATAATACACAAAGCATTCATCTGAGTAGTTACACTTATTTAAGTTGTCACCACGTGACCATAAAAGCATGACCTCTATAAAAGTATGCAAGAGATATACGTTTGCGGCAATTGTGTGCGGTTTAGTATAATATTTACCATTCAGGAACGCAATCGCTGCTGTCTGTCCCATAGGAGATCATGACAGCGCGGCATTGGTTTGGAACGATAGCGCTTCCCCACGAACCACGTGACCATTCCTGCAACAAAGTCAATGAGTGGTGCCACAAGAGTTATCTATTGCTCTGGATCCTGCAAGTAAGGCGCGATAGATGAAGAAACCAGCGCGTCATGGCCTGTTTTGGGGCTACTCGCCTGCAAACAATTTCCTCAATTTCAATTATTTATCGGACCATTTCATCGGATAAAATTTAGGATAAAATGTACCTATCGGATCAATAAAAAATGACGTCATTCCTCCCCAAATCGGCAGATATTTTATCGGTCCAATAAATATCATGCATCCCTACTGTCGATCTAGCTGTGACTAGGCCTAAAGTGCAATTTTTCAAAATTTTCTTTTTGGGGAAGGAGTATCCCGGACCCCCCTACTATTGCTATGTTAGCAACACAGCACCGATGCTCCAAAAAATTCGAGGGGAAACACTGGTGAACGTCAAAACTTTTCAAAAATGGTGGTTTAAAAATGACTTTTCTATCAACTTGAACAACGAAGGAGACATTTCGTGCCTACAAAACCTGTTTTGCGAAACTATTTTGGCGTAACCCGTTTGCATAACCTATGGTTTACGCAAAAAAAAGTGCTTAACCAAACTATGGATTACGCAAGGTAAATTCTACATAACCCGTTTTGTGGTTAAGCAGATTTTTTTCAAATTTTGAGGACTGTGAACCTCACACTACCACACACATACCTATACCAGGGTTCACCATAAAATAAGTACAGAGCCCGTACTACCACACACACACACACACACACACACACCAGCCTGCACCAGGCTGATGAATTTTTAAGCCTTAGGTCAAATTACAGTTTTCAGTTTGCATATCTTTTGACATGTAAAGTATCTCACAAAAGTGAGTACACCGCCACACACTTCAACAATTAATTTATTATATCTGTTCAAGGGACAACGTTACAGAAATGAAACTTGAATATATTCTAGAGTAGTCATTGTACAATATGTTGAACAGTGTAGATTTAGTGCATTGTGCAAATAACTGAACAAACAGTCACCATTTCTAAAATTAGTGTCAACAAAAGTGAGTACACCTCACCGTCAGCATGCCAAATTGTGTCCATAGTGTCAGTATTTAGTGTGACCACCATTGTTGTCCAGCACTGCCTTGATTTATCCGAGGCATGGAATTCACCAGAGCTGCACAGGTTGTTGCTGGGATCCTCTTCCACTCCTCCATGACATCATCACGGAGCTGGTGGATGTTTGACACCCTCCACCTTCCTCTTAGGGATGCCCCACAGCTGCTCAATGGGATTAAGGTCTGGAGACATACTTGGCCACACCATCACCTACACCTTCAGCTTCTTCAGGAAGGCAGTTATCCTCTTGGAGGTGTATTTCGGGTCGTTCTGTTGGAAAACTGCTGTGCAGCCCAAATTCTGAAGGGAGGGCATCATGTTCTGCTTCAGAATGTCACAGTACATGTTGGAATCCATTATTCCATCAATGAAGCACAGCTCCCCAGGACCAGAAGCACTCGTGCAGCCACAGACCATGATGCTGCCACCAGAATGTTTGATAGTAGGCAGTAAACACTTGTCTTGGTACTCCTCACCAGGGCGCCGCCACACATGCTGGACACCACCTGAGGCGAATAAGTTTATCTTGGTCTCGTCAGACCACAGAACATGGTTCCAGTCGTTCATGTTCTTGGACTGGTTGTCTTCAGCAAACTGTTTTCGCGCTTTCTTGTGGGCTAGCTTCAGAAAAGGCTTCCGTCTTGGCCAACGGCCATGCAGACCAACTTGGTGCAGAGCACGACGTATGGTCTGAGCACTGACAAGCTGTTCTTCCACTGCTGCAACCTCTTTAACAATGCTGCCAGCACTCCTGTGTCTGTTTTCTGAAGCCAACTTGTGCGCCTGATGCAGAGCACAAGGATTCAACCTCTTTAGTCGACCCTGACAAGGCCTGTTCCGAGCAGATCCCATCTTGGAAAACCGCTGGATAACCTTGGCCACTGTGCTGTAGCTCAGTTTCATGGTTTCACAGATCTTCTTGTAGCTTAGACTATGTTTGTGGAGAGCAACAATTCTCTTTTTCAGATCCTCAGGGAGTTCTTTCCCATGAGGTTCCATGTTGACCCTACAGTGACCAGAATGAGAGCATTGCACCCAGGCACCTCAATTTAAACCTTCTACACATTACACATCCTCATATGGCCCGGTCACACAGATAAAAGCATGAACATGATGAATAAGACACGTTTCATTCTTCGGTTGACCATTACCAATTGGGGTGTGTACTCACTTTTGTTGGCACCCATTTAGGAAATAATGACCGTTTATCTATTTGGACAGTGCAATAAATCTACACTGCTACACATATTGTGCAGTGACTACTCTAGAATATATTCAAGTTTCATTTCTGTAACATTGCCCCTTTGAAAAGATATAATAAATGAATTGTCGAAATGTGAGGGATGTACTCACTTTTGTCAGATACTGTATACATAAGCACACAGCTCACCCTTGTGGTTATATAAAAAAATAAATACAATACTCAAATAATCAAATATCCTTTCCAGGACACCAATACCAGAAGCCTATTTAAACACAGATTAAAAAATCATGCATGCAGTGCTTCAGAAAAGTAGCAATGCATTTCACAGATTTGCAATGAACGCTTACTTCTTTATTAATAAGCAGTTGGTCCCCCCCCTTGCTACCACAACTGTGTCTACTCTTCAGGTAAGGCATATCATCAGATGTTCGATCGCCATTACCGTGATGCGCTTCTATTCCAGAGCAATAAAAATTAGCGACGTCGTGTAATGAATTTCGGCAGTTCAGCCTGGATCTCACTCGGCATTCTGAATAACTCCAAAAAGCTTCCGCTGGGTTAGAGCTGAAGGCTCTGTGTTGGCCTACAGAGTTCTTCCACACTTTGAAAACTGCCCGGGAGGACCATGCAAGCAAAGTCCGCATACTTCCTGCCATGCAGTGCAAATTACATTTCAAGGTGGCACCGCACACTCACCCCGAGGCAGATGAGAAAATCGGTCGCAGGATGACCACACACTTCCAGTAGAAGTCAGCTGCTCCTGAGACAAACTGAGAGAAGAAAAAAAAACTGATCAGAATTTAATTAAAATTGCCAATGCAGGTGATAACCTGGGCGGTGCAGAATAGATTCAAAGGAAATTCTACACATAAGAATATGGATCCTAGAAACCTCAAGCATTTACTCCTGTAAAAGTACATCTTATGTTCCTAGTATATTCTGCCAGAGGACACCTGTAGAGTGCTGTGGCAGAAACTACTGTATTTTAGACTACACTGTGCTAGATCCTGCGCTGTGATACAGTGTGGTACATGATATAACAGACCGCGAAGTGGTACAGTGCAGTATAGCCAGCACAGTGGTACAGCATCGGACAGACTACATTGTGGTAAACCGCTGCACTGACTTTGCTGTGGTTAAATGTAGAATAGCCTGGGCTGGGGTACTGAGTGGAATAGACTGTGCTGTGGTACAGACTTATGTGGTATTATATGGCAAAAATTGCATGAAAACTGACTAGTCAAGCAAAAGCCATGGGTTGGCTTTTACAATTGTACTTAACAGATAAATGATATAAATAATTATATCGTGGAAATAATTTAAATCTTGCAAGCAGAGCAACTTGCCATTTGCCACAGTCATAGGCATCTTATCCAGGCTTTATAATTGCTTGTTATCCCCCGCAGCGCGATTAGTGCGAAGCGGGAGATATAGCATTGGGCTCCGTCCGTCCATCCATACGGACACATAAAATTGAGGCGGTGGGGGAAATTGCCATGTTAGTGGCAAACACTTGTTATGTATGTGTTAATACTTAATACTTAAATTGCATGGTGTAACAGGCAGCACTGTGTAAGAAGTATAGAATAGACTGTGTGGTCGTACTGTGGGAAAAAGACTGCAATGTGGTACAATGCGGTACTTCTGTGATACAGACAGCACTGTAGTTCTGTACAGGACAGAGTGAGCTGGGGAACAGTGTGGTGGAGACTACTGTGATACACTGTACAAATGACTGGGCAATGGCACTTTGTGGTATGGACTGCGCTGCTCTACAAAGTGGTATAGAATGCATTGTGGCATAGTGCGGTGCAAAATTCTCAGTGTCACTGTGATACAGACAGTTATCAACTCCGCAGTGGTACAGTGCGGAAAGGACTGTGCTGTGCTACTGTGCAGTACAGATTGTTGTGTGGTACTATGTGTTGTACAGGTTGTGCTGATGTACTGTGTGGTATAGACTGATCTGGGGTAATGTATGCTCAGAGTGCACTATGGAGGCATAGATTGCTGCGGTGCACTGTCCTGAGGACCAGGCATGAGAGTAGGTTGCACAAAAAAAGACCGAAAATGGCTGAGGGCATGCCCTACTGGCCTTGAGGGGCAACAACCCCATGGAGGGTCAAGGTGGCAACTTTTACCCCTTTTGCACAGAAGCCAAATCTAGCCCATCCTTGCCATTTGTGCATGACCCCTGTTCACGGTTTTATAACTTAGGATTTGAGCATCACAAAAACGGGAAAAATGATTTCAATGAAGCAAGATGCTCAAATAAGTCGAAAATAGAATGTATTTCCATGTTTTTTTTAATATAAAAAAGGACAAAAAAATGCCACAAACACAAGAGAACTTCAGGATAATTCAAGGCTGAAGTCGTTTTGGACTAACTTACTGAAAAAGAGAGGAGCCTGGCAGTAAAACAATACATTTTCTGCATCATAAACTCATTGACCAAAGAGCAAAATCTGACAGTGTTACTCAGTGCAAATAATAGCCTGTGTAGCAAAATACAAGCTGCCCCCAAATTCTCCTATCAGCTAAAAAATGGAGAGATTTTTGCCTTGCTATGAATTGCAAATACTTCAATTTATACAACAAACCGTATTCACGCACGGTACAAACCTTGGCATCAAATGCAAATGAAGCGCCAGGTGCACATGAACAATCATAATTTGCATTCAGCCATTGACTCGCGTTGGTTTGATTGTTTATCTAGCTTTTTGAACGATGGTTCAGCTTTGTATAGTCAAATTCTGTAGAAACTTTGATAAAACCGGACAGAGTATTCACAAATTTCCTACCTGACCGTCTCGTAGTTTACCTCTACCGATTAGCAACAGTTGCTCAGAATAATTGACAGAACCGACGCGTCTCATTTATTTTTGAAAACCTCGTTCTACATTGCACTGCGAAATTATAAGCAGTTTTCTTCCGCACATCAATGACAAAGAAAAATATAAGTCGTAATAATTTCTGCACTCGTGTAGCTGGTGAAACAGCACATATTTGCGTAAATTAGTTTGCGAGGCTCATTGAGCAATAAGCCAAGAGAATCCGTTCCACAGTCTGAATGAAGCAGCAGCTAAATGTCGTAGTTAGGTACAATGCACAGCTGAGCGATGACGAATATAAACGCTGCGAAGTCAGCCAAAGTTTCGGATTTTTTTCAGATTGTCATCCTTGCAGAGTCTCAAAAATTATATCAACATAGCCAACAGGCAATCGCATTGTCATTAGCATTTCTTAAACATTACGTGTCGTGCATTAGCGGTGGTTGTTTAATGAATAAATTGTTTGATTGTTAATCAGGCAAACTTGATCGCAAACAGTTTAAAACTATTTATTCAGGAAAGGGTAACGTTACTGAAGACCTTCCTGACAGCTGACGGCACGCCACTACAGCTAGCTAATAGCCCAATATATTTGCGGAGATCGGGAGACTTAAACTGCGCCAAGTCATCCCTTATGCACTTGATTAATTTACTGTTGCTTTCGAATAAAAATGACCATAATTCAAACTATAGGAAAATAACATACCAGGTCGTATTGATAACACGATCTTGTAATAAGGTATCGTCAGGAACAGCATCAGCTGCATGTCCCGCTTGGTTCTCCATCTCTTGCCTTGCTGGTGGCCCATACAAGTAGGATTGAGGACTGTTGTATTTCTTTGTATCTGCCATAGAAAGAACTAATTCTGGTTCCTGATTCCTCATCGCTCCAGGCGTGAAAACACTCACCGGAATTCCCACTAGATTCACTGAAACTGTATGACGCCATGTTGACCTTGCCTGTTTGCATTCTAGCGCTCACACCGTTGTCGGCATACTTGGATCTTATACTTAGACATAAGATCTCCCATCTTTTGAATAGTTCCAGGGCACCACCTCAAGAATATTCAATCTATGGTTACATACTTACAATGACATCATCACTGAGTCGCCAGTGTCAACCGTTCTGCGCAAACGGGCTGAGATACTGATCGACATACATATTGACCACTCCAATTGAAAAGAGGTAGCAAAGGCCATATTGTCAAGCCTATAGCTTATGTAGGCCTAAATAAGTGAGCTCACACTCCCTCCTCCTCTGACCTGACAATGTGAGTGTATGATGTTATCTCAGACAGCAGTACCCGCGCTCTAGCTGAGCCATCGCCTATAATTATCAAAGCCTGCGACCCTGCCAAGACAATTGCCATTAGAGTATTCTATTAGTATAGTCATACAAGTGGGCTAAAAAACAGAAATGCACCTTAAAAAGTGGGAAAATGACATTGATGAAGCAATGGGTACTGTCTGTAAAAGGGGTCAAGTGTTAAGCCCATTGCAAAATCTGGAGTACCGAGCTATATTAGCGTGGTCTCATCACAAAGACCAAGGATCATGCTGCAAGTAAATACCACAGACCCCAGATTTTGCTCTGACTGGTATAGACTGCTATGGTACACTGAGCCATGGTTGCTTTGAGGTAATGTATGGTAGTGTTTCCCCACCCTGCTCTTTGTATACCCCTACCCAGCACATTGTATGTGTCTCCCTGAATGTGACACATCCAGTTAAGCTAGTCAAGTGCTCTACAAATGAGCTGATCAGCTAATTGAGGAGTGTTAAATCAGGGATACAATTAAAATATGCAGGGGAGGCGTACTCCAGGAGCGGGGTTGGGAAGTACTGATGTGTGGTATTGAGTGCACTGTGGAACAGTGCGCTGCAGCAGAGCATAGACTGCGCTGTGGTACCATGTGGTACAGCTTGGAATAGATTGCACTTGACCACTGAGTGAAAGAAACTGAGCTGTGATAGTAGGTTGCTACCATACACTGTACTAAAGACTGTCACGTGGAACATTGTAGCGTAGACTGCTGTCATTCTGTGCAGTACAGACTGCACTTAGGGGTACAAATTTTCCGTGATCATGGAATCGTAGACTGAATCACGGAATTGGCATGCATTAACAGAATCCCACATTTTCCCCAGAAATTCCGCCTGTGGAGAAATGATATTCCAAACAAACATCTTTTTCCTCTGAATAAGCTAAACCTTCTTATAAACTAATATAATTTTGTCAGAGACAGGATTCCAGCCACCCTTTTGTCATCAGCGATGGTGAACAATTCCCAGCACAACTGGTACAGTTACCTTGGCAACCACATTAGTTGATGTTTGTCAATATATGGAAGCTCACCAATCGCGATGCCACAAAGCTGTATCACATGTGTGAGATACAACCCATGAGATAGAGGCTTGGTATCACACTAATTTTTAGCCCGCTTGGCCGCTAGGCCTATTGGGTTTAGGTTAGATGCCTTTGTGGTGGTCTGTCGTGCTTCTATAAGCTTTTTGCCTTGTAAGTGCTCTAGCACTGCCACTTTCTGCCACTAACACTCTATCATTTTACTGAAAACTAGAGCTTCCAAACTCAACTGGAGTTCAGTTGGTCAACTCTCATTAGTATGTAGGGAATGTACAAAAGCCATCAGGATATCAAACAAGTTGATTAGTTGTTACCAGGACCAAATTAAAGATGGCAACCTTTATCGGCAATCATAAGTCGGATAGGGCTGAAATGCAATACCAACCTAGTCCTTTGTGCATGTGAGGTTTCGTCAAAGTTGGTTGATGCTTGTTGACGCTAGAGTTTTTTCCTTAAAAAGTTAACAGACGAGGGAGAACAAACAAGGTCAGACGCCGGATGGTTCAGTATGTGATGAACTCAATTGAATGGTAGTCCGTTGGGTTAATATAGATATACACTAATAATTGCAAAAAAAAAAAAAAGAAAAAGGGCAACACAGAGTATGGCATCCCCTCGTTGGGAACAAATGTTGTGCATGTGTACATGTACAGTGGGGCAAAAAAGTATTTAGTCAGGCACTGATTTTGCAAGTTCTCCTGCTTAGAAAGATGAGAGAGGTCTGTAATTTTCATCAAAGATACACATCAACTATGAGAGACAAAATGAGAAAAAAAAATCCATGAAATCACAATGTAGGATTTTTAAAGAATTTATTTGTGAAAAGTGAAAACGAACGTATCATTGTACTTTCAAAGGTTAGTACTGTATAATATTTGAAACAGAGAAATGGCATGAAAGAAATCTTCAATGTGATCAAGCAGCAGCATTTATGACGACAAAATGATAAGGTCCAATGGGACAGTCATCACGTCATACTGCAACCTAACTAGATAGCTAACTTGGTTCGCAAGCCGAAGGTGTACAGACTAACCAACAAAATTTCATAAAGGTCCATAAAACGTGGTGCTCGTGGCTGCGGTGCAACATTTTGGTTTTCATGTTCAGAAGACATCATCCAATGCTACAGTTAGCAGCAGCCAGTGTTGCTAAAGAGGGATATAAGTCAAGAATCACACAACAGACGATGTCTCAAGATACATAGAGATTTAACTTTAACCTTAACCCGTCCCAAACAAGGGCAGCACTATTACCCAGTCACAGACGAATTCCGTCATTATCTTTCCCCCTTTTCTTTGGAGTTTGGGCATAATGCATCTAATTGGAAACTGAAGCAGTCAATCAGAATCGAGGCACAATTGTAACACTCTGCATAGCTCGAGCGAGTGCGCAGGTGAAGTTGAGCGCGCACAGAGATGGCAGACTGGAAGTGACATGCTTTGAGCGAGCATGCTGCGGTCTGCCAGCGTGCAGAACGTGAGTTTGCGAGAGGGCACAGAGTGAAACTGAGCGAGGGAGTTAATACTGTACGTTCATATTGAGCACAGCAAACATGCAAAGATTTTTGTTGAGCACAGAATAGTTTTGTTCGCTCAATTGGAAGATTTTGTTTGCTCACAATTTTTTTTTCCCCTCAAAACAAGATTTGTGTGATCGCGCAATACATTTTTCTGCGCTCAAAATTTCCAATCGGTCGCTCAGGATTGTGGCACAAATATAATTCCATAATGGAGCAGCTTCGGTGATCAAATACAACCTTGTTTGAAAGGTAAGGCAACGCACAGTATAGCCTATTTATCAAGCTGCCTAAAGCAACACACGTTTCAAAAACACAATTTGAACACTGTATCAATGATGGCAAGAGAAGCCAGTTTCCTAGCGATAATGCAGAAGCGACTTGTCTTTCGTAGAGACGATTCTCTCTGACCAATCAGTGGGCTGCTGTGTTGTCACGTAACATATTTAATTTTACAATTTTACAGCAGCCAGTAATAGGCCAGTCAGTTATAGGCCTGTACGTTATTCATGAGTGGGGCCAAGTAAAACATTTTATTTAGAATTTTATTTTATATTGTGCTGTGTAGGAATGTCAGTGCTTAATTTAGATTTTCATAATTTTGTAATCAATTTATTCTTTGAAGCATGAATATTTTTACCTCCGCCAAGGAAGTTATGTTTTATGCAGCGTTTGTCTGTTTGTTTGTTAGCAAGATAACTCAAAAAGTAATGCACCGATTTTGATGACATTTTCAGAGAAGGTGGGTATTAAGTGAAGGAACAGGTGATTAAATTTTGGCAAATCTAGGCCAAAGTACAGCTAAGATATACGCCAAAGTTCAAGATTTCAAGTCTTTCCATTGGGCCAGAGTTCCAATTGCCGTGCTTTTGAGTTTTGCTGCCCCCTGGCGGAAATCTGTGCTCTCTGAGTGCTTTTCTAGTAATGTATGCAATTGCCATGCCTTGACTTTACTTAGGTAAGTAGTACACAGTCATAGCCATAAATGCAATGGTACTAAAAATTGGCAAAATAATTTCTTTCTTTCGGAGTTTTGGTTTTCAGCCAAGCGTTTGTCATTTTTGATTTTCAATTTCAGCCAAAAATTTTCATTTCAGTGCATCCCTAGTTTGTATTTTTACCTTATTAATATTGGAAATATGAAATTCCTGAGTTTGAATTTCTTCAAAAAACAACCTTGTGCAGCTTTCACATTGCACTGATCTGTTCAAAGTTAAATATAATTTTCTGGGCTAACAGATGGAAAAAAATGAATACACTTTTTGAAAGAAATAAGTACTGTATTGCTTTCCACAGTCGACAGGCATTGGATTTTAGTTCTAAGTATGTTTGTGAGCAAAATGTATGCACTTGAGCCAGAAAAAGTACCTCTGAGACAGGACAAGTAGGAATTTTGACATGGCAAGTAGATTTGGGAAGCACTTAACCTTAGCGTCACACCCTGATTAAATCTTCTGGAAACCGTTTTCGCATATTTAATGAGCTATAACCTTTGACCTACATACTCCTAAATCGAACTTGGGTTGTACTTTGATACCACGTACCTGCATATCAAATTTCATTAAAATCCGTCAAACATTAGTGAAGTTATGGAACGGAAACCATTTTTCGCATATTTCATGACCTTTAACCTTTGACCTACATAATCCGAAATTAAACTTAGGCTGTATTTTCATACCATGTACCTTCATACCAAATTGCATTAAAATTTGTCGAACATCACTCAAGTTATCGAATGGAAACCATTTTTGTATATTTAATGAGCTATGACCTTTGACCTACATACTCAAAAATCAAACTTGGCCTGTATTTTGATACAAGGTACCTTTACATCAAATTTCAGTAAAATCCGTCAAACATTAAAGTTATTGAACGAAAACCAGATTTGTTACGGACGGACAGAAGAATGGACGGAAGGACGGACGGACAGCGGCGATACTTTACACCCCTCCGACTCCTTCATCGGCGACGGGATAATAATAAAACCCAAATTAAATCATAAGCAAATTTTATCGTATATAAACATAAATTTCATCAACAGAACTGCCTGTTTTCACTGTCAGAAAATCAACGTCCCAATGCTCTGTGGTACTGTGTGGTACAGACTGCACTGCGGTACAAAGTGGCACAGACTGCGCTGTTGAACTGTATGATAGAGTGATCTGAGGAACTAAGCGGAACAGACAAAGCTGTGGTGCAGTCCAGTACTGGCAACTGTAGTTCACTGTACAACCGATTACATCGTGACACAGTGTGGTATATACCGCTAGGGTAAACTAAGCTACAGTTGTACAGTGTGGTACAGACTGCGCTGTGGTACAGTGCACTAAAGTCTAGACTGTGCTGTGATACTGTGCCAAGAATAAACTGCACTGTGATACAGGGTGGCACAAACTACACTACAGACATTGTAGTAAACACGGCACTGAGAGGTAAATACTGCATTGCGACTGCGACATACTGCGGCGTGTGGTAGAAACTGTGCTGAGGTAGTTTGGCATATGGAGTGGCGTGGTGCGGTACAGACAAAGGCTGTATAAAAGCAATAGGATATCAACCACTGACACAACAGTGTGCACTGCGATGTGGTACCTCTGTAGTGGAGAGTTGAGGATGACGTCTATAAGCAGCACTAATCCATCTAACACCTCAGCCGTCGCATCTCTGACCACTCGGCGCAATGTAATGCCTGCAGGGAAACGGATACGAGCCATTAACGGTGTGCACATACAGAAACACACGCCATTACAACATTCACGCACACGGACACACACCATTAACAGTGTGCACATACACAAATACACGCCATTACATTCACGCACATGGAAACACACAATTAACAGAGTGCACATACACAAGTACACGCCATTACAACATTCACGCACTGGAAAATCACACCATTAACACTGTGCTCATACACAGATACACACCATTACAACATTCACACACACGGACATGCACCATTAACAGTGTGCACATACACAGTTACACGCCATTACATCATTCACACACACGGAACAACACATTAAGTGTACTCATACACAAATACACACCAATAACAGTGTGCTCATAGACAGATACACGCCATTACAACATTCACACATACGGAAACACACCATTAACAGTGTGCTCATACACAAATACACACCATTACAACATTCACACACACACAGAAACACGTTATTAACAGTGTGCACATACAAATACATGCTATTACAACATTCACACACACGGAAACACACCATTAATTGTGCTAATACACAGATAAACACCATTACAACATTCACACACACACACGGAAACACACCATAAACCGTGTGGTCATACAAAGATACACGCCATTACAACATTCTCACACACGGACACCCACCATTAACAGTGTGCACATACTTTTGTACACAGATACACGGCATTACATCATTCACACACACGGAACAACACATTAAGTGTGCTCATAGACAGATACACACCATTACAGCATTCACACATACGGAAACACACCATTAACAGTGTGCTCATACGCAAATACACACCATTACAACATTCACACACACACACACACACACACACACACACACACAGAAACACATTATTAACAGTGTGCAAATACAGATACATGCTATTACAACATTCACACACACGGAAACACACCATTAACAGTGTGCTCATACACAGATACACACCATTACAACATTCACACACACGGAAACACGCCATAAACCGTGTGCTCATACACACATACGCGCCATTATAACACTCACGCACAAGGAAACACACCATTAACACTGTGCTCATACACATACACGCTATTACAACATTCTTACACATGGAAACACAACATTACAGCCTGCACATGCAAAAATACACGTCCACTTTTTGTTTTTTTTTTTAAATGCGGTCCTGTGTACAAAGGTTGCATACTGTAATCAATGCAAGCAACATTATATTCTTGTTAACTGTGCTATTTACAAGTCTAATCTGAAATCAGTGTAAAGCTTCACAACATTGACAATCATATTTTGAATCAACATTTGAACACTTCAGGTTTTTTAGTTGTTGTACATATTCATTATATTTAAACCCAGTACATTTGTTAAACCTGGTATTCTGCAGAAAAAGCTTAGGCTATTGTCATATTAACAGTATTTTACTACTTGTAGAATTAGATGGAAGTGGTGGCTGCATCTGATCCTTTCCGGCTCTCATGATCCAAGCTTTTCTAATAAGAGCACTGAAGCAAAACGTCCAAATTCCAAAGGTAAAAATTTATTGAAAAAAAAAAAAGAGGTCATCATTTACAAAATCCAAAACATGTTTTTATCTCATGAAATATTCCGATTCAGAGCGTATTTAATGGAACTTTTGTTTCAAAGCCAAATTTTTTGCTGCTCTTCCGCTTGCCTCGCGAACCACAGATTTATTAATGGGGCGGACTACACACAATCTAGTAGCAGCGTGAATTACATTTATTTAATCGGAGAAACAAACATTTCAGTCAATTTCGGCTCTAGCTTTCTGAAAAGAACTTACGGTGCTTACAAAAATGATAATATTAAACATCTGCATTTGCTTGGCTCGGTGCACCATCACATCATCACTGTCACAGAAACAGACGCTGCAGAAAGACGTTGTAGAAATCGCCGGTTAGAAAGCATTTTAAGAATACTGATGATAATCCCTAGGGGCGATTATCATCATTTCAAACCTTTTATCATATCAACCGGCTTCCTGCAGGCTTAGGTACACTCAACAAAAATATAAATGCAACACTTTTGTTTTTGCTCCCATTTGTCATGAGATGGACTCAAAGATCTAAAATTCATTCCAGATACACAATATTACCATTTCTCTCAAACATTGTTCACAAATCTGTCTAAATGTGTGATAGTGAGCACTTTTGCTTTGCTGAGACAATCCATCCCACCTCACAGGTGTGCCACATCAAGATGCTCATCAGACACCATGATTAGTACACAGGTGTACCTTAGACTGTCCACAATAAAAGGCCACCCTGAAATGTGCAGTTTTGTCTCACAGCAAAATGCCACAGATGGCGCAAGCATTGAGGGACCGTGCAATTGGCATGCTGACAGCAGGAATGTCAACCAGATCTGTTGCTCATGTTCATTTCTCCACCATAACTTACTTGAATTAAATGTAGAAAAAATACTGGACTACAAAACCATTACCAATTTTCAATTTTTTGAAACCAGATATGATTTATGCGGCGAGTATTCAATTATGAGTACTCGATTGCACCCGTAATACATGCTATTACAACATGGGCAGTGCTACCATCACCATGTTTTACTGAAGGGGTTTAACAGTCTTTTTTGAAACATTCTCCATCTCTACGGCACACATAAGTTCCGCGTTTGGGTGAGAAAATTTTGATTCACTGGTCCAAAGGACTTGTCCCCAGTTCATTAATGTCCAATATAAATTCTGCAATCTCAAGCTTTTTTTTTGATGTTGCCAGCTCTTGGTAGCAACACGACCTATCAGAGCATTTTCACACAAGCATCTGGAAATAGTTCTTGATACTTTCATCTCTTCACTTCTAGCACTACTGATATCAGCACTGAGTTCTCGTGCTGTCAACCGCAATTTTTTTTTTTTTTACTTGTCAAACGTCAGAGGCACTTAACGTTTTGCACCTCTGTTACCACCAGTTTTCAGCTAAATGTCTCTTAGAAATGCTTGATGATGTTTCTTACAGTGCCATGGCAGCATTTAACGACTTCAGCATTATGTAAAGCCACAACAGTCCAGTTCCTATCTCTTGTCAAGCATATTTTAAGCACATGATGGAAAAATCGCTTTCAAGAGAATGACCTGCATTTCCATCAACTGGCTTAGAGCTAATAAACTCTACTAAAGTAGGTCAGTTTCGCCACAAGATGGCAGTAGAGGGCACTTGTGACATTTATAGAACATCAGAAGAAGAAAAGAGGTTACAAACCAGAGAAACAAACTGATGCTAATGCACGTAGCGGCAACAAGGCACCGATGTCAGAACTCGGTTTCCATCCCATTTTATGCGCATTAACCCTTTATTGCATAAGGCAAACCCAACTCAAGCAAGCGCGTAAACTTTTATGCAACTTAGAGGAACTTTCTTTGTATTTTGTCATCTCCATCTGCTTTTTGCAATGCAAATTTTCAAAATGCATGGGAAAATAGTGAGATTTTAATGCGTCTAATGTGGCTATACACAATCTCAGAGAGCTCCTTCCGTCGTGCCATCATGTTTCACACTGAGATGCTGCTCGAAGTTCATGTCACCTTATATTCTGGAACAACTGACCATCAGAGGTAATTTTGCAGAATAATTTTACCCCAAGCAAGTTTTTGGGGTCAAAAATCATGGAATGAGCCATCAAACATGGATTCAGGCGATGCAACTGTTAAAAAATAAAATCTCCGACACCTTTTGATTGTTATAAAAAAAAAAAATTACGTTTCATGTTTTTGTTCATTACCTATATTTTCACCAAAATATATGAGTGGGGGGTTTTTTGTTCTCATTGCCCACAGTAGTATTTTTCCATACATTTTCACCAAAAATTGTAGAGAGGTAATATATTAGGATCCCTTTTAGACATAAGTGGTGGTGTATAATCATGACTGCACACCTGTACATACAGGGGTGCACGCCATTAGAACTTTCACAGACACAAAAAGGCACCGTAACAACATATACAGAGATGGACATGCATCGTAACATTGTATTCACACACAGATGCACACCCGTACAGCATGAAATACAAAAAAAATTGCGCCACTGCAGCACACAGAAATGTATACACACCATTCAGCATGCACAATCATGCATGCATAAATTCATGCGCACACATAAAAAAAAAACACAAAGAAATGAACACATATGCACACACTCTCGAAACACACATACATGCAAGCTTGTGGATGCACACATAAAAAACATCTTTGTTACGTTTTAAAAGGAGTGTGTGCTTACCTTGGCTCTTTGGTAGCCAGTAATAAACTGTGGTCAGAGTCAGAACACTTTTCTGAATGGACTCAGCCAAACTCTCGCAGCCCTGAAGAAACAAAGTCAGAGAGAAACACGCTCATCCTGACTTTTTGCGCCATCTTTGATGGGCCACCTGAACTTCAGGTGTTAAACCAGGCCTCCCCAGCCTGCTTTCCAATTGATTTTGCGGTTTACGCCCATACAGCTGCACAGGTAAGACCAGGAGTGGTGCCATTTATGCGCATCAACGTCGCTATTAAAGAGAAAACCCAAATTCCTTCAAAATAAAAATATAATTTTTACACTGTATTATTCAATTATAATAGTTAAACTTTCAAACTGTGATGAACTAAACAAAGTGTTAAAATTGATAACAAACATGATGCTATTTAAGAGCCAAGAAGCCTGGATTGTTGACCCCCCCTGGATTGGGCTGAAATTTTTTTTGCGAGATGGTTATGGTGCCCAAACTTCAAATCCCAAACCGTTCCATGGTTGACCTCTTATAACTAAAGTAACAGCGCCCCCTATTTTGGACCCCCTGGGGCAGTAACAAAAAAAGTTACAAGTTCCCACCCCTCTAATTCATAACTTTGAGGGGGTCCCAGTTCTTAGTTTCTTGATATGGAGACTACAGGGAGGGTACAATACAATAATACTGTTATTTTACTAGGACACCTTCAAAGTTAGCCAATAGGGGGCGCTCAAAACACTCCGGGCTGAAAATGGCTTAGTTTAGGGCTCCCATTATTTTGAAACTTTGAGGGTATCCCACAAATTTTATTGCAGGTATTGTTCATTTGGGAGGTGTCGGATAGGTTTGTACTGTTATTTCAGTGAGACATCCTCAAAGTTGAGAGAAAAAGGGGTCCAAAAAGGGTCCCGACTCAAAAAAGGGTAAAAAGAGGTCTTTTCAGGACCCGATTTCTCAAAACTTTGAGGGTGAATTCATAAACAAGTTACAGCATTTGAAAGGCATAGACCTTAATGTTAAAACAAAACAAGAAAATAACTGGGATCTCCTGTTCTGAACTTTTAGTAACAAAAAACCAAATTGTACTTGCAGGCAGTCACTGTTCAAATTCTAGGGCACCATAAGGCCTACCAAGAGCCAAGTAACCTACTGTTGAGCTCCAAATAAAATCAACTCCTTTTTTAAAAAAACAGTTCCTAAGGTTTTGTAGAGTAGCTGTATCTAAAATTTTGCTTCCATGCTGTTTGAGACTTGAGGAGTCACATGGGTCACAAAAGAAATTTCAGTCAAATCCAGGGGGTCAACAATCCAATGTGTCTGATATTATCCTACCCTTAGAAAAATTGGTTCTTAATAAGCCTATGCTGCGGCTGCTTTTGACTTCAATTGTCCTTAGCCTATTAAAAAAAAAAGGTTGTCTTAATCCATCATGAATTGGCTACATAATTCACTTACTGTTCAGATGTTGAACAATAAGCAATCTTGGCCCCATAAAATCTACGGACTGACCCACATATAGGTCTGTCGAATGCAGCTGCTGTTTTCAAACTAATGGAACTTCAGGCCTATTTTTAAATTGTACTGGAGATACCAAATATCCAATAATCTCGATTATGTCCCGCTGAGATATACAGGGAAAAGTGCATAAAATCATGAACAAGATACAGATATATTCCATTTGGTGTAATGTTGTGGCTTTTAAAGCATACCGTCCTGGCCTTTACAATCTCTCAATATAAGCGTGAAGCAGCTTCAGTTGAGCGCTGCAACCAGCTGATATAGAGTATGTGTGTGACACTGTCCAGCAATATGAAAAAATGCCCTTTCTGACTTTGAACCTACATAAAAGGGAAAACTTCTGGGGAAAATCTGCGGTTTAAGGAGTTGGCCGTCTTCATTTGAGAGAATGTGACACAGTAATGTGATTTCCAAGTTACGGTGCAACAGCAACGATGCTGAGACAATCTGCTCCCATGCTTTGTCAAATGCGAAGAGGGAGGACTAAAGGATACGGGCGCAGGCAAGGAAAAAAGTGATTTTCATAATACTAGTCCAAATCCAGAGCTGCATGCGCCACGACAAGCAGACTTGCTAGTAAACAAGGTCAATTTGCTCGTGACCAGCTTCACTTTGCAGAAATGGGACATTTCTACTTCTTCAGTCTCTGCCTATACCTACGCTCAATGTACATGTGCAGTTTCAGACTGAGGGTGCTTCCACACTTAAGACTTGGGCATGGATCAGAGTGCACTTAAATTACCCCAAAGTCCAGATGATTTACTAAGTGTGAACACAAGTGTACTGCGCTCAGGCAGGGCACGCGAGTATGGTTGGAAAAGGCGGTCTCAGGCACGGTCCGCGAGTATGGTTGGAAAAGGTGGTCTCAGGCACGGTTCATTCATACTCGTACCAAATGTGAAAGCAATCGTACTTGAGTATTACTTGACATCTTAAATATTTGACTCTTTTGTTCTGACACATATAGCGGCAAAAGGACCTCTCTGGTGAAACGAAGAAATTAAATGCTTGCTAAAAATTTGGGCATAAAAAATTAAATGCTTGCTAAAAATTTGCGCAAACACACGTACAATCACAACTGGATACTACACACAGTAACAAGGAGATTTATGGAATAATCTGCGAGTATTTACATTTACGTGGTTATCGCAGAACAATAGAACAGTGCCGTGACAAACTAAAGAAAATGCAGCTGCAATATCTTTTAAGTGCGGAACGCGGCAGCCAGGTGGGGATAGCCTCGTAGTTTTAGTGATGAAAAAAAGATACATTTCCTTAGCTTCTTCATGTATATTTATTAAAAAAACCACCTAGGTGCATACTGCCACCTACTGTATCAGAATTTTGATAAAAACAAGAGGCCTGTCAGCCAAGAGAGCTCCGCTGAGGATGACTGAAATGCCCATGTCATAACTTAAATTTCAGAAATCCTTGAAAACTATTGCAATATGAAATGCTGAATTTCTTAAAAACCGGGGTGTAGAATTTTCTAATTTTCGCAGGGGATCATTCGAACTTCATAAGGAAGGCTCACAACAAATTAGACAAGAAGTCATTTAACAGTATTTGAGATATTAATGAAAGACTGAAAAAGTGAGCACAACACAGATTTTCTAAGTCCAAAATGCTGAATTTCTCAAAAACGGGGATGTAGAATTTTCTAATTTGCACAGGAGAACATCATAAGGAAGGCTCACAACAAATTAGAAAAACAGTTACCCAACAGTTTATGAGATATTAAAGAAAGACTGAAAAAATGAACACGAACACTGATTTGCTAAGTCCAAAATGCTGAATTTCTCAAAAACTGGGACATAGAATTTTCTCATCTTCACAGTGAATATTCAGAATATCATAAGGAAGGCTCGCACCAAATAAGAAAAAAAAGGTATTGCATAGTTTTTGAAATATTCAAATTTGAAGTGATAAGTTGATGCCGGTCGGACCAGACAGACAGAGGCCGTACGATTCGTGACTATAATCACAGCGGAGCTAAAAAGTTATCAGACAGTTTTTGAGATATTAATGAAAGAGTGAAAAAATGAGCGCAAATACTGATTTTCTAAGTCCAAAATGCCGAATTTATCAAAAACTGGGATGTAGAATTCTCGCAGGGGACCATCAGAACATCATAAGGAAGGCTCACAACAAATTAGACAAAAAGTTATCAGGCAGTTTTTGAGATATTAATGAAAGACTTAAAAAAAAAATGAGCACAAACACTGATTTTAAGCCCAAAATGCTGAATTTCTCAAATGGGATGTAGAATTTTCTAAATTTCACAGTGAATATTCAGAATATCATATGGAAGGCTCGCACCAAATTGGAAAAAGTTATCAGACAATTTTTGAAATATTCAAATTTGAAGTGAAAAGTTGACGCCGGTCGGACAGACCGACGCCGGACGACTCTGCATGACTGCTGACTATTGTCACAGCGGAGCTCATAAACCGCACTCGGGCAAGGTACAGCAATGCTAGTGTGAAAGCTCACCAGCGGGCGGAGAGGGGAGGGGGAACAATCGCACTGTAGCACAGTACAGAACAATCGTGCCTTGTGTGAGAGCGCCCTAACCCACAGAGGAGAAAAAATGGATTCAGTCAAGGTTTTTCTCATTTTCAAGTAGGGTGGGACTTTTAACTCACAGCCTACCAGCAAGCATGCAAATGTAAGCAAATGTACAGGAATTTGCTTAACTATTCAAATATAGCACACTTGCTGACCCAGTATGAGCCTGCCCTGCCAACACAAAATGTTCACACAGTGCTACTGAAATGTTCAGTCATTGTTAGAATACTGCCATTACATTGCAGCAATAATGTGAGATGTCTTTTTTAAATTGTGTGGGCTCCACTCAATACTGATGCATAGGGCCCTACCTGAGGAGAAGGCAGAGGAGGCTTTGAGAAAGAAAGGCTGAGTTTTGTGGCTTCCTGCGAAGTCGCTTTGACAGCTTGGCCTGAAACAAACAAAAGGGCCTTTACTCTGAGTTTTTCTGCTGTTTTCGGTTGTTGTATGACCATGAGGCCACATCTGGCCACGATGAAGTATACGTTCAAAAATTCAGCATTAATTCTTTCTGGCAGTTGGGAGATGGAAATTACATTTACCTGATGTAACTGTAAGTTCACGCCATTTCCAGAGGCTGTACACGTGCCAAAATAAACGTGTAAAGGAGGTTCAAAATTGGGATGAGTTCAATGTGAAAAAGATCTAGGAGTGATTGCTGACCAAAGCATTTCAGGTTCTCACCACAATGCTGTAGCTGTCCAAGAGGCCGGAAATGAAGGCAAGATATAGCCAAAAGTGTTGAGGATGAATCAACGGAGGTAATACTTACCTTGCATAATAATGTTAGGCCACATGAGTATAGTGTGCAGTTCTGTACTACAAGTTTCCAATTGTCTTATCACTAAGGAAAGCTTTAGATTTGTCAGGTTTTCAATTTGGCACCATGTTATGATTTTCAATGAGCTGGTTTTAAACTAAACGTCTTGCTAAGAATTACCTGATAGATCTAAAGTGATCATTAAAAAAGCAGTACAATGGAAAAAGGAAGGCATTATTTGAGGGCAGATTCATGATTACAGGAGCTGATAAATGAACAAATAAATGTAGTCATAGCACTACAAAATGATAATACCCTGAATAATAAAGCAATCATGATTGGGAAAGGACAACGAAAAATTGTATAGTGTGGATAGTTGGATGTTTTGAATGACCACAAATCACTGAGCACTGAAACAAAATTTTTCCACAGAAATCTTTTAATGGAATTACTTTAACGTACCAAAACAGAGGGTGGTTGAAATTTTTGACACTGCTTACCAGGTATGTCCATGTGCCTAAGATCACCAATTAACACTTTCCATGGGCCCCATTTCAGTTAATATCAAGCAACTGTTTTTTTTTTTTTGCTTTCTTTTCATAATGACAATGTGTTCTCAGATGACTCATTTACAGATTATTAAAACAAAAAGCATTTTTATTTTGGACGATAGGACTCTTCATGACAGGTCCTAAAAAAAGTGATATTTTAAGGCCAACTCCATATAAAGGGGAGTAAATAATGCGTTAACGCAACGCCAGAGATAAATTATGCACAGGACACAAATCTCCACTCATATCACACTCATATCACACATCACACTGGTGTACCTGTAAAATCACCTTTCATGCTGTGACACGCATTTTCCCTCATCTTCTGATGGAATAATGTTGAACCATGATTTTTGTTAAGTGTATCAAGACCAAAGTCCACCTTGGAGCATAGATAGAATTGTGTGTCATTTCCTTTTTTGAAAAATACCTTCTTGTCTGATACGGTCCAAAAAAATAAATAAAATGGCAACCAAATGTCACAGGCCAAGTGAGAAAAAATGAGCAATATGCATTTGAAATATAGGTATAAAATGATTTTTTCAATTTTAATGCTTTGTAAATCAATAAGTTTGATTCTTTCAGACAAATGCTTAGCTGCCAAAATAGTATTCAAATAGGAGTAATAAATTTAAAAATTGTAGAAAGATCCCATACGCTTCAGAGTGGAGGTCCAGAGGGCCGAATTTGATCCTAACCACAGAAGCAAACTATTTTTAAGAGTCTGTCATAAATTGATATGTATACAACTGTGGATCTTCTTTTCTCAAAGTTCAAGACATCCAGTGCCCAAGAATAATCCTATTTCATGCATCTAGCATAATAAGTCCACAAGTTAAGCCCTAATAAACTTAGCAGTCATCATTTATTTATTTATGTTGTTGATAGAGCAAAAAATGGCATGGAAGCAAAATTCACTCTGAAAATGGTAAAATACTTTGTACACAAGTTATTTCCAAAATGCTTTTTTCCTTTACTCATCTGCAAAAACTATCAGGAACCATTGAACAGATGTTTTTATAGAGTTCCATAAGGGTCAATCCATTGGAAATTACCAAAGCTCCCCTGATGGCGTCATATTTGCTTGATTTTGATATATTCTCTAGCCTGTGTTGATAGAAGTAAAATGCAGTTGGTTTCAGGTCAAAATCTTAATTTGTTTTGATTTCAGAGCGGTTTGAAAAAGGGGGCGTGTCCACGTTAACCCTCTGTGTGCCATTTGTAGCCATCTTTAGATGGCTAGCAATCAAAAACTAAGAAAGGTAGCTGCTTCATTTTTTTTCAGAACTTGTTTATCCTGTCTTGAAGTTGATGAAAAATAAATAATTGAGCAGATTAAGCCCCTGGTGGCCATGCAATAATTGACCAATAACCTGAAATCTGCCCAACCGTTCCTAAAAGAGGCCAAAGTCAACCAACATGCCTCATGATTTGCCAAATGAAATTTGGCAGTGTGATAGCACCCACAAAGGGCTCCCTAGGGAAGCCAAGAGGTGCTCCATATCTTCATTCGGAGTGGCCCAGTATTAACCCCTTTCCATTCAATTTCGACCGACGCCCATTTGGCGCCCTCTTTTGAGCATGTGGACATACTTTGGTATTTGATTTCTTAGTCTTAAATAAAAGGACTTGATGAGTACTTCAAATTAAACCCAATGCCAACTTCTAACTAGATGGCCTGATGGGAAAACAAAGGCCCTCTTTATGGGTAATTCTCAGTTACCGAACCTTGTCAAAATGTACATGACAATGTATGTAAATGTGCAGAAGGTATAGGATATTCTTTGGTATATCAATTGAATGCTCTCAGAAGTTACTAAATATCATATAATATCACTTATGGTGATGATGATCAAAACTGAGAGAGAATTTGGCAGTACTCAACTCATTGTATCCCAGAAGTTCTGGAGGTTGAAGTCTCCCGTTGATTCGTTTGACTCTCCATCTGTAAATTGGGAGATAAACATTGTGATGAAATTTTAGAGTGTGAAAGGGAAGTCAATAAAAATTTGGACACTGGCACAATTCTGTGCTTGTCTGGCTCTGTACTCCAAGACACTGTACTGGAAATGAATCTGAGTATGAATTCAAACACACAGATATGTTCTACTCTAGTTGTTAGCACAAGATCCCAGACTCTGCATTCTACATTCATCAGCAGACACGAAGAACTCCAAAAGGAGTTCTCAAAGTAATGGCATACCAAAACTGGTAATTAATTAATTATTCTGATATTTAGGGCCATTCAGGCAAGTATTGAGCATCACAGTACAATTACAATGGAGTTCAATTTTGAGTACTTTTGCATCCAATCATTCTCATTTGCCATAACAAGACCCTGTGGGTCAACCAAATTGACTGCTTGGAGCACAAAAGAGATATGTATATTTTTTTGCTGAAAAAACATGCGTTTGTCAAATTGTTGATGCAAAATTATACTGACCTGAAACATGATTATTTACCTGCCAAGAAAGTAATATGTTGGAAGCAAATTATATTTTTCACAATGTTTTAAAGTTTTACATTGCTTCATCTCAAAACTTAAAATATGCACTTAACATTTTTGTGCTCCAAGCATCAACTTGTCTGTCTTCAAAGGTACAAAGGCCGTATTCTCATAAAAGCCAAGTTCAAAGTGTCAGAAACTTCCAGAATTATGCAATGTCCCAGCTGGTTATGGCCATACGTTATTTCACAAACAAGCAACAGCCAAAATTAATGTATGGCATAAATACAAACTGTACTGCATGTGCAGCATTCATCTATCCAGTTATGACAAATTAGATCTAGTACTGCAGACTTTTTCCGCGGGTACCACTCGCGTCAACACACCATCTGAAAAATGTATAGTGCCAATGAAAAAAATATTGCCACAGGCCCACGGCACTGTAGCTCACCTGCCTAACGTATTACATTGCTATATTGCATTGTAAGTGATTTTGATGGCATGTAACAACATAGTCTTTCAGAACAAAGTAAAGACAATCATAAATCTTGCTATCCACATCATTATCCCTTAAAATAGCAGTATGATTCCCAAAATAAAATTTTCAATATGGGCCCATTCCATGTTCCATATCAAGAGTCATGAGGATTTCAAATGGTAGAAATTTGTGAAGTTTATACAAGTCTCTATCAATGTTACAGTAAATAACTGAAGTTTTGTTGAAATAAATTGATTTTTGAAATCCATGTGTTATTGGTTTTTGGAGACGGTAACCCCAAATTGGTAATCAGTTTCACCAGCTTGTACAATTGTTCAGCAGAAGCGCACAACACGCAAAGTTCTGATACTTTGAATGTCAGAGATAACATACCAACTAATCTAAGCCCCAAAAGCACAACTTTATTTTTTGAGATCCAGGACCACTTTCCATGGAATGGGCCAATGGTTGCTATGGCAACCATCTTAAATAACCCTAATGCAACAAAATCCTCTGCATAGACTGAAATGTCATGTCATCTAAGAAATATTTAATTTGTACTGCTGCAGAGATTTATCAAAACATTTATAAACAAATTGCCATGAATAGGTGATTTAGACAAAATGGCTAATGTGCAAAGGTCAAATCAAAGTCAAAATTAAGCAAAAATCATCTGATACATACTGCTTTTCACAGCTACACTGAATAAAAATATAAATGCCGTGTCAATTTTTTGAGTTTTTATTAACAAAATACTGGAACTGGGATTCATCTGTGAATAGCACTCCTGCTGTACAATCTAAAGGAAGAGTTTTACATCTCCAGTTTCTTTGTATGTTAGACCCAGGACCCATGCCTTCAAGCAATAAAAATAAGACACTGATCATTTGTGCCCCTTTTGAGATATATACCTACTATAATGATCCAAAATACGCACTTTTCATTCTGAAGACATTCATTTCTTCCAAGGTCATTAAAACATTTAATACTACCAGCGTGACTTTAATTCTTCTGGTCTTCAGAGGGTTGACCGACAGTTTGCATATCAAGTCTCAGGGCTCTATCAAAATTAGTTACAGAATAATAAATGCATTAAATTTTGAAAAAAAAAATTAGTATGATTGGTGTTTTTTGCATTTTCCAGGCCACAGTACAGATAGAGTAAACACACTGAGTAAAGTAAAATAGCTTAAGCCAAGAGTTCAGCAACTATTCTGATGACAAAATGAAATGTGTGGGTCTGTCAGCTCTGAAAATCAATTTCTGAAATGGATGATCCATTTCTCAAACTCCCTCCAAATTAAGGCGATTTTGTTAAAATTGACCCCCCTTCCCTAAAATAGGCTACATTTCATGAACTAGCAATAATTCAGCTGAAATATTGGACCTCAGTACTGCCAATGCATATCTCTTGAAATGTGCAAAGTTTTATCAAAATCAAAATTTTGATGTGTGGGGCTCTGGTTAAGTTGACACAGAAAAACCCCTTAGAGTAATCAAACTGATACCTAGTCGACTGGGATAGTTGCCTCACTAATTGGCCGATTAAGCCTTAACGCGATCTTAGCACCTGCAAGTCCCTCCTAGCTGTTGCTGAATTCACGGCAAACTCAAAAACATGGTGGCACTAGTTTGTTTTTGTGCTTTGATCTTTTTTTGACACAAGGGTACTCTTGTGACATGTGCACTCGAAACTGCAAGGTCACCAATTGATTTGACTCAGGGCACATTGAGGGAGTGGGCTCCCAAGATGGGGCTTTTTCACTTTAGTAATGTAAAAAGCTCCTTCTACACCGTGTCCCAAAAGTTCATGCACCACAGAAGAAGTCAGCTCAGATTGTGAATATTCAACAGAATGCGTTTATTCAAAAGCCAGTGTATTCTCCCTGCATCTTAATTACTGCCCTCAGCCTGTGGGGCATAGAATGCATCAAGTTGTTTAGAACGGAAGGCTCAAAGTTGCCCCACTCCTACACAGTCCTCGCATTGAGATGCTTTATGGTGGTCGGGGGAGGGCTTTGGAAGACCTGACTGTTCAGGTTACCCCAGGAGTTCTCAATCGGGTTGAGGTTCGGGGAGTTGGGTGGCCATTCCTCTTTGTGCAGAAAGCCAGAAAGCTGCTTAGGACACCACTGCTGAGTTGTACGCGCTGTATGCGTGGGGGCACCATCTTGCACGAAGACCATTTCCGCACACCTGCTGAACATCTTCCTAGCAGTGAAAGGGCCCGATTTCCGCTTTCTGGTGAGTATGGGAAGTAGCACTGGCTGGAGAATGTTCTTGACATAATACTCAGCATTGATGGTGGTGCCCTGGGGTAAAACATGCAACTCCAACAGCCCTGAAGATGACTGCGGCCCCCAGATCATCCAACGGGCGCTGAACTTGACTTGTTCAGAAAGTGGCACTTTCTTTCGACCGTCGGTGTAGATGTGGTATATTTGGCTGTTGGGAGTTGGAAATAAGTAGAGTGGGCACTCATCAGAGAAAACCAAGTTTTCCCAGTGCCTAGGGGTCATTGTGGCATACTTCTTTGTAAAAGCCAGCCGCTTCTCCTTTTGCAGTTTGGTAAGGCGAGGAATCTACTGTCTTCTGTATGCTCTCAGAACCAGTTTCTCAGTCAGAAAATGATGAATGGCATTCTTGAAGACTGCTTCCCCAAGATTCTTCAGTCTTTTACTGAGTCTGCGTCAGGATTAGTCTCTCTTTTCCTTAGCCTTTCGGGTGAGGTCCTTGGCCCAGGAACTCAGGACTGAGGGGCGACCTGCAGGGGGCTTGTCTTCAAGGGAGTCACAACTCTGGTGTCTCTGCCACCACTTCTTCACCCATCGTATACTTCTACCAAGGTCCTGAGCTCCTCCCTGCAAATTTTCCCTGCCCTGCGCAAGGCAATGGCTTGAGCACGGACCTGAGACTCTGAAAGACAAGCCTTTCCAGATTTTTGTTTGGCCATCATAGCAGCGCTACCAAAAAGGTTCTCTAAGTGACAGTTCTCTCTTGGTTCCTTGGTCAACCAAGAAATTAAAAAGATGAATTAATCAAACAACCTCACAACACCTGGCTGACCAGGTGCAACCCATTTTGGAGACAGACATGTTGCCCATTAGGATGCATGAACTTTTGGGGCACAGTGTTTAACCATGCGCCCCAAGTCGCCCACCCAGATTTGTATCTAAACATTTAGGAGAGGGTCTAAGGACCCCACCTGTGTGCAAAACATTATGGGCTACTTGGCGCAAGACATAACACCCCTGGATAAATACTACTTCATAGCCAAGAGTGGCGACACTGAGCATCCCCTATGTCCTGCGCACCAAGTTGCCCATCAAAAAAAATGACAACAAGTGAAAGACTTCACCCTATAGCATTGTTCCTAAAAATATACTCAGCAACAAAAGTTTCTGTGACACCATTTATGTGTATGTTATAAATGACACGCAAAGATCTCAATGCAATCAATATGTTTATTTAACAGGAGAAACACTGACTTTTCAGTGCCAAAGTCACTCAAAACGAAAAATGTCATTTTCATGCGTCATGAAGCACTTGTCTGACGTCTAACCAATTGTGACCTTCACACTTCAATACCGGGTGTGACTTCCTCGTGCCATGATGCAAGCAACGCATCTCCGGCGCATGGACCGAATCAGATGTGCCAGAAATTGCTGTGGGATGTCATTCCAAATCTGACGTAGACGTTGCCGCAATTCCTGGAGTGTAGCTGGCGGGTTATCCAACCGCCGCAAACGTCGATCCATCTCGTCCCAAAGATGCTCGATTGGGGACATGTCTGGGGATCTGGCTGGCCATGGCAGGACATTGACATGTTGTTGCATCAGATACTGCTGTACAATCCTTGCAACGTGTGGTCTGGCGTTATCATGTTGCAGCGTTATTCCGGGACCATGTTGCATCAAAAACGGTACCACCAATGGCCGTAGCACTTCATCGCGATATCTTTGACCTGTCAGATTTCCATCAATAACAAGCAAATCTGTTCTGTTTCTAGCCGTGATCCCTCCCCAAATCATGACACTACCACCTCCAAAACGATCAAATTCCTGAACACAGTTGTTGGCATAACGTTCTCCACGTCGACGGTATACACGTTAACGACCATCACATCGGTTAAGCATGAATCTTAATTCATCAGTGAAGAGTACAAGATCCCACTGACGTTGGATCCACCGTCGATGTTGTTGTGCCCACTGTTGACGCAGTCGTCGGTGTTGTACTGTGAGTATTGGACGTCTTGCTGGCCGACGTGGGACAATGCCAAAATGACGGAGACGGCGACGGATTGTCTGTGCAGACAGTCGCCTCAAACCAGGTATCGTTCTTGCAGTTATGGTTGCAGGTTGGAATCGATTTCGGAGATGGGTTGTTCGAATCCAGTTGTCCTGTCTGGGAGTGGTTACTCGTGGACGGCCGCTGCGAGGACGGTCTCTGACATGTCTTGTCTGCTGATGACGCTGCCATAAGTTCCAAATGGTGTTTCGGTGGACATTCAGGCGATGAGCAACTTCCCTCTGCGAGGTTCCGGATTCAATCATCCCAATGGCCCTCCACCGATCATTTTCAGACAGTCTTGGCATTTAGAGGGTAGAGTTCCTGATCCGAAATGGCTGTGTTTTCGATAAGTGATGCTTCCGTCGTTCATCAGGCACAATGTGAACATTCCAAAAATTCTCCTCTTTTATTGCCATCCACAAGCATGATTTACGCACATTTTCACGTGCAAAGTCATTTTCTCGCATTTTCATGATTTCCATTTCAATGTTGTGTTTACGTGTACTGTTTCAGTCTGATATCACCATGTATGACAATTTCATAATTGCGTTATGAAAAATAATTAACAATATTGGTGTCACAGAAACTTTTGTTGCTGAGTATATTACTTTGGGCGACTTAGGACGCACTGAAATACTTGCATTTTAAAACCTGATTTTCTTATGTGTACTTCTCACCCCTGCCCCCTCAGAGGCCCCTAAAAAATTACCAACAAGGTATTGGGCACTAAAAATGTGACTTCTCTCATTTCTGGTCATATACCAATCTGTAAAAAAAAATTGGGGGAGAAGCTGAGACATGGCATATCATACCCTGCCTGAATCTTAGAAAAACTGGCTCGAAAAGGGATAGTTTGGATTTTTTGATGTTAAGTTGTATGAAATACTTTTTAGCAGACAGCGTAGCATTTGAGAGGGGATTTTTTTTCGTTAATGTGTCCTGTGAGCGGAGCTTCGGCCTCCCGAAGTTTTGAAGTAAGCAGTTCTGGCTAGTTTGCTGAGGTCACAAAAATAAAAAGTTTTGTTTCTCAAAACCACATGTTTTAAATAGTATATTTCCATTTAAATATATTTACACGCACATGCACTGAAATTAATACAGCATGTAAAGCAGACAGTTTGCAGTCTTCTTAAAATCAAATATGTGCAAGCCATGGCTGGTGTAAAGAGGCAAAACCACCTTTCACTTTCCTGTGCCGACAGATATGTTGTATCATCTGTCACAGAGTGCTGGGCTGTACCCCAACTTGTTATCTACAGCACCTCAACATCAACAAGTGTTTGCCAGTGACATGGCAATATCCCCTGCCGCCTCAATTTTATTTGTCCGTACGGACGGACGGAGACCAATGCTATATACCCCGCTTCGCGCTAATTGCGCAGCAGGCAATAAAGTGCAAGCCAGCTTGCGAACATTAGGTAAAAAACCTACTGATCCATAAGCACACCAATTCCGTAGAGGCTATGGACTACCTGTCAATTAACCGTGATGTTTTTCAGGAGACCGTGATCTTCTGTAAGTAATGATGATGTATGTCACGGACGGAAAGGAGAAAGAGCGAGACCCTCCTTGTGGCACTGGCAGGTTTTGGCACCACAGTAGCACTCCTGTGGCAGCTACAGGCACTCCACTGGCACTGAGCGGCACTCCTTCGCCAAATATCAAGTCATTTGCATAACTGCATTTTTTAATTATACATTTTAATATTTTAAACCACTTAACTAGCAATGTCACAGTTCGTTATCACTCTGCTGCTGCTTAGATTTTGTGAAGTAGTGAGAAAACACAAAACAGTGAAAAAAAAATAAAAATGCACATACATGTAGCCAAATTTCCAAATTTTTCTCATATTTTTATTTTAGAGTCGTTAAGTAGCTTACTTATATATATATATATATATATATATATTTAAATTTATTTATTTATTTGTATTTACACAAATTTATTTGACAGTCAGAGAAAGAGACAGCAAGGTTTGGGAGAAGAATGGGGATGATAATGTTCGTCCTTCGCAGGCGAAGATGACCATGACTTCAGATCACACTAGGTTGGGGTGGGTGCGGAGGTGGCTGATCAGGCCAATCTTCGCTCGAAATAGTCTATTGCAGTGAGGGCAGGGAAAACTAGGGGCTGAGCCAGGCTGGGTAATGGAGTTCTCGCGGTCTTTTCTTCGCTGGCGCTTCTGCTCTTTGGCCTTGATACGCTGCTCCTCGAAGTTTGCAGCGCCCGAACTCACAACAGAGCGCCAGGTGGAACGTTCTTCGGCGGTCTCTTCCCAGGTGGAATGGGGAATGTCGCACAGCCACTGGAGCGCCCATAGCTTATGTTTTTAAAAATAGTTTTAAGAATGAAAAAATGGAGGAAATGTTCTTCATTTTTATAACTGATTGTTAAAAAGTATTACAAGTATTTGTTAATGAATAGTTTTTTGTTCCTTTTCATTTCTAACACCGTGCTTCGGCCTAAGTAGTGGATAAATTATTTAACAACAGGCTCACATTTCAAAAAAGCATTCTTTGGCTCATAATCAAATAACTTAATGTTATGTTTTTCAACCAATTCGCCCCCAAGAATTATATTTAGTACAATAAGAAAACATGCAATAGACTTTGATTTTTCAAATTTTATGACGTTTTATCGAGAGATACTATGGATAAGTATTCAACTGTAAACATTAGATTTTTTTTTAATTGCAAAAAAGCATCATTATTTTTCCTGCATTCACAGTTGTATGATTCAACAGTTTGTTTCTTTTCAGAAAGAAAATCAAGGTTTTTTACCAGACCAGCGATTCACCTGACTCAAAAAGTAAAAATATGTTCAAACATCTACATGCACCGGTAGATGAACTTGAATTGAAGGGAAAACTTTTAACAGCCTACAGTGAGTGTCACATGTTGTATCAGTCTCCAACATCTCAAGCTGATAGATGGGTGACTGTCCCTCAAGAATTATCTGCTCATGAATTACATAATTTTCTGTATCAAAACTTGAAAGAACACAAACCAACAAAGCTGGAACCCTTCTTCTTTCGATTAGAAACAGGGCGATTAGTCACGCACAGCGCACAGCAATGTTTATGTGAACAGTGGCGCAGATAGAACTGGGAATTGGGGGGGGACACAGACACGTCCTTTATAACAACAATTAGTCCTGGCTAGTTCGCAATCATTTTCCTTCATTGACGCGATCGTTATTGGCAACTGAGGACACGGTCTCTCTCCATATGCGATCCACCAGTGATGACATCGTGGGATAAATTTAGTACAGTGGCGGAGCCAGGACTGAGAATTGGGATGCACAAAACATCCATTTACAAAACAATCGATGTTAACTCGCACTTGGAAATGTAATGAGAGTATTCAAATTTTAACCAGGGCAGACTTTTTTGGAAAGGGATTGGGGGGGGGGGATAGAAAGGCACGGTCTCTGATTCGCTGACATGCAGAAATTCATGAATGAACAGTTCAGTGCATTCCAAGAAGCTCATATATCTGGGGTAAGACAGAAAAAAGGAGCTTTAAAACAAAGGTAAAAATAACGCAGTACAACGCGCGTAACATTTCACGCTAGACCCACATTTTACTATACTCCACGGAATGGTTATAAGTTACGTAAGCTAAAAGTACATTAGCTCACCAGAATTGACAAAATTTTAAAGCTCCTAACTTTAAAACATATCGGTTTATTAGGCACGTGAAGTGCGTTGTGTTATGCGTTCGGTTTATTGTCTTGAATCCGGAATAGATAATGGAATTTGCATGCAGACGAGCAAGAATCGTGTGACTCCAATAATGTGGTTATTCAATGTTGAACTAAAGAGAACACAAGCCTAGGGAGCATTTCCCAATAGCGTAGTTGAAGAAATTTATTCGTCCATTCAGTCAGTGGTTCCAACTATGGAAGTTAGAATCTGTGATTTCGGGAAGCGCACCCCTGAGCAATGTCACGTTACGTTACACAACAGCAAGTCAACTATTTTGCCGACATTTTTGAGTTGAAATCAATAGTATAACTTCCCTGTCAAAGTCATTTTAAACGTTTGATATTGCATTTGTGTTTTAAAATTGTATCTCAAACCATAATTAAACCTTTACCGGCGGCTATATTTTGTTTTCCGTTCCGCTCGTATGTACATCAGGGTGAAGTCTGAAGTGGTCAGACTTTCATTTCCGATGAAAAGTGATCGTGAACACGCACCCCAGGTCGGAGTTCCACGAGCCCGAGCCGTTGTCATGGACACCTCGGATACCAGCGCGTTCATGAGCCCCACACTACGCATGTGTGAACAAAAATCACACATTGCATGTTCGTCTGGGTCCAGAAGCTTGGCCCCCATGTCGGCACGCTGCGCCACTGAGCCATTTCCATTGAAATGAATGGGCGGCCATTTTCCAATTGTATATCCAGTGAAATATAAAACTTCCTTGGTCCTAGCTAGTTCTCAATCATTTTCCTTCATTGATACGTTTTCCAACTATCGTAATTGGTAACAGAAGACACGGTTTCTCTCCATGTGCGATCTAACAGGGATGAAATCATGGGCTACATTCAGTACAGAAAAATTGTTCACTGATTAACGCTTCGCCTTGATTGAATTGGCCCGCATTTTAATGAAATACGCCTTTCACACTCTGTATTGCGTGGGTTGAAACCCACTGTATTTCTGTTTTTTCTCGAAATGGGACAGCGACTATTTAAAAGGTCACTGTGTCCACATACTTTGGCCTACCATCAAATGCTTGACCTCCTTTGAAACCTGAGACCTAGTAGAATTTCTAGGAATTGTCAAAATAGCACTGTGATGTACTGTCAAAGAGGAACAGAGGGTAGAATCTTGTTTTTTCTTCCATGCAGATTTTTACATCTCTGGAAATGATCCCATTACAGCACTCTAGGTCACTTATTTCCCCATGGAAACACAACTCTGGCCCACTCCCAGGTCTTTTGATGTCAAGTGTCAAAAGAAATGACTAAACAATGAACATTGACCCTTAGAGAGCCATTTTTGTGTGGTAATACTCATGCGTTTTGCAGAGTGTCCATTTAGAGACTCCAAAAGGACCTTTGGATACTTTAAATAAAGCTCTAAATAAAGCTTGATTGCTCATGAACCCCTTGGTCTAGAAACATGACCTTGGTCTCAAATGAAAGATAACCATCTGTAGTTTCTTACCCATATCTGGATTAGTTAGTAAAAGTTGTGTCATGGTATTACAGAGGCCTTATTTCACATAAAACTATTTTTGCCAGTGCACCCAAGATTTTCGATAGAAAAAAGGTCAGACAAAGTGATGAAGTGCAAATGTGTAGTCATAAAAGTTGATCCCCTCCCCCAGCACTCCCACCTTTCTACTCTCCTTTACAAAAGACCACTATTGGAAAACCATAAAATTTACCACCAAAAACTATTGTATTACTGTTGTAATTGTATGGTTTTTTGGACTGCACTATGGTGATTTTAGTATTATTATTGAAATATAGTAAGGCTACCATAGCTAATAAAATAACACTACAGAAAAAAACTATTGTAAACCATAGCTGGTGAAATGTACTATAGAACACCATAACCACACTTTAGAACACTATACAATTCTTATAGTATACTATAGTAACTCTTCTGTTCATTTTCGTAAGGGCTTCCCCAGGCAACCCAATTCACGTTCTACACACACATACATGTTACACATCATTGGAAAATCCTCATTATGTATTGTAATTATGTTAGGATAAAAATAAGCAAAGTATCGTTTTGTTTACATAGACATAATGATTAGGCTATGCACCATTCAAAATCGAGGTTCTTCCCTTCCAGGAAATCAATGAAATGCTCAGGGATTTCACTTATTTCGATTTCTTTTATTTCTTCCTCAATATAACCTTCTCTCTTTTCCTCTTCCTTTGCCCCTTCTTCCTTCACGAGGATTGTTTTTCCTTGTCGCTCAGACATTTTTGACCAAAATATGACAGTTTTGGTGAGGCGCAAGACGGCTATAATACAGCTTTTTAACGCATGGGCGTACAGCGAGAAATGTGCGCTCAATCTCCCAGGTTTCTCGAGACAGTTAGGGAAGTTCTGTACGCTGTTGGACAGGTCTCCACATTGGCTACAAAGACACCTTGGGCCCATCTACGTAGCTTGTGACATGACGGAGCAACTGTCAATCAAAGTAAGTTAGTGCGATTTCATGCGTGCGAGCCTCACTCGCCTTCAAGACTTGTAACTCGACACCAATAGGTCCTACAAACATGCATATGGTGTCTACGTAATCGTAATCGAGAGTCTAACAAACACGGCTAGCTGTGTCATTCCACTGAAAACAACGCAGAACTATTCAAAATGTCTTATTTTTTTTTACCGGAGAAAAGTTCGCGTTTGTTTTTTTTTATAACGAAACTGTTTTGTTTGAGTTGGATGATGCATCTACCAATCAGCAAAACTCGGTGGATATTCGAATTTGCTGGGTTCTTACTGATATTTCAAGACCTAGCGTGCCAGGGTCGGATACAGGCTTCGGATGGTTTAAAGGTGAGACGACGCGATTCAAGGGGGAGTTTCGGGGGGGTGTTTTGCAACGTGACGCAGTGACGTAATTTGACCGTCTTATGGAACAAAACATGTTATTTCACTGCAACCTATGTTTATAAGGATTCCCAAGACTCTCAGCTTTCTAATGATATACGCTGTTACTATGTTATTTAATGATGGGTTGCGTTCCAATTCGTTTACCGTTCATTTCAATTATCGTGCGAGGCCATTTGGGTCGGATCCGGGTCGTCTGCTGAGTAACTGCGTTGTGTATTTCCATTACTTTGAACAGCACCAATTCGCATCACTCTATTTTAATGCGTTATGCATAATGTGTCAGCTGAGTAGCATCTAACGTAATGTCCATATGAGTGCATTTATTGCAATATATAAATCAAATTCGAACACTGCTTAGCGAACCATTTATCAGCCTAACCATTTTGCATTGTTACATTACTTACAGACCTTCATACCTGTTGACGAAACTTTTCAGCAACTTATTTATTTATTTATTTATTAAGCTTTGACAGAAGTCAGGAAATGATCGCACAGGTGGCAAGGCACCTATTGTGAGGCAATCATCCCACAACATGTACAGACAATTGAACAATGAGAAGGAAGAAAAAAAAGAAAAAAAAATCATATATACATAATAAAATAAGACAGTTTATCAGCAAGTGTAAGTAACATCAGAGGGACAGACGACAACGTGAACAATGACATTTGCCAACCCATGTACATGAATCATCAGAAGAAAAATAGTTGTTGAACTTTTCTGTATAAAAATGAAATAGCTTCGATTTAAAAGCAGCTGTAGTATCAGAAATTTGATAGAGGTGACTGGCATTCCACAAATAAAATAATCTGTTAAAATATGAATGGCGAAAAGTTTCAGTCCTAAATTTTGGAATTTTCATTAAAAATGTATCCTCATTTTGAAATGAAACAAAATGGTTGCAGTTAATGTCATATTCCCCCTTCAAGCATTTGCACAAGAATACACAATCAAATATGTCACGTCTGTAGCCCAGCGGTAAAAGATTAAAACTTGACAGATGAGATCCAAAATGATAACTATTTTTTGTTCATGATCCAAACCGAGTGGGTGGAACAATGAGCATTCCTTGGCGTCCGTCTGTGATCAACATTATAGACGCGGCCAAGTCGGTAAAGCAAGCTGGCGTTACGGTGCAAATATTTTAGCCATTTTATTTTAATTGATGAATGGCCGTAATATAGGCCCTACTCGACTGCCACACTTGTAGCGCGGCAAAATGTATAATAAGCTAAGGCCGCTGTTGTGACATCCTAGAACCATGTACGCAGCCAACACTCGCCTTATTTTTTCGGATTAACCATATCATTTTAATATGAAAAAGTAAGTTGAGTGTTGGCTGCGTACATGGTTCTAGTCACAACAGCGGCCTTGGCTTACTGTACATTTTCTAGCGCTACAGGAAGTGCAGCAATCGAGGTGCTACATATTACAGCCATTCATCAATTAAAATGGCAAAAATATACCGAGCAACAAAAGAAACGCAAGTTAGCCAGTTAGTCAATGTGCTCCTATGGTTACTCATAGTGACCGCAACAAAGAAAAGTTTGATGAAACGAGTGTAAATGCGCACACGCTTGTAATAAATTTGATTTTCAATAATTATGCGCAAACTTGTTCTCCGGTCTGCCTTTAATCAAATTGCGTTTCTTTTGTTGCTCAGTAGATTTGCACCGTAACGCCAGCTCACATCACTGGCTTGGCTACGTCTATAACGTTGATCACAGACGGACGGCAAAGAAAGCCCATTGCTGGCCTACCCATACCCAGCGGCATGCGATGCGCTACATGGGGCTTATCATTAGTAAGTGGCCGCACTTCCTAGCCTCTCACATATGGGTCATTCCATGTCAAATCAACTAATTTTCTCAAAAGTGAAAAAGTTGATGTCTCAGAATTTCTTCAAATTTTAACCAGTTGTGAAGTGACCATATTTGAGAACATCTGCAAATTTTCTAAGGGTGCTGATGTACATTGTGACTCTCTGCCTCAGATATGTGGGAGGGGGTGTAGGTGCAATATCATATCCCTTATTACCTGGCCCCTCCCTTAGGGAGCCAGGTCAAGCGATAATCGTGTGTGCGTATGCGTGTGCGTGCGCACACGCACGCGCCAGCCAGCGGCTGGGGTCAGGTCTGCCATCTCTGATTGCCTTGTTCTGAGCGGTTTTTCAAATGCCTGTAACTGGAAAGATATACAACGTAGACAACTGAAATTTGGTAATCCCACAGATATTTTTGAAAAGAATACCTGGCCAAAATTTGGCAGAGTTTGATCAAATAAATATGGTCATTTTGGCTGCCCCAAAATGGAAAAAAAGGCATTTTTACTTTTTCCGAGAACGATTTTGTTGGTCTCTTTTGGCCTGTTATATTTTACCTACAAAGTTCAAATTGCTGCCATATATTGTCAGACACCCTGACTACTACTCTGTAGTTCATGGAGCAAGTAACTATCATACTTTGTCTATTATTGACCCTTCAAATTTCGAATTTTGCCATTTTTGCTCAATTTTGGGGGCAAAAATGAAGATGTGGGACAGGTCCTAGGATCACCAAATTTGGCCTGTACACAATTCTTAAGTGTCGAAACAACATATTAAAATTCTAGGATGGTTTTCTGTCCCATTCAGATTTTATTGCAAGTTGAAAATAGAGGTTTTTTTTCAATAATCGGATTTGCAATATCTATCATTTTATGCACTTTTCATACATTTCAAGCCCCTGTCAACTACAGTTGACTGCAAATAATGTCCTGAATGGGATTTGCTACCCTGGCAGGGCTTCTACCATGATGATTCTGATATTAGGCCATTATGTCCCCATTGCAACACCATACAGTTTTACACTTCTAGAAATAGCTGCTGACATCAGCACTAATCCACTGTTCAGTGTGCATAGTTCAGAGATCAAGAGCACTCTTTTCAGGATCAAACTCTGCTCTGCTGGAGGCAAACTTGTCCATAATATCAGTCCAGAATTTCTCACATATAGCAGCTGATGGCATTTCTCAGCTTCACCAAGGGATGATCCCAAAGTACACGGGTTTAAAGATGCCATTTGTACATGTACACTTTCTGCTCAGCAGCACCACACCATATGTACCTGATCTCTGAACTATGCACACTGCACAGTGGATTAGTGCTGATGTCAGTAGCTATTTCAAGAAGTGCAAAACTGTATGGTGTTGCAATGGGGACATAATGGCCTAATATCAGAATCATCATGGTAGAAGCCCTGCCAGGGTAGCAAATCCCATTCAGGACATTATTTAAAAACGCAGCGGATCCATGGGAGTAAGCCCTGAAAAAAATCAGGATAAGCCCCTGCTTGAGTTAGCCCACTGGTCCTTCCAAGATAACCTCTCTGGTGTTGGCATTGATGATTTGTCGTTCTATGATTCCACTCCAGAAGCTAACCACTGAGGAATGCAAGTACAGAAGTGGGCAGTCTGCTTGCCCACTGCACAGAGCCAGCAACCCTTATTAGTGGTATTTAATCCGCTACAGACCCAGAAACATCTTATAAGCAATCACATCAACATTTGCCTTGTTCATCTGGGCAGCGTAATCGCAAGCATGACAGACCCTGGGTTTAGCCTCGAGAACCTCGCGGTTCTGATCAGCCCAGATCTGCTCGCAGTTAGTAAATTTGATTCTCTATGATAATTACGCGCAAACTTATTTTCCGGTCTGTCTTTAATTAACTTGCATTTCTTTTATACCTTAATACATTTGCTCCGTAACGTCGCCAGCTCACTTTACCGGCTTGGCTACGTCTTTAATATTGAACACAGACGGCAAGTAATGCACATTGCTCCACCCACTCACATCCACTGCAGTGCTAAATTCGGAGGAGGCGAGAATGCACTTAAGTATAAGGACCCGTTGGTGTTCGCATAGCCTGAATATAAATAAAACATTTTGTCTTTGATGAGAAACGAGGATTAATGATTTAAAAGAGAAAAATAAACCGTTCCGGTATCGATAATTAGTGGCTGTCAAAAAAAATAATTCACGGATTTATCGGCGTGTCTTTTTCAATTATTCCCTATGGAGAAATTCCTTTTTGGCCCCCGTGGCATCACGTGACCTGCAATATCAGACTCGCCGCTAGGACCATGTCGGCGTGTGTTACAGCCCCTAGTTGGCTGTCCAGTTCTCCTTATAGGTCAGGGGTGGGCAATCACGGTCCTGGAGGGCCGGTGTGTATGCAGGTTTTTATTCCTATCAATTAACCCCTTTGCGCAGAATACAAAATTTTGCCAATTTTTCCTGTTGTGCATGAGCCTATTTAAGCTTTAGAACTCAGGATTTGTGACACAGGGATTTTTGAAAATTATTCAAGTGAAGCTAGACATTTGGAAATTCAATTACAGAATTGTTTAGGAATTAAATTTTGGAATTTACGGACGCTGGCGTCTACATCTGCAGAAAGGGGTTAACCTGACTAATTGAGTTAATTGATTGCATGCACAAATATAGATTTTCACAATGATACGATCAAAGGAAAATGTTTATGAAGGGAGACAAGACTAGTCTATGTAGTTTCATGATAATTTAAAGAAATGCACATGATACGTCAGATTTCATAAATGGTTTGGCTAATTGAAACAATCAACTAATTAAAGGCCAGACGTTGGTGTGAAAACCAGGGACAGAAACGGCCCTCGCTGCCCACCTCTGTTATAGGTCCATGGCTTGGACTATTTGTTGTCATAAAGGACGTGTCTGTCCCCCCGCCAATTGCCAGTTCTATCTGCGCCATGTGTAACACGACTACCAGTGTTCCATCAAATTTTGCAATCTATTAAAATATCGTCAGCCTGCTGATAAAACCTTGTATCTCCAAATTGATAAGAAACAAAAACTCATAGCCTATTGTCCACTATTCTTACAAGCAAGATTAGACATTTATTTTTTTACATTTTAAATTATATTCATATATTTGTATTTTTTTTATATATTTATTTTTTATTTTCCTGTAAATTTTATCATTTTGAAGATAGGAGGTTTTATCAGCAGGCCGACGATATGCAAACTCGCGGTTCAGCGCTTGCGCACAAGCAAAATCTTGGGCTGTTTCTTCACTCGTATCTAAAGTATCTTCAAAAATCATAAAAATAGATTTATTTTCAATGCCTCGTTCTACCTGTAAACGTATAGGCTATATATTTGCATGTACACGCTTGGTTTTCCTGATAATGCAGAAATTAGATGATAATGGTGTATATGGGCATATATCTTCAAACAAACTTATCCAACTCACTGTAACATCTGCTTATGTTATAATAAGCTAACAAATAGCAAAGTCATTACTGGAAACTGATTCATATTGCAATATTACGGAAAAAACAATGACCACCATCGCTTTGCATGACGGCAGCATTTTTTGACAAGGCAGCACAAATTGTCAGAACACCGGGACTCGGGATGTCCTGGTTTCGTTGTGATTCGACCCAACTCGTTCTGCATACCAAGCTAGCCAGCGGTCCAACGATCAATTCGCATTTCAATCTGATTTCCAGGCCTCCCAGTGCCCGCACACTGCACTACTTTCTGTGCACGTGATCAATACTGTATGCGAGGTTGAGTGTGTAAAGACAGTATGAGATGTCTGACTGACTCTGCCCGCAGAACGGAAGTGAAAACACAAAGGTCGGAACAGCTGATTGTAGATGGCTTTTTAAAGAGCTGAAATATTTCTTGGAAAAAAATATTGTTTTACTTCACACATTTGAAGAATATGTTCTGTATAACAAAATACTTTTTGAATTTTTTCGATCGGGAAGTCTGTAAATTTGGGGTTTAAAAAGTGGGTTTTGGCACTCGAGAAACTTGATTTCAAGCTACTTTGTGAAACGATCGCCAGTCCCCGTTATATGCAAATTAGCAACCCCTACGTCATCGTACGGAGTCGTGCTGAAGGCAATGTCATCAGTGACTGCACGTAAAACAACACACATTGAGTGAGTCGATCAAACTTCATTCACATCCCCAACCACGAGCGATTTCCATGTGAATTTACAAATTAAGCTTGCTTTCAGGAGAAAATATCAACACTTACATGAAGGAAAGTATCGTGATCACAGTAGAAAATAAAATTAGGTATCCACTTCGCCTTTTACCCGTGCTTTCAGGACGAACTTGCTGGGGAATTTGCACCCCTGCATCGTGCTGAGATGCTGCATCGCGCATCGTGCTGAGATGCACGGATACATTGCATGTGAATTAGAGCTGGTACCGTCGCTGCCCTATTGTAGGCCAAGTAAAAATAAAAAGGCGTTTTTCGCCTGGTTTTTCGTCCACTAGTCGGGCGATTTTTTTCTTTCTTTCTTTTTGTCTGAGCTTCCTATATTTATAATTTTCTCTACTACATCACTTCCCGAATCAAACAAAATGCGATCAGGTTCGGTACTGGTCCTGGTAGTCAAGTTCAGATTATACATTATTGTTGCAGAGTATGTCCTAAACTGAGACAGTAGGCGAACCCAACTAAGTAACTAACTAAGTAAGTAACTAATTAACTAACCAAGTAACTAAACCTACTAACCATATCTATATAGGGTGTACAGGCGAACTGATTAAATAAATAAATAAATCGGATGTTATTTTACTTGGTTATTTATCGTCGAAGACTGTCAAAGGTAGCCCATTTGGGCTACTGGATCGCTGTTGTGGCAACTCTGTGACAAATCCCATTATCATGATGCAGTCAAGTGATTCCCAAGTGATGTTGTCGTTGAACTCATGAACAAGTTCATGCGGGGGAAAAAACAACACGTTATCACTACTACTGCTTTCTTCAATGGCGTGCTCGAATCAAATTTCCTGCCCGACACCTCTCGAATTTGAGGTCGACACGGAAGAAGCAAATGGTTTTTTTGAAGGAGATTGTCAGGACTCACCGTTCGAGTATGAAGAGGTGGAATCCGAGTCAAATGAAGACGAGATATTAAGTGATGACAAACATGACAACTCAGTGCTCGAGGAGGGTGAGAATGAGGCCAATGACGGAACTGGGGATGAGGGGTATGAACTTGGTCTTTGGCTTCGCTCGGAAATCCGTGAAAACTCACCGATTTGTCTTCGGATGTCCGGCTACAGCCTCCAACAACACAATTTGTCGGCATTTTGCCGAATCTACGCTAAAACGCAGCTTTTTCTACGATCCGTACGTGTGTTCAATTGGTATTTCGCGCTGATTAATGGCGACCTGCAGTATCGACCACAGAGATATAAGAAAACTAGAGTGGACGATGTGTGGGCTGGACCAAAGTGGAAATGGAAGAATAGCTACGCCATCTTGGGTATGTATAAATGTCCAATGAGTTATATGTAAACAGTAGGCTAAACATGGGTGTCGACAACTTAGAGACGTGTTTTCCGTGTTCTTTTTATCTTTTCTTACCTAAAATGGACTCAAATAAGGAATTATAATTGAACAACAAAATTTATTTAAAAAATGTAGATTTTTTAAATCCGGTGTATTCGATGTTTACTTAATCGGAAGACATTACAGAGATATCGGAACTTCAGCTGTTGTCCCGTATGAGCGAGTTTTCGTTATTTTCGAGCACGGTTTAGGCCAGTTATACTGTATTTTCCATTGAACGTCTGTCCCGATATACACACTCAAGATGGCGGCGGCATGCTGCCACGGAAACCACGTGATTGTCCACTCTAGTTTTCTTAAATCTCTGTAGTATCGACTACTAACAGTGACGTCACACCTTTGACCTGCTGGTCACGTGACCGTTCACTAATTTTTCAGAAAACGACGTCTAAGGTCGCTCAAAATGGTCATTTTTAACTCTTTTTTTTTTTTAAAAAACGGAAATATCATAAAATTAAATGCATTCGATTTACATATTCTATATATATTAAATATTAAGTATGCACCGTTTCATATATTTTTAAAGACATTAAAATGTGTCTATTTCAGCTCTTTAAGGTATTTTGGGGAGATTTTAATGACGATTTCTTTTTTTATTCATAGATTCGCCAAATATTTTCCTTTGTAGCCAATCATATTTTTAATTTCGCTATCGGCGACTTTGGCGAGTGCCAGCGGAAGCCCTGGTCCAAGATTCTTCGTGTACTACTAACCTACTGGAGCATTTCACAGGTGTAAAAAATCACCATGGGAGACAATACACCCAAATATCTACGCTAATCAATTCAAAATGTTAGCAGATAACAGTGGATAAATAAAAAGCTAACTAGCTGCAGCGAGCATGCACGTGTGCATATCAATATAAAACAAGTGCACCGCCTATCGGCGAATGTCGTATTGCTGCGCAATACTAGTCCCCTACCAGTGCATGCATATTTCCTAAAAAGTAGGTCAAAGTGACGTGAATAGGGTACATGACACACACTCTCCCTAGCCTCCGTTGCAGAAGTCTAAGCTGCGTTCCAATCCAAAATAAGATACCCCTTCACTTCTTCCCTCCACTCGAGTGAGCCCTCCGAATGACGTAGCAGGCGAGTAAGCCCTTCCCGAGCAAGGGAGGGCAATAGAGGGGACTTAGGGGGAGGGTTGTGGGAAATCGGATTGGAACGACCATCGCCAGGTTTTTTCCGCACTTCTACATTTGTCAGCAAGCCAGCGGAAGTTAGCGTTGCCATGGAGCCGAGTAAGTTAGTTGCCTGAACGTTCCATAGATATGTGTACGTTCTACCTTTCACAGTTCACGCAGAAGCGTATCGCGTGTTCTTGGCAAGTTGAGGACGGCATGCTCATTCGATTGCTGCGGCATTTGTGACTGTTTTATGGAAAAATAAAGCTGCTTTCACTCCGGACGCGAAACGAATTTTTCGCACGACAGATCGCATGATCAGTGCGATGGATGCATTTCGCGTGCATTCACGTCTTTGCATTTGAATGTAATCTGTCGCGCGAAAAGATTTGTTTCGCGTCCAGTGTGAAAGTGGCTTTTAGCTCCGCAACAGTCCTCGCGGATGCTTATAGGCTAGCTACAGCAAAAATGAACGTAAAGTCACAAATGCTTAAAAATAATGCGAAACCGATGCCCCACACCCCAAACTTCGCTACTTGCATATAACTTTGTCATAAATTGCACACTACTCGAACACATTTCTTAAATTGTATGGTAATTTCCCATCCACAATTCCTCCTTTTGCCATCTGAAAAAAATGGCGGACGTGACATTTTGACCGAGGGAGAGTGAGCAAAGCATTCTGGGCAATATCAAAGCTTGGAGGGATGTTCGTTGTTGGCTTCGATTGAGGGAGGATAATCGAGGGCTTGAGCAAATGAAAATGCGCCCTTCCCTCCGCAAAACTGGATTGGAACGACCCTACAAGTGGCAGCCATCTTACATCCGGGATTTTTTGAGGATTCCCCCCTCGATTGGAGGGCAAGTGAACAAGACGAAGCAAGCATTTTTTCGGATTGGAACGCAGGCCTGGTGTTCGTTAATTTCCCTCACCCTACAACTTCTGCGCACTCGAGCGGGGTTTTGTGCTCCACCAATCAGAAACTAGCTCCTAAAATCCAGGAGCTAATTATATATGCAGAAACAGATAAAGCCAAATTGGCAGACGGTGGCGAACATGTTTTCTCTCGAGCTTTGGAGAAAATCTGCAAAGCCTTCAATATTGAAAGTATGAATAGCTTACAAGAACAAGCAATGAACAACTTAGTTATCCAGAGGAAAGATGTCTACGTAAATTTGCCGACAGGATTTGGCAAATCGCCCATATACCAAGCTCTTCCAATCCTCGGGGAAGGGTTTTCTAATAAAGAATCGCCTATTATTATTGTTGCTTCTCCTCTTGTTAACCTTATGAAGGATCAAGTCAATTATTTGAATAACATAGGAGTGAAAGCAACGAGTTTAAGTCTGGTCGATACCGAAATGGAGAAGAGAAGTGTGTAAAGAGATTATTTTCAATAGTATACGGTTCTCCAGAGTTTTGGCTAAGTGAACGGTGGAGGAAGATGCTGCTGAATGCCGCATATTCAAACAATATTTATGCTGTTGCTGTCGATGAAGCTCACGTAATAAATCATCAAGTTCTTTCTCTATTTTCAAATTTTTTCAAGTAAGCGGTAGCAGCCCGTTCGGCAGACGAATAACTCGTTCGTGTATACCGCTGTGTTAACAGAGATGACAGAGCTTATTACTGCAGCGATATCAAGCTTGCTTTTTCCATGCACTCGTATCTTGTCTTTATTTGAGAGGATTTTTGTTTTACACACAAAACAAATGTCGTTTTCTACAAGTTTTTTTAGGAGTTTCTTTATCCGCCATTTCACTATTTTTGACAAGCCGCAGGGAAAAGCCATAGTAATGACAGATAATTACATGTAATAAGCATTCTGATTAGCTCATCAGGCACAATCACATTACGTCACGGAACACAAAACCTCGCTCGAGTGCGCAGACGTTGTAGGGTGAGGGAAATTAACCGAACACCAGACGTCTGCACTCTGCAACGGAGGCTACGCTCTCCCCAAGATGCATCCACACACCAACTCTGATGTTCCTAGGTCATACGTTATTGAAGTTATGGAGCGGACACGATTGCGGACGGACGGACGGAGTGCAATCCTATAGTCCCCTCCGTTTCCGGTAGGGGACTAATTACTATGCAATGTCGTATACATACAGATTAATTATCGTTCAGATAACGTAACGGGCTATTCATTTGTTTATCAGTAACAGCTACCAAACGCAAACTCCACTAATAGATTTCACCGGTAACTAAATGACAACAAGTCATTCAACTGCGGAACGAATGCCGCTCGCCCGCATGAAGCTGCCTCACTGTGCCATTACCTGCCAGTGACCTGGAGGATCCAAACCTTGCTGGATGGAGGTCTGCGGATGCAAGCTAGCTTACAAACTTCAGCCAACGTCAGTTATAGCAGTTACCGGCTGGACTAACGTCAGCCACCAGAAGCAACTTGGCAATAGTGAACGATATGGCAAACACGACAGAAGAAGACGTTTTAATCACATTTCGCTATCTTCAAATATAAAGTAGATAATTGGCTAATAATGAGCGTTGGGACTAATGTATAGCTATACTAGTCCCAGATAAAGTTACGCGACGTTAGTTCAAGAACCAAGATTTTGCAACATTGGACCTCAAGTTGGAGCATAGCTACCTAAGGTTAATTTTGCTAACGTTTAGTGGCTAACTATGTTAAGTGTTTTGCAACGTTGTTAGACTGGCTAGCTTGCTAGCAGGGCTCTGCGACGATGAGAACATCGACGTTAACGTTACCTTTGACGCGGTCCCGAAGACACTGCACAGAATTTAAGAGATTCCTCAGTGGAACCAATATGTCCGGACACGAGTTATCAGCCATGTCGCAGTTTGGAGACTCCGAGGCAGGTCGCCTTTCGTTGTTATAAGTTTTTGTGAGAACTTTAAGTAACTGGTTGATGAATCCAGTCGGGGGATTTTTAATGTTACACCGAAACGCCGAAAATAATCAGAAAAGGAAGAAAGAGTTAAAGGGGAACTCGAGGCTTTATCATAATGCTGTTTTATACAATCACAATCTGTAAATAAATATTGTAGAAGACAAGATTGTGGAATTTGTGTGTTCAAAGACGAGATAAATGAGGTTTTATTCCACCTAATTATTAGTCGTCTGCTTGGGTCGATTCCAATTGGTTGGTGCCTGTGGGTGTATCTCAAAGCATAGGCTGCATACTTTGAAGGCTTGAATAATTGTGTTTTCTGTGAAGAGGAAATTGAAAGTTTGGAACATCTTTTCTTTTATTGTGATTCAGTGAAATCCTTTTGGAGTGAGATGCAGAGCTGGCTACAATCCAAGGAAATTGAGTTACCTTTAACAGTGAAAACAATTTTTTTTTTTTTTTTGGCGTTTTTGTTGATAATAAGAATGTAGACTTAGTTCTCAACAATCTGCTGCTATTTAGCAAGTTCTTCATCCATAAATGTAAATTTTATAAAACCAAACCGTATTTAACCCATTGGAGGAATGAGTTTAAACTCTGGAGTAAATCACTGAGTCCAAAGTCCTGAAATGTTTCCAATAGAGAGAATAGCTTTAGTTATTAAAATGTGTTGTGTATTTTTTTTTGTACGTGGTTTGTTTTATTTTTGTTTAATGTGTGTACATATATATATGAATATGTGTATCATATTTAGACTCAGACCTTATGTCTTATGCTGGTTTTGCTCAACCTAAGGCAGAATGAATGTATATTTACATAACTTTTGTATGCCTTGAATGGTTATATACATTTTCAATTAAAAAAAAAAAACTTTGAAGGCTGCATTTTCAGGGGTCGTGACTTAGTTCCATCTGCCGAGCTGACGTAACATCATTTCATCTCCGTTAAATCAGCTTTGGTTTAAGTGAGTTGGCACTGCTTTCCCTAATCTTAACCTTAACTCTAACCCTTAACCCAAAATCTAGCCCTAGATTTAACCTTGTCCCTTACCCTAAATGTTATTTTGGCGGATGGAAGTGAGTGACAACCTCTAAAAATGCAGCCTTCAAAGGATGCAGCCTATGCTTTGAGATGCACCCTGTGTGTATGCAGCGCCGTGGAGAGAGGTGCAGAGAAAGACCAAAATAACCTACCGTGCTTCAGAAACAAGCCCAAAAACCCGCAACCAGTGACTTCCACAAATTTAAATCTGCTCCACGAAAAAACATGGCAACCCTGCACAATACATGATAACTCGTGAGGCCCCCCAGTGGGCCGCGTCCTCCCTGTTGAGGTTGAGAACCCCTGCGGTAGAGGGATAGAGCTCTTAGAATTAAAGAATTTGAAGATATTAGCAGTGTGACTTGTTTCCCACTTTGGGTCAGAAGGTGAAGGGAGTGGTTTGTGGTGTGCCACTGTCAGTGGTGGATTAGTCGTTTCGAGGTGTTACAGGTGTTAATAATAATACATTTTATTTATAAAGCTCTTTTAAGAAAAGCTCAAAGACATTTTACCAAACAGCAGCAATGAATTTGACAATAATAAAAACAGACATACAAATTAAACCACAGACTCATAAATAATGTCAAATCATATATACTAGTAAAAAGCAAAAAAAAAAAAAAAAAAAATCATATATGAGCCCCTAAGAGCCATACTGGGCCAACCTATGTTGGGGAACTTTTGAGAAAATGGGACTTAAAGTTGCCAGCCTCCTGTGGCATCTTGACTATCTGGGAACTAGAAACACTGCTTATGTTAAAAACTCAAGATATGTAAAATTACATAATGCACTTCTTATGCAGGTTTTGGATGCCCCCCTGTTTCATTTAAAGTGAAAGGTACCTCCCTCTGAAGCAGAACAATCATCTTATTCATTTGGGTCAAACTCTGGGTCTCCATTATCTTCCACTTCACCGTCATCATCAATCATAGCAAGCAATTCCTCATCAGTGAGATACAATGTAAACGTGGCGGCTAGGTATTATGGAAAAGTTGTGGGATGGTCCACTATGGCTAAGGCAGTGCAGTGCATATGTACAGAGGATGTTTGCTTGTATGAACAATCCATGCGGGTAGATTGGGTTGGCTCATTTTGGAAAGGTACATCTTAATTTTCTGCACATGCTGATTACCTCAACTCAATTTCGCCAAAAGTGCAGAATGGCCCGGTATGGTTCTTAGGGGCTCATTTATTATTACACATTAAAAATGAACCATGAAAAGCAAATTTAAATAGGTGTGTTTTAAATAGTGTTTTGAAGGTGGATAGGTCAGGACAGTTATGGATGGGTTTGGGAAGGGAATTCCAAGGGAGGGGGCAGCAATGGAGAAGGCTCTGTCACCCCGGGTTTGGCACTTGGTCCTAAGTACAGGTGACAGGAGGTCGGTGTCAGTGGAAAGAAGGCAGCGGAAGGTGGTGTCATGGTGGACCATGTCAGTGAAGTATACAGGGCCTGGTTATGGAGGGCTTTGAATGTGAGAAGGAGAATTTTGAATTGGATAAGTTGTGGGACGGGGAGCCAGTGTAGTTTCTGAAGTACGGGCAGTGATATAGACATAGGCGGGAGTGTGGGTGAGAAGACTAGCAGCAGAGTTTTGGATTTACTGAAGTTTATTGAGGACCTTGGATGATGCGCCAAATAGGATGCTATTGCAATCATCTAGTCTGGATATGATCAAGTCATGGATAAGTGTTTCAGCAACGGGGAGGGAGAGAGATGGGCGGAGGTGAGCAACATTTTTTAAATGAAGGAAAGCAGTCCAGGTGACTTCGGTGATGTGATTTTCAAACAAAATGTTGCAATCAATGATAACACCAAGATTGTGGATATGTGGGGAGGGAGTGGAATTGTCTATTGTGAGGGAAAGGTTTTGGGTGTAGTTGGTGAGGGACTATGGACCAATAATGATTATTTCAGATTTGTCTCAGTTGAGCTGGAGAAAGTCTGACTGTATCCAAGACTTTATTTCAGCGAGGCAGTTAGTGATGTTGGTGTGGGTAGTAGGGGTGATTGATTTAGTGGGAATGTAAATCTGGACCTCATCAACATAGCAGTGAAAGTGGAAACCGTGACGACATATGATGTCACCAAGGGGCTGAATGTAGAGTATGAAAAGTAGAGGACCAAGCACTGAGCCCTGAGGGACGCCTTGGGGCAGAAGGCGATGGAGGTGGTGCAATTGTTGTTGATGAACTGTTGACTGTTTATGAGATATGATCTGAGCCCGGAGAGAGCAGTGCCAGTGATGTTTAAGGATGATTTAAGGTGGGAAAGAAGAATGGAGTGATTAATGATGTCAAAAGCTGCAGTGAGGTTGAGGAAGGAGAAGGTCATTGGTGACTTTGAGGAGACCGGTGTCAGTACTGTGTTGTGAATGGAATCCAGATTAAAAAGGTTCATACAGCTAGTTGGAAAGGAGGTGGGTTTTAATTTGAGAAACCACAACATGTTCTAAAATTTTTGCTAGATAGGGGAGATTTGAAATAGGACAGAAGTTTGTCATTATGTCAGGGTTAAGGCCAGCGGTGGCAGCAATTAGTTTAAGAGACTAGGGGACTGAGCCAGAGCTGAGGGACGGATTGATTATTTCAGTGATGAGGGTGGAGATTACGGGAAGACAGTCCTTAACCAGTTTAGAAGGTTTTGGATCTAAGACGGATGTTGACTTTTTCATACCTGTCATGAGGGTGTGCAGGCCTAAAGGAGAGACGGGGGACAACTGTGACAAAGGGTGAGAGGTAAAGGGGGGAGTAAGAGGTGAAGAAACTGAGGTGGTGGTAGGATTGTTGAGTTTAATGTGGCAAGAAGATTGACTAGATACCGAGAGGGGACGAAGGGAGACAGTAATTCTGCATGTTTAGCTTTTGAAGGGAAATTGCCTGAAAGAGTGCACCTTAATCATGTACGTTACAGGGTCCATATGAGAGAGCTCCTCTCCGTAGCTTGTGTTGTCTGAAGTAAGGTCCTGTTGCTGCAGAGTGTACATGAGTTGGAAGATGTCAGAAGGACAACTGCAGTGTGGAGGATTGCAACCTTGTAAAAGTGCAAGCAAAGTGCCTGCACTGATGAGACAGGCTCATCCCAGTGTTCAAAAAGAATTAAGGAAGGGAAAGTGAATAAGATGAGAAAATAAAAGGGATTGTCGTTTGCTGCCGCTGGTAAGAGAATAGAGGAAAAACAATGAGGTGGTGGTTGTACCAAAAGATCCACAGCAGGGAGGGAATGGAGATAAGAATATCTGTTTGGAAAAGAAAAGTTTTTTTGGAATTCATTGCCATGATCATAAACTGCTCTGCTGAAATACAGGGGGAGTCATTAAGAATCAAGATGGTGCTGGATGCCGCCAGGTGGTCCTTGAATGTGATCGACATATCGGGAGAGGATTAAGACGTGACACTGCGGGAAGGATTTACATTATCCCCCACAGCTGGGTCTGGACTAGAATGGGAAAGAAAAGTGGATGTAAATACTTAAATAATGCGCTAATTAATAACAAAAACAGCAGGGGGCGGTAATACACTTCATGGTATGAATAACCATTAACCCCAAAAGAAGATTACCAAGAAGAGAATGGAAAAAAGAATCTGTTTATGGCATTATCAATCTTACACTATGTGCACACTCAGATTCAGATCTGGGTCTTCGAAAGGTTAAATAATGCACTTTAGAATTGTGAATACAATCAGTGGTTATTATTCGGAATCTGAACAGCGCTCACAGCAACTGCACTAACCTCACATGCAATTTCATTGCAGTTCTCTTTACAGTCGGATGATGGTGCTAGAACACCATGGAGCAATTGTTGAAGAGAAATTTAACTTATCAGTCGGGAGTAGAAGATGAGGGGTATACTTTCTTGGAAATCCAGAGGGGTGAAGCACAGAGATATAAAGAGTGACAATCCCGCCGTTTCCGCGGCAGCACGCCGCCGCCATCTTGTATATGTATATCGGGGCAGACGTTCAATGGAAAATGCAGTATAACTGGCATAAACCGTGCTCATATGCAACGAAAACTCGCTCATACGGGACAACAGCTGATGGTCCGATTTTTCTGTAATGTCTTCCGATTAAATAGACACAGAATATACCGGATTTAAAATAAAAAAAAAGATATGAATAAATATTGTTGTATGATTACAATTCCTTATTCGTATCCATTTTAAGTATGAAAGGAGAAAAAAAAACATGGAAAATAAGTCTCTAATTTGTCGACACTCATGTTTAGCCTACTGTCTACATGTGCCTCATTGGACATTTATACATGTACACAAGATGGTAAAGCTATTCTGCCGTTTCCACTTTGGTCCAGCCCAAACGTCGTCCACTCTTGGTTTCTTATGTCTCTGTGGGGTGAAGTTCATCATTAGTGAGTTCTCTCTCTATGAGCTGGCTTAACAAACCCATAACTCACAATCAGAGATAACATGTGGTACCATAGCTGGTCATTAGAGAGCCTCTGTCGAGACATTGAAAACTCCGGCTTGAGGCTCAATATAACTGGCTAATGGTTAGTCTCACTCCGTTGAACACCCCTCTGGAGAGCTGAAAACAGCATTCATACGGACAAATAATGTTATCCAGCGTTCTAGACAAGAAAAATGATGTCCAGGATGACAGTGTCAAGATCTTTGTTTTAAATTGTGAACTAATGGCTCAGTGTGCATGAATCAATTTCTCACTTGAATTGGCTGTAAAACAGTTCTGACCTTATAGGAGTTGTGTCACGATTACTGCCCATGGTCAAAATTAGCCAGCCATAGTCTGATTGCATAGAAAAAAGCCTTTTACCTGGGTACTTCAAAAAGACTACCCAAAAGTAAAAACACTGGAGCACACTTTATAAATCTGCACGTTTATTGAGGGGAAAAGATGACTGACGTTTCGACTTGCGTCTTCCTCAGAATCATCTGAACACAGGAAATGGAGGAATATATATACCCTCCCACACAAATAAGACTGACAGCCAAAAAAGGGAAAGTGCAATTACGCAGATTCAATCATTAAGTAGAATTGAACATAAAATAAACAGCATAAGAATAGAAGTTGGAACCAAATGACATTTCCCCAATGGCAATGTTACAATGTACATATGTTTACAAGTTTTAAAAAAAAAAAAAAAAATTAATTTATATGTGTATACCAAATATTGTAAACCACATGCCTAGTCAGGAGGAATAAAATTAGAGGAAGCATGATAGGCTGGGTGGATCATTCACTCCTCCAGAAGATGCTGCATTCAGGGTGAAAATCCAAAAAGCTTCCCTACGGAGTAGTTTATTAATGATATCTCCTCCCCTGGGGGATGGTATAACTTTTTCGATCCCTATGAATTTCAGGGAGGAGACCGAGCCATGATTAGCTTCCAAATAATGACGTGCCATAGCATAGTCCAGATTTTTATTACGAATGGCAGTTTTGTGTTCGCCAATTCGAACTTTGAGTGCCCGTTTGGTCTGACCTATATAAATTAAACCGCAAGGGCATTTCAACAAATATATCACGTGCGTAGATTGGCAGTTGATAAATTGTTTTATCTCATATTTTGTTCCAGTGAGGGGATGATAAAAAAACTTTGTTTTGTTTGAATTCGAACAGTGGGCACAGTGACCGCAGCTGAAAAAACCCGTCGGTGGGCCCGGTAGCCAAGTGTTGGGTATTGTAGGAGGCATGAAACTATGTACTACATAATCTTTAATGTTGCGCGATCTTCTAAAGGATACGAGAGGGGGATTAGCGGAAATGTCTTTTAGAGACGGTTCATTTGTAAGGATGCTCCAATGTTTAAGGATAATATTTTTAACTTGTCCAGCGTACGGGTTAAATTCCGTGGAGAAGCAGACCCGTGTGGCTTCATTAGTTTTTGGCTGTTTCACCAACAATGCGGAGCGTTCGGTGTGTGTGGCTCGGTTGAATGCCCGATCAATAACAAACTTACTATAGCCTCTTTCTAGAAACCGTTGCTGCATCTCCGTGGCTTTAAGTTTGAATTCTTTCGTACTGCTACAGTTGCGTTTCAACCTGAGGAATTGGCCAACTGGAACATTACGTTTAAGTCGCTCAGGGTGGTTGCTATCCGCATGCAGTAGGGTGTTGCGGCTTAAAGGTTTGCGAAAAACAGTGGTATCAAGAGTACTTCCACTATTTTTGGTTATTGTAATATCCATAAAATTGATACTCGTGGGGCTATGCTCCTCTGTGAAGGTCAGATTATTGTCAGTGTTATTTATATATTGTATAAAAGCAGCAAATTGATGTTCAGAGCCGTTCCAAATGAGTATAATGTCATCAATGTATCTCCGATATAAAGCAATTTCAGAAAAGAATGGATTGGTAGTGGGATCATTGATGAACTTTTCTTCCCAGTGACCCATAAAAAGATTTGCGTAATTAGGGGCAAATGCTGCTCCCATGGCAGTACCTTGCGATTGAATATAGTATGAGCCAGCATACTGGAAATAGTTCATTTTGAGGGCCATCTCCGTTAAGGTGAGAATAAACTCATTCGGTGGAAGAATGTTATCTGGCCGCTTCTCCAGGTAATGAGCCAGGGCCTGTAAACCTCCAGTATGTGGAATGTTGGTGTATAAACTCTGGACATCTAAAGTGGCTAGTATACTACCTGGACTCACTTGTAGATCATTTAAAACATTTAAGATATCCAAAGTATCACCAAGATAGGCTGGCAAGTCCGGAACCAATTTTTTAATGAAGAAGTCTATATAGAGAGAGAGGGGCTCAATTAGACTACCATTGCCAGATACAATGGGCCTAAGAGGAGGGTTAACTACAGACTTGTGTATTTTAGGTAATCCATAGAACACTGGGCAAATAGGATGTTTAGTCAGTAGGAACTCCTTTTCATTTGCAGTAATCCAACCTTTCTGTACAGAAGATTCAATAAACCCATCAATTTGAGCTTTGATGTTTGCAGTAGGGTCATGACGTAAAGGCGAATAAAACAAATTATTGCAGAGTTGACTCTTAACACCATTGTCATATTGCTCAAAATTCATAACAACAATCGAGCCCCCTTTGTCTGCAGGCTTAATCACAATGTCAGAATTGGATTGCAGACATTTCAAAGCAGAAAATTCCTCTTTTGTAAAATTGCTCCCACGAAATTTTGTCTTATGGAATAGCTTAGACAGGTCACGTTCAACTACTCTGCTGTATGTAATCACAAAGGGACTTAAATCAGAGTGAGGGATGAACATTGATTTCTTTTTGAAAGGGGTTTTCTCCCTTCCTACATCAGTGACATCAGTATTTACATCAGGCACATCAGAATTTCTTAATATAGCATTTGCATTACAAGAAAAATGGTGTTTCAGATGTAGCTGCCGAAAGAATTTAAATGTGTCCACCTTTACTTTGAAGGGATCGGGAGAATTAGTGGGGGAGAAGGAAAGACCTTTAGACAAGGCAGATATTTCAGACTCACTCAGAACATGTCCAGAAATGTTAACTACGGCCTCTTCCCCCTTCGTTGGGAGCGACGTGGCAGTGCGGGAGGTAGATCTCCCGTGACCACGTGTGCCCCGCCTTGTCTGTTTCGGGTGCCGCGTCCTCTCGGTGGATTGGCTAAAAAACCGGGCTGGTCCCATCCATCATTCCCATCGGATGAATCCTGTTCGCTTGCGGTGGAAAGGCCTGGATCCCTGTTTCTTTTGGTCCAGGTAGGGCGGGTCCTAGATTTAAATTTGTGGCGGTGGCCTTGCCACTTATATACATATTGGCATATATAATATACTAATATACTTATTGGCATTCTCGCCAATCCGTCTTTGTTTTGCATTTCAACTAAATATTTTTGTAACTCAGGCATAGGCTTTTATATTAAGTAAATTTCAATTTTAGGATTGAAAGCGCTATTTTAGTGCTTTAGCCAAAGGATACTAAAAATGTACACTGGTTTGCCATTTTTATAAATCATCATATAAGAAAACATACCTTCATATATAATTGTTAGCTGTTGGAAAACCAATTTCCATTCTTCATATCCCTCAGCTAAATTGCTAAAATAGTGCTTTGCATCCTGGAATCTGCAAGGATAACTCGTCAAAATAAAAAGCATAATGCTTGAGTAACTAAAATAATGTATGTAAATACAATGCAAAAGGATGGTATATTTACAAGGATGGAAGGAGATTTTGACCTGCCGCAGATTCACGCCATTCAAAGTTGTGAGTATGTGCAGTAATCGTGAAACAGCTCTTTTGACCGATTGGAAGTATTTTGGGGTGTGCTGGAGAAGGCTTTATCAATACTAGACCTCAGCCGAGAATTAATGCAACTCTGGGCCGAAATCAATGCACTATTGTGTAGGATTCTGAGAATAATGCCACAACGAATGCATGCTGTGATCAAAGCTAAAAGTGGTCCAACAAAATATGAGAAAGTATATTATTCTCATTATACATAGTCATCTTATAACTGCAACAAATTGCATTTTTTGGCATTACAGGTTGTGCAACTGGGAAATTGGGCGTGCTTGTCATCATAGAAATGGATCTATTTTTTATTATTATTATTATTATTATTAAGATCTACATTTTTTCCAACTTCAGCAAGGTGGATTGTCATGTATATTGTAACTTTTGCAATAATTTCAGCCTGACCGTTGAAACAGCTCTGCTTGCTCACATGCTGCGGCAGTCTGCTAATGCATCCCTCTGTGCCTATCTGTGCCTCAGTAGCCTCCAGTGTTTATAGGCTATTATTCTTGACATGTAACCAATCAGATTGTGCTGTGTGGCAGCATTGCTCAAGACCAGAGAGTGGTGACCGCAGACAGAAAGAGGCAGCTGCATCAGAGCCAAACTAGAGCATCATTAAATAAATTTATTTTGTTGGCAATTCAATTAAAAATAATAATTCCAATAATCTAAAAATGTGGAATATCAGCTAGGTTGATAATCGTTTGACCCCAACTGATGATCTGCACGTTGTGGGAAGTTACACATCACAATGGTGCCAGTGTTTGATTTGCCATCTACCGCTTTCAATTCTGTAACCTCTGTTTGTGTTGGTTCTGTTGTATGTCGCAGAATGTAGTGCCATCACCCTTTAGCATCAGACCAGAGATGCCAAGTCTCACGCCTTAGGCGTGAGTCTCTCATCTTCGTGGCATTCACGTTCCCGTGCCATAGTCAGCAATTATTCAATCAGCGCACAGTGAAGAAATTCTCTCGCGGAATTTAAGTCATTGGCTGCGTTTATATGGGTCCAAAAATCCTCCTTATAATCGGATCGACAGGTTAGTCAGATTCAAAATGTCTCATGTAACCACCTTAGCCGATCCCATTCACCCAGATCGGTTTAAATTTTCGATCGGATTGAAAGAGGTAGTCTATGCCGATTGATAATCGGCTTGATGCTGCATATGAACGGCTGAACAGCGTGGATTCGGTTGATGGATTGGATTATTCGTTCTGCGCTTGCGCTCCCTAGTACATAGGAGTTATGTAATCACGTACTGACGTTGGTGGGACCTTTTGCGCATGTCAAAGAAACTGTAATAGCTACAGTCAAGGGGGTAGGAATACACTCTGTTACGACCCTACTCATATAGGGACACAACATAAATGAGGGAGACAACAACAGAAATGAATTCAATAATCATTTATTTAAAATATACCAAAAACAGAAATAAGACCAGTGTCTAGAGGAAATGAGGGTGTATGTAAGTGAATGTTGATCGCAATGCATGTAGTCAGTATCAGTATGTTAACGAAAAGAGAAATTGAGTGTGAGCGCAAAGGTGAGGGAGGAGAAAGAAAGTGCCTCTCGAGAGATGGTGAGGGGACTCTTATAACCCCACCTGTTACAACCAGGTGTGCATCTTTAACAAAATTGTAATCAGACCTAGCTCTGCCCGTGCACTGGTTAGCTACGGCCTGGAGAGGGCACACAGGGACGTCACACCTCCCATCCTAAAAAAGGGTTGCCAAAACCGATAGAAAAGTACACCAAAAACACAACACCAGCCCCATCCAATATCCTGGGCCCTAGGACAAAGGATGCATGAAAATATACAAGAACCCCAATACATAAGGAAATAATCCCCCCAAAAGGAAAAACTCTAAACCCGAGACAATGCATCGGCGACGATGTTGTCCTTGCCTCTGATGTGTGTTATTCTCAGTGGGTGCTGCTGGAGCAGTAAACTCCAACGCATAAGGTGTTGATTCTTGTTCCGCATACGTTCAATAAATACTAAAGGATTATGATCCATATGGATATCTATAGGACTAGAGGACGAGCCCAACTAGACCTCGAAATATTGAACAGCTAGAATCAAGGCAAGTGCTTCTCCTTCCACAGTGGCAAGCTGGTGCCGATTAAACTTTTTGGAAAAATAGCACCCCGGGTGCTCTACACCATCAGAGCCCAACTGAAGAAGAACAGCACCAGCGCCACTCTCACTGGCATCAACTGCAATGCTAAAGGGACGATCAAAGTTAGGTGCAGACAAAACAGGGGCTGCAGCAAGTAAAGCCTTGGCATTGTCAAAGGCAGCCTGACACTTCTCAGACCATTCAAACTGAACCTTGGGGCTAAGGAGATTGGTAAGGGGTGCAACTACCATGGCAAAGTTTTTGCAGAAAGCAGTAGCCAGCCATGCCAAGGAACCTCCAGAGCTCTCGGCGGCTTTCTGGCACAGGATAGTTACAGATGGCTTCAATTTTAGCTTCTACGGGACGAACCTGCCCTCCTCCCACTACCTTACCCAGATAAGTCACACTAGCCTACCCAAACTCACATTTAGCCAGATTTATGGTGAGGTTAGCTTTAGAAAGACAGGTAAATGTTTTTTGATCTGGTCGCCGTGGTTGTCCCAGGTAGAGCTGTATAAGACCACATCATCTAGGTAAGTATCACAACCGTGCATTCCCACCAAGACTCGATTAACGAGCCTTTGAAAAGTGGCAGGAGCATTTCTAACCCCAAATGGCATTACCCGGTATTGCAGGAAGTCATCAGGTGTGACAAAAGCTGACAACTCTTTAGCTCTGGCTGTTAGAGGGACCTGCCAGTAGCCTTTCAAAAGGTCAAACTTACTCACAAATGTTGCAGACCCCACACCATCCACACAATTATCGCATCTTGGTAGTGGGTAACAGTCAGGTTTTGTGACAGAGTTAAGCTTTCTGTAATCCATGCAAAAACAATATGTCCCATCTGGTTTGTTCACCAGTAAACAGGGGGAACTCCATGCACTAAAACTCGGTTCTGCTAAACCATGGGCTAACAAGTAATCAACCTCCTTTCGCAACAATTCCCTCTTTTTAGGATTGACCCGATATGCATGTTGTTTCATAGGCGGGCCCCACCAACGTAAATATCATGGTCAATCACTGATGTACAAGAAAGAACGTCAGGAAAAGAGAAGGGGAGGATTGAATAAGCTCAATTATGTCACTTTTCTCTGAGTCAGACAAATGAGAGAGATGTAATGACAACTCTGTCAAATATTCCGAGTTTGAGGCGACCCTCTACAACTGCCCGTGATGGACACTTCACCCTGTCATCCAACTCATCAATAACAAAACCCAGACTACCATCCCCACTATCCACAGCAACAGCGTCAGTGCCCTCTGCAGGCAGCGAAGCAATCAAACCAACAGTGGCATGCAACTCAGACACAACATAAAGGCTTTAAAAGGCTGATATGACAAACCTGAAATTTCTTACATCTGTCAGGAGTGCCGAGTAAATAATTGTAGCCAGGCAAACATTTCACAACCTCATATGGACCACAAAACTTTGAAATGGACTATGCATAAGAGCCAACAATGCCAGGGCTTGTTCACCTGGCTCAAAACTGCGGTGTTCAGCTTTGCGATTAAAAAGGCTCTGCATCTTTGACTGGGCTTTGCCCAATTTACGTTTTGCAACAGCCCTAGCCTCATACAATCTATAGCGGAAACCGCTAACATAATCCAAAACATTAGTTGGCGCCTCAGCAGCAGTGTTCCATTCATCTGCCAGAACAGCGGTCCGCCCCCTTACAGAATGCCCAAAAACTAGTTCATTCGGGCTGAAGCCCGTGCTCTCCTGAACAACTTCTCTACTTGCTAAGAGTAGCCAAGGAAGCCCCTCCTCCCAATCAGACCCAAGTTTCACACAGTAAGACCGCAAGAGGGACTTGAGAGTCTGATGAAATCGTTCAAGAGCCCCCTGACTCTGGGGGTGATAAGCGCGAGTGATGTTGTGGTGGGCTTCAAGTTGTCGCAAAGCCCTAGCGAACTGTTTTGATGTAAAATTAGATCCCTGGTCACTCTGAATGACTTTTGGGATGCCAAAAATTGACATAAAGCTTCAAGAGCCTTCAACACAGATTTTGTAGTGATGGACCTAAGCGGATACGCTGCTGGATAGCGTGTAGACTGGCACATCACTGTTAACAGAAAACAATGTCCAGCCTTCGAACAAGGCAGTGGACCTACACAGTCAACGATAAGGTGTTCAAATGGATTGGACATGGCTGGAATGGGCTGTAATGGGGCAACAGGAATGCTTTGATTAGGCTTGCCAGTAATCTTGCACACATGGCATGATTTTACATAAGAGGAGACATCCTTCTTCAACCTAGGCCAGAAGAATCGCCTTGCAATCCTGTCACATGTCTTTCTCACCCCAGTATGTCCTGCCACACCATTGTGAGCAAGATCCAGAACAGCCCTGCGAAACCTATGGGGAACCACAACCTGCAACACAGTGTTGGAAAAGGTGTCCTGCCAGTACACCCACTGCCTACACAGCAGACCATCCTGCATAAAATAATGAGTCGTTTCCCCATCTGGCTTGTCTTTAGTCAATGCTATGGTCAAGAGAGGTTCAAGGGTAGGGTCATTAGACTGTTCCTGTATCAGTTCCTCACGAGAAACATTGGAAAGTTCTGGCAACGAACAGACACCAAACTTATCACAGTCTAAACATGTAGGTGTAGACCCATTACTTGCCAACTCAACAGAAGGAACTACTTCAAGAGACTCACCTTCCACATCTGAGCCTTTAACACCCCCAACAGGACCAAAGTCAACATCAGTCTTTGGCTCCCCTGCAGGTGACTGTGGGGAAATATCACCTGAGACCACAGATTGAGCAAAAAAAGTATCATTTAATGGCACAATGTCCGAGTCAACACCACGTGCAGCCATAGCACGAGTTACAACACTTGCTGGAAATATGGCAGGATACTGGCGTTTACAGAGATCTGGCACCCGTGACATTTCAAGCACTAGCCCAACAATAGGTGGAGACACTACATTTGAAGTAGCCCAGACCTTAGCCCCAGCTATATCATTGCCCAAGATAAGAGATACCCCTGGAATTGGAAGAGATGTTCGTACTCCAACAACAACATCAGCAGTGACTAATTCCGACACTAGGTGGATCTTATGTAGAGGCACCAAGATGGGAAACATCTCAAAGCCCCGGACAACAACATGAGTTCCTGTGTCAGTGTCATCTGAAAGTGGTAAGATCCCAGACAATAAAAATGACTGAGCAGCCCCAGTATCTCTAAGTATACGAATTGGAATGTTAACAGGGGACTGGCCAGACAAAGAAACAAAGCTATGGGTAATGAAAGGAGAGTAATCAGAATCACCCTTCTCCTCACTCACTTTAGCCATTTCCACTGTGTTCTTACTCTTACCAGACTCATGCAAAAAAAAATGGCCTAGTACCACAAGATGTTATTAAGCCAGAAGGCTTTGGATTGTTACCTTTCTTACGAGCCAGACAGTCAATCACTTTATGACCCACCTTCTTGCAATAGAAACAGGTGATTACCTTAACAGGAGGATTGCTAGAAGAAACAGACGGTCGTGGAGCATTGCCCCCACTATCCGATGGTTTACTTTTAGGGAGAGGTTTACCCCTACTCTGATAGCGAGGCCAACAGCCATCAGAAACGCTTTTATGCGTCAACACATACTTGTCAGTTAATACAGCTGGTCTAACTGCTGCACCTCCTGCTCTTTGAGATGGACAGCGACAGGCTCAGGAAGACCACTCATAAAATCTTCAAGAAGAATAAGCTGTCTTAAATCTTCTTTAGTCTGAACATGTTGTGCGCTGCACCATCTATCAAACAGGCGCTCCTTCTCACGAGCATGTTCCACAAAAGTTTGTTGATCCAGCTTTTTAGCATCTCTGAACCGCTGACGGTAGGCCTCAGGGACAAGCTCATAGATGTGCAAAACCATACTTTTCACCACATCCTACTGCTTAGCTTCATCTATAGGTAAAGCTGAAAACACCTCGCGTGCCTTTCCTGTCAACACACACTGAAGTAAGAGGGTCCAAACATCCTTAGGCCAGTTTAGAGTGGCAGCAACCCTCTCAAAGTGGCTAAAATATTTGTCTACCTCCTCCTCTGAGAAGGGAGGAACCAGGCCAATGTTCTTGCAAACATCAAAATGACTATGGGAAGGGCCAGGAGAAGCAGCTATTGGGGGAGACTCAGGTGGTTTCACCTCCAACTCAAGCTTTCTCAGGGACAGCTCGTGCTCACGCACATGTCTGCGCTCCTCATACTCCATGCGCTGGAGCATCACCTGCTGCTCAAGTTTCCGGAGCTCTAGCTCCAACTCCAAGTTACGCAATGCCTTTGCCTTCCCCTCACCTTGCTTCTCCTCCAACTGCAACTCTTCAACCTCATCACCTGACTGAGCGACCCCCACAGGTGAAGCCGCACCCCCAGTTGGAACTGCTACCTCTTTAGACCCCTCTATGGAGTCGTCATCATCATCAACATCCCCATCGTTGTAACCTTCAGCTACCTCTTCCTTAATGATGGACTTCTCAATGAGCTGACTTCTAATTGCTATAACCAAAGTCTCCTTTAATTTCTTTTGTTTAGCAGTAATGCTCAGCTCATAATGTTCAGCCACAGCCAAAAGCTGTTCTTTGGTTAGAGCAGACAACAACTCCAAAGAGGGCTGAGCGATAAATTCCCCAGCTGATGCCATAACATCAAAGAAATACGTACTCCAGGATAGCCTTAACTTACCACTAGTCCCAGGACTGACTAAGCTGCCTAGCCAAGCAACACAGCTTAACGCCAACACCAACCTGATTAATCAGAACCCACAGGGCACACAATCAAAAAAAAAAAGGGAAAAGAGAACAAAAAAAAAATTAAATGAGGCACAACACTCCCACTGGATACAAAAACTCCTCCACACGACAGAAGCTACAAGTAAGCCTAAGCATTCACTATCAGTAATAACCAAACAGGTCTACCATTACATGGAAGTGAAGCTGGCATACAACCAGAGCTCACTGCCCCAATTAACCGAACATGACGCAGATGCGCATCATGTTTTCACACTCACTAAACAGTCGAAATTACAAACAATTAGCAACGGAGACTTCACCTCCTACACTACGTTTTCCACAGCCTACGCGCCGCTTAGATATAGCACAAAAACCCTAATTTAAGGTTTGCTACAAACGGAGAGCGTTAATCGATCTAAAAATAGATCACACGCCCATACGAAACGCTGTCTAGTGCAACACATTAACAAGCAAGCGCAAACATTAACAAGCTAATATCAACTGACAACATGAAAAACATCACTTACCAATCTTGCAGACACAGCCAAATTACTCCACTTTTGACTGTCGCTAAAGTTCACAAGAAACTGATTGAAGTTACAGTCCTCTGGCACCCTAATATAAACCCCAGAAGCTACTTGTGCCTCTCTAGTCTTCAGGGGCTTGCCGGCCTCGGGGCGACTGATAAACGCTGAACTCGCTATGGCCAAAGCCAACGAAGCGTGCCCCCGACAGGAATATAAACTTCCCGAACAGGATTACCCCTTAAAACAAGTAACTAAAATAACAAACCAAAATAACAAACAGTGCTTCGAAGGAGAGGCAGAACCTGGCTGAAGCACTCTTCCTAAACCAGAGACTGATTACCCAATTAGCGACAAAACCGTTCTCCCCCGGATGCACACGCAGTCTATGGTCCCGATGCCACACAGCTCCCGGACGAGATCCCCAATTTATGTTACGACCCTACTCATTTAGGGACACAACATAAATGAGGGAGACAAGAACAGAAATGAATTCAATAATCATTTATTTAAAATATACCAAAAACAGAAATAATACCAGTGTCTATGGGAAATGAGGGTGTATGTAAGTGAATGTTGATCACAATGCATGTAGTCAGTATGAGTATGTTAACGAAAAGGGAAATTGAGTGTGAACGTAAAGGTGAGGGAGGAGAAAGAAAGTGCCTCTCGAGAGATAGTGAGGGGACTCTTTTATATCCCCACCTGTTACAACCAGGTGCACATCTTTAACAAAATTGTAATCAGACTTAGCTCTGCCTGTGCACTGGCTAGCTACGGCCTGGAGAGGGCACACAGGGACATCACACGGAAGTTGAAGCTCAATTGAATGCTCTAGAAAATGGCAGATGATCAACTAGCGGTAGCTTCTCTATTCACCCCCATTCCTTTTGCATGACTTTTGACATCAAATAACTTTACACTAAAAACATTATGAGTGTTCATGTCAGTGATAATATTTTCTACAGCTAAACTACATTTTGTAGCAGACATCTTTACTTTGTGTGCAGCGTTATAGTTTATTAGTAAGCATTTTTAGCCGATGGCACCAGGCTAGGCTAAAAGTGACATGACAGCGACTTTCTGTCGCACAGGATATAAATAACCCTACTGTTTAGACCAGAAGCCCATAACGAATTATAGACAGAAGACGATTAAGCCACATTGCTAACGAAGTGAAGTACCTATGAAGTAATACAGCGCCCTCCATAATTATTCGCACCCCTGGTTAAGATATGTTCTTTAGCTTCTAATAAATTCAGTTTTTTTCTAAATAATATAGGACCACAATGTAAAAAAAGAGGAAAATTCATGCTTTAATTTAAGTGCATTTATTTAATGGGAAAAAAAATCCCACATTAAGAAATAATTCTTTTACATCAAATCACGTGTGCCACAATTACTAGCACCCCTGATGTTAATACTTTGTACAACCCCCTTTTGCCAACAAAACAGCACCTAATCTTCTCCTATAATGTTTCACAAGATGGGACAATACAGAAAGGGCTCTAATTTTGTAGACCAGGCGCAGACGCGGCGAATAGGGGATGCGCCGCGCCAACGGGGTGTGTCCAGGCTTATGCTGCAATTTCGTGCCCGGCGTAGCCTGGCGCAAGTACTCCTCTGTCCCGCCTCTGTCCCTCCTTCCAGTGCAAGTTGGCAAAGAAGGCGTGTTTTAGTATAACACAGCCGAGTCAAATGTTGCTCATTGGCAAGAGAAACGATGGATAGCGTGTTCCTATTATTACAGCCTGTTGCTGCTTAAAATTTTGGGATTAACATGCATGGACAACAATGCAAGATACGTTACACATTTATTTTCGATATGTGATCTTAACTCAGTACGAGATCATAGCAATCAGGCTGTATTCCTTTCCCCCACTAAAAATGATAAAATCTAAGTGACAATAATAGTAGCCTATTATTAAGCCGCTTGTTCACTGGACGCGTAACGAATTTTTCGCTCGACAGATTGCGTTGAAAGCAGTGTCTTGTGTCCGAAAGTCTGACAGGCTTTTAATATATCTCCGTGTCCGACAGTCTATTATTGTTTCTAATTTCTTCTAAACTACTGAATCTTTTAGATATTAAACGTGAATGTTTTGATAAGAGGGCTCAGTTCTTCAAGATGAGTATCGAGAATTTCAATTAATGTTTCTGTTTAAGCTCTGCTCAATAAAGTGAGTCGACATTGGTGCGAGACAATGTACAATGCCTTTGTGTCACCCAAAAAAAAAAAGAAAAAAAAAGAGGACGATTAGAACAGATTGATAACGAAATAAAGAATAAAAAGAAACATTTTAACAACAGAACATCCAACGAACACAGCGATTAATTTATTTGCGGGTCATCTTTTTTTTTTGGATGTTCTGTTGGTTGGTGACAGGGGCGAAGCTAGAACCGGGAATTGGGGTGGCACAGACACGTCCCTTTATGACAATTAGGATAGTCCTGGCTAGTTCTCAATTATTTTTCTTTATTGACGCGTTTTCCAATTATCATAATCAGAGGTGGACATTCCAGGAGTCAGAAAGTAAAAGTCCCACCACGTTTCACTTCCACCCATCAACTCAACCACCTGATTTTCTTGACTAGTCCAACCTCTGGTCTGAAAGGCTATTTAATTTAGCAAATCCAGGAGGTTGGAACTAAATACTGGGGAGGACTTTTACTTTCTGAACCTGGATTGCCCACCTCTGATCATAATAGGCAACTGAAGACACGTTTCTCATGCGATCTAACAGCGATGAAGTCATGGGATAAATTCCGTAAAACTGAGAATTGGGGTGGACGTAACATCTGTTTTAAAGAATTATTAGTCCTGACCTCTTCGCAGTCATTTTCATGATTAACAAAATGTTCACTTCGAGAGCGCTCCGCACTTAACAGGTGCTGCTTGTTCTCCCCGATTAGGTAAGACGACAATAATTCATCTGGACGGGGCACTCTGTTTGGGACACAATGAAAATTAAAATGCAATCTGTCAGCGTCTCATCAAGGCGGGTCTTCCGCTAGGATGTCACTCATAAGGGGTGCAAACTAAATGCACGTTCCTCATTTGCATATCAACCATTCAGCTTCTGGGTAGTGCTTGTACGCACGGAGGCTTACTGATAATGGCATAATGGCTTCTATGTTTAGAATTCACCAGTGTATTTCCTTCTCAATGAACAAGCTCAATACAATATGTATTATGGTATATACTGAAGCATGTAAAAAAAAAAAAAAAAAGTAAAAAAAGGAGCATATTTGTTTTGTGTTTCTTCTTGCATTTTTTAATATTAAAGTAATATTGGCCCAAAACTTTAAAGTCAGGGAAAGCAACTGTCACTATCAACAAAAAGCCACCACACTACCTAAATCCTCCAGAAAGCTAGGGGAATCCCTTTAATCTCTGTACTTCTGTTATTTAGAATGTTTATATTGTATTTATTTTATTTATATATTTTATATATTTATTGGAATTATTTTGTATTTAGAAATATATTTATTTATTTATTTTGGATTTTAAATATTTCTTGCCTCTTATATTACTGTTTTTATTATTCCAATTTTTATTAATGTTTGTGTTTGTGATTTGTAAGTTTCAGTCGAAGTGTATGAACACATTGTGGAATCGGTTACAATTACAAAGGACTCCTGGTGGAATTTTGCTAAAATTGGTTAGGACCGGTTCTGACTGCATTTTTTCCCCCTGCTCCTCGAAAAATAATATTTACCACAGGTGCGTGGACCATAGACCCTCCCCCCGCCTCCCCCCCCCCCCCCACACACACACACCAACACACACATTCACACACTCACACACTCAAACAGGTGGTGTGTGTGTGCACGTAACAGCACATTTACTATCAGTTGCTGAACAGTACATTTAGTCTCCTGTCCAATCAGAGAGGTCAGAGGTATCTCTTGTTCACGTTCTCCTTGTCGCTACGTATTTGTGAATGAGTTTTTACGATGCAAATTTCCAGCTATATCTTGTTAAATATGACTGTGTGTTTTGTGCTTATTTGCATGAGGTAAGTCCTGCCTTTTATTTGGTACAATGACACATCACTGACCTTAATTGGCTACAATCAAAAAAAAAAATCCTCCAGGAAGGAGAATGTAGGAGCAGTGATAAAAACTTAGTTCATTGTGAAATGCACTGAATTTTAACTGCGGAAACAACATAGTAATTACAAGATAACATGGAGACAACAGCAAGGTCATATTTCACACTTTACAGATTAGTTGCACACATGCAAAGCTTTTCAAAAAGAAAGCATTGAGGATTTTTTTTTTTGCAATGTAAAGTCTGAAAAATCAAGATCATGATTCTTGATGTAACTGGAAATCCACAGTGCACTGCAGTAACAAACAAAGTGTAGACTTCAGATCAATCAATCTTATTTGGATTTTATTAGTGATTATACTACATATTCAAAATGATACTGGATGCCCCTGATTACTTTTATAAAAGTTTGGGCCTGAAGCCATTTTTTTTTTTAAAGAATGGATATTAATCGTGCTTTTATGGCTTTTATTTCATCACTGAAACCTGCCATATTTTCTCAGCGTCAGGGCTCTTCAAAAATAAATAATTTTTAGGCTTTGGAGGATTTTGAGTGGTTATTAAGTCTTACCATTTCGCTGAATTTTTTGCAAAGAGAAGAGCAAAGGAAGAATTTATTTGCTAGAGGTGCTCTATTTCACAACTGAGCACCGATTCATTTTATTAGATGTGTCAAGTATGTGCATTAATTCCCTTGTTGCTCATTGAAATATATTTTTGAGACAACTTAGAGTTGAAAAGACCTTGTATTGTCTGTACAAACGGAACAATGTTTGTCACAAACAGTTAAAACAAGGGGATGAAAATAAACTGAATGGGGGCACAGACCCAAAGATTATAGAAAATGTTCACTGTGCATATTGCATAGTGTTGGCAGCTTTAACTCTGGTCCTGGATGGCTGCAGTTTCTGCCAGTTTAATTTTAGTCCTGAGAGACAAAGTGTTTGCAGGTTTAACTCCAGTTCAGGAGGGCCACAGTGTTTGCAGGTTTAACTCCAGTTCAGGAGGGCCACTGTGGCTGCAGGTTTAACTCCAGTTCAGGAGGGCCTTATTGTCTGCAGATTTAACTCCTGTCCTGAAGGGCCTCAGTGTCTGCAGATTTAATGCCAGTCCTAGAGGACCATAGTTACTGAAAGTTTAACTCCAGTCCTGATGGGCCTCAGTGTCTGCAGGTTTAGCTCCAGTCCTGAAAAGCCTCAGTGTCTGCAGGTTTAGCTCCAGTCCTGATGGGCCTCAGTGTCTGCAGGTTTAGCTCCAGTCCTGAAAAGCCTCAGTGTCTGCAGGTTTAGCTCCAGTCCTGATGGGCCTCAGTGTCTGCAGGTTTAGCTCCAGTCCTGAAGGGCCTCAGTGTCTGCAGGTTTAGCTCCAGTCCTGAAGGGCCTCAGTGTCTGCAGGTTTAGTTCCAGTCCTGAAGGGCCTCAGTGTCTGCATGTGTCTGCAGGTGTGACTCTTGTTTTGAAGGGCTAAAGTGTCTGAAAGGCTGGTTTGCCAAACTGGTTCACCAACTGCCAGAATTCTTCTATGGTATTTATTGGTGATGGCAAACCAGCTTACATTTTTCATATCCTTTGGCTAAAGTGCTAAAATAGGGCTTTATATCCTCAAATTTCCATAGAAAACTCCTTCATATAAAAAGTGTAATGCCTGAGTAAGTAAAATATGTAAATGTGACGCAAAACAAAGACAAACTGGCAAGGGTGGAATCAGATTATGATATGCAGTCAAGCAGATGTAAGGATGTGAGTTCTGTGCATGCTCATTAATCGTGACACAGCTCTTTTAAGATAGCTAGCTTTGATAATACTTAATATTCCAATGTAGGTTCATGTTTATCCACTTGAATTTATATTTGAACCAATATTCATAATTTTATAATAAACATTGAGTATTTTCATAAAATATTGTAAATGTAAACTTACCCATCACTAGTAGTGTTAAGCTGTATATTTTCAATGTAGGCTATTCTGTCAGACACAAAATATAGGCAAGCTGAGGTTCCTGTTGCCATCGACATGTATTTTTATTTTTTTGTTTTTTTTTTTGTTTTGCCAAGCGGTGAGAATTTGGTGAATTTAGAAGATGAAAAATTTCATTTGAATGTCTTAGTTGATTTGACTGCAGAATAATTGCAGTCCAGTTGGGCTGTAGTGTCAGCAGATTTTTGGCTTATTTTCATTCAGGAGCCAAATTTGGGCTTTGAACAAATTTTTCTTGCCTCTTTAGGCAATCAGTTTCTGAGACGTATGAATGTTTCTGAAAAATACAATGTGAGCCTGAGGCTCTGTAAGACTGGAATTTGACACCCGTGGTGTGTGTGGCATTCACTGTTACGCACAAACTGAATCTCAGCTGATAAAGCTTCACACACCTCCAGCCAGCCTCAGACAATCAGGCCAATCACAGGACAGGCCTCCAAAACTGGACGTCAGCAGATGATACACCATTAAAAAAGTCTTGCATCATATACAGCGCTGGCTAATGTTTAAATCCATTTTAAACAGCACCAGGTAGCGCAACAGCATTGCACATCTGACACTGGTGTTCTATCTCTTATTTTCCCTAGAAAAGAGCAAGATGATGCGTTTACAGATTAACCTGACCACGTATTTCTTGGGTTTAATTATTCACCAATGTATATGTACATGCACATTGTTCAGTAACATGTAGGCACTAAACTCATACAAATTACAGGTCTCTTGATCGCTCTGTAGTCCCGCCCCTAATTTCTCAGACTACAAAAAGAACTCATCTCTGAAACATAGGAAGACAGAAGAGCAATCCCTCCGATAACAATCGGCAAAACACCTTTGACAGCACCCATAAGCAGATGAGATACAACTAGACTGATCCTCTGTAAATAAAGGTAATTCTTTTTAATTCAAATGCTGCCTGAAGTTTTGTTTCAGCCACTATTGTCTGCTATTTGTTTTAGTGTTGATTAATTTTCTTATAAATCCACTCAAACAGTGTTTGTTCTTTATCATTTAAATACTGTTTTATTGTTAGTCTTGTATCACTCGCCATGCTCTTGTAAACGTGTAGAAAATCGAAGCACATTCCATTCATTCGTACCTGTGGCGAGTCTCCAGTTAGCTTATTGAGCAAGCCGTTTGGGCCATGGGAGGATACTTCATTCGTAAAGTATCTGTCACATATTCTGAGGAAATAGTAACTACTTGAAATCTATGCTTAAAATCAGCTGCTGAATATTTTCTCTAATGATGCTCTGACAGGTCTGTGCTGTTGCCACTACTTAAATGGGGGGTGTGGGGGGGGGGGGGGGGAATTACCCTCGTCTCTTCTGTATATGGAATGCATATTCAACTGGATTCAGACTGGCCTGTCAAAAATTTTCTGGGGTTTGGAACAGTATGGAACTCACTGTAAATGATATGTAAAATATCTATTATGACCACATCTCCCAAAACTGAAAAAAATGCTTAAAGATTAAAGATAAAAACTCTGTCACTTGATATATTTGGTCAAATTTTAAAGGGGAATGCTGCATGCGCTCCTTGGCAGAGCTTTTTTGTTCATGTCATGCCTGGAGTGTGACCTGGACAGATTCAGAAGTGAAATAAGTAGTATGTGCCATGGGTAAAGGGCATCAGCATGTATTTTTATTGATATTTCATTTTACCTAATGAATCCCATTACATTTCAATCTCTACTTCAAGAGATTTTAGAAGATTTATACTTTACATAATTCAAATAGATCAAGTTAAAACATTCTTCTTTATGTCTTTCCAAACCTTAATCATCTGGAGGCTAAAAAATATTCCAGTTCACTGTCCTCAAATCAAGGACCATAGCATTTAAGAAATAAAAGCTACCTTCCCCTATTCTGTGGAAAGGCATGGTACAATGACAAAGGCAAACTGTTCTGAGCCAGTTTTCCTGTTAAAAGGCAGGGTAAATAAGGTAGTTGCCTCACCACAATCAGTCATCGGAAAAAAAGTGGCCAATATAGAATTTAATCTATAAAAATTGTGTCTTACCAATGGTGTCTTATCAAATGCTTGAACATCTTGGACAGTTGGATCGAATTGTGGCATCTAAATGCAAATGATTTTTCTAGGTCTTGGGAGCTGAATCAAATATCATTCATGTAAATATTAAATAATGCTGGACCTATTATAGACCCTGGCTGCACACCATGTACAATAAACTTGCAGATTGTTTTAACTTTAACCTGAACATATCAAAATGAATACTTCTTTATTTCTTCTCTCCACCCAGGAAGCCATACACCTGGCCTTGCTGTTGCAAAACTCTACCTCTTCCAGTCAGTGACATCTGGTGCTGCCCTGAACCATGCCTCCCCAGCTACCTTCTCAGACCCAGTCAGGCCTGCGTGTGCTGCAGGGGGACTTGACTAGCCTCAGCCCTGCCTTGCAAGAGTTCATTGAGAGCAGTGCTGCTCTGTGCCAGCCTGAAGCACTGCATATCTGTGATGGCACAGAGGAGGAGAATGTTGCCATCCTAGAACAGCTGGAGGAGCAGGGCATGATCAAGAGGCTGCCGAAATACCACAACTGGTACAGCACTCATACTCTGTCCCACATTGCAAGTCACCCTCTCCTTGTGCAACCTTCACATTGTGCATCATTCTCATCCCCATACTATATTGCAATCACCAACACCAAATGCAACAATCACACCACAACCTGCACAACAATTGCACTATACATTGCTCACACCCCAAGCTGTAATCTCATCGCACATCACTCACACTCTGTACAGCAGCCACACAGTTCATTATCCACATTTTGTCAAGCAGACACACTGCATATCACCCTCAGCTTGCACCAAAATCACAGTATCCAGATGTATTGAACTTCTGTTGCAGGATTATCATGCCAACAACACACGTAATGTAGCTGTACTGCACCAGCTGGTATTTTGCACTTGTAATAGAGGCATATTCAGGGTGCATCATGAAATGTTTTTGAAAATGAACACAATAATAGATGAAATTATGAAATGAAATTATACAGTCTATGACTGCCTGAAGTCTGGGACCTATTGACATTGCCAGACAAGTTTTGTCCTTAGTGATGCTCTGCAGGTCATCACTGCAGTTGTCTCCAGTTCCTGCTTGTTCTTTGGGCATTTTGCTTCCAGTTTTGCCTTCAGCATGATAATTGCTTGCTGAGATGGATTCAAGTCAGGTAATTGTCAAGGCCATTGTAAACACTGTTATTTTGCCGTAATAAATCTGGGGTTGCTTTCTTGGCAATCAGCTCTACTCAGCTCTACTCAATGAGTTTTGATAAGATTTGAGAAGATAATATACAAATTGCAATTTACTGTATCCTGCGGCTTCTGTCAGCTGTCACATCAGTAGTAAATGTAAGGGAGCCAGTTCCAATGGCAGCCATTCATGCCCACACATGACCACGCCTCAGAAATGTGGAATACTTCAGACCATGAGCAGTTCCTTCCCTTCATCACTGCATAAATATGTGTTCAAATTTGAGCACCGTACTCTGCATTATCCACCAAGGCAACGCCAAACAACATTCTGTGAGGATAACAAGAGCATGGCTGCATAAGCAGAGTTTGTGAGCTATATTGGCTTACCGGCCGTCCTGATCTCAGTAATTGAGAATGTATGGCCCATCGGTAAGTGAAATATGGAAATTAAGGTCCCCTACAATTGCCCAGCTGAAAAGCTGCACAATGGGGAAAATGGTGTGAGGTTGTGTTGAGGAACCATTCGCGAGAATCCAGCAATGCAGTGAAAGTAATTTTGAGCAAGGGGGGTAAACCCCCGCAGGGCAGAAGGCAACAGCACAAAGTCCACAATCCAAAGGACAGAGTCCGAGTCGAAAAACCAGGGCAGCAAAAACAGTAATCGTAGTCGGGCAGAAAAAGGGTTCGTAAACAGATGCAGATAAAGGTACCAAATCAGAGCCAAAAATCAAAAGTCGAGAAGTAGTCCAGTCAGAAGAGCAACACTATGAGTACAAGGTGAAAACGACAGCAGCATCGGGAAACGTTCTGACAGGAAACTGCTGTGAGAAGACTACTAATATACACATATGGGAGGTCACATGCTAAACAGAAAAAAGGTGTTGGAAATCAGACTAATTACAAAGGAGCAAACATGAGGGAGAATCTAATCACATGAAATAGGCAACAGCCAAAACGCGGACAGGGATCACGAGACAATCCTATAGTCAGATATACAGCTCCGGTCAAGGAGTTCTAACATGCATAGCTAATAAGAGAAAGGACAGTGTGAGCAGATGTGGAGAATCCACAGAAATGCAGCAGAGAAGATTAGGGAGAGACAAGAGGCGGAGACTAGAACAGGGCGAGTGCTGAGAGCTCATTAATCAATTAGTAAGGTGCAGCTATACAATCCCTAGTGCTCGTTAGTAAGTTAGTATTATATACAATGTTAGTTTAGGTTCGTAACTTTAGAAAAAATAACAAACAGTTAGTACTGGTTAGTTATATAGAAAAGCGAGGCGAAGGAAGTAAACGAGATTGGAAGGAATGTTTGGAAACCCAGAAACCATGAAATCACCTAAACATGTGACACACAGTACTGGGGCTGTGAGCAATCAGAAGACATGAGACCAGACAGGGGGAGACAAAGTGCAATGCATGGGCAAAAACAAAAACATGGACTAGAATGAAAACAGGGCAATAACAAAAACATGGCAAAACTAAGACAAAACATGAACATAACCAGGCAACCAAATCACAATACACAATAAGAAACATAGTCATGCAAGGCAGAGATAATAATCCAGACATGGCAGAATCATAACAAATGGGGGAAAATTCCACTTGCTAAACTTGACCAACCGGTGTCTTCAGTGCCTAAACATTTAACGAGTGCGATTAAATGACTTGCTGATACCACAAAGTTGTAAACGGTTGAATGTGTCAATTAGTTTACCTCTGTTGCAGTCATCACATTGTATATTTTCAATAACAAATGCAATTCATGTTAGAACATTAGATAATGAGTTCTTGTGCTGTTTTCAAAGTTGTTGCAGGTGACTGGACTTTTTTTGGTTTTATTTGCATTTTCTGTGATGTTAACTTTTTTGGAATTAGAGTTGTAAATGAAATAATGAGGGCATTTAACACATTCGGTCATGTAACAGCAGTGCAGCCAGTTGTCCAATTACTTTTGGTGCTTTATGGACTCATATGGACTGATGAGTCAAAAGTTGAGCTTTTTTGAGAAAATGGGTCCCATCACATCTGAAATAAAGCTGAGACAGCATTTCATAATAAGAACATCATACCAACAGTCAAACACAGCAGTGTTAGTGTGATTGTCTGCAGCTGCTTTGGTTTTTGGCCCTGGGCTGATTAACCATAACTGACGGCGCAATGAATTTGGCTGTCTACCAGAAAATCCTGAAGAATTATGTCCAACTATCAATTTGTGATCTAAAGCTCAAGCACAGTTGGGTAATGCAGCAAGACATTGATCCGAAGCACATATCTCAGTTCACCTCTAACTGGATCAAAAGAAACAAAACGAAAGTCTGAGTAGGCAGGACAAGTCCTGACCTGAATCCAATTGAGATGTTGTGGCATGACCTTAAACAGGCAGTTCATGCTCTAAAAACCTCCAATGTGGCTGGATTCAAACAATTCCACAAAGAGGAGTGCGCCAAAGTGGCACAACCAGTTATTATGAGAGAGGGCCAATTATATTTTCGCATGTAAGACTCAATGCTGTAAACCGTAATGCTGTTGTTGGTGATGGAGGTATACTGTAATGCTGTTGTTTCTGATGGAGGTATACTGCAATGCTGGTTTTTGCGATGCCGGTATACTGCAATCCTGGTGTTTGTAATGGAGGCATACTGTAATACTGGTGTTTGTGATGCAGGTATACTGTAATGCTGGTGTTTTTGATGGAGGTTTACTGCAATGCTTTTGTTTGTGATGGAGGCATACTGTAATGCTGTTGTTTGTGACGGATGTATACTGCAATGCTGGTGTTTGTGATGGACGTATACTTTAATGCTGGTGTTTGTGATGCAGGTATACTGTAATGCTGGTGTTTGTGATGAAGATATGCTGTAATGCTGGTGTTTGTGATGCAGGTATACTGTAATGCTGGTGTTTATGATGGAGGTATACTGTGATGCTGTTGTTTGTGTGGAGGTATACTGTAATGCTGGTGCTTGTGATGCAGACATACTGTAATGCTGGTGTTTGTCATGCAGGTATACTGTAACACTGGTGTTTGTGAGAGAGGTATACTGTAATGCTGTTGTTTGTGATGCAAGTGTAGTGTAATGCTAGTGTTTGTGATGCAGGTATACTGTAATGCTGGTGTTTGTGATGTAGGTATACTGTAATGCTGTTCTTTGTGATGGAGGCATACTGTAATGCTGTTCTTTGTGATGGAAGTATACTGTAATGCTGTTCTTTCTGATGGAGGTATACTGTAATGCTGGTGTTTGTGTTGGAGATATACTGTAATGCTGGTGTTTGTGATGGAGATATACTGTAATGCTGTTGTTTTGATGGAGGTATACTGCAATGCTTTTGTTTGTGATGGAGGCATACTGTAATGCTGTTTTTTGTGACGGATGTATACTGCAATGCTGGTGTTTGTGATGGAGATATACTGTAATGCTGGTGTTTGTGGTGGAGGTATACTGTGATGTTGTTGTTTGTGTGGAGGTATACTGTAATGCTGGTGTTTGTGATGCAGACATACTGTAATGCTGGTGTTTGTGATGCAGGTATACTGTAACACTGGTGTTTGTGATGGAGGTATACTGTAATGATGTTGTTTGTGATGCAGGTATAGTGTAATGCTAGTGTTTGTGATGTAGGTATACTGTAATGCTGTTCTTTGTGATAAAGGCATACTGTAATGCTGTTCTTTGTGATGGAAGTATTCTGTAATGCTGTTCTTTCTGATGGAGGTATACTGTAATGCTGGTGTTTGTGGTGGAGATATACTGTAATGCTGGTGTTTGTGATGCAGGTATACTGTAATGCTGGTGTTTGTGATGGAGATATACTGTAATGCTGTTGTTTTTGATGGAGGTATACTGCAATGCTGGTGTTTGTGATGGAGGTATACTGTAATGCTTTTGTTTGTGATGGAGGCATACTGTAATGCTGTTGTTTGTGATGGAAGTATACTGCAACGCTGGTGTTTGTGAGTATGTATACTTAAATGCTGGTGTTTGTGATGCAGGTATACTATAATGCTGGTGTTTGTGATGGAGGTATACTGAAATGCTGTTGTTTGCGATGGAGGTATACTGTAATGCTGATGTTTGTGATGGAGGTATACTGTAATGCTGGTTTTTGTGATGCAGGTATACTGTAATGCTGGTGTTTGTGATGGAGGTATACTGTAATGCTGTTGTTTGTGATGGAGGTATACTGCAATGCTGTTGTTTGTGATGCAGGCATACTGTAATGCTGGTGTTTGTGATGGATGTATACTGCAATGCTGGTGTTTGTGATGGAGGTATACTTTAATGCTGGTGTTTGTGATGCAGGTATACTGTAATGCTGGTGTTTGTGATGCAGGTATAGTGTACTGCTCGTGTTTGTGATGCAGGTGTACTGTAATCCTGGTGTTTGTGATGTATGTGTACTGTAATGCTGTTCTTTGTGATGTAAGTATACTGTAATGCTGTTGTTTGTGATGGAGGTATAGTGTAATGCTGGTGTTTGTGATGGAGATGTACTGTAATGCTGGTGTTTGTGATGCAGATATACTGTAATGCTGTTGTTTGTGATGGAGATATACTGTAATGCTGGTGTTTGTGATGCCGGTATACTGTAATGCTGGTGTTTGTGATGGAGGTATACTGCAATGCTGTTGTTTGTGATGAGGTGTACTGTAATGCTGGTGTTTGTGATGCAGGTATACTGTAATGCTGGTGTTTGTGATGCTGGTATACTGTAATGCTGGTGCTTGAGATGCAGGTATACTGTAATGCTGGTGTTTGTGAGGAGGTATACTGTAATGCTGGTATTTGTGATGCAGGTATATTGTAATGCTGTTGTTTGTGATGGAGGTATACTGTCATGCTGGTGTTTGTGATGGAGGTATACTGTAATGCTGGTGTTTGTGATGGAGATATACTGTAATGCTGGTGTTTGTGATGCAGATATACTGTACCGCTGGTATTTGTGATGGATGTATACTGTAATGCTCGTGTTTGTGATGCAGGTGTACTGTAATGCTGTTGTTTGTGATGGACGTATACTGCAATGCTGGTGTTTGTGATGCAGGCATTGTGTAATGCTGGTTTTTGCGATGCAGGTATACTGTAATTCTGGTGTTTGCGATGGAGGCGTACTGTAATGCTGGAATTTGTGATGCAGATATACTGTAATGCTGGTGATTGTGATGCTGGTATACTGTAATGCTGATGTTTTTGATGGAGGTATCCTGCAATGCTGGTGTTTGTGATGCAGGCATAATTTAAGGCTGGCGTTTGTGACATAGATGTTCTGCTTCCCTGTGGTTTTGGCAGCTGGCTGGCACGCACAGACCCGCGGGATGTGGCCCGAGTGGAGAGTAAGACGGTCATTGTCACACAGGACCAGCGGGACACCATTCCTTCCCCCCACAATGGAGGTCCCAGTCAGCTCGGCCGATGGATGTCCCCAGAAGACTTTGAAAATGCCATGAAACAGCGCTTCCCTGGCTGTATGAAAGGTAAGTGTCACAGAAACAGTGTGAGAAGCAGTCAGCCTGCCCATCCAAAATGTTAGAATGTAGGGAATGGCCTTCCAACCCAGTTACAGGACTCTTCGTCTCCCGATTTTTGGTCCTCGAATTTTTTGTCCCCATGGACTTTTCTTCCCCGAGGACTTTTACGTCCCTGAACTTTTTGTCCCCGAGGACTATTATAAGGGTTAAGGTTAGGGTTAGGGTTAGGGATATTGTTATAATACTGGAAGAGGGCAAAGTATTATTTGGGATGAACCATTCAGGGATGAAAAGTCTAGGGACAAAAAGTCCGGGGACAAAAAATTTGGGGACAAAAAGTCTGGGGACTAAGAGTCCTAGAGCCTTCCCGCCCATGTAGTGTATTGTACCATAAGAACCTTTAACGAGGAGAACAGGAAATTCTTCCTCTCCGGATATTTCACTGCCCTAGTCTGGACAGTATATACTGCTGTGCAAAGCCTAAATTATACCAACAGGGTTTCTCCCTTTTGAGCACCAGTGACAATCAAAGAGGCATTCCACAGCATAACCCAAAGTTCAGGAGAGATGCTAGCTACAAGCACATGCCGACACACACTGGAAAAATCTGAGCCCAACACTCAGAATTGTGACCTCAGCTGTCCCAGAGACAGAGCTCATGTGTTTTTCTGCCCCCCTCCACAGGTCGCACCATGTATGTGATCCCTTACAGCATGGGCCCAGTGGGGTCCCCACTCTCCAAGGTGGGTGTGGAGCTCACTGACTCCCCATATGTGGTGGCCAGCATGCGCGTGATGACCCGCATGGGCAAGGACGTCCTCCAAGCGCTGGGCGATGGTGAATTTGTACGCTGCCTCCACTCAGTGGGCTGCCCCTTGCCTCTCAAGAGTAAGTCAGGACAGGAAAGACAATGGCCACACTACAGCTGGAGGGTCCTACCTCTGGAGAGATTGAGCTAAATATTGATAATTTTTGGGTAGGGAATATTCATTGTATTCCCCTGTGAAGAATTTGAGTCTATCACTCTAAGTGAGCACCCCCCTCTTACCCCCCCAGGACCTCTGGTGAATAACTGGCCCTGTAATCCGGACCTGACGCTTGTGGCCCACGTTCCTGACTGCAGGCAGATCATCTCCTTCGGCAGCGGATACGGTGGAAACTCTCTCCTGGGAAAAAAGTGTTTTGCACTGCGCATCGCCTCACGTATTGCTAAGGAGGAGGGCTGGCTAGCGGAGCACATGCTGGTGAGAGATTGCTGAAGGAGGGAAATCCAAATTCATGCTCACAGACAAATATTACTGGGCATGAAGCTGATCCTCCATTATAAGCAGCAGGACCGTCATTGGCCAGAGATATAATTTTGATGTGCATCTGGATTATAGCAAGAGGAAGGGAAAACAAAGACTCTTCAGGAAGTTGGAAGCTTTTAATGAGTTTAAACAAGTTTCTGGTTCATATTTACAGTCCACAGATAATCATTTATCTTGCTGGCATGACGTCCATTTTTGGTGACAGATTTTACAGATTGGCTAATATTATCCCCATTGATGGTGCAGATCTTAGGGATCACCAGTCCAGAGGGACAGAAGAAGTACTTTGCGGCTGCCTTCCCCAGTGCCTGCGGCAAGACCAATCTGGCCATGCTCTGCCCCACCCTCCCCGGATGGAAAGTGGAGTGCGTCGGGGATGACATCGCTTGGATGAAGTTCGATGAGGAAGGTGAAGAAAAAAGATTCTTTATTTAAATAATTAGTAAAAACTAAGGGTGACTGTTGGCTAAAATCCATTGTTGGTTTATAATCCTGTAGGTGGCAAGTTTATTCTTCATAAACAAACATACTAAACCTGAATAGCTCTGAAAGATATTCATATTCAGTGTATAAAAATGTCAGTAGTGCACTCTGCTTTGAATGATGTGCAAAGCTCATTCATGGTGTGATATTGAGATCGAAGGCCAGTTGTGATCTGCTGCACCTGCAGGTAATCTGAGGGCCATCAACCCAGAGAATGGCTTCTTCGGTGTGGCTCCCGGTACCTCATCCAAGACCAACCCCAACGCCATGGAAACCATCTGTAGGAACACCATATTCACTAATGTGGCCGAAACCAGCGACGGGGGGGTGTACTGGGAGGGTATGGATCAGAAACTTTCGGAGGGAGTTACTGTGACTTCTTGGAAAAACAAGCCCTGGACATCTGAAGAAGGTGGGGATCCCTCTGACTCCTCCCACAGTCACCTGCAGCTGAGGACAAACATGCACATTTCCTTTCACACGAGAGAAATCGTTAAGCTACTGCCAAATTGACTTAGGCGCAGTAAACTGCTTTTCAGGAGCCACAGAGGAGCAGCCTGGGGCAATAATAATAATAATCATAATAATAATAAAAAATATGTGAAGTATTAGATTTTAATTTTAAATTTTTATTTTTTTTACCCCATGTCCATCCTGTCCACAGGTGAGCCTTCTGCACACCCAAACTCCCGCTTCTGCTGTCCGGCCAAGCAGTGCCCAATCATCGACCCTCAGTGGGAGTCCCCTGAAGGAGTCCCTGTGGAGGCCATCATCTTTGGAGGCCGGCGGCCCCAAGGTGTGTGCACGTGTGCAGTCTGTTTGTCTGTGATCCCCCGCATATGCAGCAGTTTCCTGACGCTCTCCTCTCTCCCTCTCCTGATGCAGGAGTGCCCCTGGTGTACGAGGCCTTTGACTGGCAGCATGGAGTCTTCATCGGTGCTGCCATGAGATCCGAGGCCACAGCTGCTGCAGAACACAAAGGTGAACTACACTTCCCACATCCACACAAACTATCTCTTCTGAATACCCTGCAGACCACACAGACTATCTCTTCTGAATAGTCTGCGAACCACACGAATATCAGTTCTGAATAGATGACAAACCATAAAAACTCACACTTCTAAATAGTTTGCAAACCACTAAAACAATCACCTCCAAATACCCCCAAATCACAGAACCAATCAACTTATAAATATATTTGTCAAACCACACAAACTATAATTTCTGAATTATCAGCAAACCACAAAAACAATCACTTCCGAATACTATGCAAACCACACAAACTATCTCTTCGGAATAGTCTGCAAACTACACAAAAATATCACTTGTAAAAAGTCCTCAAACTACTCAACTATCTCTTCTGAATAGTCTACAAACCATGCAAACAATCACTTCTAAATATTTGACAAAATACACAAACTGCACCTCCCAGATGAAACTGCAGACCACACAAACAATCACTTCTGTATACAACCCAATTCCGAAATAGTTGGGACAAAGTGTAAATTGTAAATAAAATCAAAATGCAATGACTTTCAAATCACAGCAGCCAGTATTTTATTCACAATAGAACAGAGATAACGTAGCAAATGTTGAAACGGAGAGATTTTACTATTTTATCCACAAAATGAGCTCATTTCAACTTTGATGGCTGCTACAGGTCTCAAAAAAGTTGGGACAGGGGCCTGTTTACCATGATGTAGCATCCCCTCTTCTTTTTAACACAGAGTGGAGGCGTCTGGGCATTGAGGAGACAAGTTTCTTGAGATTAGCCATTGGAATTTGATGCTTCTCTTGTTTAATACAGGCTTCCAGCTGCTGGAGAGTTTTGGGTCTCCTTTGACAGACTTTTTGTTTAATTATGCGCCTAGTCTTCTCAGTTGGTGAAAGATCAGGACTGCTGGCAGGCCAGTTCAGCACACAGACTCTTCTACTACAAAGCCATGCTGTTGTAATAGCTGCAGTATGTGGTTGTGCACTGCCTGCTGCAATACACAAGGCCTTCCTTGGAAAAGATGTCTTCTGGAGGGGAGCATATGTTGCTCTAAAACCTTTATATACCTTTCATTATTCATGTTGCTTTTTAAAACATGCAGGTGTCCCACACCATATGCACTAATGCATCCCCATACCATCAGAGATGCTGGCTTTTGAACTGAACACCAATAACAGGAGGGGTAGTCTTTCTCCTCTTTAGCCCGGCGGACATGACGCTCATGATTTCTAACGAGAATGTGAAATTTGAACTCGTCTGACCACAGAACACTTTGCCACTTTGCTACAGTCCAATGCAATGGCCCTTGGCCCACAGAACCCTGCAGCACTTCTGGATCATGCTGAACAATGGCTTCCTTTTTATATGAGTTTTAGGTGGCATCAATGGATGGCACAGTGGACTGTGTTTACAGACTGTGGTTTCTTAAAGTATTCCTGGGCCCATTTAGTAATGTCAATGACAGAATCATGCCGGTGAGTGATGCAGTGGCGTCTGAGGGCCCGAAGATCAGGGACATCCAGTAAAGGTCTTCGTCCTTGTCCCTTACGCACAGAGATTTTTCCAGTTTTTTTTAATGATTATGATGATGTTATGCACTGTCGATGATGAAACCTTCAAAGCCTTTGCAATTTGACATTGAGGAACAGTGTTTTTAAAGTACCGTACAGGCCAGCACATACTGCCTAATTCCCACGAGACCTTTTGTGTATCTGTCGTTGATTTCTACCAATAATCTCGCATAGAAATGGCACTGTCTGCTGGCCTGTACGGTATTCCACAATTTTTTTATGCAAGCCTTTACTGGTTGGAGAGTCTCTGGCCATTTTCACTTCTGATAGACTCAGCATCTCTAAGACGTCCCTTTTATAGCCAATCATGTTACACCCCTGATACCGGTTAACTTAATTACTTTCTAAATGTTCTTTCAGCTGATTCTCTGATATATTAATTGTTCTTTCAGCCTTTTTTGCCTGTGTCCCAACTTTTTTGAGACCTGCAGCCAGAAAATTTTAAATAAGCTCATTTTGTGGATAAAAATGTGAAATGTCTCAGTTTCAACATATCAAATTTCAACATAATGTTCTATTGTAAATAACATATTGGCTCATCTGATCTGGAAGTCATTGCATTTTGATTTTATCCACAATTTACACTTCGTCCCAACTGTTTCGGAAGTGGGTTTGCAAACCACATAAACTATCACAGCTGAATAGTTGGTAAACCACACAAACTTTTCCTTCCACATTAATCTGCTGACCACACAAACAATGTCTAATGGAATAATCAGTCAGACACATATCTTCCACAGTTATCTGCAGATCTCATAAATTCTGTCATCTGCAAAAACATGAAAACCAAACAATGGGTTTAAACCATTTCTGGCTGTGCATTTCATTGGAAATTGAGCAGGAAATGGACGAGCAATGTGATTGTTTCTCACTCATCTGTGCTCACTGGATTGGATAACCTGGCTCAGATATATGTAACAGGCAGTACTCAGTGCTCAAATGCATTTGATCGGACATACAACACCGTACTCAAATGCATTTGATCACACATAACACAGCGCTCAAATGCAGTTGATCCAAACTGTCAATATTTATTCTTATAAATGGACTGCATAGTTGAAATATATATACAAAAATGAAATTCATATTAGTTTGATGATCGCTTAGCCTGACCTTGCTTCACAGAAAACACATCACAGACTACTGACCAGTCAGGATTGAGCAGTATAGCAATTGATTGTTATATTAAAAGAATGTCCCCCATGCTGAACACAAGTCTGTAGTATGTGACTGTATAAGGCCATGTGTGAAATAACTGCCCTCTCCCCTTCCCCCCTCCAGGCAAGGTCATCATGCATGACCCCTTTGCCATGCGCCCCTTTTTTGGCTACAATTTTGGCCAGTACCTGTCCCACTGGCTGAGCATGGCCCAGCGTCCCCGAGCCCGGCTGCCCAAGATCTTCCACGTTAACTGGTTCCGCAAGAGTCTGACCGGCGGATTCCTGTGGCCGGGCTTCGGAGAGAACATCCGTGTGCTGGAGTGGGTGTTTCGGCGTCTGGACGGGAAGGCTGGTGCCCAGCCCACCGCCGTGGGGCTAATACCTGCCCCGGGAGCCTTGAATCTGAATGGCCTGGAGCCCCGCGTGGACCTGGATCAGCTGTTCGGCCTGTCCAAGGGCTTTTGGGAGCAGGAGGCGCAGGACGTCCGGGCATACTTCCAGGCGCAGGTGAACCAGGACCTGCCAGCCGAGGTGGAGAGGCAGCTGATTCTGCTGGAACAGAGGGTCCAGCAGCTATGAGCTGAGAGACAGAAAGGCGGCTGTGAGCTGAGAAGGAGAAATCGCGTCCTGCCAACACAGAGCACGTCATACCACAAAAGCACCACCGGAGGCTCTGCCACTGCCAAAACTATACACCGGACATACGTCTGCATTACGCATGACGTAACACCCCGAGGCAGGATGACACAGCATCTCCCGTAACTTCCTCTGACAGCATTACGCTAGCGGCATGTTTGGTTTGGTTTTCCTGATGTGCGCTTATTCTGTTCAGGGTTTGACAGGGGCTTTGTCATGATAATGTAACTGTTATGTGGACTATATAAGATAGAGTTCAAGTAAATTCTCAAAACTGGCTGGGTCATAATTATGAGCTTATTATAAGCCTTGTGTCATTCTACCTCCAAATTTAGTAACTGAGGAGAGTCAACAATTCAAATAATCTGGTGGGTAACTTTGTGAAAATACCAATCCTTTTGATTTTAGAAAAAAATATGGCATGACCTAGGATTTAGCAATCTTTTTCGATGAATTTGTCACATCATGACGGGAGAGTGAGGGTTTGTTTGGGGTGAAGTGGCCAGGAATGATGGTGTGGGATCATCATTTACCCTTTAAGAGATAAGATTGCAGTCATGTTACTGTATTGTTTTTAATAGAACATTCTAATGCCAATTTAACAATCACACCAACAAAAAAGTAATTTTACAAAAATTCCAAAAAACATACTCTTCAAAGGGCTAGCATGGGCCAAAGGACAGCTGGAGGCTGTGATATTGTGGACACCGCCACCCTTCCCAGGCCATAAAGCACTGTGACTGTGAGCAAACTGAGAGCTGCTGTCTGTGCTATAGTTTGCATGGGAGAGTGGCCCTCCACTTGCACACGTGTGGGTTCATGTCCTGCTGTTGTACTTAATTTAAATAAAGTTTTAATTTATTTTTTTACCATTTACTGTGTCATTATATAATTGCAATTTGTTCTCTGACCATAATAAGAATAAAAGGGCTAGAACATCAATAAATATTATATTTAAACATGTATGTGAGGCTTTTTGGCTCTTATTTCTGAGACAAATGAATGGCTTAAGGCTCTAACGCTGGGCACTGAATGAGAGGGAAGGAGGAGGGGGACATTTGTCACTGCAGAGTGGGTCCGCAATTCGGTAAAAATTGAGCGAACACATTTAAGACTGCAGCAGTGGTGCACACATTTCAGCCCTATTAGTTCTAGGAGAGATATGAATCCAAAATCAGCTGCCCGGAGGATGCAGAGGTATGGCTTGCTGGAAGTTTGCAATTTATATGGCAGCACAGTGGTAATCACTGCTCCATTGCAAGAAGTTCCAGGTTCGAGCCCTGGCTGGCCAGCGCGCCTCTGTGTGGAGTTTGCATGTCCTCCCAGTGTTCGTGTGGGTTACTGTCGTGTACTCTGGTCTTCCCCACCCAGAAAAACATGCATTGCAGGAACACTTCTACTAGTGCCCCTGACCAAAAGGCTGGCTTTAGAACTTCCTAGTGCTCCTACCTATTGGATGGGTTAAATGCAGGAGGACAAATTATCCTACAGGGTTCAATTATGTATATTTTATCTTCTTCCGCATATTTTCCTTAGGTTGTCTACGTTGGGCGCCAACATAGAAATATTCAGGGGCTTGTTTCAATGAGCAGGGTTTAGTGCTTTTCGGTGGAAAAAATGAGCTGCTAACAGGAAGAAAAACACCCAGAAGGTGAGAGATCATTCCCCTGCGAGAAGTAATTTCAGGAGGAACCTACCCACAGCTGAAAAACTGTAGTACTGGTAGGATATGAAGGTTTAATGAGGTCCAGTTCAGCAGAATCCGTAGCTCCAGTATGTGGTGAGGTCCAGGTGAGAGCCAGAAACAGAACCAGATCGGAACAGCAGCGGACGGAGATCAAATGGTGAGGAACAGAGCCAGAGTCGTCCACGGACTCAGGGTAAGGAAGGATCAGAAACCCCCCGAGAAAAACAAAATGAAGAAGATGATCAGGCACTGTGGAAATTATCAGCACAGAGAATAAGATGTATTGCGTCCAGTTCCAACTCATACTGACCTTCAGCCCAAAAGCAGCTTGTCCTAATCCTGTAGTTTAGTAACCCGACTAAGATACACTCCTCCCTTCTCTCAATGCTCTTACTTCAGGCTCCATTGCTTATGTGCCCCGTTCACAAAATACCAGCACTGCACGGACCTCCCCACAGACTAAGGCTGTTACTGCTCCCACTGGGAGAATACTGGCAGTGGTCCCAAAACCATTTTGTTAGTACTAATCACTGGTCTTCCCGCTGAATAAGGGTATATCCCGCAGTACTTTAACAGCCAGCACCTGCTCAGGCTCTCCAGGTCCGCATACATTTATTTTACATTTCTGATACATGAATGAACTACAGGCCTGTCTAAAGATGTACACTTTAGGCCTACATTTAGGCTCTGCCCACATTTACATAAATGAAAACAGCATGCTTTTCGTCCACGTGCAAACTGCATTTTTGGTCACTGAAAACAGAAGTTCAGGAAAAAACTTTGTTTTTTCACTGTTTTCATGAAGACTGGGAAATCGGTGAGAGTGTGGAACTTATCTCCTTTGTTTATGGGGTGCAATCTTATGTGATGGTAGACAAGAACAACATATTGCTGATTTGAATCACTTTCACTAGAGTTTTTTGTTTGTTTACATAGATATGTACAGTAACTCAGGTACTACATTGAGAAACAGAGCCGTCAGAATGCCCTCCGATGGTCAATGTTACATAATCCAACCAGACCCCATTTATCTATGCACGAGTTATCTTCACCTTGTGAGGTTGGATCATATAGCCTATGCTACCACAAAAATGATTTAAGGCTTATGATTGGCCTACATGGTCTTCTCATATTAAATCATATCATAGCCATCTGCAGATTTGATGTACTTTGCAGCACTTTATATTTTTCCATTTTCTTTTAAACAAAGATTTTGTCAGGAGAACAAATGAGAAAAAAAACACATTTTAAAAAATACCCATCGACTAGGCCTAAAAGACAGAAAGTGTATCTGAGGCCCACCCATACCTAGTGAGACCCTCGTCCTAAAAGTCATATAATCTCTAAAAACCCGATCTGGCAATAGCTGTTCAAACTCGAGCAACACCGCCAGGCCGGCTTGCTCCTCGCTGTCCCAATTGCTTTGCAAATACCGAGATCCACTTTCCACTACCTTCAGAAAAGAATCAAGATTTTACTGAAAAAGTAACATCCTGATTATCTCTGGAGATGATTATTGGGACTGAGAAAAGGATGGGCTATATGGAAGACACGGAGGAGGAATTTAAAACTGCATTTTGTATTTACTCAGGTTATCTTTGTCGAATATTAAAATTTGGTTGATGATCTGAAACATTTAAGCATAACTAATATGCAAAAAAAAAAGATTAGGAAGAGGGCAAATACTTTTTCATGCCTCTTTTTGACTTGAATAGTCTGGTGCTTGCTAATTTTATTCATGTATTAATGGTATGTAAGAAGAGGCGATTGTCAGACGGCTGAACTGAGATGAGGTTAAATGTCATGGTTTTAATCTGTCAGCTATAACAGTAATGAAGAGTAATCTTTTCTAGAACTCAGATGGTTTTTTACAAGTAATCTATCAAATTGTCATGGTTTGGTTTGTGGTGTACCTCATAGAAGTTGTCTGGGACCACTCCTGTTTTCAATTTTTATTGACTTGCCCTTTGCTGTAAGAAAAAAAAAGCAGATATAACAATGTACGCTGATGATTCCAATGAATATTTTGCAGCATACGCATGTCATGATGTACCACCCCAATTCTGAAATAGTTGGGACAATGTGTAAATTGTGAATAAAATCAAACCACAATGACTTTCAAATCATACCAGCCAGCCATTTTATTCACAATAGAACAAAGATAACATAGCAAATGTTGAAACTGAGAAATTTTACAATTTTGTCCACAAAATTACCTCATTTCAACTTTTATGGCTGCTACAGGTCTCAGAAAAGTTGGGACAGGGGTCTGTTTACCATGGTATAGCATACTCTCTTCTTTTTAACACAGAGTGGAGGCGTCTGGGCATTGATGATACAAGCTTCTTGAGTTTAGCCATTGGAATTTGATCCTACTCTTGTTTAATACAGGCTTCCAGCTGCTGGAGAGTTTTGGGTCTCCTTTGACACACTTTTCGTATAATTATGCACCAAATGTTCTCAATCGGAGAAAGATCAGGACTGCAGGTAGGCCAGTTCAGCACGCGGACTCTTCTACTACAAAGCCATGCTGTTGTAATATCTGCAGTATGTGGTTTTGCATTGTCCTGCTGAAATACACAAGGCCTTCCCTGGAATAGATGTCATCTGGAGTGGAGCCCATGTTGCACTAAAACCTTTATATACCTTTCAGCATTCATGCAAGTGTCCCACACCATATGCACCAATGCATCCTCATACCATCAGAAATGCTGGCTTTTGAACTTAACGCTGATAACAGGAGGGGTGGTCTTTCTCCTCTTTAGCCTAGGGGACACAAAAAGAATGTCAAATTTGGACTTGTCTGACCACAGGACACTCTGCCACTTTGCTGCAGTCCATTTTAAATGAACCTTGGCCCACAGAACACGGCGACGCTTCTGCATCATGCACAACTATAGCTTTGTTTTTGCATGATAGAGTTTTAGGTGGCATCTGTGGATGGCACGGCGGACGGTGTTTACATACAGTGGTTACGGTAACACTTTACTTGAAGGTACCATCATAAGAGTGACATGACACTGTCATAACTGTTACATGTGTCATGTAACAGTTATGACTGTGTCATGTCACTCTTATGACGAAGTTGTCATAATCAAGACAACCCAAACAATGTCAACTTGTCATCTCAAAAACCGAATGACACTTAATGACAACGTTTATGACATTTACATAATGTTTATGACACGTTCATGACTGTGTCATGTTACTCTTATGACGATACCGTCAAGTAAAGAGTTACCGTGGTTTCTTAAAGTATTCCTGGGCCCATTTAATAATGTCAATGACAGAATCATGCCGGTGAGTGATGCAGTGGCGTCTGGGAGCTCGAAAATCACGGGCATCCAGTAAAGGTCTTCGGCCTTGTCCGTTACGCACAGAGAATTTTCCAGTTTCTCCGAATTTTGTGATGATGGTATGCACGGTCGATGATAAGACCTTCAAAGCCTTTACAATTTGACATTGAGGAACATTGTTTTTAAAGTACTCCACAATTTTTTTTTTTATGCAAGCTTTCATGGGTTGGAGAGCCTCTGGCCATCTTTACTTTTGAGAGACCCAGCCTCTCTCAGACATCCCTTTTATAGCCAATCATGTTACACACCTGATGCCAGTTAACTTAATTACTTGCTAAATGTTCTGTCAGCTTATTTTCTTAGATGATAATTTCTTTTCAGCCCTTTTTTGCCTGTGTCCCAACTTTTTTGAGACCTGTAGCAGCAAGAATTTTAAATGTTATCTATTTCTATTGTAAATAACATATTGGCTCATGTGATCTTAAAGTCCTTATATCCCCGAATGCCGAATGGTGTTTCGGGGATATTATGTTTCTGGTCCGACTGCCGCCGCCGCCGCCGTGCCGCCCTACGTGTTAACGCGATAATTTCAGTAATATTTCAATTACAAATTTCATGTTTTGCATATAAGTAAGTATCAGTAAATAAGTAAGTAAGTAAGTTTGATTTTGGAGAATTTACGATTTCTAGATTGGCCACCAGGGGCCAAAAGCTGAAAAATCACTGTTTTTATCATATCTCCCGAAATATTTGTCCGATTGACCTCAAATCAAGTGCAAATGAAAAGTCATGACCTGAGAATGTGTCCCATGATGACATTACACCTGTTTGGTACAAAATTTTGACACAAGGTGGAGCTTTGTCACATAAAATTCACCATTTTTGCAATATCTTTGGAACCATTTGTCCAATTGACATGATCCTATGTGCAACTGCAAGGTCATGACCTCACAACATGTCACATGATGACATCATACCTGTATGGTTCAATATTTTGCCACCAGGTGGAGCTTTGTGATGGAAAATTACCATTTTGGCCATATCTTCAGAACCATTTGTCTGATTGACCTGAAATTAAGTTCAAATGAAAGGTCACGACCTGAGGGGCTTTATATTGTATTGGGTCTATTCGAGAATTGGGGGATTGGAGGATTGGGGGCGTTCGGGGATATACCCAAAGCCGTCGCCTCCGACGGCATAAGCCTAGTTGCATTTTGATTTTATTCACAATTGACACTTCTTCCCAACTATTTCGAATTTGGGGTTGTAAATCAAGTTTTGTTAAGTGAGTTGAACATAGTCCATGATTGGATTAAAATGAATAAATTAGCTGTAAATTTATCTAAAACTAAAAGTGTTGTTATTGGGTCACAGCATAAATTGGTTTCCAAGCCGAAACTAGAAATAACTGCATCCGGTTAACCCATTCAACAGCTAAATAAAGCTGCTGGGCCTAGTTTTTGACAGTCACCTTTCATGGACGGAGCAAATAAACACAATTGCAACTGAAATTGACTTATTGTTTAATTCCAGTGCATGATGTTCTTGTGTGTGTATATACTGTATTCTCAGTACACTGTACATTTCTCTGCAGTCGCTGAATAATTACAGTGATATTTACGGACATCTACTGTAAAATGGGCCCTGCTCTATGATCCTCTGGTTTACTATAAATCTGTAGTTTATGACTGATTTATCACAAATAGCACCAATCTGCAGAAATATGGGGCCTGTGAATTTGCTGAGGGCTGTGCAGTGCATGAGGGAATCCCACGGGCTCAGCAGAGGCAACTCAACAAGGCTGAACCTCTGGACTGCTCAACGAGATACTGGCCTTCAAGCGTGGCAATCCAAAATAAGACTTCTCATTTTGGGCCGCTGGGGGTAAATTGCTCCATAAGGCATTATCCAGAACCTATTATAACTTCTGCTCCTTTAATCCCTGACTGGACGTTTTTTGTAAAATCAACAGCAGCAGGACCCAAGTGATATGCACGCGTGTTCACTGTTCTCACGACTTTTGAACCCTTGACCTTTAACCTCTCCCTCAATTTGAGGCAAGAAAAACACCTCACTTTCCCCTTAGAATCTATCCATTGCAAAATCTTGAAAAGAGTCAAACTAAATCTTACCTAATCAGCAGAAAGGTGATGGACAGTAGATTTTAGGTCTAAATACAAGACTAAAATACTTATTAGGACTGACTTCATTTTGGAGTGCACCATTTTTTTTTTCTTGGTCGAACATGGTCCAGCTGTTATAAAAGTACTGGGCCTGACATTCTCTGTCCTATGTGATACACTTAAAGACTATTGCTGCCTCTTCTACAATTTGTCAATAGGAGTGGTTCTTTTGTGTAAATTTAAACACATGCTAGCGTTCTGTGATTGCTTCAATTGGGTGCGATTAAATAAGCAGTGATCCATCTGAAGATGCTGGATTTACTTTACTCCCAATCCTGCCACCATGTCAGGCTTCCAGTGTAAACACAGGAGGATCACACTAACTTAATTGACTTTTTGCTTGTTTTCTTGAAAACACGCCTAAGTGCCTGTACTATTGAGTTATTTCAGTTTTGCTTCAACAGCAGCTTTAAATCTTTTCCCCTCAATGACTACATGTGATGCCTGTATGTATATCAATGGACCTTTTTGCCTGGCCTCCCCATTGATTGGAAGCGTTGCAATCTCTGAGGCATGAAATTTCAGCTTAATTGATATGGCCATTGATATGGTCGTCATTTGTAGTCACTATGGGGAAAGGGAGGCTATGAGGAAAAGAGTTTATGATGCTTTATCAATACGCAATGCAAATGATTGTTAATAGGCAAAAACATTTAATATTAAACTGGCCACAATGAAACATGAAAAAGATTTGATTAGTTTTTTCAGTGTAATATTTTGCAACATATTGATATCATACATTTACCATGAATCACAACATGTTTAAAAATGGGCAAATAAATTGTGAAAAAAAATAGTGTAAATCTAACATGCTCAACAAAAGGGAAAATAATAACAACATGGGACAAATGTTTTGACTGGATTGTTTCAATAGCATTTATTGACACCATTTATTGCGCAATAAATTACAAATGTGAAACTTCTTTCCTTCAAAATTAGGGTAACACTGTTACACAGCACATTCACTTGAAACAGAAGACTCCAAATGCACCATAATGCATTATTTTTTATGAAAATTTCAACATTTTTCCAAGGAAGGACCAGTCCCTTTAAAACCCTGCTGTTCAATGAAGAGGCTTCTCTGTCTACTCCAAAACTTATAGAAAAGGCTTTGAAGTGTGGAAAATTTACAAAAATAGCACAAATCAGGTTGGGGCACATACCATTTCACAGCACTGACATTCTCCGTACAACATTCCAGCATGCACATTCCAACCTCAAAAACATGTTGTTCTCTTCATAAAATGACGATGAGTCATATCACGTAAGCCTTGGCAAAAGTCCATGTTATATTTGCCCCCGAAGAGAAAGAGATGGTAATAAGCTACGCACCTCAGAGTTGCTCAATCACAGGAAAACACGTTGTGACATCAAAGTCAGGCAGTTATCAAAGAAACTTGGGGCATTCTGGGTAATTGGCATGGAAGGTAAGTGACCTATTGTAGAGGCAACCGCACACACTGGTTATGCATCACTATGCACAACCGTACCAACCTAAACTATTGCTAAATAATGAGGCAATTTACTAGAGTATATAAACCATAAACCAGGAGTGAGTCCCAGGTTGAGCACAGCCATTTTACAATTTTTGAAGGAACCTGAAATGTACAAATGTGTACTGTGTATGATGTTTTTTTCCATATAATATTCACACTATAAATCATATTTAGTCATATTGTCAGATTGTCGCTTCAGTGCATAGAAGGACCTCACAGCAGTGCTGACTGTGGCCCACAGTCCCAGAAGATGATGCAGAGTTTGTCAATGTGTCGCCAGGGAGGATGGGATGTTATCGGAAGGATGCTGCCTTTTCACCAAAAGGCTGAGAGAAAAATAACTTAAGCCCAACGACCACTGGCGGCGTGTGAGCTGCGTCAGAAAATAGGTTCCATTCATTTCAATGGAGCAAAGCCCACTGGCGTCGTTCGACATTCGTCAGTTTTTCGTTTTTCGGCACTTTTCTATTTCTTGAGCATCAACTCAATAGAAATGCATGAGTTTTTTAGGTCATTTAACTACTTCACTTTGTCATGGTTGGTGGCGCGCATATAGCAGAAACTGTTATGATTCTGCCATTCCGGTTTTGATCTTGTCATGTTTTGATATTTGCCTTATAGTTTTCCTGACATTTCGCCATGCCTGACTATTCTTTGCATATGTATTGTGATTTGGTTACCTTGATTTGTCATGTTTAGTCTTAGTTTACTTTTCCTTGTTTTACATTTTGCCATATCACATTCCGGTTCATGTTTTCCATTTTGCTTTGCACTTTGTCTTTCCCCGTCTGGTCTCCTGTCTTGTCATTGCAATCTGCCCCAGTCTTGTGTTTCACCCTTCAGGTGATTTATTGGATTCTGGTTTGCAAACTTCCTTCTGATCTCGTTTGCTGGCTTCACTCTTCTTTTCTATCTACTAACAATACTAAAAATTAATTATTTTCCCCTAAGTTTACTAACAACAATTAACGTTGTATATAATAGTAACTTACTAACGAGCACCAAGGATTTGTATTGTTGCACTTATTAATTCACATACAATCTCTCAGCACTCGCCCTGTTCTAATCTCCGCCTCTTTGTTCTCCCTGATTACCTTTGCTGCATCTTCTGTGAAAGCTGATTCTCATTAATCTATGCACGTTAGAAACTCCGTGACTAGAGCCGTATGTTTGTTTATAGGAATGTCTCACGTTCCCTGTCCGCATTTTGGCTTTAGCCAATTTCATGTGATTAGGTTCTTCCTCATGCGCCTTCCCCTTGTAATCAGTTTGATTTCCTGCAACTGTGATTCTCCCCATGTGATCTTCCCAGAAGTGTATATTAGGTCTTTTCACTGCCATTTCTTGTCAGATTGTTTTGTGTGTTTACCTTGTGCTGCTTTTCTTCCACCTTGATATTCGAGATTGACTGGCTTGCCCGATGTCTGATTTGCCCTTTTGGATTATTGTTGCATCTGTGAATTTTGACCTTTTTCTGCCCGACCTTGATTTTGTGGATTGCTACCCTGTTTACGATTGGGACTGTCCCACGGCTTATGAGTTTGCTTCTCCCTCAAACCTTCGCCTGTGTACCGGATCTGTTTTGTCTGACTATGATTTGTGATTGGTGCCCTGGTTACAAACTCTGCTCTGTCCCATTGGAATTTGAGTTTTGGATTGCGGACTCTGTATTGGTTTTTTTGGTTGGGGTTTCTCCCCCCCCCCCTTGCGGGGGTTATCCCCTTCAATAAAGCTCATTTTTGCAATCCTGTGTCCTCACACTTGGTTCCAGATCACTACCTCACATGCAGTTGTCAAAACAAAGTTGTGGTTTTTGAACAAATCAACTATTGTGCAGGAATAAGTTATCCAGCAATCTAGTTATACAGTACCTAACTTAAGGTACATTGGTAAGAACTTAAACACTTAAGTTAGCTAGCTACTGGACTCACTGCCGGGTGAAGTAAAGTAAATCATAATGTTAACTTACAAGATGGCAAAATTTAGGAGGAAAATTATCCCTATATAGTATAGGGATAGTATGTACAGTAAGCTGAAGGTTGCACTTTGCCATCGCTCAAGCTTTATCAGCAGGCGTTTTCAAAATCAACAGATGTCTTTGTATTGCGATCAGGAACCAGATGCGAGAACCAGGAAGTGCAGTAGAGCTTGTTTTATTGGTAGGGGGGGTGACCCCCACAGAGCAAAAGGCAACAGTACAAAGTCCACAATCCAAAAGTCAAAATCCAGTTGGGCAAAAATAGTATCAAAAACCAGGGCAGCAATCACCGTAATTGTAGTCGGACAGAAATGGGTCTGGTACTATTCCTGTGTACCAGACCCATCAGAGAGACAAGCCAGAATCCACAGGACGTAATCCGAATCGTTACCAGGGCAGCAAACAGATCTCGTAGTCGAGCAGAAAAATGGTCAAAACACACAGATGCAACAGTAATCCAAAATCACAAAGGCAAAAGTCAGGCAATCCAGTCAGAAACACTGCGAAATCAAGGCAAGAAACGTGGCGGGAGAACGATCTGATGAGAGTGAACCAAACAGACATCTTATATACACATCCGGGGTAAACACATGACCAGGGAGAACAGGTGCAATCAATGGTAACAATGATCAGGGAGAGACACATGAGGAATAAACTAATTACATGAATTTGGCTGTAGCCAAAACGCAGACAGGGATCACAAGACAAACCTAAGTACAAAACAACAGCTCCGGTTAAGGAGTACTAAAGTGCCAAGATAAAAGGAAAGCACAAAGTATAAGTGGAAACCCACAGAACCTTGCAACAGATATAATTAGGGATAGGCAAGGAGGCGGAGATTAGAATTGAGCGACTGCTAAGAGATCGTTAGTCAATTAGTATGTGCAGCTATACAATCCCGAGTGCATGTTAGTAAGTTAGTAAAAATATACAATGTTAATGAGGGTTAGTAATTATCGAAAACAACAAACTGTTAGTATGGTTAGTAGATAGTAAAAGAGAGAGGAAGGAAGCACACGAGATAATGAAGGAAGATTGAAAACTCAGAAATTAATAAATCACCTGAATGAGTGGCACGCAAGACTAGGGACCGTGGGCAAAGACCTACACAAGACAAGACAGGGTAGACGAAGTGCAATGCATGGAAATGAAAACATGGCATGAAAACTGAGGCATGAAAAAATAATAAAACATGAAATCTAAATTACCAGAAACACAATACATGATCCTAAAAATGGTCAAAGGGTAGGCAGTGGTCACTAAACACAGAAATCCTAAACATGGCAAGGCCAGGCACGGAACTTGAAACATGACATGCAGAATGCAGAATCACAACAGTCTTGTTGAATATTTTGAGTGTGACACCCATAGCTTGCTTATTGGTACTGTTGCCATCCGTTAATATCAATGCTATTGATGCTTCTGATGGACGTTTAAAAAAAGTTCGATGTTTGACGCAACGCTTTGCCTCTAGTGGGTGTTGGGTTTTAGACATTCCAATCTGTAGTGCAATGTCACGTTATGGTTGGAATCACGCATCCAGGTTCTTCCATATTTCCCAACATTTCAGCACAATTGCAAATTTGCTAGTGGCAGCCTCCCCTCATCTTTACTTCCCAAAAGTGATAAAGTCCAGAGGGCAACTGCCCACTCTCTCTTCACCTCACCGATTTTACCTGACACTTCACCCAATGCCACTTAATTCAGCATAAGCACTTATGGTCCGGGGATGAGATTGGGGGATCCCTGCTGTAACCCTGGCTGATTACGGAATAGTTTAGACAGAAGCCTCATAATTTGTTTTTGCATTTGTTATATGTAAGACTAATTTTATTTGAAAGAGCACTGTGCTGTCATCCGTATATGTTTTGAGAAACAAGTTCTATTCGGGCAGCCCTGCATTAATCGGAATACATCAATGGCATGTAGAAGTTTCGTAACAGTCCTTGCTTCGTGGCCAGTTGCTCAGCTTAAATAATTGCAAAATTTCATCAACCAACCAGTACAATTTTTCAGTGTGTAAGTGCCCTCCCACCCCTTTGTTTGGTTTCTCTGGTCACCTGTTGGGTGCCTTATTCTACCGTCTTTCTCTTGTTTGGTTTATTAATATAAAACAGCTGAGGGGGCATAGCTGTATTTGAATCCATTATTCAGAAAAAACAAAGCCCAGTGCTTTGACTGCGTTGCGTGGACTGTGACCAGCTTTTAATATTGTTTTGAAATCTTTTAAAACATTGGTGAGAACAAATAATGCTGACATTTATACTATATGTGCTTGGATGTTTATTTCTTTAGCTTTCACTGAAGCATACTGATTAACAAAATATGCAGACTTCTTTGCAGAGATATTATGCAAGTGAGCTGTCAAGGGACTTGAAATTTTATTGCCCTTGGTTAATCACCCTTTATCTGATCTTTCATATGGCTCAACTGCCTGAGAGGGATTAATTCATAAAATTATTTTCCAAGTTAAAGGCTACGTAGGCAGAAACCTAGAAAAAAGGTTCGAATTGAGTCCACACGGTTCTCATCCCATCAGCTCTGACCATAGATATATACAGAGCACTAGATTGCTGATAGGGTATGCTCAAGTGAAGCATCTGTTCTCCAAGCCTATACACCCGGAAGTAAAATTTGCCCATAGACTCCCATTCATTTTCGTCTACTTTAAAATTACATTTTCAAAAACACTTGTGTGCGAGTCTGTGTTATTTTGGTATCGCTGTGCTGAGCAACATTTTGTCTCCCTAAATATGTGCTTTTCGGAGGATGGAAAGCGGCACACTTACTAAAGGGAAGATCGAAATGTGACTCGATGTCAACGTTAAAGTGCTGCAGAGAAGTGACTTTAACGCGGCCCAGGCTTTTACCTCTGATAAGATAATTGCTTGGTAGTTATCGCCGTTATAAGAAACGTTGCTTGAATGTCCGTATATGTTATCAAATTACACTCTGGTTTCCTCACTTCATTGTACCCTGGTTGACTATTTGACATCAACCGAATTTTTTATTTTGAATCATATGGCTAACGTTGATAAAAGGAAGCGCTAGTGAAGCCTTTCTCCCCTCCTTGTCTTTTGGAGCTCTGTATAAAATAGACAAAGCGACTTGTCCACTGTTTTAAATATTATGCGGGTAAGAAGTATTGTCGTTGAATATCAAGTACAAGTCGCTAGCTAGCTTGCTAGCCACCTTTTAAATTTTATTTACCACTAATTCAATGCAGTCCCCGCGATGCCAAGGTAGCTCGTTGGTGACCGATATCAATCGCTAGCGTTCGCTTTTAGTCAGCGGTCTGTTCAAGTCAATGGGACGGCTAATTAGCTATCTAGCACGAAACGCGTTTTTTTTCTATTAAAGTGACAACTTTGCGTTTGTACTTTAACTTTCGCATGAAACGTTTTATTACAGCTCTTCAAATAAATATTGCTACAAAAGGCAGTCGCACATCTCAGCATTTTCTCGCTTGTGTCGACTTATTTGAAATTGGCCTCATTGGAAACCATTCATTTTTATGAAGAAGTTGAATGTATCAATATGGCGGCCGGGTTTTTCACTTTGGATAATGTAAATATGACGACATCAGCAATCTAGTGTTCTAAATACGTATATGTATGGCTCTGACCCAAGCTCCTCCGACCAGACACGCATCTGATGCACGCGCTGACAATGCCTTATCGGTGGCCACCGTCAGCTGGCTATTTACATGGTAAATCGCACACACACAACCTAACCCCCATCACAGCAACTGTAGTTAGAGGAAAAAGAATTTAGCCGTTTACCTATACAACAGAAGTACAACGAGCTCCGAGTCCAACTTGAAACCAATGCTATCCCGAACTTCTCTCCATCTTCGAAATGCAACGCCGATATTGACACGCGTTTTATTGCCTTTATTGTCAAACTCTCTTTTAGACTCCCTTTTTGCCGAATCCGTTTTCCTCTTCTTGGGTTGTTTTGCACTGAACGCGGGTGTTTCCAAACGTGGAATGGCAACTTTTCCTGTCCGGTCGTCCGCCATTGCTGCAGAGCGGTTTCCGCATCAGCTGTAGTAGAACAGCCAATCGCTGTTTGGCTCTCTCAAAGCTCTATAAGCTGCTCTGTGATTGGTCAAAATCTACCGTCACGGGTAGATTCTTTGCAGGCTGAAAACAGAGCCTAGGGGAGACGTAGAGGTCTGATCTTTTCTCACATCACTTCCTTTACATTATCCCCAAGGTTATTATGTAAATTTTTGCCTAAAACGGTCAAAAGAAAGCTGCTTACCTAGCCTTAAAGTAAAATTTCCTATACACTAGTAACCTACAATGGATGCTGGCCAGATGTGTAATGCGTAATCATATTTGCTATACTTCTGGGTTTAAACAAAAAGTTGTATATGGTGCACTGCCCCATATCCATATATATTGTTTGTCACAGAACAAAGTGTTCCTTAAGAAATCAAGCCAGCTGTGAGGATGGATTACAAATTTGTCTCAGAGTCCAGCTGAACATATTACCCTGATGAGGTATTTTTTAACAAGCTTAAAATGAAGAGTTGAGACTTGTGTTATTGTCATGCGAAAAGAACTTTCTGGGAAGTATCTGTCAAATGAGAAGTGGTTTTAAAATACACTGCCCATCCAAAAAAAAAAAAGATGCACACTTTAATATTTTGTCAGGCCACCTTTAGCTTTGATCATACTACACATTAATCATGGTATTGTTTTGACAATCTTTTGCAATATGAGGTGGCCAGTGCCTCATTTCCTCATGCTTGATAAACTACTCTCACAATTTGAGCCCGATGAATCCAGAATATGCCTGTCCCATCGAGGTTTAAAAAGTCCATGGATGGGTTACTGCTCATGCAGTATATTCAGATAGTCTGCTAAAATCATTTTATTTCTGCAGAATAGTGCTGAGCCTACGCCTGACCAATTTAAGCAACCCCAGATCATAACACTGCTTCCTGAGGCTTATACAGTGGGAACTATGCATGACGGGTGCATCACTTCATGGGCTTCCTCTCTAACCCTGATGTGCCCATCACTCTGGAACAGGGTAAATCTGCACTCATTAGACCACATGATCTTTTTCCATTCTATTTCCATTTTCCCCAGCTTCTTGTGGTCCTCTAGCTGTTCAGTCCCAATCCTCCAAGTTCTTGTTGGATAGTGCGAGTGGAAATGGTCTTACCTTCAAAATGAAACAGCCACGTGTTTTTACTGTTGATTTTTTAAAGATGAGACCTCACCAAGCCTTTTAGTGATCTCCAATAAAGAGCAGGTGTGATTTCTCTCCAACCCATTTCTTCCACAAAGTTGACATTTCACCGTTATCCTTCCAGGTTTTAAGAAATTGTTGGAGAGCTCCTGACCCCGTTTTCTTTTCTAGATATTGTCTAATTTGTGCCTATTTTCTCAACAACCAAGAGACACGTTTTCCAATATGGTTGTTTCAGAAATGAGAACTCATGTACTCAATCAGTCAGCATTTAAAGAATGATTCAATCATAGCCTCCTGAGAACTTATGTAAATCCAAACGGCGACTTTTTTTTTTTTGATGGGCAGTGTATAAAATAGTTGAAATATATGATTGTTGAATACTTTGAACAGTTTACGTGCACTAATTTAAACTATTCCAGCCCCCTTCATGATCTATTTTTGCATATTTGTCACACTTCATTGTTCTAAGAAAAAATTTAATGTGCGACAAGGACACCCTGGGTAAACACTGTGTACAGTTTTTAAATGATTGTTTCATTCATTGAAGGAGAAGGTTGCCAAACTGGGCATGCATGAAAAGATCACTGTCCTTTTCATTACTAAATCAGCCAGTTAATAATACCCCTGTCATATTTTGGATCAATGAGTTGAGATCCTAGCCAGCCCAATGACATTTAAACAACAGAACCTTTAATTAAAGCGATGTATAAATGAAAACAAAATGGTTTCACAAGTCATAAACTCAAGCATTTCACATGTAGTACATTAATAGCTTCACCGCTTTAGGCCATTAATACTGCTGCCACAAACATAAAAATATTTTATCGTCTCAAGAGAAATTATGTGCCATGGATATCAAACTTCTGCTTCTCTCTGCCAAAGTACTTCAGAAAATGGTCCAGAAAAAAAGGTCCGTTTGGTTAGTGGGAACAGTAATTCAACAGGATTGACGACTTCTGGTAAATACAAAGGCAGTCAGGTTTCTCCTGTTATTCATTTGTCCTTTTACGATTAACACGAGGATGAGCATTCCCCTGCCAAGGATTCTTTAGAGGCCACACATTGCTCCATTGGGGCTTGGTTAGCCAGGAAATGTTTATGTTACTATGGTTGAAGGCTAGATTTTAAGGAATTAACTAGACTGGAAACTCTATAGCCGATGGATGTCCGGCGTTGGGGAACACTGTCATGGAGTTTCGAAACATCAGAGGCAATACATCAGGCCCTTCGGTCCAGCGTGTAACACGTTGAAATGCTCAACATCTCAAAAGATACTATGGCCCCCAGGTCACCAAACTTCTGATCTTGTAGTGACAGAGACTTTACAATGAGTTTTATGATGCAAGACTCAATCATCCAATAAAGGCTGAGATAAGTGATTAAGATTTATGAACATCAGGGAAAGTGCCATACTTTTATTAGTGCCATTTGCCTGAATGGTTGATCCTCAGTCACATATTCAGAGAGCAATGCATGGCATCTCTGTTGCGTATACAGCACAATTTCAAAAACTCTAACTTATGCTAACCTGCTTGTGATCATGGTCAAGCGAACAAGGGTCACTGGAACAGTCCGAAATTATAAATCATCACTGACCTCTCCAAATAGCACCCCTGGTGATTCATTGTTTCATTAAATTTTATGTGCAAAACCATCACAAGAACAGAAAGTACAAAAACACACTGTCAGCCATTTGCTATTCTGCTCCTTGGCAAGGTTGCAGTATCCAGAGGCATTGCTCAACTTGTAACCTAGAGTCAATGACCCGGAATAAGCCACTGATAATTGTGGTGCGCACTAAAGGATCACAAATTAAAAGCGTGATAGCCTGTTCACGCTTAAACTATGTGTTCATTCAGCAAAAATACAACTTACCCAATCATAAGATAAATGTCAATGGTGGACCTGTAATATACAGTAATACTTAACAGTTTTATCCATCCAATAAGGAAACCTAAGAAATTTACCAATATTATTTTCTATTTTTGATTGCTTTTAAAAATTTAAAACATCACTATTTCTTTAATATATGGCTTGCTTTTTACTTGGGGGTCGTATGCATCAAATCAGTTAAACACAGCCCATTTATTCAAATATATTAAGAAAAACCAAGATGGGATCCAACTGCTATTCCCCTTTATTGTTAGAATATATTTCAAAATATACAATACCCTGGATATTTTCTTCACACGCTAATGTGAGTGACAAGATTTTGTTGAATCTTTTTTGGCAAAGAAAACTGAAAATTAGTAGGTGTTATTTTCTCTATTTTACCTTGCAATCCTGCTTGTGTTTGATTGAGTAAAAATATTTCATTATTTACTTAAATAATGCAAACATTCATTTTGCCTGCAGATAAACGGGTCAATCAAAATAAAATGTTTGCATATATTGATGTGTGATTGACTGTGATTTCCCCCACACTTTCTCCGCAGTAATGTCTTACATAACTTGGTTCTCTTCTCTTCCCCAGCAGCTGGAGAATGATTTCCAGTGGAGGAGACAAACAGCCTGTTACGTAACTCCAGTTTTGCGATTGCTTGTGCTGTCCCCCATATCAGATCACTGCTTCCATTGTTAAAGCCATGTGCCAATAACTGCCAATTCAGAAAAACATGCAGCAACACTGCACAGAAAATGGTGCCCAGTGCCAAAAGTCTTTGCAGATTCGCCATATTATTTTTGTAGGACTTGTGCCTCTCCTACAGATAGAAACGTGTCAGATAAGCACTTGGAGTTTACCAAACATTATTTAAATTATCTCTGGAACAAGGTGCTTTGGTCAGATGAGACTTTAATTGCCCGTTTTGGTCAGATACAGCATTTGTATGTCTGGAGTCAAGCAAAGATGCATACAAGGAAAAGCACCTCATACCCACGGGGAAATATGATGGTGGGTTAGTCATGTTTTGGGGCTATGTTAATTCAAGAGGTCCAAGGGCACTGGTTAAGATTAATGGCATGATGAATTCAACCACAGATCAGGATATTTTAACTGACCATCTGGTTGCCTCCGCCAGAAGGCTTGGACTCCGCCATAGGTGGACTTTCCTACAAGACAATCACCCAAAGTATACCTCAAGATCCAGACAGAAATGGTTCTGTGACAACAAAATAAACATTCTGCACTGGCCACCTCAGTCGTTAGACCTCAATCCAATGGATAACCTGAAGGCTGAGTTGATGAATGCAAACCCTAGAATGTGAAGGATCTTGAATGGTTCAAAATCCAACCCAAGTGTGTGCCTTAACCTTGTCAGAAAATACAGGATAAAACTCCATGCTGTTATCCTTGCCAGATGTGGTTGCACTAAGTACTAATCGAAGGGCGCCAATAATTATAAAACCTGGATTTTGTTGAAATTTATTTTGTATTAGATGATTGTTATGATTTTGGTTGTTTCCATTGCAACATTAAAACATTGCTTCCCTTGAAACTTTTTTTTTTGTATTGTTTGTGCATTGCCAGTCAGGGTAGCCAGTAATTTTGGAGCCCACAATTTCTCATGTTCCTGAAGGTTCTGTTATTGGGCAATATGCTCAGTGTAAATAACTATGATCTACAACCCCAATTCAGAAAAAGCTGGGACTGCATATTATATTAAAATTAAAAATTAAAACAGTAATTGTAAATCGCCTTTGATGTGTATTACACTGGAGATATGATAGCCACACATTATCTGATGTTTTCCCCAGTAATTTTATGATTTCTGTTCAAAAGAAATATGTATATCAAATTTGATTCTTGCAACACATTTCAAAAAAGTTTGGACAGTGAAACATTTCTACTGTAACACTCCTTTTTCTTTTCACAGCACTGAAAAGACATTCGGGTCCTGAAGAGACGAAGTGATGGAGTGTTTCTGGTGGAATTTTATCCCATTCATTTTGTACTCAAGTCTTAAGGTGTGCAACAGAGTGAGGTTTTCGCCTGATATCAGATGAAACTGTCAACTCACTTACACTCCGTTTCAATGTTGACAATCCCATCTGATTACAGATGAGATGAGGGCTGCATTTCCAGTCCTGATACAAAAGCGCCTTCACAGTAAACCAGCCTGCAATGACGTAGCAGCTTAAAAATGCGGCCCACCAAATATGCAGCCCACGCTTTGAGAAATGGCCAATGGAGTAGATCGACTGGATTGGCAAATATCAGTCAGGTGTGGGGTGCTTGACTTGTGAGGCTTGCCAGGACTTGAAAATGGCAGTGAGAGTGTTTTCAAAATGGCAGAAATATCAAAGTTAAAAAAATACTGCTGAACTCAGGAGAGCTGACAAACACGACCATACAAAAAGAGCTCAGGGTAACAACTGGCTAACTAATTTACTGCCACACAGCAAATTTCACTGAAAGAACAAAGTATTTGATTATGTAAAGGCTACCTCTGCTGGATGACAATGTACATGCACCTCATGTCCACCCTAGCTCATATTTAGAGGAAATGTAGTTAAGCTCCTAGTAATAATGCTGTTATTTGGTTTCTGTCCAATTTACATTAAATAATTTTATGGATTCTTGCTATGCTTCTCTTTTTTTTAAATGATTATAATAGAGGAATATATGCACAATCACAAAGGTGGTAGTAATATAAATAGAAATTACAAAAAAGGGGGGGAAAAATAAAAAGGAAGGTAAATAAAATGAAATAAAATAATAATAATAATAATAATAATAATAATAATAAAAAAAAACATTGCAAATATCCTGATGGAAGTTTTCAGATTTTGACATATGACATACAGATCATCTTAGACAATGGCACAGCAAGAAAGGAAGGAAAGGTTGCCACATTTTTAAAAAGATTTCTTCCTTAGCTGAAATCTTGTACCTAATTTTCTCCAAATGTAATGCATTCCCCAGCTCCCTTTGCCATATTTCAAATGTAGGAACCTTTTCAGATTTCCAAAACTGTAAAATAAATTTTCTAGCCAACAATGTTGAAAAGGAAATAGCCATAGCCATGTGTCTGCTTTTCACACTGCCCAAATCCACCACCCCAAACAGTGCAGTGAATGGGGTTGAATTAAATTCCTGGTTAAAAGCCTTCGTAAGAAACTCAAACAAGGGGCCCCAAAATGATTGTTGCTTATGACATAACAAAAATGAGTGAGATGGTGTTCCTATATCGCTTACACATTTAACACATTGGGATGTACTATCTGGGAAAATTTTCTGCATTCTGAATTTATGGATTCTTAAGTAATTCATTAAAAACCTCAAATGTGCCTCAGAAACTAGAAAGGGGCCCAAAAGTGCCTTGGATTTTGCACTGCAAAAATGATCCCGTAGTGGTTCTCTGAATAAACATTAAGGTGATGGGCCTCATGGAAGCACCCACTCACCTTGAATCAGCCCTGTGATGCAGCTTGAAAAATATGAGTGTCTAAAATAGTAAAAGAAGCAATGTTGCATAATAACTAACTATTATTGTTGTGGTACCATAACTGGCAGGCTGTAATGACATATTCAGTTTTATGCAAAAGTTTGGGCACCCCTGATCAAAATTTGTTACTGAAATTAGTTCAGCAAGTAGAAGATGAACTGATCTCTGAATGGCATAAATTTAAAGATAAAACACTCATTGACATATTAAGCAGTATTAGGGTGTATTCACACATGTGGCTCGCTTGCTTTGTTCCGATTCAAGGGTGAAAAATGATACAATTGTTGCATTTGTCCTTTGGCTTCTGTTCACATGGCAACAGTCTCTACCGGCCCAAAGTTATAAACAAATGCCATGCACGAACAAACTGTTTTCTCATTGGTCAGAAATCTTACCCGGAAAGGAAGGGGCGTTTCTGAGTGTCAGTCACGTGGGTGCCCCGCCCCTTTAGATAGCGGGTCTGGAATGAATTAATTCGAATGGAGAGAAGTGAACGTGAGCATAGATTATCACCGATTATTTTGCCCCATTGTCACAGAGTTAAATATTGGACTTATTTTTCACAGGCAACATACTGTATTCCAAACATTCAGGCACTGCAATAGCATTTTTAAGACCAACAGACCTGGAGAAAACGCATATTGTTAGAGACCCGTGTCTCTCTCAGCAGCGCTCACGTAACATCTGGCAATACAGAAACACAGTATGGACTTATGGACTGCAGAAAACCACAAATGAAAATGTAAAACTGAAATAATGCTTGTATTTATATGTTTAGTAATACTGTTATTTTCATTGATGTTTAATGGTTTTTAAGGGGAAAATGAATGTATTTGATCGCTATGATCTTTAACTGGATTGATATGAGATATTAAACAAGTGGCAAAATAAGGCACAAAAATTTAATGTGAAGCGTGTTTTGCGTTGGCCATCCACGTTACAACTGCCGAAACTTTGTGCAGCAATAGGTTGCAGTAATAGGAGGAAGCTATCCATCTTTTCTTTTCTGAAGTATGCAGACAGGTAAGGAATAGATTAGCAACTGTCATATTACAGACCAGCTTTATAGGCTCAAACTAGCTGATGCAATCACACCCTTCAAGTTATACCCTAGCTAATGCCAATTGCAGTAAAATACATTATGTAATTTGAGTATTATTATTTAGCCTTTATCATACTGGGGCGTCCCACTGAAATAAAAAAAAATACAGACCTGGCCAAACATTATCCTGTTCAAAATCTAACAACCACTCCAGAGTAAACTCTAGCAAGCCAAAATCTCATTTTTAAGCTCCTGCTGAAAATTCCAGCTTTGACCAGCCTAGGATGGTAAGGCTGGTGTAAGCTGTGTTTTGGACAGTTTTAGCTGGTCAACCAGCCCTTCACCAGCTGACTCCAGCTGAAAATACCAGCTTAACTAGCTTTGACCACCTTCATCAAGTTATAGAGACCAGCTAGACCAGCTATGACGAGCTAATAACACAACTCAGACCATCTTAAACCAGCTTAGAATTCTAGCTGCTAGAATTCATACCTATTGATCCTTCTATCAGTAGATGATCAGTAGATCTTGTGCAGTAGTTGCCTGTATGATAAGACAAAAGGTTGGAGATATAAGTGGGCATTTTACCTTGTAATAACTTGGCAATAAATATCAACATATGTGTTTTTCTCCTCTGATATAGAGAAGACCACCCAAGTAGTTCATATAAAGTACAATGGTGACTGTGAGAACCACCATTCGTTACAAAGCGTAATGCAGCATGATATGCAGAATCTAGTTTTTTCAGGAGGGATGAAGCTGCTTGCATATAAATTACATCACCATAATCTATAACTGATAAAAATGAGCTTTGCACAATTTTCTTTCTGGCCTCAAATGAGAAGCATTTCTTTAAGCGGAAAAGAAAGCCAAGCTTTGGCCGAAGTTTTTTCAGTAGATTATCAATATGCATGGTAAATGTCATCGTATCATCAAGCCAAATGCCCAAATATTTGTACGAGGTAACTCTCTCTATATATGTACCTTCTAATGTTTAATGTGAAATCGATGATATTTGATCGAGTGCGAGTGAAGGTCATATATTTGGTCTTTTTTGGATTGAGGACCAACTTCAGTTTTAATAATGAATGCTGCAGGGACTGAAAAGCATCCTGCAAATGCTCTGAGGCTTGATTCAAAGAGGGTGCAACCGTATAAATAATCGTGTCATCAGCATACAAATATATTACTGAGATATTACTGCATGGGAATATGATGTACACAGATTACTCAAATTAAATTCTTCTTATAAATGTCTCACCACATAGGCCTACTACCTTCATATTGGTCTCAATATGTATGCACACACTTTCTCACACTCTCACACACCTACACACACACACATACACACTCATACACACAAAGACCTCTCGATTCCTTTCTTTCCCTCATTCCCCAGGTTTTTTGATACCCTAATCTTGCTTCTCTTTTGTACTCTAGTATTTGTACTTAGTCAGGTATATATTCTATTCACCTACTTTGTAATTGTATGTTTATGTATGTTTTCTATTCATTTACTGTGTAACTGGTTTTTATGTTTGTTTCTTTGCTCTTTATTTGTAATTACTTTTGGTGTGCAATAAAAAAAAATAATGGGCAAAATCCCCCAAACCAGAATTCCAGAATTTAAAAACTCTAGGCTGGCACTGAAAAGTGTTTTCAAGTTAACAAGCTGAGATACTTGCCAAAGGGTGCCCGAACTTTTGCTTCGGACACTTTTCCTTTTTTGTCATTTTGAAACTGTAAAAGGATGGAAATTAAAAAGTAATCTTGTTTAAAATATAAAGGAAATGTATCCTCTTTATCCTCTTTAACTTTATGCCTTTTGGAGTCATCTTTTACTCACTTAGCTATTCACAGTAGCAGAAATTTTGATCTGGGGTGCCCAAACTTTTGCATACAACTGTAGATTACTGCAATACAAATAACAGAACAAAAGGACACTTTGGATTTTCCATTCATTATTCACGGGCTTATAAATGAATGTCAGGACAGGATAAGAGGTATAAAATACGAACCCAAATTCCATTTAAGTTTGGACGTTTTGTATAACGCGAATAAAAACAGAATGCTATGATTTGCAAATCTCTTAAACCCATATTTTATTCACAATAGATCATAGATAACATATCTGATATGGAAAGTGAGACGTTTTACCATTTCATGAAAAATATTTGCTAATTTTAAATTTGATGGCAGCAATACATCTCTAAAAAGTTGGGAATGGGCAACAAAAGGCTGGAAAAGTAAAAAATACCAATAAAAAACTGCCGGAGGAGGAGCATTTTACAACTAATCAGATTAATTAGCAACAGGTCAGTAACATGACTGGGTATAAAAAGAGCATTTTAGAGAGGCAGAGTCTCTCGGAAGTAAAGATGGACAGAGGCTCACTGATCTGTGAAAAACTGAGTCTAAAAATTGTGGAACAATTTCAGAAAATTGTTCCTACATGTAAAATTGCGAAGATTTTGAATATCCCACCATCTACAGTACATAAAATCATTGAAAGATTCAGAGAATCTGGAGAAATCTCTGTGCGCAGGGACAAGACAAAAGGCTGGATGATCGTGATCTTCAGGCCCTAAGGCGACACTGCATTAAAAAGAGGCATAATTCTGCAGTGGAATTCACTGCGAGGGCTCAGTAACACTTCTAGAAATCACTGCCTGTGAATACAGTTTTCCGTGTAATCCACAAATGCAAGTTAAAGCTGTATCATGCAAAGAAGAAGCCATAAGTGAATATGATCCAGAAATGCTGCCATCTTCTCAGGGCCAAAGCACATTTAAAATGGACTGAGGCAAAATGGAAAACTTCTGTGGTCGAATTAATCAAAATTTGAAAGTCTTTTTGGAAACCACGGACGCAGTGTCATGCGGACTAAAGAGGAGAGGGACCATCCTGCTTGTTATCAGCACTCAGTTCAAAAGCTTGCACCTGTGATGGTACGGGGTTGCATTAGTGCCTATGGCATGGGCAGCTTACGCATTTGGATAGGCATTACCAATTCTGAAAAGTTGTACAACAATGTCCCTTTCAGGGAAGGCCTTGCATATTTCAGCAAGACGAAGCTAACCCACTTACTCCATCCATCACAACAGCATGGCTTCGCTGTCGAAAGGCCAGGTGCTGAAATGGTCTGCCTGCAGTCCAGACCTTTCACCAATTGAAAACATTTTGCACATCATAAAATGTTAAATCTGGCTTAGAAGACGCCGGACTGTTGAGCAGCTAGAATCCTACATCAGACAAGAGTGGGACAACATCCCTCTTCTAAAACTCCAGCAATTGGTCTCCTCACTTCCCAGACATTTACAGTGTGCTGTTAAAAGAAGAGGGGATGCTACACAATGGTAAACATGGCCCTGTTCAAACTCTTTTGAGATGTGTTCAAATGAGCTAATATTTTTCATGAAATGGTACAACATCTCACTCTCAACATCTGACATGCTGTCTGTATTCTATTGTGAATAAAACGTGGGTTTATGAGATTTGCAAATCATTGCATTCTGTTTTATTCACGTTTTACACAACGTCCCAACTTCAATGGAATTGGGGTTTATACATGACTTGCCAGTGTGCATGTTTGTCCTCCAAATGCTGGCTAGTTGTATTGTTTTAGTGCTCTTTGAATGTCTGAAATGTCAAGTTTTCACCAAAAATGATGATTTTATATATGCTCTTCATGATATATGTCAAATGATGAAATGATATCCACGGTGACTCAGAGGTTGTGTAGGATTCCTCTTCTTTAGGTATATCCGGTCGCGGTTCAGAGACCCTAGAAGACCAACATCGCCCCGTTCTCAATAAAGAATTCCGCCAAGCGGAGGAGATTGGTATAATGACAGAAGTCAACAGGTGCACTGCTCCGAGTTACAGTAAGCTTAAACGTGCATCCTTCCGAGACCAGCTCAAGGAATATTCCCATATCATATATTTACAGAGAGAGTCAGACAATTTGCAGAGAAACCACACAGATCAAGTTTAACAATTATTTTGCCTAGGTAGATTTCTTGCAGCCAATTAAGTCATGAATAAAATATATAAAATTGATAAATGCATCAAAAACAGTAGAACTTAAGAACAAATTACAGAGTCAACATAGAGTCTTACCATACCTGCCAAAATGCTGACCTACACACAGCGGGTCATGATAGCAGTACACGGAACACGACGCGTCATACGGGTCTGGCTCGACTTCGGCTTTGTTTCCCTACTTTAACCACACAAACTAGGTTTTTCTGCCTTACGATGAAGAACCATAAATGAGCAACTTAGAATATTGAGCCACAGTACCCGGGCCCACAGGAGGTGATTGGAGGTCAAGGTATTGGGCCATGTAGCTTTGCCATGGGCAGATCTTCACACAATGTCTATTGGGACCTGGAAAAACTGTTCAGTAAATTAGACTAATGCACCAGTCTCATTGAGACAAGTAAAATGACATGAACATCCAATGCCATTTGCAACATTACAGCAACCCAAACCTGAGAAGGAAGAGGGAGAGGGGGGCTCAGAGGGTCAGGAAAACATGTTTGGACAGACTGTGGGGACTGTTATCTCTCACATTCCCACACTGAAGGAATGTAAGGATGTAAGGGCTAGGAAATGAAGTTTTGGGCTATCCTAAAAAAGTAAAATTGATTTTACAACCACCACATTTACAGGAACTCTCCCTGGCCACCTGGCACCTCACCCACCCACTGGTGCAGCGTGATTATGGAAATTTATTTATGACTTCAGTCTGCCTTACAGTGTTAATGTGTATTTGCTATGGGTGTATACAGTATATGTAGAGTGAAGTGATAATTGCTTGCTTTGTCGCCATCTGCTGGCTGTATACAGGACACACTGTAATGTCCTACTATTCCTCATAAGCATACATTTAGGGCCGGATCTACTAAGATCCCAATTTGCGTGTACTAATTTGCGCGTGCAATCAAGAATTTTGCGTGTGGGGCTGAACCGCGGTTTGCAGGTGATTTACTAAGAGTGATCGCGCAAATGGCAACAGGTGCAAAAGTGTTGGACACACCCTATTTGAATGAGGGCTTTGCGTGTTTCATGGTTTGCAGCATGGAGAGTTTGGAGAGAAGAAAGCGCAAAATGAAATTCGACCCTATGGAATTAGAGGTGTTGGTAGATGAAGCCAATAAACACGTGAATGAGCTATAGCAAAGAAATCTGACTGTCGCACAAAGGAACGCCATATGGGCGGAAATCTGTAAAAAAAGTAAATGCTGTGGGTAAAACGATGCGAACAGTGAATGAAGTGAAAAGACGATACCAAGATATCCAAAGACGAACAAAAGAAAAATTGGCGTACAATAAAACCTCTGCAAAGAAAACAGGTGGGGGCACAGTGGATGAGATGCCTCTGACCAGCATTGAGGAACAGGTGCAGTTAACGTTCTGCGAGACGCAAGTCACTGGAATTGCCGGGTATGACACACTGGACCAAACAGCAGAACAAGGTAGGCGCACAATAATACTGTATAAACACACTTTTTCTGAAAAAATATTTATTTAGTAAGTGAAAAATGAATGTACCTCCTGTGGTTACAGTTTGCTGTCCTTTAACTCAAATCCCAAACAAAAAACATTTATTTTTTACATGTAGAATCTTCAGCAGAAGTCCAGCCATCCACCTCAAATGCCATCCCCCCAGAGCAGCCGCCACCCCTGCAGAGCCTCGAAAGGGTCCCGAGGACATTGATCTGGAGTTGCTGGAGGAAAAAAGAAACAGTCTATAGCCATTCAGACAATTGCACGGGAGATGCGAGCAGCGTCATCGTTGGCACGGGCGGCAAGGCGCGATACTCAGGCCATTGCCACGCACAGCAGACAGATGGTCAGCGCAGTATCTGCCCTGGCAATTGCCGTCAATTCTGTGGCAAGAGGGCTACGGGAAGGGATGCAGGCAATGACTGCCCTCAATCCAGGTGGAGAAGCGGGCCGACCGAGTCTCACAGCGACAGCTAGGCAGCCGGGCACCGGAGAGGGAGGTCTGTATGATGAACTGCTTTTTTCTTTTTTTTCCACCATAAATGTTAAGACTATAGCCTAATACATTTTCTGACTGAAACAATGTGTCTTTAATATGATTTTGCAGGACTGAACATAATTAGACGTGAATGAGTATTTCGTTTGATAATGTTTGGAATTCAGAAAGTGATTTCAGTCTTTTTTTAAATAAATGTTGATTTGCTTAACTTTGCAATGTTCTGCAGTTTGTTGGGTAACACTAGCCAGAGGGAACGGCATTGTATTGCAATCTAAACGCATTATTGAATGAAAATAGAAAAATGCACATACCAAACAGCTCACAAGAAGTGACTTCGAATGAGCTGCGTGTCTGCATCCCTGCAGCAGTGGGTTGTTGCTCCATACAGGGGGGGCAGGTCGGCGTTCTCCTCCGGCATGGCCTCATGCTCCAGCCCGTGTTGCTTGGCGATGTTATGTAGCATTCAGCAGGTCACTACAATCTGGACCACTTTTTCTGGCCTGTACGGCAGTGCTCCACCAATGCGATCCAAACAACGGAACCTGCTCTTCAGGATTCCGAAGGTGCACTCCACAATATTCCGTGTACGGATATGGGCCTCGTTGTATCTTATTTCTCCGGCAGTGGTCGGGTTGAGAACAGGTGTCAGGAGGAAGGGGTGTAGGGGGTATGCACTGTCACCTTAAAAAACATATGAACTAATGTGAAACATGCTCTTGTTTTTAATGAAACAAATTTCCCTAAGGATTTTACAAATTGACTCACCTACAAGCCAGGCATCTCCAAACTCGCCATCTCGCAACTTGGAAAACAGAACTGTTTCTCAGAATAAAAGAATCATGTACTGACCCGGGATATTTTGCCACAACGTTGGAAATGATGCCTTTGGCATCACAAACGCACTGCACATTCAATGAATGCGTGTGTTTGCGATTTCTGTACACGTGCTCAGTGTCTGCGGGGGGCACAAGCTGCACATGGGTGCAGTGAATCGCCCCTATAACTCTAGGAAATCCAGCTACTGCAAAAAAACCTTGTTTGGTCTCATTCAATAAGTGCCGAGTGCGTGGAAACCTAATGAACTTGGCCATCCGGCGCGACATGGCATTTAGGACTTCAGACAGCACATCTGAAAAACGGGATTGGGAGATCCCAGCTGTAATAGATACCGTACGCTGGTATGACCCAGATGCAAAAAAATGCAAACTTGCAAGTAGTTTTGTCATTGCAGGTATTGCGTGACTCCTTCTCGTGGCTGGCTCCAAATCCTCTCTGAGTTCCTCCAACAGCTCCAAAATGGCAGTGCTGGATAGGCGATATGTTTTAATGATTTTTTCCTCGTTCATTCCAAAAACGTTCACACGAGGGTGAAAAATGCGTTCTCTGCGTCTCCTTTCATGATTTCGATGTCTCCTTCTTGCGACAATAACTGTAGCCATGTGTGCGCAATTACGCATACAAACCGTTTGCACCTCCTTTTGACAAGTGTTAAAATATAGGCGCAGATTTTATTAGCAAAATTTCTTTCAGGTTTGATAAATCAATTTGCGCGTGCTAAATGAATGTATTTACATTTTCTCCTCCCAACACACGCACAATTGCGTGTAAATGCCCCATATTGCATATTCATTGTGGCAGCCGTACTAACTGGAAGCAGACGAGCTATTTTGCACCTTTGAAAGAGGCAACCCTTACTGTGCAGTGTTAGTAAATCAGTTTGTTCATTTTTTTGCGTGTGCAATGAGTTTACACACGTTTTTATACACGCAAAGCTTTTGTAGATCCGGCCCTTAATGTATTATTCATAACTGCTACTGTCTACGTTTGGTCCTAAAATGTTTTCCTCAACCATAATGCCCCCAAGCTAGCATGGGTTATTAGGCTCATACTTTCAGGCGTGAAATGCATAACAAAGCAAGTGAGAAACAAGGTTTAAAAACCGTTTTACATCATTTACACCTTTACATCTATGAGGTTGTTAATGTAATGAGGCCATGCCTAAAATCATATTTCATCAGCTCAGTAAGTCCTATACTTAACTAATTTTAAAAAATGTATGAATTTGATGTAGATACATGCCAAACACACAAGAATTTGTGAGGACAAAATTGAGTGAATGCTTGCTCACTGATTTTAAAGCCCTTTTTAGACTTCCCAGTGAGAAAGAATGGTATATGCATGTAAACACTAATATAAGTAGTTCATGAGAACAGTACTTGGACCAAAATACAGAGACATAAGAGGGCAAAAGTGGCCCCAGCTTTTCTTACCATACTATGAACTTTTGCAAACTGCCAGTCCTGCAAAAACTTGGCATATTGATTTAACTGCAGCAAGTCTACTTTCAGCCAGAGTCTACACAGTTGCTGCAAGTTAATGGTGCAACATCTGACCGTCAAGATGTCTGTGCCCACAGTTACAGCTCTCCCAGTGTTCTTTAAACTTTGATCAGTAAAATTGAGTGATGAATTGATTTGTGACCTGTCTTTTCAGGTTCCATATTGTCATTGCCCTACAAACATCAGGACTAGTTGATAGGCTGAGAAGAATATACCAAGCACAGTTGGCCGCAAGGAAGAGGCACCCTCTCATCAATGAAACTTTAAGCCTGCGTTGCAGGCATTTTCATGTGGTCTGCTTCCCTCACGTCTGCGCATTCGAGCAGAGTTTTGAGTTCCGTGGGGTAATGGCATTGTGCAAAATCAGAAATTAGAATGCTTGTTGAATGATAGTCCTTTTTGGTTTCCCCTGTCAAATACTAATACACAAAAATGGCGGGAACAGAAACTGTCGTGGTTTGGTCCCGCCGGCAGGCACTGGGACCATATACTCAAACCAAACAGAAGGGACCCAAATGCACAGGCTGAGTAAAAATATAAATAAATATTTAATTAAAGTTAAAAACCAAAGACAGGAGAGCAGCGGCAACTAATAGGACTCCAAAACAGACAATAAAAACACAGAATGCAGCAGCACTCCCTGTTTGGGAGTGCAGCTCTTTAATACTCTTAACAGCACCTCCACCTCAACGAGCAGCAGCTGTGGCTCGTTGAGGTGGAGGTGCAGACAGCAGGAGGGGGGAGGGCCTGCAGGGCAGGACCATCACAGAAACTCCTAAAAACTCATGCGTTTACATGATGTTTGAGAAAATCGATTTATTTTGAAATGCATGTAAACATGTTAGTCCAGGGGCGCCCCGGTGGCTCATTGGCTAAGTGCGCGTGCCATGAGGCGGTGTCCTTTCCGCAGCGGCCCGGGTTCGAGTCCGGCCCAGGCAGCTTGCTGCATGTCTTCCCCATGCTTCTCCCCACCTTTCCTGTCTATCTCTACTGCACTGCCAAATAAAGGAGAGAACTCCCAAAAAAATAATTAAAAAAAAAAAAAACATGTTAGTCCAACTGGAATTGTACTAAATTGAATTTCTTATAGTCGGACTAACACACCCAGATAATGCTGTCACTCATCAGACTATACCTCCATGTGTCCGCTTGACTGAACTGGACTATGCGCTCTGCGCATGCTCCACAATTCATTCTGCAGGCTTTGACCCGGAAGTCCTGAGGACTTCCGATCACCAAGCTGGGATGTGCTTCCCAAAATCACAGATGCTAACTTACGTAGTTGGTCCTACTGGCCGTGAACGGACTATCTATGTAAGTAGCTAACTTTGTTAGCAACTATGCTTTTGGGAAACACACCCCTGATTAGATACATATAACAGTGTACTCTGCAATGCTAGCAAGTATGTACAGAACAGAAGCAATCCTCATCTGCAGTGGTAGTGGTGCTTGAATAGTCATGCCTTGGGGGCTCATGACTTCTTCTATTAATACACATAATTTATGTGTGACCTGCGCATCACCCAAAAATCCTCCTTCCACTCGCCATCGGAAAACTAATTCAAAACGACTCTGTCCCACCAGTCTTTGCTCCTACTCGCATCCAACATGTGCGGGAAGCCCGGGGTGCGTTTCCCGAAAGCACAGATGATATCTTACATAGTTGGAACTGTCTGGACAAACTTTGTAATTTGGTAACTTAGTTAGCAGCTGCGGTTTTAATAAACCCACCCCGGGGTAGTAGAGAGGGGACAAAGTAGTGTATAGCTGAGGTTGCGCTGCTGGAGCACTCCAGGAGCATACGGCATTGCTGCCAGCCTTTGACTAACACCATAATCACCAGAAATAGCATGCATGTCAACTGTAGGAAAAGTGTAGTGTACAGCATGTATGAAATGTACAGGGGTGTGTTACCCGAAAGGTCAGATGCTAGTTGGAACCAATAACTGTGAAAGGACGAGAGAAAGTACAAGAATATGGAAAAATCCAACTCAAAGTTGCCTCAATTATGTGTCGTGTTCTTTCCGTAAATACTCCTGTAAATTCCTTAAGTGAACTGTTAGTGTGCCGTATGGGATTCAACCGATTATTAGAAAACAGAGGCGGTCCGTCGGCAGTTACAAAGGCCTTCAGAAAACTTGCCTTTCAATACTTAATAACCTAAACCTCTCGCAGTTCAATTTTCCCGATTTGCTACAGTTGCTCGGACTAATTGCTTGAATGACAGTCAAATTTAATTTTGATAGCATTGTTATGCATTGCACCGCAAAATTATTGGGCGTTTTCTTCCGCACATAAATGGTGACTCAAAATATCAATATGGCTTTGTAAATTCTGTGCTCATGTAGCTCGTGAAATGGCTCAGATTAGCATAAATTAGTTTGCAAAGCTCATTAAGCTATAAGCCATTCTGAATGAAGTCACAGCTAAAGGGAATATTAATGCAGAGCTCGGTGACAATTGAAAGGGTGGCGAAAATAAATGCTGCGAAGTCAGCAGAAGTTTTGGATTATTTGCATTTATATTGCCATTCTTACAGTGTTATATCAGTAATGGAAATATAGGCAATAGGCATTCACTTTTATCATTTCTAATTGTAGGTCATGTATTGGTCTTGATTGTTCAGTTGATAAATTGTTTGATTGTTAATCAGGCAAACTCAAATGTAACAGCTTGAGGGCAAACGAGTGGTAAAGGGGGCAGTGACTGAAGGCCCTCAGATTACCTGACTGCATGCCGCTGTTAGAAAATCACTCAAGTATAAAAAGCTGACTGGATGAGAACACATAGAAAATCAAGTAACTTAATCATGATAGTGACTTGCCCCACTTCAAATGTCTAACTACCAAAAAGCCAACCAAAGTGCGCTGTTCTGCAGCTAAAGAACTCGTGTTTGTGAAAACTTCAACACTGAACAAACCCGGAGAAATTTCGCCTTTAGAACATTTTCAACATGTTGGCGTTGGTTAGCCTCCGATAGAGACGTCTTACGCATTTCACCTACCTCCCCCAAAGGAATGTTCCAAAAGCGTCAAAATTTCAGAGCTTCTCTCTGATTGGTTGAACATAAAGTGTGCAGACATTGGTGTGTGAGGGAAGCAAACCACATAAGACATCTGCAACGGAAGCTATGAGGCTTTTACCTTGCTTCCCATTTCAAATGGCCCGGTTATATGTACGTTGTTAATTACCAACTGAGACCTAGCTGATCAAATTCTATTAGCGCTTCAATAAGTTATGGTACACTTGCCTACTAGTTTACATGAGCCTGTTGGAATGCTTTCCACCACTTTGACATCTAACCTTGAAAATGTTGTGGCAGGGAATTAACCTAAACCAAACACTTCAGAGTCCCTCAGATTCTTTTGGTTCTTGGTTGCTCGGTATATTTTCTTTTCCACTCTCAAACCACTGGTGCTATTTCTACACTTATAAAAGATTGACGTGCATATAATGTCCCTTAAATTTTCTTGTCTCACCTTTGTACAGTCTATCCAGGCAAAGCTTATACATCGATGATGCTCAAATGATTTTCTTCTAGATCCCGCAGCCATTGCGGGATTCAAAGGACTTATCGCAACTCTTCAATGAGGTTCCGGCGTAATTTTTCAGGATTCTTATGTAGCTGCAGCAGCTGCTGCTTGCTTCAACGCGACCAATAACCACTGCTTTCGATTTGAATGCCAGTCCCACTTCAGTTGTCTCTTTCTTATTAATTGCGAAAACAGTCTGTCTGTGCTCACTCTAGTGTCCATAATTCTAGTGGTTTCAAATTGAAATTTACACCACCAGAGGCCATATGTCCATGAAAGATGGAGTTCAATTTTGGAAGGTCAAAATCAAAGGTCAAGGTCATCAAAAAGGTCAAAAACACTTTTTGGCTAGTGTCTCGCTTCAGAAAAATGATTGGACCAACACTGAAATGTTCCTTTATGTATGGCTCATTGGAAAACTGGCACGAAAATCGACCAACAACATCAACTTCAAATTTGTCAAATTTCATATGGTCAAGATATTGGAAACCTATTTTTGGGTTTCTGTATCAATTTCCTCCTATTTGTTGGGGATGGTAGATCCCTTTACCTAATCATTCTGGCAGGTCCACCCTTTCTGGCGATAATGAGTCATTTTCACTTGGAACACCTTCCGGAAGAAAACTGACGTCAACATTTCAAAGTTCAAGGTCAAAGTTTGACTTCTTGTTTGATAACCAATTTTATTCTAATTTTCAAATATGATAGATACTTAGCCCCCAAGTAAAGTCCCAAAACTTTGTTAAAAATCGGATAATCCCCATCTTCTAGAATTCTGCATGTTATTGCTTAAAATACTATATGATAAACACTGTCCAGTAGTACAATGTAACATGAAACAAAACTACACAGGAAGACCATGGATGACTAAAGGGCTACAAAATTCCTGCAAAAAAAAGAATGCCTTATATCGAGAATTTATTAAGCATAGAACTATTGAAGCAGAAAATAAATATAAAAAATATAAAAATAAGTTAACCAATTTAATGAGAACGTGTAAAAAAGAGTACTTTAGTAATAAATTAGAATATAATAAAAATAACACAAAAGCGTTATGGAGTACACTAAACAGTGTAATTAAAAATGAAAGAAAAACATGATCAATATCCTCAGTATTTCATAGTTGAAGAAAGCTGTGTTAAGAAAATGAAGGATGTAGCAGATGGATTCAACTCATTTTTTGTAAATATTGGACCAAAACTGTCAGAGGAAATAATGGTGGAGGGAACAGAAATTGATCCTACAGACTATGTTGAGAGGAATAATAGTTCAATGTTTTTAACAGTTGTAGAAGAAAAAGAAATTTATGATGTAGTCAAAGGATTTAAGAACAAAAACAGTATAGATTGTGATGATATTGACATGTTGACTGTGAAGAATGTTATTGATGGTATTACTAAGCCACTTATGTATATTTTTAACCTGTCTTTTCAAAATGGGTTATTTCCAAATAAGATAAAAGTAGCAAAAGTTGTTCCCATTTACAAAGCAGGCGATAAACACTACTTCACTAATTATAGGCCGATATCAGTGCTTTCCCAATTTTCAAAAATATTAGAAAAAGTATTCATAAAACGATTTGATGGTTTTGTTGAGAAACACAAGTTGTTAACAGACAGTCAGTATGGATTTAGAAATAATAGATCGACAGCCATGGCACTGTTAGAATTGGTAGAAGAAATAACACACTGTATCGATACAAAGAAGTATGCAATGGGAGTGTTTTTAGATCTCAAGAAAGCATTTGACACAGTCAATCATGACATATTGATTAGAAAATTGGAGAAATATGGTTTTTCGAGGTCATGTTTTGGATTGGCTGAAGAGTTATCTACTAAACAGACAGCAATTTGTACAAATAAATCAGAATACATCAAGTTTTATGAATATTACATGCGGGGTGCCTCAAGGATCCGTTTTAGGACCAAAACTATTTATTATGTATATTAATGATATTTGCAGGGTATCTAATGTATTAAGATTTGTGTTATTTGCAGATGACACAAATATTTTTTGTTCAGATGTGGAATTACAGCAGCTTTTGGAGGTGATTACAAAGGAAATGAATACCTTAAAAAGGTGGTTTGATGCTAATAAATTGTCTTTAAATCTGAACAAAACTAATTTTATGTTGTTCGGACTTTATAAGAGAAATATAGATATGAAAATTAAACATTGATAATATTAGCATAGAAAGAGTAAATGAAATCACATTCCTTGGTGTAATTCTAGACCACAAAATCTGCTGGAAACCACATATTAAATATGTTCGGGGGAAGCTGGCACGGAGCATTGCCGTCCTGGGAAAAGCAAGGCAGATCTTCAACTTGAAAGCTCTATATATTTTATATTGGGCATTAATTTTACCTTATCTGACCTATTGTGTAGAGGTATGGGGAAACACATGTAAAAATAATCTTCAAACAATAAATATAATGCAGAAAAGGGCTATCAGATTCATCCACAATGTAGGATTTAGAGACCACACAAATAGATTTTTCTTAAAACTGCAAGCTCTAAAATTTCAAGATCTGATTCAGTTTAAAACAGCACAAATAATATTTAAAGCAAAAAATAACTTACTCCCAGGCAACACAAATAAACTGTTCTCAGAGAGAGAAGGAGGCTATAATCTAAGAGGGGAACTGAACTTAAAAATAAATCGTGTCAGAACTACCTTGAAAAGCATGTGTGTCTCAGTCTCTGGGGTCAAATTATGGAACAGTTTAACAGATGAATTAAGGAAATGTAAAACCATTGGCAAGTTTAAAAAACACATAAAAAACAAATTTTAAATAAATATAAGGATGAGGAACAGCAGTTTGACCCAGGACGGTAATGGCAGGGTTTAGAAAAATGTGGATACATTGTCTTGTTATGTCTTCTTCTGTGTGTGCGCAGGGGGTTCAAGAAGTATAGAAATTCAGTATTAAATACAGGTGCAATATTCTGTGTATATTTGTATATAAGTAGCTTATTGAATATTATAGTCAACAAATTGTCAGTACCATTGGTTCTTGAATAGACGGTGAATGTTGTAAATATAATAATAGAGAATTTAATAACTTGACTGTAGAATATGGTAATACAAGGGGTAGGATTAAATAAGTTCTTACTTCTTCCTACTCCTTTTCGAGCATACAATCTTGCTGCTCATGCAAGACAGTTACCAACAGTTTGCTTTTTGTTTTGCTTTTGGCATGGTGGCCATTTGTTTTGGTGATTATCTCTGTTTTATCTTTTAACGTGTTCGAAATTGTTTGGTTAAATCTTTGATTTCAACCAAACCACCTCAATGAATGCGGTGCAAGTCTCATTCAATCTGTCAAATGATTGGTCTGACATACCGTAAAACATTCAATTTGGAATGAAAAAAATGTGAGGCGCCATCGGAAATAATTGTTGATGATTTAAGTATCCTCAGTCTTGTCTCGTGGTCTCCGCTTTGCAAGTGATGAGCAATTTCTCGCTATTTTTGATTGTATTTTTCATTTCAGCGGTATCTTATCCAGAATTATACAGTCATATGTGCTGTCAATTTATCAGTCCATTATATGCTTTCTTGGCATGTTTTAGTCCGTTTGTCTGCCTGTCAGCAACTTTACTCAATAACTTCTAAATGAATTTTGATGACATTTTTTGGAGGGATAGGGTATGACCCAAGGAAAAATCCAGTAGTTGTAAGGGTGATTTGGATAACCATCTGGATGCAGAATTTTTTTTTTTTTTTTAAAGATTCTTCACCATTGCGGGATTTCAGAAACAAATGCCAAACACTTGAAAACTGACCAGATAGTAGAGTGGTTCAATGCAGCAGAACTTGCCTGATTGTAGAAATTTGATAGTTGACCTTACAGATTTGCGTATCATACAAGAGTGTATGAAACTATTAGCTTTTGTGGAGTTCTGCGCTCTTCAATAGCCACTCGTACAATTATGTGACGATTAATTTATACAATAATGGTAATTTCAAGCAGACTGGCATCTCTATACTTACATTTCATAATCTAAATCAATGCATGCAATGTGAGAAATGTGAACAGAGACACAAACAATCAAAACTAAATGACCAGAAAAGTTGTTTTTATGAAATATTTTATTTTTCATATGGAGGCTATTTGAAATGTATCAGATTACTGAATACTCAGCACTTGACATAGTCTCCTGTGTTTTTGAAAGATACAAAGCCAGTAACACTTTCAGGATCCAATATAAATTAAAATAAACAAGGTTGTTACATGTGAGCAAATATTATTGACAATAGTAGGTGTACATGTACTGCAACACATCTCAGCATGGAACATGCTTGATTACAACTGCTCTAATATGGACAGTATTACATTACTGTTTCATGGAGTGTCAAAAACTAAGCACCTGTATAGTCTGTTTCTGTAGAGTTCATAAATGTGCTTATACTGTGACCAAAATATGTTTCAAGATCAAAGTACAGTTCTCTTACATGTGTTTACTCTCCAAAAGTGAAGTAAGCAAGGCAGATTCAAGGGCAAAGCAAACAATGTGACAAACACTAAAGAGAAATAAAACAGACGGAAAGACGTGTTCAAGTCATACAGACCCTTTTAAAAGTCTTAAAAGGTAGGAGTAGGATTATTCCTTCTTTGGAACTGCCTGTTCAAACGCTGAGCCCAGGCCTGTCCTGCTAGGACAGGAACTCTGTGTCTGAATAGGGCTATAGCCCATAGTAACATACACAGCCCTCATACAATGCTTGCTCTTCATTGTCAGGACTGAGGAAGACTGTCCCCGAGTCCATTTGAGCCATTTGGCTTTTAGCAACCCATGTTAACTTCAATAAATTGGAAAAAATGCTTGCAGATTGAGTTGAAAAACAAAGATTGATTGAAAGTAAGTCACTAAATGATTATAATATTTGGTATTGCCATTCAGAAGGGGGTTTCAAGTGAAAAGTCTGCAGAATCCAGAGAAAATTGCACACAAGAACACATCAGAAACACTCTGAAGTACTGAATCCTTAAAGGCACGCATCAAGAACAAAGCCAGAAGGGAGAGACAAGGATGCCACAGTGAGGGAGTGATGAAGCGAAACACACTCGCACACATTCACACATACACTCTCTCACACACTCTGTCACACACACACACACACACACACACACAGACATACATTCACTGGCACACACCCGCATTCACTCCCACACATTCACTGGCGCGCACACACACACACACACACACACACATTCACAGGCATACATTCGCACGTGCACACACATACATACGCACACTCACTCAAACACACACATACACACACTGACACGCGCCCACATGTGCACACACACACACCAAACACATATTCACACACAATTAATCACTCACACATACCCACATGCGCACACAGACACGCGCACACACACACACACATACATACAATCACTCACACACACACACCCACAAGGGCACACACAAACACACCCGTGCAATCGCACACGAGTGCACACACACAACACTCACACGTTCTCTGAGATGCTTACAATCGCACACACATTTGTAGACATATACTTATGAGGGCCCTAAATTGACTTCAATGAATTCAGTACAGCCTTTCCCGAACCCTAACCACAACCAACTGATACCTAATGACTCAAACCTTCATACCATAACTCTAACCTTGACCTAACTATCTGTAACCGCAACCCTGACTTCAACCTGTTAGCCATAATCTTTTGTAACCCTCTGTGAGGACCACCCAATAATGTTCCCACAATCCCACACGTCCGCAGAACATCTGCGATTTCTCGAAAGTTGGTTCTCACAAGTATAGCAATGAAAACCCACTCACACTCACACATAGTAACAATCACAGGTCTCACACACACGTACACACTCACTCACTTACACTCACTATTGCACTCACTCACTTACACTCACTGCTGCACTCACTCACTTACTCTCACTCACTCATTCACTTTCACTCACTCAGTCCGGGGTCAGACTCAAGATGGGTTGGGCTGTGGTCAGGACAGACGCTTTGTGCCAAACCCCTTTAGCCTCAGGGTAACCAGTTAAAGAAGGCAACACTAACAAACAAAATAAACTTTCACAACTGCTTACATTTACAGGGCATACATCTAACTACAAAAGGTTTAATGGATTTGTACAAACAGCAAAAAGAATGAATAAAGACTTATACATTTTTTCTAAGTTAAAAAAAATAATAACATCATCAAAAGGCAAACAGTAGGTATATTGCAACACTCTCCACTAATACACCTCATCTAAAGATCCTCCCTCTCTCTCTCTCACACACACACACACGCTCCCTTTCTCTCTCTTGAGCTCTCTCTCCGGACTGTGAAAGAGAGAGAGGGACAGCCCAGCATGAATAATGTAAATTTGCAGAGGTCGTATAGCCGAGGCTGGACAGAAAACAAGCCCTTGCCAGGGACAGGCACCCCTGGTCTGGGTGGGAGAGCTCATTTTGGGGCAGGGTGGAGGTGACACCCAAGGGAGCTGCCAAAAACGATTTCAGCTGAACCAGAGGCACTGAGAGGATTCAAAATGTCTACACAAACACCAGCCCACGCTGTCCTGAACAAAGCAGCACTCATCCTCTCCCGTATTTGTGAATGTTCAAAGGGGGTGCTGAACACCCAACTAAAGAACAGAGATACAGGAAGGAAGGTGCTTTTTTTAGAGGCACAGCATTGGTTGGTGAATGTCACAGATAAGTATCGCAGGGATAGGGGCATGCATGCCGATCTGGAGCACTCTAGAGGGGTTACAGTTCTGTTCAACCATTGATGATTGGTCAGCCTGATCCGTGAGTGTCACTCTCCCCAGTTGCCATGGTTTCAGTCAGCACTGGTCTCCCTGAAGCGAAGTGCAGGCAAAAGCCAGCGATCCTACCCGAGTTTCCCTTTAAGGCCACAAACTGCACTGACCCCTGCAGGCCATCAGGGGAAGTAGGTATTTGCTGCAGGCCAGACAAGCCAGTGAGTGTGCCTGTTTTCTGTAGGGTGCAGGCTAGACACGGGGGATAGATTCAAGTATTTCATATTTATTTATTGAGTCTTTTGTATTTAATTTGGATTTTACACAGAAGCCTATGCAGGAAGAGGGGAGTGAGACATACCATGATTCCACCCAATTTAAATTTGACCACACCCACTTTCCCTCCAAACCCACCCCTCACGACGAAAACCCCACCCTCAGCAGTGGGCCTTGCAGTTTGCCACCCAAAAGAACAGTTGCATATTTTCCAAAAGTGAGACCAAGGCTGACTGAGGAAGATTCCGTCTCTCCGTCGTTAAAGTGCTAAGAGCTACCCATTTACTGTGCCACAGACCACGCCCACTGCAGCAGCGATTACCTTTCCCCTGCTGCCCAGGCAATGCCTCTGGTGGGCGCGCTCAAAGGGGCAGGGCTTCCCTCAGTAAAAGGAAATGATATCTCAGACCATTAATGTCTCAGCTACAGGTAAAGGACACAGGTCACAAGCACATGCTCACGCATGCATACCAACAGATTTTGTGCTCGGACTGTTGACAGTAAGAGCCATGATTAGCAACGAATCCAAAAACTAGCGACTCTTAGTGACATTTAGGGCACAAACGTCTGATAAATATCAGATCAGGAAACCAATGCGACACGCCTGTTCCCTTAAATAACAGGCCACATTTCTGAGACCCGCTTCAAAAAGCCAGCTGTTGAAACAAGTGCTGACCCATAGCGCGGCACTGCCATTAAAAAGAATGTGTACAGAATTTAGGTAATGGCAATCTTAATCGCTGAATTCAACCGGGCCCCACGCTACCTTTTCAAATCCAATTGGTCACATTGAAACATCTTTCTGTGGAGCCTTGGGGTGAGTATGTGTATCTGTATTGGTTGTGAACCTCCAGGAAACACAAACTATTCTCACAACGTGTGAATGTTTGGACAGTGTTATAACATTGCTAAGCTACTCCTGTGCGGCAGTGACATTATGAGAGTGGCTTGGGTTCATAGGCCGCTGGTCTCAGAAATGGGGCTCAGTTTAGAAGGTGGAGTGGTCAGGCCAGCAGGTTGCTAAGCACTTCACTCTGCTACGGTGTGATGCTGTGCTGGCCACACCTTCTGGACCCCCTGCAGAGGGAGTTTCCAGAAGTTTTTTTTTAGCTCAGTATCACCCCACGCATGCACACATAAGTTCTCTCTTCTTCTTTTAAGCTGTTTACAAGCCTTGGCCTGCAATTGTTTTATATTAAAAAATAGTGCAAGAATTTTCAACATTTATATAAATAACTCTAAAATTGTACTTTTAGGTTTGATTTTGCATATATGTGTACATACATGCATGTACACATATATATATATATATACACACACACACACACACACACAAAACGCCACAAATTGGTGACATGCCGTCACATCCAAATTACAGTTAACAGATTTCTCCTCTTTTAATCGATGTTTACACTCAACCTGTTCAAATTACTTTGCTAGATTAGTGCAGAAACAATCAATTCATTAAATAAATAAGACTAATGGGTGGAATGATTTGAGTGGACACTGGACAATATGAATATAGTATGATGCATTCAGAACTTTAAATGCTGAAGAAACAGTATAGATAGGAAATGCGCTTTCCAGGCTAAATGAACATATGGATGCATTTTCCTTGGCCTCACATTTTAGCTTTGTTATTGGTTTCCAATTATCACCGGGCCAATGCAGACTACATATTGGTCTTGATTACTCAGCAAGTACATTTTTTGATGGTTAATCAGGCAAAGTATCCCAGAACAGGTTAAGCATCATCCCATATTAGGAGTGATGTTACTGCCAACCCTGATGGCAAGTCTCTAATACAAATGCATAACGTGTAACAATATCAAACACATCAAATTGGCACCAAAACAAACCGCCATTTCTTTTTTTTTCTACACATGAACAAAACATTCTCCTTTTTTTCCATTATCATTTCTTATAAAAAAATAACCCTTACCTGGCAAATTCTCTCTCATCTTACATATTACAGATTATTCTCCTCCCCTAATAAACAGTCTTTCACCAAAAAAATTGTGCAAATTTTCCTCTGAAGTGAAGGTAATTATAGACTGAAGGTTCTGGGGTAGGGTTCCACTCCGCCTCATCAAGGAGCAATGGTTCTAGACCCTATCAGAGCACAGGCAGCTGCTCAGATTCTCCTCTGACCAGCTGTACCCAGTGGCTTTCCTTCCAATCAAAACGGCAGTCTTTGAACTGCGATGAGTGTTTCATTGTTCTTTTTTGGACTCCTGGTAGTTTGCTGAGGGATGCTTCACTATTAAGGCCACACAGTGTCAGAAATAGCTGTGCACAGTGCGAAGAACAAACATCCCAAATGAACATCACAGGACTTTTTAAATCATTCAGATTTACTAAGAATTTAATCTCTCATGCATTTTGGCAAAAAATTATTTCTTTTGAAACAGGCTGTATTTCTGGATTTGGGGGATAACACTGACTCAAAAGTGAAATCAGACAGAGGGTATGGACTGCTAGTGGGACTAAACCACTGCCAGGGGCGATAAAGCTGTCAAAAAGAAAAAATAAATAAAAAATAAATATGTTCAAGCGAAAAAAATGACAGAACTTGGCCAGGACCTGACCCATGTTGGCTGCAATTAATACCAGCATCAGTGGGGTTTGGGGGAAAGGGGAGTCTACATTCCACCTCCTGCAGGTATTCCGCATAACACCAGGGGGCACTGAAGAGACACACCTGCCTACTCCCGAGTATACTAGCTCACAACAACTTGCGTGCAACTTGAATACTCAGTGCTGCCAGCCAATTGAGGGTATCGCCAATACGCAAAAAAATGCCTGGATGTTGCATTCGTGCCCGTTTCAGATGCATTATGGGATCGTTCAGTAACCCAGTCACTTCTTTTTTAATTTTCTTCAGTAACCCAGTCTTCTTTCGTGGCTGCGGGGGAAAAAAAAAAATCGAACGCTGCCTAGGCGTGCGTGGTTCCGCCGACCGCATCGGGTACTTACTTGAAACTAGCTGTGCACTTGGTGAATGTTTACATTTTCCTCAGCTTGATTTAAGTATGTGTGCATGCACGGCCGAGCCGCAGCTAGCTGACACTAAACGATAGCCTTGATCTCAGCAATGCACCGGAAGTAAGTGGGTTCCAGAAGTAGCTAGCTATTTTGCTGAAAGCGCTACATCCAGGTATTTTTTGCGTATTGGCGATACCCTCAATTGATCCCCTTCAGACCAGGTCAAAGACTACGGCAGAGCGAGCCTTCGACTTAGCAGACTGCACCATGGCTAAAACAAATGGATAGATTTAATCTGGGATGGGATGGGGGTGGGGCAGGCTTACCCTGACAAGAGGTCAGTAAGAATCAAACGGAGTGGAGCACCCAGCCCAGAGGCCCCCTCAAAGCTAGAAAGACACATCCGCGCTTAAAGAAGGAAGACCAGTTAACTCTGAAGACTTTTGAGTGTTCAAATCAAGCACAGGCAGGAATTCGCAGAGGACTTAAACAAAGGCCTGAGCATAGAAATTCAAAACATTAAACATGGGGGAGTATCCATGTTCATCTCAGATACTGCAAGAGCAGGAAAAGTCTTAGAACACTAAAGACAACAAATGACATGTAAATATTTATACACAGTTTCAGGGCGGGGCTTTGGGATAGGGGAGGGGAATGGCCATTCTAACCTTCTGACCCCTCCCTCTCCATAGCCTGAAAGGTTCTGCAAAAGTGTTGGGGAGGGTCGGCAGTTCCTGCAGATGTCACACCTACTGCGGCCGCTGCTTCTCCTTTGATCGTGTGCTGCGGGTATCTGGCGCCCCTCGTGGTAGGGGGTGGTGTTGCAGGATGCCGTGCAGAAGCCGTGGGGGCCCAGGCTGGTGTCGGGGAGGCAGGGAGGGGTGGTAGTAATGGCCGATCACCTCGCTGTAGGCTGGGGGCGCGCCCGGCAGGCAGGCGGAGCCGCCGGCGGGGATCAGCGGGCCATCGAACACGGTGCGGTTGGGAGGCGCTCGTACAGACTCGCGGTTAAGCTCCAGCTGCTGCTCTGGGTCCCTCAGCTGTAGAGTGCAGGGGCCCTGATAGGGGGGCGGCTCCTCCCCATCTGACAGAGAGATGGTGGGGGGCAGGTCGATGATGGATTGGGGCAAGTAGGGGTAGGTGGGCTGGAATCGGGGTAGCCGGTCCCTCTGTAGGTAGGAGGGCGCTCTGTCTGGTGGCCTGGGCGTGTACACATGCTGCTGTGCATACAGAAGGACCTGTTACTACTATTCTACTTATCACACACCTAGTAATTGCCACAAATCCAAATATGTCATCAGATGGGTGTGGAAATTGTCCCCTTAAATGTTTTGATACCAGTTTGTAATTTTAGCATTTTTGAGAGACTAAAAAACCTCAATAAAAGGGTTAAAAAGACTTCCATTGGCGAAAACGGTAGTACAGTGCCTAGAGAACAAGTATTGAAACAACCATGGGGTTAGCTTTATTATTTCCAGAGTTACAGCCTGTTAAAAATGGAAGAAATGCTAATTTTTAAATGCTAATGACATCACAGTCAAAGTGGTTCGGAGTGACAAATCTCACTCAGTGACGCTAGAGAAACAATTCTGAATTCCTTGCTCATTGTTATTATTTCTTTGCGGCTGGAACCGCTGTGACACAAACCTTCCATTACATTACTACCTCATATTCTTTAAGTCCTTATATATATAAATATATATTGTTTTTTTTTGTGTCATGAGCACTTAAAGATCACCTGATCAACAATCAAACAATTTATCTACAGAATAATCAAGACCTATACATGAGCTATAATCAATACAAAATGAGTGCTCTGAGAGCACAACATTCCCCGCCACAGTCACGACAGTGATATGTGCATTAGCTCAAGGATTCTTCCTCCCCGGACTTTTCATTTCCTTGGAATTTTCGTCCTCCAGGCTCTCCATCCCTGGATGGTTCATCCCCAATAATGCATTGCCCTCTTCCTGCATTATAACAGTATCCCTATTCCCTAACCCTAACCCTTATATCATGGTGATCTGTCCATCATCCATTCATCCATCTCTCTGTCAACAATGGTAGAAGATTTTTTCAATCATTAGGGGACGAAAAATCCGGGGACGAAAAATTTGGGGATTAAAAGTCTTGTAACCATGCATATCATCAGTCTATCTGCAGCATGTTTGAAAATTTTAAGGGATGTCCTATGAAAACTGCAGGAGGAGTTGATTTCACCAGCCAAGAACCTTCCGATATGGACAGCCAGACATACTGCGCCACAACATAACCCCCCTTTTGCGCTTTCGCCCAGTAGGGGATAATTATTAATTAAAAAATGACAAAGATTTCACTAATAGGCCACAATGACAATGTAAATGCAACACTTGCAATATTGTAAAGATGGCAATTAACACAAAACTTTCTCTGAATTCTAACCCTCGTTTCAGAATTTTTTCAGCCATGTGAGTTATTTAAACTTATTCAACATTTTTTCCGTGTTAAAACAAAAACATTTAAAATGGGAAATATCTTTAGCACATCAAATTGCAAGCATTGCATAAAATGGTACCACCAGCGAATAAATGTGTGCCATTTTATGAACTACAGGAATTTAGAATCTCTAAAAGACATACTGATGCTTAATGTCATTATTAATGTGGCCAGGAAAACTGGTTTGTAATTATGGCCAGCAGGGATAGGGTGGGCTGAAACTCACCTCATTCACCACCCCACTGGTGGCCCCAGGGCCATCTGAGGACCACAGACTGCCATCCTACAGAGAGAGAGAGAGAGAGAGAGAGAGAGCACTTAAATCCTCCAAGTTGTCTGAGCTGGCTATGTAATAACACAAGACTGGCGTTACATGGAAAAAGCTAGTAAGTCTCAGCCATTTCAAGAAAAATGAAGAAAACGTATCCAACCCCATCAATAAGGCCATGCAACATAAATCTGTTACATAGCATGGTAGAATTGCCCCCGATACACTACTTAGGAAGCACCACCACTGAAACCCAGAAATTGATGATATAACATTGTGTAATGCTGCTTACCATCTTTTTCCACCTCCTCGATTATCATGGAAAAAGATGGGGAGTCACATACTGTATTTCATCATAGGTCACCTTTTTGAGCAAGGGACTCGCAACCAGAACAAGCATGCAAGGCGCCGAAGACAATTATCGGTAGCCGGTGTACATGCTGCATTTTTGTCATGTCTGTTTGTAGGCCTGGAGGGGGTAGATTGGCTACAGCTAGAAACTAAAGTTAACTATAAAATAAGCTAGCTTCAGGTTTCTCAAGCTGGCTGTGACAAAAACTACTATGTGCACTTACTAAAATGTTTCATGTACTTACTAGCTTTTGCCATACCTTTGTTTGGTGTTTTTTTGGAAGCCTGTGCATAATTTCTATACAGTTCCAGTGTGAAATGATGCGGAAGAGGCCAAAGTAACATCAAAATCATTTTCCTCAAAAGTGTGACTTACTTGCTTGATCCATTCAACGCAAGAAGGGTCAACAGCAATTTGCAATACCTGCCATAGCCACTAAATGTCACTGTTCTGCGTGGCACTGGAAGAGCAATTAGGGTCAGCGTGTTTGGCAATTAGACTCTACTCTGCCTCTTGCGCTGTCACATTATTTGGGGCAGGTATACAAGGCCCTAAATGAACCCATACTAGCCTCTCACAAAGAGTGAGGGGTCAGCAAGAGTGATGCCCTAACATCAGGACAGCAAACGGAGAGACCACACTGGCATCAGAAAAGCACAATTTCATACATATGATCACCCAGGTTCCACCACTAACCATTTAAAAAAATACCACCATTACTCCAGTCTCTGTCAGCACGCAGGAATACTGGGTTTGTTGAATAACTGCACTGATTAAAACCCGCAAAAGTACGAAATAAGGACTGAAGAAAAAATTCTGCTCCGGTTTAATTCAGTGCCATTATTCAGTGTACTCAGAAATCCTGCTACGGGTTTTATTCAGTGCTATTGGTCTAAGATCTCAGAAATCCTGCTTAGTAGTGCAGATCCATGAGTCTCTTTAAGTTTCAATTAAAGAGGCTCTTCAGCTGGTGGCTTGTTTGCATAAGGTGTTTATTTCTGTGTGTTTTAATTAGGTGACTGAGCACGATTTCAGCTGTGCCACCTGACAGCACATTTCAGCATAACGTTTTCCCAAAATGACACCACGCACCCCTGTTCTGTGGAAGTCAGGCACCCAGACATTGTCCAGTTTGGCCTCACGCCCCTGCAGCTCTGACTCACCACTTTAGCAAGGCGGGGAGGAGTCGCCAGGCAGACACAGACACTCAGTGTCAAAAACAATTCCTGTCTCTTTACGTGTGAATCACCGCCCGTCCCGTCCAGAGGACTGAGAGCACAGGAAATGCCAGCGTCCTGACCGGTATCTCAGCCATCAGCCAGGTCTGTGCCTCTCGCCGTCACCACAAGCGTGGCTCGGTTAGCTTCGCTTGTATGCTAAAGTAAGTACTGGGATGTGCAGGTCATGACAGGCTAAAGCGATAACCCTTCCTGATGATAATGAACAAATTAACATCATTGCCTCTGCTAAAGGCAATTTCACCTGAAACTGATGGGAAACACGTTTTACTACTCAAATCACAAGCCTGAACTGATATAAACAAGCCCAACTCCAAAAATGTGGGCACATCATAGAAGTAGCAAATAAAATTTAAAAAATGATTTGGAAAAGTCCTTTCACCCTCTACTAAATTGAAAACAATGCCCAAACACATAATTGATGCTTTAACAAGAGAACTTGAACTTTACTCATTGAAAATAAGAAATGAAACAACTGCATAATAGCACTTTGAGATCTTGAATGTAAAGTACATTAGAAATAAAATGTATTATTATTATTATTAGTCCAAAAAAAGTTGGCATAGTTAACAGTTTACAGCTGTGTAACATTACTTTGCCTTTTAATCACATTAATAAAGCCTTTTAAGCACTGAAGACAGCAGTTGGTGAAGTTTACCTCACTCTTCCATTATGGGTCATTCCATGTCAAATCACCAAAAAAAATGGGATTCCACACCTCACTTGTATTAATTTTCTTCAAATTTGGTATGCTAGTTGGCTATGGCCCCAAACGCCCAAATCTCCAGTTTCAACCCAATGGGACCTTCCAGTGCTCTGAAAACCACTCAGCCTTACAAGTATTACGTTTCAGTTTTCGATATGTTGTACATACCTCATCAGGGTACCATTTGTTGTAAAAAAAAAAGAAAAAAAAAAGAAAAAAAAATTCAAGGTCACGCGACACTCAAGGTCAATTTTGAGGTCAAAATATAGGTCAATTATTCATCACACCCAGAGTTACCAGAATGAGTTTAATATGTGGAATGCGTGTGTGATACCCTTTACGATACCTTGTTTGACAAAATCGGTCAAGTGGTTTTGGAGATATAGCCATTTGAATTTTGGCCGCCACAGCAATTTTTCCCGAAATATCGGAAAAAAACAAAAAACAAAAAGGCTGTAACTTTGCACTGGAAGGTCCGATTGAGCTGAAATTTGAAATTTGGAGGTTTTGGGTCACAACAAGCTTTAGGTTTTGGTGAGCTTTAGCTCATTGGGTCATTTGACATGGAATGACCCGAATGATGATCTTAGGCTTCAGAACTGTATGGAGCTTTAGTTGCCATATATCTTGCTTAATATAATGCACCATGCATATGGTATTCTTCCTCTTCTATGATGTTTATTGGTGGTGGGCAAACCAGTTTAAATTCTTCATATCCCTAAGCTAAAGTGCAAAAATAGCAATTTGAATCCTCAAATTTCCAAAGAAAACTCCTAAGTACAAAAAGCATAATGCCTGAGTAACTAAAATACATGAATGCAAAGCAATGCAATGACAGATTAGCAATGACGGAATCAGATTTTGACTTTCAGTCGCACGGATTCACTTAGTTTGATTTCTTTTAAGGCTGAACAGTCTTCAAAATCATGACCGTGCACAATAATCATGGCACAGCTCCTTTCAGACAAATACCAATAGCAACTGATTTAATCAGGTTCTTAAATATGATACAGCATCTAACTGAAAAATGTGAAGAATAAGCAGCCCTATTGGCTTGTTAGTCGAGACACACTTCCGGCCTGGACGCAGCGCAGTACTTACAGATGCCTGTGGGAGGCGCTGCCTGCGGGCCTGACTGTATCGGGAGGCCAGGGAACGGGCGGTCAGCCGGTAGTGGTTGAGCAGACAAGTAATCACCACCACCATCACCATCATCACCACCACAATCAGCAGGATCTGCACAAACTCCAGCTGGGCTGTGGACAGAGGGAGGAGTGTGGTTAGACGGCCACTATAAAAATACTCACAAACATACCCACACATACACACAGACACACACGCGCGCGCACATAAACACACACACACACACACACACACAAACAAACACTGATGAGCCAAAACACTGAAACCACTCATGGCACAAAATAACTCATGCACAAAAACATACACACAAACACAGGTACACACAAACACACATAAACAGACATTTATACCCTCAGACACATACAGACAGATGCACAAACACACAAACAGACACATGACCACACAAACACATGCACAAAGAGACACACACACACACAAACAGACATGCGTATACGTGTGCCCGGACAGAAAGACACGCTGAAACTGACACACACACAAAGACACACAAAAATGCACACACACAGACACGTGTACAGACACACACAAACACCCACATAGACACGCCGGCACACGACACGCAGACATAAGCTCGCACAGACTTGCGTGCGAACAGGTACACAGACACACAGGCACACACAGAATACTCATAGCAAGCTATGCTCTGAAACACAGTCCTTACATCAGGTGTTCACATGCGTTTATTGGGTGACTCACAGAGCTTTATTCACTTCAGAAATTCCACACGCAGCCCAGCAAGCAGTTTTACAAGAAAAAATGTTTGGGGTAAGCCCTTTGCTCAATAGAAGAACTGTATCATCGCACCTGGAGATCAAACCAGCAACCTCTGTATTACTGTTCCACACAGCCAGTGCAAGCACCCATAGGAGAAGGAATCTACCTTTGAGACAAAAACTATGAAAAAGAAAAGGCCATTGAAATGTTTCCTGACTTCGCTGAGAGAAAAGGAAAACAGGGGAAGAGGACCCATTCCTACAACCAGCCCGCAAAACTACAACTTACAATCAGCCCATGAAACTACAAGCTGCATCCAGCCCGAGAAACCACAACCCACAACCAGCTAGCAAAACCACAGCCTATGACCAGCCTGCTAGCCTGAAAAACCACAGCATACAACCAGCCCACTAAACTGCAACCAGTAACCCACCAGCAAAACCAAAACCTCTGGCCAGGTAAAATTTTTTTTGCAACTGAGTTCTGCGCAGATGATGTTCCTCATTAACATACCAGGCAATCACATAGCTCCAATCTGCACAGATGGCACTCCTCATTAGCATACCACGCATACCAGACAATCACATTGACCACGCATACCAGTCAATTAGATTGCTCCAGTGATGCCCAACCACTTGTTTTAACTTTTGCAACCGCATTGGATGCGTTACTTTCAGTCATTTATAAATTAAGCTGAAGGCAAAGTATTTACATCGCAACAGTAAACACGCATTAGGTACGTGGCAGAAAAACGATGTTCCTCATTGGCACACCAGCCAATCAGTTTCTGTGGAAGGCTTGCACACTCTAGGGAGGCGTGATAAATAACCGTTATGTCGTGGTTACTGGACCGCATTACGCCAAAGATACTAGCTATTCTATCCCGTCATTGATTATACTGCAATATGCGCGATTGCATATTAAATTACAAAACCCAAAACCAGTGAAGTTGGCACGTTATGTAAATCGTAGATAAAAACAGAATACAATCATTTGCAAAACCTTTTCAACTTATATTTAATTGAATACACTGCAAAGACAAAATGTTTAATGTTTAAACTGAGAAACTTTTTATTTTTTGCAAATAATCATTATCTTAGAATTTAAAGGCAGCAACACATAGCAAAAAAGTTGGCACAGGGGCCATTTTACCACTGTGTAACATCGCCTCTCCTTTAAACGACACTCAGCAAACGTTTGGGAACTGAGGTGACCAATTTTTGAAGCTTTTCAGGTGGAACTCTTTCCCATTCTTGCTTGATGTACAGCTTAGTTGTTCAACAGTCCGGGGTCTCCGTTGTCGTATTTTACGCTTCATAATGTGCCACACATTCTCAATGGGAGACAGGTCTGGACTACAGGCAGGCCAGTCTAGTACCCGCACTCTTTTACTACAAAGCCATGCTGTGTAACACGTGCAGAATGTGGCTTGGCTTTGTCTTGCTGAAATAAGCAGGGGCGTCCATGAAAAAGACGTTGCTTGGATGGCAACATATGTTGCTCCAAAACCTGTATGTACCTTTCAGCATTAATGCTGCCTTCACATATGTGTAAGTTGCCCATGCCTTGGGCACTAATACACCCCCATACCATCACAGATGCTGGCTTTTGAACTTTGCGCCTATAACAGTCCAGATGGTTCTTTTCCTCTTTGGTCCGGAGGACACAACTTCCAGTTTCCAAAAACAATTTGAAATGTGGACTCGTCAGACCACAGAACACTTTTCCACTTTGCATCAGTCCATCTTAGATGAGCTTGGGCCCAGCGAAGCCAGCGGCGTTTCTGGGTGCTGTTGATAAATGGCTTTCGCTTTGCATTGTAGAGTTTTAACTTGCACTTGCAGATGTAGCAACGAACTGTAGTTACTGACAGTGGTTTTCTGAAGTGTTCCTGAGCCCATGTGGTGATGTCCTTTGCACACTGATGTCGGTTTTTGATGCAGTACCGCCAGAGGGATCGAAGGTCACGGGCATTCAATGTTGGTTTTTGGCCTTGTCGCTTAGGTGCAGTGATTTCTCCAGATTCTCTGAACCTTTTGACGATATTACGGTCCATAGATGATGAAATCCCTAAATTTCTTGCAATGGCTCGTTGAGGAATGTTGTTTTTAAACTGATCGACAATCAGCTCACGCATTTGTTCACTAAGTGGTGACCCTCGCCCCATCCTTGTTTGTGAATGACTGAGCATTTCAGGGAAGCTGCTTTTATACCCAATCATGGCACCCACCTGTGCCCAATAAGCCCGTTCACTTGTGGGATGTTCCAAGTAAGTGTTTGATGAGCATTCCTCAACTCTCTCAGTCTTTTTTGCCACTTGTGCCAGCTTTTTTGAAACATGTTGCAGGCATCAAATTCCAAATGAGCTAATATTTGCAAAAAATTACAAAGTTTACCTGTTCAAACATTAAGTTACTTGTCTTTGCAGGGTATTCAATTGAATATAGGTTGAAAAGGATTTGCAAATCATTGTTTTCTGTTTTTATTTTCGATTTACTCAACGTGCCAACTTCACTGGTTTTGGGTTTTGTACATTACTCATTTGATTATACAGCCATCTAGCAAGATTGCTAACATGAACTGAATCGTCATATTTAACCCTTTATGCCCTGAGCCTCTTTTTCGAAAATGGCAAGCCCAAAATGAAATGAGTATACCTCTGCGACTGCTTGGTCCATTTGAATAATCTTGGTATCAGAATAAAGGTAAAACTATGTGGGATTTTTGTCCTGGTGTAAAAGTCACAATATATCACTGATTCAGAGTAAATAAAGATGGAACGAAGTATAAATGAAAGATCTCATTTTGCACCAAACAAAGTTTTACTTCTACCTGTTGGATCATCTTGGATCTCAACATCATTTTATTTTTATCTGTGCCAAAGTTTATTCTGATCAGGTAAATCAGAGCAAGATGAGAGAGGAATGTCTAGGTGGCTTCTAAAATTTGGCAATTTCGGTACCTTGTGTTCCATTTCAGATTTCTCAGATATCACACGGTAAAACTCATTTAATTTCACTTATACATCACTACAGGCATCCATTCCATCCAAATACAACATTTTTACATTTTTAGAATAAATAAAATAAATTTATGATTACTTCTGCCAGTTTTGTTGCCCATACAATTTCCCATTCAAAGATAATACATACAATGAAAATGAAGTTTGACTCCACTGGAGCAGATTTATTAAAAAAAAAACAAATAAATAAAATTATAAATACAAAGGCAATGTGAAAAAATGTTAAAGAAAGGTAAGAATAACAAAAACCACAGCGATTATTTGTAGATGGAATTTAGGAAACTGCAATTATTTCCCAACAAAAGTGTACCTTGACCAGGAATCAAATCTTCACTCTACCTTGCACCGTGGCATTTTAACCATAAGGCTACGTCAACTGACAACGACTCTGCGGTCAAATTGCCCATTTAATGAATGGGTAAAGAAACTACATACTGTACTGTTGTAGTCTCAGTATTTGTGCAAAATAGTGCAAAGATTCTGTCAGAAAACAACTGAAAATGAATGTTGAATATTTAGCGGAAAATTAATCAGACAATACCTCAAACAAACTAGTTATGCTTTTATATTGTCGCGCTATTCAAGAACATGCAAATTGCCCATGGAGTCAGTTTGACGCACTGGGAACTAGGGATGCACCGATCCAACTTTTCTGGTCCCGATACCGATACCGATACCTAGGCTTCAGGTATCGCCCGATACCGATACCGATCCAATACCAGTGTTAAATAATAACCTGTATGCTGTACTGTGGGATAGGAATGGTAATGTTATGGGTAAAGTGCAAAAAAATGAGAGAAAAAAAAAACTTTAGAATGTTTAAATGTTCACCAACAGTCTGTTAGAAATGCTTGCTGCTTCAACACTTAAAGAAATTACTTTTTAATCATGAACTTTTATACCCTGTTGACTGGACTGGTAATAGAGAAAAACAAAGAAGGTTCATCAGAGTAACATTTCAAGAGCCTGTTAAAGGAATGCATCTGAATTTAAAGAAAATATTTTTCAATCATAAACTTTTATACCCTGTTGACTGGACTGGTAATAGAGAAAAACAAAGTGCATCAGAGTAACATTCCAGTGCAAACTATATAACAACTGTTTTTAAATGCTTATTGAAAACAAAGTGGCACTTTAATGAAAAAAAAGTGCAAAGGTGCCAACAACCTTGTTTGTTACAACATAACTTAGCCTTAGCGTCAAGTTTTTAAAGTGACAACAAAAATTCAAGTACAAAATAAAATTCTATCTGTACAACTATGTACAATAAAAATTCTCCTGCAGTCACAACCACCTAAAATGTTTAGCTCAAGTAGCCATTGAACTTCTGTAACAATTTTTAAAGCAGCTAATGTGTCCATGTCACATATGACTTCTAGTCACCTTTTTGTCTTATGCAGAACACTCACTTAAAAGCAATGTCAGGTCACATCAGGCTATTTGGGCTCGCTAATGTAGATATACTATGAAAGCAGGCTATTTTGAATGTCTCCTTCAGTCTCCCGAAGACCCAGTTAAATAATTTCATTAGTTTCGGTTTAAGAGTTTCCTTGTTCTCAATTTGCGCAGATCGGCCAAATCATTACAACCAGCAGCGAGAGTAGGGAACGATTGACTTTTGTCCTCCACACTTGCCGGTGTCCAGGAAAATATGTTGAATTCTGCATTAGTTTGCTAGCCAGCTTGTCAACTAGCTTGACCCCGTTAAATAATATTATGTTCGTTCCGGTTTTCGAGTTTCCCCTTGTAACTTGCGCCGATCGGCCAGATCATTACAACCAGCAGCGAGAGTAGGAAACGATTGACTTTTGTTCTCCACACTTGCCGGTGTCCAGGAAAATATGTTGAATCGTGCATTAATTTGCTAGCCAGCTTGTGAACTAGCTAGTTCACTACAATGGATGTGGTTACCCAAAACACAGCGCATAAAATATCAATAATTTATCGCTAACTACTACTACTAGTACTTGTACTCAAAATTACTAGTATTGTTACCTGGGGGCGACATACGACTGGTTTTGTGGTGCACGGTCACTAATGTGCTGGCGTACTATTAGCAACGCTTTATTTTGTCCACAATACCACATGGGCGACAGGCAACAGAAGCACGTGGTAAGATAATTAATTCACATATTTCAACCAATAAGGAGACGAGAAAAAATCTCTATGGACGAACCGTTTGGGGAAAAAAAATTCGCGTGCGGGGCGCCTAGATCGGCAACGCGGATCGGGACCTTTCCACAGATACCCGATCCAGCTTTTAGGGGCTGGATCGAGCCGATACCCGATACCAGTATCGGTATCGGTGCATCCCTACTGGGAACGCAAGGCTGTAGCTCAGGCAAGGTTTCTGCGATTAAGATGGTTTAGACTTCGTTGGAAACATCAGGACTCATAGAATCAAATGCCTACAAGCATAGTCTTACTGACAGCATCACAAGCTGATCGCAAAGAGGAAAATACATTGCAAGTAAGCTGAATGCTAAGGAGCTGAGATCTTTGAAGCAACGCCCCGGGAAAGAACATGCTAGGATCCCGGAAGATCTAGTTTCGTTATAACACTAACACATTGGGCTAACAATAGCAAGCGCAATTTACCCTCTAGCAGTTTTTTATTTCAAAATATCAAAGGTAAGAAATTTTTGTTGCTCATCTCTGTTGACCGTTAAGTGTATGCCTGGTGTTCTTTGAGTGCTGTGTCGGTTTAAAATGACTGGACATACTTTTGTACATCGTTGGATTCTGTGGGCTTTCCTCTTTCATTTGAGGTACCGTTTTTATGCATAGCGCAAATTCAGGAGAAATTCTTGTGATTCAGACCCCGGTCTGTTGAACAACTTAAGCTGTACATCAAGCAAGAATGGGAAAGAGTTCCACCTGAAAAGCTTCAAAAATTGGTCTCCTCAGTTCCCAAACGTTTACTGAATGTCGTTAAAAGGAAAGGCGATGTAACACAGTGGTAAAAAGGCCCCTGTGCCAACTTTTTTGCAATGTGTTGCTGCCTTTAAATTCTAAGTTAATGATTATTTGCAAAAAAATAATAAAGTTTCTCGGTTTGAACATTAACCATCTTGTCTTTGCAGTGTATTCAATTGAATATAAGTTGAAAAGGATTTGCAAATCGTTGTATTCTGTTTTTATCTACGATTTACATAACGTGCCAACTTCACTGGTTCGGGTTTTGTAGTTTCTTCGCTAAATGTTGATATACCGCATGACAATGTTGTGATCTGGAAAAATGCTGTATTTATTGTGCCTAACAACTGGCCCCGGTACAGGGCCATAGGGCTTTTAAAAGATTAAGCAATATGATTTGGTTTTTTCAGCCCGTGAAACTCCAACCTACAACCTGCAAAACAACAACCTGCATCCAACCAGAGAAGCTACAACCCACAACCAGCCTGCGAAACTACAACCTACAACCAGCTCCCAAAACAACAGCCTACAACTAACCTGTGAAACAATGACCAGCTACCAGCTACCAGCTACTACCAGTTCACAACATCAAAGCCTACATTCAACCAACGAAACCACAGCCAAAAACCAGCCTATGATCAAGACCAACAACCAGCAAATGAGGCCACAAAACCATGGCCCACAAGCAACCTGCGAAATTACAACCTACAACCAGTCCGCAAACCTTCAACTTAAATCCAGGCTGCAAAGGTACGACCTACAGTCAGCGTGTGAGTCTACAACCCACAACCATGCGAAACCACAACCTACAACCAGCTCGCAAAACCATAGCCTGCAATCAACCCATAAAACCACAACTTACAACCAGCCTGTGAAACCACAGCCAACAACCAGCCCACAAAAGCACAAATTACAACCAGCCTGCAAAACCACAACCTACAACCAGCCTGGGCAACTACAACCTGCAACTAGCCGGCAAAACCACAACCCACAACCAGCCCACAAAACCACAAACTAGGCTTATGCCGTCGGAGGCGACGGCTTGGGGTATATCCCCGAACGCCCCCAATCCTCCAATTCCCCAATCCTTCCATAGACCTTGAATAGACTTTCATATGAACTTAATTTCAGGTCAATCGGACAAATGGTTCTGAAGATATGGCCAAAATGGTAATTTTCCATCACAAAGCGCCACCTGGTGGCAAAATATTAAACCATACAAGTATGATGTCATCATGTGACACGTTGTGAGGTCATGACCTTGCAGTTGCACATAGTTTCATGTCAATTGGACAAATGGTTCCAAAGATATGGCAAAAATGGTGAATTTTATGTGACAAAGCTCCACCTTGTGTAAAAATTTTGAACCAAACAGGTATTACGTCATCGTGGCACACATCGTCAGGTCATAACCTATCATTTGCATGTGATTTGAGGTCAATTGACAAATATTTCCAGAGATATGGTAAAAACAGTGATTTTTCAGTTTTTGGCCCCTGGTGGCCAATCTAGAAAATTTTTATTGTCCAAATCGAATCAGTTCTTCTTCTTTATGATACTTACTTATATGCAAAACATGAAATTTCTAATTGAAATATTACTGAAGTTATCGCCTTAACACGCAGGGCGGCGCGGCGGTGGTCGGACCAAAAACATAATATCCCCGGAACGCCATTCGGCGTTCGGGGATATAATCACAACTAGCCTGCAAAACCACAACCTACAACCAGCCCGCAAAACCACTGCAACCACTAGCCTGAGAAACTACAAACTACAACCAGCCAGCAAAATCACATCCTACAAACAGCCTGTAAAACTACAACCTGCAACCAATGCCTCAAGACAATACTAATACTTCCTGGAAAGGTCCATCCCTCCCCAATAAATAAACAACAAAAACTACAGAGAAACCATTTTTGTGCATAAAAAAGGCATTTAACATATGATCTGGAATGATATTAGAATAGCTTTTATAATCGCAAGACACCCAGCTGGAGGGACTCACTTGCAACCCCCCGCCCAGCCCACCCCCACCCACAGCCCCCACTACACTCTTGTCCCCCTGGATGCAGCAGTGATTACTCAGCTCAGACTGGCCCATAGTCAGACGGCCTCAACCAGACACTCGCTCCCTTTAACAAGCAGAGGTAGGCAAAGGCAGACTCACCACTACACAGAGGGCCAGAGAAACTGCTCTCCAACAAGAGGCTGCATAGTCTTCTCATCATAAACAAATTATTCAGGACATACTCACTCATTTACACACATACACTCAGCTGCTCAACAGATCTACGGCAAGTCTGTCTGGCGGACAGCTGCTTTCTCTCTGTGCTCCACACGGGAGGGGTTTGGGGCTCTGGGGGAGTGGCCAGAGGAGAGCACATAGGCAGTGCTCACTTCTGTATGCACATATTAACACAAATAATGTAAATCGGTTTGATCCACTGATTTAGTGCGTGAATCCAATATTTTACAGCCTGTGAAATACAGTCATTGCACCCTTTTGCTTACGGAAATATTGTTTATTGACCATTTCATTATTTAAAATATTGAGCATAACAAACACCAAGGTCTGCTGAATTGTTTTCCTTAAATGTACAATGTAAAAAAATGTAATGTAAAAAAAAAAACATTTTTTAAACTGCTCAGAACTTCGTTGGTACCCCATTAAATATTTCTGTCGACTATTTGACAGCAAGCACAATGTTAACAAAAATGTTCATAAACATAAAAGCAAGACTTTCTGAAGTTCATAGGCAAAGGCTGTTGCTCATCTACCATCCATCTCTTGAAAGCTCTGCTCTAAATGGTAAAAAGACTATGCAATTTAAATGACCATAAAATAATAATAATCACATCTCAGAATATGAGTAAGACAAACCCGTAAAGCAAAGGACACACACCGCCATCACCAAAAAAAGGGAATGAATCGCAAACTTTTAGCCGCGACTTAACACCAAAGCGCAATCTAGTTCATGGTGCAAATTCCACACTTAAAAGGTTCACCCAGTTAGAAAAATTTTGGGATATTTTTTGAAGAAATGGGTCATATGTAGCAAATTAATATGCATCAAACTTTTGTAAATGCTTTCTGTAACTTTTTATCATTATTTGAAAACTAAAATTTGGTTTGTACGGTCCTAAGCCCCATCCCTCAAAAAAGTTGTTGCACACGGACCTCGTAGTCATGTGACCAGTAAGGTGTGAGAAGTAAATTGCGAACATTCCCAGATGATCGACCATTGCTTTGTTCTATACTGATAATTGATTTTGCCTTGATCAATCCTTGATTTTGTTGATTTTGAGATAAAGTTCATCAACATGCCAAATAGGTGTGTGGTGGCAGGCTGTAACAAGACTCCAAACGATAGAGTGAGTTTACATCACTTCCCAAAAAAGAGATGCCAAGTCTTACGCATTCGGTGGAGTCTCTTGCCTCTGAGTGGCATTCACCTTCCTGTGCTGTATTCAGCAATTTTTCAATCAACGCGCACTGGAGAAATTCACTTGCGGAATTGAAGTCATTGAGCATTAAGTTAATCAGTTTCACGTGCATTGCAGTGGATTTCCCCACTGGTGATACGGATATCAATTATGACTCGGGAATTCTCACGCTTGTTTTTACTGAGGGATTGAAAGCAATGGATTTGCATAAAAACATTTCAAATGGTCTTGTTTCATTTAAACAATTAAAACGATTATGGAACACATGCATTGTTTACCATCCCTGTGTAAAAGCACGGGAAGTCCGGAGTCATAATCGCTTTCCATGTTACTTGTGGTGAGGTTCACCTTTATGCAAGTGAAACTGAAACTTCAGTGCACAAGGATTTTATTTCCGCGTGAGAATCTTATTAATAAGCTTTCATTGAATAATTGTGGACTATGGTGAAAAATGCGTAGGACCTACGTCGAATGCGTGAGACTTGGCATCTCTGAGACCAGTTCTCGCGCTTACTCCCCACTTGCTCAGCTGCTACTCCGCCGCGCCGGCGCGGGAAGCCCATGGCCCAGGCCGGCTATATGGCTTTGGTGCAACATACATGCCAACTCTACCGCTTTTTGCGGGAGACTACCGCTTTCAGGGCGTTTCATTCTGAAAAAAAAAAAAAAAATGACCCAAAAGCTGTAGTTTACCGCCAAAAGCGGTAGAGTTGGAATGTATGGTGTAAATGTCTATGAGTGCTGTGAAGACGAGCTGACAAGTGAGCTTGTGTTTATGTTGCTTTGTTCGTAACTTAGTATCGTTGATCATTGTTGTTGATGATGACGTTCTAATTTTGCATTTGTGTTTGTTTCTGAAACACTGGCCATATCGTGATCCTAGTCACCAGGGACTACTAGGACTTCAGAATGGCACATATCCGAAAGCAAATCCCAAACATAAACACAAGCGACCGGTCCATGTGAGTATGAAGTTGCCGTGTTTCTCAGTCGCTTCTGTGTTTGAAGTCCAAAATTAGCACTCATTTTGTGTAGTATACAATGCAAGAACGCGTAAAACGACTGTACACGCATTTACAACCAATGCCAACTTTTCGTTTCGCAATCCCAGATGAGATCAGAGCTTTGTTCACGAAAAAGTTAAAAACCCACAAAATCAGGACATTTTGTGTAAAATCATTTCATTGTGTATGTAGAAAATGTATTGATAAGAACATTCGTCCCAAATAAGATAGAAAAGTTATAGTATTCTTTCACAAATTGGTTGTTGAAATGAGGAGTCAAGCAAGTCATTTTGTGTACAAACTCCGGTGCACCTTACTTCTCCTACGTGACAGCCGATTAGCCAATCACTCGCGAGTTTTAAGAAGAGGTCTCAAAGCGTCTAGTTTCTTAATTTTTTTGCCAGTATGACACACAATTATGAAATTTAAATGCTGGATTTGTGAATTACAGGCAATAATACATGTCTACAGTGTTTTTTTCCACCTAACTAAGTAGATCTTTAATCGGTGTACTTACACTATTATGACCCTCTTACAAATAAACTTAAATCTTCTAGGCGGGTAGTGCTATACAGGACATTCTTCTTGTGCTTCAGGCCTATCTATGAATCATGCCCCCAAGGACATAGATGTCTTCGAATGGGAAATATCTCTTCATGAGCCGAGTGTTTCAGACTTTATTTACACGGCTTTTATTTGAAAAGTGCCTTCGCCTCGAGGAAACTCTACCAGCTGACAGGAAGCTGTCGAGTCATTGGGACACAGCCAAAGCTCTGGTATCGTCCCAGACTGCGTGGCTGGACCATAAACTCCACCCCAAACGGAGAGGGCTCGGGTCACTGGAGATCGTAGTCAGAGAGAAGTCAGCGCAACTCCGCCTCTACCTACCCCCACACGAGTCTGATCTGACAGCTCAGCCAGACAGGGCGGGTGTGCGTGTGTGTTGAGTTGACGCAACGCTCTGTGTTTTCCAAGCTGGTGTTGCGAGGACTGGTGTGACAGCAGGGCCGAAGGGTTCCTAAAGCATATATCAGTGAGTAAAACTGTCTGCCCAGAGGGACAACTAAGTTAGACGTGGATTTCCATGACAATAGGTAAGGCAAGGGGCGCAGGCCAGCCGTGGCAGCGCAGAGCAAAATGCAATAACAAGGAACAAAGCTCGCCCTTTTTCAGGGCCAATTGCATCCCAACTGTGGGAACTTCGGGAGATAGCAAAATAAGTGTGAAGTGCACGGGGAGGGCTCGTAATATTTACGGTTTGCATACTTAAATAAGACAGAACACCATTATCGTTTATAGACATAAAATCCAATTCATACGGGGAAAACGCCTGAGAACGAGAATTTTCCAGAGTTTTAAGATCCTAAATTCTTAGCGCGTATGCGCACGTTTATCACGGGAAATCCATAATTGCCGAAACATTCACGTCTTTGTACTGCAGTGCAAGCTACGATCCTGAACCATACCTCCCCACTTGATTCGGTCACAAAAGGCGACCAAATGTCGGAGGCCAAGTGAAAAGCTACTGTGGAAAAAAACTTAACTGATCAGTACCTTTCAGTCGTGATATGGTGATCAAAGCCGGGAATGCGTTAGGCTCCTCTGTTTTTTAAACCAGCACTCATATGTCCACAATTAGGCTACTTAGTTCGATTAGCGATCCAACAACTAATTCGCTCAAGAGCGAAAAGCAAGTGGAAGGCTAGCCAACGAATATTTAGACCGCGTTACTATTAGTTGGTTTCTAAGCTCCAAGTACTCATTAAACCGCTCCGGTTGACAGAAATGCGTTTGCTGGCTTTGATTAAGTTTAGCCATTTCTTGCAAATAAGAAAATATGACACAACGATGGTTCAACACGCTGAAAATATTTTCCTCTATACATGTAGCCATGTTTTTCAACGCTGTTAAGTGCCATCTTCAATCAATATTTTAAATGAACGTTTCGTAACATCTATTTAAAAAATAAGCAACGGGTGAAGTTAATAAGATTGCCCCCAATTATTCACACAATTGCCACTCTCAGAATCTTGTGTTATAGTCAAGTTGGGCTTGTCCGCTTCTTATCACTTCTCAATCCTTATGTAAAGCAGTTTACGCAGTTCTTTTGATTTGTCGGCGAATAAACTAGCTTGCTAGTTATTCAGGCGAAGTACATGGGAAAAGGTGTTAAAGGGTGAGAAGATGTGCAACCTCACTGGTGTTCAGCTGACTTCTCACCAGTTATTCCCCGAAGCATTTCGCAGGGCATCTGACGTTTGACTGCAGTTTGTTTATGACAGCTTCAGGTATATAGGGCCGTTTCAAGAAAAAGAAAAGGCACACGATTGCCTGCACGTTTCATGGCGGCAGTTGGTCTTATTACACGTTAAAAAATCGAGACTCAACATCGTTACACCCCTTGAGCTAGACCAGACAGAGTACTAAAGATGGTAACGATGGCAGTCTTAACTCCCTAGAGGCGTGATATGAGGTCTGGGGCAGGAAACTGCTGACCCCGCCGTCTGAAGCGCATGATAAACAGCTTTGTTCCCCGCCGATTGTATAGGATTGTCCTGGGTGGAGCTCACCCACTCCTCTCGCAGAGTCACGCCCCCTGGTCTAGTTCGATAATCAGTCACGCAAATCCCAAAACAAACACTTTCCCTATTCTATAGCCGTCATCATGGATATGAACAACCCTCCTCATCACCTGCAGTTCCCCCACGACTGGATGCATTCCACCAAGTGCACCAGTTAAGGGGGAGAACTGCACATTCCTGTAAATTTTACAGGCTGAGAGGGGTGAAGTCACAACTTCTGAAGACCTCTGCCCCTGTTGTTTCATAACTCATTTTATTTTCATGTGGTATAGATGTCAACACAAATGGGCAAGGACCCATGGATGGGGGAGCACTGACACGAGCACGAACCTATTGGCAGGCAGCAGTGACACAGGCATGAACACTGATCTACAGGCTGGCAGCAATGACACGGACAATAGCATTGACCTATAGGCAGGCAGCACAGATACAGACATAATCACTCACCTATAGACAGCCAGCACTGACACAGACATGGGCTCTAACCTTGAGCACTGACGCAAAGACAGGAACACTGAGCCACAGACAAGGGCACTGATGAGAAGGAGTTCAGACCAATAAACAGGGAGCATAGACTCACAGACCAGACGCACTGACCCATAAACATGGAGTACTGACGCATCAATAGGAAGCGCTGACAGGGAACACCAGACCAACAGACATGGAACACTGACCTGCAAATATAAAGAACTGGCTCAAAGATGCGGAGCACTGCCTCAAAGATGGGAAGCATTGACCTATAAATGGAGCACTGACCCACAGACATGCAGCAGTGACTCACAGACTGTGAGCACTGATCCACCACTTGTGAGCACTGACCCACAGAAAGGGAGCACTGACCCACAGATGAAGAGCACTGACAAGAAGCACTGAGCCACAGACAGGGAGCACTGACCCACAGACTGAACACGGGCCTAGACAGGGAGCACTAACCCAAAGATGGGTAGCACTGACAAGGAGCATTATCAAACTAACAGGGCGCACTGACTTACTGACTAACCAACTCACAGAGAGGGCCCACTGACCGTGAGCACTGACTCACAAAGGCAGCAACCTATAGCCATGTGTAATGACTTACTGACATAAGCATTACTCACTCACAAACTTCAACATGTCTGCTCTGTAGAGTCGATAAGCACAGCCTAGGACCAGTGAGAATTATAAATGATTACCAAGCAGCTTGAGTGCAAACACCAGGCTTATACCCTTTGTAATTCAGCAGTGATCCTCAGCATCAGAAACTAGAACCTTCTGAATGTACATTCTCAAAAAAAAAAGCATCCACTTCAGGAGAGTCCAAGATGAAACCAAAGCACACAAATATCTATGTGGTTGCTGTTCTGACTCAGCCACAGTCGTAAACACAACCTTTTTGGATCATAGAAGTGGCCAGCCAGCACCATGGCCTTTTTATAAACAATACTGGTCAATGTGAATTGAAATCCATAGCGGAAAGACTTGACCTAGCTGTCGCTAGCATTTGCAGACAGACTGAACATAGTCCCAGACATAACATCGTCTGCGAGAGCATGAGCAGTCAGACTGGAAAAACCACTCCCACCCCGCCAGGAATCCATTCGGGAACAGAAAAAAACATTAAACTAATAGGGGGAAAAGCCTGAGAAAATAGCAGTATAGGCGAGTGATGTGGGATATGCACTGTGCTGGTAAACTTTGCTCCTGAATGATGAATGCGGGTCGAGAACAGGCTAAGCAGATCCCCTACAGGTTCCTGAAAAGAAAGCAGCCATTTCAGGCCGCAAAAAAACACTTTCCTACTGGGCCAATGCCACAGGGTTGAGACCACAGGGCTGACATCTGAGGACCGAGACTGCAGGGCCAAGACCAGTGGACCGAGACCACAGGGCAACTACCTGTGGACCGAGACCGCAGGGCCAAGACCTGAGGATCGAGACCGCAGGGCTGAAACCTGAGGACGGAGACCACAGGGCCGCTACCTGTGGACCGTGACCACAGAGCCAAGACCTGAGGACCGAGACCACACGGCTGAGACTTGAGAACCGAGACCTGAGGACCGAGTCCGCAGGGCCGAGATCACAGGGCTGAGACCTGAGCGCCGAGACTTGTGGACCAAGACCACAGGGCAGAGACCTGAGGGCCGAGATCTCTGGACCGAGACTGCAGGGCCAAGACCTGAGGACTGAGACAGCAGGGCCGAAACCTGTGGACTGAGACAGCAGGGCCGAAACCTGTGGACCGAGATCACGGGGCTGAGACCAGGGGAACGAGACCGCGGGCCCGAGACCTGTGTACCGACACCACAGGGCTGAGACCTGAGGACTGAGGCCTGTGGATTGAGACCGCAGGATCGAAACCTCAGGATTGAGACCTGAGGACCGAGACATAATTCAGGAGGTATTCCATGTCTCCTCTGTCCCCTATGATAGGTGTGAATGAGCTGGTCCAGCCAATTCAGCCCTCGGACACTTCTACTCCCAAAGCCCAGCTCCTACCTCTCAGGATTCCCAACCCATTCCTCTTTCCCAATCACAGTGCTTCAGGTCTAAGTCAAGGCAGAGGAAGATGCTGCAACCAAAACAAAGCCACATGAGCTTGGACAGGCAGACCGTGAAGGAAAAACAAAATCAGGGGAAGAATGAGACATTTTCTAAACCAGACCGCACAAAAAAACACAAGCACTGTCACCATGACAGCAAGATTAAAACACGAGCCAAACACTTTGAAATGGGATATGAACACTATGGCATACATGCAGTCGCTTTTTACCCAGATACACATTTGTGGCCTGGCCCATGATTTTATGGATTTTAACGCAAGCCTGTGGTTATCATCCTCACAAAATGTGACTACTTCTTTTGCTAATTAACCCTTAGAGCGCTGAAATAAATTTTCTAAAAAATTACAATTAAGTGATCTTGTGCTGTTGAAAACCTGTCATGTGGCAACTTGTTTAAAAGAGTTCCACTGCGGGAGCTTTGATTTTTTGACAGCTTGCTTCATTGAGCAACAATAGCTGCATTTAGCGCTCTAAGGGTTAAGGGTATCAGTTTCTTTGAGCAGTACACAATACATTTTATTTATAAAAAGGCTGTTTGATTTCTTCACAGACAGTGCATTACTGGATCTAGCACCGTCGCAGTCGCCCCCCGAGTGTCGTTTCGAAGCAGGGTGTGCGGCTGTGGGTGACCACTCCAGCTGGAGGTGGGTCGCTGCCCCAGTCACCATGTCTGGGGTGAATGTGGGGACCCCTCCTTTGTGGGTCCCTGCACTCATTGGTATTCGGCAGCAGGGCACATATTGTCTGGGGCCTGCCCTGCACCCAGTGTCGGCTGTCAGTCTAGACGATGACAACAATAGCTGTCACCAAGGGGGGATCTGGCGGACGGGCGCGGAGGGAACTCCCAACTCCTCCCACCCCCCCCCCCCGCCCCCGAAGCCCCACTTTAGGGCCTCCTCCTGCCGTTTTCTCTAGAGAGTTTGGGAATGATTCCGATTCCACGGGAATTCACTTAAATCCAGCTGGCAGTAACACAGCCTCAGGCCGGTGGAGCCATGCTAAGTGCCTGATATTTGTCAGAGACTTTATGAAACGGGACAGAGGAGTCGCCTCGGGGGGTTATGTGGGCTACGAAAGCCCTGAAACATTCGGCGTGCTGAAGTAGCTCCGATGCGGACTCATCTCTAAACACTCCAGCCAAATGGCCACTCGAGCTCCAAAAGGAGATGGGGAAAACAGAGGCTGCGGATGAATCATGCGAAGTGAGCTCAGACTGTGGGATGAGCTGTTCAAACCTCAGCAGCTCACTCCTGGGTCATCTGCTCCAGCGACAGAGCAGCTGCTGGGCAGAGAATGGGACGAGCACAGATCACAGCACGATCGGCCTCTTCAGCAATAATGAACTTCTCACAATGGCAAAATTCACAAGGGCTCCTTCTCCAAGAACTCTGCTGTACAAGGTAGCCAAAAGGCATCTAAAACTAGGTAATAGGAGAAAAAAAATGTATCTGAAAGCCAATCCACATCTAAGGCAAAAAAGGCAAATAGGTGAAGGAAATGGAATCTGTGGTGCAGATTTCATAAATACAAGTGGTTGCCACTAACATAGCAATATCCCCTCGCCTCAATTTTATGTGTCCGTACGAATGTACGGACGGACAGAGCCCAATGCTACATCCCCCACTTTGTGCTAATCGCGCGGTGGGGGATAGTAAAAATAAACTCAGAAAGTCAACACATTAGGTCAACAACATTGAATATGCTTTATTATGACTTTTGCGGATCTTTTTCATTGTTACTTCTGCAATTAGAATATGCAATGTTTAATTTTCCAATTGAGAGGTTGATGAAGTATCGACATGGCTATGTTTATTTTGACAAGTCGTCACCTTCATCACCTCCAGGAAACATCAGAATTTTGGGGGTCGTCACAGGTATCTAACATGAAAAGAATCCAGTCAACAGTTCTTGAGATATTGGAATTTATGCTTTGTGACCTTGAAATAAAGGTCAAGGTCACCAAAACCGCATGGTACCTTTCCCCCACTGGGATGAACCTAAGTACCAAATACGAGAAGAATCTAGTCAATAGTTCTTAAGATATTCAAATTTATGATTTGTGACCTTGAAATGAAGGTCAGGGTCACCAAAACAGCATGGTACCTTTCCCCCATTGGGATGAACCTAGGTACGAAATATGAAAAGAATCTAGTCGCGGATTCTCAAGATATTCAACTTTATGTGTTCGTACGGATGGACCAAGATACTCAAATTGAAGCTTTGTGACCTTGAAATGAAGGTGAAGGTCATTAAAACTGCATGGTACCTTTCCCCCACTGAGATAAACTTAGATATCAAATATGAAAAGAATCTAGTCAACGGTTATTAAAATATCTACATTTATATGTTTGTATGGACGGACGTTCGTATGTACTTACGGACAGAGCCCAATACTATATCCCCTGCTTCGCGCTAAACGCGTGGCAGGGGATAAAAATACTCATTCTCTCAGTTCAGATTTGCTGTAAATACGCTCACCCTTTCAGTGCAGATTATTTTTTCAATATTCACTTCATTCAATCTGGGTCGGATTTAAGAAAATCAGATTTGTGCTGTTCAAACTGTCTTTAACAGATCGCATACAGGTCACATATGGGCAACAAAAAAAAAAAATCGGATTTGGGCCACATTTGCCTGCTGTCTGAACATAGCCCAAGTTATTTCTCAAACAAAGTTCAAAGATTTTGTGATGAAATGAAGCGCTGTGCCAATACAAGTAAAAGCCCCACTTCAGCTCCAGACTGCAAAAGCAACACCTTTTATTTCTCCTCTACAAGTCTGGCCCTAACTATTATTGACTGTCATTTTCATAGTTGTAAACGAAGAACAGCCATGAGAAGGGATTTCAGACCGGTATCACATCAAGGCACTTCCCTTTTCTTTCATTACCTCCGCCAAGGAGGTTATGTTTTTGGTGGCGTTTGTTTGTTGGTTTGTTTGTGTACAATATAACTCAAAAAGTAATGGACAGATTTTGATGAAATTTTCAGAGAAGGTGGGTATTAAGTCAAGGAACAGGTGATTAAATTTTGCCATATCTAGGCCAAAGTACTGCAAAATACGCCAAAGTTCAAGATTTCAAGTCTTTCCAATGGGCCGGAGTTCCAATCGCCGTGCTTCTGGATTTGCAGCCCCCTGGCGGAGGTCTGCGCTCTCTGAGTGCTTTTCTAGTTATCCAAGTGATGGAATGAGTTGATAGATGGACAAGATAAAATAAAACATCGCGTAAATAGTAGTCCAAGTGTAAGACAGGCTCAGGTCAGACACGGACCAGTCGCAGGTTTGCAGTCAATTGGACCCTAACTAGAAGCAGGCCAGACACAGGCTGAATACAGGCACAAAGCAGGTCATTCCAGAGATTGGCCAGACATAGGCCAGAAAAAGGCTAGCTACAGATCAGAAGCAGATAAAACTCAGGTTAGACCCAGGAGAGTGATTTACTGACTCTCTGGCTTCTGAGGAGTGACAGACATGCAGATTATGAAAGAGGTAAAGGTGTAACTCAAAGCTGAGCCTCTGAGATTTCAACACCACGGTCCCAGTAAAATGAGCTCACAGCCGAGACACTGAGATTTCAACACCACTGCCCCAGTAAAATGAGCTCACAGCCGAGAATCACAGGTTTCGACACTATGGCCCCAGTAAAATGAGCTCACAGCTGAGACTCTCAGGTTTCAACACCTCAGCCCCAGTAAAATGAACTCACAGCCGAGACTTTGAGGTTTCGACACTACGGCCCCAGTAAAATGAGCTCACAGTCGAGACTGAGATTTCGACATCATTGCCCCAGTAAAATGAGCTCACAGCTGAGACTCTCAGGTTTCTACACTATGGCCCCAGTAAAATGAGCTCACAGCCAAGACTTGAAGATTTCATCACCAACGCCCCGGTAAAATGAGCTCACAGCCAAGTCTGAGTGTTTTAACACCATACCCCAGTAAAATGAGCTCACAGCTGAGACTCAATTTCAACACCACCGCCCCAGTAAAATGAGCTCACAGCCAAGTCTCTCTGAGTGTGTTAACACCATATTCCAGTAAAATGAGCTTATAGCCCAGTTTCAAATGTTTCAAAACTACAATCCCAGTAAAAGGACCGATGACCCTTTGCTGTGAGATGATTTCTTCATTTCCAAATCCATTGCCTTTAATAATTCCCACCAAGGCTTTTGATAAGTGCCTTAAACACAATGTATGTGACGGGCACATTTAAGTCTCGAAAATAAATAATAAATGAAATTTAAGATAAAAAAAAATGGCCTCAAGTTGTCAGTGGCAAAAACTATGACATTTATCTCCACAGAGTCTTGCACTAGCAACGAGAGGTGGCCAAAATGAAGGAAGAAAAAAGGCCATTTCGTGAATGAACAATGCAAAGACAAAACACTAATTAAATCTGCTGAAAAGGGGGGGGGGGGTATTTTTGTGGCAAAAAGGACAGTCTGACTTTAACACAGACAACAATCATGAGTCTGATGAGAGGTTGTGTGTCTCACAGACGGTGTCGAGTCAAACGGCAGGAACAATAGCTCCCCCACACCCAGACCCTCCCAGCGACGTGACAATGAACCACCTCCCCTTGACCCCCGACCTTTAACCCTCTGCCCCAACCTTCAGTGTTCACACGCACCCTCGTCGCTGGGAAACCTCACCAACCCCCATCGCCCTACAGACACCATGTAAAAGTGGTTGCTCATGCTGAATTTTATTTGCATAAATCTGAATTCCTAAAACAATGGATGTAGGGTGGGACGTGAACCCGCCACAGACAGGGCAGAAATATGGGCAATTTACATAGCAGCCAACTGCACAGTAATAGAGCAAAATAACCTGTACACATTCGGACCAATCCAATCACCACTTACGCAAAATATAAAAAAATGCATAATGCCTGGCAGTAGCACAAATCCAAAGTCACACTTCCACCAAAAAGAGGAAGAAAGCTTTAATAAACAATAAATAAAAAGAAAACTACCTCCCCCCCTCCCCCAAGACTGACCCGGTCGGCACAAAACACCCCCAACAAATGAGATCTGACACACAGACGCAGAACACACCCCTTTAAAAGAGGACGTCTCAGTCCCCGGCACACAGTCAGTAAATACTGTGTGTGGATGCAGAGGCGGCCGGGATCTGTTTGTTTTGATCCCTCGCGTCTGTGACGACAGGCTGCTTTCCCCATCCCTTTCCTGTCTCTACACGCAGCCAGCAGCTGCTTCCTGCCTGCAGGCCTCTAATATTATATCAGTCACCACACGCACCATACACAGTACTCACTCACACATTACAATACACGAAACCCACACTCACCACAGACACGACAGGCAGAGACACAGTGCATACACACACACCCTCCTGAGCCTATCCGACAACATCTTTCACTCACCTACCATAGCCAGCACTGACAGCATAGTCCCCAGTTAGGATATTCCTATAACGCTTTGCCACAAATAAGTGTTACAGTGGGTTGTTAATCCACATGCAGAATTTTGCACGAAACAGTTTACAAGTTGTCCATAAGACCCTTCTGCTGGATAACCAAGTGCAAGCTGTACTGCTCCAGTACAGTGTAAACACAATTTCCACTGCATGAGCTGGGTATCTTAAATGCATCTTCATTCAGAAAGATACTAGTGCACAGCGGGCAACTACAGTAGCTGCTTTAGGGCCATGCGGACAAGCTGGAACAGGAATGCGGTGAAGATTTGTGAGGAAATTTCAGGGGATTCAGTCTGGTAGGTCTACACTTCCTGCTTATTCCCGAAGTTAAGCTGTGCGCAGCCAAGTTCTAGAAAAGACCAAGTGGTTTTTTATCAGATTTTCAAGAGGCACATTTCTTCCAACCAGTCTGCGCGGTTTTGGACCATCTCATTGTAAACCCTAATAGTGTGGTGAACTCAAATATTTTGTAAAAACTGATTACCTTATAAAAAACTATGTAGGCCAACTTCAATGCATTGTGTTGAAGGAACTTATAGAAAATAAGGTTAAGTTATTTATTACATGTTTTTAAGTGCTGTGAACAGAAGAGCATTGAGTTGACATACTTAATTTTTTGTAGTAATCGGTTTCCACAAGACATTTGAGTTCACCACACTTGTCAGGGTTTACAGTGTGGTGATAGTTCAGAGATCCATAGTCAAATCCTCTGTCCTGAAATATAATAAGAATGGGCCCCAAAAACCAACTCCTCAGTAGAGACAGTAATTTGTTAGTCATTTTGGTATGGACTGTATACTCCTTACTTGTTTTAAACAGTTTTTTGAGTGAAGACTGGTCTGGTCTGGAGTTGTAAGCAGCAGTTCTTTTCTGAAATGGGTCATCAGTTCCCACCTCTTCTCCCACTCTCACAAGACCAAGGAACTTTGGTTCCACTCAACCCTCCGACACTGATTTTCATAGTGGATACAACAGGAGACACTGAGAATTTAACTCTATTACCGCAGTCAGGGAAGAGCAGGAGAGAGAGAAGGAGACAGAGAGAGATGGATTTTGGAATATGCTGCCCTCACACTCACTGAGAGAGCCACGCCGGCCCCAGGGCCCATAACAGGGGCTCTGGGCCAAAGCAGTTCCTAAATAAATGTCAACCAGAGAGCAGACCAGAGGGGGCTGTAAAATAGATGAAATCCTGAGAGAATTGCAAAGCGGATGGCAGGAAAAGAAGGGTGTTAGCGTGCAAGTAGGTTATCCTGAATGAGAACACCAGCACACAACACACTCCTGTTCATCGGAGTACCACCTGTCAATCATGGTCATGGTGTGTTTGCATGCCTCATTGTGATGTATGCCTTCACCAAAATTTGCACATTTGCTACCAATATGTCTTGGGATATGTATGTATATGTATGTGTATATATGTATGTATGTGTGTGTGTATGTGTATGTGTATATATATATACATATATATGTTTTTTTTTTTAAACCGTAGATCTTATTGAGGGAGGGGGGGGGGGGGGGGTTAAAAGGAGATTCTGTTCTGTTTTTGAGTGCTGTATTATGTTTATGAACGTGTTTTCATTAAAGTGGAAAATCAATATATAAAATATTTGGGGAAAAAAAAGGTGATTGTGTCACATGGGTCATGCAATTTCCCTTCAGGGGGGACTATACTGAGTCACACACAGGACAGGACTGCGTGGTTAAAGAGGACTGTACTGAGTCGCTAACACAGGGTAGAGCTGTGTGGTTAAAGAGGACTGCACTGAGTCACACACAGGGTAGGACTGTATGGTTAAAGTGGACTTCACAGAGACACCCCCAGGGCAGGACTGTGTGGTTAAACTGGACTTCACAGGGTCACACATGGGGCAGGACTGTGCGGTTAAAGTGGAGTTCACAGAGTCACACACGAGGCAGGACCGTGTGGTTAAAGTGGACTTCACAGAGTCACACACGGGGCAGGACTGTGTGGTTAAAGTGGATTTCACAGAGTCACACACGGAGCAGGACTGTGTGGTTAAAGTGGACTTCACAGAGTCACACACGGAGCAGGACTGGGTAGTTAAAGTGGACTTCACAGAGTCACACACGGAGCAGGACTGTGCTGTTAAAGTGGACTTCACAGAGTCACACACGGGGCAGGACTGTGTGGTTAAAGTGGACTTCACAGAGTCACACATGGAGCAGGACTGTGCGGTTAAAGTGGACTTCACAGAGTCACACACGGAGCAGGACTGTGCGGTTAAAGTGGACTTCACAGAGTCACACACAGAGCAGGACTCTGCGGTTAAAGAGGACTGTACTGAGACACACTGAGCAGAAATGCACGATTGAAGAGGACAACACTGAGTCATACACATCGCATAGGATTGTGGGATTAAAACGGAAGACACTGAATCACAGTCTCGGAGTCTCGCAGTCTGAAGAGGACGATCTGCAGCTCAAAGGTACCAATGGAAACAAACACAAGGGCCCTGATCCAGTTCTCATCCATAAATTAATCTGACCTATAGAAGGGTTGGAAACAACTCTCGTGCAAATCTTAGGGCACTGTTTGAACACTAAACAACACTGTATTGTTTGTAATCTAACCCTCAACACTATGTCCATCTGTCTGCCATTAACTCTCTACACTTTTTTCCTCCATCTACACATTAACTATGTGCCACGTACGCCACGTCCAACTGTCAGCATATTAACCCTGAACACCATATCTATCAGCCTGCACATTAACTGTCTACACCTCGACAATCCATCTGCACATTATCTCTACACCACGTCTGCCTGACTGCTCATTCACTCCACACAATGGTCTGTCAGCACATGAAAGCTCTATACCGGTGGTTCCCAACCCAGTCCAGGAGGACCCCCTGTTCTGCATTTTTTTGTTGCAGCTTTCATCTTGCACACCTAATCCATTTAAGGCCCAATGCTCCTTCATACACACTCTGTTCAGGTAGATTTTTTTCAGTCAATCAGCATGAAGCCCTTAAATGGTTCAGTTGTGAAAGAGTAGAGCTGGAGCAAAAACCTGCAGGGCAGGGGGTCCTTGAGGACTGGGTTGGGAACCACTGCTCTGTACAACATCCTTCGCAACAACCTTTCTTCACCATGTCCATCAGCCTGAACATAACCTCTCTTGACTGTTTGCCTGTCTGAACATGACCTTTCTACATCATCTCCATATGACTACACATGAACTCTCTACACCACATCCGCATATCTGCACATTAATTCTCAACACCATGTGTCTTGACACCAAGTCAGTCTGTCTGCTTATTGACTCCCTACACGATGTCCATCTGTCATAAACACTGTTTGTTTGAACAGCAATATATGCAATCCCAGTGTAAAAACATGCCAGAATTTGAGTCCCCTGCCTTAAGGGGGCCTGGACGGAAGGTCAAGAATTGGGGCGTACCCATCTCCGCACACACCACTAGGGAATCTTTGAAGCATTCATCCTCATCCTGGGCTGAGAAGGATGCCACAGAGTAGTAGTCTAAGTACCCTGAACACCATCCAAACTGGACTGGCACGCTGCCCCTGTAGGGCTAAAAAAAGGACTGGGCTAGCACAGACAGCTGGGTTCTGCGGCTTGGCAGTGGGAGGCGAGGTGACCATGTCCGAAGACAAACAGAAACTGGAACCAAAATGGAGGACATAAAAAATAGGGGCGCCACAAGGGAAAATGGACTGCTGTAGCCACTGCTCAGTGATTCCCCGACTTGTAAGGCAAGGGGCAGCGTGCTTTAGCAGAGCATGACATAAGAGAGAGAATAATTACACAGGCAGTAGAGCACTACAGCTCAATAGATGGGTATTGTAACTTGTGTCTGGTATTGCTGTGCTATTAGTTGAGTATGGCTATGCTAGTAGAGAAGCATAGTATAGTTGCGCTAATAGTTCTGTATGGTATAGCAGTGCTAATAATTGTATGCAGTATAGCTGTACTAATAGTTGTGTACAGTATAGTTGTGCCAATAGTTGTATGCAGTATAGCTGCACTAATAGTTGTGTTCAGTATAGCAGTGCTAATAGTTGAGAGCGGTATGGATGTGGTAGTAGTTGAGTATAGTAGCGTGATGAAAATTCGCTTAACAAAATGAAGCTGCATCAGAAACCAAGTACTATTCAAGTATTTATTTCAAGCAATATTGGATCATATAGATTAAAATAACTAAACAGTTAATATATGGTAAAAACGAAAATAGTAATGTCTTTTTGAGAGAAGAAAGTCAATATCTAGTAGTACCCTTTGTATTGATTAGAGCATTTAATCTCTCACGCATAGGTTTCACATTTTTTTAAATTTCCTCACGTGCCGAACCATTCCATAGGTAGGTATGGCTGAGCCCATAGTTAAGTGAGGAATCACTGTGCTAATAGTTGTGCACAATATAGTTGTAGTAATAGTCATGCAAGGCATAGCTGTGATAACAGTTTTGTAAGTATGGCTATGCTAAATAATCAAAAATGTTGGATGAATCAACCCCCATAAACATACAGTACGGCATTCAAGATCTGGCCCTATTAAAATGCATTACTGCATCTGGGTTCTGACCACTTATAGTACACTGCCTGGCCACAAAAAAAAGTTGCATGCTAAAATATTTTGTTGGACCACCTTTAGCTATAATCACAGGGTGCAAATGTCGAGGCTTTGTTTCAACAATCTTACAGAATGTTAAAAAAAAAACATTTTCAACCAGAGTTGCATACATTTTTGGCCCAGATCTTGTTATGATGATGGGCGAGTCAAACTACACCATAAAGTCTTCTCCAGCACAACAACAACTTTTAATTGGATAAAGTCAGGAGTCTGTGGTGGCCAATTGATGTGTGAAAATTATTCTTCATGCTCACTGAACCACTCATTCACAATTTGAGCCCCATGAATCTTGGCATTCTGATCCTGGAATATGTCTGTGTCGTCAGGAATTTATAAATCCCCTGATGGGATAACCAGGTCAGTCAGTACATTCAGGTAGTAGGCAACCTAATTGCTGTGTAATTTTGCCGAGCTGAGAACTGACCAAGCTAAGCACCCCCAGATAATAACACTGCCTCCAGAGGCTTGCATAGTGGGCACTAGGCATGACAGGTGCACCACTTCATGGGCCTCCTTTCTTACCCTGATATGCCCATCGCTCTGGAATGGGTACAATCAAGACTTTCCAGGCCGTAATACCTTTTTTCTTCGCTCCACAGACCAATCTTTATGGTCCCTAGCAAATTGAAGTTGTTTTTTTCCTGATTTGCATCACTGAAAATTGAAGCACCTATTACTAAAACCCCATAAGTCACACTTGACTCGACTTGTGGGGTTTTAGTAATCAGTGCTTCAATTGGCTTTATCGTGGCCCCGCAGTCATTTATTCCCAATCCTGCAAATTGGGAATGCAAATCAATCATTCGTGATTTTTTTCCAACCCATTTATTTCTCTTGCAAAGCTGATGGTTCACCACCATCCTTCCAGGTTTTAATGTTTTGGACAGTTCTCAACCCAATTCCAGTGATCTCAGCAATCTCCTTAGTTCCTTAGTTGTTTTCTTTGCTTGACACAACCATGGGACATGTCTTACGAAATGGTTTTTAAAGAAACGAGAAGCTTAAAACTGCTAAAAACTTTAAAAAAATTATTGCCAGCTGAGAAATAATAATCAGTGCAATAATGATTCAATCTAAGGCGAATTAACATTTGCAGATTGAAATCCAATCGGCTACTTATTTCTTTTGGCCATGTGGCCTACTATATTCAGTGACATAATTGTCATCCAAAATTCTAAAAATACAGTGAAATCATAATTCATTGGACAGTGACACATTATTTTGGTTCTGTACTCAAGCACTTTGACTTTAAACGGATAAAATGACAAAGAGCTGGAAGTGCAGACTGTCAGCTTTTAATTGAGGGTGATTTCATGAATCATTTGAAAACCACAGCACTTTCTTTACACAGTTGCCCCTATTTACAGAAGCATCAAAAAACTAGACAGTCTGTCGCCTGCCGGTTAGCGTACATCCCCCAACCCCCTAAAGCAATGACTCCAGAAATTGAGAAGCTTTGTGACCTCACTGCACACAAGGCCCACACCAAATATGAAACAAATCGGTTAAAATTTGTGGCCTGGGGAGCGCTCACAACCAAATCTCTGCGAATGCAGCAGGACGATACGTTAATACGTTATTTTAATTTGTTCACATCTCCTTAACATGCAATGACTGCTTAAACTCTGTGATGCACAGACATCATCATAGGCTGGATATTTTCCCTGGTGATGCTCTGCCAGGTCTGTACCACAGCAATCTTCAGATCCAGTGCATTTTGGGGATTTTTCACATTTAGTCTCCTCTTCAGCACAAAAGATCAGTGTTCAGTAGGACTCAGATCTGGTAATTGACTCAGGCCAATAGAACCAAATTAACAAAAAAATCTGTCACAGTCAGGTGCCAACTGTACTGAGATATAAATCTTGAGCCATATCAACCAGTCCCATCTTCAACACGTGTGTGTGTGTGTGTGTGTGTGTGTGTGGGTGTGTGTGTACACACAGACCTGCAGATTGTAGGACAGATGAGGCAGGACTTCATACGAGAGAGATGGAACAAGTGTTCCCGTCCAGAGCAGACATGGACGTGTGCTCACATGCTTGGCATGGAACACTAAAGTAAGCCCTGGGGTTCTTTCTTTCCAGTGAATATCTGCAGTAGTTCATACTTCCAGCACCCAATCTCACACCCAGTCGTCCCCCACCTGCCACTTTTAGACCCATCTGCCCTCCAGCCGCCATTCACATCTGGCCTGCACTCATATCTAGCCACCCTCCAGGCGCTACTTTCACATCCAACCATCCTTCACCCACTACCCTCACATCCACCCACCTTCCAACCACCACTCACATCCACCCACTGTCTTCCCACCACTCTCTCATCCACCCACCCTCCACCCACCACCCTTGCCTCCACCTACCTTCTACCCCCCACTCTCACATCCACCCATCCTTCACCCACCGCTCACACATTCACCTGACTTTCACTTGCCATTCTCACATCCACCCAACCAGCCCCCCACTTATCCATCCTCCACCCACCACTCTTATGTCCACCCACTCACCACCGCACTTTCACGCCCACCCACCCTACACACACCACTCTCATATCCACCCACCCTCCACCCACCACCCTCAAATCCACCTGCCCTCCACTCACCCTCCAACTGACACTCTCAAACCACCTACCCTCCACTACCACTCCACCCACCACCTTTCACCTGCTTCTCTCACATCCTTCCGCTCTCCACCCTCCACTGTCACATCAAATCGCTTTTTTTAGATTGTGGCATCATGTGCTGCTTTTTTTTTTCTTTTAATAAATTTGGCATCTCCAATCCCACCCTAATCTGGATTGGCCAATCCCAGAGCTATGTACAAGGCTTGCGAGTATGCAACCCCCTATTGCCAACTCAGGAGAGAGAGACAATTCACGGCTCTCCTCCGAAGCAGGCGCCTGTCAGCCCCTGCATGTTTACATTCATTGGTCGAAACTATCGCAAGTTCAGAACAAGAGCGGAGGATACCTAAACAGCTTAGAATCTCACTGACAAGCGCCCGGCTGGCCAACAGGAGGCACTTGAGCAACGAACAAGGCAATCATTTTTAATTTCCCTTCCCAGCAGTCCCTTCCCTATTTGCATCCCAACAGTGCATCAGTCAGCTGAAAAAGCTGCCGACCACTGCTGGTTGGTATGACCGGGGATTGAACCCACACCGTAGTAGTCACTTCTACTGCGGCAAATGCGGCGCCTTCACCGAATGTGCTGCTTTTTCACTGCTTCACAATGTTTACAGGCTCTCATTCAATGGTGTCTCGATTCACTAAGGCTGGCAGTCATCACACTGAGGTATAGATAGTGAAATTGAACCCAATAATCATTTAAATTTGTTTTAATCATTGATTTAGCGACTAAAGTGGGAATTACTTTTTGCCCCTCAGGCCAGGTAGGTTAGATAGCTGTTTTTCTATCAATAAATGGAATCATCATAATCTATAAACAACATTTTGTGTTTACTCAGGTTATCTTTGTCTAATAATAAAATTGGTTTAATAATCTGATATACTTCAATATTACAATATACAAAAATAGAAGACATTGGTTTGGGGATGAATACATTTTTGCAACGCTGAATTCTAAAACACACCTCTGCTGAAGCAAAGCATAACTAAAGCACAGTTTTCTGAAAAACCACACAGCTCCCCAGCTTGCTGAATCAGAGTCTCACTGAAACACATCTACAAAGAAAGACAGCTATACTGAGGCAAAGATCTACCAAATCATAGCTCTACTGAAAGACAGCCAGACTGAAGGACAGATCTACCAAAACACAGCTTTACTGAGTCACAGCCTGACTGAACAACAACAAGACTGAAGCATAGCCCAACAAAACTGCAGTTCCATTGAAACACATTCTACTGAAACAAAGCTGACCTGAAATAAAGCAAAACTGAAGCACAGCCCTACCAAAGCTGTCTTACTGAAGTACAACTCTATTGAAGCAAAGCTTTACTGCAGCACTTTAGTGAAACACAACTCAAATGAAGCACAGCTTCACTGAAGTATAACCCTACTGAAGCACTACTCCAGTGAAACAGAGCCCCACCGCAACACAACTGAACTGAAGCACAGCCCGACTGAAACACAACCCAGCTGAAGTACAGATCTACAGAAACACAGTCCTGCCGAAATGCAGTCGGACTGAAGCATGACCCAACTGAAACACAGCCCTGCTGAAAAACAGCTCAACTCTGAAGCACAGCCTGACTGAAACAAAGCCCAACTGAAACACAGTTCCTCTGAAGCACAGCTCGATCGAAACAATGCTACACTGAAGCACACTCTGCTGAAGCACAGCCTACTGAAAATCAGCTCTCTTGAAACAGTCCTAACTGAAGCAAAGCTCCACCTAACCACAGCCTGACTTAAAACCAGTGGGTCTCCATTCTGTGTGAAGTTCCAGCTATCAACAATAATGGACGAACTGACGAGAACCCAAAGGAATCTTCAAGTTCATTAGTGTTTCTCACACAGACCCTCCAACCTTTAATGACTATACATCAAACCAAGTAGTCAATTCAATTCAAACAATGATTTGCAACTGATTTTCTTCAAATCTTTTTTTGATAACTTTTTATGACGTCAAACTTAGAACGAATTTCTGACCTAAATCAATTCCAGCACAAAAAATTGATGAAGTGACAATGTCCCATATTTTGTTTGTTAAATATGGCTGGGTTTAAGTTATAATAACATTAGCTTGCTCCAAACAATAAGCATTTAATTTAATGACTCAGATGGGCGGATGCCTCCCCTAAGGTACACTAGTTTGTCGTGAAGGAAATTTCTGGAATTTTTCATGAAATTTTAACTGAAGTGATCCCATCTTAAATATATAGAGACATCAGCTAAAACGAGACAATCCTATTCTCATACAACTCTTAAAAAGCCCAGAGAAACAGGGATTTTACGAATTGGCCATAAACAGGTGGCTAATAGTTAAAAAATTACAAAGCTATATCCACACCAATATATGTTCATTTTAGAGCGGCGTTTTAAAACGAAAACTATCCCCGTCCACGCTAAAATGCTATTCCGGAGTCAAACTACAGCGGGGTCATCGTTTTCAAAACCCTCGGATTTAGGGGTTCAAGAACGATGGAGTAGGGGAGAGTGGGGTCCGATGAGCCATTGGGACCAATGAGCCAGTTCACTATTCTGCGATAAAATTCGTTTAAAACAGGCAAATTAGTGATATGGCTCATTTATAACCGTGACTCATCAGTCAATGGGCAAATATGTTGCCTATTTTAAGCAGCTCTGTAATTGATTAATCGCAAAATAGTGATATGGCTCATTGGTCCCCATGGCTCATCGGACACCAGTCTCCCCGAGAGAGGTCGCAAGGCGAAAACGTAGAAAAAGTTAGGCGAGGCTATTCGTCCGGCAGCCGGATATAATAGGGGCCGGTTCATACTCTACGCAAGGTACGCGTGCGTGAACGCAAGGAAACGCATTGAGCAACGCAAGGTAGCCATCCTGCGTCCTGGCGTAGCAAAGTGTGTCGTCCAAATTTTTGTAACGCGACGCATCGACGCGTGTATTTCCGTGAGATTCCAATAGGGGAGATAAAGCAAATAATGTACCATATGCTATGTTCAACACACCACGAAGAAAAAAGAAGGAGGAGGAGAAGGAGAAGACTTTGCTACCCCCCATTACATGAGCTGTGTACTGCTTTTTAACGCAGCAAGGGACGCGCGTTCAGGCTTCTCTGTGAACGGAATGGAACGGACCAGTGATCGAGTTCGCTCGCGTTCCTTGCGTAGAGTATGAGCCGGCCCTAAAACTGTTTTTCTATTCGCCAGGCAGCTGAGCTTCACGTATTTGTGAACTAACTTCTCGTCATTATGTTTGATGCTGTCAGCGATCTTGTTATGTGCGGTCTGTATGGCTCCGCAATCGTCTTTAATTGCACTTTTTTTTTCGTCGCCTTATCGATTAACAACTTTGTATAAATTGTTGTTGTCTGAAGCTTCTCGACCTCTAATTACCGCCATTTGCGTTTCCATCAATGCTACGCATGCGTAAAATTTGCATCCTCATCTCGCAGAAGGCCCCTTTGCCTCCCCTGCGAGCGAATAGCCATTTACAATTTAGCTACCCCGCGGCAGGGAGCATAGCCATGTACAAGAAATCACACGTTTAAAAATGAAAACCTATTAGTGTGGAGGTAACTCAACAAATCACAGCCACAGCAAATCACAGACACAGTCAACAAGAAAGCATCCACATCATTACATTCACTAGCTGTCTTCTCTTACTGAACACGAACAATGACTCACAAAAAATTGAGCTTAGAGATTTTTTTTTTTTTTTTTGCAACTGAATACAAAGAAGATTTCCAAAATGGAATCACTGAAACACAGCCCAACTTTGGTTATATAATAAAACACACTGCTTCTGGCTCTCCTCTGACTTCCCTCCCTTCGACATGCTCTCTCTTTGCCTCTCTTTCTCCCCTATGTCACCCCAACAGTCCCCATGTCTATTAGTGCCCTTATATATATCTCTCTCTCTCTCTCTCTCTCTCTCTCTCTCTCTCTCTCTCTCTCTCTATCTGTCTGCCTCTGCCTCTCCATCTGTCTCGCTCACACACGCTCACACACACAAACACACACAGGGTGTATCTGATAAAAGAAGGGAAGTTCACAGACGGCTCCATTCATGGGTGATGAGAAAGGGCGAGACTTCTATTACCTAGCCATAGCATAAAGCCCAAGATGCTGTTCATGGGTTTTAAAATCTGCGCAACACGCGCAGACATTTAGACATTTACATGAATTTCTCGGTGTGTTAGGGCTTCGTACTACCGGAAAAATGCACCGACTCTGAGTGTGTTCAATAAGGAGAAGGTACAGTCTATCTGCTGCTCCACTGAATTTAACACGTCCAGATATTCTGCAGAAATAAGCGCCAGCGTTTCAATGGGAAATCATCAACCTCGAATGCAACTTATCTCATTCCAAGTGTCAGAATACTGTGAAAACGGGGCCTAGTAACGGCAGAAGAGGTTTGCAGAATTGCGCCGCCAGAATTAGTGAAAACGCAGTCAAGTGACGACAGGCAGTGATTAGCCGAATTACGTAGTCGTTCAGTATAGCATAACTCAGTTACTCTACAATACACATTGCCAAAAGCGTCGCCTAAATAATCAATCTTCAAAAATTGCTGATTCTTGGCAAAACAAATTTTGCAAGTTGAAACTCTGTCTCTTCAGCACACACACACACACACACACACACACACACACACACACGTGTCACAATCACAATAGCATAATTCCTGCATCCATCAGAACAGAACACCTATACTGTATTACACTACACAATATTTTACACAACAGACCATACATTATATTAAACTATAGGCCAAATGCTTTATTATATAACAAAGTAAATAACGCAGTGCACACAATGTTAGAGTTAGTAAATTATAGTTCAATTGCCGAAGAATCGGTCTTGATTTCAGAAAAGGCTAAGCAAATAACGGCCGGTAGGCTCTACAATGTATAAATTAAGGATTAATCATTTTTAATATTTTTGGCAAAACAATAAACCATTCAAGATTTCAAAAATTAAACTTGAAGTTACTTTCATTAAAGTGCTCAATTCCGAAGAAGTAGCCGAGCAATATCACGAAAAACGACCCATTATAGCCCTCATTATTCAGGAATGAATAAGCCAAATTTAGCTATATAGTACCAATATTCAGAATAATGCAAAACATCGATCTTTAACGCAATCGATTGACATTGCCTTTTAAACCCCTAGTGTAACAGGTAGAACATAATCAGGTCCAGATGGACAGTTGCCAAGCGTTAATACTTGCAGACAAAACATGAGCATTTATTCACGTATATCGACAATAAACTCAAGCGAAAATCGTGTTTAAAAAAAGACACATCGAACTCGGGTAATAAGGGGTTAAGAAGTTATGAAACATAGCCATCCATTTCAAACTTTAAAAATTCCCCACCCCCATACCCCCATCAAATTCTTACGTACGTTCAAGAAATTAAATAAATAAATACTATAAAGAAACGAGTTTGAGACTAGTAGCCTAAGTAATACTACAATCATTATACTCAACAAACAGATGAGAACAGAGCGGTAAGAACTCTTTATTGTGCTTCCACAGTCTAGTCCAGTAAAAAAACAACTGCATGAATTCACAACTGGATAGATACATAACCAGACATCATGCAAATATGTGAACAGAATTCTGTATCTCAGACATTAACGGAAGTTTTTTAAAACCTCCAGTCGACTATAACCTCGTACGGGAGTCATATTTGCTATTACAACGCTTAAGAATTATTCCAATTTTACAAACAGTACGCTGGACAGTCCATGTTTCAATTTTAAAAATGTTGTTCAGAATAGCGAAACCAGAAAAAATCACCATCAAGCTATGTCCGACAATTCACAAACGCAAAGGAACAGCCTTTAACCAACAGAATATTTCCCAAAAGCTGGGCCGTTAACATTGGATTTAGATTTATCGACAGGAAAAAGGCGCAGTGGAAATTGCAGTCAAGTTTACTGGAAAGCTACATTCATTGGAAAAGTGCGAGTCGGCTTCGCAGGCTATGGTAGAAACGGACGGCAAAAGTACTTACTGATCTCCATACTCTGGAATGAAGTGGAGCGTTTGCAGTTACATGTACAGGATACATTGGTCTGGATGGTCGCTGTTCCGTTTATTAGACCCATGAAGTTCAACATTTAAATGCAGATATCGACGAGTAAACGACAAAACTATCAGTCCAGCTTCCCTTCTTTTTTTCTGGCTGAGGTCGCAGTTTAATACAAAAAAAAATCGGCGGTTTTTTTCCTCCTCAAGCACGATTCTACGGGTGGTATTCAGGTCGGCAACGGGTCTCAGTCGCCTTCGTCCCCCCCTGACTGGGACGTCTGCCGGCCCTCCGTGCCCCAGTATCCCCGATGTTTATTACCAGACAGCTTGTGCTACTTTGTATCCGTCTGTCTGACGGACCTCTGCCGCCCGCCTCATTCCCAAGTCCAAGTGGGCTCGGATCCCACTGGGGCGGTGCTTCCAGGCAGACAGGATTACGTCAGCGCCAGACTTTGACGACCGAGACTGGCAGACAGTCGGGCCAATCAGAGGGGAATTTCCAGCCTCCAGCAGTTTTTGTAAAGGTTTTCATGGGTATCGGAGAAACTTAACTCACGCAATGTTCCTCAGTCCTTCGCATTCAGGGAAAAAAAAAAAACTTCGTCAAATTGATATTAACGTGACTGCCGGGACCCAGGGACTCCTACGAGAATACTTCCAACGGCATCACACTCCCGCTGCCGGCTTACCTTCTTTCCGCGGAGCATCCAGCTGCCATTTCATCCCAATGGTAAGTGGTACCCAGCCAAAGTATGATGTAAAAGAAAACGAGACTCATCGGACCAGGCAGGCGACTATCTTCCATTGCCGCGAAGTCCATTAATGATGTTCACAGTAGGCTATCTCCATGTTGGACAGGGGAAACAATGGGTGCTCTGTCCTGTCTGCGGTTACAAAGCCCCCCATACCCATTTGGATGAGATGCAAAGTGCGCTGTCCCTCACGAAAATGTCACTTGTGAAATATGCTTTTTTTTTATCTTATGAAAATTTACATGTGAATTGATTACTTCTCAAGTGATTGGAAATTTTTGGACATGTAAAACCAAACCGAGCCAAATGCGAAATAATCCTGTGCTTGCAATTCACATTTAGGACAACCAACACAAAAAACACGTGTCCAAAAACCATGTTTCCAGTTCACGTATGTACTGTTCACATGTTGGGCATTTACTTGTCGTTTTGACATGTGGCTTTTTTTGGCAAGTTGTGACACATTCCTCCCAGAATCATCGCAAGATTTTTCTGTGCAAGTGGCACTATTGCCCCTGTGACAGTTCAAACCAGATGGGATAGAGGAGACTGGGGTCCAATGAGCTATATCACTATTTTGCGATCAATCGATGACAGAGCTGTTTAAAATAGGCAACATATTTGACCCTGGACTGATGAGTCATGGGGATAAAAGAGCCATAGTCCTATCACTATTCTGCCTATTTTAAATACCTTTGGCATCGATTGATCGCAAAATAGTGATATGGCTCATTGATCCCCATGGCTCATCGGACCCGTCTCCCCTGTCCTTCAGGCATCAGTGAGCCATGGGCACCCAACACCCTGTTGCAAGTTTGTAGTCCACGTACAGCTGTCAGCACATACCACTACTTATTGCAAGGACCCCAGAAGTCTTGCCTGTTGAGAGATGCTCTGACTTAAGCTGCTTTCACACTGCTTTCACACACAGATTACATTCAAAGTCAATGCAAAGACGCAAATTTTTGCATTGACTTTGAATGTAATCCGCCGTGCAAAAAATTCGTTTCGCTTCCAGTGTGAAAGCAGCTTTAGTCCCCTCAACTTAATGGTCAGCCCGTATTACAAAAAAAATAAATTTACACGTCAAGTTCATATTTTCAAGTAAACTTAAGTAAACGTCAAGTATATTTTCCAAGTTTTTTTTAGCGTACTACTGTCAGAACTAGTAGTATACTTGGAAGTGCACTAATTAAATACAACCCCAATTCCAGAATAGTTGGGACAAAGGGTAAATTGTGAATAAAATCAAAATCCAATGACTTTCAGTGTGATGATACGCTCAGGAACCTGACGCGAGAACCAAGCAATGCAGTGGATAGGAATTTAAGCGAGGGGGGGGAAACCCCCCCCCCCAGGGCAGAAGGTATAAAGTCCACAATCCAAAAAAAAAAAAAAAAACACAATCCAGAATCTGAGTCGAAAACCAGGGCAGCAATCACTGTACTCGTGGTCAGACAGAAAACAGTTCAAAAAACAGATGCAGACAGAAATCCAAAACCGAGCCAAAAATCGTAATCAGGGACGGAATCAGTCAGAATGGAATCACAAAGAGTACGAGGCAAAGACAAGCGTGGCACAGGCAAACTGAGAGAAATGTTCTGACAAGAAACTGTGGTGAGAAGACTGCTAAAATACGCATACGGGAGGTCACATGCTAAACAGAAATCAGGTCCAGAGAATCAGACTAATTACAAAGGAGCAAACCTGAGGGAGAACCTAATCACATGGAATAGGAAAAAGCCAAAAGGCGGACAGGGATCACAAGACAGCCAATTGACAAAACACACAGCTCCGGTTATGGATTTCACATGTGCTCAGATAATGAGAGAAAAGGACAGAGTGAGCAGGTGCGGAGGATCCGATGAAACGCAGCAAAGAAGATTGAGTGAAGGGAAGAGGCGGAGACTAGAACAGGGCGAATGCTGAGAGCTTGTTAATCAATTAGTATTGTGCAGCTATACAATCCCTAGTGCTCGTTAGTAAGTTAGTTTTGTGTACAATGTTAGTCTAGGTTAGTAACTTTAGCAAAAACAACAAACTGCTAGTATTGATTAGTAATATAGAAATGCAAGGTGAAGGAAGTAAACGAGATAGGAACGAATGGTTGAAATCCCAGAAACCATGAAATCACCCGAAAGTGTGGCACACAATACTGGGGCAGTGAGCGATCACATGACAAACGACCAGACAGGGGGAGACAAAGTGCAAAGCATGGCAAAAGCAAAAACATGGACCAGAATAATAACAGAAAGGTGGATAATGGCAAGAATACAAGACATGGCAAAAACAAAACTAAACTAAACTAAGACAAAACAAGAACAGAACCAGACATCTAAATCCCAATACAAAATACGAAGCATGGTCAGACAAGGCAGAGATCAAAATCCTAACATGACAGAATCATAACATTCAGATCACATGAGCCTATATGGTATTTACAATAGAACACAGGTAGCATTTCAAATGTTGAAACTAAGACATTTTACATTTTTATCCACAAAATGAGCTCATTTTATTTTCTAGCTGCAACATCTCTCAAAAAAGTTGGGACACAGGCAAAAAAGGGCTGAAAAAAGCAATTCATATAAGAGAATCAGCTAAAAGAACATTTACCAAGTAATTATACTCAGCAACAAAAGTTTCTGTGACACCATTTATGTGTATGTTATAAATGACACGCAAAGATCTCAATGCAATCAATATGTTTATTTAACTGGAGAAACACTGACTTTTCAGTGCCAATGTCACTCAAAACGAAAAATGTCATTTTCATGCGTCATGAAGCACTTGTCTGACGTCTAACCAATTGTGACCTTCACACTTCAATACCGGGTGTGACTTCCTCGTGCCATGATGCAAGCAACGCATCTCCGGCGCATGGACCGAATCAAATGTGCCAGAAATTGCTGTGGGGTGTCATTCCAAATCTGACGTCGACGTTGTCGCAATTCCTGGAGTGTAGCTGGCGGGTTATCCAACCGCCGCAAACGTCGATCCATCTCGTCCCAAAGATGCTCGATTGGGGACATGTCTGGGGATCTGGCTGGCCATGGCAGGACATTGACATGTTGTTGCATCAGATACTGCTGTACAATCCTTGCAACGTGTGGTCTGGCGTTATCATGTTGCAGCGTTATTCCGGGACCATGTTGCATCAAAAACGGTACCACCAATGGCCGTAGCACTTCATCGCGATATCTTTGACCTGTCAGATTTCCATCAATAACAAGCAAATCTGTTCTGTTTCTAGCCGTGATCCCTCCCCAAATCATGACACTACCACCTCCAAAACGATCAAATTCCTGAACACAGTTGTTGGCATAACGTTCTCCACGTCGACGGTATACACGTAAACGACCATCACATCGGTTAAGCATGAATCTTGATTCATCAGTGAAGAGTACAAGATCCCACTGACGTTGGATCCACCGTCGATGTTGTTGTGCCCACTGTAGCCGCAGTCGTCGGTGTTGTACTGTGAGTATTGGACGTCTTGCTGGCCGACGTGGGACAATGCCAAAATGACGGAGACGGCGACGGATTGTCTGTGCAGACAGTCGCCTCAAACCAGGTATTGTTCTTGCAGTTATGGTTGCAGGTTGGAATCGATTTCGGAGATGGGTTGTTCGAATCCAGTTGTCCTGTCTGGGAGTGGTTACTCGTGGACGGCCGCTGCGAGGACGGTCTCTGACATGTCTTGTCTGCTGATGATGCTGCCATAAGTTCCAAATGGTGTTTCGGTGGACATTCAGGCGATGAGCAACTTCCCTCTGCGAGGTTCCGGATTCAATCATCCCAATGGCCCTCCACCGATCATATTCAGACAGTCTTGGCATTTAGAGGGTAGAGTTCCTGATCCGAAATGGCTGTGTTTTCGATAAGTGATGCTTCCGTCGTTTATCAGGCACAATGTGAACATTCCAAAAATTCTCCTCTTTTATTGCCATCCACAAGAATGATTTACGCACATTTTCACGTGCAAAGTCATTTTCTCACATTTTCATGATTTCCATTTCAATGTTGTGTTTACGTGTACTGTTTCAGTCTGATATCACCATGTATGACAATTTCATAATTGCGTTATGAAAAATAATTAACAATATTGGTGTCACAGAAACTTTTGTTGCTGAGTATACATTAACTGGCATAAGGTGTGTAACATGATTGACTATAAAACGGATGTCTTAGAGGGGCTGTCTCTTAGAAGTAAAGAGGACAGAGGCTTTCCAACCTGTAAAGGCTTGCGTAAAAAAACTACTTTTAAAAATACTTTAAAAATAATGTTCCACAATGTCAAATTTCAAAGGCTTTGATGTTCTCATCATTTACAGTGCATAACATCATCAAAAGATTTAGAGAAACTGGAAAAATCTCTGTGCGTAAGGGACAAGGCCGAAGACCTTTACTGGATGCCCGTGATCTTTGCGCCCTCAGACGGCACTGCATCACTCACCAGCATGATTCTGTAGTTGACAATGGGCCCAGGAATACTTCAAGAAACCACTGTCTGTAAACATAGTCCGCCATGCCATCCGCAGATGCCACATAAAACTCTATCATGCAAAAAGGAAGCCATTGTTGAGCAGATGACATCTATTCCAGGGAAGGCCTTTTGTATTTCAGCAGGACAATGCAAAACCACATACTGCAGCTATTACAACAGCATGGCTTCGTAGTAGAAGAGTCTGTGTGCTAAATTGGCCTACCTGCAGTCCTGATCTTTCACCGATTGAGAACATTTGGCGCATAATTAAAAGCAAAGTCCATCAAAGGAGACCCAAAACTCTCCAGCAGCTGGAAGCCTGTATTAAACAAGAGTGGGATCAAATTCCAATGGCTAAACTCAATAAACCTGTCTCCTCAATGCCCAGACACCTCCACTCTGTGTTAAAAAGTAGAGGGGATGCTACACCATGGTAAACAGGCCCCTGTCACAACTTTTTTGAGACCTGTAGCAGCCATCAAATTTGAAATGAGCTCATTTTGTGGATAAAATTATAAATTTCTCAGTTTCAACATTTGCAATGTTATCTCTGTTCTACTGCGAATAAAATACTGGCTGGTGTGATTTGAAAGTCATTGCATGTTGATTTTATTCACAATCTGCACTTTGTCCCAACTATTTCGGAATTGGGGTTGTGTTTTAAAGCCTTTAATAAGAATGATCACTCAGTTTTACTGGAGCAGATTGTCGTCAGTTGGTCTAGCTGAAATTGTTAGTAATGAGCTACAAAATTACTCAACAAGTCATCCTTCTTGCCATTCAACAATGGAGCACCCCAGGGATCTATTCTGTTTGCCCAGCATTTCAATGATTTTACCGCAGAATTAGAAAATGTTCAAGTTCGACTTTATGCTGATGATACAATAATATAGTCCTCAGCGCTATCAAACAGGCCAACGGATCCATAATTACAGACTGCTTTTAACCCAATCCAACAAGCTCTGTCTGGTCTAAAACTAGTTCTGAATGCCAGTTAGACATAGTACATGATATTCTCAAAACAGAACATTGACCCCATTGATGCACAGTTGTTCACAATAAACAGTGCGGACATTGTATGTGTCCAATAGGGGTGTCAACATCAACACGTGTAAACGGTTACACGGATAACAAATCATAACAGTTTAGAATCAATAACCGTGCACACGTCATTTTTTCCTCCTCGTTCATTTCTCACTAATACATATAGTCGCCTATTTTTAGGGGTGATAATGTTGCCTGAAAGCTTCAGATAATAACATTAGCTAACAATACACTTAAATGTTCCCACTAGTGCAGTTATCCGCATACAGATGCATGGGGCGCAATGTTACCTTGATAGAAAAAAAAACAAGAAACCCCGCAGCCACAGCCAGTGTCGGACCACATCAAGAATAGGCTGCGAAGGACTTGAGAAGAGCGCGGCGCTCATCATCTTCTCCATGTGCAAATGTCGTGCAGCTGAAAACAAAAACTGTTAATGGCTTGTTATTTTAGCCAATAATGTTGCGTATTTTTGTACATTATATTGTTGGTTGGTGTTCTGTCGGCTTTTCACGACCTGATCACGCATCCTCGCGTCTCAAGAGGAGGAAGAAAACACATCTTTTTTCGCCAATTTTAGTGAATAATTGTGAGAGTCCCCCTCTACTTTTTTAACTTTGTGGATATAAAGGTGAAGTTTTTTCCTCTCACTTCAGCTTACTTTGGCTTCTTTTTGAGTTGCTTTCTCTCGCTAATTCCAGATTACTTTTACTATGAGACGCATATTAAAATTCAGACGCAGCTCCCGTTGCGAGAGAGGGATGCAGTTTGCACTTTAAGTTTTTTAAAAAATGAACAAAAGTGAGCAATAGTTAAAACGGTGATTAAAAAAGAAGGTTACACCTTTTTCAGCTTTCACTTGTACATTTTCTTATCTGTCAAAGAGCCGTGAACTGTCATCTCTATCCTGAGTTGGCAGCAAGGGGTCGCATGGGAGCAAGCTTTGTACATAGTTCGCCAATTGGGCATTCCAGATTCGGGTGGGATTGGAGATGCCAAATTTATTTTTAAAAAGAATGTTATTACCAGAAATTGCTTGCCACACAGAAAAACAAAAACAACAACAACAAAAAAAACTTTATATGCAAGGGTCTGTTATTTGGTCTTTTATTCTTCAAGGCACAAATGGATATTTCTATTTAAATTTGGCTTAAAACAGCAAATAACATATTTAAATACAAAATGCACCCAATTTGAACAAAGTAACAGCTTGTTCAAGTCCTATGATGGCAATTATGGTTGGGACAAAAAGCAACATACACAGAAAGGCCCCAGGACCAAGTTTGGGAATACCTGGGGCCTATTGCACAAAGGCAGGATAAGGGATTAGCATGGAATCGGCACGGGATTGGCCTGATCTCAAACCCCATTTCAGTTGCACAGAACGTGTGAGCTAAGCTAAGCCATGGCACTAGTTACTATGGAAACAAAGTCTGTCGAGCTAGCCAGCACCGGAGCAAGCTTACAAACTAGTTAAGCTCCTGTCTGCAGCCAATTTCACCTCACCTCATTCAGCAGTCGCCCAATTTGAAAATCAATGTCCTTAACAGTCATGCTGAATTGTCCACTACACATTGCGATCTCAATTATAATAGGCCCAGAGGAATTATTTTTGAAACTCGTGATCACTGATGTCAGTAAAATAGCCAATATTTGATCATTATATTCAAGTATCCATGTGACAGACAGTGACCATCATAGTTCAATCAGTCCCCCTTCCATGTTACATTTTAACCATATTTAGAATCTGTCATTATCAGATATGTCCTTACTCCACAAGTTGAGACTTCCATCAGAGCAGTGGCGTAGCCAGCGGGTGTGCCAAAACACGTTTATGACAGCAATAAGTCCTGGCTAGTTCTCAATCATTTTCCATGATTGACGCGTTTTCCAGTTATCGTAATTGGTAATTGAAGACACGGTTTCATTCCATATGCGATCTAACAGTGATGAAATCATGGGCAAAATTCTGTCCAGTTGCAAAACAAGAACTGAGAATTGGGTTGCACAAAACTTCCGTTTAAAACAATTATTAGTCCTGACCTGTTCTCAGTCATTTTCATAATTAACAGTACGTTCACTCCGAGAGCACTCCACACTTAACAGGTGCTGCTTGTTCTCCCCGATGAATGATTGTCAGGGAGAACAAGCAGCACCTTTTAAGTGCGGAGTGCTCTCGGAGTGATCTTTTTGTTAATTACCCTATGAAAAGGACTGGGAACAGGTCATATGTTAGCTCGCATAAGGAGAGAAACCGTGTCCTCAGTTGCCAATTACGATAATAGGAAAACACGTCAATAAAGGAAAATGATTGAGAACTAACCAGGACTTACTGTTGTCATAAAAGGACGTGTTTTGGCACACCTGCTGGCTACGCCACTGCATCAGAGTAGAAAATGAGCAGTGCTGTATGAAGTAGGTTAATGTGTTTCAGCGCTGTCTTAAATGGCTGCGGTAACCCCCTAAATACAGCACTGCTGCTACTTTTCTCCGTCTTCATTACCTCCGCCAAGGAGGTTATGTTTTTGCCTGGGTTTGTTTGTTTGTTTGTTTGTTTATCTGTTGGTTTCCAAAATAAGTCAGAAAGTTATGGACAGATTTTGATGAAATTTTCAGGGATTGTACAGATTGGTATAAGGAAGAAATGATTAGATTTTGGAAGATATCAGCCAGTGAGAAAAAGCAGGGGAGTGCACATCGAATCATGCTTCCCTGTACTCAATTTTGTCTCGCCGAAAAACAGCAGATGGGGGTGGGAGTCGGACTTGTGTAGTTGTCCTGTTTGTGTGTATGTCTGTTTCCCCCTCGTTGTTTACAGACAGACAAAAAGAGCTGCCAGTCATTAGTTGCAAAGCACAACTGCGGTCAGACAGGGGTGGAGCTTTAGGAGATTACAATAAGCCCTTTTCTGCGCTGCCTTTTCCAAAATGTGACCGGCAAAGAGTTTACGAGTGTTGGAGGACTTCTCAACAAGGCAGTTTCATTATGTATTTATTTTTTCTTAGAGAGGCTCTGTTTTTATTAATCCCTCAAATATTTTCAGTACATTCCCCTCCAAACTCATCGAAGATGTGCACAAAGAGGCTGAGTTTATATTAATTTATGACATAAGCATTGACCATAAACGGTGTGCAATGCGTATATGCCGTACCTCAATGCAAACTTTATGGTTGGCTTCTGTCCTGCATGGTTACATTTGTTGGAAATAGCATGTTTATTTGACTTGCTTTTTCCTCTAATGTGATCTGCTGAAAGAAAGAAGCAACCTACATCAACGACTCACTTCTCTGATCTGAAAATAGCAGGGTGTACCTGTCCTCTGAGATGTGGGATCATGTCATTGCGTACAAACAGCAGACTTTAGTCCCATGTCTAGACATTTAAAAACCTCCCATAACATGCCTGCTTCTACCTGCGGTGTAATTTACGCTATTAAATGCTCAAGGACAGGTTAAAATTGTGAAACCTGCCTTAGTCAGCTGCCCCAAATACATCCCGACTATTATCTCCATTTGTAAGTGGTGCACCTACCTGAATTACACTGAAGAGGAGGAATAAGGCACAGACTATGAGGTATTTGTGTTTCTATGTTTGTGCATGTTAATGCGTGTGTTGTGCGTGCGTGCATTTGTGTGCATGTGTGTGTATGTGTGTGTGTGTGTGTGTGTGTGTGCGCGTGCATGAGAGCAGCTCAGACACAGGCAATGTGAGTATATACTCTGATGAGCCAAATTATTACAACCACTTGCATAGTGCTTTGCATGCTGCCAAAACAGTTCCATCAATTTTATGTCATCATGAGTACCCAAACCCAGGGTGTCCATGTGGAACATTTGCCAGCATATCACACTCTCCATCGCCCTCCACACTTTTTCCCCTAGGAAAATTGTGCACACATACCCAACTGACTTGCATGTAAGAGAAAACTGGACTCTGCAACCTTCTTCGATTGCCTCAAGTTCCAGTTCCAACTCTCTTGTGCCTATTGTAGGCACTTCCAATGGACAGCAAGGGTTACAATAGGAAATCTGACAAATCGCAACTTTGGAATTACAGGGTCCTAACTAACATTTACTAAGTTCTGAGTAATCAGCTTGCAAAGTTTGGCCATTCTGTGTTGGAGATATTTATGTTGATGCACGTAAGTAAAACACTGAGTATATTAATCAACTTGCACCTTATCTCACAAATATTTCAGTAATTTAATGGTTTTTGTCAAAGGTGCTCAGGCAGGCCCCTTTTCTCCTGCATCGGACACATTAACTATGAGAACCAACTGTGGGCTTTCTGCCTAAGTATTGTCCTCTGACCTTCACCTGCGCCATTGTTACAAAATAATCAGTACAAAACAATGTTTTGGCGCATTGGTGTTTTTGTGCGTTGCATATTGTTTGAATGTGGAAATGCATGTATGCGCATGTTCGGTTGTATGCTTCCAAAAACAATGACCCTCCCTTTCTTAAAAAATTTAGTTCAAATTTTTAATTTCTTCTCAACAAACGACACATTTTGACATCCAGCCTGTCATCAATTTCAGTGAATTACAGGGCACCAGATATCTCTGCCTCTGTGAACAGATCGTACTGCATGTTTTCCCAGTTCATTCAATAGAACAACAAGGCAATCAGAGATAGCAGACCTGGCCCCAGCCACGGGCTGACAGACAGACTGACAGAAACACACACACACACACACACAGACATGATCATTGCTTAACCTGGCCCCCTAGGGGAGGGGCCAGGTAATAATGCTAAAAGTGCCTGGGAGTTGTAAGCAAGTAAGTCCTGAAAGAGTGACTGCTCATGACATGCACTGAACATGTCAGTTAATACACTCACATCCTGACACAAGTGCATTATAGCTTGCTGAATGAGGGATATACTATCGAGTGTTATAATGCAGACCAGGAAGCGAATGCAGAGACAGAGTTGCATTCCAGCAGTAGGATTTTTTGATAGGAATACAGTTATGACTGAGAGGGAAAGATGCCAGAGCAGACTGACACAGTTCAGTTCAGATGGAGTAGGCTTGAGTGTGGGGGTGTGTTCGCACCTGCCCAGTGGTGTCCAGGTGTAGTGATGGATAGATTACATACTCGCCTGAGGAGAAATGTCAGATTACAGGATGGAGTGCTATAGAAGGAATGCTGTCCCAACCCTGATGACAGCAAAAGGCTTGGGAGGTGGTCCTTATAAACTGGGCAGAGGAACGGAATGCAGGATGACTAACAGGAATGCAATCCCTATCGTTGAGACTGAAAGAAAGACTTTGGAGTTTTGCCTGTGGCCTATTAGGAAGACTAGGAATAATACTTCTGAATTTAACTATCATATATTCAATAAAATATAATAAATAAAATCATTAATATTTAGGAGTCTACATAAGATAATTGAATTTTTTATTTAAATTGATAAACGATAGACTGCATATTTTCTGTTTATATCATGGAAAATATTCTTCCACTTGCTTTCTTTTTCTGTAGATTTATGGGAAATATGATGACCAATGAAATTGACTTTCCAGAAAATGCAGTCATCGAAGCACAAGTACAAACTGGGAGAATAAAAGAAAGTAGAGAGGAAGGTAAAGAAAGGCTAATACTGCGTGAGGAAAATTCCTATTTTTGTCTCTTTGTGTGATGTGCAGCAGTAGAACACTTGAGGAAAATCAGACGGTGTTACCTAAGCTTGCCACGATGCTATCTGGCTAGTTAGCTAATTAACCTAATGTTACTCCTGTCCTTAGGTGTAGGACTTTATTTTGCATGCAGCTAGTTTTATTTCCAGCTAGTCGATCTCGCCTACACGAGACAGTCAGCAATAGGACGTAAGTACCCAGCAAGCACCCGTTTTTGTCTGAAGTTCAAATGGACACTGAATTGCAGATTTAAGATCTAGGCTACAAAAATGCATTTAATAATGAAATATTTGAGGTTTTTTTCCTGATGCAATTAAATTGGGATGCTCTGAAAATGCCAAATAATGGCTTCTCTTCTTTTACCTCTTCAAAAAAAAATAGAAAATCCTAGTGTTAAAACTTATCTAATTTATGTGCCACAATGAGGGATGTTTGGGCTACATAGAAACCGAGCTAGGCACTTACACGTCTGATTTTTACAGCCGTTAATTGTGTGCCTGGCATCAGAGCGTAACTAACAGTAGATCAGTAGCTTGTGAGCTGTAGCTTACTAATAAATTGCCATATTATGATGTTAACATTTGCTAACAATGCAACATACCATCATGTAATTAAGTTACTGATAAATTGGGAAGTTTGTTGCAATTGTTTGATATTGTTAAGCTTCATAATAAATGTTCATAACATAAATAACAGTTGCAAACTTGCACTCAAAAATCAAATCAAAAGTATTTGGATACAAATTTGACAAAGAAGTTCATGAATATGGCATCTATCAATGAAAATCATGGAGACACCTCACTTAGCATCATAAAAAACAAAGAAACACCTAGTATGATAATATATGCCATTGGAAAACGCAGTATTGGCGCTCAGAATAAAGGAAAAAAATGTTATGCATGCGCTATGCGCACGTGCATTACATATGTGTCCCTACCAACTCTCACATTAGACCTACACCCTTGGGCTGGAGGGGGTGTTAAATGCTGTTTTCCCTTCAACTCCTTCCCACAAACACGCAAGGTAGTCAACCAAAATCGCGACTCGATTCATTTTTTACGATGCATTCCAGTACTACATAAGAGGGAAATTTGATTGTATGCTCTTTAAATAACAAAATAATGGCGGGAATTTCTCCATTATTTGTACACAGACACTACCATTATTCCATTTTATTCTTTTATCTGCAGCGTTTATTTTATTTGCAGAAGCGTTTCTGTTTATTTGCAGTAGCGTTTGTTTTTGTTTGTAGTGTTTCTTTTATTTGCAGCGTTTATTTTATTTGCTGCAGCGTTTCTTTTATTTGCCGCATTTATTTTATTTGCAGCAGCGTTTCTTTTTATTTGCAGCGGCATTTGTTTTTGTTTGCAGTGTTTATTTTATTTGCTGCAGCGTTTCTTTTATTTGGAGCGTTTATTTTATTTGCAGCAGTGTTTCTTTTTATTTGCAGCGGCATTTGTCTTTGTTTGCAGCGTTTCTTTTATTTGCAGCGATGGCAGGTCTCGGCCACCATAGTTTTCTCCCAAAAAATATGGGCTTCTATGTCTCCGCATTGATTATTAGCTCGGTAGACATAGCTCAGTAGCTATCGAGCAGCATTACCCTCTTCCTCAAATGGGCTCAGCATTCTTTTTGTTTGCAGTGTTTCTTTTATTTGCAGCGATGGCGGGCCACCGTATCGGCCATCATAGAAACAGATCAGGCAGGTGAACAAAAAGTTAAAATTTTTTATTTCAAAAGCTAAGGATTGATTTTTGTGCTATTGCCTGAGACTCCGGTGTGGTTATGGTGTACAAACAACCGCTAGGAACGATGTTTCAGACAAAGAGTTGATAGCACAATCGTAGGGTCTGCATGGAGATTGTGATGTTACTTGGGCTTTCCTGAAAGCTAAACAAGGTCATAGTACAAAACCCAAAACCAGTGAAGTTGGCACGTTATGTAAATCGTAGATAAAAACAAAATACAATGATTTGCAAATCCTTTTCAACTTATATTCAATTGAATACACTGCAAAGACGACATGTTTAATGTTCAAACTGAGAAACTTTTTTTTTTTTGCAAATAATCATTAACTTAGAATTTAAAGGCAGCAACACATTGCAAAAAAGTTGGCACAGGGGCCTTTTTACCACTGTGTTACGTCGCCTTTCCTTTTAACGACACTCAGTAAACGTTTGGGAACTTGAGGAGACCAATTTTTGAAGCTTTTCAGGTGGAACTCTTTCCATTCTTGCTTGATGTACAGCTTAAGTTGTTCAACAGTCCGGGGTCTCCGCTGTCATATTTTACGCTTCATAATGCGCCACACATTTTCAATGGGAGACAGGTCTGGACTACAGGCAGGCCAGTCTAGTACCCGCACTCTTTTACTACGGAGCCATGCGGTTGTAACACGTGCAGAATGTGGCTTGGCATTGTCTTCCTGAAATAAGCAGGGGTGTCCATGAAAAAGACATTGCTTGGATGGCAACATATGTTGCTCCAAAACTTGTATGTACCTTTCAGCATTAATGGTGCCTTCACACATGTGTAAGTTGCCCATGCCTTGGGCACTAATACACCCCCATACCAACAAAGATGGTGGCTTTTGAACTTCGCGCCTATAACAGTCCGGATGGTTCTTTTCCTTTTTGGTCCGGAGGACACGACGTCCACAGTTTCCAAAAACAATTCGAAATGTGGACTCGTCAGACCACAGAACACTTTTGCACTTTGCATCAGTCCATCTTAGATGAGCTTGGGCCCAGCGAAGCCGGCAGCATTTCTGGGTGCTGTTGATAAATGGCTTTCGCTTTGCATAGTAGAGTTTTAACTTGCACTTGCAGATGTAGCGACGAACTGTAGTTACTGACAGTGGTTTTCTGAAGTGTTCCTGAGCCCATGTGGTGATGTCCTTTACACACTGATGTCGGTTTTTGATGCAGTACCGCCTGAGGGATCGAAGGTCACGGGCATTCAATGTTAGTTTTCAGGCTTGTCGTTTACGTGCAGTGATTTCTCCAGATTCTCTGAACCTTTTGACGATATTACGGACCGTAGATGATGAAATCCCTAAATTTTTTGCAATAGCTCATTGAGGAATGTTGTTTTTAAACTGTTCGACAATCAGTTCACGCATTTGTTCACTAAGTGGTGACCCTCGCCCCATCCTTGTTTGTGAATGACTGAGAATTTCAGGGAAGCTGCTTATATACCCAATCATGGCACCCACCTGTTCCCAATTAGCCAGTTCACCTGTGGGATGTTCAAAATAAGTGTTTGATGAGCATTCCTCAACTCTCTCAGTCTTTTTTGCCACTTGTGCCAGCTTTTTTGAAACATGTTGCAGGCATCAAATTCCAAATGAGCTAATATTTGCAAAAAATTACAAAGTTTACCTGTTCGAACACTAAGTAACTTGTCTTTGCAGTGTATTAAATTGAATATTGGTTGAAAAGGATTTGCAAATCATTGTATTCTGTTTTTATTTGCGATTTACACAACGTGCCAACTTCACTGGTTTTGGGTTTTGTACACTGGGGAACTCCCTTCAGGTTCGGCGGCTCTTTCTAGTGGCCAGAAGCTGGAGGTACAGTAGAACTGAAATTCTAATTAACCCAACTTTTACTTGACAAATACCGACTGCACATACAGCAAGTATCCAACTACTTGCACTGTCAAAATAAGGGATGAATACACAATGCTCCCACGCACACAAAAGGGAATTCCCATTCATTGGCCTTTTCATTCGAATTCATTGGCCTCTGCCGACAGAGGTTATGAATTCATGTTTCCCATTCATGAAAAACATGAATTCATAACACCTGTCGGCAGAGGCACAAAACACATCAAAACAATCATAGGAAATCATATCTAAACATGCAAGCTGCTGGATGGGAGGAGGCAGGAAAGGGATTCACATAAGGGTCGTGACTATTGAGTACTGTTCAGAGTTTGTAATCCCAGAGAAATCAGGAAGGGGGCAAATACTTTTCGGCACTTTACATGCCTTATAGACCTAGAAACAAAGCAGACTTTGAAAAATGTTTTTCAAAATCTTAAAAAACTTTACATTTTTTCATATGTTAACTGTACTGCATCTAGGCAATGATTCAACGCATCATCTTCATCATTCTTTTCAACATCTTTGCTGTAATGTTACAACCCAAAACGTAATAACTGCCAATAATGTAATAATTTGGGCCCATTTGAAACGTAATAAAGCCAATAACGTAATAACTTGCCAATAACGTAATAACAATCCCCTACCAATAACGTAATAACATTTTGCCAATAACGTAATAAGGTATTACATTATTGGCTGGTTATTACGTTATTGGCCTTACACTAAAAAAAGCTTTGATAATGTAATAACTATGCCAATAACGTAATAATTGCCAATAACGTAATAATTTGGGCCCATTTGAAACGTAATAAAGCCAATAACTTAATAACCTGCCAATGACATCATAACATTTCTCTACCAATAACGTAATAACATTTTGCCAATAACGTAATAAGGTATTACATTATTGGCAGGTTATTATGTTATTGGCCTTACACTAAAAAAAAAAACTTTGATAATGTAATAACTATGCCAATAATGTAAGAATTTTTTTTATATTCTTTTGCTTACATTCCTGTTAGAATGTATAGATGATTGACCCAACTTACTGTCTGTTTACATTATTAGCCTACACTATTGGCTGATTATTAAGTATGCTTGCTATGCTATGGATTTACCCCACCTCTTGTCGTTTATCCATTATTGTCTTTTTTCTACGACATTCTGACCCATTGAAATGAATGGTGGAATGTTCAGGCTGATGATGTTGCAATGACTTGTTCAACCCAGCCAGACTGCGCGCGAGAGAGGCAGAAGAGGACAGCTGAAGAAGTCCAAGGCTTCTTTTCTTCCATTTTTTTTTTAGAATGGTAGCAAGGCAAATAATTTTCAGCAATTAGTAACAATGGTAATTGTGCTTAAATTATTATAATATTAAGTAGTCTAATAAACAGTGTTTTAAGTTAACATTAGCTAAGGTTGGTTGACAGGTATGCTAACCATGCTAATAATACTTAATCGTTAACTAACTAAATGTGAATTCAGCTTACGTTAGCTAATGTTGCTCTTATGCCCTGGTGGAACAGACATCTAGGGGTTGTGACAACGTAGATTAGCGATGATACTAAAATACTAATTATGGTAACATTGCTTATTATGTTAACGTGATATAATTAACTATATTTTTTATTGTTACTAAGCTGAAGTAGGTTAGCTGACGTGATAACTATGCTAACTATCTTAAAAATGCTAATTATGTTACAATGTTAACTGATTAACTATGAATCTAGCCTTACTCAACAAAAGTAGGTTAACAAAGATGCTAATAATGTTAATTATGCTAATAATGTTAATTATACTGTCTGTTAAGTTATTGACTGTTTCCAGTGCTATATACAGTAGCTCAGGGTAGATTATTTACGCCAAATAAGCTAACACTCAGCACACACAGCACTTTTAGCATTTTCTGTGGGAATGCAGTCTAGTTATAGCCTGGGAAATCCCATGCTGCCTTGTTCGATCGTTCCGATCTGAAAGACAGCATGGAAACAATACACTTTAGCGCAGGTTGTACCAGTTTACCAAATAAAATCAACACATGACAACATCTGAACATCAAATGTTATCTTAATGCAATATATTGTAAAATGCATTTCCTGCAGATTTATTTCTTTGAAATATATTTTACATTTGAGTTTGAAGTGGATTAAGAGGATAGATTCATTAGAATTGAGTGTGTTCTTTTCCAGCAGGGGCTATTTTACAGTTTTGCTTGAAAATAAAAAAGGAACACACTGAAAAGAAAAGAAGAAAGTGCTCCAAGGACTCTTGAGTCTTCATAGGAAACACAAGTGCTCTTTCAGTTTTTGTGTGGATCAAACATTAAAAGGAGGAAATTGAGACACTCCGGTTTCAAATTTTTTACTTAAGGCAAGAAAAGTCTGACCGACGCATTTAGACCCTAATAGTAATAGTAATAGTAGTCTGTAGTTTTTTTGTTTTTTTTTTATGTTACAAACAAAAGGGACATTTTATTAACTATTTTTGTAGTTCATGTTTCAAATTTGCGGTTCAAAATTTTACATTAAAGAAATTTAAATTGAGCATACTGTATGTGTTTGTCATTATTATAGTACTTTAGATAAAAACTTAGTAGTAAGACAATTTGATTTCATATGTAGGAAATGCTGGAAATGCAGAGGATAGCAGATTAAAATATATCCAGTCATTGTTATGTGTTGCTACATTACTGGGCTGAGGTGAGAAGAAATATGAAGGGTAAAATAGTAAAGTACATTGCAAATATTGAAGTCATCTGTGCTACATATCCCTCCGAATAACCTGCCAATAATGTAGGCTAATAATGTAGGCAGACAGCAGATTTGGTCAACTCTATTTTTAAGAAGCAATATTTAGACATTTTCTAACATGAATGTAAAAATAAAAGAAAGTAAAACACAATTTGTTACATTATTGGCATAGTTATTACATTATCAAAATTATCAAATCATTATTTTTTTTAGTGTAAGGCCAATAACGCAATAACCTGCCAATAACGTAATACCTTATTACGTTATTGGTAAAATGTTATTACGTTATTGGTAGAGAAATGTTATTACGTTATTGGCAGGTTATTACGATATTGGCTTTATTATGTTTCAAATGGGCCCAAATTATTAAGTTATTGGCAGTTATTACATTTTGGGTTGTAACAGACCCCTCGGATTTTGATGATCAAAATACACTCAGGGAACGCAAGAGCTAACTGTATTGCACATCAAAACTGGGTGTGTCTAACATCATTCCAGTGATTTTGTGACCTTAGGCAGTAGCATGGCTGTGGCACTGTAGTCAAATGGGTTGGAATAAGAAAAATTAATTACAGAGTGGGTGTGGTTGGGTTTGGTTGCGTTAAGCTCAACTGATTCGTTTCTGTCATTCCCTTTAAAACCAGTGTGTTAATGTTTTTGCAAGCTGGCAATTTCGTCAGGTAAAGAGCAAGCTCCTGATTTGCGTGACCGCTACTTCCTTTGGTCCACTGACAACCATGCTCCAATGTAGTAGTGTTGTGATTCTGCCTTGACCATGTTCATCCCCTGTTTATTCTGACTGCCTTTTGTGGTTTTGACTATTTGCCATGCCTGACTATTCTTCTTGCATTATGTATTTTGAATTGGTTACTTTGATTTGTCATTTTTTATCTTAGTTTACTTTTACATGTTTTACTTTTTGCCATATCACATTCCGGTTCATGTTTTCCATTTTGCTTTGCACTTTGTCTCCCCCGTCTGGTCTCATGTCTAGTCATTGCACACAGCCCCAGTCTTGTGTTTCACTCTTCGGGTGATTTATTGGATTCTGGTTTTCAAACTTCCTTCCGATCTCATTTGCTGGCTTCACTCTTCTTTTCTGTAACAATACTAACAGTTTATTATTTTCTCCTGAGATTACTAACAACAACTAACCTTGTATATAATACTAACTTACTAACGAGCACCAAGGATTTGTATAGTTGCACTTACTAATTGATTAACATGCTCTCAGCACTCGCCCTGTTCTAGTCTCCGCCTTTTTGCTCTCCCTGATTACCTTTGCTGCATTTTCTGTGAAAGCTCACATCTGATCGCGCTGTCCTGTTTCTCATTAATCTATGCACGTTAGAAACTCCGTAACTGGAGCTGTTCATCTTTGTATAGGTTTTTCCCGTGATCCCTGTCCACGTTTTGGCTTCTGCCAAATTCCATGTGATTAGGTTCTCCCTCATGTGCTGCTCCTTTGTAATCAGTCTGACTATTTGCACCTGTGTCCCTTACCATGTGATCTCCCCAGAAGTGTATATTAGGTGTCTTCTCACAGCCAGTCTCGGTCAGATCGTTTTCCTAGTCTTCTTGTGCCACGGTTCTTTTTGCCTTGATTACTCAGTGTTTAGCTTTCTGACTGGGCCGCCCGACTTTTTGATTTTTGCCTTTGTGATTTTGGATTATTGTTGCATCTGTGAGTTTTGACCTTTTTTTGCCCGACTACGAGATCTATGTTTGCTGCCCTGGTTACGATTCGGATTACGCCCATTGGATTCTGGTTTTGCTTCTTTGACATTCCTGCACCTGTGAACCGGACAGAAATGGGTCTGGTTCATGACTATGATTATTGTGATTGCTGCCCTGGTTTTCGATTCCATTTTTGCCCAACTGGTTTTTGATTTTTGGAGTGTGGACTTTGTACTTTTGCCTCCTGCCCTGCGGGGGTCCTCCCCCTTATTTAATAAAGCAAGTTCCACTGCATCGCCTGGTTCTCGCGACTGGTTCCTGATCGCACCATTACAAGTAGTTTGTGGAGGCATTTGGGGGGCTAGAGGTAGATTCACCTGGTAAGGCATTTTATTTTAAAAGATATGGACAATTAAAACGCCATATAAAATGGCATTTGTAGTCTTAAGACAAGGTGAGACTGAAGTTAATTACATATATTTCCCTCACTCAAAGATTTACATGAGTAAAAACATCCCTTCACCCTCCCCTTCCTGTTCAAACCCACCAATATTTGTGATCATTATTCATGGGGTTCAGAACAAAAATGAAAATGTAATGGACATGATGTGTTTATGAGGGACCAGCTCCTCTGGCTTTGATTCAGTTGCATGAAACCCCCACAGAGCAACTGCGTTTGCACATAAAGATGGTCTGGGCGAGTCAAAATGCAAGCGAGGCCTTTGACATAAAAATTGCACCGCACCAGCTTTATCCATTGACACGCCCCCTGATGTACAGTTCAACCCACTGTGCCACAATTGAATTTTGGGCAGAGCAGGAAAATTCTAAACTGGTTGAGGGCGATTAAAATTGCCATTAGTGACAGATGAAATTGTGAATAATGTTATTGACATATGCGTTTCCATTTGCGGAAGTACAAATATAGGTGTATGTCTTTAATAAAACTCATTTAGCATTTGAGCACTGAAGATACCAGTTCGTCAAGTTCTGCAGGTGGAATTTACCCACATTTCTCCATTATAAACGTCTTTAGCTGCACAATCACACAGGGCTTTGGTTGCCCTGTATATTTTGCTTCATAACACATAAAACATTCCTAATTAGAGACAGATCAGGACTCCACACAGGCTAATCTAGCACCCGCACTCTCTGCTTATGCTTATGGCACTTGTACTGCATGCAGAATATGTAGAATACTGTTTCCCAGTGTCTTAGCAGGGGCCTATGATACGTTTCTTAAGTGCAAAAAAGCACTTAAAGGACTCAGACTGTGGAAAACAAGGTTCTCCGGTCTGATGAATGGTTTGGCCTCATTCTAAGCGTCAGGTATGTAGGAAACCAAGAAACACTCATCACCAGCCTAATACCATCCCAAAAGTGAAGCACAGTGGCGGCAACATCATGCTGCGGGTGTTTTTCTGCGGCGGGGACTGAGGTACTGGTCAAGGTTGAGGGAAAGCTGAATGAAGCAAAATACAGAGCTATCTTTGTGAACCTGCCCCAGAGCGCTCAGGACCTCAGACTGGGCTGAAGGTTCACCTCACTACAGGACAATGACCCAAAGCACACATCTAATGCAGGAATGGCTTAGTTCTTGAGAGGCTTAGCCAGAGCTCTGATTTGAACCCAATTGAACATCTCTGGAGAGACCTGAAAAATGGCCGCCCACCGACAGTCCCAATACAATTTGACAAAGCTTGAAAGGATCTGCTGAGAAGAATAGCAAAAAAAATCCCTAAATTCAGGTGAGCAGAGCTTGTTGCGTCATGCCCACTGATCAGTGGTCATGTCCAAGTAGATTCAAGGCTGTAATTTCTGCCAAAGGTGCTTCAAATAAGTACTGAGAAAAGGGTCTGAATACTTAAGTTAATGTGATATTTCAGTTTTTCTTTTTAATAAATTTGCAAAGAATTCAAAATTTTGGTTTTTTTGTTGCCATTTGGGATATTGAGTGTTGATTGGAGGGAAAAAAGAATATATACTGATCAAAAAAAAAATAAAGGGAACACTTGGAGTGATACAGTGCCTGACAAAAGTCTTGTCGCATAAAGACAAAGTAACTAAAAATAGCATGTAACTTTATTTCACACCAATCAATTGTTATAATAAAATTGTCCATTTTAATATCAAGGGCTTTCACATTAATAATTTGGTGCAAAATGAAACCGTCAAAAAGGGTTCTGATGTTCACAGCCTGGCAAAGCCCATAATGTGTTTTTGCTGGGACAAAAGTCTTGTCGTCTCTTCAGATGATTCAACAAATCACAGATTAGAGTTTAACCTATGACAAATACTGTAATTAACGCATTCCCAGAATTGTATAGAAATAACCCCAGTGCACCAGACTTTCATATGAGGTGCGACTTGACCTCTGACAATATGCCAAAGATTCAACCACAGACCAAAGTGCTGATGATCAAGAGCCTGAAGACTGAGTCTGCTGCTGAGGTGGCAGACATCTTTAATGTATCCAAATGTCAAGTGGAGGGGATAAGAAAAATATTTTAAGAAACTGGTGATGTTAGTGGCAAGTGCTGGTCAGACAGACTCCGGTATGACAATTGTTTGAAAGGACTGTTTGTTGCCTCAACTGTACAAAGCTAGCCCTTCTTCAACTACAGCAAAGCTACATCAGGAACTGTCACCAAAAATCCTGGGATCTACTAGAAGAGTTTGTCAAATTCACTCGCAAAGTGGTTTTAATGGCCAAATTAGTACACAGAAGCCTGTATTTAACAGAAAACAAATAACCTGCATTGCATTTTCCAAGGCCCACAGCTTGCAGAAAAGATTGATACTGGAAAAGTGGCTTAAAGTTTATTTTTCCGATGAATCATCCATTGAACTGCATCCCAGTTGCCGTACAAGACCTGTTGGAACCCTCATGGACCCAAGATTCTCCCAGAAAACAATCATGTTTGGTGGAGGAAAAATCATGGTTTGTTGTTACAGCCAGTAGGGAGGGGTGAGAAAGATCTGCAGAGTGGATGGTAACATCAACAGCCTGAAATATCTAGAAGTTCTTGCTGCCCGACTCATACGGCAGCATATTCTCATACTTCTGTCTCCACATCACAGTTCCTGAAAGTGAAGAAGGTGAAGGCACTCCAGGATTGGCCGTCCCAGTCACCTGACATGAACATTATTGAGCATTTCAGGGGTAAGATGAAGGAAGAGGCTTGGAAGATGAAACCATAAAATCTTGATGAACTCTGGGAGTCCTGTAAGACTGCTTTCTTTGCCATTCCGGATGATTTCATCATCAAGTTATTTCAGTCATTGCCAAGACATATGGATATAGTCCTCCAAGCTCATGGGAGTCTACGCAATATTAATTATTTTTTCAAGGCAATATGAATTTATGTTCTAATATTATGGTGGCATATTTGTGTATTTATTATAAAGTGTATATATAATTTCCACATTTTTTTTCAATGCGACAAGACTTTTGTCCAAGCAAAATCTGACCTTTCTGTACTAATTAAACAATAAAACTCAATTAATGACACAAAACTCTATTTTGGTATATTCTAGAGGGCTTTGCATTTCATATAAGCCATTTTTTTCTTCCAATTGATCAACTGCATGTCCGGTTATTATTTGTTGTTCCTACAACTTGGAAAATTGACAAGACTTTTGTCAGGCACTGTATTGTGTGTTTCCTGTATTTTTTGAGCAGTATACATTATTTTAAGCTTAAGGCAGCAACATAACAAATGTACATCAAGACGGGCACCCACCATGCCATATATGAGTATAATTGTTTCTTCCTGATCTAGAATCCAGAATATGTTCCAGATCACTTCCAAAATTGAATCAACTCATCCATGGACTACCACTTACCATCCTACCAAATTTCATGCCAATTCGTGCATAACTGTGTGAGTTATCCGGTAAACAGACAGACAAACAAACCAACAGATAAACTGGAGCAAACAAACAAACAAACAAACAGAAATAGACAAGACCTCCTTAGTGGAGCTGAAAAGTGTCTGAATACTCGCTGAATGCACTTAAAAGAGTGCTGTGTCAAAGAGTCCACCTAATTCTGTACATAGAGTGCTGTACCATATGCAGAATGCTTTTGGCTGCATACTGTATCGAGTGCTGTATCATGAACAGCAGTTGTTGGTAAGTGCAGAATGTCTTGTACCGTCATCCCCCTACAGAGCTCTGTTCCATTGCTGCCCTCTGCAGGTATGAGGTAATGTCTGGATTTGAAGCTGATCTGCATTGTCAGTCTAGCACACCGCTCTTGGGTAATAGCACATTGCCCGCCTGTCCTCAGAGTATGAGCCGGGTGTTTTAGTTTCTCGTGCATTTTCAGTGATGCCTTTAGCCTCTCACTGCTTTGCCCACTCTCTCTCTTGCTCCCATATTACTCCCATTCTCACCACCAACAGAATGTTTATGTCTTTGTGTAGGTCAGTCGCCCTTATAAGCACACTGCTCCATGCCTGTCCGCCTTTCACTTATCCATCTCAGAACATACCCAGCTCAGTAATTCCATCCTGCCCTCTAGAACAGACTTCTTTGCAAAATAGCCGCCCATGTTCAGCCAAAACAAAGTGTTGGTTCATGTTCATGTTGACTGTAAAACACTTTGAGATGATCATTTTAAAGGTTTCAGTGCAGCAAGGGACTTTGTTTGTTCAATGCACCCATGAATTCAGTTGTGGCCCTTGCATGAGAAGATGTAACAACAATATCAGTAGCATTAATGTAAGCAGCAGGAGGTTAGCAGTTATGAGAGCAGCGGCAGGAACAGGAGTTGTAGTCGGGTTGCCAACCCACTCAGGTATGTCGGGAGAATCCTGGAATCTCTCCCCTTCTCCCAGAAAACAATAAATCCAATCTGAGTGGTCTTCTTGCTATCAACGTAAATAAATGAGCTTGTAATAGTAATGCACTTTCTCTTGCTCAGTAAAAGCTTCAGCCAATGATCTTTTATGGAAACAAGGGTATCCTACCAGCTTGAACCAGTCATGCATGAGCACTGTAGGCAGCAAGAGATGGTAATTACCTCACCCGCAAAAGAGTCAGCGGGGTAAGGTATTGTAATCGGTGCAGTTTCTTTGTTTGTTTGTCTGTCAGTTTGTTTCTGTGTCCGTGTGTTAACAATCTAGCATCAGTACAGTTGCATTGATTGACTTCAAAACGGGTGAGGTCATATTGTAAAATTGAGTCCGTATGGAAAGCACTAAATTAATTGCTTTTGTCTGGCAGCACTTGTTATGATTTGGTACAAAAGCAGCATCCAGGAAAGGCCTACTCCTTCAGGGGAAAAGTTGGGCCCATAACTGCCCATAACTGCATGAGAAAATCTTCGATCGGTTTAAAAGCAATGGTTGTGTCTCAAACTGCGCACTTGCATGCTCTGAGTGCACATACCGAGCACGCATCCATCTTGGAATAGGAGTCCAAACCAAAGTGCACTTGTGCAGAGCACGGATAAAGTACCCGGATGTGCACTCACTTTGAGTAAAATCATAGACTGTATAAAAAGATGGATGCAGCACCCAGGTCTGAAAAGTGAAGCCAATGCGGAAATCTCTTAAAATTGAATTCTTTTTAATAGCCAGCAGATGGCGACGTCAGTGGATGCAGAAAGAGGTTCAAGAAGTTTATGAGAAGATGACCCTACTTTCCCACCTGATTTATTATTTCAATAATAATTTTCTATTTTTCAAATAGATTAGAATAAAGGATAAAGCCAGAAATGCATTAGTGGCGTGGGTATTCTTTGGTCCTTGTCAGATTCACCCGTAGATCCACCCCTCGCTCCTACCTGGATTTTCAATTCACGCTGTTGTCCAATAGGAATCACATACAGTTTCAAAAGGATGAAATAGCCCTGTTCAAATTGCCAAAATTGAGGCTTCCTAAATGGTATGCTTAAACCAATGGGTGGTATGACAGTTGCTTCATCCATCTATATATACAGTCTATGGGCAAAATTCGAAGCATGCATCGATGCAGACTTCGACTGGAAACAATCACATCATTCCTTTCAGGAAATAAGTTTTGAAGTGAGTCAGCTGCTCAACGGTCGACAATCAATACCTGTCCCTGGGTTTGAGTGGAGCCCCACTTACGACTTCCTACGAATCTGAGTAATACATATTTTTTTCATTAAATTTTTTTTACCTGTTCGAAAATAAATAAAATAAATATTTGTATTGTTTCATCGTGTAATAAACACTGCTGTCCTTTACTCATTTACCATTCATATAATCCTGGGTTTAACAATGGTAACTCTTAAAGCTTTTAGTCGACCTGAGCTCTCTTCAATGGGATTTCTTTTTTATTGAGAATGGCCGATTTTATATCCAGCACTAGGGACTGACTATAAAAAAAGGGCGCCAATGTGTGCATGAACAAAGCTAAAACATTAGCATGATATTACATACAGGAAGAAAAGGAATTTTTAACATGCTGCATTGATAATAAGTGGTCTTGCAGTCTGTAGGAATCGTGTTGAGGTCTGACACCTCCTCTACCTTCTTTGCCACAGGCGCTGTCCAGGCATCTGCTGCCTGAGGATGGCCTCTGGGTTCAGAGTCTTTTATTATCAGGATCAAGGATCACTTGATTATGGATCTAACTTTGAAATTCGGCAGCTATAGTGGGACTCAGCTGGCCCTTTGACAGGCTCCCAGAAGTGGGTGGTGATCGGGGTCAGATTCTCCAGACATGGGTACCCTCTGTTGCCCAGTAGCGTATTGCCATAGGGAGATAGCAGGTGCTGAGCACAGATGGGGCCATTCTACAGGATTGTATAATCATGGAAAAGCACTCAAAATACCGCATGTGAATTACTACCAATCAACCCCACTACTGGATTGTACTCAGATTCCGCATTTGGTTCCTAGTCTGGACCATAACAGTACAATCCAGCCACAGGTCTGCAATCGGCTGCCAGCTGCAGGTCTGGAATGGGCTGAGATGCTGAGCCCGGTTGACACAATGAGGTACTAGGGTGTGCAGATTAATCAGCAGAAAGAAAAACTCTATCAGTTGTGCTAGTCCATTGGAGCCCACTCAAATAAACTTTTAGCTATTATTGACCTCACAGGACTTCGGCGGAAGAGGTGTTGTGATCCTGGCCTTCTCCTCCAGACACTCAACCTAACTGTCACTTTGTCACCAGTGAGAGGCAAGGACCTTTCATGGGCTCATACCGCGCAGCTGGCATGCCATCATGGCAACTCTAATACCCTCGCCCACATTCGTCCGCGCTTTTGGTGGCCACCCATCTGGATACCCGGAAATTTTTTGCGGTCTGTACTTTGTCCGCCCATTCCTAATCAAGTAACCAACATTCCCACTGTCTATTACAGCCCTTGGAGGTTCTCAATCGGTCGTGGGCCAACATAGAAATGGATCTTGTCGCAGGATTGCCTTTCTCTGATGGGTTTACGGTCATCCTCTCCTCGATTTTCCAAGACGGCCCACTTTGTACCATTAGCTAAGCTACTCACGCTCCTCTCGCATCGCGTGGACTGCCTCCGAGACAAACTTGTTGGTAGTCTCCAACCCCACTCCCAAATTTGCCAGCCACTACTGGAAGGCTTTCTGCGCCCTGGTGGGTGCCACCCCTCGTCTCTCCTCAGGATTCATCCCAGAGGCAACCGCCATGTCGAGAGGCTGAACCAGTGGCTGTCCAGCAATGACCACGTCCAACAACCTGTATTAGCTGAAATAGTTTGCTAGCATGAAAATACCCCAGCCAGTTGAGGGAAAATGCACACCGAAATTAGCCAACAAATCCCAAACCTTATTAATGAACCTTTCTTACCTTTAGCTATGTGGTCCTCTAAAAATCCTCCTTGAGGAACATCATTCTTTTGTGTCTATAGTTATTTCCATAGCTAATAAGTTGCTTTCTTTTCAAAAGCAATGAGGCCTCTAATCGTGGTCTTTGCATGCAATAATTATGTAAATCAAAAGTAAATATGTTGTAACAGCGCAGTTAATTGTGACTACACTACCTTTAATAAACACATTCACGAAACAACTAACTGTTGCGAATAATACCTAAATTCTTTGAAAAACAGAATCTACAATCAGCCATTCAAAAAACTCCCATCTTAGCTTTAAATTTAAAAAAAAGGTCACGTGTCTTCCTTTTCATAGCTCTGGTAATCACCAAAGATAATGAGCAAGCGCAAAGCATATGAGAATATTTGGTAAAAGCGTTGTATTTCATCAGTGAGAATCTGACAGGATATGTGCCAACGTATTTTTCTTCAAGAAGTTAAAACACAGACCTCCCCAATGACTAAAGTTGGAATCGTTATGGCACATGTAGTACCACTGTTTAATTTTAGCAGAGATATTGGACTGTGGTTTGGGCCAAAGTTCATTTCAAGATGACATCTTTAATCAACATTACCTGAACTAATGTTCTCAAACTACGGGCTGTGGACCGGCATCAGGTCGTTGAGGAGTGTGGCTGGAGGGCCGCAAGTGACTACACTAGCAGAAGTTTGCTGAAAATTTTGGTCAGTCTGCACCCTTGTCCATAGCTCCATCCAATAACCAGACCATTATTTTCAATAGGACACGTATTTTACAATGTCCCATAGAAATCCCATCAGTGACATAAATGTTAGTAAAACCGAGTTTCCTTGTCTCTGTCCTGGGAGAATCCTATATAAATCCTACAAGCAACTTTGAGACCTTTGCGAATCCCGTGGGAATCCCGAGGACACCTTCAAGTCTCGTAGTAATCCCACAGTGAATATTAAGATCGACTTCATTAATACTTCTGCATTTTCGATTAAGTCATAGGTATTACCTCTATAACAGAGTGGTGTTACCTTCAAATAAGGCACAGTAAATTCTTAAATGAGTGAGCAGAGACTGTTACCTTCTAATGAGGCACAGTAAAGTCTTAAATGAGTGAGCAGAGACTTTTACCTTCTAATAAGGCACAGTAAAGTCTTAAATGAGTGAGAGGGGACTGTTACCTTCAAATAAGGCACAGTAAAGTCTTAAATGGGTGAGCGGCGACTCACTTTTCAAATCACTTTCTGTGTGAAGACTGATTTGTAAAATTTTTATTTTTGATATTGAGCTTACAGTAATGTAGAGAGGATGCAGTTCAGTTCTGAGGTTGAGAAGGGCTGCTGAAATCTTCTAAGAACAAAACTAACTGATTTCAACATAAATATTGCAAGACAAAACCTCAGGAAAGTAGGACTGTTAGCTGAAAAGGAGGTAGACACAGGAGATCCTTAAACATCTGACAAGTAGAAAACATTTAAAACTTCAAACCTCAACCCCCACAGGAGAGGACGGAGCAAGTCGTTTAGACAACATCCCTGCCTTTCCACTAAATACCCAAGATACAAATCTGTGACCCTGCCCCTCACGGTCACTCAGAAACCAAAGCTTTGAGCTTTGCTTTCGGGAAAATTACTCACGCTCCCAAAATGACGTCTTCTGTGAGTCACACTCATGGACTGGCTCTCTAACTGATTTTTCTAAAGAACAGGATTCGATTCATAAAATTTATTGTTGAGACGCTTTGATTGCTTTCTCTGGCAGTCTGCTCACTTTTCTCTCTGCATTTCTTTCAAAATAATCAGTCGTCTAGACAGCCCCCCTCCGTGAAACACCTAAGGCAGCATGTCTGTGAATGTGCTGCAGAGACTTGCTTCATTGTTTTCAGTCCACAAACCGCACAGCTGGGTATAGGACAGATGAGATTAGTGTAGTATAGTTTAGTATATTATAGTATCATATAGTACAGTATTTGTATATATGGGAATAGGGTATCAGCTGTTTCTGACTGCTCTCCCCTCTCCTTCCCCTTCCGCTCTCCCTCTCCACTTCTCTCCTCCCTCTCCCTCTCTCAGAGAGCCATCATTAATTGAGATTACGCCCTGGCTTTTGGGACAGGCTGCCGATAGAATTCATATAATGTTTGTCTTCTCCTTCTGAGCCAGACAGGGGCTCCTCTGTTTGGTGAATGTGCTGGAAGAGGGCGCAGCAGCTCCATTCATTACTGGTCTGTGTAAGACCCAGAGTGATGGGTTCAGTAAGAATCCTGTGTGAATGTATATCAGAGAGAGGGGGGTGGTGCTTCATGATGAACTTAGACTCCTGCTAACAAAACTATTGTCAGACACAAGTTTGAGGTGAACTCAACTGAGCCAAATTTAAAGGAGAGGTGAGTGGGAAGAGCACCTGGTAATTAGGTTTTTCCAAAAGCCTTTGTCACCATTCCACTTAAACATCAGGCCAAATTAGAGTATACTGTGCACATAAAGAGAAAACACAAAATGAAGTATGTCTGGAGCAAGCAAGCGTGTGACGGTGAGTCAGTACATTCGAGCGGCTTTAATAATGTCTGGACGTGAGTAACAGGGGAGGAATGAAGAAATAGAAAATGGCCTGTGGTCTGCAGTTGTGAGAAAGGACAAGAAGAATTCTCAAATCTTTCCTGCAGCTCACAACAATTTTTGCATCATTTGTGCTGTGGTACAATGAACATTTCTAACGTTAGTCTTTTTTTCAATAATGACACGTCCCTGACCACCCTATCCAGTTTCTTATTTCACGTGACTGCATGCAATGGTTGACACAGGGGAACACAGAAAACATATAAGGCCATGTAAAATGAGGAAATGTGCTTCATGAATCAACATTACTCTTTCAAGCATCAGTTAGAATCAGAGGGCACATATAATGCAGATGTGGAGCAACGAATCAGCTGGCTTGTCATTTATTCCGTGCGTTATTGTAATACAGGTACCCTTGGTAAATGAAAAAGGGGCTAAGAAAGCATGTCAATGCTATTAATCTTTCCTTGAATATATACAAAAATCCAAGTTTTGAAACAAAAGTAAATTATTTGAGGAAAAATAAAATCTTCAAGTGAATACTTCTCCCAAAAAAAATGCCCGTCGCAATTATTGGCACTCTTTGCAAATGTTGTAAAACAAATCCAATTGGATTATACAGCAGTGTGCAGTGATGATTACACACTTAACAAAACAGAGATAAATCAGAAAGCAACTACTATTCGAGAATTTATTTCATGGAATATTGCATCATACAGAGGAAAATATGTAAATATATAAGAAAATACAGTAAAAACAAAAAAATGAATTAATTTTCGAGAGAAAAAGTCCATATCTAATGAGGCCACCCTTTGCTTCGATTGCAGCATTTTATCTTTCAAGCATAGTTTTTGCATATTGTTTCCTCCGCCGAGGAGATTTTGTTTTTGCCAGTGTTCATTTATCTGTGTGTCTGGTTGTATAAAAGATTACTCAAAAAGTAATGAACACATATCTGTGAAAATTTGTGTGTGGGTTGCTGTTACATCAACGATGGCCCTATTGATTTTGACCCAACAATATGGCCAACACGGCAGCCATTTTGAAATCCAATGACACGCGATAACTAGACTTTGCTGCCAGTGATATCACACAAATTTTGTGGGTTGATTTTTCGCGCATCAGGGATGGAACCAATCCTTAAATTTCTAATGAGCCATGTTCATTTAGCTAGATTTCAAGTGTGCTGCTTTGGCAGAGCTCTGCACTCTGAGTGCTTCTAGTTTTATTTATATATTGCTAAACCATTCCATATGGTTTGAAGTTCATTGCAAAGAGGTTATTTCGATGTTGCAACAGATTTGCTTGATCGGACTAAGGTCTGGGCTTTGAGCAGGCCAAGTCATAACTTTTGTCACCAGACATTTCTTTCTGACTGAGATGATTCTTGCACAGCTTAGAAATGTGTTTAGGGCCATTATCTTGTTGAAAATAAAATCGCTGACCAATCAGTCTCTTTCCACATGGCAATTCCTGCCTCACAAGGATGCTGGGATACTTCTTGTGATACATGGTTCCGTCGATCTTTGAGACTTTTCTTCGAGCAGACAGAACCCTATCCCAAATATTACCACCTCCATGTTTAACAGTCATTTTTAAAACTGTCTCCAACTCTACAGCACACAAGTTCTGCGTTTGGGTGAGAAAATTTCACATTTTTATTCATCAGCCCAAAAGGATTGTTCCCAGTCCATTGCTATTCTTGGCAAACTCAAGTCTAGGTTTGGGGTTAGAGGTGAGAGTTAAGGTTAAGGTTAGGGAAACCAGTGACAACTCCCTTAAATCAAAGCGTTTTTTTTCCGGAGATGAAATCAGTTTGGCAGATGAAATTAAATCAGTGGTCTTCAATGTTGTTCCTGAGGACTCACTGTGTATGCTGGCTTTTGTTCCAACCACAGTTGTAATCACAGGATTTTAGCGAGCTGTTCATTTTTCTTAAGTGTATTTAATGTTTAGAGCAGTTAGCGTCAGAAAATTACGTCAAGGAGCCTCCTGAAAATGTTTGATTCCAGTATCACGAAGCGAGCGACATTGCGCTCGTGTCCAGCAGTAAGGCAACGACTCCACCTTTCTCGTCGCAGTCTGAATAAAATGGAGAAAAGTAACTGCAGTGCTGTATATAGGGGGTTACCACAGGGATTTAAGACCGCGCTGAAACACAGTAACCTACTTCATGCAGCACTGCTCATTTTCTACTCTGATGGAAATCCCAACTTGCGGAACAAGGACAAATCTGATAATGACGGATTCTAAATATGGTTACAACGAGACATGGAAGGGGGACTGATTGAACTGTGATGGTCACTGTCACATGGATACTTGAATATATTGATCGAATTTTGGCTATTTTACTGACATCAATGGTCACAAGTTTCTAAGATAATTACTCTGGGCCTACTATAATTGAGATAGCAATGAGTAGTAGACAATTCAGAATGACTGTGAAGGACATTGATTTTCAATTGAGGTGAGGTGAAATTGGCTGGAGATAGGAGCTTAGCTAGTTCGTAAGCTTGCTCCGGAGCTGGCTAGCTCCACAGACTTTGTTTCCATAGAAACTAGTGCCATGGTTAAGCTCACACGCTCTGTGCAGCTGAAATGGGGCTTGAGATCAGGCGAATCCCATGCCGATCCTTGGCTAATCCCTTATCCCGCCTTCGTGCAATAGACCCCAGGTGCGGCTCGTTGATTGGCCCATAAACAAAAACAATGGGAATCGACTTTAGATTCATAAAATTTGCTCTTAAGGAATAAGGAAACATACCTTTTTAGGGGTTCAGATACCAGCAAGCCAAACCAGTAGCAGCAGGAGCAAGGCCAGGGGCAAAAAAAGAGAGTAAACTCAACCCAACAGGTACCAGTACCAGCAGTACCAGCAGCACACTGTTCACTTTCACAATGGGAGCCTTTGCCACCACACCAGCCTTGTGCCATTTTTCCAATCCCTGCCAAAATTCCACTCCTCGTTTTGGTCTAAAATGAATTACGTAAGTTATTCTACATTTGCCATGTCATGCTTCCGTAATTAGTGCATATCAATTTATTTGGTTTATTTGGATACATTTTTAAAAGTGATACATTTAGTATCGTGCATTTCGAGGATGCATAAATTCCACTGCAGAAATTATTATGTGAGCTAAGATAGAGCCAATGTCAACATAGCATGTTGTAAAATGGAACAAATAGCTAAACAATAAGTTTTCTGCATCTCATTATAAAGCAGTCCTTATCATCTTATATGGCAACCAAGTTGGATATCCACAACTACAAGACTGCATTACTGGAGTGCAACGTTATATTGAGGAGCAAAACGAAAGCGCTTTCATAAAAGGCAGAGTGAAATTTTGGTTGGGATTGGAAAAATGTGACAGCACAACATCAAAAAGTACTCCATAACAAAACAAAGTCATCGTACCTTCAATATCATGGGATTCTATAATTCGATCTGCTGTAATCTGCCTTTTGCACAGGGGTATCAAACTGGTCCGTGAAAGGGTCGAGAGGCTGTAGGTTTTCTCCCCATATACAGAAATATGGCTTGCTTCAGTTTTTAACAATTTGAAAAATTTTGAAAAAATTCCCACCATATATCTTGTCTCTCTGCTTGCAAGAGATGACAGTACGAGAAGGATTGACTGCTATATTTGCGATGTACTGAGGGGGAATGGTATTTCTTGGTTGTTCGTATTGCTTGGTGGTAAGATGATTGAAATAGATGATTGTAATTTGCGATCTGGTTCTATTGTTATACGACATAAATTGAGACACCAAACTGGTTCACAGTATATTCTGGTTACCAAATGTGTCATATGTGTTGATATTGCAATAGTTTTCAAGAATTTCTGAAATTAAGTTACGACATGGACATTTCACTCATCCTCAGCCGAGCTCTCTAGGCTGACAGGCCTCTTGCTCAAGGGATTGTTATTTTGCTTTCACAATGCCAGTTTTTTCATTGTATTATTATTCGAATTTTCTGTTGAACATTCTGTATTTTTGATTGTTTGTTGATTGATGACTGATTGGTTTTCGTTCAGTTCAGTTAATGTCTCCTGGCTTCCTCATGCCCAGCCTTTCGATCTATACCACACCAGATCCTTGTTGTTAATTGTTCCTGGTTCCTGGTTTTCTTCTTTTCATTGCCAGACTGTTGAGCTTCATTCCTATTGTGATACTTTTTACTGTTTCCTTAGTGTTCATGGTATCTCCCAGCTCCCATCTTCCTGCATCCTGTAGTCTCCTTGTCCTCTCAACAATATTGAAAATTTGCATTGTGTAATTGTAATACTGGAAATTGGATTTCCAGTATAATAGAAATGACCCTGGGCAAGAGATGTATCTGGTGTTCATTTTTCTTTGAGTGTAAACAAAGGTTGCAATGGCCAAGAAAGATGAATATTACAGAGCAGTGATATTACAAGTATGTAAAATTTATATTCTACGAAAATACTCAATATGCAGAATGAGGGGGAATTCCCTTAGGAAACATGGAAACCAGGAAAAAAAGTAAACACTGTCCACTGCAAAAAACTCGAAATTTTTAATGTAATGCTTCAATAAGCAACCTTATTGATTTTTACCATGGAAACTCAAAGGTCTTAAGTATTTTTTTCTGTCGCTATTCTCATGTACTGCCCTTGAATGAATGATGAATGAATTTGCACATTCATTTTCAGGAGTATTGATTCCCTGGGTCCAGTGGAACAAGGTTTCTCACTCCATAATCTGATCATAGAAGAAAAACTTGTTTCTGTTTTGTGGAAGCATCAGGTTGCCTGACCTGGGAGCCTTCTTGTCCTCAGGTTCATAGAAATGTTGGATATAATTGTTGTTATCCTCCTCCATCAGATTACTGGTGGCCTGACGGCCATGTGGTAAGTGTGGCAGCGGGATGTCAGGTGGAGTGGCTGGGTCCTTATATAGTATTCCCTTTGTGCCACCCTTTCCACGTGATTGTTGATTTCATTGTTGCTTGGGCTCAATGTAACCTGAACATACTCGAACTTTGGTAAATTAAGTGATCTATTATCACAGAAGACTACCTCTGGTTCCCCTTCTGCTTTGACATTATGTCATGGTTATGGTTTTTGTTAATGTTTATGCTTATGTTCTTTGTTCAGGATTTTGTCTTTTATGTATTCTTTTTTATCACTGTGATTCTCAGGTTTTAGTTCAGTCCATTTTTCAGCACCATTGCACTTGTCTCCCCTGTCTCGTATTCTAGTTGGTTCAGTCTGTCTCCCCGGTCTGTGTGTGCACATGCTTCGGGTGATTTCAATGGTTTCTGGTGTTTAATATTATTCCTTCAATTCTTGTGTACTTCCTTCGCCTTGCTGTTCTGATTACTTACAAGACTAACATTTGTATTTTGTATCATAGTCTACTAACCCAACTAATCCATGCATATATATGACCAACTTACTAACAAGCACTCTGGTTAAATCTGTAAAGTTGCACCGCTACTAATTAATACCAATTCCCTCTAAGCAATCACCGTGTTCTAGTCTCCGCCTCTTGCTCAGCTTTACCTCTCTCCCTCTGTGTTTCTGCGAGATCTCTCGCATGTTGCTTAATTATATCCCCGAATGCCGAACGGCGTTCCGAGGGATATTATGTTTTTGGTCCGGCCGCCGCTGCACTACGTGCTAACGCGATAACTTCAGTAATATTTCAATTACAAATTCCAAATTTTGCACATAAGTAAGTGTCATAAAGAGGAAGAACTGATTCGATATTGGACAATTTACGACTTCAAGATTGGCCACAAGGGGCCAAAAACTAATTTCAGTGTTAACGCGGTTACTGTAGTAATATTTCAAATAGAAATTCCAAGTTTTTCATATAAGTAAGTATCATAAAGAGGAAGAACTGATTCGATTTTGGACAATGTACAATTTCTAAATTGGCCACCAGGGGCCAAAAACTGAAAAAAATCACTGTTTTTATCATATCTCTGGAAATATTTGTCGGATTGACCTCAAATCAAGTGCAAATGAAAGGTCATGACCTGAGGATGTGTCCCACGATGACATTATACCTGTTTGGTTCAAAATTTTGACATAAGGTGGAGCTTTGTCACAAAATTCACCATTTTTGCTATATCTTTGGAACCATTTCTCCAATTGACATGAAACTATTTGCAACTGATCATGACCTCACAACGTGTCACATGATGACATCATACCTGTATGGTTCAATATTTTGCCACCAGGTGGCGCTTTGTGATGGAAAATTACCATTTTGGCCATATCTTCAGAACCATTTGACCGATTGACCTGAAATTAAGTTCAAATGAAAGTCTATTCATGGTCTATTCAAGGATTGGGGATTTGGAGGATTGGGGGCGTTCGGGGATATACCCCCAGCCGTCGCCTCCAACAGCATAAGCCTAGTTGCTATTGTTATGGCCCCAATTTGTTATTACATTTACTACAGCAAGGGATGACAGACAAAATTTTCAAACTTAAACACATTTAATCAAACAAAGACTTTCAACTAATCTACTATCTACTCTACTGACCAAGAATGATATATGCAACAAAAAAAAATATATATATATACAGTCCCTTTTGTTGGGTTGCTTGGTGATGTTCCCGGCGAGGAAAATACTCCAACACAGGCAAAAATCCACAAAAAGCTACACAGGTCTTGAAAAGAGTGAAAGGTCTGGTCAAATGTATCCTGCTTGCAATTTCTCCTACTACTCCACTCCCTCAATTTTCCTCCTTATATACTCTTTTGCAGACCCCTCCCATATTTAGACTTTTTTTTATTCTCTGGGACTTGTCCCAGACATGCCCAAGACATGCCCAAACCTAGCTCCAATCTGGGCTTAACATAATAAAGGTCAATACTGCCATCTAGTGCCTTCTATTCGCATTACACCTCCATTCCAAAAGGGAAAAATTGACTCATAAAGGCAAAATTATTCTTTTCAATACAAAAATGGTTGAGTAGACACTTGTATATATATATCTACATATAACACAATGTGCTAATAAACGTGATATATAGACATACTCAAACACAGGATAAGCAATCAGCAGTTACATTGTCAGTACCCTTTACATGCTTAATTTCCAAGTCAAACTCCTGTAAAATCAAACTCCAATTCAACAATCTCCAATTCTTGTTTTTCATCTTACTCAAAAACATTAACGGATTGTGGTCAGTATACACAATCATTGGCTTTTGCTCTGTACAAACATAAACCTCAAAGTGTTGTAAGGATAGAATCAGAGCCTACAGCTCCGTCTCTATTGTAGAATAGTTCCTTTGGTGGCGATTGAACTTCGTGGAGAAGTATGCCACGGGATGCTCAATGTCATCAGAGTCACTTCTTTGTAGGAGCACAGATCCACAAGCTTGGTCGCTAGCTTCGACCCCGATGGAGAACGGTTTGTTGAAGTCTAGAGATTTGAGCACCGGGCTTGGCATGTCCGCTGATCTATAAGTAGTTGGATTGCACTGTTACGGTCCAGACTAAGAAGCAAGCATGGAGTCAGAAGCACAGTGTAACTGGTAGTTGATTGATAGCAATGTGGAAGAGATTGGGGGCGGAACCCCGTGGAGGATAGACGGTTCAGCACAGTTGTAATAGGCTAAGCTTGAGCTGCAATTGCCAGCCAGGCTTGTAGTATGTTGCCAGGTGTTACACAGGCTCTGCCAGCATAAACTACTTGATAGGATTGAATGGTTGCTTGAAGGGAACAAGGTCCCAGTCTTCGCTTCATTTTAGGACTGGAAGCTTGTTCCTAATAAACTGGACAAGGAGAGCAAGTCCCAACATTGGACCCTGATTAATATTGGAAGCTTGCTCTTGATACTTTGAGTAGATGAACAGGAACAGACTTGAACAGAAATAACTTGAAATTGGTCCCAATTCTGGACCCTGATTAGGATTAGAAGCATGTCTGAAATAAATAAATGATTTGAATCACATCCTGAGGAAAAGGCTGTCATTGAAGTGCTAGTTGCATCAAATGAAGATGAACAAGTTTATACAGTAAACACTGACTTAGGTAACTTGCATGAAAGCAAGTTTACAGTACGGCAACTTGCACATGAACCAGAGGTCTTAAATACTTGATATGCCAACGCTAACTGCAAAACTGCATAACAAGATTCAGCAGAGGGAGAGAGAGAGACACAGGACGTAAACTAATCACATACACTTAATAGACACACAAGCTACTGCATTGCGAAGAGACACACAAGGGATTCACATGAGGGCTGTGAGAAGCAATATTAAATTCAGTATGTCAAATATTAGCTATATATTATATACAGCAGTGTGCAGTAATGATTATACACCACCACTTTAATCCAAAACGGGTCCAAATTAGACTCTTCACAAAAAGTAGGGGATAATGAAATTTCAAGGTCAATAACAAAATAATGATTGTCTTTTGGATACAGTGAATGACTGCAACGAAGATGACAAGAACTGCTCTAAAACAGAGCACCAAAAAGCAGCCAATGGCGCGCATGTGCAGCACGTGAAAATCCCGAACACGTGGTGGGGGTGTATATCAGTAGCGGCTCTAGACCTGGGAATGGCGGGGCGCAGACACGTCCCTTTATGACAATTAGTCCTGGGTAGTTCGCAATCATTTTCCTTTACTGACGCGTTTTCCAATTATCGTACTTGCCAACTTAAGACACGGTCTCTCCATATGCGATGAAATAGTGATGAAATCATGGGCTTAATTCAGCTCAGTGGCGGAACCTGAACTGAGAATTGTGACAAAACATCCGTTTAAAACAGTCGTTAGTCCTGACCTGTTCTCAGTCATTTTCATGAGTAACCGAAGGTTCACTCCGAGAGCACTCCACAGTTAACAGCTGCTGCTTGTGTAACCGTGACAGGTTTGACCAAGATAAACCCTTGAGTTACACAACAATACAAGGACAAGAGTTTGGCAAGAAAGGGGTTTTTTTATTTTACAATATTTAAAAACACATTTTAAAAAGTTCAAAAAAACAAAAAGAAATCAAATACAACCCAACACCACCATGTATAAAAAGACCAGATCCCAAGCAGAGGCAATGAAGAATAAAAAGGGCAACTATAGCAGATGTCTCTAATGGTGGAGCATAACCAAATCAGGCTATGTAGTAAGAGCAAACTGCATAAACTGTCTGCTTGTGGTAAGTATATGCACACAACACACGGTAAGGGTTCAGAGAGGGTGTAAACATGCAATCACACAATATGTTATACACGTAGGAATGCAAACCATTTAAGTTTCAGACAGCCTGTGCAAACCGCAGATACACAAAACTCCCTAATAGGCTTCAACCACTATACACCAATATTGCTATGGCCCCACGGTCACATTCATATAAAATACACTCAACAAAAATATGAACGCAACACGTTTCTTTTTGCTCCCATTTGTCATGAGATGGACTCAAAGATCTAAAATTCATTCCAGATACACAATATTACCATTTCTCTCAAACATTGTTCACAAATCTGTCTAAATGTGTGATAGTGAGCACTTTTGCTTTGCTGGGACAATCCATCCCACCTCCCAGGTGTGCCACATCAAGATGCTCATCAGACACCATTATTAGTGCACAGGTGTACCTTATACTGCCCACAATAAAAGGCCACTCTGAAATGTGCAGTTTTGTCTCACAGCAAAATGCCACAGATGGCGCAAGCATTGAGGGAGCGTGCAATTGGCATGCTGACAGCAGGAATGTCAACCAGATCTGTTGCTCGGGCATTGAATGTTCATTTCTCCACCATAAGCCGTCTCCAAAGGCGTTTCAGAGAATATAGCAGTACATCCAACCGGCCTCACAACCGCAGACCATGTGTAACCACACCAGCCCAGGACCTCCACATCCAGCAGGTTCACCTCCAAGATCGTCTGAGACCAGCTACTCAGACAGCTGCTGAAACAATTGGTTTGCATGACCAAAGAATTTCTGCACAAACTGTCAGAAACCATCTCAGGGAAGCTCAACTGCATGCTCGTCGTCCTCATCGGGGTCTTAACCTGACTCCAGATCGTCGCCGTACCAGACTTGAATGGGCAAATGCTCACATTCGATGGCGTCTGGCACGTTGGAGAGGTGTTCTCTTCACTGATAAATCTCGGTTTACATTGATCAGGGCAGATGGCAGACAGCGTGTGTGGTGTCGCGTGGGTGAGCGCTTTGCTGAAGTCAATGTTGTGGATCGAGTGGCCCATGGTGGTGGTGGGGTTATGGTATGGGCAGGCATCTGTTATGGACGAAGAACACAGGTGCATTTTATTGATGGCATTTTGAATGCACAGAGATACCGTGATGAGATCCTGAGGCTCATTGTTGTGCCATACATCCATGAACATCACCTCATGTTTCAGCAAGATAATGCACGGCCCCATGTTACAAGGATCTGTACACAATTCTTGGAAGCTGAAAATGTCCCAGTTCTTGCATGGCCAGCATACTCACCGGACATGTCACCCATTGAGCATGTTTGGGATGTGCTTGACCGGCGTATACGACAGCGCGTACCAGTTCCCACTAATATCCAGCAACTTCGCACAGCCATTGAAGAGGAGTGGACCAACATTCCACAATTGACAATCTGATAAACTCTATGCGAAGATGATGTGTTGCACTGCATGAGGCAAATGGTGGTCACACCAGATACTGACTGGTTCTGAGTCCCCAGACCCCAATAAAGCAAAAACTGCACATTTCAGGGTGGCCTTTTATTGTGGACAGTCTAAGGTACACCTGTGCACTAATCATGGTGTCTGATGAGCATCTTGATATGGCACACCTGTGAGGTGGGATGGATTGTCTCAGCAAAGCAAAAGTGCTCACTATCACACAATTATACACATCTGTGAAAAATGTTTGAGAGAAATGGTAATATTGTGTATCTGGAATGAATTTTAGATCTTTGAGTCCATCTCATGACAAATGGGAGCAAAAACAAAAGTGTTGCATTTATATTTTTGTTGAGGGTATATATTTTAGAGTACTTTGAGCTAATAGTAACCCAAGGAACACTGGCAAGGCGACTCGTGTATATAATTCCTATACCAAATTGGGATCACCGCACACCACAAACAGTTGTTCACTACAAATGTGAAGCACAGCAAAATACTACAAACCGCCAGTGTCCTCGGCCTATCAGAGGCCCAGAGTTTTGCTCCAAACAAAACTTTGTCACAGTGGCTAAGACTAGATAGAGACGCTACAACACACACTCAGGGTAACAAATAAGACCAAACGGGTAGCAAATAAGACCAAACGTCAACGCCCATGCAGTCAAGGTTAATCCCCTTTTACCCACGGCCCAACCCGAGAATCCAATAGCAGCAGTTCAGGGGAGGAGCCTGGGCGAGGTGTGCAGTCCGCTAGATTACGCCTACGCGCTGTCTTAGTTCCGGAGGCTGCTGCGTCCTAGCTGAGCTCTGTTGCATTGAGGGCGTTGAAAACAACAAGTGCAGTGATCCGCCAGGCTCCTCTTCCGCCTCTCGCTTCTCGTCACCGCTGTATCCTCGTCTTCCGGGGCTGGGAGGATTCAAGGGGGGGGGGGAACACAATCAAAGCTGGGTCAGATACGCGATTGGAAGAAAACTCAGTCCCACACACTCTTAGGAAAGGCACAACTACTTCCCTTTATTGCGAGGTTTGTGTGAAATATTGCCCTTGTTACACTTGTTCTCCCCGATTACGTAAGAAGACAATCATTCTTCTGGACGCTTATTTGCTGTATTTAAATCAACGTTAGTCAAACTTGCATACCTGTCACCTCTCACGCAAACAGCTTGAGCAGCATGCTGCGTATTTAACTGCCAAGTGCCACTTTTTTATCGACCCACACAATACCGAGAGTGAAAGGTGATATTTTACTGGAACACGGACCTGATCAATCAACGCGAAGCACTGGCCTATTAATGAGTAATTTTTTTTTTCTGTACTGAATTTTGCCCATGATTTCATTGCTGTTCGATCACATATGGAGAGACCGTGTCTTAAGTTGGCAAGTACGATAATTGGAAAACGCGTCAGTAAAGGAAAATGATTGCGAACTATCCAGGACTAATTGTCATAAAGGGACGTGTCTGCGCCCCGCCATTCCCGGGTCTAGAGCCGCAACTGGTGTTTATTCCAATGTTACACTTAAGAGAATGGTCATCTTCTCTCGTGATCAAGACTTTTTTCATTCTGACAGTTTATGACTGTAATCCTTTGTTGATTTTTTTTAATCTGAGATTAACTTTGATTGTTTTTTTTCGCAATGCGACATCACCAAAGTGCTGATCATCGAAAAGCAACTGGTATGCTTGAAACTGGCAGCTGTCAGTTTGAGGTTGCCAATTTCTTCAATGTTTCCCAGTCTGTGAAAAGAAGATTATGGCGCAGGTATCAGCAGGCCCATAATGTTGATGATCAACGCCGTTCAGAGCAGCCATGGTCAACAACGAGCCCAGGATAGGTTAATTCGTACACAGGCTCTTAGAAATCACATTCAAACAGCAAATCATTTTGCTGCAAACTTACATCAGGCCTCTGGTGTCCGAGTGACAGGTCAGATGATTAGAAATTGTCAACATGATGCCCATCTTCATGCTAGGCGGGCTCATATAGTGTCACCATTGACCGTCTGCCACATTGCCAATAGACGGAAATAGTGCACACAACGCAGGAATTCCAGAACTCATGGGTGGTCACGTGTAATGTTTTCAGATTAGTCGCGGCTCACTTAAGACTTCCTTAATAGGCGTGGTCACATCTGGCGACGTCGTAACGAACGCCATGCCAGTGTTAACCTGAGGCAGTGTGACATATTTGGTGGTGTACTATCAGGACAACATACTAACACCCTATGTTGTCCCGTTTGCACAACGTGAGGTGCCGCGCTTTGTCTTTCAGGACGACAACACCCATGCTCACCATGCAAGAATAGTTAATAACCACCTTGAATGGCACAATATCGATAGTACGCCCTGGCCAGCAATGAGCTCTGACCTTCCCCCCATTGAAAATGTCTGGGACATCTTGGGCCATAGAGTGCATCAACGTGAAAGGCTGTCTGCCTTGCTAGACGAACTTGGCCAGGCATTGGTGGAAGAATGGGACAGACTGCGTCAAATCACCATAGGGAGACACATAAGCACAATGCCTCCATGAATCAAAGAGTGTTTGGTCAATAACGGAGCCATTCCTTCTTACACAGACCATGACAGCAAGAGAAACTGTTTAGGTAATGAAATATCAGGCGAATTGTTTACTCAATTCCTTCTTTGTAAAGATAAATTAGTTTGGGACCAATTATTCTCTATCATTCGTTTGCTATTGACCTTGCAATTTCAATATCCCCTACTTTTTTTTTTTTTAGGATATGAGAAAAAAAACATGCTCACTAGTGAATTGGGATAAAAATATGTGTAATAAACAAAAGTTATGAAAATGTCAATTTTTTATAGCTGTTGAAGAGTGCACTCTCGAAAGCCCAGCCCTGGTGGTAACACTGGCATTACGGGATTATTCAATGGGGTGCTGCGAGCCTCTGACCCTGAAACGCATAATTCCTTTCAAGCTGTTACTGTTTCAAAATCACTATATTAATAATCACACAGTTTATTTACTGAATTATCGAGACCATATTAGCCTGTAATGCCGGGCATACACGGTGCGATTTTTTCAATCGCGGTAATAAGCTGCTGTTCATACTGTACGAGTGAATCACAGGGGTTTAAACTTTGCAGCTCACGATTCCTGTTCTCACACTATGCGGTCCGATGGTCTGGTGCGATGTGATTGCTCACACTACACGAAACGTCGGACACGGTCGGACTGTAGTGTTCGGCATTGAAGAAGAAGAAGAAGAAGGAGAAGAAGAAAAAGAAGTTGAAGAAGAAGAGGTTGGAAGCCGTATCAATGTTTGCGCATGCGCAGCTTGACAGATTGGGGTAAATCGGCTCATGCAGCTGCTTCAACAGTGCGAGAGCCTCACGTAGGGCGACCAGGATTTCAAACAAGTTTGATTTTCTCCCGATCGATCGGGAGGTGTTAATCGCTTCTCGTTACCCCATATACACTACACAATGACAGACGCAAGATTGAGCCAAAATTCGGCTGGACTTCCAAAAAAGTCGCACCACTGAAAAATCGTGGCAAAAAGGGCCAAAAATCGCACAGTGTATGCCCGGCTTAATTATTTAAAAAAAATGAAGAAATTAGATCATAGATGGGCTACAGTGACAAAGAACTTAGTGATATTGCAGGGATGTAAAACAATTCCATTTTAGGATTTTTTTTCCCGCAGTGCAACCTAATTTAAGATTGCACTTCGAATGTTTTCAGCCTTCAAAAGAATAGGCTACATTTGCAAAGAATAGCGGTTGCACGCTCCTTGTCATGATGCTATACTAATTAAGTCATAAAATTACCAACGCTACTTAGAAAACATTGCAGCATTGGTATTTGAATAATTTTGTAAATTGGTTATTGGTGCATCCGGAAAGGTCGACGCACGGCATGCATTTAAAATTATTTAAAATGCACGCCATGCATCAAATATTCTTGGTCGCAAAATCATTGATGAAGTCGTTATCGTCCAGCTTCTGGGGAAGTTGTAAGAAGGCTACAATATGAGATTTTATGAACAGTAATTAATTAATTAGTTAATTAACTATTTTTATGCTAGTAGCAAACTTACTTTAATTTGCTATTCTTACAAATTTCAATATTTGCATAGGAAATTCGGGCTTGGAAAAAAATTGCAGCTCACAGACTGGCATGAAAACAGCCCGCTTTCGCTGCATGCCTAATGGTTAACATTACTAGACCAGCAAGCCGGCAGACTTACTTTAAGTTACGGTCAAGATGTCGCCTACTCAAGCTAGATAGCATGAGTTATTTGCCAGCTAACTAAGCCAGCTTGGCATCCAACTTGCATCCCAAAATTTCGTGCAAGGACAAACTTTTTGTAGCTAATCAGCTCTTCTACATGACACTAATCACTACCGACTACTGATGACCTGACCGCTCCCCACATATTAGCAAGCAAACATTTCAAAACAAATCTAAAATTTCCCTCTTGTAACTACCTAACCCACTAGCTAAGTTAAGCAACTAGCTAGTAAACATCATAAGTAATGTTATAGTCGCACCGCAAGCCAATGTCAGCTGATGCATTTTAGCTTATGCCGTGGTATAAGCATAGACCGTATAAAAGTGCAAGTGCACATATGCACATACGGAAGTTTGTAAGAATAGCATATTGGAGTAAGATTATTACTGGAATAAAAATAGCCATTGCCTAATACAAAAGGAAACTAAACCTAAATATCATCTTCAACATTATTTACCTCAAAACATTGTACTTTAAGAACTGGGAAATTTCTGTCATTTCCATCCATGCAATTTGCGGTCTATTTCCTCAGAGCTCAAAATTCGAAATTCTTTCTCCCATACGCAGAACCTATGTGCCCCATTGAGTTGGAGAGCATTTAAAAAATGACTGATTAACCCCTTCAGTAAAAATGAGATGGTGATGTTATGGTCTGGGGTTCAGTCCGCTCGATAGGAGCCAGTGATGTCATAAAAATCGACGGAATCATGGATCAAAAGAAGAATCACAGCATCCTTATGAGGCTTACATTGCCATCTGGAAAGAGACTAATTGGTCAAGGATTTTTCTTAATGACCCTAAACATTTTTCAAGTTTATTTGCCTTGAACAATCAACAACAAAAAAGACAACAATATACAGTATAAAGAGATGACAGACACAAAATATGATACAATTCATCACTTGGTTTTCATCAAAAGAACAAAAATTTGGAATGTGTTCGAGAAGGAGCAGGAAAAAGCAAGAATGCTTATCAAGTTCGACCCCTTCATTGCAGTATAAATGAAAGCACTGAAGTGCAAAACCCTCGGCGCGGCAATTGTGCTGAACGGATATGATGCGCATGTGTATTACGTTTACATCCGCCTCTCGTTGTATAACGAAAAGTATACAGAAGACTACTGGCCCAACAAGCAAGTGGCTCTGTACAATGCTGGAAGCACTATGGCTTTGACCTGAGCAGTGCACATGCTTGCACTCCCTCAGCAACCTCTGGTGCTTCGCTGTACATTGAACAGGAAAACTGATCGCGGGTAGGCCAGAGTAAGCTAATTAGCATATTATAGTAGGTTCTTTCGCTTGTGTTTCACGCCATAATTATAACTTTTGAGTGAAGTGTTTATAGCAAAATCCGTTCTAATAATAATCTGCTCCGTGTCGTTCGGAAGCCGTTGGTATCTTCATTTAACTGTAAGCTGACCAATTGCAACTCACGAAACTACTCGCTCATCTCTGCACACCACACAGGAAGAAATGACCAGTACCACGCGGTATAGGACTATAATCGAATGCGCTTTCGGCAGGAAAATCGTATGGCCGTACAACTGAGAGTGCTGGATCTCTGCAACGGAACAGTTTCAGAGAAAACACCACAAATTTTTTGACCTCCGTTGCCCGCTGAGTACGTGACAGCGTTTTCAGGACGAACAGACGCTCCAGAGGTGAGATGTGACTTGACAGACACACAGACCCAACTACAGTAACCCTCGCTGCGCCGAGGGTTAATAAAGATATCTCTTTTATACCCAGTATAGTAACTAAGTAACTAAGATATATACATCTTTAAGATTGCAATTTCAACGTTCCTGGCATTATTACCTTTGCATAAATTGAATCATTATTTTTGAGCTCCTCTTCATCTCTGTATTTGTCCATGATTGATTTCTTTTATTTGCTTTGAAAACGGTGTAATATTATTCCTTTGCTAAATGTAATCATAAAGTCTATTCCACAGGATCACCCCACAAACTGATTTTGCGTAGTGCGGACACAAGGTTGTTTCAGATTTCAATTCCCTCTTCACTCATATCTTGGCCTTCTGTCACTAGATAATTTTTGAAAGTTACTCGGTAAGTTTGTGGGCTCTAAATTCGTAGACCAGGCACAGGCGCGGTGCAGGCGCGGCGAATGGGGGGTGCGCCACGCCAACGGGGTGTGTTCAGGCGTATGTTGCGATTTTGTGCCCGGCGTAGCCTAGCGCAAGTACTCCTCTGTACCGCCTCTGTCCTTCCTGCGCAAGTGGCAAAGAAGGCGTGTTTGGGTATAACACAGCCGAGTCAAATCTTCACCAATCAAATGAGCTCCTCTCCTCACCTTTAATGTGTTGGAATATAGAAGCCTCTGTCCTATATCTGCATGATGCGTTAATGTTGCATTTTACTTTGCTGCTTCAGGCATGTTTTCTGCACCGCTTACATCTATATTAAGCATTACGAATAGGAGTTAGCTGGCTAGCCAGGGCATTCGCAAATTATTACCTTCAGCAAACTTGAATGGAATGTTCAAATTCAATGAATTTGTCCAACCTCGCAACAACATGCTTCTAAATTTCACAAGAATTATCTTAGTCGGAAAGAAACATCCACTGACATTACTGACGAGTTATGATTTGCCGGTTCATACTCCAGACCTTAATCCGATTGAGCAAATCTATTGTAAAATCAAAAGAATCCCTTTGGTATGAACTTCATACTAAATGGAATGGTTCAGCAAGTGAGGAAAAAGAAATCAAAAAATGTGAAACTATGCCTGAAAGATTATATGCTGTCATCAAAGCAAAGGGTGGCCACACGACTTGAACTCAAAAAGGCAATTATTTTTGTTTTTACAGTATATTGTTATCTGTTTACTTATTGTCATCTATATGATCCAATATTACATGAAATAAATACTTGAATTTTACTTGTTTTCTGATTTATCTTCACTAGTAAATTACCCGTGGCGAGAATAATTTCTTGTGACAACTTACGTCCACATACCAACTTTCATGAATACGGTGACCTTTGACCCTGGTGACCTTGACCTTTGACGGAACGGACCTCTCGCGGTCATTTCTTGTGACGACCTACGTCCATGTACCAAATTTCATGAAAATCTGTCCAGGGAGATGGGAGATGCGAAAAATTGACCTTTGACCCCAGTGGCCTTGACCTTTCAAAAAACTAACCCCTCAAGGACAATTCCAGGGACAACCTACATAGACCCACCAAGTTTGGTGAAGATCCGTCAGAGGACCTCGGAGGAGTAGGGGAACAAACAGACAGACAGACAAACGTTCCTCAAATTATAGTATGATTTTGTTCAGTGTATAATCATCACTGCACACCACTGTGTTTAGATAATATATAAAATAAGTGCAAGTACATTCAAAATACATTTGTAAGTAGAAACTTTTTTGAAATTCCCTGATCAAGAGTGCCCAATGCAATGTAAAAATTGAATTATTGGTATTATTTAACACGTAAGCACCATTGGGAATGTCAGCTAAACCCTTTTCCCTCATTGAGTCTGGGTGCTGAAACAGCTGATATCAGAAAAAAAATGGCAATAAAACGAAAATTAAACTCTCCCCAGCAACTCCAGAATTAAAAAAAAAAAATCACACACATCTTTGACCAAACACACTGGGTGACTTCAATGTTGGTGTTGGTGTTAATCCCGAGAGCTAAACACAAGGTTAAGGTAAAGACCACTATCAACACTTGTCGTAACAACCACTGTCAACACCAGGTGTCAGAGTTTGTGCTTTATTAGTCTCAAGTCCCATACAAAGAATCTTTATAAATGTCACACAGGGTTTTAACACAGAGGGTGAGATCATCACTTCCTGTCCTAATTCTGAAAGTAACACTTGCTGGAGTGAAAGAGACAAGTTCAAATACTTGTAGTTTCTCCAGTTATTGTAAACAGATCTCTGATAAAATAGGTATGTAAACCATCAAACTCCTGTTTCATAGATGCATCTATTCGTGTATCATTCACTCTTGACTGCAATTTTGAATGGTCACCCCACTATTGACATGGCAATAGTGAACTATATGAGTTGCAGGAAACACCAGCTTTGAACTCCCACCGCTGTTAATCCTAAGGGTTAAGTGTTAATGCAAATGAAAAGTGACTTCAAAAGCTCCAATTATAAGCACCATGTTCAATTTAGAATAACTATTGGTGTTTCTTTTTGGGAAAAGAGACACCTAATCCTGAATTCAAGCTCTGTTTAGACCAGGTGTTAGTGTGTACTTAGTGTTAGTGGATCAATTTCCAACTTGATGTTCTGGAGATTCTTAGCGCTGGTGTGTGTATTCACACCAAACATAACACCATATTTGAACTTTGCTGAGACATTGTGTAACTGTTAGCGGCTTGTGTTCAAAGTTCTCAATGTCAGTGTCAGTTTTAACACTTAATTATGACACCAACTTTGTAGTCACTCACCGTTTCCTAGGACCTGGTGCAACAAAAGGGATATTGTTACTAGAGTCTGTTGCTATAGTAGTAACAAACATTTCTGCCAGGTGAGAGAGAGAGAGAGTGGGAGAGCGAGAAATGAAAATATGGCGACATCCAAAATGTTAGGCAAGCCATGCAACTTGGTAAATCATGATGAAATCTGGTAATTTTTCCTCTTTTTAATTTTAAGTTTTGTGTGTGCATAACTATGACTGTATCCATATTTCATTCATGGAACTGGGCATGCAAATATAAGTAAGTAAGCCTTCTCTTATTCTCCTCTACTGCTTAACTATGTGTTGTAAATGTACTACAGTGTGAACAGCAGAATGAATAGCTGAGGTAACAGAATGAATCGAAGGAGATGTAACAGTAATTCTCGTAATCCATAATTGTAAAGGTAATGTTACTGTATTTATTATAACTTTCTTAAAAATTAAAGTATAGAACTGTAGAATGGGTGGATTTGTACAATATTTTTATTAAATGTGGTTGTAAAGTTCTGGTTAAAAAAAGGTTCAATTTCCTTTTGGACGAAATGTCGAGTAATTGTTGAATTGTTGGGATTTACTTTTGTCAGTATACCTGTGGCTTTATATACTTTTTTACATATTCGTGTGGCCACAGCAAATATTTTTACATACCAAGTTGGAGAAAACATCGGTTTCACAATATGAAAAAATTATACTCGTTTAACACAATGCAAGCATATTTTTTGTTTTTTCAAGTGCTCTCAAGAAAAGCATATTACAGGACACAAAGGAAAATATATTTTTGATCAAAATAAATAAGGAGTAAGATTTTGGTTACCATTAAAGTTTCAACAAAAGAAGAGGCTTAAAATGCTCAAACTGAGGTTTAATCCTAATGTTTTCAGCATTCCAAGGAATAGGTTGCATTTGCAGGGATGCGTATTTGCACACTGGTTGCTGCGCCAAGTGATAATTTATTACATTTCTAACATTTCTGCCATCGAAGCATTGTTAATTGAATAATTGAGTATATTGATTATCAGTGCATGACTTTGCTACCTTGAAAGTCCGATGGCTTGCATTTAAGGCGAGACACTACAGGTGAATAGGGTAAAATTGTTAAATAATGGATATCATCACGAAACTTGCAATAGTATGAAAAAAATATGTATTCCAAGTTTTTGAAATTTTTATGTTTAAATATGCAAATTAGGCATTCTCATCAAATATGCACTAATTTGCATATATTTCAGGAGGCAAAATTATTTTTTAATTTCGTTTACATACAAGATGGAAAAACAATTAGAGGGATTTAAGGTTATCTGCTTTTATTGCCGAGAAAATCGAAACATGCTGTCCGTGGCCATATTTATTTTTTATTTTCCTGTGAAGTTTGTCATTGTGAAGATATAGGTTTTATATGCCGCTGTAATAGTAGGCCTATGTATGTCCATACCAATTACAAGACGTAATTCAGACATCTCTTTTTTTTATCCCCCGCCGCGCGAGTAGCGCGAAGTGGGGGATATAGCATTGGGCTCCGTCCGTATGGACACATAAAATTGCGGTGGCGGGGGATATGTTAGTGACAAACACTTGTTATTTCTTACTCTAGCCACCATGGCATTAAAGCTATGCAAACAAATTGCCGCGATAATGAAATAATAAATAAAGAATTTAGCGCTTCTCAATCAGCGCAATCAGATCATTGAAAATGTGCCCCTCCTACACCAGCCTGTTTGTTCAGTGGAAGACAGGGAAGAAGACAAAGGGAACATTCTAGTCACACAAAGACAATCAAAGACAGTTTATATGATCTAGTTTAGAAATTGCGCACTTGAAAACTACTCCGATGTCAGGTTTGCAACTAGAGGACATGGACACTCTTTAACAAGGATTCTTACCCCGCACGCGGTCATCTCCTCGCCCCGAAACCGCCTCAGCAATGATGGAATTCCTTATCCATGGCCTATTATCCTATTTAATTTGAGCGACACATTCACTTGAACTTGTGCCTAATACTTTATTATAATCAATTATCACATTTACTGATAATGATTCTTCCCATGTCGGCTATTCTTTAAAGGCTAAAATTGATAAACAAATGGATAGTGCTTTGGTATTTGCCATGGTAAGACTCAATCTAGAGTAGCCTATTTAATAAGATCTTTATTCACACATTAAATTACACAGTATTACCAATGGTTAAAAAAATTACTAGGACTCGAGTTAGTTAATACAGATATCCTCAATTAGAAAATCAATCCCCTCACTCGTGAGAATCTCACAACTTTTTACATTATTACGAACATATAGGGCAGTCGCATTTGTTTATAGAACATGGAAGACAATGATGGCGACGTCGAGCCAAAGCCGAAAACCAAATTTCACAGATGTTGGTGTTGTATGGCCAGGAGCAATGAAGGCTGATCCGAGGAATTAAGCTGCGAATCGTCCTGGATGTGGCTTCGGTGGGGAGATGTAAGCGCAGTATCCCCGATTTAAAGCATAAATGGAGAGATCTGCAGGGCGCTGTAAAAGCCAGGTTCTCTGCACACGGGAGAAGTGACATGCAACAGGTGGTGGGCAACCATCATCCCTGTGCATTTCACTGCACAGGAGGAGGGGATGGCATCCACTCTTGCTGCAGTGGAAGTGCATGGAGAAGAACTTGAAGCTCCAACGAACTGCGTCAGACACCTTGACACAAACGCCTGTGATGTGTGTGACATCAGCAGCCTCTCTCTGAAACGACCCAGATGCCAGGAGCGACAGCGCAGTTCTGACGTTGATGACTACGGGTATGTTTTGTGGATAATTGCTGCGGCTGGATAGCTGTTCATCCAGAAGTCGGCAAAGATAGATGATTGCCTCATGCACGGTCCAGACGAAAGCGCTGGATGCACTCAATATTTGTTTGTCCCAGGATGTCCAAACGAAGCCGATATATGCGTGTTCGTCTTCGAGCTCGGCGCGCTCCTCTTACTCTTTCCCAATCACGCAAGAGTGCAAGCAAATGCAGGACTGGCATTTTGGCTTTAGATTTTGAGGGCATGGTAGAATTATGGGCTTATGTATACTCGTATTACAAAACCCAAAACCAGTGAAGTTGGCACGTTATGTAAATCGTAGATAAAAACAGAATACAATGATTTGCAAATCCTTTTCAACTTATATTCAATTGAATACACTGCAAAGACAAGATGTTTAATGTTCAAACTGAGAAACTTTTTTTTTTTTTTTGCAAATAATCATTAACTTAGAATTTAAAGGCAGCAACACATTGCAAAAAAGTTGGCACAGGGGCCTTTTTACCACTGTGTTACATCGCCTTTCCTTTTAACGACACTCAGTAAACGTTTGGGAACTGAGGAGACCAATTTTTGAAGCTTTTCAGGTGGAACTCTTTCCCATTCTTGCTTGATGTACAGCTTAAGTTGTTCAACAGTCCAGGGTCTCCGTTGTCGTATCTTACACTTCATAATGCGCCACACATTTTGAATGGGAGACAGATCTGGACTACAGGCAGGCCAGTCGAGTACCCGCGCTCTTTTACTACAGAGCCATGCTGTTGTAACACGTGCAGAATGTGGCTTGGCATTGTCTTGCTGAAATAAGCAGGGGCGTCCATGAAAAAGACGTTGCTTGGATGGCAACATATGTTGCTCCAAAACCTGTATGTACCTTTCAGCATTAATGGTGCCTTCACATATGTGTAAGTTGCCCATGCCTTGGGCACTAATACACCCCCATACCATCACATATGCTGGTTTTTGAACTTTACGCCTATAACAGTCCGGATGGTACGACGTCCACAGTTTCCAAAAACAATTTGAAATGTGGACTCGTCAGACCACAGAACACTTCCACTTTGCATCAGTCCATCTTAGATGAGCTTGGGCCCAGCGAAGCCGGCGGCGTTTCTGGGTGCTGTTGATAAATGCCTTTCGCTTTGCATTGTAGAGTTTTAACTTGCACTTGCAGATGTAGCGACAAACTGTAGTTACTGACAGTGGTTTTTTGAAGTGGTCCTGAGCCCATGTGGTGATGTCCTTTACACACTGATGTCGGTTTTTGATGCAGTACCACCTGAGGGATCGGAATTTCTTTATTCCGGAGTTGAAAGCAATGGAATTGCATAAAAACGTTTCAAATGGTCTTATGATTTAAACAATTTGAACAATCTTGGAAGACATGCATTGCGTTGATTGACTAATTGCTGACCACGCCACAGGAACACGAACATGCCACCAAATCTCAAACAAACAAACTAACATGACGGGCAGGAGGCAGGTGATCACTGAGCCTACTGTAAGTGCATTTGGATTCTCTTATTAGCGCGGTTCTCCCCCTAAGCTGTAAAAGACTCCTCTTTACACCTTTCCTTTACCTTGTGACATTTTACATAGAGGTTATAGAAAAGTGGTTTGGAATTAGACGATAGAATAGTTCTGCAGCCAAGGTTCTGCAGCAAGCTAAAGACGGAAGTGTCAGAGCACACCATGTGATGCATCTGAGCGAATCATGATAGCAGAAACCAGCAGTAGCCAATGTCATGTCAATGTTTTGTCATTAGCTTTAAATCCCCCTAGAACCTTTCACGATTGGTTACTGATGGAAAGAAAATGCTCTTATTCGGATTATGCAGCGTTGTGCAGGAGAATCAGAGCTTTACAATGGTACCTGTCATGACAGACTTCAGTGAAGAGGCAAAGTACTGTTCATTGCGTCAGATTGCTAACTTTTTAATAAATTCGGAAAAAAAAAAAAATTACTGCCACGAGTAGACAAAATGTAATAAAATAGATGTCTAAATGTATAATTTTAATGCTTTCTTTATAGCAGTTTGAAAGAATACATATTCAAGGAGTAAACTTGCCCAAAATCTGAAAAATTGTCCACTGCATGAAAAATCCATATTTTGCATGCTGTGTCTCGCCTTAAAATCATTTAATATGTATGCCATGTGCCAAACTTTCAAGCTTCAAGTCATTCAAGAGGTCTTTACAATTTAGCTTCAGAAATGGCAATCAAACTACATGAAATCTAAACCTTATCTAAATACCACCATCAGCAGCATTTTCTTCATAACATTCTACAACACCAATTCTCAAAAAGTTGGGATGCTGTTTAAATTCTGAATAAAAACAGAATACAATGATTTGCAAATCTCAAACCCACATTTTATTCACAATAAGGCATAGACAACATTTGTTGAAAGAGAAACTTTGATGGCGTCAACACATCTCAAAAGAGTTTGGAGAGGTACTACTAAAAAACAGCTGGACGAGTATTTTGCTACCAATTATGATTAGGTTAATTGGCAACAAGTCAGTCACATGCCTGGGTATAAAAAGAGCATTTAGAAAGGCAGAGTCTCTTAGAAGTAAAGATGGACAGAGATTCACTAATCTGCAAGAAACTGCACCTAAAATTTGTGGAACAATTTCAGAAAACATGTTCCTCATTGAAAAAATTGCAAAGACTTTAAATCGACAGTACATAATATCATCAAAGGATTCAGAGAATCTTTAGAAATCTCTGTGCGCAAGGGACAAGTCCAAAGGTCAATATTGGAGGCTCGTGAAGACCGCCGTCTTCTCTGGGCCAAAGTTCATTTAAAATGGGCGGAGGCAGAATGGAAAACTGTTCTGTCGTCAGATGAATCAAGATTTGCTTTGTGTGGTGCGGGAATTCAGAGGCTTCGTAAGACATTGACGTTACGTTCAGTCTACCATTAATGTGGATATGAAAATGCTAATTTTTAATTGTAAAAAATGTACTTGTAGCAATGAACAATAATGAAAGCTGAGGGGAAATGGATTGATCCTTGTAACTGAACAAATGAACGCGTAGTTGGTAATTTGGAAACCTAAATGGGAACGGGTTTGGAGATGTAATGCGATTTAAGACAAGCCAAGAACAGTGCCACGATCCTTCCAATGGCAACTCCAGAGTGGAAGAGGTTAAATTAAAACTTTGACATGGACTGCGCTGTGAATTTGGTTCACCACACCTGTCCTGTTTGAACTTCTACTGAGCTCAGTATTTTAACACATTTATTTCGCCTTATGCTCCTGTGAGCATCGAATACAATTTCAGTGCAATGAGTCCGACAAAAAATGAGGGACTGTGGAGGCCTGTTAGATCAGGCAGAACAAATTAATCTTTGTGAAGCCATCAGCATGGATAGATGGCACTTTTGTTAGGAGGAAAAATACATTTCCTGTGCGACCCCTTTTGACTGAACACGTGACTGAATATTCCCAGGACTACTAGGAAACTTCCCAAATTCTGGAAATTCTTTGAACAATTGTACAGCACAGCACTAATTGTAAATCAGAATATTATTTTACACAGTAAAAGCAGCTATCATATATCAAGGGGAGGGGGACCTACTCAGGATAACCTGACATTGGACAAGAATATGTCACATTCTAGGTATTTTCTTAATTGTTTTCCTCCATGATCCAGCCATCTTTGTCAGTTGCTCCTTCAGTTTCTCATTTAGTTCTCTTTATTTCATTACTGTCTCGTGCTTTCCCACCCTCATCCTGTACAGTATTGTTCATAGTTATTGCATGTATTTAAGCTCCTGGTCTAGTCTTACCTTTGCTGGATTGATCTCTTCCATCTTCGGTGTAAATGTTTAAGAATATCAAGTTGTTATTCAATAGGAAATCTCTTCCCACTGTATGTGGTCCTGGTGAGTGGCTTCTCCCAGTCTCTCCTACTCTCTTTTTCAAGGTTTTCTGGTTGAGCCCAGAATTCTTGGTCCCATCAATCAGCGCAAGTCGCCCAGGTCCGGACGTAGTAATGCTGCCCCAGACCACCACACTACCACCACGTTTCACTGTTTCGTTCTTATCCTGGAAAGCGGTGTTAGCTTTATGCTGCCACGAACAGAACCCATATTGTCTAAAAATTTCAACTTTGGCTCACCTTCTACATAATACAGTATTATCCCAATATTCTTGGGGGTCATCAAGATGCTTTTATGGAAAATATAAGTTCAGCCTTTGAGCTCTTTTTGGTCAGCAATGGTTCTTACCTTTACATGGATTTCAAGGCAAGTAAGGCCTGTAGTTCATAAAATTTTGCATGGGTTCTCCTGTGACCTCCTGGATGAGTTGTTAATGCATTCTTGGAGAATGTTTGGTTGGCAAGCCACTTCTGAGAGGGTTCACCACTGTTCCAAATTTTCTGCATTTGTATGGCTCTCACTGTGGTTTGCTGGAGTGCCAGAGCATTGAACTTGATTTATAACCCTTTACAGATTAATAAATGTCAATTACTTTGTTTCTAATCTTTTTTTCAAATTTCTTTAGATCATGGCATCATTTGCTGCTTTCTGCCTACTTCACATTTCCAGACAGGTTCTATTTCAGTGATCTTTAGATTTGACAAGGCTGGCAACAATCATACCTGGCTGTGTCTAATGAAATTGAAACCAATTATCAATTCAATTTGTTTAATTGGTGGTTTGAATAACAAAAGATAAATTAATATTTCATATAGGGCCAGGTAAGATGGCTTTCTTCCATCAATAAATTAAATCATCATTTAAAAACTGCATTTGGTGTTTGCTCTGGTTATTTGGTTCTTATATCAAGATTAGTTTGTTGATTTGAGAAATTTAATGTGTAATTTCAGGGATAATTCTATTCAACTACACATAAAAAGAACACATGGTCAAGTTATCAGGCTTAGTTTAAAGACTATAGTAGAGGGGAGCAGGAAGCTTTATTTACTTATTTTTCTGAATACTTCTTGTACTGGTTGCAGGAAGGTGCACATAAATATGGAACTGGAATCGGCCAAGAGCTGGCCTCAGAAATGGGGCTTCCTGACTGAGTCTTACAACCAGGTGAGATCATGGCAGCTGTCCTCATCAATAGCAAACAGCTGCTCATTCACTGTGTTTGGTCCCCCGTCCTGGTGTCTGGAAGGACGAGATTCATTTTAAGACAACACAGTTTCAGTAGTTACACTATCTCCAAGTACTGCAGCACCAAATATGCACTTGGTTTTTCTATGCTTAATAACTTGGAAATGATTTCTAATTTTCAAAACCAGGGTAAAGGAACCAGAATCATTAAATAAAATGCAATGCCCTAAATATGAGAATGCAAAAATCCTTGATAAATATTTGGCTCTCTTTAATTAGTAGTACAAATTCTTTTTCTTGTCCTGAAGAAATGCTGCGCCTGAACTGTTTTGTGTGTTTTGAGCATTGCCGGTGAGGATTGTATCACATATTCCATTGACTTTCCGGTAGGTGATGGAGGACAGCAGCAAAGTGAATGACAGAATACTGAAACTGGAACTTCCTGAACACCTAAGAACACGCCCATCGACTCCACCAGCGAAATACCTGGAGGTGATTCTTAGAACGCCAGTTTCACTACTTCCTGTCAGGGCAGATGTGCTTTGTCACACGAAGGCAGATCTTTTTTCTCAAATTATATACACTCAACAAAAATATAAACGCAACACTTTTGTTTTTGCTCCCATTTGTCATGAGATGGACTCAAAGATCTAAAATTCATTCCAGATACACAATATTACCATTTCTCTCAAACATTGTTCACAAATCTGTCTAAATGTGTGATAGTGGGCACTTTTGCTTTGCTGAGACAATCCATCCCGCCTCACAGGTGTGCCACATCAAGATGCTCATCAGACACCATGATTAGTGCACAGGTGTACCTTAGACTGTCCACAATAAAAGGCCACCCTGAAATGTGCAGTTAAATGTGCAGTGTATATTATAGTATAGTGTTTGTTTGCACCAATGATGGCTGGTGATCTGAAAAGAGGTGAAATAAAGAACATTCCCATGAAAATGTGTTCTTGACCGGTTTTCAATCATTTATTGAAACTGCCGTAACGTGAACTTTGAAAACACTAAGGGCCATCAGGTATAGCTAGTTCTCCTTAAGATAAACTGATAGGGACATATTCATTTTCATCTTTCAATCATTTTCCAAGACTAACAAGATTTCTACAGAGGTGTATAATCCAGGTTCAGGAAGTAAAAGTCCATCCCAGGATATTGTTCCAGCCACAAAAGACCTGTCATTTGGCACTATTCTTCAGCTGGGAGGTAAAACTAAAAAGTGAAATCTGCTGACAGGAGTTTACGGGTGGAATGAAAACCTGGTAGGATTTTTACTTTCTGACCCCTGGATTATACACCTCTGGTCTTCTAATTGAGCCTCCAACAGCTAAACACACAGCTTCCCTCATTAATGGATAGTTCACTTTTTTTAAGTGGGGTTGTATGAGCTACAAATTGCCACTGCTTACATTAGATGCAGTAGAAAGCTCTCTGATCTCCAGGTAGCCGCACCAGGGCATAGTGCTGGGTGGAAATTTTGGCGATACACTTGTGAACGGAGACACAGAAACAGCGTATTTTAGCAGCCTAAAAGAGGTCCTACCTGAAAATACATTTCAATTGTTCGCCAAATTAAAAAAAAAAATTACAGCACTTTTGCTGCTCAGAAAAGACACCGCTGCTCTTGAACTAACCATCTGACGTATTCCTGCGCAAGGTGCATCGTTGCTCATTGCGCGCTTTAACGATCAGCTGTTTGGGTCACAGTAAAGCTGCTTGCACAAACGCGTGTATTCACGTCTTCGCATTGACTTTGAATGTAATCAGTGTGCAAGAAACTCGTTTCGCGTCCAGTGTGCAAGCAGCTCAACTGCGATTGCGAGGTCGGACAGCCGTTAAACTTGAGCAAATATTTTGAAAATGGTCCGAGTGTGTCACTTGGACGTGAAACCAAGGCTGTGTCCTGGTGCTAGCGGCGTAGGTGTTGCCGGTGCAGCCGGTGCGCTGAACCGGAGCCCCAATGATCTCTGAGGGCCCACAGTGATTAACTATGCCATTCTTCCTCTTATCATAACACATAAAGACCTTGCATCTTTGAGATTAGTTATTTCAAGTTTCCTGTTAAACGCAGAATTATCCTCTGCAATCGGAAGGAGTTGATGAGTATATATATTGCTTCACTGTTTCATACAACACAGTCATGGTAACAACCCCCCCCCCCCCCCTCCCACACACACATTGGCCATTTTTCCTCTTTTCTTTGATATATGTCTTTTGTATTTCAGTAATGATACTTTTTCAGTTATAATCACAATTACTAATCATATATTTGATTGTTTTATTCACAACATTTTCAAATGAACATGGCCTGCTGGGAAATGTGTTTGTCCAATTAGTTTACATTCACTTATTCCTTTCTGATCGTAGATTCGTAGGCTACGCGCTTGCTCGAGAATTGTTCTTTTTTAGAGAGATCAGCTAACCCATTAGCCTAGTGTTGGAGGTGAAAAGTCTTGAGCACCATGTTGAGCAGCACAAAGGCGGTGCTCAAAAAAGAAAAGAAAAAAAGAGCTCGATGTACGGAACTCCAAATTGGCGAAATTGAATGCATTTTTTAAATAGTCATCTTGTCCAGATGCAGTTCCTGCTAGCGTTGTGAATGATAGCGGCGACACGCAGCAGTCAGACTTGGAGGCTAATGCTACCACCTCATTGCCCTCTTGCTCAACGACTTTGCAGAGCAGAAGGCACCCACAGTTAACTTCTGAATGGGTGAGTGCAGTTTTTTATTAGGCTACTGCAAGTGATCAGCTTGCGCCATTCTCGCACCGGGGCCCAGCGCCTCCACGCTACGCCACTGCCTGGTGCACCTAGTTTCCGCCGCATTCCTCTGCGGAATATTGGACTTGGATATTGATACGCCACCCGTATCCCTAAAAGAACTCCGTATTTGCAGTATTTATTTTTCCAAAGAGGATTTCGTTTGGCTACATTCAGGGAAATCTGAACGTTGCACACTGAAGAGCATTGATGTGCCCAAGCATCACGTAGAAGAGTGAAACACCAGTGAAAAGGTCTAATGTAACATTGCAGCACAAACTGATATTGCATAGGGTCTACGCAGCCACATACTGTGTATCTGCAATGCTGGTTATTGTAGGGTTTTTTTTTATTTTTTTTATTTGAGACGTGATTCTGTGCCATTGAAAATCAGCCGCACACCGCTCAGTCTGACCCAAACAGCGGATCGCTACAGCGCGTAGTGAACTACCATGCGCCTCACGCAGGAATACGTCAGTTGGTTAGTTCAAGAGCAACTGTGCTTTTTTCTGAGCAGCTAAAGTGCTGTAATTTTTTTTAAATATAGCATATAATTGAAATGGTGTATCATTTTCAGGTAGGACCTCTTTTAGGCCGCGAAAATGCTGTGTTTGCGTTCACAACAGTGCATCGCTGAAATTTCCACCCAGCACTATGCCCTGGTGCAGCTACCTGGAGGAGATCAGAGAGCCTTCTACGGCATCTAATGTAAGTAGTTGTTATTTGTAGCTCATACAGCCCCACTTCAAAAGTAGTGAACTATCCCTTTAATGTAATGTTGCAATGATTAAATAGGAAATCGTACCACAATGTAAACTTTTGTGTTTGCATTAAACGTATCCTGCACTAGTTAATTTTAGGCTCACGATGAAACAATCACGAAAAGCAAAAGTTAGCTAAAAAAATATCCACACCTGATATCCACATTTTCTCGTGTTACGTTAGAGGACAACTGGTCACACTTGATAATACCGAGTGTTAGAGTTTAGGTATCACCATTTTAAAGGAATGATTAACACAGGTCAAGACCAATCATATATTTTTTCACCATCTGCCACCAGTTTCATCCATGTAAAGTTTGAAATGCTCTGGGCTGTCCAGGGAGCGCTTTAACAGGTATTGCTTTCTCCCTGGTGCAGGTGCGACCATCTCCTCCAGTTCCCCAGACCACGCAGGCGTTCATTGGCTGGCGTTCAGCAGTGCCAGGGCTACAGCTTGAGCAATACGGACGGGACCAGCGTGGCAAGCGGAGCTTCCTCAAACAGCTGGGCTGGGCCCTAGATGGCTGCAGCTAATGCCCTACACTGCCCAGCAGATGCCACTTACAGCCCAACTAACCTCAGCCCATTCCATCTACATTCCAACTACCCACATCTGTAATTTACCCCAGTCCCACCGTAACCCTACACCCCACAGCTCAACTAACCCCAATTGGCAACTGCCTGACCTAACTGCAATCCAACGAACTGCAGCACTGTAACCCTTACCAAACTGCCCCCTGTCCAACTAACCACAACTCTATCAAACTTCAGTCAAAATGGAATTTTATCCAACTCAACTTGCACTAATCTAATGAATTGCAAGCCCATCTACCCCCAGCCCAGCTGACCCTAATCTAGCATACTGCAACATTATCTAACCCTAAACCAATTAACCACATAATGGGCCCTAATTTTATTAGCTAAATACAGTCCGCAAACTCAAGTACCACTGCTTACAAGGATAAAAACTAGGTGTGTCGAAATCAATTCAATTCCAGTAATTTCATGACACAAGAAAAGAAATGCAACTGTGGCTCTGTTGTCAAGTCTTGGTCAAAGACTAAAGAAGCTATGACACAATACTGCACATGCTCAGAATGTATATCCTACGAAAGTGAATCTGCTTGAGTGCAAGTCATAATCTGATTTCATCCTTGCCTTCCATTTCCATTATGCATTGTATTTTTCTATTTTCATTACTCATGAACTACCCTTTTTTCTGGTTTTCTTTGGAAGTTCGGGGATTCAGAGCAGTATTTTTGCACTTATGCTGAAGGATATGAGAATGTTAGCCATCGCCAATGAAGAAAAAAAATACCTCCCTCGTCTTCTATAATTATGGGTGGTCGGCAAAACAGTTCACATCATTCATATCCTTCGGCTATAGCACTATAAATAGTGCCATGATTCCTCAAATTTCAGTAGAGAACTCCTTTATATAAAAAGCATAATGCCTGAGAAACTAGAATATTTTAAAACAAAAGGGTGACAGATTTGCAAGAATGGAAGTAGACCAACTTGCAGCCAGGTGGATTTACTCTTCAAAAGTTGTGAGCATGAGCAGTTATCGAAACACAGCGTCTTGATTGTAAATTAGGTTTCCTGCTATCTGGCTGGCTGCATCTTTTTCAGTTTGTCTTTCTGATTAATTTCAATTATTTTCTAGCGGCTTTGTCCTTCTCCTTGTGCATTGATCAGATAACTCTTTAGCTTTTATCGGTGTTCAGTGTTTATTTATTCCTATCCTCCCAGTTCTTTTATCTGCCCTTTGCTATTGTTGGCTGTTAGACAACAATAGTTGTTTAGTAGGTTGTCTTCCTTGTCTGTCATCATTTCCCGACCAAGTGTCTCACACTTTCTCTGGAAAGACCTCATACCTGGACATTGACCCTGACCAGCCTCCTCGCCTGAACACTGCTCCCCACAGCCTGACCTCTGCACATTGAGCCTGACCAGCCTCCTAGCCTGAACACTGTTCCTGCTGCCTGACCTCAGTACTTTGACCCTGACCAGCCTTCTTGCCTGAACACTGTTCCACACCGCCTGAACGCTGTACATCGACCTTGACCAGCCTTCTCACCTGAACACTGTTCCCCACAACCTGACCCCTGTGCATGGACCCTGACCAGCCTCCTCCCTTGTAGACTGCTCACCACGGTCTGACCCCTGTACATGCACCCCAAGCAGCCTCTTCGCCTGAACACTGTTTCCCACAGCCCAACCTCTGTACTTTGACCCTGACCAGCAGATGAACATTGTTCCCCACAGCCTGACCTCTGCCCATCCACTGACCACAATCTGACTGCTCTCTGTCGCCCTGTCCCCCTGTGACCTGACCTGGACTGTCAACTTACTTAATAAAGCTCCTCCCGACTGTGAATTTGGTCCTGCTATTTGCTCCCAATGTTCTGCCAGTCTTAACAAGTTGTCCATGTAATGGGCATTGTAGCCCATGAAAAGATGTGGGCCATTTAAATCATACACAAAACAGCACTCAAAAATATGTGTGGGGGGAAATGTTTTCGCGTGTAAAAATGCCCCCTCACCTTCCGATTTCCATTTGACCCCACCTCAATTTTGTGGGTAAAATTTATTGGGTAAGCCCACATAACAACGTGAAAAATAAGAGGGGAAAGAAAATAATATGAACAATAATGCATTTTTTCGCAAGCAGCTTCTCAGGCTGGAATTCAGTTTCGTGAAACTGCTGTTGAGGAACAGCGTTTGCATTCAAAGTTGGTCTGGGTGAGTGAAATCGCAAGCATACTCTTGGACATGAAAACTGCACAGCACTAGCTTTATGCATTGAGACACTCCCAAATGCACAGTCAAACCCACTCAGATGCATATTCCTTTATTACAAAGCATGAACTTGGCGAAGGCGATAAATGTGCCTTAAAATAATCCATCTACCCCAAATCCAACCCGACTAACAACTGCCTGACTTACCACAACCCAAGTTATCCTAACCCAACCAAGCCAAATCCAACTAACCCATACTTAACAAACATAACCAAACCCTACTCAACTATTCCAACTGATGAACTCAAGTAACCTAAATTCAACTAAACCAGCCTAACCAATTCCGTTTGCTATGCCCAATGCAATTAAGACTGCTCATGCCAACCAAAACCCACCTAACCCCAAATTATATAACACCTTAGTACTTTCAGCCTGTTAACCCTCAACAAAACTATAAACCCAAGCCAGATAACAAGCCACATTTCAATTACGTCCAAACCAACCCCAACCGAACTAACCCGAATTCAACCAACGCCAGACCACCCATGCCGACTTTATTGAAACCTATATCAGCTAACCCCAACTTTACAGACCACAACACAAAACCAAACTAGATGATGCGCACTCTACAGAGATGTTAACTCACACCTCTTGTTGACCTTGACCTTTGACCTTTCGACCTCGAAATGTAAATTTTGACAGGGTACCCTAGGATCATCTACTCCACAAAGTTTGGTCACCCTAGCTTCAGTGGTGGCCGAGCTGTCGCGCAGACAGACACGCGTGTGCGCACGCACACACACACACACACGCGCGCGCGCACACACACACACACACACACACACGGTGCTAAACTGTATACCCACGCCGCCTCGTCGGGCGTGGGTAATAAACTCCATCCCAAATAGCCATAACCCAGCAAACCCCAAGTCAAGTTACTTCAACCAAATTAGCCATACATTTACATAAAATGCAGGGAATGTATGCTATTTCAGGGCTAGATGCTTGTTACCATGTGATGAATATCCATCTATTGCAGATATGTAGTAATTACGATGGTTAACACTGGGTGCAATTACCTAGCTAACACGGAGACTCAATTACCATTGTTTGAACATCGAATCAAGACGTTCCATCAGCTGGACATCCTCCCTGTGCATTCCGGCAATGTTCAAATATGATGTAACAAAGGAGGGGCCCATTCAGCTATTCTGCTAAGATTTATGTAAGCATTGTGAATTAAGCAGCATTATGCATCGTAAAAACTGAAAATAATAAGTCAAGAAAAAATAAAGAGCCATCATTAATCTTCTGTCTGCCCTGGGAGACAAACCTTAGCTTTCTGGTTGTGACTCCTGTGTTTAACAGGCTGCGTGTAAGGTGAACGTCATTCACCAAATCTGGAAGTCGGGCAAGCGAACAACAGGAATGGGGGTTCGAAGATGGCGCCGTTCTGTGCAGCCATGTGAAACTTCGTCTCCCTTGCCGAAACGATAAGCGTGCATCCTAATGCGTTATTGCAAACATTATTTTTGCTTGCTGAAGCGTTTTTGATACCAACATTAACTCTGGTGCTGTTTTATATGTAAAATATCAAGCTAATGGGAAAACAAAGCCGACTCCTTCAATCCGACGGACCTTGCAAAGCAACTAGCGGCAGCATGGCTACCGCAGCTGATGATTCACTCTAGGAGAGCGGTGATGATGATCCCTCTGAGATTCCACTTCCTTGCACTCCAAGCAAAATCCCCATGCCTAAAAAAGGAAAACCAGAACTCTTCGATCAATCTACAAATGTTGTTTTATCTGCGATTCAGTCGCTCACCTCCAAATGCGAGGCTTCTTTTGATCGGGTAGTGTCCATGGAGAAAATGCTTGAAAAAAATTCCAACTCGCTGGCGTGATTATCTACCATTGTACAGAAGTTGCTCGCTGAAAACTCCACACAGAAAGCTGAAATTAACAAACTAATAAAGGAGGTAACCAGCCTGAAGGAGGAAAATAAACTCCGATTTGCTATAGCAGAAGCCAGTGCTTACAAGCGTAGATGGGGTTTGCGTTTGTATGGTGCAAAAGATAAAGGTTTTCCAGAGGACACGCGTGATTTTGTCATTAAAACTCTTTCAAAGGTTTCCCCAAAATTGGCATTCAAATTACCTAACGTGGTGGACATTGTTCACAGAATTGGGAAATAAAAAGGGAAGATGGCTCTTCGAGGGCCATTGTTATCCAGTTTGCAATGCGTCATTACCGCGACTTCATCTGGTCTGATGCCAAAGGAGCTGCTTACCTGTCGGACAATCATTTGCGGACAGTGGCGTGCACAGACATTATGGGGGGCAAGTGCTCGGGGGGGGAGGGGGAGGGCACTTTTTTGCACACGTGGAACATGTTATTATAGTGTGAGATTGAAAAAAATAAAATAAACATTACAGGCACATGTTCAATGCAATTCATGACTACTGTCATTCATCACAAGAAGGCACATGGGTAGTCCTTATGGGAATATTTTTCTCAGGCAATGGGGAACTGCCTTAGTCTTCTTTATGTGTTCATTTATGTTGCCTAACAAAACCCACACAAAAGAAAACGTTCAGCTTAACAGATAGATTTGCAAAGTCGACCGGCATTGATTGTGGTGGTCGTCCTATATCATTGTTTGGGCTATAGCATTCAACTAGCAAATCAGGTGACCAGTCGGCTAAAAAATGCTCAGTTGTTTGGTGTTGTATGAGCAGTGGCGTACCGTCAGATGCCAGGAAGGCCTTCAGTAACATCACCCTTTCCCGGATAATTGCTCTTAAACTGTTTGCGATCAGGTTTGATTGATTAACAATCAAACTGTTAATTAACAGAATAGCCACCACCAATGCGTGACACGTAATGATTAAGAAATGCTAATTACAAAGCGATTGCCAGTTGGCTATGTTAATATAATTGATGCGAATCCGCAAGGATGACAATCTGCAAAAAATCCGAAACTTTGGCGGACTTCACAGCAATTATTTTCGTCTTCACTCAGCTGTGCTACTACGCACTTTGGCTGTCACATTCAGAGTATATAGAACGGATTCTCATGGCTAATTGCTCAATGAACGTCGCGAATTAATTGACGCAAATTCAGAAATTATAAAGACGTAGGCTATTGATATTTTTTCCGTTGCCATTGGTGTGCGGAAGTAAGTTAAACGCCGTATAATTTCGTAGTGCAATGTATAACACGGCTTTCAAAAACAAGTTAGATTCTCGTCGGTTCCTCCAATCAGTCTGAGCAACGGTTGCTAATCGGGGAGGTAAACTGCGAGAGGTGTCTGTCATTAAGGAGTGAAAGGTGAGGTTATTGCTGGCCCAGTGTTTCTGCCGATGGACCGTCACTGTGTATGAGACATGCTACTGCACAACAAAATGATTACAGGTTGGGCTTGGAGGAAAAACGGTACGATTTTACTTGATCTGGGTGTTACCTGGCTGGTGGGGCACAACACTGTGGCTTCCAGTCGCTCAGCTGATATGGTCCTGCAGCGCATCTATATGCACTGCGCGCGTGTTCACGTGACAAAGGTAGAGAGGTCTGAAGTGCGTGAGGAGGAGGCCCGTTTCGGGGCATTTTTTTCAGTGGTTTTTAATCAGACAGTTTTTCTAAAATATCATTTCAACATTGGCCCCACTAAAGTGTTAATAATGATAATAATAATAATCATTAAAAAAAATGAAATTTCAAAAGGGCACTTTCATTGATAAAGGGCAAAGGGGCAAGTGCTGTAGCACCACCTAATGTCTTTTTGTGCACGCCAATGTTTGCGGATTAGGGAGGACTTGTCGCCGGGGGAAAGGGCCGCTCGTCAGAAGGCCTGGCCACTTGTGAAGCAAGCAAGAGAACAGGAGAAAAGGGCTTGGTTTCGAGGCGGCTTTGCTTTTATCGAAGGGAAACGGGTAATCGTAGACGACATTTGACTTTGAATTACGAAGGCAAAGTCTGTTTATCGTTTATTAATGAAAGAACGAACTGTTGGCCATACCGCATCAGTGGAAATGTTTTATTTGGCTCTCTGGAACTTTTTGTTCATGACAGTTTTAAAAAATAAAATCCATAGATAGGCTATGCTTTGCAATAATGTACGTTAGCTCTATGTTGAGACTTTTCCATTGGTGTTGCATGCTGCTTATCGCTCGGCTTGGTTGTATATTTGTTAAGCTTACCAGTTTTCAGGTAAGCTTTTGCATTCGTTTGTCTAGTGTTTTTGATTTATTCATTTTGTTTTGACAGATCTATGTTTTGGTATCTTAAAATTGTGCTCCTTAAATGTAAGAGGTATTCAAGATACAACGAAGAGAAAAGCGTAATTTCTCCATTGTAATAAAAGAGACTCCGAAATAATCTTCTTTCAGGATACTCATTCTTCCCTAACTGATGTCAGGTTGTGGAAGACGCAGTGGGGTGACTGTATTTTTTTCTCACGGTACAAACCATGCAGCTGGGGTCGCAATCCTTCTAGACAAGATTCAAGGTGATGTGCAGCATACTGTTACTTCTGATGATGGTAGATGGATTATTGTTGTTTTTCACATCGATAATGCTGTCTTTATCGTATGCAATGTTTATGGTTTTAATTTAAGTTCTCACAACGTGATTTTATTTCAACATCTAGTGAGTGTATTACTCGATTTACAAGGAAAATACAACAGTGCTTATATAATTATTGGTGGGGATTTAAACGAAACAATTGATAGTACTATAGATAGGTATCCTCCAAAATGTTCTTCTGCAATCTCTCCAGTTGTTACAATACTATACTGAATACAAATGAAAACGCACCACTCACAAAATCTGGAATAGCTCCACGGATTGATATGTGAAGTATATACGTATGATGCATTTGAGATAATGAATGATTTAAGAAGACATGTAAACATCATTCAATTTAATTCACAATAATGTTAATGCGCGAGAGAGGTTTAACTGGTGTAGGGGTCAAACAGGAAAGTCAATAACGGGTGTGACCGCCATTTGCATTGACACATGCAGTGCATCGTCGTCGCATGGAGTTGATCAGTCTCTGGATAGTGTTCTGAGGGATAGCATTCCACTCCTGAACGAGGGCAACCTCAAGTTCTCGGATGTTGTCCATCTGGCGTCGACGTGAAAGACGTCGTCTAATTTCATCCCATAAGTGCTAGATAGGGGAGAGGTCGGGTGACAGAGCAGGCCACTGAAGCACAGGGATGTTCTGCTGTGTAAGGTACTGCATGGACACCCTTGCAGTGTGTGCCCTAGCGTTGTCCTGTTGAAACGTGTGGACATCGTGGTGTTGGTTGAAGAACGGCACAACATGGTTCTGCAGCACCTGGTCCCGTTAGTAGACGCTGTTCACCCTTCCTCTGTAGATATGGAGAGGGGTTCTGTGACGGTAGCTGATTCCACCCCACACCATAACGCTGCAACCACCCCAACGGTCCGTTTGAACGACACAATCAGCGTTATAACGTCCACCACGTCTCCGCGAAACGCGTATACGGCCATCTGCGTTCCTTAAGTGAAATTGTGACTCGTCTGAAAAGATGACACCGTGCCATTGTCGTAGTCGCCAATTCTGGTGCCTGTTTGCCCACTGTAGACGCTGGTTTCAGTGACGATCCATCAATATGGGGCCGAAATAAGGACGCCGTGCACGCAGGCCTGCAGCTCGCAGACCATTCTGTACGGTGTTGAGGTGAATGAATCCACGTCGTCGTTGGACTTGAGCAGCCGTTCTTGTCGCTGGTAGTGTTCGGTCTCGGACATGATCCCGTACGATGTGACGGTCCTGACGTGCTGTTGTCACACGTTGTTGACCCAGTCGAGGACGGTCCCGAGTGCTCCCCGTTTGCAGAAACCTTTGATGAAGTCTTGCGATCGTTGTGTGTGCGCAGTGTAGTCGTCTGGCAATTTCCCTGGTGCTGGCGCCAATTTGAAGCATGCCTATGGCACGTTCCCGTTCAGGGGCTGTAAGTCGCGGCATAGTGTCGACGTTTCACAAGTGTCAGTGAAGAAGTGAAATTTTATTCGGATTCACATGCTTTTAAAGGCAATGTGTGCAAAAATTCAGAGTGAAATTCGTTTTTCCCGTGGTGTGCGTGCAAGATGTTGCGTTTTTGCAAAAAATTTCCTAGCGTTACAGTTAACTTGAAATTCTCGCATTTCTTGCACCTGGAATGTCGGGTGACGTCACTGTAGTGTTGCTGTTGTATAAAAATTACAAACCCCAAACCAGTGAAGTTGGCACGTTATGTAAATCGTAGATAAAAATAGAATACAATGATTTGCAAATGCTTTTCAACTTATATTCAATTGAATACACTGCAAAGACAAGATGTTCAAACTGAGAAACTTTCTTTTTTTTTTTGCAAATAATCATTAACTTAGAATTTAAAGGCAGCAACACATTGCAAAAAAGTTGGCACAGGGGCCTTTTTACCACTGTGTTACATCGCCTTTCCTTTTAACGACACTCAGTAAACGTTTAGGAACTGAGGAGACCAATTTTTGAAGCTTTTCAGGAGGAACTCTTTCCCATTCTTGCTTGATGTACAGCTTAAGTTGTTCAACAGTCCGGGGTCTCCGTTGTCGTATTTTACACTTCATAATGCGCCACACATTTTCAATGGGAGACAGGTCTGGACTTCAGGCAGGCCAGTCTAGTACCCGCACTCTTTTACTACGGAGCCATGCTGTTGTAACACTTGCAGAATGTGGCTTGGCATTGTCTTGCTGAAATAAGCAGGGCCGTCCATGAGAAAGACGTTGCTTGGATGGCAACATATGTTGCTCCAAAACCTGTAGGTACCTTTCATCATTAATGGTGCCTTCACATATGTGTAAGTTGCCCATGCCTTGGGCACTAATACACCCCCATACCATCACAGATGCTGGCTTTTGAACTTTGCGCCTCCGGATGGTTCTTTTCCTCTTTGGTCCGGAGGACACGACGTCCACAGTTTCCAAAAACAATTTGAAATGTGGACTCTTCAGACCACAGAACACTTTTGCACTTTGCATCAGTCCATCTTAGATGAGCTTGGGCCCAGCGAAGCCGGCGGCGTTTCTGGGTGCTGTTGATAAATGGCTTTTGCTTTGCATTGTAGAGTTTTAACTTGCACTTGCAGATGTAGCGACGAACTGTAGTTACTGACAGTGGTTTTCTGAAGTGTTCTTGAGCCCATGTGGTGATGTCCTTTACACACTGATGTCGGTTTTTGATGCAGTACCGCCTGAGTGTTCGAAGATCACGGGCATTCAATGTAGGATTTCGGCCTTGTCGCTCACGTGCAGTGATTTCTCCAGATTCTGTGAACCTTTTGACGATATGACGGACCGTAGATGATGAAATCCCTAAATTTCTTGCAATAGCTTGTTGAGTAAAGTTGTTTTTAAACTGGTCGACAATCAGCTCACACATTTGTTCACTAAGTGGTGACCCTCGCCCCATCCTTGTTTGAGAATGACTGAGCATTTCAGGGAAGCTGCTTTTATACCCAATCATGGCACCCACCTGTTCCCAATTAGCCCGTTCACCTGTGGGATGTTCCAAATGAGTGTTTGATGAGCATTCCTCAACTCTCTCAGTCTTTTTTGCCACTTGTGCCAGCTTTTTTGAAACATGTTGCAGGCATCAAATTCCAAATGAGCTAATATTTGCAAAAAACAAAGTTTACCTTTTCGAACATTAAGTAATTTGTCTTTGCAGTGTATTCAATTGAATATAGGTTGAAAAGGATTTGCAAATCATTGTATTCTGTTTTTATCTACGATTTACACAACGTGCCAACTTCACTGGTTTTGGGTTTTGTATATTGAAGTTCATTTGAACTTAAATATTGACTTTTTTCAAGTGGTGCATTTTCATTTGTACTCAGTATATGTGAAGGACTCCATGTAATTGATGCATGGCGTTTTTTACATCCTGATGTTGAAGAATACACATGGTATAATAATAGGCATACTTTAAAATCTAGAATCAATTTTTGGTTGTTACTGCAGGTACTGATACCATATGTTAATGACATTACTATTGATCATGCCCCTTTATCCGATCATAAAATGATTTCTGTTACCTTAAATGGAAACTTAAAAAGCGATAGGAAATTGAGAGGTTATTGGAAAATGAATAACAATCTCTTGAATGATAACGTGTTCCATTGAAAGTGTAACCAACTGCTCCACCATTTTAAATGATAAAAGTATGACCTGTATTCAAAGATGGGAATTTTTTAAGTATAAAATTTAGATCTGTCGCTATTAAAAGGAGCAAAGAATTGAAAGAATTAAGATCTAGGAAAGAGGAGAGAATCGTGACTGAACTAAATAATCTCTTGTCAAAGAATCCACTGTCAGATGAGGAAATGGCCAAATTACATGTGTTAAAAATTGAAGTGGATAATTTGTACAAGGATCTGGCTGAGGGTGCATTATAAGATCGCGCGCAAAATGGTTGGAGGAAGGAGAAAGAAACACGGCATTTTTTTTGCCCTAGAAATAAAAAAATATTAATTTCAGCTCTAAAAATCAATGGCAGTGTTAGTAAAAACCCCTCTGACATAGCTAATTGCATTCAAACATTTTATGGTAGTCTATATGAATCTAATTATGATGATTACAACGCCTCTATTTTTTTTGACTGTGTAAAAACGAATGTTCCCATAATTTCTAATGAGTTTAAAATGACATGTGATGACAAACTTCATAGGTAGAGGAGATTTCTGCTGCTATTCACAGTATGAAAAAAGGAAAAGCCCCGGGTACTGATGGTCTGTCTGTCGAATGTTATGTAAAATTCTGGGACATCATTTGTTTTGTACGGAGCCCCTAAGGTGTCACTGATAATCTTTTTTGGGGGGTGTTGAGAAAGCGTGCTCTCACTTTGCAGAGCGTGCTCTCATTTAATTAAGACGCGCGCTCGTTAAAATAGAGCGTGCGCACGTTTACCTAAATTCTGGACTCGTCTTACTAAAGTCGTGTACTCGCTGCAATTCAGTGTACCCACATTATATACCTCGTGAGCACAATTTACTAAAGCGTGTGTTCACTTGCAAAGTGTGCTCTAATTTAACCACGTCGTGCGTTCGTTAAAATAGAGCGTGCGCACGTTTACCTAAATTGTCGACTCGTCTTACTAAAGTCGTGTACTCGCTGCAATTCAGTGTACCCACATTATATACCTCATGAGCCCAATTTACTAGTAGCCTAAGTCAGATGGGGTTCTTAGCCATTTTGCGATGGACCTAATCAGGGTTTACCATGGGCTTGGTATGGAGTACAAGAACATACTTTCAGCCTTAGCGTCCCGACATGGTATTATCATGAGTCTGAGCACGTTGAAAAGAAAGCTGAGGGCAATAGGTCTTCGCCGCCGGATGTATGATGATTTGGGTTCCGTGATTGATTTCATTTTTAACCAACTCCAAGGCCTAGGGAGGTTTCATGGGTATCAGTGGATGTACACGAAATGGATAAGGTACGGATTGCGGGTAAAGAAGGAAGATGTGCGCATCATCCTTAGTGCGCTCGATCCCGCAGCGTCCCAGTATCGCCGCCGGAGACGCCTGAGAAGGAGACAGTATTTCTCCCACAAGTAACCAAAACGAGCACTCAAATAAGTAATCGCGCACTCGTTATTTTTAAAAAACGTGCTCTCAATTTACATGATTGACTCAAAACGAGGGCACGTTTTATACAAAAATCGTGCGCACACTTTATGCGAATTAAAAACGAGAGCACGTTTTAGATAGTCGAGGGCACGACTTTATACTGCGAGCACACAATTTAGGTAAACCGAGTCCGCGATGTAGGTGAACGAGGGCACGCTCTATTTTAACGAGCGCGCGTCTCAAATAAATGAGAGCACGCTCTACAAAGTGAGTGCACGCTTTCTCTACACCCCCCAAAAAAGATTATCAGTGACACCTTAGGGGCTCCGTAGTTTTCCATTATTTGACATGTTTAAAAGAGTGTTTGAAAAAAGGTGAAATGAGCACGACTATGAAGGAAGGCTTAATCTCCTTAATCCCAAAACCTGGTAAAGACCCCCTATCATTAGATAATTGGCGTCCTATAACTCTCTTGAATATTGACTACCAGATATTGGCTCTTGTATATGCGAACAGGCTGAAAAAGCACTTAAATCAGATTATTAACGAGACCCAGAATGGATTTATGTCAGACAGAAACATTAGTTGTAACATCAGGCTGGTTTTGGATCTTTTAGATTATGCACACATGGTCAACTCAGATGCTTTAATTGTTTTCCTCGATTTCTATAAGGCGTTTGATACTATCGAACATAAATTTTTGTTTCAGACGCTTGATCATTTTGGATTTGGTGAAAAATTCATACAGACTATCAAAATGTTTTACGATAATATCAATAGCTCTGTTGCACTATAGCCGAACACTACAGGCAGATTCAGTATTAAAAGAGGTGTGAGACAGGGCTGTCCCATTTCCTGCTTTTTATTTTTAACAGTCATGGAATTACTATCTATTCAAATATTGCATGATTCAATTTTAAATGGTATATCTATTTTCGATAGGAAATTAGAATTTCACAATTAGCAGACGACACAACTCTATTTTTGCGTAATAAGGATGAAACTCCTAGAGCTCTGAACCTAATTAAAATGTTTTCCGAGGCATCAAGTTTGCACCTAAATCTTTCAAAGTGTGAAATTATCACCTTGCATGATACTTCAGTTACCTGTTTTAACAATATCCCTGTTGTAGAAAGTGTCGAATACTTAGGTGTAGTTGTTACAAAAAATTATGGAAATAGACGAAAACTTAATTTTGTACCAAAGATCCAAAAGACTAGGTTTATTTTGAGCAACTGGATACAAAGAGACCTATCAGTTCTTATAAAAGCTGAAGGATTGCCACGCTTTGTATATGCCGCATTGTCCTTATTTGTACATGAATCCAACTGCAAGAATATTAACAATACTTTTGTTAATTTCCTATGGAAAAATAAACACCATCTTTTAAAAAGGGATGTTATTACTGGTAACAAATCACAAGGTGGACTTGAAATGATTGATTTTTTACATATGAACTATACTTTTATGATCAATTGGATCAAAAAGTATATAAAATTCCCCAACTCAATATGGTATTTTATTCCTCATAACATTTAAAAGAAAATTGGCAGCTTATCCTTTCTTCTTTCTTGTTGTTTCTGTCCTCTAAAATTACCTATAATGCTTTCTAAATTTCATCAACAAGCACTCTTGGCTTGCAAGTTATGCTTCTGTCACCAAAACAAACGATAATTTGGAATAACCAATTTATTACATGGAAAAATAAATCACTTTTTAAGAATGACTGGCAGGAACATGATTTATTTGATGCAAAGGGCTATCTCCTAAGTTATGTTGATTTCATGAAGAAATACAATTTCCCTATCAAACCTAAGGAATTCAGAACTGTTACAAATGCTTTCCCATCCGGTATGTCACAATTAATGAAATGTCATATGAATTACAATTTGATTACGAATTTTCATTGTGAACCTAAAATAGGTAAGTTCGATCTCAATGACCCCAAGTGTGGCAACAAAATGGTGAGAGAAATTTTTTAGCCACAAAAACAAAGTTGTCCCAAGAGGAACATTTTTTTGGAATGCTATCTGCTTTAATATAAATTGGAAAAAAGCATGGCTCCTTCCTTATAAATTTTGTATTTCTAATAAAGTAAGGGTAATTCATTTAAACATTTTGCATAATATTCATCCAGTTAATATTCACTCATCCAAATATATGGATATTAACAAATGCTGCACTTTTTGCTTTTCCGAAGAAGAGTCTCTGCCTCACTTAATTTTCAGTTGTCGGCATACCGCCACCTTCTGGAATAATTTGTGTTGCATTTTCACTGTAATTCTCTTCCAAAATTTTCATTGACATGCAAAGACATAATATTTTATTTTAGACACCCAAATAAGTCTCTTGAACATGTTGTTAATCTAATGATTGCATTGGGAAAACTTTATATTCACAAATGTTAATTTTCAAAGTCTAAACCTAACTTTTCGATTTTTAACATTGAAGTCACCTCTTACTTGAACTCCATAAAATTGCATTGTAATAAAAAGTGTATTCTGTGAAGTGCTTTAATACATTGTTTAATACCATATGATCTGTCTATCATGTGTTTTTGGTTTTTTTTTTTTTTTGTTAATCCTTCTTTATTACAATTTTTCTATAATTTTGGCTTAATGTGAATTTGAACTGTAAAGTGCATATTTGTTCAGTTAAAAAAAAAGAAAAAAAAGGCGAACAACAGGAGGCAACATAGCATGGCCATTCACTGTCAATGGCTCCAACTATGTAAGTAAGCACCTGTTCTTTTGAGAAACGCATTCCTGGCTAGGCAGAGCATACCCAGCAATAGCAACAATGACTGTGAAAAAATTTACTTCACCATCAACAGTTAACGGGGAAATGCAGATATGGGGTAGTCCAGATAACAAAAACTGTGACAATAACAACCCTTTTTTTGTTTGCGCTTAGCCAGCTAAAGAAGTGCAAAAGCAACATGTTCAATGCTCGAATCACAGCAGGATAATTAGGAAGACTTCGTATTCATACTTAAATTTGTGACCCCTGTCACAAATTAGCTTGTAACGGCAAGCTAGCTAACTATCAGTTCCTTAACCTACCTTTTGTGCACTAGTTGTATGATTCTATGCTAGAATTTGAAGTTATTCCACCTATGTTGAGGATTTTCTTTCGCAGCGCCTGCGATTCATTTGTCCGGTATTGTTCATTTTGGCTCAGAAGTTGGCATTTTTAGATCGCAAGTGTGATATGATACCACTTATTTCAAACCATGCCTAGTATGGGAAATATTTTGATGTTGAAAAATAATGCTAGGTAAGGGAACAAAGCTTGTGAAGACTACAAAAGGAGCTTTGTACACCTATCGCTTCTGGTGGGTCTACACACGTATCAGAGGGCAGCAGATCAGTCAGGTTACCTGGGCATAAGTCGCAGCCCGGGACGGGGGAGAAAGGGAGGAGTGTGACTAAATTTACTGCTCATCATTTGCCCATTCAATCAATGTAATTAGTTAGGATTCATCGATATATGCCTCGGGAGGAGTAATTATTATTATTATTATCCCCCGCCAACCGAAGTTGGGGGGGGGGGGGGGGGTATTGAAATGGGCTCCGTGCGTCAGTCTGTGTGTGTCCGTGTCCGTGTCCGTCCCACTTGGGACTCAAAAACTACTGAACCTAGCTCAATGAAACTTTATGTGCGGAATAATCACCATGCTTAGATTCATTTTTGCCCGTTTCCATGGAAACACAACTTAAAATCAGCATAGACATTGTTTCCGGAGCAGAACTCAAAAACTACTGAACCTAGCTCAACGAAACTTTATGTGTGGAACAATCAACATGCCTAGATGTGCCTTTTAAGGTTTGCTCCTTTCTCAGAATTTTATTTTTGCCCGTTCCCATGGAAGCTCAACTTCAAATCAGCATAGAAATTGTTTCTGGAGCAGAACTCAAAAACTAATGAACCTAGCTCAACGAAACTTTATGTGTGGAATAATCACCATGCCTAAATGTGCCTTTTTGGGTTTGCACCTCTCTCAGAATTTCATTTTTGCCCGATTCCATGGAAATGCAACTTAAAATCAGCATGGACATTGTTTCCGGAGCAGAACTCAAAAACTACTGAACCCAGCTCAACGAAACTTCATGTGTGGAACAATCAACATGCCTAGATGTGCCTTTTAGGGTTTGCACCTTTCTCAGAATAGAATAGTAGGCGGGGGATATAGCCGACTCTGTCTGCTTGTTCTATTTTTAAACTACCTTTGAGCACACATTTCCACTTCGTCCATGGAGAAAAAAACGAATAACAAGCAGTTCAGTGTCTTGTTTTCAATGGTTTTCTAAGAAAGATGCGCGATGCTTGCCCGACATCCACAGCACGTGACAATTATTCACATTTTTCCTGACATCGAGGTCCTATAATGGATGATGTATTTAATTTCATTTTGCGTCTTTTTTTGCATGATATAGTTTCTACACACATTTTAGTATGGACTTAGTAAGCAGTGCCCTGAGCTTATTAACCAGCTTTTCTAAGTGAAGAATATGTCATGGTTTTGCCCCCACCACCTGAAGACACAAAGCCGGCGGCACTGGGACCATCTACCCAAAACCAGATTAAGGGACCCACACGCACAGGCTGTGTAAAAATATTTTAAAAATCTTTCATTTAAGATAAAAGTAGACAGTAGAGGAGCAGCGGCAAAAAAAATTTTGCAGGGCTCAGGACACAGAATGCAGCTTAAAGGAAAATTCCGGTGTGAAATCGACTTTGGGTGTATTGAAACATGATAACGAGTACTAACCTTTATTGAATACCCCACCTCCATATGCACGCAATATTTCGAAATATATAGCTTTTTAGCCGAAGCTCCCAGGCTTACAATAGTAGTGAATCGGGCATAGCGTTTCCATGCAAAGAAATAGCTATTTTTTTCATCATTAACAAGGCTCAAAGTAGCTCCACACTTCATCGGTAGAATTCCGAGGGCCCTGACATTTAAATCAAGGCACTGAGAACTTTGAAAATGCTCAGGTAGTTTATTTTTTTTTAAAAGAGAGACTATTTATGCAGACAGTACCTCGAGGTAGTTTCCAGTCGCCTCCATCTTGAAAGTTACAACAAGTCGATTGATGAGCACGAACGAATAGATTGCAATCTGTTCCCCTATCCTTCCTATTCATTTGTGCTCGTCAATCGACTTATCGTACAAAACAGCAAAAGCAACAACATTACATTAACTGGGAAAGCCAAAGCCCATAAATCGTTTTTATTTGCAAGAAAACAGTTTTTCGGTCATTCCTGTAGCACTGGGCAAATATATAGGCCCAGATAAATACAAAAAAGCCATGATTTCAAACAACCGGAATAGTGAAGTAAAACCATTAAATGTGTCATATATAATATGACACTCAGCAGGTATGAAGGCTGCAAGACTGCCATTGGTAAGTAGGTAATGCATCATCAAATTATGTAGAGAGTTATATTTTTGGCAGGTGTCTGCTATTGAAGCAGAGTGCTAACCCTTTTACTACTGCTTAATGGGAATAAGACAACCCTTGCATACCATGACTTTTAGTGCCTTTACAGCATGATTTTGCATGTGGATTTTCACCCCCCTTTTTCAAACTAAAAACACCAGAAATGGACAATTTTATGAACAGAAAACATGTTCAAAATACATTTACCTTTCCATTGACACATACCTTTGCTTAATTTTTCCAAAAGTAAAAACAGAAAATGAGGATAAAAACAGTTTTTCAGTTGGTCCAGACAAGAAGATTTCTCCTCTATGGGATTTATGTACATGTCATGGTTTGGGAGCTTTGAGAGCTCTGTTTGTTACTCTCATCTGGGATGATATCGTTTTGCTCCCTGTCGGATTCCTGGGCCAGCTGGCAGTAATTGGGGGCGTTGCCCAGACTCTATTTAAGCTCCAGTTTCGCCCCGCGTTCCTTGCTAGAGTGTCAGTGCATCTTTGGCGCATCAGCCAGTAAGGTCTCTTGTGAGATTATTGTTTGGGACTGAGCTGCATAAGAAGATCAGTGTGGGTGAGTGAGGGAATCTTTGATTTATTTCCCTTTTCTTTAGTTTTCCTCGAGCTCGCTCATTTTCTACCACAGACGGCGTCGGGTCCGTTGGTAGCGTGAGCCTCCCTATTTCTATGTGTTTTTAGTCTCTCTCTACGTTGTGAGATTTGCCTTTTTTAATATTTGCCCGCTGCTCTTGACATCCACCTTCTGCAGCTATCACAGTACAAACTAGCCAGTAGAGTGATGTCAGCGGTGTCTGAAATTAAGAGGGCTATCGCCAGCCAACAAGAGATGTTGGCTGGGTTCGCAAAAACACTTTCAGGTTTTTGTAATCAATGATCTGAACTTGCTGAGAGATTACACCTGAAGGAGACCGCTCTCCAGAATCAGCAGAGCGTCCTGTCAGTCTCGTCTGACAGTATTAAATATCTAAAGTTACAAACTTCACAAAGAGTTGCAGAAGCACCATCCATACATCCTCCCCGAGATCCTAAGTTACAACTGCCCTAAAGATATAGGGGCGAGGCCGGAAAGTGTAAAGATTTTATTGCCCTGTGTGAAATATTTTTTAAGGCTCAGCCGTCACATTTTGTTAATGAGGATTCTCGGGTTGCATTTATATTATTCCTGTTGACTGGCACAGCGCGCAATTGGGTCGGCCCACTAGGTAGATCTAACTCACCGGTCGTAAATTCGGTAGAGGACCTTGTTAGGTAGATGGTGTCTGTTTTTGATCAAGACATTTGTAGTCAAGACGCAGCTACGTGTTTAATGCACTTAAAACAGGGTAAAGAAAGTGCTGCTGAGTTTTCTATTGCTTTTCAATCTCTGACCACAGAGACAGGCTGGCTGGAGGCTCCTCTGATGGCTCTATTTAGCCATGCCCTTACAGAGGAGATTAAGGATGTGCTGGCTACTTTAGAACGCTGCTCGACTTTAGACTCCTTAGTTTGTACTGCTGTGCGAATTGACAATCGCATACGCGAACGCAGCCGGGAGAGACTAAATAAATCACCGCTGGCTGACAATGGGGCTATAATTGCTAGTGGCGAATGTGCACCTCCTATTCCACCCATAAAAGATTCTACTCCGGGGAGCCCATGCTGGTTGATGGTTCGTTTGACTGACAGACTAAGAGACCTATGCGCAGAAGAGTAATCTGCTTTTATTGTAATGTGCCAGGTCATATTCGACCACATTGTTCTAAGCTTCGGGGGAAACGGAAAACCCCTCTAATGATTCAGGGGGCGCTGGAGGGGCAGACCCAATTTCCCTTCCAAACACTAATTCCCGTAGAACTTACTGTGGGGAGCAAGAGATTTACTACTGAAGCGTTCGTGGACTCGGGCGCTGTTGAGTGTTTGATGGATATTGAGTGGGCTAGGAGGCACTCCGTTCCCGCTGTTACGCTTTCATAATCACGTTCTGTAAGAACCCGCTGGGAACTGGAGTTATAACCGAAGTTTCGGAACCACTAAAAGTGTTCAGTTCCTTTGGTAGCCACTCTGTTGAGGTTTGATTTTTTTATAATCAGGTCCCCCACTTTTCCTATAGTTTCGGGTCATTCAAGGTTACGGGAACATGAACCTTGTATCAGCTGGGGGGAACAGATAAATTCTATCGTCCGCTGGGGTCCCAAGTGTAGCACTCATTGTAGAACTAATGAGAATGGTTCTTTCGGACGTCAAGAGATGGGGCAGGCTGACGCCGAGAGCGAGCGTGAGGAAGTTATCCCCTGCTGGAGCGGGATTCTTTTTCGTGGGGAAATAGGATGGTGGTCTGAGACCCTGTATTGATTACTGGGGTTTGAATAAAATCACCATTAAAAACCGATACTCCCTTCCATTTATGAATTTCGCGTTTGAACGTCTGCAGGAAGCGTCATTTTTTACTAAGCTAGATCTTCGTAATGCCTATAATTTGATTCGCATTCGGGAGGGGGACGAATGGAAAATGGCTTTTAACACTCATGACGGGTACAACGAATACCGGGTCTTACCGTTCGGGCTTGTTAACGCCCCCTCGGTGTTCCAGGCATTCGTCAATGACGTGCTCTGAGAGAGAAATTCGTTTTTGTTTATCTTGAGGACATTTTGATTTTTTCTTTAACACTGTCGGAGCACCAACAACACAGTCAGATGTGTACTGGAAGCCCTGCTCAATTAAAAATTTTTGTTTAGGCCGAAAAATGTGTTTTCCACGCCCCAACTGTCTTGTTCTTGGGCTTTATTGTTTCTAAGGGGTCGGTGCGGATGGACCCAGACAAGGTGGCTGCGGTCAGGAATTAGCCTGCACTGCAGAGTGTTAAAGAGGTTCAACGCATTCTGGGCTTTGCAAATTTTTATAGGAGGTTTATTCGTAATTTTAGTGCGGTTGCTACCCCCATTATTCTGCTCACTAAAAAAAAAAAACTCCTCAGTGTTTTCTTGGTCTCCTGCAGCTGATGCTGCCTTTCAGGAATTAAAAAAGCATTTTAGCTCAGAGCCTATTTTGGTTTTGCCCGATCCCTCCCTCCCATTTCTTGTGGAGGTAGATGCTTTGGAGGTGGGCGTGGGTGCTATTTTTTTTGGGATAATAAGCTTCACCCATGCGCTTACTTCTCCCAGTCTTTGTCCGCCGCGGAAATAATTATAGTTTTGGTGACCAGGAGTAATTAGCGGTCAAGTTGACCCTCGAAGAGTGGCGCCACTGGTTGGAGGGAGCTGAGCACCCTTTCGTGGTTTGGACCGACTATAAAAACCTCCAATATATTCAGCAAACCAAGCGGCATAATTCCCGGCAGGCGCGATGGTCATTATTTTTTAACCGCTTTGATTTCACGCTCACCTATCGCCCGGGCTCTAAAAATGTTAAGCATGACGCCCTGTCACGAATGTATGATCGCACTGATCGCGATCCTACCCTGGATTATTCCAACTACGCAGATTGTGGCACCCATTCAGTGGGAGGTTGAGGCAGTGGTTCAAGAGGTGTTGAAGTCTGATCCCGGTCCTGGGGCGGAGCCTCCTGGCTGTTTATTTGTCCCGCATAGAGTTAGGCCACAGGTCCTCCAGTGGGGACACTCTTCCCTCTTGGTGGGGCACCCGGGGGCCCATCGGACCAAGCATTTACTGGCCCAACGTTTTTGGTGGCCGGATATGATGAGGGACATTCGGGAGTTTGTTGCTGCCTGTGGCATCTGTTCCAGGAATAAGGCTTCCCATCTCCCTCCCTGGTTTGCTGCGACCTTTGCCCATTCCCAGGCGCCCTTGGTCGCATATTGCGTTTGATTTTGTTACGGGGCTGCCTGTACCTGATGGCAACAGGGTCATATTTGTTGTGGTTGACCGTTTTTCTAAAGCCGCTCATTTTGTCGCGCTACCTGAGCTGCCTTCGGCGCGGGAGACAGCACATCTTGTGGTTAACAATGTGTTTTCCGGTTGCATGGGCTTCCGCAGGATGTTGTGTCTGACCGAGGCCCTCAGTTTACGGCCAGATTCTGGCAGGCGTTTTGCAAGCAGTTGGGGGCCACAGTGAGTCTCTCTTCTGGGTTTCATCCGGAGACCAACGGGCAGACGGGACGGACTAATCAGTCTCAACACTCTCTGATGTTTGGCGGCAGATAATCCCTCATTGTGGAGTCGATGGAGATACACATACATTTGTGTACGAACGGAGATACACGTGCTGCAGCACGCACTGCCTGCAATGGTGGTAAAGTCAGCAAGGGACAACAATACAGCACCTAATCTTCTCCTATGATGTTTCACAAGATGGGAGAATACAGAAAGAGGGATCTTCGACCATTCCTCTTTGCGCAGTCTCTCTAAATCATCCAGCGACCTGGGTCCTCTCCTCTGCTCTCTCCTCTTCAGCTCACTCCACAGGTTTTCAATGGGGTTGAGGCCTGGGGACTGAGATGGCCATGGGAGGAGCTTGATTCTGTGTCTGGTGAACCATTTCTGTGTAGATTTGGCCACATATTTAGGGTCATTATCTTGCTGAAAGACCCAGTGACGACCCATCTTCAACTTTCGGGAAGAGGCCAGCAGATTTTGATTTCAAATGTCCTGGTATTTCAAAGCATTCATGATGCCATCCACCCTAACAAGATTCTCAGGGCCTCTGGAAGAGAAACAGGCCCACAGCATCACTGATCCTCCCCCATACTTCATGGTGGGCATGAGGTGCTTTTCTGCATACTTATCTTGGTGTTCCGCCATACCCACTTAGAGTGTTGCCAAAAAGCACTATCTTGGTCTCATATGACCAAAGCACATGGTCCCAGTTGAAGTCCCAGTACCGCTTGGCGAACTCCAGACATTTGCGTTTATGACTGTGATTGAGAGAAGGTTTTTTCCATGCATGCCTCCGAAACAGCTTGTTGGCATATAGATAGTGCCTGATGGTTGTTTTGGAGACTCTGTGACCCCAAGATGCTACCATTTGTTGCAATTCTTTAACAGTGAGCTTTGGAGAACTTTTTATTTCTCTTACCATCCTCCTCACTGTGCATGGTAGCAAAATAACCTTGCATCCAGGCTTGTTTACCACTGTTGCAGTTGTTTAAAACTTCTTAATGATTCCTCTGACAGTAAATATGGGTAGGTGCAGGCGTGTGGCTATTTTCTTGTAGCCATTGCCTGAATTGTGAAGGTCGACACACATCTGCCTTACATGAATAATGTGTTCCTTTGTCTTTACCATGTTGAAGAGTGGATAAGAGAAATGGCCTCTGTGTTACGTCATATTTATACCCCAGGGAAATAGGAAGAGATGAATTACTAATTAAATGTTCATAGATACTCTGATCAACTTTGTAAACTACTGTAGAAATGACAGAAATACTTCAATTACATTTATTTCCTAGGAATTGTTAGGGGTGCCAATAATTGTGGAACAGGTGATTTGATGAAAAATAATTATTTCACTTGAGTTGAAGGTTACATTTTTCTCCAATTGCTTCTGACATAAAAATTGAATTTATTTTAAGGCTTTTAACACATCTTAACCAATAATTATGGAGGGTGCTGTACAACAGGTGGGGCAACTATAACACCAGACACAGCTGGAGATAAGGGAGCCACCCAGGAGAATGGTGTTTGGTGGATCGTGTGGCAACAAAGGACACTGTTAAGAAAGGGAGTCAGGCTTAGTATTTTTAGAATCAGGTTGGTACGTTAAGATGATGTTGAATCTAGTCCAAAGCGCAAATCATTCACTGGCCTGTAGACAGAAAAGCCTATTTCAAACCCAATACCATTCCTAGTTAAGGTAAAATTAATTGACAATCCAAAAAACACATAGTTCTTTTTTTAGGTTTTCGTGGAGCCTCAAGAGAACCTAAAATAGAATAGATTCCCCTGACCTCACCATGAATATCAAAAGTACATTAGCACTCACCTCCAAAACAAATATTTGCCAAAAAGACAGCCCTTTCCTAATCTAGTCCCCCCAAGAAAAATAAAGACAGGATAACTCACTCTGACTGTACACCTGTTTACATCTTTCTCCATTTCTTTGCAGACTTTGCTTTGTTGTTAATAGTCTTCTCCAGTTCTCGGGATTTGCAAGTACCCACATATTTTTATTTACTTTTGATACATATGAATTTACTTCTTATATTTTTTAAATATATTTACTGTTACTGATACATAGCTGTAGCTTTGGCACTCAAGTACACCATTCAACCACAGTACTGTATGAAAGCACCACTGGCAATAAATATGCAGAGAGGTACCAGATATTGACCACTGATGCTGCAGTGCCCCAGTGAGATCATTATAAAAAACTCCCGATCATTGTTCCTCATCAAATATTGACATTGCACCAGGAAGTGACACAATACAGGCTAATTCTTCCTTTATTCCTATTGCTATGTTTGTGATAGTCATCAGCATTGAAATGACAGATTCTGCTGATTCAGATTGAACCTACTCAGCTGCCCGATGTTGCTGTTAGTGGTGGAGAGGCGTGATCTAGTCTTACCGGGTGCTTTGAGGAGAGTTCCCTTTAACACTGCAGCTGTGTGAGACAGTGAGAGCACGGACACTTCATGTCTTGTAAAATAAATGCTTTCAGAGTACAGAAACTCTGTGGTTAGTATTATTTTTTCAGGTAAACCAGAACCTAGCCATCTTCAGTGTTCCCAAATCGACTGCATTCTTTGAAGAGTGACCAAAGCGCTGGGCAGAATGTCTCTTTTTTTCCTCTTACGAGGGATGAGACTGTTGTGCAGATGTGGATAAAGATGGGCTGGGCAGCAAGCCCCTATCAATCCAAATATTGCCTCATAATCCCGATGAAGGCTTTGAGCACACATTCACTGTCCCTGGCAAAACATTAATTTGTACATAGAATTGTGTGTGTATTTCAACGTAATCACTAATCTTGCATTTCTTTGATTTAATTTAATCAGTCATGAGGAGCATGTTAGAGCTGTGCCAATAGAGGAAAGAACAATTATTGAAAACAAGTTACTTTTCAGCGGTGATTGTCAGCGTAAGTCAGGGGTGTCAAACTGACCCGTAAACGGGCCAAGAGGCTGCAGGTCTTCAATCCTACCAAGCAGAAGCTCACCTGAAAGCACTGATTTAATCAACTGATCTAAGCCTGCACAACTGGTTAGTTGTATCAGGTGCACTTCTGCATTGTTGGAGTGAAAACCTGCAGCCTCTGGGCCCGTTTACGGGTCAGTTTGACACCCCTGGCTTAAGTCCTGGGGCCCCATGTATATTCTGGTTTTTACACCAACCACATATGCTCGCTTCTGTTACGTGTTGGAACAGGATTAGACCCTAAGCGCAGAGTGGCAGGCAAAACTGGTTTATTTAACAGACTCATGATCACACAAATACGCAAGTGCAGAATTAGGCTACGTTCAGACAGCAGGTCATTATGCACAATGTGGATTTTTTGGAGAAATCCGATTATTTTGTGTGCTCGTTCATATTACACATTATATGCAACTTCTATCAGTTTTGAGTATGAACTGAATGCGAACCTGAAGTGACCCGCATGCATAAAAGAGGTCCTGAGGTAATAAGTGACCACGCAGGCACGCACAGTTTGTTGACGGAAGTAAATATGGAGGCATCTCGTCTCGGCATTTCAATGACGGAAAGGTCGGATAAATGCGACCTGGCCGTTCAGACAGCAGTTGCATTGCAACATATCAGAAACGTATCGGATTTAGGACCACATATGAAAGTGGCCTGGGTTGGATTTTAAAAAAATTGGATTTGTGCTGTTCAAACTGTCTTTAACAGATTGGATGTAGGTCACTTATGGGCAAAAAAATCGGATTTGGGCCACATTTGCCTGCTGTCTGAACGTAGCCTTAGAGACAATGGCAAATGAATCAACAAAATACACAAATGAATGCAAGCTCCCAAAAGGGAACATACAAGCGAATTCCAATACAATAACTAGACAGTCCGGTCGCCTGTGACCGCACGGGTGTAACCTCCGAAAACCACTTCTCCACTTTTTTGCGCATTATTCGACTAATACTGTCGCCATGGCTACAAAAATTGATAGGTGTCATAAGTGGAGTGTAACACATGTCCATACCAAATATGAAATTAAATTGGCCAAATATTGCAGCTTGTAGAGCGTCCACAAGAAAGTGTTTACAAACATAGACGCAGTGCCGGCAGAGACGACACACGTGAATCCACAGTAGCCGCTCGACTTCGTCCGGGGACTACAGTTACAAAGGGTCTTATTACGCGAATATGCAAACTCCCAAAAGAAAGATGGAGAGTACAATATCAGAAGCGTGAGAACATGCCAGCACTCAAAGGGTAGAATATTGCCTCCCGAAAGAGGAATGAAAGCCGAATGTGAGATTGGCTAAAAGAAAAGGGAGTGGTCTGACCGACAAACAAAACTTACAAAAACTAGGAACTAAATAGAGAACACATAAGAAACCTAAACCAAAAAGGAAACAGAACTAATAATTGAATAATGAGTGCGAGGGGCGGGAAGGAAAGCTGGCAGGGAGACTGGCGAGCTTCAGCTGGCATTCGTCACATCTTCAACCCAGGCATTACGGGATTTTCAGTGAACAGCCGAAGGAGCTATAAGATCAGTAACCATGCCTTATGATGCATAATTCCACCAAAGCGGTTCCCATTTTATTTTTCTGGTCAGCAACAAGATGGGAGACAAAGGGCAGTCACACACTCATAGCCACAATATGATAATTACCAACATTTCAACAAAATGTTCAATAGGGATTAATACAGCCTAAGATGATGTTTCCCATTTTAAATGTATTCTTTTTAATGCTGAACACTCTGAATGAGTAATGTACCATAAAAAAATACTCACACTGCTGAAAAAATGCTAAAATGGGAAACTGAATTCAGAAAATGTTTTGGATTAATAAATCTGGGTTTTTGCCGTCCTATCAGATGTATTCTATGAACATTATAATGTAGTTTATTGGTGAACTTAATCATTTCTTAATGAATAGACTCTTACTCATGATAGGCTCACTTGTTGGTGTTGGTGGGCCAGTCGGTTGGGATCTTCCCGCTGGTGGAATAATTCTTAATGCCCCCATGCAGCAATGGGGCTCTGTACTGAAGGGGACGTCGTTGTTTGGATGAGAAGTTAAACCGAGGTCCTGACTCACTGTGGTCATTAAAGATCCTATGGCACTCATTGACAAGAGGGGGTTCCCCAGTCCCAACCTGGCTCCTTAAAACCTGCCACCTAATTGTCCCCTGATCTCATTGGTTGTGGAACTTGTCCTCTCCCTCTAAACCTCAACTCCTTCAACCCTAATGACGAGATGCCATTGAAGGGAGAGAGATCCAGTGTGATTGATGGTAATGAGTCCCACGACGGGTAAGTCTCCCTGATGGCCATAGACAGGGGCAACCTAAGGCAGGACATTACCGCTACTGGACACCTCTGTGGCAAGTGTGATTGAGGCACTTGGTGTGATGCTATTCGTGGCTTAATAGCATCAAAAGGCGGGACTGTAACGAATTGTGAATCATTCTGCTGGAGAGCGGGAGACTCATAATCTAGTTAGCCCCAGCAGTCAACAAACATAGACCCGTCACCTCTGAAATGGTAATCTTGTCGTGACATTAAAGAGAAGGCCCACACCCTGGCTTCATGGTAACACCTGGAAACGGGAAAAGCCAACAACGGCCATCAACAGTTGAAACTTAATTAGCACCCTAACTGCGGTGCTGCTGAACAGACAATGGTCTTCTGACCATTTGTTACTTATTCATGATACACCTCATTAATATACAATGAAGCAAAGACCCATCTCCTTTACTTATTATACATATGCATGTTGTATAGAACAAAATAAAGGGTAAAGCCTTTCGATTGTGCAGGGCTCATTCTGACACCGATGACCCCAAAGCATTTGGACATGTTTTGTTACTGCTAATTACTGGATTAAAGACAAACTTCGCAACAACTCAGAAGAATCCCTTTACTTCCTTTTTTTCTTACATCTTTGATCTGTGTTGATCTTGTATTCCTCATATTTTTGCAATAAGATAATTTTCTCTTCATTTGTAAAATATGCGGCTCTGCTGCCTGTAGACAATTGGTCATATGCTACAAGCGCCGTCTCTGTTATGTGAACATGCAGATATCTAGGTCGGGAAAGCCCCGGTTGATGTAATGTGTTGTTAAGCAGCTTTGTAGGACCGCTTAGCGAGACAGTGGTTCTTAGGCTTAGTGAAGCCCAGCAGTAACTGAAAGCATTGTTCTTTTGCACACTGTTACTGTGTGTGGGGAGATGTTTTATAAAGTTCATACAGCAGTAAGGTGGAAAATCCATGCAGTGCTGTATTTAACACAGTGCCCAATGTGCGTCTACATGAATCGCTGACGGCATTGTGCTCCGTTTGTCAAGTTTTGCCATCAGCAGTAGCCATTGCTGTGATATAAATTGGACTCACAAGTTGTAAAGCTATCCACTGTGAAGAGCTTTTTCGTCTTTTTTCTTCTAAAACAAAGAACCACATTGGGCAAAATGCAACCACATGCAGTACTATTAGCAAAGACTAACGGTTACTCTTACGAACAATGTGGCACACAAGCTCAGTGATCATGGCTCTGGTAAACCAAGAATAAAAAACAGCCAGCCAGCTAGCTATAAGTAAAAGAATATATAAAATTGTACTTACTCATAAAGGGGTCTATTCTCCCATTAGCGCCTAAGTCCTTTTTTACGCAATTCGAGTTAAGCACTTTTGAGTTGCGCATATTCTCCTCTACGCGCTTCGATCACGCCCACAGCGCTTAACTTCAGAATGTAGGCGGCCTTATGAAAGAGGTGTGACTAATGCAAAAGAGAGGCAGACTCTGTACTAAGCTCATTGATTATGGCTATCAGGAAAACATGGGAAAAGGACTTTCTGATTAACCATGAAAATGCATTCGTGGTCCATGGAAAACGCAAACCAGACTTTAAATTTGAATATCGTCGGCCTGCTGATAAAACCCTGTATCTCCAAACGGATTATTATTATTTAATTAATTATGTATTTTTTATTTTCCTGTGAAGTTTGTCATTTTGAAGATACAAGGTTTTATATGCCGCTGTAATAGTAAGCCTATGTATGTCTGTACCAATTACAAGAAGTAAGTCAGACATCTCTTTTTTTAATCCCCCGCTGCGCGATTAGAGCGAAGCGGGGGATATAGCATTGGGCTCCGTACGTCCGTACAGACACATAAAATTGAGGCGGTGGAGGATATTGCCATGTTAGTGGCAAACACTTGTTATTTCTTACTCTAGCCACCATGGCATTAAAGCTATGCAAACAAACAAATTGCCGCGATAATGAAATAATAAATAAAGAATTTAGCGCTTCTCTATCAGCGCAATCAGATCATTGAAAGTGTGCCCCTCCTACACCAGCCTGTTTGTTCCGTGGAAGACAGGGAAGAAGACAAAGGGAACATTCTAGTCACACAAAAAAAAAAAGACTATCAAAGACAGTTAATATGATCTCAATTAGAAATTGTGCACTTGAAATCTCAGACTACTCTGATGTCAGGTTTGCAACTAAAGGACATGGAAACGCTTTAACAAGGATTCTTAGCTCGCACAAGGTCATCTCCCCGCCCCGAAACCGCCTCGTCAATGACCGGAGTAAAGTTGGTTTGGTATTCGATATTCGCCGGACATTCACGGAATATTCTTCTCGAAAGCCAAGAAGAACACCAGACTGCAAAGTCAGACCTTCCTAAATCAGTATTTCCGGTACTGTGAAACGATTATCTAAGCTCATTTACTCACAATTCTTCATTAAAACTTTGTGAAAAGCACTGATAGCTGCAGAAGCCTACCGCGGGGCTGTCAGATGACGTTCGGACCTGCTGAAACAGCGGAAGCAGTGATGAACGCAAAGCTACGTAAAAATGTAAATAAGCGAAGGTGGACTTGTAAAACCTGGACCATACGAACGCAGTAGGAGTGAAGATGGTTTTAAAATGATTGTCAGGATTGTGAAACGTTTAGCTTATTTGTGAAAACAGAGAAAAGACCAATTTCACTAATTTTTCCTCAATTATACTACATAAAACCAGGTCTAAATAAAAAAGTACTTCAGTCACACTTGTGAAATCGGGATTAGATTAACAGAGCAAGCCAGGTGATAGTTTATGACCAGAAATTCTGCTTGTGAAATGTTTTGTTAATTTGTGAAAACAGAAAAAAAAACAATTTCCCTAATTTTTCCACAATTATACCTCATAAAACCAGGTCTAAATCAAAAAGTACTTCAGTCACACTTGTGAAATCTTGATTATAGTAACAGTGAGAGCCAGTGATAGTTTATGATCAAAAATTATGGTCGTGAAATGTGTTGTTTATTTGTGAAAACAGAAAAAAGACTAATTTCACTGATTGTGTCCCCCCCCCCCCCCCCCTCCCCGGCCACATAAAATCAAGTCAAGATCAAAGAGTGCAGGAGTCACACTTGTGAAACCTGGATTATATTAACAGTGGGAGTTAGGTGATCGTTTATGAACAGAAATTCTGGTTGTGACATGTTTTGTTTATTTGTGAAAACAGAAAAATTGATCAATTTCACAAATTTTTCCCAATGTGACCACACAAAACCAGGTCTAGATCAAAAAGTGCAGGAGTCACACTTATGAAATCTAGATTATATTAACAGTGCAAGCCAGGTAATAATTTATGAATAGAAATTATGGTTGTGAAATGTTTTGTTTATTTGTGAAAACAGAAAAAAAGACTAATTTCACAGATTTTTTCCCCCCTATGAGCGCATAAAACCAGGTCTAGATAAGAAAAAATACTAGAGGTACACTTGTGAAACCTGGATTGTATTAACAGTGGGTGCCAGGTAATCAAAAATTCTTAGTGTTGGCAAAGTGGAGACTCCCACTTTTCTTCAACTTGAGAAAAAATGTCCCATTCTTACTCTGTCAGTGACAGGCACTTCTGGTGAAACCAAAAGTTGCACGAGAAGCTCTGAATCTGCAAGAGGAAAACAAAAAAATATTGCATTTGGGGGCTGCCAAGCTGTCACAGAATTACAGTCCCACTACATTTTGGGTTGTAACTCAACAACTAAATAAGATAAAGTCAAGTATGATGTGTCATATTGAGGGTATTAACTTGTTCTTTAATATTATTAAGTGAAAATATATTTTTTGAGAAATTTTCATAGAAGAAACAAGCAAAAACTACTCCGTCACGGAATTACACAAAATTGACGTGGTTTTTTTAATCTTGTGTTTAACTATACAGAAAGTGATGTTCCTATCATAGTTAAGTTATGAAACTTCAATATGTTCATATTTAAGGTTTTTTATTGATACTGTAAGTTATAGAAACAAATATTGACTTTAAACCTGCATTATGGGCAAGAAATTTCAGGAAGTGAATGTCACGGAATTACAAGAGGCAAATTGTCACGGAATGACAACAATAGTATTTATTAGTTTCAATGTATTTATTTCAATATATTCTACATATATACATAATTATTTACATTTTTACAGTTTAGCAATATATTACAATGAGTTTTCCCAAACAATGACCAATCATAATACATACTTCAATTTTTTTTTAAATCTCCATGTCAACATTGGCTTGGCAGCCCCCATTCGTTTTTGTTTAGTTGCTGTGCAATTGAGTTTTTTAATGATCAACATTTGAAAACTTCCACGTAACCGAAGTGCTCACCCAGAGTAAAATAATAGAGTAAAAGTGTGGTACGAAGCTGGTTGTGTTGATAAACTAATGAGAGACAGTTGAAGAGATTCAAACACCTTCCAAACAAAACAGGTTTAAAACATGGAATCTGGACAACACTGTCCTTGAGGCTTATCAAAGAACATACTCAGTTTCAGTGTCATAACTGCAGCATATTAAAAACTGGCCATCAGCCTTCAAATATCAGTGAATTAGAATGAAACATAGGCAACTTTCTTAATATTCAATTTGTCATAGAGAACAAGGTAAGGAACATCAGATAGTGACCATAAGGATACAACGGCTGAGTCTGATCCAGAAAATGGTCAGGTTACAGAAGGTAACATAAATATCTAAATGTAAGGAATGCCTCTGCTCAGCACATAAGGTTAGAGTTCTGTGTTACAACGTTTATTTTATGATAGAATTTGTGTTATAAAAAAAAGCTTTCAATTGCTGGATATTTGTGACTGTGCATGTATGCTTTGACTACTTCTGGGAATATAAAAATGAGACAAAAGTTGAAATCAATGCATCTTTATTGTAGATTCTGGGCTCATGAATGGTAAAGAACAAATGATGTACAAATTACACAAGAAAAAGACCAATAAAAAATGCAAATTATCCCAAAACAATGTTAATGTTTTCCAGGTTTCTGAAATGTACATGCAGTACTTTTTTATCTAGACCAGGTTTTCTAAGGTCATACAGGTAAAAATTAGTGAAATTATAATTATAGAATTATAGAAATTATAATTCTATTCATAAACTATCACCTGGCTCCCACAGTTAATATTATCCAGATTTAACAAGTGTAGCTCCTGGTTTTACGCGGTCATTAGGGGAAAAAAATCAGTGAAATTGGCCTTTTTTCTGTTTTCACAAATAAATGAAACATTTCACAACCATAATTTCTGTTGATAAATTATTAGCTCGCTCTCACTGTTAATATAAACCAGGTTTCACAACTGTGACTGAAGTACTTTTTGATCTAGACCTGGTTTATGTGGTATAATTGGGAAAAATTAGTGAAATTGATCTTTTTTCTGTTTTCACAAATAAATGAAACATTTCACAACTATATTTTCTGTTCATAAACTATCATCTGGCTCCCACTGTTAATATAATCCAGGTTTCACAAGTGTGACTGGAGTACTTTTTGATCTAGACCTGGTTTTATGTGGCCAAATTGGGAAAAAATTAGTGAAAATTGATATTTTTTCTGTTTTCACAAATAAACAAAACATTTCACAACCAGAATTTCTGATCATAAACTATCACCTGGTTTGCACTGTTAATATAATCCAGATTTCACAAGTGTAACTCCTGCAATTTTTGATCTAGACCTGGTTTTATGTGGTCACATTGGGAAAAATTAGTGAAATTGATCTTTTTTCTGTTTTCACAAATAAATAAAACATTTCACAACCAGAATGTCTGTTCATAAATTACTACCTGGCTCGCACTGTTGATATAATCCAGATTTCACAAGTGTGACTCCTGCACTTTTTGATCTAGACCTGGTTTTGTGTGGTCAAGTGGGGGGAAACAATCAGTGAAATTAGTCTTTTTTCTGTTTTCACAAATAAACAACACATTTCACAAGCAGAATTTCTGATCATAAACTATCACCTGACTTGCTCTGTTAATCTAATCCCGATTTCACAAGTGTGACTGAAGTACTTTTTTATTTAGACCTGGTTTTATGTAGTATAATTGTGGAAAAATTAGTGAAATTGGTCTTTTCTCTGTTTTCACAAATAAGCTAAACGTTTCACAATCCTGACAATCATTTTAAAACCATCTTCACTCCTACTGCGTTTGTATGGTCCAGGTTTTACAAGTCCACCTTCGCTTATTTCCATTTTTACGTAGCTTTGCGTTCATCACAGCTTCCGCTGTTTCAGCAGTGTCCGAACGTCATCTGACAGCCCCGCGGTAGGCTTCTGCAGCAATCAGTGCTTTTCACAAAGTTTTAATGAAGAATTGTGAGTAAATGAGGTTAGATAATCATTTCACAGTACCGGAAATACTGATTTAGGAAGGTCTGACTTTGCATCCTGGTGTTTTTCTTGGCTTTCGAGAAGAATAGTCTGGCGAATATCGAATACCAAACGAACTTTACTCCTGTTCAGCAATGACGGAATTCCCTATCCATAGCCTATCATATCCGATTTGATTTGAGCGACACATTCACTTGAACTTTTGCCGAATAATTTATTATAATCAATTATCCCATTTACTGATAATGATTCTTCCCATGTCGGCTATTCTTTATAGGCTAAAATTGATTAACAAATGGGTAGTGCTTTGGTATTGGCCAGGGTAGGGGTCAATCTAGAGTAGCCTATTTAACATATCATTATTCACACATTGAAATGCACAGTATTATCAATGGTAAAAAAAATTACAAAGACCCAAGTTAGTTAATACAGATATCCTCAATTAGAAAATCAATCTCTTCACTCGTGAGAATATCACAACTTTTTAGATTATCACGAGCATATAGGGCAGTCGCATTTGTTAATAGAACATGAAGATAATGATGGCGACGTCGAGCCGAAGCCGAAAACCAAATTTCACAGATGTTGGTGTTGTATGGCAAGGGAGCACTGAAGGCTGATCCGAGGAATTAAGCTGCGAATCATTCTGGATGTGGCTTTGGTGGAAGCGATGGAGAGATCTGTGGGGCGTTGTAAAAGCCAGGCTGTCCGCACACCGGAGAAGCGTACACGCAACAGGTGGTGGGCAACCATCATCCACTGTGCATTTCACTGCACAGGTGGAGGGGATGGCATCCACTCTTTCTGCAGTACAAGTACATAGAGAAGAACTTGGAGCGTTAACGAGCTGCATCAGACACCTTGACACAGACGCCTGTGATATGTGTATGACATCACCAGCCACTCTCTGGAACGACCCAGATGCCAGGAGCGACAGCGCAGTTCTGACGTTGATGATCACGGGTATGTTTTGTGGATAATTGCTGCGGCTGGATATCTGTCCATCCAGAAGTCGGCAAAGATAGATGATTGCCTCATGCACGGTCCAGACGAAAGCACTGGATGCACTCAATGTTTGTAAGTCCCAGGATGTCCAAACGAAGCTGATATATGCGTGTTCGTCTTCGAGCTTGGCGTGCTCCTCTTACTCTTTCCCAATCACGCAAGAGTGCAAGCAAATGCAGGACCGGCATTTTGGTTTTAGATTTTGAGGGCATGGTAGAATGATGGTCTTATGTATACTCTGTAATGTGAATATAGGCCACTGGATGGCAGTATTTACCTTTTTTTTATTCAGCTCAGACTGTTTAGACATGTCCTGGACATGTCTGGGGCAAGTCTCAGAAAATTTAAAAAAAGAGGTCTAAATGTGGGTGGGGTCTGCAAAAGAGTATATAAGGAAAAGAATTGAGACAGTAAAGTATAGGAGAAATTGCAAGAAGATGACCAGACCCGCCATTCTGTTCAAGACCTGTGACGTTTCTTTTGTGGATTTCTTTGCCTGTGTTTGAGCATTTTCATCATCCAGGACATCACCAAGCGACCCCCACGAAAAGGGATTGTAAATATTTATGTTTTGTACATAATTCAATCTTGGTCTTTAGGTTAGTTAGTTGTTATGGTGTTTGTTAATTAAATGTGTTGAGGTTTTTAAAACTGTCTGTCATCCCTTGCTGTTGCTGTTGTGTTATAAATGTAATAACAAATTGGGGCCAGAACAACTCGTATTAATTAATTGTTTTGCGTTTGTTATTGAACTGATTGGAGAAGACGCTGATGCGTAATATAATGTGATGATTTCGTTTGATTAATTATAATGGCTTTGAGAAATGTACAAAACCCAAAACCAGTGAAGTTGGCACGTTATGTAAATCGTAGATAAAAACAGAATACAATGATTTGCAAATCCTTTTCAACTTATATTCAATTGAATACACAGCAAAGACAAGATGTTTAATGTTCAAACTGAGAAACTTTTTTTTTTTTTGCAAATAATCATTAACTTAGAATTTAAAGGCTGCAACACATTGCAAAAAAGTTGGCACTGGGGCCTTTTTACCATCGCCTGTCTTTTTAACGACACTCAGTAAATGTTTGGGAACTGAGGAGACTAATTTTTGAAGCTTTTCAGGTGGAACTCTTTCTCATTCTTGCTTGATGTACAGCTTAAGTTGTTCAACAGTCCGGGTTCTCCGTTGTCGTATTTTACACCTCATATAGCGCCACACATTTTCAATGGGAGACAGGTCTGGACTACTGGCAGGCCAGTCTAGTACCCGCACTCTTTTACTACGGAGCCATGCTGTTGTAACACGTGCAGAATGTGGCTTGGCATTGTCTTGCTGAAATAAGCCAGGGCGTCCATGAAAAAGACATTGCTTGGATGGCAACATATGTTGCTCCAAAACCTGTATGTACCTTTCAGCATTATTGGTGCCTTCACATATGTGTAAGTTGCCCATGCCTTGGGCACTAATACACCCCCATACCATCAGAGATGCTGGCTTTTGAACTTTGCGCCTATAACAGTCCGGATGGTTCTTTTCCTCTTTGGTCCGGAGGACACGACGTCCAGAGTTTCCAAGAACAATTTGAAATGTGGACTCGTCAGACCACAGAACACTTTTCCACTTTGCATCAGTCCATCTTAGATGAGCTTGGGCCCAGCGAAGCCGGCGGCGTTTCTGGGTGCTGTTGATAAATGGCTTTCGCTTTGCATTGTAGAGTTTTAACTTGCACTTGCAGATGTAGCGACAGACTGTAGTTACTGACAGTGGTTTTCTGAAGTGCTCCTGAGCCCATGTGGTGATGTCTTTTACACACTGATGTAGGTTATGATGCAATACCGCCTGAGGGATCGAAGGTCACTGGCATTCAATGTTGGTTTTCGGCCTTGTCGCTTACGTGCAGTGATTTCTCCAGATTCTCTGAACCTTTTGATGATATTACGGACCGTAGATGATGAGATCCCTAAATTTCTTGCAATAACTTGTTGAGGAATGTTGTTTTTAAACTGTTCAACAATCAGCTCATGCATTTGTTCACTAAGTGGTGACCCTCGCCCCATCCTTGTTTGTGAATGACTGAGCATTTCAGGGAAGCTGCTTTTATACCCAATCATGGCACCCACCTGTTCCCAATTAGCCCGTTCACCTGTGGGATGTTCCAAATAAGTGTTTGATGAGCATTTCTCAACTCTCTCAGTCTTTTTTGCCACTTGTGCCAGCTTTTTTGAAACATGTTGCAGGCATCAAATTCCGAATGAGCTAATATTTGCAAAAAATTACAAAGTTTACTTGTTCGAACATTAAGTAACTTGTCTTTGCAGTGTATTCAATTGAATATTCTGTTTTTATTTACGATTTACACAATGTGCCAACTTCACTGGTTTGGGGTTTTGTAGTTTAGAAATAAGGAAGAATAATCGAATATTAAATGTCTCAACCTTTACCATTTTAAATAAAATAAAATTAATGTTAAAATTTGGCCTATAACAGACATCAAACGCAATATTCCATATCGCCTTATGTTGGCACTTGACCCTAATACCGCCCTCAAAAGCGCTTAACAGAAAAAGCGCGTAAGCCAGGGGGAGAATACGCGTAAGTGTTATTTGCCTGAGAAACGCCCGGAAACGCCTCGATTTTGGCCTCGCTCCACCTCAAGCGCGTAACAGCCTTCGGGGCGCATAATGCACAGACTTAAGTCGAGGGGAGGATACACGTAGGCTGAAAAGCACGTAGCTACGGGCTTTTTTTGACTTACGTGCATGGGAGAATAGACCCCAAAGTGAACAAAAACCTTTCCTCAGTGAAATTCTCCTCTAGAGACACAGGTCTACCTGGTGGAAGGAACCCTCCAGTTCTGTTTCATTCAGAATAATTCCGATTGACTTAGTCCATATCTCATCTATATCTTGTAAATGTGAGCGCTTCAGACCGGTTTTGAAAGTCGTTTTTCTGTGCAATCGCGTCATTTTCAGTTGCGCAACATTAAGAGAATATGACTTAACTGCTGTTTCGCAAAGGTTTAAATTCTTTTCTGATGGTCCACTGTCTTTCAGTTACTGTGGAAGGTTTATACTCATTGGAATTGGGTAAGAAACGAGACGATCAATACATCATTACCGGGGAAGTTTCACATGGGCGTGTACTATGACTGGCGTTACGCAGATGAACCTAAGAAAGCAACTGAGAACCCGGTGAATCAATGAGAGTACTTAGGAGGATATAAGGGAGCACTGAATTAATCGATGGAGGAAGCTACACGTAAATGCATGTTTGGGAAGTAAGATTTTTTGATATGTCATGACTATCATTGATACTTGATTCACATAGTATCAATGCCATGTTAAATTTTCACTTCAGAAAAATGATTTTTGTGAACTACTAATTGGGATACCATTGGCTCACTATAACTGAAGTAGTTGCTACAAAGGACAATGATTTTTCTGTCGCAAGAGTTAATTTTTTTTTGCACTGCAAGATGGATACTATGGCTCCATGTTATGGTTTGTTTTATCTTCTCAATTCATGATTTCAGTCCAGCCCTTCATGCATGATTGCTCTCCTGTGTATTACCATTGATTGTGTCCCATCTTTCCACTTCTCCTTGTGTTTCCGCTTTGGTGTACTGATCACCTGGTTACTGATTCTTTGGCTGTCTGACCTTGATTTTGCCCTTAATATATCTGCCTCTGCCATTATACAATGTGCCTAGGTCCATCCCTCTGCCTGAAAACTTCCAACCACAGGGATTAAGTGAAAAAGTAAGTTTGCAATATAAAAAAAATTGTGTGATTTGTTCATGTTTACAGGTGCTATACACAACATTTAGCCCCACAAGATATCTGCTAATGCTTGTGAAGTGAAGACAAGGAATAATGGCATCTACAGCAGAGCATAAGAAACGCTCCTTCACTGTGTCTTTAGTAATCTGAGCCTCTCTTCTTTGTTTTGGAAGCTGAGACCAGTGGTGCGCACATATTAATGTATGTGAGCGTGAATGTTAGTGCATGTGATTCTCTCACTGTGCTCCCCGAGTGAATTTTCATCATGGTAACCTCATCACAAACTTGCTTATATTACTGGTAAAAAGGAGACCTCTGCTGGGAAAAGGTACTCTAAAATGTTTTTGAAAACATTTGACAAGAGAAATGGACAGTGCTCTTGACTCATATTTGAACAGAGCTACCGATTTTGTGAGCTGTCCGATCAGATGCTGCTTTCTTTTTTCACCATTATTGAATAGATGATGCACACATTTGATTTCATTTCAGCTTCCGGTTCATTTCAGACATTTCTTGTGGCTGGAAGTCTTGTATTGCATCTTCAGGTTAATTGAGTCTACAAGCTGCACCTAACTCAAGTTTGCATTGCAATAATGTTTTAGGTAATTGAGCCAGAATGGATTCCAGTTATGTCCAAAATGGAGGGAAAGAAAGGCAAAAATTGATACATTACATTGTGGTTTTGCCGCATCAAAAAAGCCATAAATTATGAAGAACATACCAGCTGCTTAGGTTTAGGGGGCGGGAGAGAGGTAAAGCCAGTCCTCCATCTCAAAGCCAGAACAAACAGCAGACGTTACTGGGAAATGAAGGAGTGCAGGGGGTTGGGGGGCGGGGGGGGGGCGGGGGGCCAGGTGACCAGAAGTGGAAGAACAGAGATCTCTCGCAGGTGTATAAGGTTTGATAAAGTTCTGAAGGTAGGCTAAGGCAAACCCTTAGGAAATGGAGGTCAATGGAGGTCAGCAAGAAGGGGAGTGACGAAGGAGTGTCTGCGTAAGGTGAAAATTAACTAACTGCAGATGTTGGGAAACTAGCCAAAAGAGAGTTTCAGTAGTCCAGGAGGAGCAGTACCAAGGTTTGAACCCAAAGCTGGCTTGACTAAGAGGCTAGAAAGGGGAATATCCTTCAGATGTCGAACAGGAAGAATCTGCATGCTTGAGACACCATTGCAATACTTTCAGAGAGGGACAATCTGTTATCCATCACCACTCAGAGTCCTTGCACAGGGTAATGAGGTATCCCCTATGGAGACAGTGTAGTCTTGTATGGGAGAGGTAGGAGCAGGGAAGAAGATCACCTCCCTCTTAGCAAGGCTGCGCTTAATATGATTGTTGACCATCCAGGTCTGGATGGCCTTCGGGCGAGCAGAGATGTGGGCAGAGACGTGCGTTTCAGATGCTGGAAAGAAAAAGCCAAGTTGAGTGTCATAAACATAACAGTGGAATGATATACCATGATCAGAGATTACAGGACCAAGAGAGTATGTGCAGATAGCGAAGAGAAGAGGACTAAGAACCGAGTCCTATGGAACTCCTGTCGTGAGGTCATGAGGCATTGATATGCTATCAGCCCAGGCAACCTGGAAAGAGCAGTCAGCAAGATTGGATCGGATCCAGTCCAAGACTGATACAGCTGCGAAGCTGGACAGGAGGATGGGGTAGCTGACTGTCTCTAGCAAGTGCCACTTTTTTAACTCAATACCGAGAGTAATTTTGAATAACGTTGATTTAAATTAAGCAAATACGCGTCCGGATGAATTATTGTCATCCTACCTAATTTGGGAGAGCAAGCAATACCTTTTAAGTGTGGAGTGCTCTCGGAATGAACCTTTTGTTGATCATGAAAATGACCGAGAACTGGTCAGGACTAATAATTCTATTTATGCCCTAGTTTGGGGTCAATTCGCTTGCTAGAGTGTCAGTGCTATGTTTCGCACTTTAGCCGGTAAGGTCTCTAGAAAGAGAGCTCTAAGGGTTTAGCCGCATATTTGAGGAAGAATTCTAGTTAGTAAGGGAATCTTTCTGTGTCTTCCTCTTTCTGTTCGTCCTGTTGAGCTTGTTTCGCTTCCTTGCCTCGGTCTACATCTTACTCCATTGGAAGAGCGATTCTCGCTCTCCTGTTTTGTTTGTTTGTCTCTCTCCCTTCTGTGTGTCCTCCTTTATTTCAGGCCACTACGTTTGGCGTCTCAAACTCACCACCCATCACAGTACACTCTAGCCAACATGGAGACATCAACGGTGGCCGAAATTAAAAGGGCTGTTGCCAGCCAGCAAGATATGCTGGCTGGTTTTGATAAAGGGCTTTCAGGCTTGGGTAATCAGCAGTCGGACCTAGTTGAGAGACTCCACCCTCAAGAGAACTCACTTCAGAAACAGGAGAGCGTTCTGTTAAGCTTGAGGTCTCTGTCTACACAAGTTTAACACAAAGTTGCAGAAGTACCATCTATACATCTTCCCCGAGAACCTAAGTAACTATTGCCCCAAAGACATAGTAGCGAGGCCAGAAAATGTAAAGATTTCATCGCCTAATGTGAAATATTTTTGAAGGCTCAGCCATCACGATTCGTTAATGAAGATTCTCGGGTAGCATTTATATTATCCCTGTTGGCTGGCACAGCACTCAATTCGGTCGGCCTTGTCGCGAATATACGACCGTTCTGATCCCGATCCTACCCCGGAGCCAGTTATTCTGGCTGTTCAGATTGTGGCGCCCATTCAATGGGAGATTGAGGCGGTGGTTCAGGAAGCTTTGAAGACCGATCCTGGTCCTGGGGGGGAGCCTCCTGGCTGTTTGTTTGTCCCGCCTAGGGTTAGGCCACAGGTCCTCCAGTGGGGACACTCTTCCCACTTGGCATGGCACCTGGGAGCCCATCGGAGCAAGCAGTTCTTGGCCCCACATTTTTGGTGCCTCGGAATGATGAGGGACATTCAGGAATTTGTTGCTCCCTGTGGCATATACTCTAAGAACAAGACTTTCCACCTCCCTCCCTCTAGTCTGCGGCAACCATTGCCCGTTCCCAGGCGCCCTTAGATGCATATCGCACTGGATTTTGTTACTGGGCTGCCTGTGTCTGAAGGCAACACGGTCATCCTGGTCGTGGTTGACCGTTTTTCTTTGGCCGCTCATTTTCTTGCGCTACCCAAGCTGCCTTCAGTGTGTGAGATGGCCCTTCTTGTAGTTAAACATGTGTTCTGTCTGCATGGGCTTCCGCAAGATGTTGTCTCTGACTTAGGCCCTCAGTTTATGGCCAGATTCTGGCAGGCGTTTTGCAAACAGTTGGGGGCCACTGTGAGCCTCTCCTCTGGGTTCCACTCAGAGACCAACGGGCAGACTGAGCGTACTAATCAGTCATTGGAAAACACTCTTTGATGTTTTTCAGCGGATAATCCATCCTCATGGAGTCGATTTTTAGCATGGGCCGAGTATTCCCATAACTCACTGAGTAATTCCTCCACGGGTCTCTCCCCGTTTGAAGCTCAGGTGGGTTACCAACCCCCACTGTTTTCCTGAGACTGAGAATGATTCCGAGGTTCCCTCAGTCAACCATTTCAATCGTTGTTGTCCGTCGGTTTGGACCAGGGTCCGTTCTTCTCTGTTGCACTCGGCGCTCAAACAAAAATCCACTGCTGATAGAAGGCGTCGTTTGGCCCCATCTTATTGAGTCGGTCAGAGAGTTTAGCTGTTTACCCGGGACCTCCCCTTGAAGGTAGAATGCCAAAAACTGACGCCCCACTATATTGGCCCATTCAAGATAGTGTGGAAGATCAATCCGGTCACTGTCCAGTTAAAGCTCCCTAGCTCTTTACGCATCCATCCATCATTCCATGTCTCTCGGATTAAGCCAGTTAGGACAAGCGTCCTGGCACCTGCCGACACACCCCTGCTGCCACCGCGAATGGTTGAGGGGGGGCCGGTTCACACCGGTTTACATTCTTGCCAAGAGGCGTGTTGGTCGTGGGGTCCAGTGTATGTTGACTGGGAGGGATATAGCCCTGAGGGGCACTGCTGGGTCCCTTCTCCGGATATTCTGGATCCCACGCTTATTTCTGAGTTCCGCACACAGGGTTCCCTAGGGACATCTGGAGCAGTCCCTTACAGGGGGTTCCTGTCATGGTTTTTGGAGGCTGGCGAGCTTTCTTTTTTATTCTCATCCGGGAGAATTTCATTTTGCCCACAATCGGATTCTTTGGCCAGCAGGCATCAATTATGGGCGGCACCCGGACTCTATTTAAACCCAAGTTCCGCCTCGCTGCCTTTGCTAGAGTGTCAGTGTTACCATTGCACTGTAGCGCGCAAGATCTCTTGCTAGAGAAGTGTTGAGGAATTAGTTGCAAAAAAGTAAAGAGTTAGTAAAGGGAATCTTCCTCTTCCCTTTCCTCTTTCTGTGTACCGTCTGGTGCTTTGTCTTTTTAACTCGGTTTCCGAGATTTTTCCTTTGTATCATACTGTCTAGCTCGCGCCGCTTCCTTATTTCACCCGGATCAGTGCTTGAAATGGGCCGGTTCTCACCAGTCACCTCTGATTTTTACTGCTCTGCACACCGTAACTTCTTATGGCACCCTACAGCGTACCGTCACTTTTAGACACACCTAGGCATGCATATTGTTGCTGCAAATTACGGTCTGTGCGGTAATTTATTTGTTTTTTTAAGCAGTGTTTAATTTATTTTTATATGCACAAGACAACCATACAGTCTTCCGCACGAGTGCATTCCAATATTTTTAAAAAATCCATTTCCGTTGTAGTTCTTATGTAGTTCATAAGAACGGCAAGTGAAATTCAAGCTAATTATATTATTTTATAAAGACAAGTCTGCCCAAAATCCAACATTTTACCGCTTTGCGCAAATTTACGTGCATACAGAGCGATCCAAAATCTTTATTTAGCCAGTTGTCACTTGTAACTGAAAATAGTACGATTTCGAGGATATTGGCTTGGCTTAATCGTGCGAACACTGCGAAACAAAAGCGCTTTTCCCCGGACAATGACCCAAATTTATTTCGTAAGAACAATGAATGGCTCGTCAAACAATGCCTCTAGTGGGTTGGGTACGGTTTTTTCCACTCATGACTGTTTTTGATGCACTTAGTTTGTACAGCCACCACCACAAGTAACCTATGAACCTGTGTGAAACACTGATGTATTGTCCATTATTCAGTTTGTTTGTATTTTGCAATATTGACTGTGTAAGCTTGCCTGTCAGTTAACATCAGACTAACAAAAATCTGTCCTGCCATGTTACATGTGTCATTCTGCCAGGTAATTTAAATGTCCACTCAGTCCATAATTATAGGCATATTGGTTCACTTCCTAAAATTTGCTTGCTTCGAAATGGCCTGATTTCTGTAAAAAGCATTATACACTTCAAATAAAATTATTCTATTCAGTGGAATATTCTCATACCATGTACCATTTTGGCAACCGTTTTGAGAAAGCTGTGTAGTTCTGTTGTAGCAAGTCTTATTTTTTCTGCAAAATCTCACCTATATAATATTTCACTTGAATGTTAGTTATTTGGTATTAAATTAATAATTTCTCATGACATTATCAAAGATCTACTTGTAAATTCAGAATGTGGGAGCTTAATACCAGTTAAGATATGCAGTGGTTGCTGCTGGGTTGGGGTTGGGGCAGAGTGTAATGCGGTTCCACAGTAAGGTTTTGGTTTGGTTTTGGTTTTTCGGAGCTGCTGATTCAGAGTAGTGACACCTTTTTTATTCCAATTCAAGCACTGACTCGGACTAGATTTATGTCCTTTGGAAGCGCGAATCTCTCTCTCCAATTTTGTCTGTGTTTGTCTCTCTTACATTCCTGTACTTCCTTTCGTTCCGGCCACTGCATTTGGCATCTCGAAACACCAGCCATCTCAGTACACTCTAACCAACATGGAGATGTCAGCTGTGGCCAAGATTGAAAAGGTTGTCAACAGCCAGCAAGAATATTGACTATTGGACCATAACTATTGGAGATGCATAAGGCTGCAGCTGGCTTCAACCAGTTCTTGATTGTGGGTCTTGAGTAGGTCATGCTGTGATGGGAAAGGCAGCAGAACCTCACACGCAGTAGTTAGGCCAAAAAACTCACTCAATAATACATTGCCTAGGGACAGTATGTAAAGATGATGAAGTGAAAACCTATTGAGAGAGGAGGAATTGGCTTAGGGTCAAAGTGTGATTATCTTAACATGAATCTGCACTGAGAAAATTTACACTGGTGCTCATGATAAAATTGCCAAATGTCCAGTTCTTGACCAGACTGTCTGGTAATCAGATGTTTTGTCTGAGTCCATCAACAGGGATCAACAGGATGCTTGTATGTCTGGTTAATTCATAGAACTGAAAATACTACATCTGCTCATACAAATTTATCAGCACAGCTTTCCTCTAACTTTCTTGGCCGTGAAGGATTCTATGCTGCACTCACACGAATGTACACAGTTCTGACGCTCTCTGAGAAATGCTTTGATTAGCAGATTTTGCTGTAGATTGATTGATTTTGCTGTAGATATCAGCCTATTACAAGAGGTGGTAATTAGGTCAAAAGAGGTCAAAAGGTGCCAGAAATTGACCAATGCCAAAAATCTGGATACCTGAGAAAAATAACCCAGCATGCCCACATTTTATTAAGGCTTGATTAAGCTGATTTATTAGCTCACTTTCTATGAACGTGATTTTAAGTGTCAGTAATGCCCTGCTTTGTCCATTTTAATGACAGTTATTAATGTAATGACCCCGTTTTGTGAAGTACGCATTTTTCATGGACACTCGACGATAGGGCTTCGCTTTCTTCAATTGTACCAATATTTTTGAAATATAAAGACAACAGTTCTGTACCCCATTAAACCATAATTCCCTTTTGGTATTGCGCACCTGTCAAGCCAACTTGTAGGCAATTATGCTGCCCACTGGTGGACAAGGAAAGGGACTTTGGTACTCCAGGTCTGTTGACCGTCATTAATGCATCTTTTATCTTTTCTTGGTGACTTTTTCTTTTGAAGAAATGGTGACAATTCTGATAATCCTGGTGATTCACCCCCAACAAAGACTGCTCGCCCTTCATGTATCTTTGATTGTGACCTAAAAGACTCATTTGGTATCAGCAGGAGACAAAGCCTCTTGGGACAGTCTAGAGCAGTGATTCCCAAAGTGTGGGCCGCGGCCCCCTGGTGGGCCGTGGTGGTACTGCAGGTGGGCCGTGAGAGGTCATTAAAAATATGATTCATTTTTGCAAATATGATTTTTCATGATTTTTATTGTAAAATGTTTATTGCACGATTTAAAAAAAATATTTAGAAGTAATTACCTATTGAGTGTTATTGACCTCACAATATTTTAGGAACCTTATATAGTTTATGATTGGAACGTAGCTTTCTGGTCATCATGACCGGGGGTCATAATCGGAGGAGCACGTACTGTGTTCGATAATTAATTCTGTCTTGTGTGTACACCACAGATTAAAAGTTTGGGCTTATTTATCCCCCATGCTTTTATTTCAATCCTGAATCTTTATAATATTAATAATAATAATAATAATAATAATAAACAAAAAACAACAACTACAATTATTGTTGTTGTTTTTTATTTATTTTATTTTCCTAACAACAACAACAATGATTGTTGCTGTTAAGTGTTCTGAGAATGAATAATTTCGTCTATGTACTGTTTATAGGACAAAGGTGGGCCGCGGACATTTTTTAGATTTTTAAATGGGCCTTGATTTGGAAAAGTTTGGGAACCCCTGGTCTAGAGAAAGCAGCAGAAGTTCACAAACATGCTGGCATATTGCAGATTGCTGCTAGATCCAGAGATGATGAGGTACCAGAAGTATGGTATCATAGAAAATGCAGGTCAGTCTTCACTTTGAAAAAGACACTTGATAAACTTCAGCATTCGGAAAGTGATGTCGCCACAAATCCCGAGACCAGAAGGCAGTCACAGCGTAGGTGTTCAACGATTGTGTCAGAGTCGTCGACAGTATATCGCCCTGTTTGCATATTTTGCCAGAAGATAAGTAAATATGCCAAAAAGGCAAATTCTAGAGAACCTTCGGTACAGTGTGCCGAGTTAAGATCCGATACTGCAATCTGGGACGCAGCATTAAGGCAAAATGATACATGTATAATCACATGTGTTTCAGTGATATTTCCAAGCCAATTTCGACAAAGGCTCTTAGAGAAGGTGCACCCAGCAAGCGAATTGACGTTGTGTTCGACGTCTACAGAGACCAATCAATAAAAAACACAGAAAGAATCAAAAGAGGGGCATTTGGGAGCATTTCGTTCAAAACCATAGAACCTGGTCACAGGATAAAGCAATGGAGGAACTTTCTTCACAATGGCAACAACAAGACTCAGTTAATCACATTTCTTGTCTCAGACTGGAGTAACGATGAACAAAGAACGCAACTGAAAGGAAAGGAACTCTATGTGACTGTCGGAGAGACCTGCAAGAAGCTGACAGAGAAGGCAGTGGTCAATGTTGAAACCCTGAGCTCAACACAGGAAGAAGCAGACACCCGACTCTTGTTGCATGCTGTGGATGCTGCTAACCATGGTTACAGTTCTGTTGTGATAGTGCCCGAGGACACGGATGTGTTCATCCTGTGTATTGCTTTCTCAGGCCATGTCGCATGTCCATTGTACCTGAAGAGTGGGTCAAAGACACGTGTAGAGTATGTTGATATCAAGAAAATAGCCCTAAAGCTTGGAAAAGACAAATGCGACGCCTTTCTTGGTCTTCATGCGTTTAGTGGATGCTATAGTGTTAGTATATGTGCTAGCCGCAGGAAGTTGTCTTCCCTTAAACTTCTCAGTTGGAGTGAACACTGTGAAACCCTGACACAGCGTAGCAGAGACTGGCCGCTATCGGATGAACAAATGGAAAAGCTAGAATCGTTAACATGCAGCATCTACAGCGTTAGAGAAAACACTAAAAGTGTTAACGAATTACTTTTTCGCATGTTTTGTGCGAAGAAGGGAGAGGTTGAGTCTTGGCAACTTCCACCCTGTTTGTCCTCACTTAGAGCCCACTGCAAAAGCGTGAATTATCAGTGTGCTATATGGAAGAGGAGTTTGGAGAAATCCCCAGATGTTCCAGATCCTGTGGATAGTGGCTGGTCATTAGAGGAGGATGGGTTGGTGATAGATTGGGGCGACGGATTGCCAGCACCAGAGGCGGTTATGGAAATGTTGGCTTGCTTATGTGCCAAGGAATGCATGAATGAGACCTGCACCTGCCTTCAAAACAAGCTGAAATTCACATATTTGTGTAAACTTTCCACATGTGCTAACCAAAAAGTAGATGAAGAGGATGAAGAAATCACACCTCTTTCTGACGATAAAGATGACAAAGATTCAGACGTGGATTCTGATGAAGACTGAAAAAATGTTAAATAACATTTCAGCCATCACAAAAATAGCCGAAGCAGGCCCTAAATGGAACTCAAATTCACTTTGAGGTTTAGCTAATAAATCAACCAAATCAAGCCTTAATAATATTAATCATATGGGAGTGTTGGTTTTTTTTTGGCAGGTATCCAGACTTTTGGCATTTGTCATTTTTCTGGCACCTTTTGACCTTTGCTGACCTTATTTAAGCATCAATCGTCACGATATTGGTATGAAAATGTAGCGGAGACAAATACAAACATTTTGATATATCATTTGTGAGAAAAAAAATTATTTGACACGGAGAAATTACATTTTACATTTGCCCTACCCCCTAATTTGGGTGGTCAAATTTGTCACATGGGCTGAAACAAAAAGGTGATTACTGCCACTAAGCTGTGAGTTCTGAAGGTCTATCAAGTGGTTTCATTATCTATGGACATAGGCCTTTCAGAAAAACATTGGTAGACTTTGCCCCACCTGGTGGTACCAATTTCTGAAATTTTGGTGTCTAGCTCATGGACTAAAGCTCTTCAGCCTTCCTGCCAGCATTGTTTCCTGCCACTCATCACTGAATTATTCACCTCTGCCAAGGAGGTGTATTTTTTTTGCTGTCATTTATCTGTCTGTTTGACTCTTAGCAGGATATCTCAAAAACAGCCGCATAGATTTTAACCAAACTTCGCAGGATCTTAGAGTAGCACAAAAGGAACAAGAGTTTGCATTTTGACATATCTTGGCCAAAGTACAGCTGAGATATAGGCCAAAGTTCAATTCAGCTATGCTGGCAGAGATAGATTTGAAGTCTTTCCAATGGGCCGGATTTCCAATCGGTGTACTTTTGGGTTTTGCTGCCACCTGGCGGTAGAATGCAACAACACCCTACATCAGCCAACGAAAATAATGCACAGAGTTGCCTTGGCCTGGCAGAGGTGCTAAGTGAGGAAGTAATTGCCAATTTAAAAATTCAAACAATTAAGTAATTCATGAACAAACACAAATATCACTAACATCAAATCAAAGTTTCAACGATACCAGTGATGTCTTTTGGAATAACCATGTGTTGAACTGCCCACGACTCTTGTCGAGGTGTTTCAATGTCCATCTCCAGTGCAAAGTGAGTGCTGCTTTCCTCACAGGTGTCCCCACTTCTGTGATTAGCAGCCTGCTCTGCTCTGCTCAGTGATGCATTCTGGAACTTATAGTAGTGATGAGATGAACTGAATGATCAAGGGGTTTTTTCTTCTGAGATTTATCTCAGCAAGTAGTGATATTCAGGGTTTTGCAGCCACTGCAGTTCATCAACCAATATTGCAGCTTGCAAAAATTAAGGCAAGTAGCCCAGGTCAAATCACTGCAGAGCACCTCAAGTTTGTTACCCCAAAGGTTGTTATTCTCCTTGCTATTTGTTTTACCAGTCTAATGTCTCATGGGCTGCTACCAGCCCATGAGACAAGCCTTCCTGCAAGCCTTCACTGGTTGGAGAGCCTCTGGCCATCTTTACTTCTGAGAGACTCAGCCTCTCTAATACATCCCTTTTATAGCCAATCATGTAACACACCTGATGCCAGTTAACTTAATTACTTGCTAAATGTTCTTTCAGCTGATTCTCTTTTATATTAATTGCTTTTTCTTCCCTTTTTTTGCCTGCGTCACAACTTTTTGGACACCTATTGCGGCCATAAAATTTTAAATAAGCTCATTTAGTGGATAAAAATGTCTCAGTTTCAACATTTGAAATGTTATCTATGTTCTATTGCAAATAACATATTGGCTCGTGATTTGAAAGTCATCGCATTTTGATTTTATTCACAATTTAGATTACGTCCCAATTATTTCGGGATAGGGGTTGTAAAATAATGTTTAAAATATACAAAAATGTATTACAAATGTTAAAAGTAATTAAGAATAATTGTACAAACTTTACAAATGATTAAAATAATTGAAAAAGAAAAAGATAATTCAGTTTAAATCTTCTGTGTCATGTGGTAAAACGCCATGTCATTTGTAAAAACGTTTGTCCACATGACATATTTTGTTTGTCTGCATGACGGATTCCATCATTTTCATTCCTAACAGGCAGTTGCATGGCCACCTATTCACCATACTAACCTTGACCTTGACCTATAAACTTTAAATTTCATGTGTAAATCAGTTTTTATAAAATGTTCAACTTTATCAACACTGTTTTGACGTTAGACCGCACGACGCTCAAATCTGCGACACTTTGCATGACTCCTGGAAAAGGTGATAATAACTTAAATATAGGAGCACATTTTTGAAGTTTCTTCCAACTCTGGTTGTCCTCAGGGATCCTCTGAGTGATGTCATCACAGGTCACATGACTTGAGTCATATTTCTAAAGTACAAAATGGCTTCCAATCTTTGTTTTACTACATGACATTGAGGGAAATCGGTCTCTGCGGAACAAAGTGATTTAGATATTAATGACATTTATTAAAGATATATCCTCTTAATATTTTGCAGTGCTTTTCTGTACACTATAAAAAATATGCCAAAGACCAAAGTTGATGATTTTAAACATTTTTAATCATTTTAAAAGCAGTTGTCTTTTTTTGAAATTAAGTGACTCCCATTTTACCGCATGACATTTAGCACTTTAATGGTGTAAAAGTCTACCAATTTTGTATTTTTCATCCAAATATGAATAGTGAGGAGGGAGAATTATTAAGATTTATGAATATATACCATATCAAACTTATTTTATACAAGAACGTAATAGAAAATCATTGGAAGCAATGAAATTGCATGAAGACATTTCAAATGATCTTATTTCATTTAAACCACTCAATTCCTGTTCTAACCATGCGCGCCGCCATGAGAACCCCCGCGGTCTCCTTCTTCTGGTCATTGCTCGCTGGCTGTATTGAAGAGAGATCGGCAGGCTGAATGCATTCAGGCTCCACTTGTTCCGTTGTTGGTTGTACCAATAACTCAAAAAACATAAAACATTTGTATGGAAACAGAGTGCCTTATTTTCAAGGTGATTAGGAAAGATTGTGTGATGGTTGACTTTTTGAGACGCCAAATGCTGTGGTCGGAATGAAAGGAAGAACAGCAAAACGAGAGACAAACAAACAGAATCAGAGAGGGAGACCCTCGCTTCCAAAGGACCCAGTTCCAGTCCGTGAAACAACAAGGAAGCAAGGTGAGCTCGACTGAAAAAAGTAAAAGGGAAAAATCTCAGGAACCAAGACAAAAAGATATAGCACCAGACGGTGCCCAGAAAGAGGAAGAAAAAGAGAGAAAGATTCTCTTGCTAACTAGCACTTTCCTCTTTTGCAGCTAATTCTTCAACAACAGTTCACTAGCTAGAGACCTTACCGGCTAAAGTGCAAAGTTACACTGATACTCTAGCAAAGACGGCAAGGTGGAACTGGGATTAACTAGAGTCCGGGCGCTGCCCACAATTAATGCCAGCTGGCCAAAGAATTCTTTTGTGGGAAAAACGATATCGTCCCGGACGAGAGAAAGAAAGAAAGCTCGCCAGCCTCCAAAAACCATGACAGGATCCCCCCACTAAGGGACAGCTCCAGAAGTTCCAAAGGAACTTAAGTTCCTCCCAGTCCACGAGAAACTGGGCCCCTCGACCAACAAGCCTCTCGGCCAGAATGCACCACACAGTGTAAACCAGCCCCCCCTCCACCATTAGTGGTAACCGGCTTAATCCGGGAGACCTGGAATGACGGGTGGATGCGCAAATATCTAGGGAGGTTAAACTGGACCACGACCGGATTGATCTTCCACACAATCTTGAATGGGCCAGTTTCTGTGACTCTACCCTCAAGGTGAGGACCCAGGTAGACAGCCAAACTCTCGGCCCAACCCGATAAGATGGGGCCAAACAACGCCTTCCATCAGCGAAGAATTTTTGTTTGCCCCCGAGTGCAACAGAGAAGAACGGACCTTAGTCCAAACCGACCGACAGCGACAAATGAACTGGTTGACCAAGGGAACCTCAGAATCATTCTTAGTCTCCGGAAACAGCGAGGGTTGGTAACCCACCTGAGCCTCAAACGGGGAAAGCCCCGTGGAGGAATTACACAGCGAATTATGGGAGTATTCCGCCCAAGCTAAAAATCGACTCTACGACGAGGGATTATCCGCTACCAAACATCAAAGAGTATTTTCGAGAGACTGATTAGTCCGTTCCGTCTGCCCATTGGTCTCCGGGTAAAACCCAAAGGAGAGACTCACAGTGGCCCCCAACTGCTTACAAAATGCCTGCCAGAATCTAGCCGTAAACTGAGGGCCTCGGTCAGAGACGACATCCTGTAGAAGCCCATGTAACCGGAACACATTGTTATCCACAAGATGCACTGTCTCCCGCGCCGAAGGCAGCTTGGGTAGCGCGACAAAATGAGCTGCTTTAGAAAAACGGCCCACCACGACCAAAATTACCGTGTTGCCGTCAGATACAGGCAGCCGCATAACAAAATCGAGCACGATATGTGACCAAGGGCGCCTGGGAATTGGAAAAGGTTGCAGCAGACCAGAGGGAGGAAGGTGGGAAGTCTTATTCCTGGAACATATGCCACAGGCAGCAACAAACTCCTGTATGTCCCTCATCATATCCGGCCACCAAAAACGTTGGGCAAGGAACTGCTTGGTTGATGGGCCCCCGGGTGCCCCGCCAAGCGGGAAGAGTGTCCCCACTGGAGAACCAGTGGCCCAACCCTAAGCGGAACAAACAAACGGCCAGGAGGCTCCCCCCAGGACTGGGATCGGATTTCAACTCCTTCTGAACCACCACCTCAACCTCCCATTGAATGGGTGCCACGATCTGCGCAGAAGGAATAACTGGCTCCACGGTAGGATCGCTATCAGTGCGATCGTACATTCGTGACAGGGCGTCAAGCTTAATATTTTTAAAGCCTGGGCGATAGGTCAGCGTAAAATCAAAGCGGTTAAAGAATAATGACCATCGTGCCTGCCGGGAATTACGTCGCTTGGTTTGCTGATTATATTGGTGGTTTTTATGGTCGATCCATACCACAAAAGGGTGCTCAGCACCCTCTAACCAGTGGCGCCACTCCACGAGCGCCAGCTTGACCGCTACTAACTCCCAGTCACTAATACTATAATTGCGTTCCGTGGCGGACAAAGACCGGGAGAAGTACGCGCATGGGTGAAGCTTATTATCCCAACGAGGGTGCTGGGACAAAATAGCACCCACGCCCACCTCCGAAGCATCTACCTCCACAACAAATGGGAGGGAGGGATCGGGCAAAACCAAAATAAGCTCTGAGCTAAAACGTTTCTTTAATTCCTGAAAGGCAGCATCAGCAGCAGGAGACTAAAAAAACGCTGAGGGGGCATTCTTCTTGGTGAGCGCAATAATTGGGGCAGCAACCGCGCTAAAATTACGGATAAACCTCCGTTAAAAATTTGCAAAACCCAGAAAGCGGTTTTTAACGCGCTGCGGTGCAGGCTAATTCCTGACCGCAGCCACCTTGTCCGGGTCGATCTGCACCGCCCTTTGGAAACAATAAAGCCCAAGAACAAGACAGTTTGGGCTTGAAAAACACATTTTTCGGCTTTAACAAAAAGTTTGGCATTGAGAAGGGCTTGAAGTACACGTCTGACGTGTTGTTTGTGCTCTGAGAGAGTTTAAGAAAAAATTAAAATGTCGTCAAGATGAACGAAGACGAATTTCTCCAACATCTCTCGGAGCACGTTATTGACGAATGCCTGGAACACCGAGGGGGCCTTAACAAGCCCGAACGGTAAGAACAAATATTTGTAGTGCCCATCAAGAGCGTTAAAAGCTGTTTTCCATTCGTCTACCTCCCGAATGCAAATCAAATTATATGCATTATGAAGATCTAGCTTTGTAAAAAAGCCTCCTGCAGACGTTCAATTGCGGAATTCATTAACGAAAGGGGGTATCGGTTTTTAATGGTGATTTTATTCAAACCCCTATAATCAATACAGGGTTTCAGACCACCATCCTTTTTCCCCACAAAAAAAAATCCCGCTCCGGCAGGGGACGTGGACGGCCGAATAAAATCATAGACGAGACCCTCCTGAATATATTCTCGCATAGCCCTACGCTCAGGTCCTGACAGCGAATATAGTGAACCTGTAGTTGTCCCAGGATAGAGATTGAATTTGCTGTCATGTGGACGATGAGGGGGTAACATCGATGCTCATTGCTTACTAAACACCTCAGCGAGATCAGCGTAATCCCTGGGAACATTGGAAGGCAAGTCAAAGTTCAGGGTGGCCCCAAATTCCTCAACCTGCTCCGAATCGAATGTCTCCGTGACAGATTCAGAATCGCTAAAATTCTCTAAAGGTAATCGTCCTCTGGCTGCCGCCAGTCAAATTCAAGATCCCATTCCAATCCCTCCTCTGTCCCTTTTTCTAGTTTAGGAAGGTACGGTGAGATAATTTCCTCACACACGGCATCAGCCTGCCCCATGATTTGACGTTCGGAAAAGCAAATCTAGTTAGCTCTACAATGGGAGTTACACTTGAGACCCCAGTGGACGATAGGATTATTCTGTTCCCCCCAACTGATAGAATGTTTATGTTCCCATAACCATGAATGCCCTAAAAAAATGGGAAAAGTGGGGGACCTGATAATAAAAATCGAACCTCCTCAGAGTGGCCACCAAAGGACACATTTTTAGTGGCTCCAAAACTTCGGTTAAAATTTGGGTCTGCCCCTCTAGCGCCCCCTGAATCGCAAGAGGGGTTTTCCGTTTACCTGAAGCTTAGGACAAACTGGACAGATATGACTCGGCTTATTACAATTAAGGCAGATTACTCCTGTGCGAGTAGGTCTCTTAGTTCGACGGTCAAACGAACCATCAACTTGCATGGGCTCAACCGGAGTAGAATCTTTAGTGGGTGGACTATTGGACGCACAATTGCCACTAGCAACTTTAGCCCCATTGTCAGCCAGCGGTAATCTATTTAACTATTTAACTAAGGAGTCAAAAGTCGAACAGGGTTCTAAAGTAGCCGGCACGTCCTTAATCTCCTCAGTAAGGGCATGACTAAATACGGTCATATGAGGAGCCTCCGGCCAGCCTGTCTCTGTAGCCAGAGAACAAAAAGCAATGGAGAATTCAGCTGGGCTTTCTTTGCCCTGTTTAAGGTGCATCAAATGTGTAGCTGCGTGTTGACCAAAAATGTCTAAATCAAAAACAGACACCATCTCCCTAACAAGGGCCTCCACAGAATCTACGACCGGTGAATTAGATCTGATAAGTGGGCCGACCCAATTGAGTGCTGTGCCAGCCAACAGGGATAATATAAATGCTTCCCGAGAATCCTCATTAACAAATCGTGATGGTTGAGCCTTAAAAAATATTTCTCACTGGGCGATGAAACCTTACCGGCTAAAGCACAAATATGACACTGACACTCTAGCAAAGGACGCAAGGCAAAACTGGGGCTTAAATAGAGTCCGAGCAACGCCCCCAATCAATACCAGCTGGCCCAGGAATCCGATTGGGAGCAAAACGATATCGTTCCGGAGGAGAGCAACAAAAAAAGCTCTCAAAGCTTCTGAACCATGACAGAATTACACCACTGATTAAACAACTGTTCCTTCAACCTGCCAAATTCAACATGAGTTCAACTGACTTCCATGCGAGAATTCCTTAATTTTTGCCTGTAAGCCTCTGGGACCAATTCATAACCCTTCAGAATGGCAGATTTGACAAAATCATAATCAGAATAGGGTTGGACAGATAAGTGGTTATAGATTTTCCTAGCTTTACCAGTAAGAACACTTTGTAACATCATTGTCTAGTGCTCTTTTGGCCATTTCAAATTTTCAGCTATTTTTTCAAAATGGCTAAAGTATTGGTCTACATCATTTTCTAGGAAGGGAGGAACAAGTCTGATGTGTTAAACCACATCAAAATGATCAGAAAGTCCAAAAGATTTTGTAACAGTACCTGCTTCTATTTTCTTCAATTCCAATTCGAACTACATCCTTTTTTTCTAGTTCTTTCTCCAACTAACTTTCTTCCTTCTGCATCCTTCTTTAATCCAGTTCTCTCTCGAATCTTCTCTCTTCCAGTTCTTTCTCCAAACTTCTTTCTTCTAGCACAATTAATTCCTGGGTTGGAGTTTCAAAAAACTTTCAACATCAAAAGTCATGATTGCTGGTTTTTTCAAATAGTCACAAGATTTAAAATAATAATTCAGCTTTAATCCTTAGTGAATCCAATTGTTGATCCAATGAATGCTTGATCTCGGTGGAACCTCCAATTTGTTATGACTTAAAAAAATCACAACAAAAAAACCAGCAATAACAACTTATACAAATTTATTCTTCACAAAAAAAAGTTCTACAAAAAAAAATCCACTGTTTAAACCTCTAGTAACACTCTAATGCCACTAATTAACTCTGCTGCCAAAACAAAAACTCTGCTTCCGCTCTGCTCTGCCCTACGGTGCTTAAAACCACAGCATTTACATAGACTAGCAACATTCTGGAAAGATCCACAGGATTCCTGGGTAATCCCGCCCCCTCCAGACAGGAAGGTGCCAGAAGCTTCTAGAAAACACTAGTCTATTACATCAGATCATGTTTTACAGACACACCACCAGTGGGTGCCAAATGAACAAAATAAATAGCTGACCAGGAAGGCAGCAAAAACAGCATGTAACAAATTTCTATTTATAAATGAAATATAATGCTGTACATAATATACATAACACTAGCTCCTGAATGGTGACTGAATTTACAAACCGTTTCTTGTTCAACTGCAAATCTCTGCAACTTAGTGACAGAGTTAGCAGAGCGATGTTGTTTACTCAATGATAGCATACAGTGGGCGCTAATGGAACATACATTTGCTTTCCTACCTAGCTAATAATACTGTATATGAATGTGCTGTTGTGGGAGCCTGGGGAGGGAAGCAAGCCAAATAAGATGGCTGGACCAGGGGTCACTCAGCGCTAATATGTTGAAAATGTTCAAATGATGGAATTTTTCAAGGTTTCCTATACACTCCGTTGTAGACGTCTTATGGTGCTCAGTTAACTTCCCTCCCCCAACAACGTCTGCACACTCGAGCGAGGTTTTGTGTTCCACCAATCAGAAACTAGCTTTTGAAATCCAGGAGCTAATTATATATGCATAAACATATAAATCAAAAATGGGGGACGGTGGCGAACATGTTTTCTCTCCAGCTTAGGATAAAATCTGCAAAACCTTCAATATTGAAAATATGAATAGCTTACAAGAACAAGCAATGAACAACTTAGTTATCCAGAGGAAAGATGTCTACGTAAATTTGCCTACAGGATTTGGCAAATCGCTCATAAGCATTCTGATTGGCTCATCAAGCACAATCACATTACGTCACGTAACACAAAACCTCGCTCGAGGGCGCAGACGTTGTTGGGGGAGGGAAGTTAACCGAACACCAGAAGATGTCTGCAGCGGAGGCTAAGTTTCTTCGGTGTTGAAGTTTTTCCGAACACAAGTTCTTGAGCTGCAGAGCAACGCACTTCAGTTGGCGCTTTGGTAATTATACGTTTGCCGTGGTGCCAGTTTCTATCACAGTAAAAGTGCACTCTATCCTTTGTGGTCTCATCCAGTTGGCTTTTTATTCCTGAGAACTTTTCTCATAGACAGTAGCATCCCGCACAGCACACAAACAGTTTGCTTGAAGAAAATACAGCAGCAGCCTCTTTACAGAAAGAGCACGATTTATAATGGAGGTAACATCGAGTTGGCTTTTCTATATACACACATTTTCTCTTTCTTCAATCCATTTCTTCTTTTACATAAAAACCAATTGTCATTATCAACTACTTTTTCTTTTAGGAGTTTCAGTGCCGCAATTTTTGTTATTAATATTTGACACGGTGAACCCAAAAGGACTATCACATAACAAGCGCTCTGATTGGCTTATTTCGCACAAATCCATTAAGTCAGGGAACACAAAACCCGGCTGGAGTGCGCAGAAGTTGTTGCGGAAGGGAGGCGCACACCATTCGTCTGCGACGGAGGCTTGGGAACCGCTGTGTATGCAGGTTTTTGTTCCGACCGAAACTGCTATCATAAAACACCAATAGCGTGACTCACGCCATGGTGAGGGGTGAGGTGACGCATGACGTGGTGACATCACGGGGACTTGGAAGCAAGAGGAAGCAGAATAACAACATCGCCAGGGCGAGTGATACGGACTGGTCGTCGAAGCGTTAGAAATTAGGCGAACTCGTGGCAAAAAGATTGAGCTACGGTCAGTTTTTATACGACAAGACAACGTCATTTACTGTGTAATTATATTTAACCGCGAACCTCCAAGATGTCTTTTTTCTCAAAAATACTCGGTGGAGGTGGAAAAAGCGGAAAATCTGTAAGCCCCACAGAGGCGATCCATCGACTACGGGAAACAGAAGAGATGTTGACGAAGAAGCAGGATTTCTTGGAGAAAAAGATTGACCAGGAAATACAGATTGCAAAGAAGAATGGCACGAAAAACAAACGCGGTAAGGCCTGGTCCGCCTATGATCCTACAAACAGGAAGAGGGCAGGAACAGCGATATGGCTGGTGTTTTGAGCTGCCGTCAACGAGTGAGGCATTGTGAACTTTAACTACATTAGCCATCTGACCATCATTAAATCTTCCTGCAACATTAGTTCGGCTTGGCTGGTCGTGAACGCCATTTGGTTGGTTACGTTAGGCGGCTCGCTATCTTGCTAATTTACCTGCTCCCTGGCGTTATGGCTTTAGGTTAACATATCGTTAGCTCGGTGATGTGTTGCCGACAATACGCCAGGTAACTAGCTAGCCAGCGAGCACTGCTAACGTTTGCTGGCTAGCTCGGTGAAGGTGTCATTGTGGTTGCTAAATGGGCTTGATCGTTAAAGTCACACAGTTTCGCCTTCGAGTAGGAGTTGGCAGTTATGCGTTAACTTCAGGTAAATGTGTTCGCTCTGTAAAACGACCGGGGTTATTGATAGCGTCAGCTACATGGCTAGTTAAGATTATTTTGGGTTTCAAATGTTCGCCGACTACGCCAACGTCAGCTAAATTGTTTACGCAACGTAACTCGTCCAATCCTACATTTTACGTAACCGTTGTGCTGGTAACTCTGCCTGTCTAACTTAGCTAGCCGTCTAATTTTAGCTAACGTGTTGGTCAATGGCGAGTCCCTGCGACTAACGTTGTAACTTAGCCACCTTAGCCATGTTCAACTTTTATGACCTTTCTTTCTGAAACGAATCAGTTTTCAGTTTACGGGGTAACAGTCCTTAAGAGTCATACATTTTGGTTCGCTGATACTGCCGTGAGTGAAAGTTGTTAGGAGTTTACCACTTCGTCTCACTCAAACTAGTGCGCTTGCTGGTCAGCTGCGCTCTATGAGCTCAATGTTTCAGAGTCTGTAGTGGATGGAGAGAGCTGCGCTACCTCACTGCGGAAGTCGTGTTGGTAAAACTTATCAATTTTTCCGATGGTTTCCAACGCCGGTCTCAGGGGCTCAATGTAGATGCTGTTTTTTGTTCCAACCACAAATGCAATTGTAGGATTTTAGCACTTTTAACGTTAATTTGGTGCATTTCTTGTTCAGAGCTTATAGTTACGCTCCCGAGAAACATTCTGATAGAAATGCACTAGTGGTCTGAAGAATAGAGGACACTTGAATGTATGGGTTTTTTTTTTATTGTTAATAATTTTACAATTGTGTGCAGTGATGATTATACTCTTAACATAATTAAGATGAATCAGAAACCAAGCACCATGCAAGTATTTATTTTATGCAATAGTGCATCATTGAGATGAAAATAAGGAAACTGTTTTCAAAATGTAGCAAAAATCAAAAATAATTGCTTTTTGAGAGGAAAAAGTTTTTTAGTGTGGCCACCTTTTACAGCATTTATCTTTTAGTTATAGTTTTCTCACATTTTTTAAATTCCTCATTCGCTAAACCATTTAATATGGTTTAAAGTTCATTTCAGAAGTTTTTTTTTTTTGATGTAACAGCAGATTTGCTCAATTGGATTTAGGTCTGGACTTTGAACAGGCCAAGCTATAACTTTCAAGTCACCGGATGTTTCCTACATACTGGGATAATTCTTTCCCTACTTAGAAGTTTGTTTAAGGTCATTATTTTGTTGGAAATTCAATCCCTGAAAAATTGGTCTCTTTCCAGATGCCAATGCGTGCCTCACAAGGATGCTGTGATACTTCCGTTGATCCATGATTAAGTCAATTTTTGAGATCACTGGCTCCTTTCGTGTAAACTGAACCCCAAACCATAATATTACTACCTCCATGTTTTACTCAAGGGATAGACAGTCATTTTTGATATGTTCTTCAACTCTACAGTGGTCATAAGTTCTTCGTTTGGGTGAGAAAATGTTGATAAATTGGACCAAAGGACTTGCTCCAAGTACATTCATGTCCAGTTCTTGAATTTGTTGGCAAACTCGAGCCTTTTTTATTTTGCTGCTCTTGGCAGCAACAAAACCCATCAGACTATTTTCACGCGAGCATCTGGATATAGTAGATCTTGATACTTTCAACTCTTCACCTCTGGCACTGTTAATATCACGGAATAACGGCTCATCAGAGGTAATTTTGCAGAATAATATTGCCTCAAACCAGTTTAGGCAAATTTTAGTGATTGAATGAACCTTCAAAGTAAAAAAAATAAATAAAATTTGTGACGCCTTTCAATTGTTCAAAAAAATAATGGTTTTAGTGTTATTGTTAATTATTGTTTTCGGGGATATTATGTTTTTGGCCCAACAGCCGCTGCCGCACCGCCCTACGTGTTGACGCGATAACTTCAGTAATATTTCAATTAGAAATTTCATGTTTTGCATATAAGTAAGCATCATAAAGAGGAAGAACTGATTCGATTTTGGACAATTTACAATTTCTAGATTGACCACCAGGGGCCAAAAACTGAAAAATCACTGTTTTTATCATATCTCTGGAAATATTTGTGCGATTGACCTCAAATCAAGTGCAAATGAAAGGTCATGACCTGAGGATGTGTCCCATGATGACATTATACCTGTGTGGTTCAAATTTTGATGCAATGTGGAGCTTTGTCACATAAAATTCACCATTTTTGCCATATAATTGACGTGAAACTATGTGCAACTGCAAGGTCATGACCTCACAACGTGTCACATGATGACATCATACCTGTATGGTTCTATATTTTGCCACCAGGTGGCGCTTTGTGATGGAAAATTACCGTTTTGGCCATATCTTCAGAACCATTTGTCCGATTGACCTGAAATTAAGTTCAAATGAAAGGTCGTGACCTGAGGGGCTTTATATTGTATTGGGTATTCAAGGATTGGGGAATTAGAGGATTGGGGGCGTTCGTGGATATACCCCAAGCAGTCGCCTCCGACGGAATAAGCCTAGTTTTACAATAAGTTTACCACAGAGTTCTGTGCATGTTCAGAATTAAAATAACAAGGAGACGATGCGTTAATTTGATTGTTAAATTCAGTCACTTTATAACAGTGTAGGAAAGCCGAACTTCATTTCCTTGGTCTGTTGCGACAGCGTATGTGCATGGTGGAAACCAGCTTGCCCGGTATACACGAGTGCTTATGAATGGAAATGCATTGTGACAGGACTGGACATTTTGTCCAATGCAAGTGAAAATCTGTGATATTAAATCTGGGATATTCAATATTTATTTAATGGAAAAACATTACAGAAAAAAATCGGGACATCAACTGTTGTCCGGTATGATCGAGATTCCATTTTATACAAGGACGATTCAGGTGCGTTCTACTGTGTTTTCCTATGAACGTCTGCCCCGATATACATACACGAGATGGCGGCCGAGTGCTCCCACAGAAACGGACTTTGTCCACTCAAGTGTTTTTTATATCTCTGTGGTCACAACTCTGAGAATATCTATGGCTTTGGCAGGACCCAACCCTGGCTCAGCCAGACTAATAATCAACATGGCTTCACCAGTGTGGTCGTTATTCATTTCATATGGTAAATGTTTGACCTATGAGAGTCTTTTGCTGCTGTTATTGTTATTTACAGCAAATGACCACAAATGTTTGTGTGATATGACATGAAAAAAATAAATGAACATTTTAGGAGCTAAAACTTTTGTTTGCTCTTGTAGATAAGCCAGAGCTACTAAAATATCGGTTTTTCATCACTGCATCCTAGATTTGTTTTTCTCCTGGATGCACAAACTGCAGATTATATGAAGATTATATTGAATATAAAAATATGAACTTATCGGTATCGGCCATGAGAAGCAGACTATTATCGGTTATCGGTATCGGTTGAAATTTTTCATATCGTGCATCACTATCTGCAACTGTGCTGAAATGCCTGGTTTTGACCGAAATGCCAGGTTTTAATAGAGTAAATACTTGCAGCAAAAAAGCTGAAACATTCCAATTTTGATCCAGAATTTGATTGTCAACGTCTTGAATGAAGCTTTGATTTATTTGGTACAACCACAGTTTTAGAATGGACTGATAAGTAACACAGTGAAAACAAGAGCCTAATGCTGCCCACATTGATTACAGTATGCATCGTTTTTAGACAGGACTGCCTCAAAAAAAAAAAAAAAAAAACTACAAAGCGACTATTTGAGTACTTTTTTGCACAATGCAATGACTATTTGGTTCGAGAAAATGTTGAATTTTTGCACCCCTCACTAAGAATACCTACTAAATGACTTTAGCCATTGTTGGGCTACATATTGATGTATGGGTGATGTATCGCGCAACAAACAATATAAAATACTCAATGATTTTGACTTCTTGGGGACTTTTATTTCTTTAGTTTTTGTTTGTTTTATTTAGATCCCCAATTAGCTTTTGCAAGCAGCAGCTATTCTTCCTGGGGTCTATAATTATTCATAGTAACACAATACATAATAACACAAATAGACGAGAAATATAGTTAATATTTTTTGCCTATTTTAATGCAGTTGTTAAGCTATTGTCGTGGTGTGGCGTCCGTCGTCAGCAAGTTGTTTTTAATCTTTTTTTGGCCTGATGAGTTTTTTTCTACATTTTTTGTAACGTACAACTAGACTATCTCCAGACTTTTTTTTTTTTTTTGATCGAATCAGTTTTGTCTGTTTTATGGACCCTTGAACTTTCGGCCCCAGCGTTAAAGATGGGACAAAAACTGACTTTTTTTCTAAATCTGGCAATCAACTCACCTTGGTACACTTGATGTACCAGCGCGAGTGCCATTTTGATTGAATTGATGGAAGTGGGTCGAGTGGGGGCGCTGTATTTTAACATTGGGTCTTATGGAGAATGAGCAAAATGGGATGTGGAAGCTAAATGTTGCAGATGGAAATCAAGTTTGTATTATAGACATGCAGGAAGTCATATGACCTATATTGTGTCTGTGTTATAGTTGACCTTAGACGACCTTGAAAGGTAGGTCAAGCAAAATGTTACAATTTTCAAAGGCTTTAAGGCGTGAAAATATTGAAGATGGAGAACATGTGTTGAACACTTCAAGGAAGTCATATATGAACATCCATTTGGTGACCTTCATTTTGACCTTCAAAGGTCAAATGTGACCTCATGAAAATTCAATGACTTGTATCACAAAAATGGTCACAGGTGGAGCCTATGTTTGTGTTCCAGACATCTCGGACGTCATATGAATGGTGACATTCAACTTGACTGTCGATGACTGTCGAAGGTCAAACTTGACAAAGTGAAATTACAATGACCTGTTTCACCAAAATGGTCACAGGTAGAGCCAAGGTTTGTATTTGAGACATTTAGAAAGTCATATGAAGTCCATTTGGTGACGTCAACTTGACCCTCTGTGACCTTTAAAGGTCTCAACTGACATTATGAATTTTCAATGAATTGTAACACCAAAACTGCCTCAGATCTTAGGATTGTATTGCAGACATATAGGAGGGCTTATAAATCTAGGTGAGCTTTTATTTAGTGACTTTGACCTTCTTTGTTTTGTAGGTTAAGCTTCACATAATATTTTCATAACTTGTATCATCATTGTAAGATCGCTTGCCGGTGAGCTACAGGAGGCTTGGTCCTTTTTTTTTTTTTTTAATTGATATTGCTTATTCTATATCTTTCTTAATTTGCAGCATTATTTGTTTGTTTCTAAAACATGTTCTAGTTTTTATTGGCTGGAAAAGGAGCAAGTTTTATGCTGTGTTGGTAGGTTGGAAATTGAAGCCTTGTTATTAACTTTAAAGTAGCCTACATGTTTTTATTGTCGTGCCGGACAAATTGCAATAATCCTTAGGTGTAGGCTAGATATAATATTGCTCCGATGTATAAAAATCATCAAATGGAAGAATGAAGTTTTTATCAAGCTTAGATAGTTTAATATGAGTACATCTGCATCACTGACACTTCAAAGGGTAACCGTTTTAATTTAGTTCAAATAAGTATGAAATGGGTACAGAAACGTGTTGATTTTTAAAAAAATTTATTTAACCCTTATTTAACCAGGGAAGTCCCGTTGAGATTGAAATCTCTTTTTCAAGGGAGCCCTGGGGGTTGAGGTGGAAGGGAGAGGGCAATTTGTACAGCCAATTAGATCAGGGGATGATTTGGTGGCTGGTTGAAAGAGCCAGGTTGGGAGTTTGGCCATGACACCTGAGAACCCCCTGCTCTTATCGAAGAGTGTCATAGGATCTTTATTGACCACTGTGAGTCAGGACCTTGGTTCAACGTCTCATCCAAAAGACGGCGTTGATATGGGTGTTCAATAAGGCAGTGGTTATTTTTTGCCACTTTCTCCTGTTTTCCATTTTTACTAACTTCCGCATGCACAATGTAGGAAATCTGGACTAAAACCACTGCATTAGCTATAATAATGTCCAGCTAGCCGGACAACTATACTTGTGACATGAGCTAGCTCGTTCGGTCGTTTTGAGAGTTTAATTTTGAGTTCAACATTAGCTCACTAATATTTGGGGAACTGTCAAAGTCTGTATTTTCAATCTTTAGTCAATAATGACAAGTATCATGTAGAAGAGCTGATGAGCTGCATGAAGTTTGTCCATGCAAGTGATGTTAGAATGGTAGTTGGTTCAATGGCAAGCTGGCTAAATTAGCTAGCTAATAAATAATGGTATCTAGCTAGAGCAGGCAACGTCCTAACTAACTTAAAGTAATTTAGTTGGCTAGCTGGTCTGGTAACGTTAATGATAAAGCATGCAGCCAGCGAGGGCTATTGCACCAGTCACGGACTCGCAGTGAGTAGCAATTTTTTTTATTTCCTCAAGGTCGCATTTCTTGCATTGTGCATGTGCATTCGGAAGTTCGTAGTCATTGAAAAACTTGGGAGTAACTTGACGATTGGTGTAAAAATAGCCACTGCCATTTAACCTTTAGCATGCTAAGTTAATTTCAGCCTACTACATGCTGGCAGCGGAGTTCTGGATCAGTGTAATATAGCCTGACACTGGCTTATTTTCGAGACTGATCCAGATATTACACCTACTGATTCGAAAAAAAATTGGGTCGTTTCCACGGAAATAACCCAGAATGACCGACTTCAACCAGTCAAAACAAGCCATTACGATGATGCAATGGAGTCTCCTGTATTCTGATATATGAATGGCTAATATTGGCCTTGTGATCGTTGGTTCATTTTAAATATAGGTTACAGCGCAAGTGTTTGTTGCGGATTGGAATTTCGGAACAAGTTGGGCCACAGGGGGATTTGGTAAACATCTCTCCGCGGCCCAACGAGTTCTGAAAATCCCCAGACGCAACAAACTCGAGCATGGTAAACTATGTTTTATATGCACCATTTCTTTGTATTCATTTGTGAGACAAAAAAAGTTCTAATTCAACATTTCATATAGATTTATTTGGCTCGTTAAAGGAAAAGAACAAAAAGGAAACTATTTGATGTAGTATGAGTGTACTGTACGGCGATCACAACAGTCATTTTACATTTGCATGTATGATGAAAAATGGCTAGATTTGCAATGCCTGTCCAACAGAATTGTCTACATAGCTAGCAAGAACAATGTGTTATGACTTGAAAAAAATCACAACAAAGAAAACCAGCAATGAAAACTTAAATTTATTCTTCACAAAAAAGTTCTACTGTTTTATTCTCTAATAACAGTCTAATGACACTAATTGTCCCCCGTCTCCCCGCGGTACGGGGGACATAGAAATGCTGTTCGTCCGTCCGTCCGGGAACAGTGTACTTGCAATAACTTTTGACAGCTTTGATGGAGGATCACCAAATTCACACCACATATGCCTCTCATGAAGGCCTTGCTCAAGTTCAATGATGATTGACCTTGACCTAGTTTTCAAGGTCACTCAGCAAAAACATGTGAAGAACACTGTACTCGCAATAACTTTTTACAGCTTTGATGGAAGATCACCAAATTCACACCACATATGCCTCTCAAGAAGGCCTTGCTCAAGTTCAATGATGATTGACCTTGACCTAGTTTTCAAGGTCACTGAGCAAGAACATGTGAAGAACACTGTACTCGCAATAACTTTTCACAGCTTTGATGGAAGATCACCAAATTTACACCACATATGCCTCTCATGAAGGCCTTGCTCTAGTTCAATGTGAGTGACCTTGACCTAGTTTTCAAGGTCACTGAGCAAAAAGATGTGAGGAACAGTGTACTCGCAATAACTTTTGACAGCTTTGATGGAGGTTCACCGAATTCATATGACATTCTTATTGGCTTGTTAGGTTGATCTCAGCCATGGGCACAAAACTATGCCTTGGCGATGCGTCCATCATCCACAAGTCATGAAAATTGTAATCTCTCTCATAACCCATGGTTATGTTAAGCTCATATCACAATGATCCATCCCTCATCCATCTCTCTGTTCAACCAATGACCTACAGTGTCATTGTACTTCACATTATTAGTGGTACAGTGCACCACATTATTTTCAGCCATCAAAACAGTTTTTGCCACATGTTTCTGGTCACTTCTGCGATGGGGGACACAAGGCCTTCAGGCCAGCAGGTCATTTTTAACTCTGTTGCCAAATAAAAGCTTTGCTTCTGCTCTGCCCTGCTCTCTGCTCTGCTCAAAATCACAGCATTTGTATAGACTAGCAACATTCTGGAAAGATCCTCAGGATTCCTGGGCAATCCCGTCCCCTCCAGGCAGGAAGATGCCAGAAGCCGCTAGAAAGCACTAGTGTGTCACATCAGATTGTTTTGCTACAGACACGCCACCAGTGGGTGCCAAATGATCAAAATAAATAGCTGACCAGCAAAAACAGCATGTTAACAAATCTTCATTTACAAATGATATACAATGCTTTCACATTAATAATTTGGTGCAAAATGAGACCGTCAAAAAGGGTGATATTCACAGCCTGACAAAGCCCATAACGTGTTTTTGCTGGGACAAAAGTCTTGTCTCTTCAGATGATGCAACAAATCGCAGATTAGAGTTTAACCTATGACACATACTGTTATTAACACATTCCCAGATGAGTATAGAGATGACCCCAGTGCACCAGACTTTCATATGAGGTGCGACTAGACCTCTGACAACATGCTAAAGATTCAACCACAGACCATAGTGCTGATTATCAAGAGCCTGAAGACTGAGTCTGCTGCTGAGGTGGCAGACATCTTTAATGTATTCAAATGTCAAGTGGAGGGGATAAGAAAAATATTTGAAGAAACTGGTGATGTTCGTGGCAAGTGCAGGTCAGACCGACCTGAGTATGACAACTGTTTGAAAGGACGGTTTGTTGCTTCAACTGTAAAAGGCTAGCCCTTCAACTACAGCAAAGCTACATTAGGAAATGGCACCAAAAATCCCAGTATCTACAAGAAGAGTGTCAAATTCTCTCTCGGTGGTTTTCATGGCCAAATTGGTACACAGAAGCCTGCATGAAACAGAAAACAAATAACATGCATTGCATTTGCCCACAGCTTGCAGAAAGGATTGATACTGGAAAAGTGGCTGAAAGTTTATTTTTCTGATGAATCATCCATTGAACTGCATCCCAGTCGCCGTACAAGACCTGTTGGAACCCTCATGGACCCAGGATTCTCCCAGAAAACAATCATGTTTGGTGGAGGAAAAATCATGGTTTGTTGTTACAGCCAGTATGGAGGGGTGAGAAAGATCTGCAGAGTGGATGGCAACATCAACAGCCTGAAATATCAAGAAGTTCTTGCTGCCCGATTCGTACGGCTGCTCCTTCTCATACTTCTGTCTCCACATCACAGTTCCTGAAAGTGAAGAAGGTGAAGGCACTCCAGGATTCGCTGACCCAGTCACCTGACATGAACATTATTGAGCATTTCAGGGGTAAGATGAAGGAAGAGGCTTGGAAGATGAAAGCATAGAATCTTGATGAACTCTGGGAGTCCTGTAAGACTGCTTTCTTTGCAATTTCAGAAATGTATCATTTTGGTATATTTCGCACAATCTAGAGGGCATTGCCTTTCATTTAAGCCATTTTTTGATTCCAATTGATCAACTACGAGTCAGGTTATTATTTGTTTTTCCTACAACTTTGATAAGTGACAAGACTTTTGTCAGGCACTGTACTCACTTTAAAATGAAGTTATATCAGCACTTGCCGCTGAAATGATATCTGGATCAAGGCATTCATAAATGGTTCTTCTTGTCCAGAAATCTCGCCTGCAATCAGAACAGATATAAACAAACGTGGCGACTGCGGTCACCGGTAGTTGCACAGAATAAGGAATCTATGGGCGAGTACGGTCACAGGGAGCATGCTAAAGGTTAATTATGGCATGGTGCTTTAGCAGTGGCTGTGTTGGCCCTGTTTAATATAAAATGGCATTACAAATCAATTTTATCAAATTAACAAAGTTATGGTGCGTGGCACTGATCTCATTGATAATGTCAGCTGCAGTTGGGAAACATTATTCCCTGCCGTGCAAATGCCCAAAGGGGGAATTATGGCATGTCACCAACCATCTGTCCGTTAGCTCATGCGTTCGTCTGTCCGTATTGGAAGGTATATGGCCAGTGTTATCTCCTTCAGTTTTCAAAGAACATCCCTGAATCTTTGCACAAATGCTGCAGATAGACTGATGATACGCATATTACAGTGGCCTGGTGGGGGATGTGGTGGTTTCAGAGCAGACTTGTTTAATCTTGATATGGGCTAAAGTGAATGAATTTGTAGAATTCCAGAATTGACTAACTTTGCCAATGTTGATTTAAGCCAACATGTTAAGACGGTTCATGTTGATCGCTAATACTCTATAGTGCGCAATGTAGCTATTCAGTTGGATCTCTAAATATCCATCTTAAAGACACCCTATGGATTATTATACCACATCTCCTGAAAAATTATCGTAGCACTGAAAAGAGTCAGCACCGCCATAGGATGCACTGTTATAGTTGGTTACTGCCGGACATACCAACATGGCTGCCCGCCCGGCCACTTGTGCTTGCTCCACTCAACGCAGTTTACTATTGTGCCTATTTGGTGCAATTTACTATTGCAGTTCCAGGAGAGATGAGCCCATGGTCCGAGTGCTACACTAATGATCCCATTGGAATGCAGCTTGTTAATACTTTAATAGCTTCAAACTGTTATAACTGTCTGCTGTGAAAAATAGTTGCACATGAAATTTCCCAATCTATGGCAAGTCTCCTGTTATTTCAGGAAAGTGAAATTCTCGTTTGGGCATGCAAATTTTTCAAAATCTTAATGTCTTAATGAAAAATACTCGTGCATTATGAAATAAATAACAATGATCTTTTGGACTTAAGTACTTTTTCTGATGAGTACCTGAACTTAAGTTCATTTTACTGCTAAATGGCTGAACTCAAGTACTTTTAACAGAAGAAGCCAACTGTCCAGCCTCCATGGTCGCCATTTTCACAGCTAGTCACATGACGCATACTAGCATTTTGCTTGAACAGTCATGAACCTGGGTACCTCTGGCACTAAAGTTTTGTGAATTTGACAATGGCAACACACCTATACACAGGACTTGAGTACTTCCTTGGAGAAATATTTTGTATCTGATGATGATCTGGCCAGTCTGGCTTTTAATACTGGTGTCGGCTCATTTTTTGTAAATGTGACTTAAGTACTTGCATGCAGGTCTTCACATGAACAGCTTGTTAATATCCTCTGATTGCAACTTCTGATGGAGCAAAAACTGGCAGTCAGTCCCCAGGACCTTCATTGGGTAGCACTGCTGGGGGCTGCCGAGCCAATGTTGACATGGAGACAAAAAAAATTTTTGAAGTATGTATTATGATTGGCCATTATAAGTGGAAAACTCATTGTAATATATTGCTAAAATGTAAAAATGTTAATAATTATGTATATATGTATAATATATTGAAATAAATACATTGAAACTAATTAATACTATTGTTGTCATTCCGTGACAATTTGCCTCTTGTAATTACGTGACATTGACTTTTTAGGAATTTCTTGCCCATAAAGCAGGGTTAAAGTTAATATTTGTTTTCTGCCCGGCCTCTGACTGTCATGGGAATATGGTACTGACTGTCTGCAGCCATCTTGGCTATTCCCCTAGGCAGTTATTTTGAGCTATCAAGACTCCAATCTAAATGAATTGGGAGAGAGCCATAACTTCACTCTGTTTCTCTCTCTCTCTCTCTCAGACAGAGAGAGAGCGGAAAAAAGAAAGGATCATCTGAATGATGATTAGTATCTTCATGGCTCTAAGCTCCCTTTATTAATAATTATTATTTTTAATAAGTACAGCTAACATACCGGAAGTAGATGGCATGGTGGCACCTGCGGTAGCATTAATGGACTGGGCCCCCTCCTATAAGCTTTTTTAGCTTTCCTAGGGTGATTCCATTTCACATGATGTCTTGATATAGTCCCCAAAAGTGCTTTATTGTCCGATATGTGTGAATAAACTTGAAACTTGAATGCCTCATGATCAAAAGGAATCCGCTTTCAAGACCTTGTTGGGGCTTTTTTCTGTTGTGCTGGCGTGTTGCCTAACAGTGGACATTGGGGACTACCATTCTTTAGTCAGAATGTGACGCAAGTGCTCTATCTCACTACTGATAAGCATTTAGGTACTTAAAATAAAAAATTTAACTTCAGTATTCATTTCCTCATTTAAAACCTCTATTGTTTGCAGTCATAGAATTGTAATTTGTGATTGTGGTTTCAGTGCTGTCCAGATTAATGAAGCTGTTAGGTTTTCCCCATGAATAAAAAAGGTCTTAACATTTTTAACTAGTAGCCACTTTGCACTTTTCCACGTTTGGCTGCCTTGTTGCATGAAGTTTACTTCTATACACTTAACTTTTCAGGGCAGTTGTATGTTCAGCGTTTTCATTCAGAAGTGTGTCAAATACAGGAAGTAATATGCTCTGCCAGCTCCTGTTTCATGGTTCATTTAAACAGTGTACCTGCTGCCCCCAAAAGTGAAAGCAGGTTTTGCATCCTTTTTGTTTCTGCTGCTACGGAGTGGTCAGTCAGCTCATAATGAGCAAAGCTTCATGTATGAAGGCGTGCTAATTCTGTTGGTCTGCCAAAATACAAATGGAGTTGAGAAGGTTATAACACATTAAATATTGCATTTTTTTTTTACTGCTTTCAGTTAAAGGAGTCAAAGATGATTTGCAAATGACAACCCTCAACTGTCTTGCAATTGAGGACGAAATTATTTGATCACTTGACATACAATCTTCAGTTTCAGACATTTTGAACGGTCTGGATCTGTACTGCAAGTGTTTATGAAATCGAGAATTTATGGAATTATATTTGTGCCACAATCCTGAGCGAGCAATTGGAAATTTTGAGTGCAGAAAAATATATTGCGCAAGCACACAAATCTAGTTTTGAGAAAAAAAATTTGGTGAGCAAACGAAACTATTCTGTGCTCAACAAATATCTTTGTATGTTTGCAATGATCAAGTTGAACGTGCAATGTTAACCCCCTTCCCTCTGTTTCACTCTATACCCTCTCGCAAACTCATGTTCTGGATGCTGGCAGACCGCAGCATGCTCGCTCAAAGCATGTCTCTCCCTCTCCCTGTCTGCCCTCTTTGTGCGCGCTCAACTTTACCTGCGCGCTCACTCGAGCTGTGCAGTGTTACAAATGTGCCACGATTCTGATTGGCTGCTTCAGTCTCTAATTAGATGCATTATACTCAACCACCAAAGAAAAGGGGGAAAGATAATGACGGAATTCGTCTTAGACTGGATAATAGTGCTGCCCTTGTTTGGGACGGGTTAAGGTTAATGTTAAATCTCTATAGCTGTGTTCAAAATCGTCCACTCATCCACTCACGCCCTATTCCCTACATCGTGTATATGATATAGTGCACTACATAGGGAATGACCAAAGGAGATTTCGGACACTACACCGGAATTTTCTGAACATGATTGAATAGGCAAATGCGCTGGATATTCTTGTGATGAAAGCTTACATGTCGAGTATCATGCAAACAAACCGGACGCGGTCTTTTTTTCCTTACCGTTAATGCGTTGCTGTTCTGAAATTGTGGTCCCCCCAAGTGACTTGCGTCCCACAATATACGTCAATTAGGGTCATGATTACGCCAGTGAAATAAGGCTACGGTTTGAGCCTTGCGAGCTAGTTGGCTATCTAGCAAGCGATACGATAGCTAGCTAGCCAAAGTAATACCAAGCTGTGTGTCATAATTAGCGTGCCATTGAACTCTGCTACATGGCCAACTGGCAAGCGAACTTAAAGGCTACAGTTTGCTCACAATGGAATACTCGCGACCGAGCTGTTTTGCTTGCTACCTAGCAAGATAAAGAGACATCGATAATTATAATATTTTAGCTAGCATGCCAATGTATTTCACATCCTAAAGTCGCTTTCACACCGGACGCAAAACATTTTTCCCACGACAGTTCACATTCAAAGTCGATGCAAAGACGCGAATACTCGCGAAAACGCGTGTATTTGCCTTTTTTTGCATTGACTTTGAATGTAATCTGCAGTACGAAGAATTCGTTTCGCGTCTGGTGTGAAAGCAGCTTTACCAAGGATGTTTTATATTTCACTGGATATACAATTGGAAAATGGCCGCCCATTCCTTTCAATGGAAATTGCTCAGTGGCGCAGCGATCCGACATGGGGGCCAAGCTTCCGGAGCCACGCGGACATGCGCTGTGTGATTTTTGCTCACACATGCGTAGTGTGGGGCTTATGAACGCGCTGGAATCCGAGGTGTCCATGACAACGGCTCGGGCTCGTGGAACTCCGACCTAGGGTGCGTGTTCACGATCACTTTTCACAGGAAATGGAAGTCTGACCACTGCAGACTGCGCCCTGACGAAACATAGCTGCCGGTGAAGGTTTAATTATGGTTTGAGATACTATTTTAAAGCACAACTGCAATAGCAATTCTTAAAAACGACTTTGACAGGGAAGTAATACTATTGATTTCAACTCAAAAATCTCCGCAAAATAGTTGACTTGCTGTTGCGTAACTTTAACGTGACATTGCTCAGGGGTGCGCTTCCCGAAATCACAGGTGCCAACTTCCATAGTTGGAACCACTGACTGAATGGACGTATAAATTTCTGCAACTACGCTATTGGGAAAAGCGCTACAGGCTCGTGTTCTCTTTAGTTCAACGTCGAATAACAACATTATCGGAGTCAGATAATTCTTGCTTGTCTGCGTGCGAATTTCATTATCTTTTTCCGGATTAAAGACAAACCGAACACACAACGCACTTCACCCACCTTATAAACTGATATGTTTTAAAGTCAGGAGCTTTAAACTTTTGTCAATTCTGGTAAGCTATAGCTTACGTAACTTATAACCATTCCGTGGAGCAGCCTATAATAAAATGGGTCTACCGTGAAATGACGTACTCGTTATTTTTACCTTTTTTTCTGTCCTTCCCCAGATATCGGAGCCTTTCATCCATGAATTTCTGCATGTCAGCGAACCAGAGGCCGTGCCTCTCTATCCACTCCCAAAGCCCTTTCCAATAAAGTCTGTCTCGTTTATAATTTTAATGCCATCTCAACGTTTCATTTCTAAGTACGAGTTAACATCGATTGTATTTGTGGTACTTAATTTTATGATAATGGCCGGCTCTGCGAAAGTTAAGCATTAAACCCCTTTTGATTTTGAGTAACGTTACTTGAGTTCATCTTCAAATGTTAAGCAGAGCTGGCAAAAAAATCAAAAACTGACAAAACACAAATAATTCTTTTTGAAAAAATTTTAATATATACATGTAAATAATGCCTTGGTGGTGACAATGACAAGTGGTGGGCGTGAGCAGATGGATGATGACAGCAACATCCGACATTAGGTCTCGTATTTATCTTCGTTCAGATGAAAATCAGCCACACCGTCGAATCTACCTGCATCACTCTGGTTGATCTCAGATGCTGCTCACGAACATTAGATGTTCGGATTTAGTATACTCTGACGTTTCCACCCACCCAAAACCTCGATCTAATAAACGCTGTACCACAAAAATTGTGTTTGCATGTTCAGTGCTTTCATGGATGTTCGGATCATGCACAAAAAAATAAACATTTTGGATGTCATCTGTCAAGTTACTTGAAACGTTGCGTCGTCAAGTATGAAAGTCAGTAATTAATTTTAGACTGAAGAATGGTTAATAAATGGTTTGCTGAGCAGTGTTCGAACTGAATTTATGTATTGCTATAAATGCACTCATATGGACATTACGTTAGATGCTACACAGCTGACACATGATGCATGAAAATACAGAAATGTGAATTGGTGTTATTCAAAGTAATGAAAATATACAACTCATAACAATGATAACCATGAACTATGAAAAAGTGAGGTGAGTGTTAGCTGCGTGCATGCTTCTAGGATATCACAACAGCGGCCTTAGCTTACTGTTCATTTTGCGGCACTACATAATGGAGTGTGGCAATCGAGTATATTACACGTTAAGCATAACGCATCAGTATAGAGTGATGCGAATTGGTGCTATTCAAAGTAATGGAAATACACAATGCAATTAATGGATTTAACCATTTCATTTTAATATGAATAAGTAAGGTGAGTGTTGTCTGCGTACATGGTTCTTGGATGTCACAACAGCGGCCTTAGCTTACTGTACATTTTCTCGCGCTGCATGAAGTGCAGCAATCGAGGTGCTTACATATTATTACGCATTACGGCCACTCATCAATTAAAGTGGCAAAAATATTCTGAGCAACAAAAGAAACGCAAGTTAGCTAACTTAGTTAGTTAATGTGCTCTTATGGTTACCTAGATAGCAAGCACCTCCGCTCCGGATCTGCCCTGGCTCCAGCTGATCCGGCTCAGAGCCGGGGCTAATCCGGAGTGGAGGAGCTTGCTATCTGGGTAACTTACTCATAGTCACCGCAAAACAAAGAGAAGTTTGATAAAACGAGTGTAAATGCGCACACGCTAGTAATAAATTTGATTTTCAATAATTACGCGCAAACTTATTTTCCGGTTTGCCTTTAATTAACTTGCGTTTCTTTTGTCGCTCAATACATATGCTCCGTAACTTGCCAGCTCAGTTCACCGACTTTACGTCTTTTATGTTGAACAGACAGATGGCAAGGAATGCCCATTGCTCCACCCATTCACATCCGTTGCAGTGATAAATTCGGAGGAGCGGGAACGCGCTTACATGTGAGGACCCGTTGGTGTTCGCATAGCCTGAATATAAATAAAAGATTTTGTCTTTGCCGAGAAACGAGGCATTAATGATTTAAAAGAGAAAAATAAACCGTTTCGGGATCGATACTTTGTGGCTGTCAAAAAAAATTATTCACGGATTTATCAGCGTGTCTTTTTCAATTATTCCCTATGGAGAAATTTCTTTTTGGCCCCCATGGCATCACGTGACCTGCAATATCACATTCGCCGCTAGGACCATGGAGGATTATGCGGTCGACCCGATTTGTGCGTCCAGATCTCCTTATAGGTCCATGAGCTTTACGGAAACATTGGAGAATGTGTTTCTGGAGGGCGCTGCCACCTTGCTCTGCACATTCTTCTTCTGTGGAAAAACGACCGCCGTGCATTGTGGTATACGGCACTACAATGTAGGGTACATCGCTTGGTGGCTCGGTTCCGCTGTGCGTTATGTGTATTTTATAGTCCACTATATAGTGGATGAAAAGAATTCGAACAATACTACAAAATGGCGGACACACTATATAGTGCACTACATCTGTGATGGGGGGCGATTTCGAACACAGCCTATGAATCTTGAGACATCAACTATTGTGTGACTCGGGACTCATATCCCTCTTTAGCAACACTGGCTGCTGCTAACTACAGCATTGGACAATGTCTTCTGAACATCAAAACCACGAGCACCATGTTTTATGGACCTTAATGAAATTTTGTTGGTTAGTCTGTACACCTTCGGCTTGCGAACCAAGTTAGCCATCGAGTTGGGCTGCTAGCGTCAGGTCAGCTTATGTCTGGGAGAAAAGCAGAAGCTTAAAGACATGAAATGTTACTTCCATGATGCCAACATGCAGAGCATGAGTTTGCGACAGGGCATACAGTGAAACTGTGCGAGAGGGGTTTAAATTGCACATTCATAATGGTCATTGCAAACATGCAAAGACATTTGTTGAGCACAGAATAGTTTTGTTCGCTCATTCGGAAGGTTTTGTTTGCTGACTAAATAACTTTTTCCTCAAAACAAGATTTGTGTGCTTGCGAAATCTATTTTTCTGCACTCAAAATTTCCAACTGCTTGCTCAGGATTGTGGCACAAATATAATTCCATAAGAATTCAGCATTGGTTTGTGTGAGGAGTGCAATGAAATGTAATGCAGCAGCCTCACTTTTTGAGGATGATTTCATTTGGTAAGGATCAGTGTTCATGTTTATGGATACAATACATTATGAAATATGTTTGACACCTTGTCCGCAGCTGCGGTGTCTGTGTGGCTGCAGCAGGGAGATCTGTGCTGTCGGTCTCTCCCTGGAGCAGTGCTTCTGACACTCTTCTCCTGTTACCAGCTGCCCTGCAGGCCTTGAAGCGCAAGAAGCGGTATGAGAAGCAGCTGGCGCAGATAGATGGCACCCTGTCCACAATCGAGTTCCAGAGGGAGGCGCTAGAGAATGCCAACACCAACACTGAGGTGCTGAAGAACATGGGCTTCGCTGCCAAGGCCATGAAGTCTGCCCACGAGAACATGTAAGCAGGCTGTTCCAGTGCTGCCACTTATTTTTACTTCACTTTCACAAAACAGTATTGGTGTAGATCAACATTGGACATGACGGCTTCATCAGTGTTGTGAATATCCCTCCCAGAGCAGGCAGGGAGAGAAAGTTGGGTGACTGTAGGTCATACAGCGACAGCTCCTCCAGTGGTTGAGCTGTCCAACTGATTCTGGCCCTTGCAGGAACTTGAATTGGCCCCTGACCCTGAGCGTGAGGGGACTGATGAGCAGCAGGGCACCCTGTTGGCCTCTACCCCTCAGAAAAGAGAGTTGGTGATTGTGGGATACTAAATACTTATATAGCTTAGTCTGTTCGAGCGACAAGGAGTCTGGTACGGTGTGTTGCCCTCCTGGAGCATGTGGACAAGCTCCTGGCCAGAGCGGGGAGGAATCCAGTTGCCATGGTCCATGTTGGGACAAATGACATGGGTAAGGGTAGGTTTGAGGTTCTGCAAGGCAAATTTGTGGAATTAGCGGAGAAGCTTAGGAGCAGATCCTCAACGGTAGTGTTCTCTGGGATTCTACCGGCAACACATGCAAGCAGAGGAAGGCAGAATTTTATCTGGAGGTTTAACATGTGGCTATGAACCTGGTGTGGGAAAGAGGGGTACAGGTTTATGGGGCACTGGAACTTTTTCTGGGAGGGGGTGACCTATTCAAGCCTGACGGGCTGCACCTGAACCGGAAGGGTACCTTTGCAGGGAGGTTAGTGAGTGTTACACATGGGGAAATGCAGACTGCCCCGATGGAAGCTGACTGCGTTACATGCACTATTGATGAAATGCTTGTAAAGCAACAAAGTCTAGTGGGGGGTTTAAAGCAGCGGCCGCATGGGAAATCAAGGGGGAAGAGCATTAGTAATAACCTGAAATGTTTTCATTTAAATGCAAGAAGCATAAAAAAATAAATTTCCAGAGCTTGAGGCTGTTATGATTAGTGAGGGCTATGACATAGTTGGGATTACGGAGACATGGCTTAGTGAAGAGGATGGAGGTGAATATAATATAGAAGGTTATAAGCTCTTTAGGAAGGTTAGATGTAATAAGAGAGGAGAGGGTGTAGCAATCTATGTGAACGAAAACATAAATGTACATGAAATTCCCGAAATTGAACATTCCTTGCCCTGTGAGGATATCTGGGTCAGGCTCATCGGCAAATGCGAGACGAGTTTAAACATGGGAGTATGTCATCGACCACCAGCTTTGGACAGTACAGTCAATGAAATGCTTTTAAAGAGGATTACGCAAGCTTGTAGAGGTGGGGGGACTATTATTATGGGAGACAAATTATCCTGGTATCGATTGGGAAATGGTCAAAGGACAGGGTAGGGGGGAGGAAGAATTTCTAGATATTATAAATGATAATTTTTTGATGCAGTATGTTAATAAATCTACAAGAGAGAAGGCAAATTTAGACTTGGTGCTCTGTAATGACCCAGATAGAATTAGCAATGTTGAGGTACTGGAGCAACTTGGGACAAGTGATCACTCTGCTGTTAATTTTGATGTTTCATGGGATGTTAGAAAGGTGTATTCAAAAACAAAAATTTTCAATTTTAGGCGAGCAAACTTTGACAGGATGCGCTCATATCGAAGTGAAATAAAATAGGAGAGACTCCTGGACTGTGAGTCTTTAAATGAGATGTGGGGAAGATTTAAGGGGGTTTTACTTGAATCGCAATGCAAATTCATTCCAAAGGTGTCCAAAAGTAAGCTGAAAAAGCAGAATCCTCAGTGGATGACCAAAGGTATTCGTTGGATTTTGAGGGAAAAGAGGATTCTTTGTACATGAAGGATAACAATGAGAACACAAAGGCTGAATACTGTAAAATGCGGGCTGTGGTCAAGAAAGAGCTGAGGAAAGCTAGAAGACTGTATGAAAGACAAATTGCAGAGGGGGCAAAAACTAACCCTAAGCGCTTCTTTCAGTACTGGAGCAGAAAAAGGAAAGTCAAAGAGCAGGTTAAGTGCAGAAAGAATAAAAATGGATCGCTGCCCTATGATAACAAGGATATTGCGGATGCCTTAAACAGTTACTTTGTTGAGAATTTTACCTGAGAGGGGGGTCATTATTCGGCCAGAGGGCATGTTAAATGCTCAAGATTTTTTAGCGGAAATTGAGGTTCGGGATAACAAAGTATTAGACAAGTTGCATAAACTAAAGGCAGATAAGGCGGCGGGTCCTGATGGCTTATATCCTAGAGTGCTCAGGAAAGTTGGTGAGATCATCTTTAAGCCGCTATCTGCCATCTTCAGACAGTCTTTAGAAACTGGAGAAATGCCAAATGATTGGAAACCGGGCAATATAATACCAATATATAAGAAAAGGGACCGTACCGAGCCAGGAAATTACAGGCCAGTCAGTTTAACTTGCATTGCATGCAAAATATTGGAATCTATCATAAAAGATGAGCTGGGCTTATTTCTTGAACGTAATGATATCTAGAGGGATAGCCAACATGGTTTTCGTAAGGGAAGGTCATGCCTGACAAACCTTCTGGAATTTTTTGAAGAGGCCATCAAGACTTATGAGCAGGGCTTATGACATCATGTACTTGGATGGATGAATTTTCAGAAAGCATTTGATACAGTACCACATGAGATTAATTTTTAAAATGAGCTCCATTGGAGTTACAGGAGGTATTCTGGAGTGGATTCAAAACTGGTTACAGAACAGAACACAAAGAGTGGTGGTCAGTGGTATCTCATCTGAGCTACGTATGGTGGGGAGTGGCGTCCCCCAGGGATTGGTGTTGGGACCCCTGCTGGGGGGTTAAATGGCCTATTGAGATTTATGCGTAAAATGACGATTTAAAATAATCATTTAGGATTCTTTGGACGTAAGGACAAAAAAAATCAGAGTAATGGTCTATTTCAGCGAGACCCTTACAAACCCCCCCCCCCCCCCCCCCCCCCAAGTGTCGTGTCATATGACGTAAGAAGAGGAACACACTGTACCTGAGTCTGCCTCTGACCAGTGTGCAGTAGTAGGTGGTATTGAGTCTGAGCTATTGTCTTTTGGTGCGTGTGTATTTTTTTTTAGCTTGTTTTACAGTGCAATTCAATTGTGGTGGCCATGCTGAATCATTGTGTGCTTTAAGTGCACAAACTCCTGCATTTAAGGCAGCTTCACACTGATATTGCGATTGGGAGTAACCGTAAAGGCACTAGCGGAAATTGTGTCCCCCCCCCCCAATAAAATTACCCAATTCAGTCGCAATAAACAGAAAATAATATTCTTGGTCCTCTTATGAAAGGCATGAGTGAATTGTGGGTTTGTTGCTCACTGAAGCTTGCTACAAATGCCAAATTTGGCTACAGAACTTGTGACAACTTTCCTATACGACGACCATTCGTGTGAGATTCTCTATACACATAGCTGTCAATTTTCAGACCTACTTGTGTCTTTCCGCAGTGAGCTGTCTGGGCTTGAAGAGTGGTAACAATTTGAATTTACCTGTTGCAATTAGCTTTCTCTTAGGAGATGCAATTTCAACTTATAATCGGGAAAAGATGTGACATCTTTCCTTCGCCTCCTCTGGGCTTTGCTTCAAAGTGGCGAATGAATTATTTAGATTTTCCGCCATCTCCACCTCGCCGTTTTCTTTTCAAAAGTAAAGATCAGACCCAGCTCTCCTCACAGAACGTGGTTATATTCACCCACATAGTTACCGAGTGCCAAACACTCGTAAATTGCCCAGTTTGGTTTTTGCTTTTTCTGACTTTAATTATCTGTGTCGTCTGTAAACTCAAATGACTTTGCCTTGGCTACAGCCAAGAGAATTGAAAAGGTTACCTCAGTATTCCATTTCAGTTTCTTCCTATAAAAATAATTCAGAATTTACATGATGGACGTTACATTGACTGCGATGATTAAGTCACCCAAGCTTCCACATGAGGGTTCAAGAGGGTTCCCCTCTACTTTAAATTGATACTGTAGGCCAGAGGTGTAAAAGGGCTAAGAGGCTGCAGGTTTTCACTCCAACAATGCAGAAGCACATTGATATAACTAATCCGTTGTGCAGACCTAGATCAGTTGATTTAAATGTGGTTTCAGGTGTGCTTCTGCTTGGTAGGATTGAAAACCTGCAGCCTCTTGGCCCTTTTACGGGTCAGTTTGACACCCCTGCTCTTGGCATAACAAATTGAAAGATATGAATTGTAATACCCATTTAGTTACTGGTAATTTCAAAGGTCCTAATTACCTGATTTTTGGCACGTATTTTACCCTGAAATCAGCCCTTCTGTTTGGATGTGAAAAATAGGTATTCAGCCATAAATATGTTTCTTAAAGTTAGGGGTTTTGTGGAGAGATTGAGGCCCTTTGCTGGATGTTAAACAGATATTTAATTTTTGCTCATCATGTCCCTCTTTTCATGGAATTGCCCTACAGTGCCATTAAGTGCCACACACGGGCCTGGAATATCTACTACAGCGCTTTGGATCGTCTTGGGTGTCTCCGTATGGGCGCAGATATTTTTTTAGAAATGATGCCGTTTGGACGGGAGATTTTTAGCTTCACTCTGACGAGAGTCACAGTCAGCGGAGCTTTTCTAATGCCAAGTTGTCCGGCGTCCCTCTGACTGTCTGTCTGTCTGTCCGGCATCAACTTTTCACTTCAAATCTGAATATCTCAAAAACTGTTTGGTAACTTTTTTCCTAATTTGGTGTGGGCCTTCCATATGATATTTTGAATATTCACTGTGAAAATGAGAATTCTTTCCATTTTGGACGCTGAAAATCAGTGTTTATGCTCATTTTTTTAGTCCTTCATGAATGTTTCATGTGTGTTAATATTGCAATACTTTTCAAGGATTTCTGAAATTTAGTTATGACATGGAAATCTCAATTTCAGCTCTCTTGGCTGACAGGCCTCTTGTTTTAGAAACAACAAAAAAGACAGTTTTTGAAAATCCTCATCTCTGCGTGAACGAGGCCTCAGTGCTGTTTGCTTTTAGTGCTGTTCCCTCTCACTGCTCTTTGCTTTTACTGCTGTTCCCTTGTTACTTTCCACTTAACACTGTTCTTAATCCCTATAATTTCTGGTCTATTGGCAGGATTTTTTTCAAAATTTTCTCTTCTACTGCTACCACTTTCTACTGATGTTTCCTATCCCATTTCTTATTTTGTCTCTCTATACTGATGTGTCCTTTTACTCCTTGTCCTGCGACTTCTCTGTACTTTTACTGTCATGTAATTTTTTTTAATCTTTCCTTTTAAATGCCATTTTGTTTTATTGCTTATCCCTTTCACTGATGGGCTCTCAATGCTATTCCCTTTTACAACTGTTCACTCTAAATTACATTCACTCATGGCTGTTTCCTCTTACAATCGTTCCTTCTCAAAATGGTTCCTGCATATTCCTTTGCTCGTTTTTTTTCTTCTTCTTGACTTGTATACTTTCCTTTTTATTAGCTCGCCGGGACGAATGTCCGGAGAGCTATTGTCGCACCCCCGCCGTCCGCGTCCAGAAAAACTTTAACCTTGCCCCGGCGAGCTTTGTTGTCTTTCTGACAACTCTTGTTGGAAAATTAGCGTTTTGAATGATCTGCCGTAACCAGCACTGCGTTGTTTTCAGGGATATCGATAAGGTGGACGACCTGATGCAGGATATCACTGAGCAGCAGGAGCTGGCCCAGGAGATCTCGGACGCCATTTCCAGACCTGTGGGCTTCGGAGAGGATTATGATGAGGTGTGAGCACCGTGACTGGCATTTGGGTGGGAGTGAAGTGCTTCTACTGCAATCAAGTGCTATTCTGTCCTCAAGTGTTGATTATTCCCCCGCCATGGCACATTTTAGAGCAGGAGATATTGCAGTGTGCCCATGTGTCCTTCCGTCTGTCTGTTTGTCCATCCTCATGAGTAAGGACAGGCTTTTTCAGAAAGTACATCTCTGGCACAAATGAAATTTCGTGAATATTATTAGTCACGTTATTATTTTCATGGGAATATAGATGGGTGTCCCTTTCGCATAACATTTTTTCCTATATTCAGTTCATATTTTTGACTGGTGGTGGTATTAAATTTACTGTATGTCATCTGAAAATGTTTCTGTATTGGGGGTCCATTTCTGGTGGTGCTGCTTTTACTGCATTGACAAATGTTTTTCCTTTCAGTGAGTAACTGATTAAGTGGGATATTACGTAGGTCTTAACTGTCACTAGCTGTTTAGATGTTTATGCTGTGGTCTAAACTGATCTTTCCATTCAGGATGAGCTGATGGCAGAATTGGAAGAGCTGGAACAGGAGGAATTGGACAAAAATCTGCTGGAAATCGGTGGCACCGAGAATGTACCGCTGCCAAACGTGCCCTCCACATTGCCGCATGAAAAGCCTGGTAAGGCCCGATCTCACCTGGTCATATACGGGTCCGGCTTGTAAACTCACCTCCTCATAGAAGGGGCCGGCCGGTAAACTCCTGCGAGGGCTCGGCTGGTAAACTCACCTCCTCATACAAGGGGCCGGGACTAGGCAAATTGACTATCTGACCATATTGTGCGCTATTGTTTGTACCGTAATATTAATATAGTTAACGCTTCATTTTTACCCCTCAGCCCTCAAGGCTGACGGGGTATTGCTATCCTTTGTGCGGTTGGGCCGGCGGGCGTCTCCAAAAACTTCGACATCGGGCTGAGGGGTATTCCGTGCATTGCACGCCTATTTTCTTTCTTTGCTTGGAAGGAAAGCCATTTCTTGATTGTTGTTGTTACTGAAGCAAGACCTATGCTCAGGTTGTCTTTTTTCTCCATTGTCCTTGGCTTAATATGTGTTTACCTCGCGAAACATGGTTTGGTTGCATGATTTACTTATTTTGTTTAAATTAAATTAACGACACATTCACCTGTATGAGTGACCTTTTCTTACTTGAGTTTGATGTATGCCTTACAAATAACATTGAACTGTTAACTTTTTGCATTCTTTTCTGAAACCAAAAATTGTTCAATAAAATGTTACATCTGAAAAATGTCAAGTTGTGATGGTATAGATATTTTTAACAATGTGGAACCTTACAAATGATTGGTACCAAATGCCAATGAATTTCATATCTTGTGCTAGTTATTTTATTTTTTTTTTGTTATGCATTATTGAGCTTAGTATGTAGTTAGTTATAAGATGTCTATGAACAAGGAAAACTGACTGAGAAAACTACACAAGTGCATTCGCAACAAAGTAGAACTTTGTTTTTCTATTTGCCGTAGAGTTTGAGCACCTTCCGGGGTGTGAGTTAAATGGCAAAACCAAAACACATTTGCAACCATCAGCAAATATGAAAATGGACTTCCCTTTATTGGGTTTTTTTTTTTTTTTTTGTTTGTTTGTTTTTGGTTCAGTTGCATTTTTATGTGCAGGTAACTTGGCAAATGCATAGGTTGTACGTCGCGCAAAACCCTATTCGCATCAGGAATGGCTAAAGCGATGACACCCGGGATTATTTCTCATGTTGTAATATCAGTGACAGTTCCTCATCCCATGTTTCAACATTTTTTTTCTTCTTGTTCCAGCAAAGAAAAAGGAAGAGGAAGAGGATGAAATGAAGGACCTGGAGGCCTGGGCCGCGGCTATGTAGGCCCCGGAGCGGCGCCCTCACCTGCTGACGCAAGGAAGAAACGGACTCTCATTCAGTGCAGTGGATTGTTTTTGATTTTTTTTTTGAGAAATTCTAAATTAAAAAGGAAAAAAAAACTCCAGAATATTAATGAATGTCTAGGTCTTTATCTTGAACAGCAGTAAGCAGTCACCCATTAGTATTGTCAGATAAAGAGGGAAAAAAAAAGTCCTGTGGCCTCAGAACCTGTGGGGGATGGGTTTTTGCCCTGTACTCAATTGTTTACGACTGTCCATCTCTCCCAGGCTGTGATGTCCGTTACCCTTACTGATGCCAAACAGGCTGGCAGGAGTCCAAATTCTATTATGCCATCAAATGATCCAACTAGTAAAAGGCAGTTGCTTCTGGCAGGACATGCAGTCCCATCTTTAAAAATATTTATTTTGTTAAAGAACCTAGAGCATGTTTTGGCCCAAGTTAATAATTACATTTGGGAAGTTTTTTTCTTTTTCTTTTTTGCTCTCACGGGGGAATATTATCGTAATTCCATCGCAATTCACCATGAAAATTGCACTCCATAATCATTCAAACCAAAAGCAAGTGCCCCCATGTCTGTTTAAGTAGGCGTAGTTACCCAAACATGAATGCACATGAACTGTGGATTTTGCAAAATGCTCCAATAGGACTGACACTACTGCGAAGTGTTTGTAATGAAAGCTCTCTGTGAATGGAAAAAGTAGTCTACAAGCAACCTGAGGAACTCCATTGTTGGCTGATTTTTCTCTCTACTTTAACTCGCGTTTCTCCTTTTTTTTTTTTTTTTTAACTGATCAATGCTATGCGGTGTGTGTAGGCTGCCCGGGCACTCATTCTCTTCTGAGATGGTGGTGTGTGCATGTATGCTGGTGATTGCATTCATGCATGTACTATTATCTTTGAGTGCATAATTAGTGTGTGCTTGTTGGCACGTGCAAGTATTTTTGTGTGCGTGTGTGTGTGTGTGTGTGTGTGTGTGTGTGTGTGTGTGTGTGTGTGTGTGTGTGTGTGTGTGTGTGTGTGCGCGCGCGTCATCCTTTCCTCCAAAAAAAAAAAAATGCGGTGGGACGGGTTGCATTATATGAGTGGGCTGAATTGGGCTGTATTCCCAGGGTGCAGTACTTTTTGCATGATACTCCTCATTTACAATTCTACTCCTCAATTGGTGATTCCCCCGCCCCAATGTTTTGTTCACCCTAATTCATCAAGGTTGTTTTCTAATTTTCTAATTTCCTCTCAGAACTATATAAAGATATGTATATTCTGTTTGTAAATCATTATCTGAGGTTTAGGATGGTATAAAAAAATAAAATAAAATACACAAATGTATGAGAGCTTTATATTTGACTGTCCATATAATGAAGTATGTGAAAGTCACTGTTCCTTTACATTCAGTGCTGTCGTTTTCAGTCTTCTTTTCCTGTTCTACCCTTATCACCACCTGCCCTTATTAACACGGTACGCCTGAAGTAAACGTTTGCCAAACAACCCTTTCTGTCCCATCTTGCTTTGAATAAAAGCCATTTCTCTACATGTTTCCATATGATGATCACTTCTTGCGAAATCTGTATTTGTTGCCGTCCTGCGGCTGCTCTCCCTCCTATCTGTGTCTGTCTGTGTATCCAAGTTGGCTGACACCTTTATATTGTGTGTAATATCCATCCTGGTAAAGCCTTTTTAAAGCGTCTATAAAAAGAAGCATGTGGGTCCTATTTAAAGCCCCACTAGGTAGGAATCCCAGTTTCGTGCACTTTAGTGGCCACTAAAGCAAATGACATAAGATGAATGGCGAGAACAGGCCATTCAGCCCAACTAGGCTCGCCAGTTTTGTTATACTATTGTGAATATATCCCTTCAGATACTTGATGGTATCCAGCTTGAGGTCAAGCCTGCTCTTGAAAACCCCCAAGGTCTCTGCCTCAACAATATGGTCAGGCAAGCTATTCCACATTGAAATGACTCTTCGGGTGAAAAAATATTTCTGAATATCACTGCTAAATTTACCCATGGTCAACTTCCATTTGTGACCCCGAATTCTACTCACAACATTTGGTCGAAGGAATCCTACATAATTCACTTTAATTCCTTTAACATACACTCAACAAAAATATTAATGCAACACTTTTGTTTTTGCTCCCATTTGTCATGAGATGGACTCCGAGATCTAAAATTCATTCCAGATACACAATATTACCATTTCTCTCAAACTTTGTTCACAAATCTGTCTAAATGTGTGATAGTGAGCACTTTTGCTTTGCTGAGACAATCCATCCCACCTCATAGGTGTGCCACATCAAGATGCTCATCAGACACCATGATTAGTGCACAGGTGTACCTTAGACTGTCCACAATAAAAGTGTTGAGTGTATTTGAAGACCTCAATCAAATCACCCCTCAGGAAAAGGAGACTAGGACTACAGAGATTAAGTATCTTTCATCTTTTATACCCGGAATTAGCTTAGTGGCTCTTCTCTGAACTTTCTCTAGAGCCTCTATATCTTTCTTAAAGTATGGTCCCCAGAACTGTAGACAATACTCCAGATGTGGTCTGACGAATGTGTTGTACAAAAGAAGCATCACTTCCTTAGATTTGTACTCAATACTTTTTGCAATGTATCCCAGCATCCGATTGACTTTAACTGCTTCGGCACAATGGCTAGAACCTATGAGGGTTTGGTTAACAATCACTCCCAGATCTTTCTCGTGTGGAGCACGTTCCAGTTTTAAACCTACCATGAAGTAATCCCGTCTAATGTTTTTATTATCTACTTGTACAACTTTACATTTTACTACATTAAATTTCATTTACCACATTTTTGCCCAATTCTGGATTCTGTCCAAATCATCCTGAATCACTTTAGTGGACCCTAAACTATTTGCCAAAGCCCCCCAATTTAGTATCCTCTGCAAATTTAATCTCCCCTCAATATTCCTATCAAGGTCATTAATGTGGAGGAGGAACAGCAGGGGTCCCAACACCGATCCCTGGGGGACACCACTCCCCACCATACCCACCCCAGATGAGACACCACTGACCACCACTCTTTGTGTTCTGTGAATCCACTCCAGAATACCTCCTGTAACTCCAATGGAGCTCATTTTAAAAATGTAGAAGTGCAACACCGCTGTTGTAAAATGCCCAGAGCGCTGTCCCCTGTGAGAATGTGCTTCTTTTATTAACTTGACTTGAGCTGGAATCAATGAAGTTATTAGTTATGTTGTGTTTACAAGTCTTCAACAGCGTTGGATTAAAACTATTGCTCTACAACAAAATATGCGCAAGCACTCCTAAGAGTAACGTTAGCAGACATAGTAGCTATTGTAACCTCAAAACATGACAAGATCAATATAATGATGGTACAATGCCAGCTTACAAAGCTGATATGGCCTGTCTTTGCTTTCAAACAATAGTTGCTAGTAAGTCAACTTTTCTCACCGTGAAGCATAAAGGTCGCTATAAAAAACATTCTGAAAATGGGATAACTCTGCCAGTGAAATGCTAATGCGACCTCGGCTAACCTTGTTTATAAGATTTGAATGGGCTTACAATCAGTTACGTTTTGATAACCCAAATAGTGACTGTGACTTCACACAATAACATGGCCAACAAAAACAATGTGTGATAAACACAATGCATGAACACGAGCATATGGCTCACCTCTCAATCAGCAACACTGCCAGCTCGGTGTCCAACTTGCAGCCCTCTTTTGCCATGAGCTCTCTCCACTGTGAAAAATCCGGTCCAATATTAACTCTGGTTTTGTGCCGTGCACAGACACACTCCCTTTTTTTTTATCCTGGCTTCCACCAACCCCGTCCTTTTTTGCTTCTCAGCCATCTTTCGAGACACGATACCGGGCTAGCGGGCTAGCCTAGCTGCCTTCTCTTTATCCAAAAGCCAGTGTGTGCCGTAAAGCAGAACGTACGTCTCGCCAGAGAATTGATATTTCAATGTGAAATTCGTACCTAGTGGGGCTTTAGGGTGGGTGTGAATTTCTCACATTACATGGAAGAGACACGTTGCTGTACATTTCCAGGATGAAACAAGAGGGAGGACATTACTGAGACCGTCATATGGTCCGTAGAGGCACTACCCTGTCCGTGCTTGTTATAGCAGGACCTGCAGTTTGCAGGGAGAGAAGGCATTAAAACAGGTCTGTGAAATATCACCCAAATATAATTACATCAAAGATGGGTGAAAAAGGTATCTGGTCACTTACTGGGATAATGTATTAATGTGTGCAGCAAGCTTTGCTGTGACCCCAGGCACAGTTAGTTTATTGATTCATAAATGTGCATTGGCAAGCTGCTTTTATTCTTGCCGTAGCTTTACGATTTGTGTTCCCTCAGTTCCATTTGATCATTTTGCATGGTTGGAACGATTCTTACAGCCCAACGTTGTCTTAAATATACTACCTTTGAATTGTTTGAAACACATTTTTACGCATGTGAATGTTTTAAAAATAGGTGTGCAATGCACGGAATACCCCTCAGCCCGATGTCGAAGTTTTTGGAGACGCCCGCCCGCCGGCCCAACCGCGCGAAGGATAGCAATACCCTGTCAGCCTTGAGGGCTGAGGGGTAAAAATGCATCATAGCCTGACACCTGAGCTTAAAAACCATTCTGAAGAAAATTGGTCGACAAAAATAGCTTTCTTGCTTTAACCCTGCATACGGTTTGTATTCTATGCTTGTTAGCCTGATGACATTCTATTCTAAGAAATATTATTTACGATCAAAATTACTTCGAGCGAAAACAAATGTCAGTGATTACCACTTAAAAGTACTGCAATTCAAAACAATTGTAAGCAAATATTTTTAAGCTGTAAGCGGAAACATGACCACTCACAGATGTGAATATATGGTGACAATGGTGCATGCCATTGCCAGTCAGTAAACAGTCAGTTGTAGTAGTTCACAGTGTGTCACAATATAGTGCATTGCACCCTGCTATGTAAGGAGTTAAGTAACTATACTGGCCAAAAAGAGAAACGCAATTCCGTAATCCGATGCCAAATTTTGACAAACCCATTGAGAAAGATGCCTTTGGTTTGAGTTACTTTTGGAGGTTAGTACTTCCACCATACAAATTTTCGCAGTCACAGCGCGTATTCTGGAGCCGCCATTCATCCGGAACGAAACATCGGCAGTGCTTGGGTTTGAGTGCTGCCAATTGTCCAAACACTTCCATTTTTGTTTTGAGTTCCTCATAGACACCGGGGCCTACAAAAGTCCAACCAAAAAGGAGTAAAAATCAGACGGCTTATAATGCCACGACTAATTGAAGTTCAACAAGAACGCATGATTGGGATGCTCTGGTAGATAGAGTTGCCCGTCAATTCAGCATGCGTTCTGCAACAATTAGTCGCCTCAGAACCAAATTTAATGCCACTGGACACACGGCCGCTGGCCCCAGATCCAGTAGGCCGCGTGTTATGACTGCACCGTCCGACAACGCGCGTCCGCATATGGCACGTATCTGCATAGAGTTCCCTCAAGCCGAAAACATGCAAATCCTTCCCTGGCTAGTGTTTTGTAATGCGAATAGAAGCCACTAGATGGCAGTATTGACCTTTCTTATGTTAAGCCCAGACTGCAGCTAGGTTTGGGCATATCTTGGGCATGTCTGGGACAAGTCCCAGAGAATTTTAAAAGAGAGGTCTAAATGTGGGAGGGGTCTGCAAAAGAGTAGAAAAGGAGGAAAATTGAGACAGTAAAGTAGGAGGAGAAATTGCAAGCAGAAGGATACATTTGACCAGACCTGTCACTCTTTTCATGACTTGTGAAGAATTTTGTGGATTTTTGCCTGTGTTTGAGTATTTTCCTCACCCAGGACATCACCAAGCAACCCCACCAAAGGGACTGTAAATATTTTTGATAGTGTCATTTGTGTTTCATAATGTTGAGGTCATCTTGTTAAATAAAAGCCAACATGGCGATATTCCAACCTGATTTTCTGTTATATCTATTGTCTGAGATTCCCTCTTACATTTGATACCAATGAAGTGTTCATTTAATAACAGTTACACTTGATAAAATCAAGAAATAGAAAATTGCATTGCTTTTTTTGGTCAGTATAGTTTGTTTGTAGTGCCCATTGTGACCCGTCCACCTATTGAAGTGCCTACAATGGGCACGCGAGTGGCGGAAATGGACCCTGGTCCGATGAGCCAGGATTTCTTTTACATCATGTACATGGGCTGGGTACATGTACACTATTTACTGACAACATGGTCATAATGATTAGGCTTATTGGTAAATTTCACATACCTCTGGAATTCACTCATACTATACAACTTCTATACTGAGTCAATAAAGAAACTTCACATTCATAAATTTGTAAATATTTTCTTGAAACTTTTCATAAAAGAGTTTTTATTATCACTAGGGGTAAATGTGTTGTCAATGACATCATGACACATCAACTCTGACGTGCACAGGTACGTAGCACGTGCGAGCGTACTTTAAGCTAAAACCATGTTTTCTTGTGTTCCTCGACACGTGACCATATGAGAGATGTGCAACTGAGCTCATGTTAGAGTGACATCTCGGAAAAACAAGTTTTCACAGTTAATTATTCATTGATTTTCAAAGCCATGGCTGTCAAACATTCAACGTGAACGTGCCATTGGCATGCTGAATACGGAAACATCTGTCACTGACGTTGCAAGGGTTATGGGATGGAGTCGACGGACTATCCATGATCTTCGGACACGTCTCCAACAGACTGGCACCACAGCTGACTGACCTCGTTCTGGTAGCCCACGTGTGACGTGAAAAGCAGAAGACCGACAAATTGCCTTACGTCATTTGCATGATCGATTTGTCACTGCAACGTCCACTAGGAATGAATTGTTTAGAGGTCGTGTGACTGCCCAAAACATACGTAATCGCCTGCGCACTGCTCTTATTCAAGTTGTAACTTACCATTTTTACGCTTGAACATTTCCGTAGCATTTCCGGTGGAACTGATTACATTATGGACTTTACGTTTATGATACACCATTTTTAATGAGTACAGAATTAAATAAAATCATTATTTAAAACCTCATTTCTTGTATGTCCAACTTATCAACCTCCAAACGAGTGAGAAGTTTTTATTTTGGCTGAGTATATATAGTAAGTCAGTTTCATGATAAAATATTATGTGTGACTTGGGCTATACCTGCCAAACTTCACCTTTTGTATATTTACACAACCCTATGACAAAAAATTGGGACGGTTATGCTAAAATCGAAACTGAAAGTGGTGAATTGCAAATTGCGTTTGACGTATTACATTGAATAAAACACAGCGGTGTGTTATTGCCCCAATTTGTTATTACATTTACAGCAACAGCAACAGCAAGGGATGACAGACACAGTTTTAAAAACCTCAACACATTTAATTAACAAACAAAGACTAAACTACTATTTACAACTACAGACCAAGATTGATTGGAAAACAAAAAAAAACAGAAATATTTACAGTCCTTGTGGGTTTTCTGGTGATGTGCTGGGTGAGGAAAAGGCTCTTTTACAGGCAAAAAATCCACAAAAGAAGCTTCACAGGTCTTGAACAGAAATGACAGGTCTGGTCACGTGTATCCTTCTTCTTGCAATTTCTCCTTCTACTTTACTGTCTCATTTCTTCTCCTTATATACTCTTTTGCAGACCCCACCCACATTTAGACCTCTTTTTTTTAATTTTCGGGGACTTTCCCCAGACATGCCCAGGACATGTCCACACATAACTCCAGTCTGGGCTTAACAAAAAAAAGGTAAATACTGTCATCTAGTGGCCTCGATTCTCATTACACCTCCATTCCAAAAGGGAAAAATTTTTACTCATAAAGGCAAAATTTTTCTTTTCAATACAAAATGGTTAAGTGAACACTTGTCTATATATACATATCATACAATATTCAAATAAACACATGATATATATATATACATATTCAAACACGGGATAAGCAATCAGCAATCACATTGTCAGCACCCTTTACATGTTTAATTTCCAAGTCAAACTCCTGTAAAACCAAACTCCAATTCAACAATCTCCGATTCTTGTTTTTCATCTTACTCAAAAACATTAACGGATTGTGGTCAGTGTACACAATCATTGGCTTTTGCCCTGTACAAACATAAACATCAAAGTGTTGTAAAGATAGAACCAGAGCCAACAGCTCCTTCTCTATTGTGGAATAGTTCCTTTGGTGGCGATTGAACTTCCTGGAGAAGTATGCCACGGGATGCTCAATGTCATCAGAGTCACTTCTCTGTAGGAGCACAGATCCACAAGCTTGGTCGCTAGCGTCGACCGCGATGGAGAACGGTTTGTTGAAGTCAGGAGATTTGACCATGGGGAAGTGACACAGCAGAGACTTCAGGCGATCGAAGGCTTTCTGGCATGCATCATCCTAAGTGAACTTTACGCCTTTCTTCAGTTGGTTAGTTAGACTGAGAGCAATCTCAGCAAAGTTCTTGCAGAACTTGCGGTAGTACCCAATCATTCCAAGGAAGCGGCGCAAAGCTTTTTTGTTGTCAGGAACCGGAAAGTCCATGATGGCTTGGACTTTAGCATTTATGGGTGCCACCTTACCCTGGCTTATGACGTAGCCAAGATAGGTGACAGTAGCACAACCAAAGTCACTCTTGTTCAGGTTAACAGTCAACTTAGCCTGGGTCAGGCGCTAGAACAACGTCTCTACATCTTTTAGATGTTCTTCCCAGGAGTCACTCCATGTGATCAGGTCATCGATGTATGCACCCGTGTGTGGCAATCCGGCGATTGTAGACTGTATCATCCTTTGGAACGTGGCTGGGGCATTTTTCATGCCAAAGGGTAGGACTTCATACTGGTACAATCCAGATGGTGTGGCAAAAGCAGAGATGCTCTTGGCCCTCTCAGTTAAAGGCACACACCAATAACCCTTCAATAAATCAATCTTGGTCAGAAACTTTGCTTGCCCTACTCTATCAATACAATCATCAATCCTAGGTATTGGAAACACATCAGTTCTAGTTACAGCATTGACTTTGCGATAATCTGTACAGAATCTAGTACTTCCATCAGGTTTTGGAACTAGCACACAGGGTGAACTCCAATCTGAGTTGGAGGGTCTGATAATATCATGTTCTAACATGTACTCAACCTCTTTCTCAGCAATCTTTCTCTTTTCAGGATTCATCCGGTACGGATGCTGTTTTATTGGTTTGGCATCACCAACATCGACATCATGAGAGGCTATAGAAACTCTTTTTGGAACACCAGGAAACAGATCCTCATATTTCTTGATCAACCTCTTAAACTGATCTCTCTGTGAGGGTTCTAAGTGCTGGAGTTTTACATCAAGATTTTGCAACACTTCAGAATTTGACAATTTACATGAAAGAACTTCAGCTTTAATTCTAGGTTCATCATCTTGAAACTCCCCCTCATCTTCACAGGTTTTGACCATAGGAGAATCTGAAGTGACAGCAGCAACCCTAGCATTTCTGTCATGATAAGGCTTCAGCATGTTAATGTGATACAATTGTTTTGGTTTTCTCCTATCTGGAGTCTTCACAATGTAATTGAGATCATTGAGTTTTGTCAGAATTTCATAAGGACCATGAAATCTAGCCTGCAATGGATTGGACTGCAAGGGATACAACACAAGGACCTTGTCTCCTGGTTTAAACTCACGGCTTCTAGCCTTATGATCATACCAAGTTTTCATTTTTCCCTGACTTGATTTCAAGTTCTCTTTGGCTAGGTCACAAGCTGCACGCAATCTTTCCTTGAACTTGCTAACATAGTCTAACAGACTGATGTACGGCTCTTCCTCTTGCCATTGTTCACTCAATAATAGCAAAGGTCCTCTCACTTCATGACCAAACACTAGCTCAAATGGACTGAATCCAGTAGACTCCTGCACTGCTTCTCTAGCTGCAAACAACAGCAAATGAACCCCTTCATCCCAGTCTTTCTCATGGTCATAACAATAAGTCCTCATCATTGTCTTGAGAGTGGAATGAAACCGCTCTAAGGCACCCTGACTTTCTGGATGATAGGCACTAGAAAGAATCTGCTTTGCACCTAGTTCATACACAACCTGCTGAAACAATCCTGAAGTGAAATTGCTACCTTAGTCTGACTTAATTTCCCTGGGAAGGCCAAACAACGTGAAGAACTTTATCAAAGCCTTTGAGATTGCAGTTGCTTTGATGTTACGTAGAGGTATGGCTTCAGGGAATCTGGTAGATGCACACATGATTGTCAACAAGTACTGATTTCCAGATCTAGTCTTGGGTAATGGACCAACACAATCAACAATGACCTTGGAGAACGGCTCCCCAAATGCTGGGATAGGCTGCAATGGAGCTACAGGTGGGTCTAACTGGTGTTTTCCAACTACCTGACAAGTGTGACAGGTTTTGCAAACGTTGGAAACGTCTTTCCGAAGCCCAGGCCAAAAGAAGTGTTTCATGATTTTATCAACAGTCTTGTTAACACCAAGATGACCTCCTAAAGGTAAACTATGAGCCATTGTCAAGATCTCATTCCTGTAGACCTTCGGAACAACAATTTGCCTAACCACTGCCCAATCTGCATTGGCAGGGATATCAGGAGGGCGCCACTTCCGCATCAACACACCATCCTTGAGATAATACCCAACTGGAACTGCGTCTATTTCTTTATCAGGAAGGGCTCTCCTCTTTAGTACACAAATTTCAGAATCATTAGTTTGCTCCTCAATCAACCGCTTTCTGGACAGAGACAAGTCTCCAGACACATCAGAATCACCAGACCCATCCGGCTGGCTGAATAGAGAACTGATAAAAGTATCTGATAAGTCCTCAAACGGAGAAACCATAGTAGGCCAATCAGAGTCATGAGGCGAACCACCTGAGTCCTGACTATTCAATGTGCTGGACGGCACCACAACATCTTCTTCTTTAGCCTTCTTGGCCATAGCACGAGTCACTGCGCAAGAAGAATACAGAGATGGGTCCTCATCCCCATCTTCAGTGCTCGGCTGTGAAGTAAGATGTACAGGGGGAACTACTTTGCCCCCAGCCAGGTCATTGCCTAGCAACAGAGAAACACCTTTGATAGGTAGACTTGACATAAGTCCCACCTTTACCTGTCCTGTAACTAAATCTGACTTCAAGAATATAGAGCGCAGGGGTACAGATACAGTCCTCCCTTCAATACCCTGTACAAGTATGAAATCCCCTGAAGCGGTCTCATCACGTAACTCCAAGGAGTCCATCAACAAAAGTGACTGAGAAGCTCCGGTATCCCTTAGGATATATATGGGGACAGGAGTAGTATGCTCATTCAGAGCCACAAATCCCTCTGACACAAATGGAAGAAATTCCTCCCTCACAAAGTCAGCAGTATCAGGCTTTTTAGCCTTTTTGGGTAATTTAGCAGATTGGTTATCTACTACAGGGGTTTCTAACCTTGTTTTCACAAAGGCATTTGGTTTGGTATCCTTTTCTTTTTCTTTCTTAGCTTTAAGGAACCAACAGTTAGTTGTAACATGACCAGATTTCTTGCAATAACTGCAAATTGAACCACTTTTGTCACTGTCAGCTTTCACACTTTGATCAGACCTGTTACTGGATTTCTGAGCACCATCACCAGATTGGTCTTTGTCTTTGGGTGAGGAATCTTGGGTATCACTATAACCCTTTTTCTGAAATTGGGACCATCTATTATTACTGCTAGACTGAAATTTGGACTTATGTGTGAGAATATATTCATCTGCAAATTTGGCAGCTGATTGCAAATTCAGTGCTTGCTTCTCATTAAGGTAGGTCTTAAGATCATCCTTAACACAGTTCTTGAATTCTTCAACTAACAACATCTCTTTTAGTGAGTTGAAATCATCCTTGACCTCCATAGAAGTGCACCAGCGCTCAAAGCAAACCTTCTTCTCATTAGCAAATTCCACATAAGTCTGATTTTCAGATTTCTTCAGACCTCTGAATTTCTGTCGGTAAGCCTCTGGAACCAACTCATAAGCTCTCAAAATAACCTTTTTGACAACCTCATAATCAGAGGAATCATCTGCAGACAAAGCCGAATAGGCTTGTTGAGCTTTACCCTTGAGGACAGTTTGCAACATCAGAGGCCAGTGTTCCTTTGGCCACTGGCAACTCTTTGCTACCTTTTCAAAACACTGGAAATAGTTGTCAACATCCTTTTCTGAAAATAAAGGCACCAGTTTTACCTCCTGGCTAGCCCGAAATTTATTTTCTGTTGCTATTTTAATTTTTAGTTGCTCCATTTGGAGTCTTTCTTCTCTATCGAATTTCTCTAATTCAAAATCTAGTGGCCTCTATTCTCATTACAGGTGGAATATTTGATGTTCCACCTCATGAGTATTATTTTTTTTCAAACTACATTTCAATAGTTGTTCTTGAAACATTTGAAAAAAAAAGTTCTTGAAACAAGTCGAGGTGTGCAACAGTCCTTGTCAGATTTTGTGTTTCAAAATGCCACTCAGCTCCCACACCCTCTTTTCATCTGTGACGTGTGCAGATAGCACTTTGTCTTGCCATGCTGAAATATGTGTGGGCATGCTTTCAAAATGTCATCTTGAAGGCATCATATGTTGCTTCAAAGTCTCAGTGTTCTTTTGAGCAATAATGGTGCCTTTACTATTGGTGCAAGTTACCATAACCTGAGGCACTGACACAACCCTGTAGCATTACCGAGTATGACTTTTTGACTTGTCGCTGGTAACAGTCTCGATGATCCTTTTCTTCTTTGGTTCAGAACACACGGTGCCTAGTCTTAGAAAAAAGACCTGAAATATATTGATTCATCCAACCATGATATGGAGAACTCCACCCCACCGAACTTAGTAGAACGCACAACTCAATTTCTAATGATTTCGAGTGCATAGTAAAAAAAAAAAAAAAAAGCAAGTCTAAAGAAGATGACCAGCACTCACGATAAGGTCCAATTGAAGGACAATTTTAATAATAATAATAATAATAAAATACGCAGAAGCAGTATGCAGACGTTATTAAAAAGACCTGAGAGTCAAAACATCCATATGCTGCCTCTGTGAATTTTAATATTATTAAATGGTCCCTCAATTGGACCTTTTCGAGGTTGCTGGTCATCTTCATCTGACCATAATACACATTTCCACTGTGATGGCTTATCGCAGACGCCTCCCAGCCAAGAGAAGTTAACGGTGCTTCTGAACACTGAACTATGTAAAAAGGAAACTTAATGCAAAGTTTTTACCGGCATTTGTTATGTATCTATGTAATATGGTACTTGACAAAGGCTTGCCAAAGTAATCCTAAGCCCATGGGGTTGCACTAGTATAACCCCATTACCAGAAACGTTGGGATGCTGTGGAAAATGTACATGAAAACAATGCAATGATTTGCAAATCTGAAACACACGTTTTATTCGCAATTGGACACAGATATGGAATAGAACGTATCAGATGCTGAAAGTGAGACATTTTACCATTTCATGGAAAATATGAGCCCATTTTGAATTTGATGGCAGCGTATCAAAACCATATCAACTGTATTGATTTTTGTGAATATTTGTAAATTGTGATTTGATGCCTGGTGCTCGTGCCAGTGAGACTGGGGAATGGAAAGGCTGGAAAAGTAGTGGAATCACCGAAAAAAACAAAAAAAACTCCTGTTTGGAACACTCAGCAAGTACGAGTTAGAGATGATTCTGTCATGATTAGGCATAAAAACTGGCGGCCCCAGAAGTTCTCGCCGTTCAGATAATGCAAAATGTTGAATTTTTTTGTTGACGGGCGCATGCACGGACGAGCCTGACACCATAGCTCCCGTGCCGTGATGATTAGGAGCCTATAACTGAAATAGTTGATAAGATAAAGCAAAATGTCAGCATTTTTGGTGATATTTTTTGGCCGGAGAACATGAAAAAATAGGCCAAGGTCACCTTTCGGCGTGTCATTTGTAGGACTTTACGAGATGAATGTCCAGCGAAAATTATGAGCCCGTAACTGCAATAGTTGATGAGATAAATCAAAATGTCGAGGTTTTGTTGACGGACGCATGCACACACGCACAGACGGTGCCCGATATCGTAGCGCCCATGCCGCTCAGCGGCGAGGGCAGAATAAGTAATTTAAAAAATTATAATAAGCAGTCCCAAAAAGGTGCAGTTTCAGCCAGATGGTTTGAGGTAATCCCTCCAGAATTATTGTCAGCTTTTCTTGAAACGAGGTTCGAAAAAAATGTCTGTTTCCGCTCACTTTCATTCAAAATATTCACAAAAATTTGACCCTTCATTGAAGGAGCATAATTGAAACGTTAAATTCTTATCATGAAACAAGTATTTTTTTTCGAAAACACGTGTGTTAACATTATTAGTACCTCTTCATTCAAAGTGTCTCTCAGTTGCTTTGTTAATTTCTCAGATCAGAATTTAAACTTCTCAAAACTATTTGGACAATCTCCACTTCATCTTGTCAAACCCAACTGCAAGCAAGAATAAACAATCATTTTTCTTTACAATAGTTGGTCCCCTCAGTCGCAGAACATTTGTTAAACAATGTCATTAAAAGAAGAATATTTGCAACGCAGTGGTAAACGTGCCCCTGTGCCAGCTTTTTGAAATGTGGTTCTGGCATCAAATTCAAAATGAGCAGATATATTTAACAGAAAACTATTACATTTCTCAGTCTTGATATTTTGCATGTTGTCTTTGTGCTATTTTCAATTTAATATAGAGTTTAAATGATTTGCAAATTTAAAAAAGCAATGGCTTTGCTTGAAAGAATTCATTTATAGTCTAACCGGTACAATTAGAAAGATTTTTTACATTCCAGGTTTCCTTTAAATTGTAAAACATGACGAGAAAGATACTTCATTCAGATTTTTAAGATTTTCTTAGAGTGCCAATAATTGTGTGACACATGTATTGATGAAAAATATACTACTCCGCATTTGATAGGGATATTGAGTATTTTGTATCACGCAGCTGTTGTAACATGTTCAACTGAAACACATGCCATCTACAGTATTTGTATCATAAACAATTACAACATGCTCCGACAGGCATTAAAAGTGAAAGTAAAGGAGATTACATAAGACAATGATGACTCATGCTCATTATGAGTCGACAAATGTGTTGTTGAGAAAGACACTGCCACTCCAACCCAAGTTCATCCAGCACCCGAGGTTACCCAGCTTGTGTGGAAACAGCACGCCCTAATATGACTAACAAAAAAACGGTTGGGTGAGTGCACGGGTCATTTCATTCTCACAGTTATCTCCTGCTCCAGGTAATCTGCTGCTAGCCAAGCCTGATGTAGATGAGCACTGTCATCCATCAGAATAAACTGTGAGCCAACTACACCAGCAAATAGTCCCACAATGCGATGAAGGATCTCATCCCTGTAACGAGCTGCAGTCAGTATCCCATGCCTAAGAACATGGATAGGTGTTCTTCCAGCCATGGATATGCCACCCTAGACCATCACTGAGCCCCCACCATATCTGTCATGCTCAGCGACCTTTTGCCTCTGGAATGCTTCTGCAAGACATCTGTGTCCTTTCTCTGCTGTCAGTATGGTCCAAACAGAAACAAGACTCACAGTGAAGAGCACTGGCCTCCAGTCTTCCAGGGTCCAACTGACCTGATCTGTGGCCCACTGCAAACACTCTTTTCCATGACGTTGCATCAAAAGGCATCCGCAGAACTGGTCCACGTGAGCACAATCTTGCCTCATGAAGGCGACGACGCACAGTTGGTGAAGAAATATGGACATGAGAAGCATTCGGCAGATCATTTCAAAGCTGCGTTACAGTTTGCAACAGATGACGTCTGCCTTAATGACGAAAAACCAATCATCAATGGTCCCACTTGCCCTTTGCCGACCTCTCTTACGCTTCTGGGCCAGACTTCCAGTATTTTGATGGCAGCTTCACGAGGGATACCACGCTCTGCGAAACATTTAAAGTTTGTGCCACCTGCTCCTGCGTAGCACCTTCTTCCACTATTCCCACCCCCCTTTCCATGTCTTCATTGCTCAAATGGCATCTTTGTAGGTGCCTGTTCATCCTTTCTTATATGAATTCAAGAAAAAAAAACTGAAAATTTCAATAAAACAGGCTGTTAGCTCTGATTGTCGTTAAATACAAACACCCGTTAGCACACCAGTGGACAGTGATGTACACGTCATGCATGTGCATAATGTGATTTCTGATGCAGGGGACAGTCAACATTTTTTGAGGAACCATAAATTATTCATACAGTTTAGTTTTGTTCCCCAAAATGTAATAATTCTCTGACCAGTTGGTCACAACATCCAACTTCCCCATCAAATGTGGAGTAGTACTGTTGTGCTCAAATGTTTGCATACCTGGCTGAGTTTGTAAAATTGGTAAAAGTTTTTAAAGAAAATATGATTGGCCAGGCAAAACACATTTCTTTCCTTATTTACTGGGTTCATATCCAACTGTAGGTTGTGTAGAATGGCACAATCATCAAATAAAACATAAAAAAATGAAATGAACTCATACCCTGAGTTCTTGCCCCCTTTAGAATCAATAACAGTGTGCAGTCGTTTGTGATGGTTATCAATGAGGCCCCTAATTCCCTCAGGTGGTTTAACTGCCTATTCTTCCTCACAAAATGCCTCAAGCTCCTGCAAATTCATGGGTCATCTTGCATGAACTGCACGTTTGAGATCTCCCCAAAGTGACTTGATGATATTTTGGTCAAAAGACTGCAATGGCCACTCCAGAACCTTCAGCTTTCTCTTCTTTAACCACTGGAGGGTCAACTTGGCCTTGTACTTTGGATCATTGTCAAGCTGGAAAGTCCAAGTGCGTCCCATGCCCAGCTTTTGTGCTGAAGAATGCAAATTGTCTACTAGTATTTTCTGATAGCATGCTGCATTCATCTTATCAATTTTCACAAGATTCCCTGTGCCTTTTAAGCTCATACACCCTCAAAACAGCAGAGAGCCACCACCATGCTTTACAGAGGGACTGGTGCATTTTTCACCATGACTGCTCTCCAGACATAGCGCTTATGGTTGTCTTATTTAGTAAAAGTTCTATTTTGGTCTTGTTACTCCAAATGACAGTATTCCAGAAGTAGTGAAGTGTGTCAAGGTGTTGTCTGGCATATTTTAGGTGGGCTTTTTTGTGGGATTGGCGCAATAATGGCTTCTTTCTAGCAGCTCGACAATGCAGCTCATTGTTGTTTAATCTCCTTTCTGTGCTCCGCAAAACGACCACACCATCTTTTTCCAGAGCATCCTGTATTTCTCTTGAGGTAGCTAGTTTTTTGTTTGTGTCCTAAACAATTCTCCTGGCAGTTTGGGCTGAAATCTTACTTGGCCTACCAAACCTTAGCTTGGTATCAACATATCCCCTTATTTGCCACCTCTTAGTCACGAACTGAACTGACTGGCATTTTTAAGTCTTTGGATATCTTTTTATATTCTTTCCCATCTTTAAAAAGTTGAACTGCCTTGTTACGAAGGTCCTTGAACAGTTATTTTCCGCTCCCCATGGCTCAGTGTGTAGCCAAATCCACTTCAGAGCTAACAAACTCAATGACTATACACGGCCTCTAGTTACTAATTAACAAGAGCAATGCAGAGCGTGGCATATGCCCCCGCCGGTATGTTGATCAAGGGCATATTGAGATGGCTGCGGTGGTGGCCATATTAGATATCGCACAAGGCTGGTTTTCGAAAGGAACCTTCCTCTTGCCACTCCCAATATGCCATTAAGAAATGGTATCAATCCAACGAGGGATTCTATTGTTATCCCACGGAAACGAAAAGTTAACAAACAACGGACGGACGGACATGGTGTTGACATAATGCCCCCTTTACTCTTTGGAGGGCGGGGGCATAAAAAAAGCTAGGTGTGGAAAATTCATGCTGAATAGGCATTTAAACCTGAGTGCGTCACCTTGTGTCTATATAGCAAGGTCAAACATTCAAGCATATGTAAACTTATGATCAGGGCCATTTGGGTGATTTCATTTATCATTGTGATTTTAAAAGGAGCCAAACACCTATGTGATGATAAATGACTTCACATGATCACTATCCTTAAATAAAAGACAAGATTTTGCATGATGAGTCATATTTTCAAAATAAATGGCAGCATTTCACAAATTCACCTAGGGTATGCAAACTTTTAAGCACAACAGTATATTTATAATGTCTTTTTTCTTTCAAAAAATTTATTTCAAGGAAAGGGTTAGATTTTTGTGAATAATTTGAGTGGAAAATCAAGAGGAAGAGCTGGGGCATTTTTTTTTCACGGCCCTGTTTTGCTCATATTCACTAAGGGTGCCATTAATTCTTGAGGGTACTGCAAGTCTTGGAAATAAACTAGTGGTGCAAGCTCTTGAAATGTAGTTGTTTATAGACCTTGATTTAGTGAATTTTAGCATTATAACTAGGCTTATACAAGCACAGACCTGGTACAACCGACTGCTGGTGCAACTAGCTTGATTGCTGGCCTCACCTTTAACCCAAAGAATTTGAAAGCAGCCCTTCTGTGAGGTACCATTAACACTACTGTGCCACCTGGAGACAAAAGTATTGAAGAAATCTTGACAGTTAGCCACCCGCACGTCAATGTGTATCCCCAGCCACCTCAAAGCAATCACATGCAAAATCAGTATACTTATCGTACCACATACAAGGTCCATGCTAGGTCCATAAAGATCTGAGACCTGTAGAGAGCTCACAAGAAATCTCTATGGATGCAGCTGTGACAAATGCAGCATAATGATTGCTGATCCATAGTATCCCCGACTCATCGTCCAGGGATACAATTAGTCCATATTTTACCATGTGCTTTTCTGGTACATAAAATGTGTCATTAGCTATTAAATACACTCAGCCAAAATAAAAACTTCGCACTCGGTTGTAGTTCGATAAGTTGAACATACAAGAAATGAGGTTTAAAATAGTGATTTTATTTTAATTCTGTACTCATTAAAGATGGTGTATCATAAAAATAATGTCCATAATGTAACCAGTTCCACCGGAAATGCTACGGAAATGTCCAAGAGTAAAAATGGTAAGATCCAACTTGAAGAGCAGTGCGCAGGCAATTATGTATGGTTTGGGCAGTCACACGACCTCTAAACAATTCATTCCTAGTGGACGTTGCAGTGACAAATCGATTATGCAAATGACGCAAGACAATTTGTCGGTCTTCTGCTTTTGACGTCACATGTGGGCTACCAGAACGAGGTCAGTCAGCTGTGGTGCTAGTTTGTTGGAGACGTGTCCGAAAGTCATGGATAGTCCGTCGACTGCATCCCATAACCCTTGCAACGTCAGTGACGGACGTTTTCGTATTCAGCATGCCAATGGCACGTTCTCGCTGAATGTTTGACAGCCATGGCTTTGAAAATCAACAAATAATTAACTGTAAAAACGTGTTTTTCCGAGATGTCACTCTAACGTGCAAACGTGAGCTCAGTTACACATCTCTCATATGGTCACGTGACTAGGAACAAGAGAAAACATGGTTTTAGCTTAAAGTACGCTCGCACGTGCTACATACCTGTGCACGTCAGAGTTGATGGGTGTCATGATGTCGTTGACAGCGCATTTACCCCTAGTGATAATAAAAACTCTAAGTTTCAAGAAAATATTTACAAATTTATGAGTGTGACGTTTCTTTTTTGACTCAGTATATTAGTTGTTTCTAGAGCAGTGGTGTATATCGTTGGATCCTGGGGAGACAGTGCAAACTAATTTTTGCTGTTCAACATTTCATCAGTCATTTCCAACAGGCAAATGTGCATTTAACCCCTTTAACTCTGATTTTCACTTGATATCCCCTTAAGTAGGCGACAATCACAGTTAAAAAAGCATATTGTTTTCCATATTGAAGGACAATACTCTGTATCTTCTGGTTGCAGCACTTCACTGAAGCTACATCACACTCATATTGAATGAAATATTCTTGTTTTTATGGCCACTGTATTACATTAAATAGAAAACGTCTGCGCTTTGTGTATCCTTTCATGCACATTTCCCTGTAATTCATTTGGACACATGGAATCTTTGGGCACCTTGGAATCTCCACTAGAATTTAAAACGGGCCTTAAGTTCCACAGGTTTGATTAAAGTAGCTCCATCTGATGAACCCACATATGGGAGCACAGAGTGGAGGCGGCAAACTCAGTCATATAATTTCTTAGTTCAAAAACTGCAACCCCATTTCCAAAAAAGTTTGGACGCTGTGTTTATTTGCACATAAAACAGAATGCAATGACTTGCAAATCAATTAAACCCTATATTTAATTGAAAATAGGACAAAGACAACAGATCAAATGTTGAAACTGATAAATTATATTGTTTTTTGAAAAATATCTGCTCATTTTGAATTTGATGACATGTTTTAAAATAGTTGGGACAGGACAATAAAATACAGAAAAGGTTGCATGGTGCTAAAATAAGACAACTGGCAGAATATCTCACTGCTAATAAGATTATTTAGTAACAGCTCAGAAACAAGATTGGATATAAAGTTTTTCGTAAGTAAATATGCTGAGGGCTTAACCACTCTATGAAAGACTGCATGGGTAAATAGTTCAACAATTTAAAAGTAATATTTTTATCAAGTCTAGGTGGTAAAAGTAGGACCAAATGCACAACTCCGATGCAGGGGTAGAGAAAAATGAGTTTTAATACAAAACCAGGCAAAAGTACAAATCCGTAATCCAGTTTGTAACCCAAGTTCAATTCCAAAGTCCAAGTCACTCAAAGAAAGTCCGTGGGGCATAAATGCAGAGGGAAAATCTGGAGTGGCTAACGAGAAAACAGGCAAGGGGGTCAGTAACAGAGAGGCAGTCACATTGCAAGGCCAGATGAGGGTAACAGGAGTGGTAAAACAGAACTGGAGGGGCTGAGGCCAAAAAAAAAAAAAACACCTCAAAAACTGGTCAAACACAAATAAACATGATAAGTTAAAGATAGGCAGGAGGAGAAAGCCTTGGTAAGTCAAAGACAAACTAGTACACACCAAAAGTAAAAGCGGGTTTAAATAACTGAAAGGGAGGAGACACATGAGAAGGAAAAGACTAAACAACCATTAGGAATGGGAGAAGGCTGATAAGGTTGGCAAAGGACTGATTGGAAACAGGTGGTTAATGACAGACTCAATTAGGGGAAATTAGAAGATAAAACAGATCAGGAAAGAACACTTATGGATCAGGAGAAGACATGACAGTTTTCAACTTAAAATAGCAAAGATTTTGGGGATCTTATCCTCTATGGTACATAATATCATGAAATGATTCTGAGAATCCTGAAAAATCTCTGTACACATGGGACAAGGCCTAAATCCTATTTTTAATGGCTGTGATTTTCAGGTTCACTGCATGTGTGACAGTTGAAGGGTCCTGTGACTCTTGTCACTAAAAATGACTCCAAATAAGTTCGCGCCCTGGCTACCTTGCCAATGAGCCTGGCTCTTTGGCGACGTGGTCAGCACGTTTGACTCTAACCCGGGAGTCTGGGATTCAATTCCATGCTCGGGCCCTCCTTCGGCTTGCCATACATGGACTCAAGAACACTTCTGTTAACCATTGTCAGTAAACACGGTTTATCGCTGCATTCACAAATACGAGTTAAAACTCTACCATCTAGAGATTAAACCATCTTGAAACACCGTCTTCTTCTCTGGGCCTGAGCTTATTTACAAAGTACTGAGGCGAAGTGAAAAACTGCCCTTTGCTTTGACTAATCAAACTGTTAAATTCTTTTTGGTTATCATGGATGCTACGTCCTCTGAGCTAAAGAGGAGAGAGGCCATCCATTTTATCATCAGCAAACATTTCAAAAGCCAGCATCCATGATAGTATGGGGGTGCCGTAGTACACATGGCATGGGTAACTTGTGCATTTGTTAAGACACCATTAATGGTGGATGATATATACAGGTTCTCACGCAACATTTACTGCCATCCAGATGCCTTTTTTTGAGAGAAGGCCTCGGTCATTTCAGCTACACCATGCCAAACACCATGCTCTGCATATATTACAACAGCATGGTTCTGTGGTGAAAGAGTCTGGGTGCTAAAGTCTGCCTGCAGTCCAGACCTGTCACCCACTGACAATATTTGGCACATTATGATACAAAAAATATGACAAAGGAGGCAGCACAGCATTGAACAGCTGAAATCATGTATAAAGCAAAAATGGGAAAACATTTTGCTTTCAAAACAACAGCGGTTGGTCCCCTGAGTTCCCAAACACTCATAGAATGTTGATTGAAGTAGATGTGATGCAACACGGTGGTAAACATGCCCTGTCCCAACGTTTTTGAAACATATTGCTGGCATCAAATTGAAAATGAGCACAGTTTATTGTTTTTTGGAAAATCTCAGTTTCAACAACTGATATATTGTCTTTGTACTATTTTCAAATAAATATAAAGTTTAAAAAATTAAAACATGATTACATTCTGTTTTTATTTACATTTTACATAGCATCCCAACTGTTTTGGATGAGGTCGTAACATTAAGGCAAAGACAAAAGCCAGCGGATCCTATGAGCTGCCAGGACCAGGGGCATGTTCAAGGACCAAAGCCTAGGTCTTGCAAGGGAAGACTCCAGTTCTAAACAAATCATCAGTTCTTGCACATTTTCTAACATGGCTGCCAATTAAGGTTTGCATCAAATTTCATTGAACAAGCAGCAACAATACTGGACGCCATCATGGAAAGCAAGGCAGATGTTCTTGCATGTCTTTGCAAGACCAAAAGTAGTTTAATTGTTAAAGATGCGAGAACTCACGGGCTCTCATCTTGCTCAACCCCACGATCTTGAAAATTCCCAAGACCTCCATGTGTAAAAAAAAAAAAAAAATTTCACCTTTCCGGACAATAAACACTGTCCCCCTAATTTTGAGGTTACACTGACAGGCCTTATACACCAACGCATGCCTCCCGAGGCTGTGCTCCTTGATAATGACCTCATTAGGAAGCTTGACTCTACCTCTTTCCCACCATCATACGTCCGCTATCATGCCATGATGAGCCAGTTTGCTTTTGTGTCCTGGAAGCAGTGGCACGTGACAAAATATGATTCCCAAAGTTTGGTCAGACAGGGTACTGCATATTACCTGAAAAATACACAGGAGTTTTGATGGAATGTTAGGATAACAATATGGCAGAACCTGCTGTTATTCCACATCCCATAATCCCTTCAGGCCACTGATCTCATTCCATATAGATCAGTGCTTCAGGCCCATTTGCCCCATTAGGCCCCTACCACTTCACTAAAACCCAAGATGTTATTAAGATAAGAATTTGGATTTTTTTTTTTGTCATTAAATCACAGATCATTTTCATGCATTGAATCTTATACAGAATTCATCTTGTCATCATTACATCAGTGATGCAGTATATTGCTCTTGACTATTCAGAATAAATTGACTGTTAATTATGCACATGGGAACAGGATGCACATAATAGATCTGGCTGCCCTTAAACCTCATGTTTACAACTCTCTCTATTTCCATCTATGGCCAAATTAAAGTTTTCCTATCTCACCATTGCATACTATCTCAGAGGCAATAAGTTTGTAGTGAAATAATTTCTCCTTTGTGAAAATTTCAGCTAAAATCAGCATAAGCTGGTTTATGCTATGTTTAGACACTTGGCTCCATAAAAATCACAGGCCCATATGTGGATTTGTCAAACACGGCTATTTTTTTCAAGCTTATAAAACTTCAGGCCTATTTTAAATTCTTGTGAAGATCCCAAGATTTCAAATGATCCAAAATATGCCCTGCTGAATTACAGGGAAATGTGTATAAAATGATGCACAAGATCTATATATTTTCTATTTGATTTAATTCTGCAGCCCTGCAAACCTGATGTCCTGGGTTAGTATATTTCACTTAATAGTGTGACGCAGCATCAGGGAAGTGCAGAAACAAGCAGATAGAATATGTATTGGACATTGTCCCACAATATGGGGCAAAAAACGCTTCCTCTAAACATGAACTTTCTTTAGGGAAATTTCAAGTGAAAGCGTTTCAAGGGGTTTTGGAGTTGATCGGTCGTCTGGCCAGTCTGTTTTAACAGCTGATCTACCAGCTCACACAACAAGCTAAACCAGCTAAACCAGCTTTGTCCAACAAGAGACTAGCTTTAATCACCAAAAGACTTTTTAGAAGTGTCCACAGTTTGGACCAATATAAGCCAACTTTGGATCCAAGCTCGTCGTACTGTATGTTATTTTATGCACATTTAACAACATTGTTTTTCATTTAAAGAAAGAGCCGTGAAGCATCAAGCTAACATCATTTTTAGCTCATTAAAACTTATTGCGGTAGACCTCGCTGATTCATGTAAATAGGGTACTCAAGATAACGGCGTATATTAATAAATATTTTAATTAAAATCTTGCTTTGGGCGTGTGTGTAACTCAGGAGTATCACGCCTATTCTTAAGGATGCCGCTCATTGGCTAGTCAAGGTCTGAAAAAGACTGTATCAGCCTATTGCTGGTGAAAGCATTTTGATTGACAGGAGGAAGCTCATGAAAATGTGATCATACCAGTACCAGCTACATATAGTCAAGACCCTGGCACAGTTCTTCCCTTTCTCAATATAAGCCGGTGAACAGAATTCATTTTGCTTTGGATCTACAGAAATATACCAGAATGTCGGAGAAGCTTCCTTTCAAAGTCGGTCAGTATTTCGGAGTTGCATGTTATGATTTTTTGCTTATCAACTCCTATGTCGAATGTAAATTCAGAATGAGATATATTTTTTGCAAGTTCAACTAACATTACAGCAAGACGCCGTATAGTTGTATAGCTCTTTTAGCCAATGACTGTGTTTGCAATATCATTTTCGTCAGTGTTTGTCATGGATCAATTTGAACACAGAATGATTGTTAGCCAGCGGTGTTGCTTGGATGGTGAGTGCTCATAAGCTAACTCGCTAACATGAAATTGCTTGCAAGCAGGCTACATGCATTCATGTGGGCTTGGCTTGCGATGAATCGCCAGATCTAACGTGAATTGGAAATCGGTTATGCAAAATGTTAACTGCGTTGTTTGCTCAAGATACGAGAAAGCGACTGTTCGAATTTTGCGCCATATATTTGCATTGCTTGGATGAATTATTTGTTCTCCGAGTCGAATGTGGTTTTTTTATTTCTCAACAATATGTAATTTTAACTCTACTCTTGGTTCCCTACTAGGAACGCGTGGTGTGTGAGTGTTAAAAAGCATAGCACACAGTTGCATGAAGGTTGTTGTAGTCCATGTGGACGAACAAGATCGCTGATATACGTAGGCTTATTTCATCTATAAAACACCGTTATCCACAACGCACTGCGCGATACCGCCAGTTTTCAGTAATCGACACCCCCAGGGAATGGATTGAACTACTGTGAAATCAGTTAACCTGCAATGTGAATTATTTGAGTTGAGCACGTGGGCCAACAAAGTTGCTCCTTGGTTTCGTGCGACAGACTGCAATGCCCGAAAATTGAGCCATTTTTAATTTTATTTGCTTTTTGCTTTTATTATTTATTTGCTTTTCAAATGAACATAGCTTGTATGTTCAGCATATTTGCCTATTCTCATGGCTGTATTTTGTTCTTAGTGGCGTTTCCTAAAAAAAATCCTGGAATTTACGGTTGCCTACTGGGGTTTCTTTTTGGTAAAGTCTTTTTAATATGATAAGACATTTTCCGGAATAGGTAATGGGGTAACTGTCCGATTGGAATTTTGACCTTATTCCTTGGTCCGGACAGAGTTCAGTTGTTCTACCTGTGGCATTGCCGCAATCCGTAGAAATGACGTTCCTCCTACTAGCGCTCTTCCGTAGTCGCCTTCGTGACTGGGTCGTGTCTGCCGAGGGAGAGTTGCAGCTACTGGCGCAGCTGCTCTAATCTGTTGGGATGAGCGCGTTGGTCAGATAAGGAGCAGGTGCGTGTGCATACCATTTCCGTCAAATTATGGTCGCAGCTGCGGGACGGCTGTCAAGCACACAGAAGAGCTGGACTGGCTTGAGCGGTATATCACTGTCAGTGTATCATTGCAAGAGATTCCCTTTAGCTGAATAATCCACACATGAACTTTATTTTGCACCAATGTCCTTTAATGCTCAGCTATTGGTAAATTTGATTATGCATTATGATAGGTCTAGTTTTTTTTTGTTTTTTTTTTTTTTCTCCTTTTTGTGTCGTCCTGGCGTTTTTTGGTACCTTGAAGAGCCGAAAATTGGTTTGGTCAATTGCATGTTTCTTCGAGATGGCTGACAACTTATCAAATACTTGCTTTCCCTACCTGTCTGCAGCTGACATCAGCCTGGCAGAGTGGGGGCGAAAGGCCATCAACATCGCGGAGAATGAGATGCCTGGTTTGATGAAGATGAGAGAGATGTATGGCCAGTCCAAGCCACTGAAGGGCGCCCGTATTGCTGGCTGCCTCCACATGACATTGCAGACTGCCGTGCTCATTGAGACTCTACAGGCACTGGGAGCAGAGGTCAGCGAGCACAGTTGGTGTAGTTTAGCCGGGTCACTTCGCTTGTGAAGCGCAGCACAAACCGAATTCACCCTCGGCTGACTAGTAATGTGTTTGTGTTTGAGTGCGTGAGAGGCCAAAGTTAAAATCTCACATGTCCCTGGTGTGCATGGAGCTGGCCGTCGGTGTGTCAGCTCTCCCAGAGGGCGAGCACTAAGGGAGGTGCTGCTCAGTCCCTCAGTTTTACAAACTGTATTAGCTGGCAGGCTATTCCCAGGGACCTCGCAGTTGGTGTTTCTTACAAGATAAATGGCAGTGTCTGCATTACCTGTGACCTGGGCAGTGGATGATTTTCTGGGTCTTTGTGTTGTCTGCCGAATTAAATTTCCAAATCCATGCAAGACAAATGATGATTGTGTGACTTGTCTTGCAATTTAAGCAATGTTGGTTGTAAAAATGAACACAAAAGTAAAAACGAAACAGATTGTTTACTCATTGAAAAGGAATTCCTCTGGATGATCTTATTTTGGTTGGGGTCAGAAAGAAGAACTGAAATGCTGGTGAGACCGTGGTATATTCATTTTCTTTTTCCTAATCTTTATGTGAAATACAGTCTGTCTGTGCTGCTGCAATTTTAGTGTGTGTAAAATTTCTCCTCGCACTGGGCATGTTCCCTGCTGAAGAATTTAGGTAAATAAGAAATCAAACCTTGTTTTAGGGCACTGCTTACCTGTCCCCAATGTCATGTATCTGGAGGTATGTGAAGTAGTGGAAGAGTAAATTTTATAAACAAATGATACCTAAAATTCACATCACTGTTATTGCAGCAATTTTACCCCATGTTCAGAGTTTAATATCTTTTTGTATTTTACCAGCTCTTAGGTTTGGTTTGTGATCTGTAACTTTGTGCAGTCTTCAGCCTACACATTGTACGAAATGCACTCTGGTGGCATAGTGCGGTGTCCTTAGTCTGAGCTCCAGTGGTGTTTAAATTTTTGAAAAGACTGTATAATGTGAATGTCCTGGCCTTGGAAAATTCCCATTCTTTGTTTTCGTCAGGCCAGTGGCATAATGTTTGTGTTTTCCAACCCTTCAATACTCCCATTCTTGTAAATGCGATGTCTCCGTAATGCCTTGATAGAATTTCTTCAACTTGGGCTCAAACATCCAATTTGACTCAAGGATGAACTGATTAGAATGTGGTGGTCAGGGTCACTGTACCCTGACAACAAAACCTGTTTTTTGGCCACAAATCTGGAATTTCTGCGTTGTGACCAAATTTCTCTTGAATATCTAACAGGATAAAATGATGCAAGTGATAAACAACGACATGACAGTCATGAGAAAATAATTGTACACATAAGTAGTTTAATTCAGCCCTAGGCAAAGTGAAGGGCTATTAAGTGTGCAGTTATTTTTATGTAATTACAGGTGTGGTCTTTGTTTTACCTATACCATGGTTAATGCTCACATTTATTTGCTGAAGACTTAATTTTTGTGTTTTTGTCCAAATTTTGCCTCAAATACAAGCTATTTATTTCTTCTACTATCAACTTTTGTTGCCTCAACGGCTGAAAGTTTTGTTGCTGTGTACTAGGTTGCAATCATTAGTATTATTTTGTTTCAATGCTGCAAAAGAGCTGTTGATGCTAATTATATCCCAGAAATACAAGTTTTTGGGATATCATGGTTTCGCCCCACCCATTGCATCCGCAGATTTTGGCCATTAGCGCGAAAACTCACAAAATACTTTTATTGGGTTCTCATTTTAAGCATATGGGTAGATATGGTAGAGAGGATGAACTGATTAGGTTTTGGGCAAGTATGCTCTCCTAGGTTTGGAGAATCTTTGAAAATAATAGTCATAATTAAGCGGTGTCATTTGTTTATGCCCTAACTTCACAAACTAGTTTGCAGTACCAGTGATTGCTTTTGAGCTAGCTTGCTAGCTAGCCAACGTCCCAAAAATGTGAAAATGCAGTTTGGACGCACACAAGCTAGCTAAGATGGTAAAGCCATGGCCAAAATCATATCGCAGAAACAGGATTTTCCACAGTTAAGGTTATTGTGAAAGAGTGGTTTTTAAATCCATCGACTCTCAGCAGAAGGTGTAGATCTTTCGCCATTATTGCCTTGCAGTTCCCTATAATATTTGTCATTTTTCCCAAGTTATGCCTGTAATGCAGCTCATAGCAATTTGTAATATTATATCAATGGTTTGCACCATGCACGTGCACATTTGCAACAGAGCAACAAAATGAAGTTGGGCTTTCTGACACGGTCATTAACTGACATAATTTAGCAGGTAAATTAACACATTCTCCTTATTTTAGCTGTAAGTGGACTCTGGAGTCCTGCATGCATTTAACCGTGGGTTACACATAACATGGACGGAACTCTGTAAACTCATTGTAAAATTACAAATAAAATTACTGGCAAAAAGGTGCAAGTTTATAACCGTGCACTCGCAGAAACCGAAACTGCCGCAGTTTCATTTCCATACTTAGGTTTTTAGTCTTCTCCATTGATCCCAGGTGGAGTCAAGCAGTATCATCCTGTTATCTATTTTATCAAGGCAAAGGTGGACTAAATGAAGACGACAAGTCTGTACCGGTACGCGGTATGAAGGAATGAAGTTGTTCCAATCTTTTTATAAACGAAACATACAAATTCATAAATGGATATCACGGATACAATCTGTCTTGTGAGTATAACGGATTTTATCCGTTTTATGCATAAAGCGGATTTCACTCATAACTGACAAAATGAGCTGGTCCAATTGAATCTGTAATATGCTGGTTTTACTGTTTCTGTACTTAAGTTTGCATTAACCCTGGCAGCAGTTTAAAGGGAAGACTCTCCACTGGACAGCTAGCTATATAAAATGTGAAAATTGCTAAAGTGAAGCCAGGGTAACGTTAGGGACTTGGTTAATTGTTTTTAATATAGGCTTACTGTGGCAGGTGCTGCTGATGGATTACAAGTGCCTATAACGTGATGTTCCTTAACATATTGCTCTTTAGAGAGTCAATGTATATATCTGGGGGTTGAAACAAATAAAATGGAAAATGACAGAGTTGTGAGGATGCTCTTTGGAATGTCAAATATTACCAGCAGTAATGAAGCAGTGTGGGGTACGCAGAAACCACGTGACTGAAAACTATGAATTGATAATTGGAAAACGCGTAAATAAAGGAAAATGATTGAGGTCTAATTCTTGTCACAAAGGGAAGTTTGTGGGGTGTACTCTGACCGGCTCAATACTACCTGAGGTCAATTAATCGATGACGCAGCATCAGAGCAATTTCGCAGCGCCGCTATGCGGATTCACCAGTGCCTAGCTAAGGGCATGGCAAGAGCCAGCCTACTTACTGACTTGAACCGAACGCTGCATCATCGCGCTATATAACCGCCTTATTTTTCACAAACGAGGCAGCCTTCCTCACGTTATTTTGACCTCCCCAATATGACTGTGGAAAAGATGTATCCGGGATGAGCCAATGAGAGATCTAGTTATAATATATGGGGCCTGCAGCGAGACAGCGATAATTTCATTGGTCAACACGGGACCTGGAATTCTATTGGTTGGAGATTTTTGATAGGAATATACTGCAAAACCATTCCAGACAACCACCATTCCAGACGGGCAACTGATTTTCATTGAAGAGCTTGTCCGCAGACAACCAGTCAAAAAATTGATTTGTTGTTCACTGTCCACTGTGTCATAGCTGGACTTGAGCGGTCTTTGGCCTTTTGCTTTTTCTCATTGTCTAAATGGGCATACTCAGCATAGACCTAGTTATTAGAATCTTTGCTATGTCGGTAAACTCCAAATGTTTTGTATCTGTTATTGCCTTTTGATGTTTGTTACTTAGTGACACTCTGTCTCTTAAATTTAGCCAGAAATGAAAATGTGGTAAATAAATACAAACTGTCAAAATGCTAACATCTTTGGGACAACTTAGAATGTCCTTTGACCAATCTCGATTGAGTGTTTTAAAGGCCTGTGGTACAAGATGTGATAACACTAAATACTCAAAAGGTGAACTTCACTGTTAAATTATAATGTTCAGCTAGAACACCTTTTATGGCCATTATTGAATGGACCCCATAGTACTCTTGTGAGTCCACACCCTTCCTCTCCCTGGATGAGAACCGGGACAGGGTCCTCCTGTTCCCCTGGGGGTCCACCGTAAGCTGATTGGTTTTTCTGATATTGAGCTATCGGTGATGGTCATTGCACCATGTGATGGAGCCGTCAAACAGTCCTCAGTAGTCTCCAAGTGACCTCACTGTGCTTTTTTTTTTTTTTTTTGCAGAAATCCTATGTAGTAGTAACTTCAATTTCACTAAAACATGGATTTTTAAAGACATTCCTTCCCTCTGTCGTCCTGGTTAGGTCCAGTGGTCCAGCTGTAACATTTTCTCCACTCAAGACCATGCTGCTGCTGCTATTGCCAAGGCCGGAGTTCCAGGTGACTCAGTAAAAGTGATTAAATGTGTTGTGTTGTTTGCGCTTTGGCTCCTGACCCTAGATTTGGCTGGTTTGGTCTGGTCACTGCAGAGCCACGTATCCCTGAGGGAGTGGCTGAGCTCAGCTCATGCTAATGTCCTTGGTCTGCCACTGAAAACCTGCTGGAAGAGGTGGAGTTTTAAATGGTTTCATGAGCCAATAGTAAGATATTCTCTCCAGAAATGGTAGAAAGAACTCTGACGGCAGCTATACTTGTGCTCCTGTTAAATAGTGTCATGGTACGGTATTGAGTTTGTTCAATCTTGTGTAACATCATCTTCTGACAGTTTAAGTATGAGTAGATGGTGAATATAAAAATTTGCTAAATCATGTATACTGATAGCGATTAAATTGGCAATAAAGTATCTAAAGGAGGAGAAAAAAAAATTTAAAGACTATGGTAAATGGTTCTTTTTAATTAAAATTAGTGAGGCCAGGCAGCGTAGTTTGTTTGGAAAGTGTGAATAGTAACTATTGAGGCAGAGCTGCAAGCCTGGAATGTTAAAAATTTTGATTTACTTAAAGGGGTCCCTTTTTTTTTTTTTTTTTCTTTGGGGGGGGGGGGGGGGGGGGGTGTCAAAGTGTAAAAACTCATGTTCTCTTTGGCTGCTCAATATGTGACATTCGTTGCCATTTTTCTCAGAGGATCTGTGGGGACCAAAATTTCTGTCTGATTTAAATAATTGAACAACAGGAGGCAGATTGAGACTGATGAGCTTTGATTTGCTGTGGGGAAATGTTATTTGATCTCGGGTGGTGAAGATTAACCCGAAGTTTGGCATGAGGGGTGAGGTGTACCAGGTGAAATGAGGGCAATGCTCGTCCTTTGACCCTTTTATTGAATCCTCCTCTGTCAGACTCCACAACTCGCTGTGTACGCGCATATGCCCTAGAGCCGTCACAGTTCTGTCTTTTTATGTTGATTATATTCCAAATTTGTAAAAATAAGTTCAGTAACAATGGCTTATCTGACTGTTCCAAGGCATTTTTTATTTATTTATTTACAGGCCCCTTTGAGCTTGCATTGAAGCTCAGAATGTGTTATTTGTTTTGGAGTGTTGCCGTTCTCCTCAGAAGTGGTTGGGATTGAGTACAGGCCTGTTTGCAAATGTCGACACACATATACTGCATGCTGAAAATTATTGGGACTCCTAGCTATTCTATCTATGGGAAAGTTCTTAACATCTCATTCTAAATCCAGAGGCATTAATATGGTGTTGGTCCCCCTTTGCAGCTGTAACGGCGTCCACTTTTCTGGTATGGCTTTCCGCAAGATTTGAGTGTGTATAGGAATTGTCCATTCATCCAGAAGAACATTTGTGTGGCCAGGCACTGATATTGCACTGGGTCGCAATCTCCATTCTAGTTCCTTCCAAAAGTGTTCAATGGGGCTGAGGGCAGGACTCTGTGCCGGCCAGTAAAGATCTTCTGCACCAAAGTCTTCAATCCATGCCTTTATGGGCCTTGCTTTGTGCACTGGGGCACAGTCATGCTGGAACAGAAAAGGGCCTTCCCCAAGCTGTTCCCACATGGATGTGTTAATTCTATTTAAACCTGGTACGCCTGCATAGTTGCAGACAAGGCTTGGGCAATACTGATGTTATTAGTGTTCTACTTTTTGAAGGATTTGACTCTCGTGGTCCGGACATTTCCAATTACTCGGGAGCATTGTAAAGTCCAAATTCAAAAAGTAAAAATTTATTGAAAAATGATGGATGCAATCATTCGAAATTCCACAACGTATTTTTGTCTAACAAAATATTCTGTATTGGTCCATATTTAATGGCGATTCCCTTTCAAAGCCAGATTTTTCCTGCGGTTAATAACTGCTTGCTTGCTTGCCTCATGCTCGCAAGTAGTGTTACTGGATTAGCCTGCTGCTTGCCCGTATTTATGCTGAGGAAACTGACAAGCTACTTTCTTTAAAGAAAGTTGATATAATTTTAAAAAATTATGCGATGAATGACTTTATTCAAATTGAGGATTTTGTGCGAGGATTTATTTTATTTTTGACATGGCTCATAAAATGCCACATAATAGACTTACTAGTAACACTGTTCTGCACCAGAGTTTCATAGGGTTCGACACGAAAATTGTTCCATTTTTAATGAAGAAAAAAAGAATGTTGAAACAGGAGATGGAATTCAGAGAAAGTTTTGGATTGATTCGTAATGTGCATAATTTCAACCTCACAATATCGCATGTATTTATAGTAGGCTATGATTTCAGTGTAGCCTATTGGTGGTCATTAATAATTTCTTAATCTTTGTATGCTTATGTATAAGTCTTGGTCATTCAGAAAATAAATTGTCTGATTGCTTGATTATCAATCTCAAACGAGGGACAGTGTTTCCCACCGGTTTGAAATTTACTAGTGGTGGTTGCTGGTAGTGGTGGTTGGTCTGTGTGCGTGCGCGTGCGCAGCAGTAATGACACTCCGTTTCCCCTACGAGTCGGCAGTTGTCTGACTCCGGCGCATCAGCTATATTAAATTTATTTATTTTTAAAGGAACAGTCCACCGTATTTTCATTATGAAATATGTTTTTCTATGAAATGAGACGAGATGATACGTACCTCTCCGAGCTTTGAGCGACCACCCAGTCAGCCAGACGCGCTGCCACTCCTGTTCGCATTTGTAGCTAAACTCATTGTGGTCAACGGTATTTTTCGGGGCTGTAGTTAGATGCGACCAAAGTCTTCCACGTTTTTCCTGTTTACATAGGTTTATATGACCAGTGACATGAGTTCGGGTTCGGGTACGCAAATCCAAACGTGGCTTTTTCTATGCTGTGGGAAGTGCGTACTTTAATGACAGGCGTAGTAACACCTTCTGCGCGCTTTGACAGCGCATTGATAGCTTCACTTCTGATTTCTTTTCTCTCCCACGACCCCCCCTACTTCCGTAAATACAAGCAACATGACTGCACTGCACTGCACTACTAGGTACACAGTCAGGAAGCCAGAGCTTGCAGAAAACTATAAGTAAGGGATAATTAATGAGAAGGTGTGCATTACACGAGCTGATTATCCCGCTTATACCATGGTCATTTGCCAGCAATATCAAATCGCAGCATTAATCTGAAACGGAGATTATGCATAACCCAACATTATGCGGACTGTAGCTTACTTGCTACCCACAATTACAATGAACTTATGACGGTTTCCGAAGTCAGCGAGCTGAAATCAGTCTGCTGGCATAGCAGGTAGCTAGCGAACTGTCAACAGTTGCTGATACATGAAGTGGACACGTTAGCTTCATTTGTAACCATACACAGTTACAATCGTTTAATGAATAAAGCCTGATTACTTCACTGCTACAATATTTACGGTCACTATCGCTTGAGTACCCATTGTTAACCGCCCCGCAGGACGCACTTATATGACGCCGCTAAATTTAGTGGAAATAAATGAGCTGCTATGTTTCTGTTGTACCCAGTCAAATATCAGCTCTAACATTGCTATGGTTTCAAGTTGGGTAGTGCATGAATTTCGAATGGTGAAACGACCATAGCCGAACTACCTGTGCGGTTCCATGGTTTTAATGCATACCTGCCAGCTGCCAGCCAATTAGAAAAAATTAGAAAAAAGTATTCACCCAGACCATGGTATTAAAGAAAATAATCAAGTGTGCTACTATGGAACATTTTCAAATGGAGGACATAGATGCCGACGACTGGCTTGTGGCGGAGCCGGAGCCATATCTATTTGAACCGGAATATACTGAGGAGGAGCTAGCCGAAATGGACCGTGAGAGGGAAGAAGAAACAGACGAAGATGAATCGTATGTGAAGAAGTGAAGTGAAGGTTCGCAAGCTACGTGCTTTGCCAGCAGACTGATTTCACTTCGCTGACTCGTACTCAAGCGATAATGATCGTAAATATTGTAGCAGCGAAAATCAGGCTTTATCCATTAAAAGATTGTAATTGAGTACAGTTACAAATGAAGCTAACGTGTCCACTTCATGTATCAGCGACTGCTGACAGTTCGCTAGCTACGTGCTATGCCAGCAGACTGATTTTAGCTCGCTGACTGCGGAAACCGTCATGAGTTCATTGTAATTGTGGGTAGCAAGTAAGCTACAGTCTGCATAATCGCGCATAATGTTGGGTTATGCATAATCTCCGTTTCAGATTAATGCTGCAATTTGATATTGCTGGCAAATGACCATGGTATAAGCAGGATAATCAACTCGAAGGTGAGCATTCCACGGTTTTAATGCTCTTCGCGGAGGCAACCACCCTACGCTTCGCGTCGGATGGTTATTTTATTTGCCTCCGCGTCGTGCATTAAAACCGTGGAATGCACACCTCATTAATTATCCCCTACTTATAATTTTCTGCAAGCTCTGGCTTCCTGACTGTGTACCTAGTAGTGCAGTGCAGTGCAGTCACGTTGGTTGTATTTACGGAAGTAGGGGGGGTCGTGGGAGAGAAAAGAAATCCGAAGTGAAGCTATCAATGCGCTGTCAAAGCGCGCAGAAGGTGTTACTACGCCTGTCATTATAGTACGCACTTCCCACAGCATAGAAAAAGCCGCGTTTGGATTTGCGTACCTGAACCCGAACTCATGTCACTGGTCATATAAACCTATGTAAACAGGAAAAACGTGGAAGACTTTGGTCGCATCTAACTACAGCCCCGAAAAATACCGTTGACCACAATGAGTTTAGCTACAAATGCTAACGGGAGTGGCAGCGCGTCTGGCTGACTGGGTGGTCGCTCAAAGCTCGGAGAGGTACGCATCATCTCGTCTCATTTCATAGAAAAACATATTTCATTATGAATATACGGTGGACTGTTCCTTTAAGAAACTTTCGTTCAGTAATCCCAATACTGTTTTCCATCCTAGGACAAAATGTTCTTCAGTAATGATTAAACATGAACAAACTGACACACACATGCATCAGCTATTATTTCACCACGTTGCATCATAATTTGAATGCACATAATTCACTATGACTGTGAAAAGAAATATTGCAGGCTATTTAAAGGTTATAGAAGTTAAGCTAACGTAAGATGACAAATGACAATGTTTAGGACCCTGCAATCCCTGGCATCAGTGGTCTTGTCTACACCACAAAAAGCTCTTCCCACAGATCTTTTGTAGCACCGAAGAGATGTGTTGCTCGAACCCTCGGTGCAGATGAATTTGACAAAGGCTGCTCACATTTTCGCGTTCATTTGCCTCTTTACATTGACTTTGAATGTAATCTGGATGCGCAAATATTTTCTTTAGCGTTCAATGGAAACGTGGCTTTACGAACAGCATTTCAGTCAAATTATGCCGATTTCCGAGAAATTCCGCGTTTATCAATGGATTTCATTTTTATTGGCCAACTCCGCGATTCCTTGTTCGCGGAAATCATACGGCCATAAATATGTAATGAAGTAGAATGATACAGGAAAAAAGTATTGAGCCTCATGCTGAAAATATCTAAATATTTGAATTTGTGATTTCCCATTAAAAATATGTTTACTAAATAAAATGTTGATGGATTTAATTCTTTGTTCCCCCACTGTGCATATGTCAAAACAAGTAGCCTAATTCAACCCACCAACATGAACTAAACAGAAATCAATTAATGAATTCAGGCAACATACTGACCTGAAATGATCCTCATATTACATGTAGTTTTGTATGAGGTCCACTTTTGACAAACAGGATCTTCCTGTCCTGGGAGGAGTTTCCTTGTCTGGATCTCCAATCATGAAATATTGTTTGTCTCGTTGGAGGTAACTGCCTTTGGACCCAGGACACTGAGGGCCCCGAACACTTAAATGTCCTGAAACCTGCACTCACGTTGGGTCTCCAGGCTACTGATGTAAGATTTAAGGACCTGGAATCACATGCTTTTTTTTCAGTTGAAGGAAAATAATACCGTACTCATAACATAAGAAGATAACATCTCAGATGAATCTGGCCCACAGGTCTTCCTGGGGTTGCTCCTGGTTTCCTCGTCCCTTACAGCTCCTCTCCTCCTCCACCGGTGATCCTAAAGCAGTGCTCTCCAAATCTGGCCCTCGAATCCAAATAGTCCTGGTTTTCCTGCCTTCCAGGCAATTAAATGAATAATTAATGCTGCTGATTGGCCAGATTGTTATTTCACCTGACTCCCAAGTGAAGGGACAGTGGAAAACTAGCAGTTCTTGGCCCTCGAGGACCGTGATTTGAGGAGCCCTGTCCTAAAGGCTTCAAGTCCCTCTGGGTCTTTGGGAAGGGGAGCATGGAATAATCTTGGAAGTGGGGTCGCTCCTGCCTCCGAAATGCTCCTTTAGAGTAGCAAGTGTGACTGGAACCTGAATGTGGAAAATCCCAGCAATGTTGCAGATCACATAAGCAAATATCTGGGAACATCACTCCTCATCAAATGCACCCTTTTGTAGTACACCTGCTCCTTTATGTGTGAAGTTTGCATTTGCAATCTGAAACACCTTTGACTGCATTAAAATATGTGGTTACACATCTGCCTGAAGGTCGAGGGCAGCTAAACATCAGTATGTGGCACAGAATGTATACAGGCCTTCGGCCGCTGGGCATTTCCTTGTGCTCGCCGCCTCTGCAAGAGCAGCCTGCACAGATGGCGGGTTCTACTGGAGGTTTCGTATGGGGAGATCCTGAGATGACCACTTTGTATCTTTCACTTCCCACCAAAAAGTAGAAACGCTGGCAAGTATAAAATAAATAGCACTACAATAGTAGTACTAAAATTGGTAAAAATGCACCTTAACTTTCAAGTCGCTCAGCCCGTGAGTGGTGGCGGCAGATCTTGGTGTGGCTGACCGATTTGTGCTGTTCCTGGAGAACACGTGCAGTTCCTGTTGGCGTTTCCTTAAGGTGGCCAAATATTTGACAGTGGTGCTGCTCTGTGAACAGCACATGCTACAGAAACCAGCTTTGGAAAGCTGTCTGGCAGCGAAACGGCTGCATCATTCAGAGGACCTCTGTTTAAGATGTGAATTTATTGTTGGACATGTAATTTTCCTAATTTTGCACAATCCATCGGATTAAACAAGTCCATACCCGTCACCACCGCTGTTCTGTCTGTTCCCAGTGCATAGAGCCTGTCTACTGTTGGCTCTTTTTTTCTGGAGTACAGTCTTGATTGCTGCAACGATGCAGTCAGCTTTCCCATCTTCCACAGTTACCAGGTCAAGAAAATGAGGACACACACACCTGTCTTTTTCCAGGTATCCAAAATAATATTATAGGGTGTCACACATTAATATGTATCAACCAAGCCAACATCATTATTTAACCACACAGAATCCCTTCAGAAATACCCCACCTAACATGCATATCAAGCTGGTGGCTTATGGACACACCTGTTGAGCAATCAGTCTAGAGGTTGATGAAACAAGATGACCTTACCACTTCCAGAATATACTACCAGTCATGTTTTTGCACACCCCAATATTTTCTGTAATTGTTACATTTTTTTCTACTTGTGTTCGTGTAATATTGCTTGTATAACAGAAATGTCGGAAAACTGAAGCCCAAAATATATAAACCATTTATATGACAAAACAAATTGAGAAAAACCAGGATCAGTCATTTTGTCAATATTAATGCAGATCAGTAACAATGGTCTTATCCAGTGCTTTTCAAACCTCTCCTGGGGCCTATTGCACAAAGGTGGATTACGGGATTAGCCTGATCTCAGGCCCTATTTCAGTTGCACAGAGCATTTGGGAGAAGCCATGGCACTAGTTACTATGGAAACAAAGTCTGTGGAGCTGGCGAGCTCCAGAGCTGGCTTACCAACAGCCTAAGCTCCTTCCTCCAGCCAATTTCACCTCTCCTCATTCAGCGGTTGCCCTAATTCAACACACCTGATTCAGGTCATTGGCAGCGCATCAAGATCTGTTACTGGGAAAGCAGGTGTGGTTTGCTTTGGCTGGAGTGATAACCTTCAGGGCCCGGTTGTTCAAAACTTGGTTATTTTTATACGCCCGTCTTGACGGGACGTATTATGTCATCACCCCCGTCCGTCTGTTGTCTGTTAGCAATATCTTGTCCGGGGCATAACTCCTGAGCCGCTTGAGCTACATTCGTGATACGTCACATACACATGCACCATCACTAGGCGCTGTGTCGCGCACCATGATTTCGTTCCCCCGGTCAAGGTCACTGGCAAAGGTCAAAGGTCACATGGGGCCCAGATGGGGCTTGTTCGGAGCATAACTTCTCAACCGCTTCAGATACATCCATGGTATTTCACACACACGTGTACCATCACTGAGCGGAGTGTCGCGTACCATGTTTACGGCCCTCCCTCCAAGGTCAAGGTCACGGACAAAGGTCAAAGCTCACATGGAGCTGTTGTCTGTTGGATATTGGTATCATGTTGTCTGTCCACTTCCTGATCCATGTTCATGACGGGCGTATTATGCACAGTTGGCGGTGCTCTTCTTGTTTAACCTGCCGTTAAGTGCACTTAACTGACTTAACTTTAACAGAGCTGTTATCTTGTTCAGAACTCTTAACTTTTACAGGGTTTTAGGTGCATTAACTGTAACGTCAAGTTAAGGACCACTGCTAACTTTTTAACAGTGTGATTAACTCTCAAAATGGCGTTAATTGCTTACGATGCTTTCATGACGCCAGTTCAGCAAAGAGGATTGGGTGTATCGTGGACTGGACTTTGATATTGGAGCTTACTCTAATGAAGAGTTACATATTCACTATTGATTTGGTAGAGCATCGATTGCTTACCTTTGCAATATTTTACAAGGTGATTTGCAGCGTCCAACAAGCAGGGGTCACGCACTGAATTAAACAATTGATTTTACTTAAGTAATCATTAATAAATATTGGTAAAACATAATATAAGATGGATCTGAAGCGCCCTTAATATCCCATAATTTTGACTGACTTGCATTTCCCATCGTATCCATACAGTTTAAAGTGCTAAGTGTGCAATAAAATAGATGTGACAATAATGGAACACACAGTCCAATTATTTCCATATAATTTAAATGGTGACTTATGAAACAGTGAAACTGATATTTCCTCAATCAATACCCAAAAAAAAAAAAAGTTTCCTCTCCTTTTTTCCTGCTTTGATAAAACATTAGGCCTACGCCTTTTGTTTGGGGGGGGGGGTAGGGGTAGGGCTGGGCGATATGGACAAAATCTAATATCCCGATATCTGTGACCGAATACGATATCGATATTTTGCCGATATTATCGGGACAAATGTTGGTGCTTTTGCAAAATATTTACACAATAATATTTTTTATAACCATTTATTGGTAATGTTGACGTAACGTAACGCTGTTAACTTTGATGGTGATGTTGGCAAATTGCATGAATAACCATGTTTTCAACAACGCATATTTAATGTTTGGTTAGCTAATGGTCAGTTAAATATTTAACCGGCCATTAGGAGTTAACCAGAGGTTAAAATATCTAAGTTTTGAGCTACCGGGCCCAGGATGGTAGCTCTGCAGGAACAGGGTTGGGGAGCCAAGGCCTATACCAAGGGCACAGAATCAATTAATTATATGGCCATACATGGTTAATAGGTTGCAAAATTTTAATATACATCAAGTAGTGCAACCTGCCCTTTACCTGATGCAATTAAGATATGCTTCTTCATACTGTTCTGGTGTGGCTCTGAGGAGATGTGGTATTCTGAGGAGATGTCTGCTGAGTAAATGTGTGCAAAATTAAGTAGCCTAACCTTTACTATTAAAGTGGGTGTGTCTTTCAATTTGCCATAGACAGAATCTTCAATTGGCTAATAATGTATTATAATATTAAGCCAGGACCACTTTCTTGCGTGTTGTGTAGCGCACATGCTCTGTGGTTATGATGCATATGGTTACTACTTGTTTGTTTCAGTACTCATTTGCACCGTTTGCACCATTATCCCTCCTCCACCACAGTTGAATGCACGGAGCTCTAGAATGATCCATTCTTCCGTAACTGTTTGTAAATGTAGACTACATGGCTTGGTACTTGATTTTATACACCAGTGGCAATGGGTCTGAATAAAATACCAAATTCAATGATTAAGAGGTGTGTCCCAATACTCTTGTCCATATAGTGCATATGTGACCCTTTAGCAATTTTAGCAAAGGGCAAGACCATTCTGATTTCTGTGTTCATTCCAGTGTACGCATGGAAAGGGGAGACCGATGAGGAGTACATCTGGTGCATAGAACAGACCATCCACTTCAAAGATGGCCAACCCCTCAACATGATCCTGGATGATGGCGGTGATCTCACCAACCTGGTTCACCAGAAACACCCCAAGCTGCTGGCTGGTAATTTCCAAGATAATACATTCCTCTGCATTGCATTAATCGCATTCCATAATGAAACCTTCAGCAGGCAACTCTGTTTTACGGCTTTTACCATCATTGCATATACAAAACCTCTGTACTTTATCAACAATTTTAAAAGCAGTGTTTCCCAGCCCACACCTCAGGGCACAGCAGCCAGATCTGGTTGTCTATTTATTTATTTCTTTCCTGTTTGAGCACACCTGACACAAGGTCACGATTGGTTAGTTCAGGTGTGCTTAAGGTGGTGACAGACAAACTCCTTGAACTGGGCAGGCCTGTCCTGAGGACAGGCTCGGGGAAAACTGATGTGTACAAACTGTTAAACCAACTTGCTCTTTATAATTGTTCCTCCAGTCTTCTGTCTCGGTACTGGTTAGTTGATGAGAGAGTGGCCTCCCTCCATCCACATCTCTGCTTTTATACCACTGTTCTAAAGTCACAAAATCCTAATCTAAGTTGTCGAGCAATATTGATATGGTGCTAGTCCCCTTGTTCTGCTGCCTCGACCACTGAATTGACCCTTTTGTGTCCCCACACAGAAATTTTAGCATCATGCTATTTTTTTTTTCCTGTGTATTTTGATTGACTTGGCAGGGCTTGACATTCTGGAAAAACAGGCACTTGCCCATCGGGCCTGAAGATTTAAATATCCACTGGCCACACTTGAAATTCACTGGCCCGGATAATTGCAAACGGATTGTTCCATTGGCTAATGCAGAGCTCCCGCTGGCGCTCGTCACTACCGTCATTGACATACTTGATCCATCAGTGACTGATATAAAACAGTGGCGTCGTCTGCCCGGGGTATTCGAAGATGTAGCTTCAGTGTACTGAGGCAAGAAAGACCAATCAGAGAGGTTTATTTGGAAGACTGTGGCTATACTTACGTGACCGTAATCCATTGCAGGCTGGCTATTTTTACGTGACTTGTTCTCCCATAAGAATAGCTAGACACATGTTGATGGTTTGTATAAATCAGTGGTTCCCAAAGTGGGGGGCGCAGAGCAATTGCAGGGGGGGCGCGGGGTGCGGGAGTTCCGGACACCAACAGAAAATCATTTGCATACAGTCCATTAGCTGCCCAGAATTCTGCGATGACATCGTAAATGCCTGCCTTACTCTCAACATAACTGTTCGCCAAATCACTCATCTAGCCTGCCATTTTCATAAATAATTTATGAATGTAGTTGTTCAAATATTTGAAGCCGGTAATGTAGTCTCGCGATACCCAACTCGCCGCTTTTTATCCTGCACTGATCTGGCATATTGATAATAAAATGGTAAGTGACACCGAACAAAATCCGATGAATACAAAGCAGAAATAACCGAGATTGCATCATCTTATTCTCGATAATATGAATGCTCTGTATGCCGACAGATTATTTTTATCTAGCCCACCAACTGAACGTTACAAACATATCGGCAGGTTCGGCAAGTGGTGTTCATGAATTTTTTTTCGTACTTCGCTGTCTTTCTGCATCATAGAAACATAATTTTAAGTAGACGGCTATACTCAGGCAGAGGAGTGTGATACAGCCTTATGATTTTATACTTTAAAAGAGATTTTGCATTATTACATTTTCGTGTCCTTAATTGGAAAATAACTGTGGCCGTTTCCAAACGTGCCAATCATTTTTAATGTTCCCAGCTAGGCTGGACAAAAATCATCTGTGCAGAGCATTCATATTTTCTAGAATAAGCTGACGCGATCTCGGTTAACGTATTTTAACTTAAAAGTGCGAGGCCAGTGAAGAGAGGAAAATGTAACTGTCTCGAGACACTCCTTCAGCGGTCCGCACAAGGTTACTGATTGGCTGTATGCAAGTAAGTTTCTGTTGGTGTCCGGAAAATGCATAAATAGCAATGTTGTTGTATATTAAAAAAAAAAAATAAACCTGTTACACTGAACATAATTACACAGTTAAGGTGCTTGGAAACAGTTACACTTAAAATAATTACACCGTGGTTGTTTGTTATTTTGCTATTTCCAATTCTAAAAGTAGCCTAGTTTTAGTTTATGACAATCTACAGTTTATGACCGTTTACTTACATTTTTTCCAAAAAGGTTGAGGTTTATATAAATTACAATGAGTGAAATAAACTGCAATGGTCTCTGAAAACAAAATGTGCGTATGTATTACCTATTTTTTTGGGGGGGGGGGGGGGGGTGCGCAAAAATTTTTTTTATGTACCAAAGGGGGGCCCAGCAGAAAAAGTTTGGGAACCACTGGTATAACTGATGCTCGAGTAATGTGCATATGTATGATTTATTTCTTTATTTATTTTTAACGAGAGTTCTATCTGATTAACAGCCTGGTTCCTGATGCTACCATGACATTGCCCAACCTTGGTGAAGCAAGTATAGGCACTGAGCAACAAAAGAAATGCAAGTTAATTAACCCATTTAAACCGAGACAGCATGCATGCATTTTAACCTTTAAAACTAGGGATGCTGTTACGCATTTCTACCCTTCAGGCTGGGAAAGCGGATACGTCATTTTTTTGTTTTCATTACTTTTCCGACCATTTCCGAGCTCATAGCTGTTCTTTTAATGGCACTTTATACTAGGGCAGATGCCATAGTAGCACTTCAAGACACTTTATTTTTTATATTTTTATGTTTAATTTTTATTTTTTTGAATGGACACTTTATCATGCCTGCCACCCAGTAGCGGAGCTACGGGGGGGCAAAGACAAGTCACTTTTAGTCCTGGCCAGATCTCAATCATTTTCCTTTATTGACGTCTTATCCAATTATCGTAATTGGCAACTGAAGACACGGTTTCTCACCATATGCTATCTAACAGCGATGAAATCATGGGCTAAATTCAGTGCAGAAAAATAATTTACTTACACTGCCCGGCCAAAAAAAAAGTCGCACACTCAAATATTTATTTGGAACCCCTGTAGCTTTGTTTACAGTGCATATTCGTCTTTCATTGTTTTAACAACTATATGCAATGCCAGAACATCAGCCTTGTCGCTTGCGTGCAGTGCTTACTCCAGATTCTCTAAACCTTTTGACGATATTACGGACCGTTGATGATGAAATCCCTGAATTTCTTGCAATAGCTCGTTGAGGAATGTTGTTTTTAAACTGTTCGACAATCAGCTCACGCATTTGTTCACTAAGTGGTGACCCTCGCTCCATCCTTGTTTGTGAATGACTGAGCATTTCAGGGAAGCTGCTTTTATTCCCAATCATGGCACCCACCTGTTCCCAATTAGCCCGTTCACCTGTGGGATGTTCCAAATAAGTGTTTGATGAGCATTCCTCAGCTCTCTGTCTTTTTTGCCACTTGTGCCAGCTTTTTTGAAACATGTTGCAGGCATCAAATTCCAAATGAGCTAATATTTGCAAAAAATTTTACCTGTTCGAACGTTAAGTAACATGTCTTTGCAGTGTATTTAATTGAATATAGGTTGAAAAGGATTTGCAAATCATTGTATTCTGTTTTTATTTACGATTTACACAATGTGCCTACTTCACTGGTTTTGGGTTTTGTAGCTAACTTGCGTTTCTTTTGCCCCAGGGACGAGATTTCAATTTACCGGTGCCATGGTTGCGGGCTTAACCCTTCGGCCCCTTGTACAAGCTCAGCCACCAAATTGACTGTATCAGTCATACAATTTCAATCTGCGCATGCGCGAACGGGAATCGCGTCAGAATAGCCTGCCTGCAATGGATTACGGTCACGTAAGAATAGCCACGGTGTATTAGGAAAATACCTCCAAGTAGCCTACTGTCGTACTGGCTGAAAGGTCTCTGCTGGCTTCATGTGCCAAATACTGTTCTCATGCCGTCCGGTAGCGAGAGAAAAAGAATATACAGTTTTTTTTTGTTTTTTTTTTTGTTTTTTATTAACTTGTAAAATGCTAAAATCTCCAGATACGCCAGGATCAGTCAGGAGGATCTAATTAAGGAATAATTAACACTGTGTTCTTACGTGTCCGTGAGATCTCAAAAAATAATTCAGAGGCTAAAAGTTCATTCCATTTCCCCAGTAAACTTAATTTGGGTAAAAGCATCATGCTGTATTACAGGTTGACAATCTCAGCAGTCATGCCACATAATTCCCCCAAAAAATTTTATAACCTACACAAAACGCTGGCAGTGACGGCAAAAATACAAAAATCACTTGGCACAGCGCCCTCTTGAAATAGATTACTGTTTGATGATCATTTAACTGCCTTTTTCACCCGCTCAGAAAGTCTACCTTTGGTCCAGGACCCAATCCCAGCAAAACAGATTTTCCTCCTTCATCCATGGGTATCGCGCGTAATTGCTGGTGTTGAAATGCCTCACAAAAGCCTTGGTTTTTTGCATCAAATTAAGGTCTGGTGTAGGTTTTCCCAAGCTGATCAACTCTCAACTTCTGATCAACTTCTGACTGAATATTAATCTGGAAAATTTGCTAAATAAACTCAAAACGATATTCACATCTATCCCGAACCAACAACTCAGGCTAGGTGGTTTACTGCCGATTCTTTTCTTTTTTTTTTTTCCTCACTAGCTTGTGATTTGCCTGGGGGACAGCGGGAGTAACTTGTCAAAATATTAGCGATAACAAAGTCCTCCCATTCATAGGGGAAATATGATTGGATCATTTTACTGTCATTTGATTTTCCCATCTGCGTGCGACATGCTTGTAGCTAGTCAATACAAGTAAGGCAATTGGCATGAATTCCCAACGTAGCCTACAAGAGGCGCTTCCAGTAATCAAGTTACCTGGCTGTTAAGTCATAATATGAATGTCAATTCCAGTGACCAATCTAACTTTATAGTCAGTGACAATGCAGTATTTTATATCTGATAGGAAGTATTGTGCAGTAACGTCTGATGCTTCTCATGAAGATATTAGTCCAATTATTTGTGGCTAATTTGATGCCAGCAAAATTATCAATTTGCAATATCTGTATCTCCAAAGTGCAAAAATATTAGCTATCTAGTTTCCGTGATTATTTTTAACTGCGCCAACTGTGCATGTAAAACGGATGAGACTGCAAAGTGGCAGAAAAGATCGGGATCCGTCAGGCAGTTAAATAGACATTTACTATAACTAATTCCAATCCTAGCTGGCTTATATTAACTCGCTCAAGTGCGCCTTTTAACAAGTGAACGAAACAAAAATAAAATATAAAATATCTCGCCGATATAGTCTCTCAAGTCTCTGTTGCGCTGAAGAAGTCAATGCTTTCAGTTTGTTGGAGAGAACTATTGGAGCTTAGTCTTGTTATCATCAGGGGGAAAAGAATATCGGATCCAGCCTCCTTTTTTCGGCTTTTTATTTGCCAGATCGATTTTGAAAGTGGGGCCCCAATATGTTTTTGTAGAGTTTTATTAGTGAGAATTTGACATTAATATTTAATATCATGAATGCATATGCTGCTCCTACCCCTGCAACCCAGTGTGTCATCAGTGACACGACAGCCGCCATTGATGACATTCAGCAGACACGAGTAGCAGCACTTGAAACTAAACCCTAAATTTCCTTAACTGGACGTACGCTTGCGTGTTTTCATATCATCATGTTTCTCTGGGTACCTAAACATCAATCGATATTTGGAGTAAGTTGAATACAGAATTCTTAATCTCGCTGTCCAGACACAAAATATACGCTGCACACCCTAAAATGTTCCAGAACGAAAAATTTTCCTGTTGATAGTCTAAATCCACGCTGTAAACTGCCTTTTGCCATGGGGGAAGCGAATGAACTTATAACCCCACCTTCTAAATAGGATTTGTGCATCTTCTGCCCCACATAGTCAGCAAAGAGCATGTGCACTCCAAATCTCGCTTTTTCATGTCCTTAAACCGAAAGGGTCAATTGACATGGTCAATTGCGAGAAGTCATGACTGAGAAACACAGAAAAGTAACCTGGGGTGTATTTCCCAACAATGCTATAGCTGCCAACTTGCAAAGCTGCACCCTGTGATCGGATGGTTCTGCCTATGCAGCTTAGTAGCTGATATCATTAGCGACTCAGGTTTGGAAAACGCACCCTAGGCTGGCTAGCTAACATGTTAAATTAAAGCTTGTGGTGCATTCTCCATTCCCAAAGTAGAGCTGGAGCAAGCTAATGTACTACGCTGGCTTGTTCCTGGTTCTGCTTTGTGTCATAGCCAGAATAAATGCGTGCGGGTTGGTTGTTTTTTTTTTTTTTTTTTCTCCCCAAATTCTACCCCCTACCCAGTTTCCTTTCCAATGAGAATTCCACCTATAATCGTTTCAAATGCGCTTTCATGTTTTGAGGAGTTATCACGTGCACCGCCCATAAGGAAGTTGTTACTGTTCGTCCACTTCCTCGCAATAAACACTCAATGTGATCTTCATGCACAAGATATCATGCGTGCAAGATCTTACGTGGAATAATCGTAACTCCATTTTAATTTCTTGAGCTGAGATGGACGAAATAATGTTTAGTTTGAGCTGTGTTTTGCATAATTATACTGCAATAAGATGAATACATTTTTTGAAAGAGATTTTATTTGTTAGTGGCCCAACTGGACCAGTGAAATGCGAAGTGTGGTGGTCCGTACCGGCCCGGAAGGCCTAAAAAACGTCACCGGGCAATCAGATTAAAGGGAATTCTGAGCCTTGCTTGAGGTCCTCGATCTTATCCGGAAAGGACCGGTGTGGGTGCAAGCTTTCATTCCAGCTAAGCACTTACACCCCAGATTAACTAGGTCTTATACAAAGAGTCAAATTCAAACTGACGATGTATCTCTCAATATTTGCTTTCGATATTTGAAATCTAATACATTTTGGCTTAAATAACTGAATGAAACTTGAGCTGAAATGTACTATTTCATCCATGAAATGCTACGGTTAACTCAGAATTTAACAAAAACTTCGAGCATATCTGATATTTGGTTTTAATTAACTTGTTGAGAGCATTCATGTTTGGCTTTGTTAAACCTGTCTCAACGGGTCTCGGTGTTAATAACTTTGAAGCACTATTTAACAAGTTCTTCACCAGTACAATGGCCCTCATTTATCAAACGTGTGTACGCCAAATCTCCTGCAAGGATCGGGATTTATCAATCTGAACGTGAGGGAACGATCCGCAAAAATTTCACACCAGGTCTGACGAGGTGTGTGCAGATTTGAAACCAGCAATCAACATGCAGGAATGAGTGTCAAAATGAGCAATAAACCATATGCAGCGTTGCGGACGTCATGCTGTTGCTCTTATTAGTAAAATGAATAAATAGGCTAAATAGATTGATAGGCTAAATGAATGAATAAATAAATAAGGCACCTGTGTTGAGAAATTAACTAAACTTATATTTTGAGACAACCTGCTTGTCAGGCCAGACGGCCGACAGTTGCAATCAATTTGATTAAGCACAGTGCATGGCTTGGCAGATATGCAGTGTGGTATGTCAGATGCTCATCCAGTCTGATGCATACTGAACAAAACAACTGGAAAATAAGTTTGCGCGTAATTATTTTAGACAATCAAATTTATTACTAGCGCGTGCACATTCAGTCATTTTCTTTATTTTGCAGTCACTTTGACTGAGAGACCATAAGGGTTCATTACCTACCTAGCTTACTTGCGTTTCTTTTGTTGCTCAATATATATAGGCCTGCGGACACTTTGACCGTGATCACATTTTGACAATGCCAGGTCTTCTCTTGTTAGAGGAAGAAGCTTCTGTCCAACGTGAGAGGAACTTTTGACACAGAGAAGATCCCCTCCGGGAAAGTGAGGCGTGCCTGCTCGTTTTGTGTGGCACCCAATAAAATGTCATGGAGTAATACTAATAAAGGTGCAATGAAGAGTGATCTCTGCAGACTGTATTTTAAGAATTGGCTAATGCAGCTTCGATGGAGGCGGGGTGGGACTCATCCATGTCCCCACCACTTCGTATTCCCACGATGGAGTAGGAGCCCTGCTGCCACGCGCTCCTCGAACAGTGACAGCTGGAGGTTTGAGTCTGGTTGCCCTCCACCGGTTCGTGCGCTGCTACGCCTGAGTGCCATGACCCTTTTTTTTTGGTGGCAATCTTAAAATCTGACCACTTTTTTTTAACCTACATGTAAAGCATTTGGATTGTCAATGTAGGATATATAACATGAAATATCATGGATTTATACATTTTATTTATTATGGCCGATGTTATTCGCATTTATACATGTGGCCAATGCTGAATTTTTTTATTGGCCACACTTATAAGTGCGCCAGTTGATGACTGTTCCAGCGCCGGGGGGAAAAAAAAAAATCAAATGTCTGCTGCACTCCGGTTTTCCACCTCAACGGCATTTACCGCAGCAGCAATAGTTTTCCAAACTGCAGCCTTCTAGGCTCCCTTTATGCCACTTTTTAAGGCTTCCAAATAAATTTATTTTGTTTTTCTCCACCTCCGACGTGACAATTTACATTTCCTCCTCAGTGAATTCTTACTTCTTTGCCGTCTTTTGAGAGTCCATGTGGTAAAGTGGGCAGGACTATGCCTCCCGGACCTTCAATTTATAGGGGCGTGTCATGTAAATTACGATGGTTTCTGCCGCCAGATTTATCATTGCCACGCCAGTTCTACACCAAAATCACTTTTAGTAAATCAGACGTGACACCTGGCGAACGCTGATATTTACACCCAAATCTACACCAGATCCAACGCAAGTTTGAGAAATGAGGGCCAATGTAAGCACATTGGATCATTCACCACATGGGAATCGCCACCGATATGCTGCATTCACATGGATTCAGGCAGACTGTAAACAACAAACCAGATACCATTTGAATGGATAACCTGTAAAAGTTGGCATGGCCAGCAGAGAATTTTGGCAAGGGTAAAGGTAGATGGCATTGCCTTTAGGCTTGGGTGTTATCCTTTTTTTTTTTTTTTTTTTTTTTTTTTTCCTTCCTCCTCCTGACATATTAATGGAGGGTACTCTGTATATAATATTTATATTGAAAAAAGTAAGAACTTAGGTGCTGATGATGGAAATAATAGTCACAAGTGTGACATTGCTCACCTGACAGTGCTGTGCATCTAAAGCCTCATCCACACAGTGTGTTTTTAAAAGCTTTTGATGTCCAGTCACTTTCAGAGATTTCAGGGAACAGATTCACTTTTTTTTTTTGTTTTTTCCCCCAATTAACTACCCCACGCTGATTCTGTACCCCTCACGGTTTTTTACGTTTTAGTCTTTTTTTTTTTTTTTTTGGTTACATTGCATGAAACGCCTGTTCAAATCATGCAAATATTGATCATGGTGGCAAAATATTTCCTGTTTTAAGCTGTTATTTTCTACGATTTTTACCTTGTCTAAGGCCATTTCCATATCTGGCCAGTCGCTCTTTTCATTAGGCAACTGATTTTAATGTCATCAAAGTATTTTATGAACGAAAGAGGCAACAGAGATATTCAACAAAATACTGTCATACTTGCGTTTCAGTATTTTTATTTTTATAAATGCTAAAAGATATTCAGTTGTAATTTGTTATTTTCTCAAACCGCAACTTTGAAAATCGGGCTATTCCATGCCAATAGCAACCTGCGGTTGTTTGCTCTAGTTCTCAACTAGCTGCAGTTCTCTTTAGACACTCAAGATGGCAAACATACTCAGTTTTGCAGAATCTTTGTATCCATCACCTTTAAACAATTCCTAGCCTGCAAGCTGTTGCACTTAGTGACTCAGCAATCTTAAATTTTCTTTAGATATGTTGGTACAAGAAACTTTTGCGACATGAAAAGGTGGCAGTAGTTGTGTTCATGGAACCATTTGGAGATGAGTTTTGCTTTATGCTCTGGTACATTGGCATACCGAAAGTCATCATTTGAAGAAGGGTGAACTCTAGCCATAGGGGATGATGTGTGTGTTGAGCACTTCTACCTAATATAGTTTGTGGCATTCAAACAACGATTGCTTTGTAAAAAAGGGGATGTAAACTTATAACCAAAAAACAGTGGTATAAATAATCCAGGTCCAGGCACTCAAGATGGTTTGAAAAAATGTAAAAGGCCTTTAATCCATAGGGCTATGAACACATTAAAAATACACCAACGCGGATCGGTTCACGCCATCTGATTGCTACGTATCGAGAGCCGCTAGAGCATGCTGGTAAAACATTCTCCACCCCAAAATGCCGGCTCTGTCAAGAATCTGTACAGATGACCAAAGGCAGGTAAGGCCTATGGATTCAATCTGTTGAAAAATTCTGACCCGAGCACCTTTTTGCAGGAAAAATGTCTCGATTTTTATCAGATGAGGCAATGTATTTCCAACCTTCGACTCTGGTTTTGGCTTTGTTTACGCTCCATTTCCATGTTGACAATTGCATCTGATATCAGGCAAAATAAAGGCTGTATTTTTTGGCTGTGTTCGAAGGTGCCTTCACTGTGGAACAGCCCGTGATGCCTTAGCAGCCCAGGAGTGCAGCCTACCTAGGCTGGGACTTGCACTTTGGGGAAATACCCTTGCCTTACCAGGGTTTTCTGCAGATGGTGAAGAAGGCCGGTGTTCTGACAATTTGTGCTGCCTTGTCAAAAAATGCTACCGTAATACGAAGTGATCGTAAAGTCTTTTGTTTTCACCTAAATATTGCAGTATGAATCTGTAACTTTGTAACTTAGTAACTTTGTTTTGTTGGATTATTATAACATAAGCAGATGTTATAATGAGTTGGGTAAGTTTGTTTAAAGATATGTGTTACATGCCATTATCATCCAATCTGCGTGATTTAAGGAAAACCCAGCGTATACATGCAAATATGTATACGCTTATAGGTCGAAAGGCGCACTGAAAAAAGACGTATATTTATGATATTTGAAGATACTTGAGATGTGAGCAAAGAAACGGAGCCCAAGATTTTAGGTTTGCACAAGCGTAGAACCGTGAGGTAGTATATTTTGATAGGTAGCAAAATTTGACAGAACACCGTCTTCTTTGAATGAAGTACACTGATATTTTTGACTGCTTTTTCCCATCCTTTACTGTACACTAGAGAAAAACCATGTGCAATTGTGAAACATAGCAGAAGGCCACGCGCAAACACATTGGTATCGGTCGCCTTGATTAGAAACTAAACAAATAGCATGTAGCCTATCTAAATGAAACAATATGTGGGCAAGCAGTTGATAGGAGACACTATTCAAAGGTTTAGTTTTGATGAATAATTATCTTATCTCCACATCTTCCCACGACGACGGCAGGTTATTGTACAGCACTCTCCATAATTATTGGCACCCCTGGTTAAGATGTGTTCTTCAGCATCTAATAAATTCAGTTTTTTTGTAAGTGATATAGGACCACAATGAAAAAGAGGAAGATCCAACCTTTAATTCAAGTGCTTTTATTCAGTGGGAAAAAAATCCCACATTAAGAAATAATTATTTTACTTCAAATCATGCCACCATTTTTAGCACCCCTGATGTTAATACTTTGTACAACACCCTTTTGCCAGCAAAACGGCACGTCATCTTCTCTTATAATGTTTCACAAGATGGGAAAATACAAAAAGAGGAATCTTCGACCATTCCTCTTTGCACTATCTCTCTAAATCATCCAGCGACCTGGGTCCTCTCCTCTACACTGGACTTACGTTTATGACTGTGAGTGAGAAAAGGTTTTTTCCGTGCATGCCTCCCAAACAGCTTGTTGGCATGTAGATAGTGCCTGATGGTTGTTTTGGAGACTTTGTGACCCAACTTGCTGCCATTTGTTGTAATTCTTAAACCGTAAGCTTTGGAGAACTTTTTATTTCTCTTACCATCCTCCTCACTGTGCGTGGTGGCGAAATAACCTTGGGTCCTCGTCCAGGCTTGTTTACCACTGTTCCAGTTGTTTTAAACATCTTAATGATTCCTCTGACGGTAGATATGGGCAGGTGCAGGCGACTGGCTATTTTCTTGTAGCCATTGCCTGACTTGTGAAGGTCGACACACATCTGCCTTACTTGTGTGTTCCTTTGTCTTTCCCATGTGTCACATCATATTTATACCCCAGGGAAACAGGAAGCGATTAATTACTAATTAAATGTTTCTAGATACTCTGATCAACTTTGTAAACTACTGTAGAAATGACAGAAGTACTTCAACTACATTTATTTCCTAGGAATTGTTAGGGTGCCAATAATTGTGGAACAATTATTTTTCATAAAATCACCTATTTCTTTGTCAAGGATTTTTTTTCCCCTTAAAATTCACTTGAGTTGAAGGTTACATTTTTCTACAATTTTCAGTGTGAGTATGCTTCTGCAATAAAAATTGAATTTATTTTAAGGCCTTTAACACATCTTAACCAGGGGTGCCAATAATTATGGAGGGCGCTGTATATCCGTATAGTTGGCTTCTTCCCGATTTTAAAAAAAAAAAAAAAAAAAAAAAAAAAAGATGTTTGAGTAGCAACAGGTGATAGATGGCTCAGTAACATATTTAATCAACAGTTGTCAGTAATGCAGTAAATTTGAAAAGTAATGTCATTCTTTGTAAGAGATGCACAATTTGATAGGGCCTATACTTATATATCCGGTTTTACAGTTCAGCGTTGTGTTGCGTGTAATGAATAATAAGGTGGAGACCACTCCTCTCTTGCCAGCCGAAAGATTTTTATTCTGCGTGTAACACATGAATATCAGCACAGCAACTTTGCATGTCACGTTCCAGCATCAACAGCTATCCATAGCAGTACCTAATACTGAGTGTACAGCATGTCATAACATTTTCCAGTTAATGGGACTGAAAACATAGCCTCCTTTTACCTTCGATGGGGGAGGTCATTTTGAAATGGGGAGCTGAAGTACCTACGCGCAATGCATTAATGTCAGTATAGCAGCTTTGCATGTCACGTTTCTACAAGCGCACCTTTAAAGGACCAGTGTGTAATATTTTGCATGGTTTATTGGCAAAATCTGAATGCACTACCTATTCATATGTTTTTATAAGTGTATGATCACTATAAAATAAAATTTGTTCGGTTTTCGTAGCCTTATAATTATGCGTTTATATATACATATAGCAAGGGCCTTGCTTTAGAGACGTTGCCATCTTGCACCACCATGTTGGTACGGCAGCCCGACCTGACAATCCAGCCAGCTAAAGAACGTGTTTCGCGTGTATAAATCCAGTCGTGGAGGACGCCATTTCCGCAAAAGTGTTTTGGTCCTCGGAGGCCACTGTCTTTTTGCTGACGGGAGGGGTGAGCGTGAGGGAGTGAGCGCTGCAGTCTAGAATCTGAACATTTGATGTCTCTGTTTCCCCCCTATTTTACACACTGGTCCTTTAAACTAGAAATGGAAGAAATGGCAAAATGCAACGAGAAACCCCCTAATGCTCCATTAGCCTGGACTTATGATAGGTAAATTGGCATGCTTCACAAAAGTGCCATACACGATAAAATAACTCTGGAGTTTATACATTTTTATCATTGAGACAATAATGAACAAAATCTTTGACCTCTACAAATAAGTATCTTTGCCTCCGTTTAGAATTTAACAGCATTTTTACAAAACCACTGAAGAGCACTCATTTCATCTTACCTCTCCAATGCAGAGCTGAATATTGAGAATACCGCGAATTTGGAGGAAGTTACGTCACCAAAATGTCAAAGATCAAACATAATTGATTTTAAAATTCTACTGAATTAAAGAAAACTCCCCAAAACAATACATGCATAGATTAAGAGGAAAAGAATAATAATGTGTGAACAGAAATTGATTTATGGTGAAATGTAACATCCCATGTTCACGCGGGATACTCGTAAGATACCTAGAACAAAACCTGAATGATAAAGATGTTGAATTTTATTTTTAATCTCTCAATTTTTTACCGAGGTCAGAGATTGCGAGTTAAAGCTATGATGATGGCTCAAATATGCTAAACTTAATGAGAGATGCATCCTCACAGGTGGCACTGGGTTGCCTCGATCTGAGAGAATGTCGCGATTGCTAGTTTGATTATGACACTGTCGTCATCGTCATGGTCGTTACCGGGGTAGGTCAAACTATTGGATTAAACAGTGGTGCGCCCGTGAAGTGACTGACAGGCGTGTGAAATCGCGCCAGTGAGGACAACTTGACGGGCGTTTACGGGCGCCGGCGCGATCGCGCCCGTCTCATGGCATGCAATGGCTTGGCATTGTCTTCCTGAAATAAGCAGGGATGTCCCTGAAAAAGACATTACTTGGATGGCAACATATGTTGCTCCAAAACATTAATGGTGCCATCACAAATGTGCAAGTTACCCATGCCATGGGCACTAACACATTCCCATACCATCACGGATGCTGGCTTTAGAACTTTGTGCTGATAATCTGGATGGTCCTTTTCCTCTTTAGCCCGGAGGACACGACATCCATGATTTCCAAAAACAGTTTGAAATGTGGATTCGCCAGACCACAGCACACTTCATCTTTGGGCCCAAGCTCATCTTAGATGGACTGTGGCGTTTCTTGGTGCTGTTGATATATGGCTTTCGCTTTGAGTGGTAGAGTTCTAACTTGCTTTTATAGATGTAGTGGTAAGCTGTGTTAACTGACCATGGTTATCCGAAGTGTGCCTGAGCCCATCCTTTTCCAGAATGATGTTTGTTTTTATTGCAGTGCCGCTTGAGGGACCAACAGTCTCGGGCATTCAATGCTGTTTTTAAGCCTTGCCACTTTCGTGTAGAGGTTTATTCGAATTCTGAGTCTTTTGATGATGTTATGGACTGTAGATGATGAAATCCCAACATTCCTTGCAATTGCTTGTTGAGAAACGTTGTTCTTAAACTGTCAGACTATTTGCTCCTGCAGTTGTTCACAAAGTGATGAACCCCGCTCCATCCTTGCTTGTGAACGGCTGAGCCTTTTGTAGATGCTCCTTTAATACCTAATCATGACACTCACCTGTTTCCAATGAACCTGTTTACCTGTGGAACGTTTTTTGATCATTCCTCAACTTTCCCAGTCTTTTGTTGCCCCTGTCCTAGCTTTTTTGGAACGTATAGTAGGCATCAAATTCAAAATGAGTTTTCCAAAAAAAAAAAAATAATAAAGTTGATTATCAGTTTGAACATTAAACATGTGTTTTGTAGTGTACTCAAATGAATATAGGTCGAAAAGGATTTACAAATCATTGTATTCTGCTTTTATTCATATTTTACGCAACATCCCAACTGCATTGGAATTGGGATTTGCACAAAGTACATGGGTGTGGGTTAAAATTTCACATGAAGTGATTATAGTTTTTTTTTTTTCTATATAGAGCATTTTTAAGTCCTCGTAAGTTTAGTAGGTAGTCACATTCAGGTCAGGATGAAATACGCCTTTGAGCTCGGTTAAAAACTGCTGCCAAATCAATTTTATGTCCACTCCAGGTGTCACAATGTTGTTTTTGTTGAAATTTTGAACTAATACAGGCCAGATGCATACAGTTAGGTGGAAAAAATTCATAGCCTCGGGTAACTGCCCACATGGTGAACTTGTCAACCAAAAATTTGCAAAAAAGTCATTTTTTCCAGCCATGATCCTGGACTGACGGGGTCTTTAAATTAAATTTTTGATTTTCACCTGTGAAAAGATTTGTATTTGAGCAAGTATTAACACTGAGATGAGAAGGGGTAGAGCCATTTTGATGGCAGGTTCCAAAAGTCTGAGCCCCAATTACTTTGGGCAGAAATTTTTCAGACCAAAGCTCAGATTTATTTCCAAGATGTTAGCCACCAAAACCCCCTGTTTGTGAAAAAGTCGGCATGCTGCCCCCCCAGAAACGTGATAATTCGGCCCATTGGGGTTTTGCGGCAGAAAATGCATTTTTAAAGTTACCCCACAAGTTTTCAAAGGGGTTGAGATCGGGATTGAGCTGGCCACTCCATTACCTCAATCCTTATCATCCTTTAAATGAATGAGTCCATTTATCAGAACTAGCTGCATGCATTTCATTCCAGTTGGGACTGTTTTTTTTTTTTTTTTTTTTTTTTTTTGAGCACAACTACATCTACAAGTAAATTATTCCCCGCACAGAAACATTGCTACTACTAACATTAGTGGTTCATCAGGTTATTCATGTTGCACTGCTTTGTTTTTTTTTTTTTTTTTTTTTTTTTTTAAAACAAATGTATCAGAAACCCTCAGGAGTTGAAACCTAAAATAAATATTTTTTTTAACATATGGAGTGATACTTTTTAACCTTGCGAGCCCATGAGCTCATTGGATAGAAGAAGTCTGCATAAGTCTGTAAACCTCTAAATTTGATTTGCTTCTATATTGTTTCAGTGTGGCATTCTCTTTGGCAGTCGTTTGCAGTTCTGCAGGTTGTGCAGTAGGTGGCAGCATTACCTCATAGTGGCTGATTAATTCAGTTAATGCACTTTCTATAAGAAACCTGTATGGAACAAGACCCTGGTAAATACCTGGTTTTCCCAGTATTGCGGCATTCTGCAGCTTTCACAGTTTTTTTTTTTTTTTTTTTCTCTCTCTCTCTCCAACCAGCCTCAGTGCTGCCCGCTGTTTACCACCAGCAGTACCTGCTTCATTTTCTTCTTCGCTGTAAAAACTTCCACCAGGAAACTGCCCTTCCTCCATTGATTGTACCGTTTTTATTCCTGCCGCCTTGTAGGAATCAGAGGTCTCTCAGAGGAGACCACCACCGGCGTGCACAACCTCTACAAGATGCTGAACAAGGGCGAGTTGAAGGTTACCGCCATAAATGTCAACGACTCTGTCACTAAGGTGCGTGTAGCAACTGCCTGGAATAGGCTGGGCTTGTGTTGATTTTACTAATTATCTTTTATATTTCTGTCATTTTCATTATTTTCTGTGTAACTGTATAGCGCATGCAATTACTCATGCAAGCCCTCATTAGTACAGTAGGTTACAACAGTGATTTGGTATCTGGGGTTGCCCACAGCTTCTTAACTAGGGAGGGTTGTCCCTGTGACTTTGAGTCATTGAAAGCTGCTGTTGAGTTTATCCTGCCGGCTGTTGAGGTTCTTTGACAACTCCATTAAATGGCTTTGGAATGTGCTGGAAATACAGGGGGTGGGCATAATGTTGGAAGCTGAAATTGTGTTTACGGTGTCTAAACAAAAATTGTTGAAGCACCTGTTCACATCAGTCATTAATGTGAGTGGTGCTGCATGTCTCTGCTGAAGAGATTTATCCTGCAGACATTGGCTGGGTAATTGCCAATGGTTGGATGAGAATATCAGCTGAGTTCCAACTGGGCTGAATAATTTATGTCCAAATTGTGGGTGCATCCATCACAAAAATTGCTAAATTACAGCCTTGAAAAGTCCTTGAATTTCACGTGATACTGGAAAACTACTCGAATTTGAGAGAGCATCTAAAAGTTGAATAGTGCTGGAAAATTTAGAATATGTACTTGAAAATATGAAAACCGTGCTGAAATTTTTATTTTTGACTTAACGTTTCTCCATTTCGTAAGTTTAAGTATTTTAAAATGATATTTTGTTTCACACCGATCGAAATCTAGACTCTGAGTGAATAGGAAGCTTATAAGCAAGCTCACGGCTCCGAGTGTGCATGTCAGGAGAGTTTTTTGCAACTTTCGTTTCAGAGGTCAAGGCACATCAACAAATTCACGCGCTGGTGTATTTACCATGGCAGCAAACCAGTCTTACAGCAGTAGAGTACTAAAATGATGACATCACGCTGGTGTTGGAAGTAAAATTTCCCATTCATTTTACCCATAGACTGTTTTTTCAGTTCACTTTTGACTCACTTCCCATTGTTTTCAAGCCTCCATCTTTTTCGAGATTTTGCATTATACTTCCGACTAAAAACAAATATCATTTTTGTTGACCGGAATCAGCTATATTTCAAATCATTTTAATTTTTCACCACTATGCTAATCCTCTTTGTACTCTTAAACTACACGTCCCATGATCCTCCCGATTCCCAGGCTGAATGAGTTCAGGACATTTTATACGGCCAATGGTTAGAAGTCACCCGTCTCGAATTTTCCAGCACCTCGCAATAGCAATTTGCTTGCTTAATTAGTTAGCGTCTCTACGTGCTATTTGGTAACGCTTTCCTTGCTAGATATCAAGTTTTACAATTGGCACCAATTTACTTTAATAGCCAGGCATCTTTGGCCAACCTTTGTTCGCTTATAAACTCGGTAGTCGGCGAACGAGCCTATCAGCCTTGTCAAAGCAGGCCAACTTGGCCAGCGAGCTAGTTTACCGACTTTGGTAGTTGTCTAACTTTATATTTGGTGCATTTTAGTTCAATGCCAGCTTGTGAAATGTTCGCAGCTCAACGCTAGCTAAGTAGCCAAATAATGGCTCTTCACTGCTTTTATTCACTTAGCTTGAGAACTAGCTAGCTAGCTAAGCTAGTGATATTTATTGAATAATCATACTAGCTAGCTTGCTAAATAACAGTAAGTCCGTCCATCCATCCATCCATCCATCTTCTTCCGCTTATCCGAGGTCGCGTCGCGGGGGCAGCAGTCTAAGCAAGGATGCCCAGACTTCCCTCTCCCTGGACACTTCCTCCAGTTCTTTTGGGGGTATCCCAAGGCGTTCCCAGGCCAGCCGTGCAACATAATCCCTCCAACGTGTCCTGGGTCTTCCACAGGGCCTCTTCCCGAGGGGGCATGCCCGGAACACCTTCCCAGGAAGGCGTCCAGGGGGCATCCAATATAGATGCCCCAGCCACCCTAGCTGGCTCCTCTCGACGATTTACTATTTCTATCGGTTTAGCTATGTGCACAAGATGTAAGATGTAATGAGCTCACTAGCTGGCTTGCTAGCGTAGTGCTAGCTAGCTAAATGGCAAAATAACTATTAATTGGGATCCTTTCATTTCTAGGCATATAGCTAGCTAGTAGTAGCCCGCTATTTGGGAATGGGTGTACGGACAGATGGCAATGTACGGCACTGATGGGCTACCATTGTGGTACGTTATGAACGTTGGCCGAAACTGAGGTACTTCATTGGCTTGGAACAAATCATGGGGTACTCGCCCATTTGTGCAGCGGATATGTAGTTCAGAGAAGTGGACTACAAGTGCAGAAGCAAATGATTTTTGTAATTAACTTTGAATTTGATGTGATCATTTAAATCTGTATACCCTGTAGGCTAATCTCGGCGCGAGGCAGCTCTTAGAATTAGAGTTCGAGCAATGCCAGAAAGTGTCCAAACCCCATTATAAATGCCAATAGGGATTTCACATCCGACACCAGAAGCTAAGTAGCGGTGACATCATCACTTTACTAATGGGAGGCACTCCCCCCCCCTTAAAGCCTTTTTTTAAGCCTACGATGTCTAGTATATGTCCTTAAAAGGGCATATTTCCCCTTTTATCTGCTTTTTGACTCTGAATGCGATAACTTATCAGAGGTTGGGGGGTACGCATGGAAGCCTTGCCAACTAATGTTACAAAGTGCAGCGGCAATTGACGCGCTGAAATTATAATAAACAACATAAGTTGATACTTCATGAATTTGTTTGGAATTTGCAAGCAAGGAAAGTGCTCAAGAGCACTTGAGGGGTCCTTGAAAAGTAATTGAATTTTGTTGGCTCTGGGCTGTTCATACCCTGACAGAACTGAGCTCTAAAAATCACTGAAAAATTTAACCCACTCTCAAAACAATTACAGATCATCACAATCTCACCCAACTAATAGAACAGCCTACCAGAATAACTAATTACTCCAGTACAAGTATAGAGATACTTTTTACAAACCGACTGGACCGAATCCTTAAGATCCACATCCTCATAACTGGCCTCTCCGATCACAACGCAATCTTTTTTTCAAGAAAATTATCCGAAGAATGTTTCACCAATTCCTTTTTCCAACTCGTCAAGAACTAGATTTTATGAGGTCATCCCAAAAAAATCAGCAGCCTAACTTGGAAATGGCACTGAAAGAGTATGATTGCGCTGAAGTACTTTCACGTGAGGATACCGAAAGTTGCAGTGACTCACTAATCAAATCACTTCATAAGTTTATGGCACTTTTCTCCAGGAGGGGGTGCCATAAGAAAAGAAAAGGGAATTTGTTACCTTGGTTAAATATTGAAATCAAGAAAATGATGATATGCAGGGACTAATTGCTCAAGAAATCACAGAAAACTGGCTTAATTACTGATCGACAAAATTTCACCTCTATTAGAAATAAAGTCATCGGGGCCCTCCGTAAAGCAAAAGCAGAATTCTTCATGAATATGATTCAAAATGCCAATGGTAAAGGACAAATAATCTGGTAAGATATAAATAAACTAGTTTGGCGTCAGACCAGGCACATCAATACAGACCTCGAAATCAAAATCAATAATGCGTTGGTGACTGATCCTACCATCCTGGCTTCCAACCTAAATCATTTTTTTGAAAATTCTGCTCTAACAGTATATTGGCTTTTCTCACCCCCCTGCTTGTACTGATAATCCTATTACCCCTGGGTTACCAATTTTTAAAATTCAGGAAATTTCAGAATCGGACGTAGTCACTCTGATAAATGATCTGAAAAGCTCTAAAGCAAGGGATGATCAGGGATTCGACACTTCTTGAAGGTATATAAAGACTATTTGGTACGTCCTATTGCATATCATATAAATTTATCATTCCGAGAGTGTGCTGTCCCCCTAGCTTGGAAGGTGGCTGTGGTTACCCCTATTTTCAAATCTCGGGATAAAACTGATAAGTCAAATTACAGGCCTATCAGCATTCTCTCAATGATATCCAAAATTGCTGAGAAATGGGTGGCGAAAGAATTAATAGAACATCTAAATGAAGGTCGTTCCCCCCTGCACCCCATGCAGTTTGTTTTCCGCGCCCACCATTCAACTGAAACGGCTAACGCTGTGTTTTTGGAAAAGGTAAAAGGCCTGCTAGATAGGAATTCTTCTGTTGGTGCAGTTTTTTGGATTTTAAGACTGCTTTCGACACAGTTAACCATCCAGTTCTTCTGTCAAAGCTGATGCATTTCAATTTCTCAGTGCAAGCTATACATTGGTTCAAATCCTATCTTTCAAATAGACAACAATGTGTAAGGGTTGATAATGTCACAACTTCCTATCTTCATTGTCCAGTAGGGGTGCTTCAAGGCTCAATCCTTGGGCCGATTCTGTTTTCCTGTACATTAACGACCTGCCTAATTCATGTACCAGTGTAAATTTTCAAATGTATTAAGATGATGCTGTGATATTTACACATGCCAAGACCTCCCAGGAAGCCTCCCAAATTTTAACTTCAGCAATGGTTCAGGTGCAGAATTGGCTCGCAAATTCCTGTCTGCTCCTGAATGCCAAGAAAACTGTGTATGCCATTTTTTAAAAAGCCAGCAGAGACAACAAAATTGAATATATACCTGAAAGGGGATGAGCTTGGCACTGTAAAAGAATTTAAATATCAGAGTGTCACTTTTGACTCAACTTAATCCTTTTCACATGGCTCTTAAAAGATAGTGAATACAATCAAATTTAATCTACACAATTTCAGGCAGATTAGGACATCGTTAGTAGACAACGCAGCCAGGATGCATCAACAGTACAGCCCAAAAGTTTGGACACCTCCTCATTCAATGCGTTTCCTTTATTTTCATGACTATTTACATTTTAGATTCTCACTTAAGGCGTCAGAACTATGAATGAACACGTGGAATTATGTACGTATGTATCAAATAGTTGTCCAATAGGGCAATCAACCTGTGTGTATCAACCTGACTTCTGCACAACACAACTGATGGCCCCAACCCCATTGATAAGGCAAGAAATTCCACTAATTAACCCTGACAAGGCACACCTGTGAAGTGAAAACCATTTCAGGTGACTACCTCTTGAAGCTCATCAAGAGAATGCCAAGAGTGTGCAAAGCAGTAATCAGAGCAAAGGGTGGCTACTTTGAAGAAACTAGAATATAAGACATGTTTTCAGTTACAGGTATTTCACACTTTTTTGTTAAGTACATAATTCCACGTGTTCATTATTCGTTTTGATGCCTTCAGTAAGAATATACAATGTAAATAGTCGTGAAATTAATGGAAACACATTGAATGAGAAGGCGTGTTCAAACTTTTGGCCTGTACTGTACATTACATGATATTTTCGCACATTGACTATTGCGCCGTAAATTGGTCTCTTACAGGAATAACAAACCTTAAGCCTGTTGAGTCATACTATAAAAAGGCTCTGAAAGTCCTGGATAAAAAAAAAATTAAAAAAAAACATACCGTTGTCACCACTGTACCATTCTTGCTAAACACGATCTTTTACGTTTCGATAATTTAAAAAATTTTAAAATTGCTTGCTTTATGTATAAGACGCTGCATGGCCTTGCGACTCCACCACTTAATGAATTTATTAAGTTCAAATTGGATCATGGCTCGTCCACAAGGACCTCCTCAACTGTGAGGTGCCCTTAAGGCGGACCGCCTTCGGTCAAAATGTTCTGTTGGTCATTGGCTGTAAATATTGGAATAGCCTACCACTGGAACTTAGGGAGTGTCTCATTTATCTCTCCTTCAAAACTAATATGAAGGGATGGCTAAAATTGAACCAAATATGTAACCATAACAATAATCCTCCACACCTAGTCTGGCCAGTCCAACTATCTTGATTACATTCTTTGTTATAATTTGTATTTATAGACTGTTATGAATAGATACCATGTATATAACAATCTAGTTATGCACTGTATATATGCATGGTGTATGTGATGCAAGTTCCGTCCTTTTGTATGTTTTTAAGATATGGTTTTGTATGATTTTCCAACATGTATTGTACTAGTTTTTACGGTGTTTTTGTTTTGTCCTATTGTTGTGTCTCTCATATTTGTTACCCCCCCTTTCCCCTAGAGACTCTATATTTTTAACAACCACCTGCCCTAGGGACAACAGATGTAAATTAGCTTCTGGCTTCAATCTGGCATATTTACTTTTTTTAAAATAAAATTTTCATTAATGTACATTTGTCCCTGTACAAATAAAAAGTAAAGCAACTATTCCCAACTTTGTGAGCTTCACAAGGCAGATGCATGTCTGATGGTACATTATTTTTGGAAGACATTGTGCATGATTATCTCGCCACAGTGATTTTGTTGACTTTACGGTGTCCTGACCTGTCAACGATCATGTGTTTTATCTTGTTTATTATGTATAGAGTAAGTTTGATAATCTGTATGGGTGTCGGGAGTCATTGATTGACGGGATCAAGCGTGCTACGGACGTGATGATCGCGGGAAAGGTGGCTGTTGTCGCGGGTTACGGAGATGTGGGAAAAGGCTGCGTACAAGCCCTACGTGGCTTCGGCGCCCGTGTCATCGTCACGGAGATCGACCCAATCAACGCTCTTCAAGCCGCCATGGAAGGTATGAGCGCGTGTGATGCGTGTAATCTGTTTGGTATGGGATGGATACCTGTATGATAATGTTCACACAAGTGTACATTAAGCCCAGTTTTTAATCTCGTGTTTATGGCATTCAATGGAATGGATAGCGTGATAATGTAAGTAATAAAATTGGATGGTATGGAAGATAAATGAGTGAGATGAAATTCACCATTTCTTACACTTGACTGAATTCACAATGATTAAGAGACTGGTGATTGAAATAAGAAATGTCATTCTTGCTGGAGCAACATGTCATTTTTCCATGCTATTAGTGGTCATCTTTGCTGAGTATGTCTTTATAATACAGTCTGTTTGTGCTGCTGAGAAATGAGTGTATGGTCCAGGGCTCGACTTTAACGACTTTAAAAGCTGCTGTATATTACTGAGTTTGCCATCTAATGCACAAGAAAACTACGGCACCATTTTGTTGCCGAAAAAATCGCCAGTTCCCTTGCGCTTTAAATTTGGGCTGGGCCCTGGATTGCCAATGGCTCGGCATAGCAGGCTGGGCGGTATTCGATCAGACTCGCAACCACAATTGATAATTTATGCGCGAAACTTACCCGCGTTTCCCCTGCAGTGGCTAGTGAATGGACGGGGATGTTTACATGACCATATTTTGAAATCACACATTGCGTGATCACCTTCATTTTTGCTTTATCCATAATGATTCAGATTCAGATGAATTTATTGATGAATTTATATTAATTGTTACAGAATAACAAAAAGATTAAGTTTGGAGAGAAAGTGCTCCGGGCTGCTGCGACGTGTGTCGCGCGTTTACGATTGATCCGCTATTCATTTTGTTACCTTTTTTACTTCACGCCTCAGGGCCATAAGGTCTCCCGTCATCTCCTTCCGTCTCTTGCCCAAGTTCACAGTCAAATGCAACTCCCCACACTGACTCAAAACAGTGTCCATCTTTCCATTCTCCATCTCACCATTCTCTGATACTCCACTGAGGCGCTCCATAATAATTTTGGTGCTTGGCAGCGTGTTGGGAACTTTTTCTCGCTCCCAGCTTGCGTACTTTGCGGTAGATCAGAGCAACTCCCATGCCAATTAGGAGAAATCCCGTCACCATAAATCCCAATAGGTAAACATCCTCCACGTCTTCAAGGGATAGTGCTGCCGAACCAAGAACTTGCCATCTCGACCACGTGTCCCGAACGTAGCCAGCAGCAAAAGTCGCGTTCGGGCAACGCGGTTCGCCAGGTGTTCCGCTTCTTGGTGAAAAAATTCTGTCAGTCACATTCAGGAACCAGCTAATTAATTCCATCTTTACTTGAAAAGCCTCAGAAGCAGACGGACTTCCAAAAAAAAAAGAGGGGAAAAAAGGGGGTAACAGGACAAAGAAAGAAGACGCAGGCAGGAGCAGAGATGGGGTGCGACTTCTGTCCTCAGAAGGCAGAAAGGTCAACCTCACACCCACATCACTTTTATTACACTGCGTGATGAACTTGAAGGAGCAACAATGGCGCTTGTGTTGGGAGTTTAAAAGTGAATTGCCCTGACTGGTACTGGGAGGAGCTGAGGAAATCTGCACCATGATTGGTTGGTCTGATGCGCTGGGGCCGGAACCCTCTTCCCACTTTATTTTTAAGCATGAAACCTCCAGTTCTGGAGGTTTGTGCATGCATAGTCTGTCTACGCTGTCTACAATGGGCATCATTTAGGCACAGAACTTCTCTGCCCAGTGGTGTAACAATAGGGGGTGCAGCTAGTGCGACGGCACTAGTACCCAGTGGCGGAGGGCAGGGGCTTTGATGGGCACACTCGCAATAGTGTCGGGTCTAGCCTGTTGTCAGCAGAGGTATCTTATGTAGTTTACTTGTTCATACTGACAGAGACCTGCCATTAAGAGTTCAATAAGAATTTGCTTCTGGATATTTATACTACTGCAACTGCATTCATTTCTCAGTCATGGTGCTAGCATTACGGTACATTATTCATAATTTTAATTGAACATAAGTTGTTATAACATTAAATAATTTGGATTTCTTTTTGGAAAATGCTTAATAAAACAAATAATGATAATTTTATTCAGCTATTGATTTCGTCATTGAGACAGCAAGTGTTTCCGGGTAATGTCCTTGAGCGTGAGCGCAGTTCAACTGTTTATACGATGTCCACTTGCTCGCTGATTATAGTTCCCACAATTCCTTGCTGTTCACAAATTTTCAGATCATCCCAATAAAATTGTTAATGTGTCATTCATTTGCTCATTATGCCTTATTGTTCTTGATGATAACCATTATTAAGAGAATAATTTTAAGATGATGTTAATAAAGAAATGGGAAACTTAATATTATAGAATGAAATATTGTTGTAACCTTTAGTGTGTTTTACATAGGCCTAGAACACTCTGAGGAGCGTTCAAAAATATCTTCCTGTCAGTTTGGAATTACTATGCAATCTGGCTGATCCTGCCTATCCAGCCACGGACTTCACTACGCGTTAATTCATGATTGACATTGAAAAGAAAAGTCCAAAGCATTAGTTTTAAAGACGAGGTGATTGATTTGGGGCATGTGTGTCTGGGTTCACGGGAATGAGCCAAACGTATTTTTATTTTTTATACTGTAAGTGTTGCAATATAGGGGCACAGATGAGGTGCACGGAATAGAGGCACTGTGAATGAGCTGAACACACAACGCGGCACTTTATGGCCCCTCCACTTAAGTGAATCCGGCGCTCCTGCTCTGATGAAGTCACATCAACGACGACACTAAGGCATGTTGTACCCCGCCACGCGCTTGGAAAGATTCAAGTAAAGGCATTATTAAGGGCTGAGTGCAGTCTGAGTGGACTCAGGAGAGGAACTAAGTGGAAACTAAGGAGAGTGGTAGCCAGGATTACACACCGCCGCTAACATAAACGTAAAGATAACCTGAAACAATATGTACACGAAATATCGCTGCGGCAGCGCATGTACAATGTACAAATGGAACATGTATGCAAGATTAGCATTGTATTGACAGGAAAATTTCCTTGGTAAGCAAAGGCCATCACATCAGAGTGTTGCTGTGGAGGCTTGAAAAACTGCCGTGGAGAGCCCTAGGTCTTCACAGCAATTTTTGATTTTCGGTGGAGGCACAATGTGAAATTCGAGGCCTGTGGTCCCATCATATTCTGGGTAGGATAGTTTTGAATCTTGTAATGTGAATATAGGCCACTGGGTGGCAGTATTTACCTTTTTTTTTTTTTGTTAAGCCCAGACTGGAGCTAGGTTTGGACATGTTCTGGGCATGTCTGAAACAAGTCCCAGAGAAAAGAAAAAAAAAAAAAGTCTAAAGGTGGGAGGGGTTTGCAAAGGAGTATATAAGGGGGAGAATTGAGACGGTGTAGTAGTAGGAGAAATTGCAAGGAGAAGGATACAATTGACCAGACCTGTCATTCTGTTCAAGACTTGTGAAGATTATAGTGAATTTTTGCCTGTGTTAGAGCATTTTCCTCACCCAGGACATCACCAAGGAACCCAACCAAAAGGGACTGTAAATATTTCTGTTTTTCTTGTTAATCAATCTTGGTCATTAGATTAGTCAGTAGATTAGTTAGTTGTCAGTTGTCTTTGTTAATTAAATATGTTTAAGTTTTAAAATTGTGTCTGTCATCCCTTGCTGTTGTGGATGTTGTAAATGTAATAACAAATTGGGGCCATAACAATCTTCTCAGGTGAAGGCCCGTTGCATAACTTGATGTAATCTCTAAAGCAGATTTAACTTAAAGATGGGTAATTATCTGATTGTCTAATCATCCACCTGCCGCAGGTAATGTCTGATGTCGGAGTAGCAGAATGTTCCATCCATTAATAACCAAAGTTTACCCAACGGGAGCGCAATTTTGATCCAGAAAAATAATGAATTATACTGACGAGGCGAGATTCTATAAATACCACAAGTCTGTATGCATATAACAACCTTGGCTTTTGAATGAATATAAATGAGAAATTTGTGAATGCTAATGCGTTGCATTGAAAGCGCTACACAATAGAACTCCGAGGCTGTACCATTTGTTAAATTGCCAGAGTAACAGATTTATACTTGGTGCAGATTTGTATTCGCACAGTGTGCACACAATGCTCGCTGGGCATTCAGCCCACGTAAAACACCAGGGACAGGAGAATACATAATAATGAGAACAAGCCATGCAGCCCGCATGGAATGTGAGAACCTAAGAATACCCAGTGAGAACAGGCCGAATGCACTGCTTTCAGCTCAGGGTACAGCCTGGAATCTTTCTGCTTCTACATCATTTGGCAGTTGTTCCATATACATTAAAATAAAATGACTTTTAGCTATGGGGCGATGGGAAGCTGATCGGTAGGTCTCCTGTAACTCGTGTGGCTTTAATTTTTGGGGTTGGAACCAATGGAAATTTTCAGTGGGATTGTACCATGTCAACTGAGGGGGGTGTTGCTTGTTTTAGGGTACGAGGTCACCACCATGGACGAAGCTTGTAAAGAAGGCAACATCTTTGTGACGACCACTGGCTGTGAGGACATCCTGCTGGGCAGGTAAGATTGTGCTTCCATTGTATTTTGCATTCATTCCGTTCCATCTAACATGGCATTCACATTTGTCTCTTATGCTTGGATCATAGAGACTTCTGTTTCACAAGAGGCCAGAGAGATCTTCAGTAGTGTTCAGTGATGATTTTATATCACCACTTTTGTCTAAACGAGGTCTTAATATGTTACCTCTCTACAATTTCTTTTGGTGAAAATGTTTTGTATTGTGATGTGAGATTAGAGTGGGATGTGTGTGGAGGGTGACGTGAGATTAGAGCGACGTGTGTGTTGGTGATGCGAGATTGGAGCAGTTTGTGGGTGTGACGATTGCTTGTGGCTGATAGGCTGGTGTAATCATGTGGCGGTCTCCCGCTTGCAGCGCATCCCTCACAGATCTCAACTTTCCCTCCTTCTGAAGACGCATTGGGCCTCATTTACGAACAGTGCATACGATTGCATCAGCCGAATTTTGGATATGACAAGTCACTTTTAAAAAACATCAATGCATAGCGCTGGGCATTTTTGCAAAATTGCGAGTTGATCCATATTCGTGTAAAAATTGCATGCAGTTTGTCTTACCCTGTGTTTTAAAAATTACATATTTCTTGCCATACACCACTTTGCTTTTTCATTCAAGCATGGAATCCAGGTACATTTTTGTAAATAAGCCCCGGTGTCCCTGTTTAGGTGTCTTGGTTCCTTTGAAATGTATTTCAGTTTACTCAACAATTATTGGCCCCCCTGAAAAAGATGTGTGAAAAGGGTTATAAAACATTCACCTTTTGCAAATTTACTTAATGTTACTCTGAAACTATGAGAAATCCAGTCTTAAACATCACAACATTCTGGATAATAAAATCTCAAGAAATGATGATATTTAAAATTACTAATTTGAATTGAGTTTTTACCCCCAGCCCGACTTCAGGCCGAAGGGTATTGTCATCAGTTCGTCATCTGTCTGTCCGTGTGTGCACCTCTAAAGTCAGCATCAATAAACTAGTTACCCATGCCAAAACATTTGCGGTAATGTAGGGAATCCAGGCCAGGAAAGAATTTTTCAGATCAGACCATTTTTTGGGGAAAAAATGGCATTTTTGACATTTTTGAAAAAAACTTTGTCGTGGACTGATTTTGATGAAGCATTTGAGCTAGGGGGTTTATACCTGGGGGAACGATCATATATATGCGGGGCTCTAGATTAGTGAAAAAAATTTGAATTTTCCAAAATTTTTGTGGGACTTTGGGCATTTTTGTATTTGTAAATGTATGTTCTGTGGAATTCTACTTTGGTTATTGTGTAATTGTTCTGGGACATTTCATAAGTTAGGCCGAGGGTGTTCTAACGCGGGCGTTTCTTGTTAAATAAATGTTTTCAGCTATTCTTGGCAACCCTCTATTTCCTTCTTACGAGTAGTACAGCCAGCATTAGTGCCAGCCAAGCCTACTCTTGTAACCCTTATATTTATGTCCAGTGAAACAGGAATGCAAGGACTACTGCGCTGAAGTTCGCAAACCCTATTCAACTTCAGTCAAATATAAATGGGGGAAAAAATGCTCCAAGTTGTTTTGTTCCCAGTAAGTTCTAGCGGTGCCAATATTTGTGCAGGGGACTGTATATTAATGGGTGGATAACCTAGTAATAGTAATGCAATAATTATGATTGAATGGGAAATATCACACTTTAGGAAATGACCGATATCGGTGTGTGAGATGAAGACCTCCAGGGATCCATGACACTGCGGCAAGCTGAAACCTTCAGTTCCGTTTCCGCTGAATGTTAAAGGGATTAAGATTTTTTGAGATGTGCTAGTATTGAGGTACTTTTCCCCAGTCATTGTGATGCCTGCAGAAGATGGAATTTATTAAGCTCCCACTTTGGAGAAGTAGAGCTTGGTTCCAGCACGGAAGCAGACCATTACACTGCTGTGGACAAGGTCAGCAGCAAAAGCTATGCAAACTTTGTCAAAGAAGGCCCCCTAATCAATAACCATTGAACTGCATGCTGTATTTTGAATATCATCAGTGCTTTCCCAAGTTGTCGAACAGTCCATACTTTTGGCAATATATTTTCTCGACCATGTGGGAGTATGGATGTTGTGTCAACGGTTGAGAAAATGTAACATTAGTGCCTTTGGACAGGGCTAATCTAATGAGTATCTAAGTAAACTCCTGAAAATATTTAAAATGCAGTGTTAACTTAATTGCATAATGATGTATTTTATCTGGGCTATCTTTGAATGGACTGACCCCTCTCTACTGTAGGCATTACACTGACTGCAGATGAGTACCTCACACAACCCAAACTATCCCTTTAATGTTGGCCAAGCCAGCACTCCTGGTCCATATACTGTTTGCCTTAAAGTCTTAAATATCTGGATCCTGGATATAGCACAGGAACTTGTCCTCGTGATAGAGAGGAAGCTGTCACTTCCCCCACATTATGTGCGTTCTGGCTGGGGTCCTCCCAATCTTCCATCGTGCTTTATTTTTGTGAACCAGGGTCTGTCTATCAATTTTTTTCCTGTGTGGTTGGACACGTGAATTTGAATCAAATGTATCGGACTCTAATTTCCAGGCATTTCAAATGCTCATATTTTTAACTGGAGTGCTGGATGTCATACTATCCTGTGTGCCCCCACCCCCTGCAGACACTTCGAGAACATGAAAGACGACGCTATTGTTTGCAATATCGGCCATTTTGACTGCGAGATTGACGTGAAGTGGCTCAATGAAAATGCAGTTGAGAAGATCAACATCAAACCACAGGTGAGACTTCGGTGGTGCAGCGGTTGCTTTCCCTTTAGCATCCGCAGCGGCATTAAACGGGGGAGTTAAAAGTATGTTTGCGGAAAGCCCCAAAAGGCACAAGATTAATTTTAAGCAGCTCTAGTGCGATCATGAGACTGCTTTCTTCGGTCTGTGATATAATTGTGTACCCTGGAATTATGGAGTTGGCAATTCCGTTCTTCGTTTTGGCCCTGTAAAACCTGAAGCTGCTTTATTCGCATCTTTGGGACTTCAGACCTATTTTAAATTAAAGTGGAGATCCAAAGGTTTCCAACGATCCCAAATGTGTTTAGCTGAATCACAGGAAAATAAATAGAAAATTATGCGCAAGAACTGGATATTAACCATTTGATATCATGCTGTGACTGTAAAAAACATGGTATGCTGGCTTTGAATATTTCTCTCAATATAAGCATGATTTGGCTTCAGTGAAGTGCTGCCACCAGCAGATATAGAATATTTACGTGACATTCTCCTACAAAATGGGGGGGGGAAATGCTTTTTCTGACTTTGAACCTACATGAACTTTCGTGGAAAGTTGGAGTAAAAGGCATTAAGATATCACAGCAGTATGTACTCCACGCTATAATCATGGCATATGATACCAAGCACTATGAATGTATGAGTATGAATTTGGCTCTTTTAATCTCCCTCGTGACTATTTCATTTATGAATTTAAGCAGATGGACTGCTGTCAAATTATGATGAAGGTTCATGTTGACAAAGACCAGACTCATACTTGCTCTGAAGATTATTTAAATGAATGTGGGGCAATTGGCAAAAGCAAACATTTATAAACAGGACATGGTAATTCTATTAAGGTATGCAAAGATTGATATATTTAGGGCCAGCGGCAATTGCAGTTCTTCTACAAAATGACATTGAGACTGCTTTAGAAACTGGATATATTGCGGTAGTCTGGTTTTTAACTGGTTCCGGGTTTAACCGGCATTAGGCCCTCCTGTTCATTGTCCTTCAGTCTCTCCCTATCGCTGTAGAGCCTCTCAGTGGCTGTGTTGCATGCAGGAGTACGCCATAGATCCGCCACATTTGCTTATTTAATTGGTTTCAGGTGGACCGGTACCGCATGAAGAATGGGCGCCACCTCATCGTCCTGGCGGAGGGGCGTCTAGTTAACTTGGGCTGTGCCATGGGACATCCCAGCTTCGTCATGAGCAACTCCTTCACGAACCAGGTCCTGGCTCAGATTGAGCTGTGGACCAACCCCGCCAAGTACCCGTTGGGGGTCTACTTCCTCCCCAAGAAGGTAATCCTCGGCACTCCAACTTTGGTGGCCCATAGTTTGGCAGGAAGTAGGTCGGGGACACTGCTTGTTTTGCAACACTGATCTTCATTACCCCGAGCCCAGTCTGGCTATTGCTTCTGGACTCCAATGGTCAACCAAAATGTCACATCGTGGCTAGCATGGCAGTGGCCTCAGATGGAAGGCACTTGTTGAATATGCATTTAGAATGTTTCATGCCGAAGGAGTGGTACTCCGGGAGAGGCTTGAAAAGCGCTGATGTAATGAAGACCATTGCACAATGTTATGCAAATGCAATGGACCTAAGTGCTAGCAAGCCCCACACCGGAAGTGTGGTAATCTCGGAAGCATAAAAAATTTTGGCAAAAGGGCTGGATCCGGTTATTTTTTTTGTGTATTGATGATTGCTCTAATTGGCTTGAAGGTTTGTGTGACAGTGTGTGCGAATGTTTCCTGAAGTTGGGCTAACATTAGCGACAGTGAACACATCTCTCTTCATGTAGGTCAGTTAAGATTATTTTTTATTTAGCCATTCAGACTGAAGACTGTTGAGATGAGATCAGGATGACCTGTTTTCCGTTAAACTTGTGTTATGGGTTATTTACTTTTGAAGCTGCGGCGATTTTCATTAAATGCTCATTGATTATCAAACTTGTGCGTATCAAACTCATCTACTGTAGTCCTAACTAATGTTAATGTCTGTTCGTCTAAAGAAGCTGGATGTTGTGTATTTGTTTGCCGTTATTTACTTGGGAGTTTTTGTCAGGCCAGTTGTTGAGTATTATGCTGGAATTTATGCGATCTAATTTATCATTTAACTAACATGGCATTCAATTGACCTTTTTCTTTTCACTACAAATGTAGCCTACTCTTAATTTTGCATCTATCATGGATAATGTCAGTGATTAACTTGGTTTTATTGAGGAAAAACGTCCAACACATTTCATTAACTATGAATGATTGACCATTTGTTGATACGGCTGACTCAAAGAAGTTGCTTAATTTGCATAAGTTTTCACGACTGTATCCAGTACTTTTTTTTTGCTAGTGAACATGTTTTTACAGACATCATTTGCAAAATCAAAACAATGTTAAAATGTGTGAAGTGAATGAGTGAACAATTTGAAGCGCACCATTAAAGCAAGATATTAACTTTTTTCTGCTGGTTGTAAAATGGTTCATATTTTTGTCACTTTCAGCAGTAAAATGGGGATTGTAAGAATGGCCTGAAGCTTTTCTTGTTTCTTTGGTTTGTTTTCCAATTTATTTTCCAAAAAGCGTGTTTTTATGCAAGACTTATTTTCATGGAAATTGTTCATGGATTCTTCATGTAAATGATTGATAGTATTTTTTCATATTTATATGCATTTGCATATCAGAATATGCAATTTTGTTCAATGCATATCCTATGTGTGCACAGGTATATCTGTATATCCGTGGCGGCTCCTGAACTGGCAACTGGGGAGGCTCAAAACAATCCCTTAACATTAAGGATTGGTCACGTCCTGTTTTCAGTCATTCATTTAAATTACCATTACAGGAACTCTGAAAACTCTCAACATTATCAGGTGTGGCCAGTTTTCATTTATAACACATACCTGTCAAACTCACACCGAATGCATGAGAGTTGAGTGGCATATTTGCGTTCCTCTGCTGTAGTCGGCAATTATTCAATCAACGCGTTGGCTATTTAAGATGTTCTCGCGCGGAATTGAAGTCCTTGCGCATGGAGGGCTCGGAAGCGATGTAATTGCATAAAGATGTTTCAAATTATCTAATTTAATTTAAACAATCGCGAAACGCATGCATTCAGGGCTCGAAATTAACTTTTTTTTTTTTAAACCTGGGAGCGCTAACCGCCCATCTCCCCTTGCTGCTCGCTGAAATTGTACTCGCCGGCAGAAAAATTCTCTGCCGTCAGCGTCGGTTGCCATGGCCTCCCGATGGGTTTACTTCCCACTGCAAACGTGTCGGAGAGAAGCAAGTTGTGGCTGTATAAAATACCAGCGGGTGCATTCACATACAGTTGTGTGAAAAAGTGTTTGCCCCCTTCCTGATTTCTTATTTTTTTGCATGTTTGTCGCACTTAAATGTTTCACATCATCAAACAAATTTAAATATTAGTCAAGGACAACACAAGTAAACACAAAATGCAGTTTTTAAATGAAGGTTTTTATTATTAAGGGAGAAAAAAAATCCAAACCTACATGGCCCTGTGTGAAAAAGTGATTGCCCCCTAAACCTAATAACTGGTTGGGCCACCCTTTGCAGCAACAACAGCAATCAACCGTTTGCGATAACTTGCAATGAGTGTCTTACAGCGTTGTGGAGGAATTTCTCATCTTTGCAGAATTGTTGTAATTCAGCCACATTGGCGGGTTTTCGAGCATGAACCGCCTTTTTAAGGTCATGCCACAGCATCTCAATAGGATTCAGGTCAGGACATTGACTAGGCCACTCCGAAGTCTTCATTTTGTTTTTCATCAGCCATTCAGAGGTGGCCTTGCTGCAGAACCCAAGTTCGTTTCAGCTTGAGGTCACAAACAGATGGCCGGACATTCTCCTTCAGGATTTTTTGGTAGACATCAGAATTCATGGTTCCATTGATCACAGCAAGTCTTCCAGGTCCTGAAGCAGCAAAACAGCCCCAGACCATCACACTGCCACCTCCATATTTTACTGTTGGTATGATGTTCTTTTTCTGAAATGTGGTGTTACTTTTACGCCAGATGTAATGGGACACACCTTCCAAAAACTTCAACTTTTGTCTCGTCAGACCACAGAGTATTTTGCCAAAAGTCTTGGGGATCATCAAGATGTTTTCTGGCGAAATTGAGACGAGCCTTAATGTTCTTTTTGCTCAGCAGTGGTTTTCGTCTTGGAACTCTGCCATGCACGCCATTTTTGGCCAGTCTCTTTCTTATGGTGGATTCATGAACCCTGACCCTAACTGAGGCGAGTGAGGCCTGCAGTTCTTTGAATGTTGTTGTGGGGTCTTTTGTGACCTCTTGGATGAGTCGTCGCTGCGCTTTTGGGGTAATTTTGGTGGGCCGGCCACTCCTGGGGAGGTTCAACACTGTTCCATGTTTTTGCCATTTGTGGATAATGGCTCTCACTGTGGTTCGCTGGAGTCCCAAAGCTTTAGAAATGGCTTTATAACGTTTTCCAGACTGATAGATCTCAATTACATTCTTTCTCAATTGTTCCTGAATTTCTTTAGATCTCAGCATGATGTCTAGCTTTTGAGGCTCTTTTGGTCTACTTCACTTTGTCAGGCAGGTCCTATTTAAGTGATTTCTTGATGTAGAACAGGTGTGGCAGTAATCAGGCCTGGGTGAGGCTAGAGGAATTGAACTCAGGTATGATAAACCACAGTTAAGTGATGTTTTAACAGGGGGGGGCAATCACTTTTTCACACGGGGCCCTGTAGGTTTGGATTTTTTTCTCCCTTAATAATAAAAACCTTCATTTAAAAACTGCATTTTATGTTTACTTGTGTTGTCTTAAACTAATATTTAAATTTGTTTGATAATGTGAAACATTTAAGTGTGACAAACATGCAAAAAAATAAGAAATCAGGAAGGGGACAAACACTTTTTCACACAACTGTAATTATCGGCCTTGGTTAAGTTTGCTGACAATTCTAAATGCATAAAATTAACACATAAATGGTACCACTTATAGATCGCCTTTTCTGTTTTTACCTGACTGGGTATTGCTATCCTTCGTGCGAGCGGTCGGGCGGCGGGCGGGCGGGCGTCTCCAAAAACTTCGAAATCGGGCTGAGGGATATTCCGTGCATTGCACGCCTATTTTCTATTGTCAGCTAAGGCTTGGTTTGATGTCCACAGTTGGCTGACAATTAGCTTCCAAAAGCATATTCGGCTAAAGAGAAAAACGTAATTTAGAACATGCTCTCACCCGAGATGCAGATGATTGCAGACACAGATCATCCTTTTGGTTTTTATTTCTATAATTTTTGAAGCTGGTATCATGGAGCTCCAGCTAGTTTGAGATGGCTATTATTAGCTGCTCGTCAGACATAATGTAGGAACCAAAATTCTTGTGCGTTGCGGTGTTCAAACTGTCTGTGGAACTGTGTTCACGTCAAGTGAATCATGTCTTTCCTACATTCCCACTGGTAACTCGCTTCACTCGCATCGCTGACAGTAAAAAATATTTTATGTCCATACCCGCCCACATTGCATTGCTAGTCCTTGAGTCGCCAGTCCTCGCCACATTCTGCTGGAACGCGTTCACATTCCATTGACGGTTCTCGCTCAGAGATGGGCGAGTAGCGATGTGTGAATGAGGCTTAACGCCAGCCCTGCGAGTGTTCAACCGTCAAATTTGAATTTGGGAGCTGTGAAGTTTGACTAATCAGAATGCTGCATTCGTGGACGAACGCGATGCTCTGTCAAAAGCCCGGGTTTCGTGCAGGCTCTCTTATCACTCCCTCGGCCACATTGCAAACAGTAGCCCGCTCGCAGGTTACCTCAACGCCCGTTCGTAAGGACACTGTGGCTCCTAGCGGTGCAGCCGGATATTGCTTCGCGCATCATCATCAGGTTATATAAGTTTACTCGCTACCCGGAGTGAAATTGCCTTTTTTTTTTTGCGAGCATGGCCGTTTTCATCATTGAAACCTGGCTTAGGTCTTAGTTTGGAAGCACAGGTATCACTGTGTGAAATTTGAAAAAAATCCATGCACAAATATGGCCGTGCATGGCGAACACACAGACACACACCGTCTTCCTTATATATAAATTTAAAAAAAAAAAACTAAAATGATCCACATTAACAATACAACTGTCTCCAACAAATGAAAGTTATTAAAGATTATGACAATTATGAGTTCATTGATTAACAAAAGTTTCCACTGCATTTATGCCATATGCGGAGACCAGGATTTTAAATTTGGTCTCCTGGCTCTCTGCCCTTCCATCCATCTCTTCACTGTCTGTGAGGCATCAAATATGTCCAGAGGAGGACTCTCCACACTGATTCGAATCAAATCTTCGACTGTGTTGGGGTTAAATGCAGATATGACAAAGTCGTTGTTCTCGCCTTAATATCGCAATATGAATCAGTCAAGAGGTAACTTTATTTTTTAAATTATTATAACATAAGCAGATTTGGATACATTTGTTTTAAGACGTGCCGTACGCCATTGTCATCCAATTTCTGCGTGTACATGCAAATATATAAACGCTGATAGATTGAAAGACGCGCAGAAAAAAATTTGTTTTCATGCTTTTTGCAGATAGGCTACTGGAGATATGAGTGAAGAAACGGGGATGAAAATTTTAGGTCAGCGAAAGCGCAGAACCGCGAGGTAGCATATTTCGATGGGTAGCAAAAATTGGCAGAAAACCGAACCTATTTGTTCACACACATTTGTCACTGCATTTTCTGCATTTTATGCTTCATGCTTTCATGCTTTCTACATGTATGGAGGGACTTTCATGTTTAAAGTGTTCACACCCAGTAGCTAACGCGCTGTTACCTGCGTAGGCAGGGCCATGTTAACTTTACTATGAACACAGTGCATTTCACCTGCTTTGAACCGCAGTCATCCAAAATTTTGAAGCCACTCTTTGTGAAAATAATAAATTCATTTCGTGGCCGGTTTGTCTGAATCACCGTTGCAGTCATTGTCGTGATTCTCAGTTTCAGTGACTTAACCATCGTAGAATCAGTACTGAGGTTTAAGACGTCAAGCTCCCCTTTGATTGGTCAGAATGGTCACTGTTAGGGCAAGGGAACACACTGGGGTGCACCCCAGTCTTATACCGGTACGCCCGGCTGTGGTATGTCCACTAGATGCATGCACTGCCGCAACGGTTTGCGTGCCTACTAACTACCAAATGGAAAAGAGGCATTTAATTGGGGAAAAAGCAGTCATACAGGTGCGACTATATTAATTCAAAGGTCGCACAGTGTTAATTTTGGTCGCATATGCATCCAAAACGGTCGCAATTTTGAGCCTTGTGCATTGCATCCAACTGCTGAGTAAAGAAAAGCATGAGAGGTCCAGAGTCTTAATCGGTATGTGTTATAAATGAAAACTGGTCACAGCTGATATTGAGAGTTTTCAGAGTTTCTGTAATGGTAAAATGAATGATTGAAAACAGGTTGTGACCAATCATTAATTTTAAGGGATTGTTTTGAGCCTCCCCAGTTGCCTGTTCACGAGCAGCCACTGCTGTATATATTTATCATTTGTCATCTACCATCTGCATTTACTTAAAGCAAAGCTAATTCAAATGTGCGCTATGGACAAGGCTTACATGGAAACATGTTGCCTAAGCATTGGTGGAACAGACATGGGATAAGCACATACAATGCAAACGAATACAAGTCTGAACAATGCAAATATGTTTTTGTTGGCTTCAGAAAATGATGGAATCTTGCACTCCCTCTCTCGTTCTCTCCCTCTCTCTCTCTCCCTCCCTCCCTCCCTCTCTCTCTCTCTCTCTCTCTCTCTCTGTCCCTGCCTCCCTCACTCCCCCTTTCTCTCCCTTCCCTCCCTTTCTCTCCACTTTTAGCTGGATGAGGAGGTTGCTGCGGCCCATCTGGATAAGCTGGGTGTGAAGCTGACCAAGCTGACTGAAAAACAGGCCAAATACCTGGGCATCCCTCAAGTCGGCCCCTTTAAACCTGACCACTACCGCTACTAATGGGGAGGGAGTGAATGGAGCGTGATCAGGGGAGCTCCCTGGGCTGCGTGGGGCCCCTGTATATTTGGGCATTGGGCAGGAATCGGTCTTGGTGCCCTCAGCTTTGCTGTTTGTTTAACCCACTACACAGATCGGGCTCCACACACACACTGTACAACACTGTGAGTTCCAACAACATGAGGTCTGCTCCTGGCTTAGCTCCCACTTTCCTTCGTTTGTCTGTTCAAGATGCCACCTCTTGTCCCACCCCTGCCCTCCCGTTTTTGCTGTAACAGTCAGCACCGCACGAATCCTACCCCATGGCCTGCCTCCTTCTATGCCTGGCATCACCGTGGCACTGCACCTGTAAAGAAACTTCCTGAATATCAGAGAGCTCATGAGCTTGCTTGAGTTGTATATGATGGTTTTAATATTTCCTACCATTGTTAAGCTTATCCAGGCAATGGAATTCTTCACCAAGCCAAGACGTGCCTGGGTCTGATAGATGGGTCCTTCTTCATGAAGGAAGGATACACTTTTTTTCAAATAAAAGGCAGGTTACGATAAAACAGTCTAACTTGGTTTCTTTCCTTGGGTATGCATGTGCATGAGTTATTGTTACCATGTATTTGTACTACTGTAGTGTGGGATTTACTCATTTTACAGGAACCACTAAAAAAAAAAAAAAAAAAAAAAAAGACCCTTTCCACCCAAAAGCAATGTGCTCCTTCAAGCTCACCAGCCAGCTGGTGAGTTGTGCGCAAAAATTGGGATTCTTGACTCTAACTTTGAATTGCCTTCACTTCTATTTGGCCACCAATGGCCTGTTCTAGTCATCTTTCCCAGGATTTCTTACAAACTGGGCATTTTGTCTGACTAACAATGCCTCATTCAGCAGTTCTTGTTCTTTCCTTGAAGATCTGAAATTGCCTGATGAAAATCTCTGACTTTCCATGTTAGGCTTTGGAGTTGGTCTTGTTGCAGTGACCCTTTCTGAATAAGGCTGAGAGCCCATGCATGTCAGAGTTTCCAGCTAGCCCATCTTGCAGGTGTGAGTGAATGACGTGTGAGCCCCGCAATGGATTGACGAGATGTGCAGATTATGTCCCCACGCTTTGGCCATTGTCAGCTGAGAGAGGCTCCTGGTTTCCCTGGTTGGCCGTAGTGAGGAAGAAGCGGTGTAGATAATGGATGGATGTAGGACCTAGAGAGAGAGACACCCTCTGAAATTATTTTAAATATTTTGCAAAAGTTCATAAGAGGCTGGTGTGCTTGTGCTGAATTAGGTTGGTAGCAATTAATGTAAAGTTTAACTCTTGGGTTCCAGCTATGATGGATCCATTGCTATTCTTGATGGCAGAGACAGGATAGTGTGTGTCTGTTCTGTGCGCTGCAGAATTACTGGCACCCCTGACTGGAAGTGCACTCCTAATAATATCTAAGAATAACTAACAATTTTCCAATGGACTCGACCACAATCATGTGTTTGATTTAATAAGTGAACTACCATCCCAATTCCAAAAAATTTGGGAGGCTGTGTAAATTGTAAATAAAAACAATTCAATGATTTGCAAATCTCGTAAATCCACATTTTATTGACAGTAGAACATGGACAACGCATCAAATGTTGAACACGAGACATTTTACCATTTCATGAAAAAATCTTAGCTCATTTTGAATTTGATTGCAGCAGCACATCTCAAAGTAGTGAGAGGACAAACAAAAGGCCGGAGAAGTAAGTGGTACTAATAAAACAGCTTGCGGAGCATTTTGAAACTAATAAGGTTAATTGGCAACAGATCGGTAACATGACTGGGTATAAAAAGTATTTTAGAGAGGCAGAGTCTTTCAGATGTTAAGATGGACAGAGATTCGCCAATCTGCAAAAATTTCAGAAATAAGTTCCTCAATGTAAAATTATGACGACTTTGAATCTACAGAACATAATATCAAAAGATTCAGAAAATCTGGAGAAATCTCTGGGCGGAAGGGAAAAAGACGATGGTCAGTATCAGATGCTTGTAATCTTCGGGCCCTCGTGGCACTCCATTAAGGTGGTAACTACCTGAAGGAGACCAACTGTCGTAAGGAATTTTTTAATTCCAACTTCTCAGATGATTGTTGGGAGTGAAAGATTGCATTTGACCCTGATTTTGGTCATTTTGGTTACCATGGCAATGAGAATTCAGGATGGCCGCCATTGTGTAAACAAAAACTTTTAACAATAAATACTCCATAGTTAATTGAGATATTGATTTTGATTTTTTGCGAATAAAACAAGACCATTTCCTTTATGCAGCCTACCAAAATGTACAATCTCAGTCCAAAATAAATATTTTTCCAAATTTTATTTAGATTTAGACCTTCCCATTGTGATTTTAGGGGAATCCATGGCAACAACTACCTCAGTATTTATAGTTGAGTTCAGTTTGGTAGGTTGCATAAAACTCCATACATTTTAGCTTCTGTCCAAAGCTCAAGTCAGTGGCACTAATACTTTCGGCAACATTGCTGTTTTGAAGGCTTAAAACCAAGTTTTGGAGAAAAACACATTGGAAGTTTGTGCATGACTGTCTTACCCATAAAGAGCTTTCAACATGCAACGATTTGACCTCAAAATGCCCCAGACTTGGAGGGCCAGTCCTGTCTGCCCTTCTTATTCCATCTGAGATATTTTCTCTTCCTGGATTCCTTATTGGAGACTTTACGTTCAGCCTGGTATTACCTTTTGCCATCGATTTTGTTATACCTTACCAAACAGTATGACCCAGGATCAAATCCTGTGTGCTTTAGAACATCACTGCAGGCTTTTAGTCCTCTATAATAGTTAAGTAGCACACCCCGAATTCCAGCACATCCTTTCCTACATTAACTTTTTTTTGGACATTGAATCTAGTACAGCTGATTTATCGCCTCATTCTGATTGAGTGTGACCATGCGAACGCCCTAGAAGTGGTTAATGAGAATTCTGTTGTTTATGACTATGAATATATAATGAGGATGTAAACGAATCCTTTGCATGAAATTTAATTAACCGTTTTTCTGCAAAAACAGACTTATTAATCAAAATACTGATTTGCTGACTTGAAAGTGTATTCAGTATGGTAGCCTGTGAAGATAAATAATTTTTTCTTAAATTTTGACATTTACATGAAAATGATGGGTATTTACCACCTTATAAACAAGCATGATTACTGCACTGGAATACACTGCATGGGCACAGGAACACTTCCAGAAATTATCTGTGAACACTGTTTGCTGCGCTTTCTACAAATGTAAGCTTAAGTTGTCACATGCAAAGAAGGCATATGTGAACAAGACCCAGAAACACCACTGTTGTCTCTTGGCCAAAGTTCATTTAAAATGGATTGAGGCAGAATGGAAAACTCATGTGGTCAGATGAATCAAAATTTGAAATTCTTTTTGGAAACCACAGATGCCATGTGCAGTCTAAAGAGGAGAAGGACCATCCAGCTTGTAATCAGTGCTCAGTTTAAAAGCCTGCATCTCTGTTGGTATCAGGTTGCATTAGTGCCTATGGCGTGGGCAGCTTACACATCTGGAAAGGCATCATCAATGCTGAACAGTATATAGAGGTTTTACAACTAATGCTCCCATGCAGACAACATGTCGCTCAGGGAAGGCTTTGCATATTTCAGCAAAACGATGCCAAACCACATTCTGCATCCATCACAGCAGCATGGCTTGCATGATTTAATTCAGATGTGCTGACAATATGCAGTGTAATTCTTTCAACGTCTTACCCTTTTGAAAGATCACGAACGGTCCATTCCGCTTCAATTCAGCTGCTAGACTAGTCTTCGTCGCTAACTTCCGGGAACTATTGGGAGACTCCATGACCCGCCAGCATTATTTTTCTCCCCAGGTGAAATCAGGGCTAATTACCATGAATGGGCGTGTCTCACGAGCAGGGGATTTTAACGCATGCGCTATGGACTTTCCACGCACGATTGTCAGCAGCCTTCTCGACATGACAAGGCCTAGACCTACTATGTGTTTACAAAAGGAATAAGCTCCGAGAAGTAGTGGGTTACATACATGTAGCCCAAGAAAAAAAATTTACAATTTATAGGTAATAATGCAACAATAAAATTGAGAACTATTCGTTCTTCCACCAAGCAAGATCGAGTGGACAAACTGGTTGGCAAGCAACGCAGACGCTAAGATTGCTTTTTCATCTAGCACCATTGTCATGTCACATCAGGCTATTTGGGCTTCTTAATGTAGATATACTATGAAATTTTACGTTCAATTCGGTTTTAGAGTTTCCTTGTTCGCAACTCACGCCAATCGGCCATATCATTACAACCAGCAGCGAGAGTAGGGAACAAAACTGACTTTTGTCCTCCACACTTGCCGGTGTCCAGGAAAATATTTTGAATTGTGCATTAGTTTGCTCGCCAGCTTGACTAACCAGCGTTCACAACAATGGATGGGGTTACCCTACACATAGCCCATAAAATAAACACACAAGAAAAAAATCTACATTTTATCGCTAATACCTAAATAGCAAGCTAGTTAGCAACGTCGCCAGCAGGCTAAAGTGATATCGAACTCTATAATGCTATAGCTAACTAGGTAGATAACAAACTGTTTAGCGGGCTAAAAGGCTACACTTCGCAAACACTGAAATAGTGTGCTAAAAGTCTTGAAACAAGCATAACAACGAGTCAGTTGAGCGCAGAGTAGTTATTTGCTAGGCCAGGCGCACAGGGATATTTTGTGCTGTGGTCTGCCTCAGAATACAGTGGGTTACACTGATTTTATACCAACGAGGGACTCGGCTCAGCCAATCACATATAAGGATGGGAAGCACCGGTTTTATAATTGTAATTCTACGTATGCAATAGCTATGTTTGCGCGAATTCCCATTTTTCTGAGCCCAGTGCTCTCATCTGTCCCGTTTAGGCCTGCCAAAGAAAACCAGTGACTCAAAATTGAAAACATGCCTCATTCCCGCAAAACTTCGCACTACAACACTTTGTGGTTGATACATTTTCACCAGAGCCAAACTCTTAAAATCGCTCGGCCTTTCAAAATGAAAAACAAACCCAAAGACGAACCAACTGAGTTTTTCCACTGCGGTCAAGCTATCACCAGTTCGGAAAACGAAGGTCAAACTATCACCGATAAAAATGAGATGCTCAAATACAGCAGATATCTTGATACGATTGCCGTCAAAAATCGGTTTGTGGAACAAAATAACGGGGCTTATTCAATGAAAGTATGCGTGTATTTTGTTCAGAAAAAAAATTGGTAACAAATTCCATAATTTGGTTTGAAAATTATTTTGATTAATTACTTTTTTCTCTAAATAGTTGTCACTTTGTGCAGATTAAAATGATAGATTTTGCTGAAGTTCTATTACTCCAGATCACTAGCAATGGCATGTCACAGTACCAGTGTTTCACTTTACGCAAAAGGAAAAAAAAAACAACATTTAGATATTACTCTGGCATTAATGTGGGCATTGCCATCAAAATTGGTATTTTGAGGTGGATAAAAAAAAGAAAATTTGAGTGGGGACCATAATATACTCAGCAACAAAAGTTTCTGTGACACCATTTATGTGTATGTTATAAATGACACACGCAAAGATCTCAATGCAATCAATATGTTTATTTAACAGGAGAAACACTGACTTTTCAGTGCCAACGTCACTCAAAACGAAAAATGTCATTTTCTTGCGTCATGAAGCACTTGTCTGACGTCTAACCAATTGTGACCTTCACACCTCAATACCGGGTGTGACTTCCTCGTGCCATGATGCAAGCAACGCATCTCCGGCGCATGGACCGAATCAGATGTGCCAGAAATTGCTGTGGGATGTCATTCCAAATCTGACGTAGACGTTGTTGCAATTCCTGGAGTGTAGCTGGCGGGTTATCCAACCGGCGCAAACGTCGATCCATCTCGTCCCAAAGATGCTCAATTGGGGACATGTCTGGGGATCTGGCTGGCCATGGCAGGACATTGACATGTTGTTGCATCAGATACTGTTGTACAATCTTGCAACGTGTGGTCTGGCGTTATCATGTTGCAGCGTTATTCCGGGACCATGTTGCATCAAAAACGGTACCACCAATGGCCGTAGCACTTCATCGCGATATCTTTGACCTGTCAGATTTCCATCAATAACAAGCAAATCTGTTCTGTTTCTAGCCGTGATCCCTCCCCAAATCATGACACTTCCACCTCCAAAACGATCAAATTCCTGAACACAGTTGTTGGCATAACGTTCTCCACGTCGACGGTATACACGTAAACGACCATCACATCGGTTAAGCATGAATCTTGATTCATCAGTGAAGAGTACAAGATCCCACTGACGTTGGATCCACCGTCGATGTTGTTGTGCCCACTGTAGACGCAGTCGTCGGTGTTGTCGGTTTTTGTGAAAAATAACACTTGCATATTACTTTGTATAATACATGTTCCCTAGAACAAGGAAACTGAATATGAAGAGATTCTGTGGTGGAATTTTGAAATGAATAGCCATCAAATGTGGTACTATGCAATGTGCAAATGCAGACGATTGAATGGGGAGGTATGTTTGAGGGTTTATAATTTCTGCAAATAAAAGATTTTGCGAAAAATAACAATTGCTGACCATACAACATGCACTCTAATATAAATTGACCGAATGTGAGGAGACTCTGGGATGGAATTTATGTAGTAAAGTTCCATCAGATTTTGAACTCTTGCAATGTATGAATTGAGACAATCGAATGGACGCCTGTAATGCGTCCATGGCAAACTCAAAAAGTTTGTGAAATATACAGAGTCAAAAAAGAAACTTCACACTCATAAATTTGTAAATAATTTCTTGAAACTTTAATTAAAAGAGTTTTTATTATCACTAGGGGTATTTACAAAGAGTAAATTGTGAATAAAATCTAAATGCAATGACATGCCGATCACAAGCAAATATGTTATTTACAGTAGAACATAGATAACATTTCATGTGTTGAAACTGAGACAATTTACATTTTTAATCCACAAAATGAGCTTATTTCAAGTTTTCTGGCTGAAAAGGTCTCAAAAGGTCTTCAGGTCTCTAAAAAGTTGGGACACAGACAAAAAAGGGCCGAAAAAAGCAATTAAGACCCATTCCATGAGAAAATGGCACTTTTTGAAGAAGTTGAGGAGGAGTTGACCCCCCTGATATTGAATGAAACTTGACACAAAGGTAGATATGGTAGTGTCACGGAAAAAGCCAAATTTTTAGGTCCATATCTCACTTAGTCCGCCTGTGGCGCCACCTGGAAGCCACTAAAGTGGCTCAGTTTTGCTTTTGACACAACGTTTTACATATATTATTATGACTTAAGGGTACTCAGTAATAGATGTGTTACACTTTTATCATGACCTGTGACACTTCAAGTCAGGAATGATATCAGCACCACATCAGCACCAAGCTGGGTAACTGTGTTATTGAGCCTGAATTATTTGAGAAATCACAGAAAAGATAGAAAATGGAAATAGGAATAAAATGATGTCCCAGACATAAACTAATCAAGAATGCTTTATTTTGTGTTTACTCACAACAAACCCATAATTTTCAGTTAGTAGTACCTTGGTATCTTGCTGGGTTAGTGCAATGGATGTCCAGAAAGATGGTCAAAATTCATTTTGGTTCATGTTTGCGAAATATTTTCTCTGTAACCAAGATTTGTGCTGTGAGTAAAATGCTGTTTGTTGTGCATTTGGAGCTCTATTTTCAGGAATACCAAGCATTTCTTTTGTAGTATCTGCGCTTTCAAGCTAGACGGAGTCAAAGTCAGAGGAAAACTCTTTCATAGCAAATTGTGCCTACCTTTAGGCGACTTTATTTTGTTTACCCAGCAAGATAGAGATCTGAAATTCTCTGGATACAGTCCCTTTGGGGTGCATTACAGCATTAGTGAAATCTCAATGGTAGTATTTTCGGTGCAGATGATATGAAACATCAAAAGTAGGAAAAATTCGCCTCCAGGGGGCACTGTAGGCTGGGTGCAAGTACTGGCCATTCTCAGCAATGTTCCAAAGAAATTGTTTTTGAATTGTAATGCACACAGCTAGTTTTCTCTGAAAATGAAGGGTTTAGCTTGGTACTATTCTGGATGGTCAGCTATCTGACCAAAGGTGGTGCTCTGAAGAGCTAATTTTGTACCGAACTAATTGTCCATATTCCCAGACATATATTTCAAAAGACAGAACTGTGGTAGAAGAAGTACATGCACTTTTATACATAAAATTTGTAGTCCCTTTGGTAAAAAGCTTGTTTGTTTGTAAACTGGTGGTGACTGCGAGTTACAAATGCACAACACATGGGCTATTAACTACTACGGTTACAGCGCAGTCAGAATCGTACAACACGTTATAAAAAAACAGTCCAAAATTTTTAAATGCCAAAAGAACTAATGTAAAAAGCGTACCACCATAAGCATGAATGCCGACAAGCATCAGCAGTATACGTACACTTGCATAAAATAACAGTCTATAATTTGAACTCTAAAAAATAAGATTCGTCACACCACCGTGTACATGAAGATAGAATGTATAGTACAAAAGTTAAAACTTTTATACTTTTCATGTCATCCAAAGTGAAATGATGTCAATGTCAACACAGCATGTGACTAGTTCTCTCCATCGTCTGTTTTTGGAATTGGATTGTGGGTTGGCGGCACTTGGTGGTGCGCACCAGAGGTGCTTCTTGGCCTTGGCCCTGAGCAGCCATCCATCGCCTTCTTCACTCGATCCGGATCGATGTTACCAGCTGAGCCAGTCGAGCTGTACTACACTGCATCCTGGGTCTCTACAGGGCTGCTAACAGGCTGTTGACAAGTGAGCTTGTCAGCGTCTGAATTAAATAGTGGGCTGCAGCCTGTTTGGCTCAATGGTTGCGCCAACACCCATGGCTCGGTACGCACGGAAATGGGAAGTCTGTAAAAGAAACCCTGCCCTCCCAACCAGCGGGCATCCCATAGGCTAGACATCATGGGCAAGTGTTAGGAATGAAGGCATGCAAGATACCGCTACAAATTAACTGCCCTTTTCTTGGCAGGTTGCTGCTTGCTTGCTAGAACCTCTGTGCCCTTTATCAGGACAACCACTCACTAGATGCGACTGCTGTGCCCTTTTTCATACCCAGGCACCATACTAGGAAATCCTAGAATTTACAGAAGCCTGCTCTCCAGTTCTAATAGTAAAGTGAAAATGCAAAGAATTTTTTATTTTCTGAAAACGCACCAACACCACAAAACTGTACACTGTGCTGACTACTGGTAAATGTCTTGCATGTTGACACAAGCCTACAATCACCACCAACATTCTTTTCCGATTTACAACTAACCCAGCTTTATTCCAAGGAGGTTACAAATTTTATGTATAACTGTGCTCGTATTTCATATATGTCAATAGACAGAACTTTGGTATACAGCGCCCTCCATAATGATTGGCAGCCCTAGTTAAGATGTGTTAAAAGCCTTACAATAAATTAAAATACATTTTTATTGCAGAAGCATACTCTCACACTGAAAATTGTAGTAAAATGTAACCTTCAACTCAAGTGAATTTTAAGGGGGGGGAAAAATCCCTGACTAAGAAATAATTTTTCATAAAATCACCTGTTCCACAATTATTGGCACCCCTAACAACTCCTAGGAATTAAATGTAATTGAAGTATTTCTGTCATTTCTACTGTGGTTTACAAAGTTGATCAGAGTATTTAGGAACATTTAATTATTAAATCATCACTTCCTGTTTCCCTGGGGTATAAATATGACGTGACACGGGCCATTTCTATGGGTAAAAATCTGTGCCACCAGAAACATGATTTGAAATTGTAATTTTTTTATTTGAATCATTGCATTGAAAAACTGAATCTGAATAGTATCATTTGAAATTGAATTCATTAGTTTGTAACAGGAATCTACTAAAATTTGAAAATTCAACTCCCAAATATGCTCATGTTCAGTTCTCACAATTAATTCAAATTCAGTTCTCAAAATTCAATTTCAATTTACTGTGACAAACATCCGGGTAGTTTAAGGACGAAGGAAGAGCAATCGATCTCAGATGTACAGGACTCTTACAGGAAACTTATGAATGGGCAAGGTCATGTGGTAGAGTCCCTGACTTACGGTAGCGTATTGCTGCCATTCCTGGTAAAAACAAAAAACGGGTCTGTAGTGAAAAGTTTCTTGTTATTACAAGATCCTTTTCATGTTATGACAACATATTTTCACGATTTAACAAGATATCTTCACGTTATTTCAACGCGAAAACATCATATTATGACAAGAAACTTTTGGCTCATTTACATGGTTTGATTAAGTTGTCTTGTCTTGTCTTGAAACATGGCGAGATTATGCTATTATTGAGCACGGTGGGCGATACTGTGATTAATATGCGTACAATGAGAGGGATTTTAAAATGCTTGGGGCTGTACAGAAGACAGAATGAGCCTGACCCCCTGGAGGTAGCGACGTTTCTGGACATTGGTCAAGCTATCACTAACTCGGAAAACGACGGTCGTACCGTCACAGCTAATAATAAAATGCGCAAATACAGCAGACATCACGTTAGTAACATAATGTGATATACTTGCTGTCAAATAATCGTCACATGGAAAGATATAACGAGGCTTGTTCAACTTGAATGTGTACTTTGTTCAGCAAAATACGCAAGCAAACTTGAATAATTTGCGATAATAATCAATTGTGATTGATTAGTGAAAAAATAAATACATAATAAACAGCATAGGAAGTTGGTAGTTTGGCCAAGGTGATGGGTGCGATTTTGGTAAGGTGCTATTATTCTAGATCAGCACTTACAATTGCTTGTTTCAGTACATGTGCTCTTACATAAGGCAAGTAAATCAATAAGAGCAGAAAATACTCTGGAATTAATACATACAATTGCCATCAAAATTGGTGAATAGGAGAAAGAGTGAGGAAAAATACATGACCATACTGCATGTGCTGTAGTACAAGTGTATTGAATAAGTAAAGATTCAATGGGAGAATTATTTTATAAATGGCTATTAAAGTTGGTACTTTACAATGTGCAACTGGAGAAAATGGAATGAAGGGCCATGTTTGAGGGCCTGTAATTCCCACAAATCAATAATATTTGCATACCATACTACATGTATTTTAGAAAAAGCAAATTGAATATGAAGAGATTTTTGGTGAAATTATTGAATAAATGACTGTCCAAGTTGGTACATTGCAAAGTAGGAAGTGAGACAACTGAATGGGTGGCCATTTTCATGGCCTTTAATTCTTGCAAATGCAAAATTTTTCTAAAAATAACACTTCTATACAATACAACATGAATGTCTTTAATGCAGGAATACTGAATATCAGGACATTTTGTGGTGGAATTAAATAAATGCCCATCAAAGTTAATATTTGGCAATGTGCAAATAGAGACAATAGAATGAAGGGCCGTGTTTCAGGGCCTGTAACTTTTTAAATGCAACAAATTTGCAAAAAATAACACTTAACTACCATAATAGATGTATTTAAGCACAAGCCCACTGAATACAAAGAGATGATATGGCGGAATTTTAAATAAATAGCTGTCAAAGCTGGTACTTTGCGATGTGCAAATGAACGGGGAGCCATATTTGAGGGCCGAAATTCCAGTTTAGCTGAAAGACTATAATAAATAAGCCTTCCATACCACACTACATGCATTCTAGTACAAGCGCACCGAATATGAAATGATTCCATGATGAAGTTATTAAATAAATGGCCGTCAAAAATGGTGCTTTGCAATATGCAAATGGAGACAACTGAATGGGGGGGGCAATATTTTAGAGCGTGTAGTTCTTGCAAATGAAGAAGTTTGCAATGGATAAAGTGCCAAATTCATACAATAGTACACTACAGGCAAAAATTTTTGGGCCACCCTCAGATTTTTAATGGTGTACCCTTGGTTTTGTCTCCTGGGTTTTGGGGAAGGCATTTATACAGCAATGGAACAATTGAAGTCAAGGCAAGATTTGGAAGACCAAGAAAAATTTCAGATAGAATGGCCCGAGATTTGGTAAGAAATGCTCAGAAGAACCCAAACATCACTGCAAAAGAGCTGCAAAAAAGAGGAGCAGACACAGGTTTAGAGTTTCACAGGACAACAATACAGCGTACCTTAAACAACAAAGACCTACGTGGCAGAGTGGCAAAAGTTTCCCTTCCCACAACCTAAATACAAAATTAAGAATCTGAAGTATGCAAAAGAAAACCTTAAGAAACCTCTTGCCTATTACAAAACCCAAAACCAGTGAAGTTGGCACGTTGTGTAAATCGTAAATAAAAACCGAATACAATGATTTGCAAATCCTTTTCAACCTATATTCAATTGAATACACTGCAAAGACAAGTTACAAAACGTTTGAACAGGTAAACTTTGTAATATTTTGCAAATATTACCTCATTTGGAATTTGATGCCTGCAACATGTTTCAAAAAAGCTGGCACAAGTGGCAAAAAAGACTGAGAGAGTTGAGGAATGCTCATCAAACACTAATGGGGAACAGGTGGGTGCCATGATTGGGTATAAAAGCAGCTTCCCTGAAATGCTCAGTCATTCACAAACAAGGATGGGGCGAGGGTCACCACTTAGTGAACAAATGCGTGAGCTGATTGTCGAACAGTTTAAAAACAACATTCCTCAACAAGCTATTGCAAGAAATTTAGGGATTTCATCATCTATGGTACGTAATATCGTCAAAAGGTTCAGAGAATCTGGAGAAATCACTGCACGTAAGCGACAAGGCCGAAAACCAACATTGAATGCCCGTGACCTTCGATCCCTCAGGCGGTACTGCATCAAAAACCGACATTAGTGTGTAAAGGACATCACCACATGGGCTCCGGAACACTTCAGAAAACCACTGTCAGTAACTACAGTTCGTCGCTACATCTGCAAGTGCAAGTTAAAACTTGCACTTTTAAAAAGCGAAAGGCATTTATCAACAGCACCCAGAAACGCCGCCGGCTTCGCTGGGCCCAAGCTCATCTAAGATGGACTGATGCAAAATGGAAAAGTGTTCTGTGGTCTGACGAGTCCACATTTCAAATTGTTTTTGGAAACTGTGGACGTCGTGTCCTCCGAACCAAAGAGGAAAAGAACCATCCAGACTGTTATAGGCGCAAAGTTCAAAAGCCAGCATCTGTGATGGTATGGGGGTGTATTAGTGCCCAAGGCATGGGCAACTTACACATATGTGAAGGCACCATTAATGCTGAGAGGTACATACAGGTTTTGGAGCAACATATGTTGCCATCCAAGCAACGTCTCTTTCATGGACGCCCCTGCTTATTTCAGCAAGACAATGCCAAGCCACATTCTGCACGTGTTACAACAGCATGGCTCCATAGTAAAAGAGTGCGGGTACTAGACTGGCCTGTCTGTAGTCCAGACCTGTCTCCCATTGAAAATGTGTGGCGCATTATGAAGCTTAAAATACAACAACGGAGACCCCGGACTGTTGAACAACTTAAGCTGTACATCAAGCAAGAATGGGAAAGAGTTCCACCTGAAAAGCTTCAAAAATTGGTCTCCTCAGTTCCGAAACGTTTACTGAGTGTCGTTAAAAGGAAAGGCGATGTAACACAGTGGTAAAAAGGCCTCTGTGCCAACTTTTTTGCAATGTGTTGCTGCCTTTAAATTCTAAGTTGATGATTATTTGCAAAAAAAAAAAAAGTTTCTCAGTTTGAACATTAAACATCTTGTCTTTGCAGTGTATTCAACTGAATATAAGTTGAAAAGGATTTGCAAATCATTGTATTCTGTTTTTATCTACGATTTACATAACGTGCCAACTTCACTGGTTTTAGGTTTTGTAGAACAACGTGCTTTGGACTGATGAAACCAAAATTGAACTGTTTCAAGTAAGGTATGTTTGGAGAAAAACGGGTGAAGCATTTGTGGAGAAAAACACATTGTCAACTGTAAAGCATGGAAGTGTATCCATGATGCTTTGGGGTTGTGTAGCAGCTGGGGGCACAGGCAGTGTTGTGTGAGTGGACAGAAGAATGGATTCCACCAAATAACAAGACATTCTAGAGGCTAATGTTCACAGCTCAGTCCAGAAATTGAAGCTGAAGAGATGTTGGGTACCCCAGCAAGAAAATGACCTGAAGCATACCTCAAAATCCACCATTAAGTACTCCCAGGAAAGACGGATGAAGGTTTTGGAATGGCTATCACAGTCCCCAGACTTGAATATTATTGAAAATCTGTGGAGAGACCTCAAACATGCTGTGCATGCAAGAAGGCTGAAGACTATTTCTGAGCTAGAGGTGTTCTGTCAGGAAGAGTGGGGAGAAATTCAAGGACAAGAATTGAAAGACTCTTGGCTGGCTACAGCTTTTGCAAGGTGCTATAGCTTCCCAAGGAGGAGTAACAAAGTACGAGCTGACAGGGTTCCCAAACCTTTGCACAAGGTATTTTTCCTGGTACTATCATTTTAAAACTGTAAAAAGTTAAAAATAAATATTATTCTTGCTTTGAAATGTGCTGATGTGTCATGTTTGACTTCAGCATTTAGTGTTCAGGTTTGGTTTAAATCACTTGAAGATAAGTTGTAACAGACATTTAAACTAGGGGTGCCAAAATTTTTGCACCCCACTGTAAGCCTATTTTACTTTAAAATTTTTGCATAAATGTGCATTGAAAGAAACTGAATGGGTAAAAATGTTTTTGGGCCTATAATTTATCAAAGGCTATTTGCACACTCCGCTGTATTACTTCTGGTTGGTTACATCAAACAGGCAGTATGGTAATGTTATTTTCAGCAAACAGTTTGATTTGCAAAAGTTTTATGTTCCCCACTTCCATTTCCACCCTTCACCAAATACCAGTTGTGATGGTAATTCATGCATTATATCAAGAGTATTTTCTGCTCTAATTTACCCATTTGCTTAATGTCAAAACACTCGTACTCTAACAAGCAATTGTAAGTACTGATCTGGCATAATAGCACCTCATCAAAATCGCACCCATCACCTTGGCCAAACTACCAACTTCCTATCCTTTTATTATGTATTTATTTTTTCACTAATCGATCGCAATTGATTATTATCGCAAATTATTCAAGTTTGTTTGCGTATTTTTCTGAACAAAGTACACATTCATTTTTGTTGAACAAGCCTCGTTATATCTTTCCATGTGACGATTATTTGACAGCAAGTATATCACATTATGTTACTAACGCGATGTCTGCTGTATTTGCGCATTTTATTATTAGCTGTGACGGTACGACCGTCCTTTTCCGAGTTAGTGATAGCTTGACCGATGTTAAGAAACGTCGCTGCCTCCAGGGGGTCAGGCTCTTTCTGTCTTCCGTACAGCCCCAAGCATTTTAAAATTTCTCTCATTGCACGCATACTAATCACAGTATCGCCCACCGTGCTCAATAATAGCATAATCTCGCCATGTTTCAAGAAAAGCAAGAAGTAGAACTAAATCAAACCATGTAAATGAGCCAAAAGTTTCTTGTCATAATATGATGTTTTCGCGTTGAAATAACGTGAAGATATCTTGTTAAAGCATGAAAATATGTTGTCATAACACGATAAGGATCTTGTAATATCAAGAAACTTTTCACTACAGACCCGTTTTTTTTCCAGGAATTGCAGCAGTACGCTACCGTAAGTCAGGGACTCTACCACATGACCTTGCACATTCATAAGTTTCAATGTCTCCTTGGGGACGATTGATCAATCAGAGGACAGGTAAAAGGTGCAATAGACATAACGTTTTGAGAGAAAAAATTTTGCGGCCCGTCTGCGTCATGAACATTCATGAGAATATGCGAAATCTGGCCTCGCTTGGTTACGGAAAAAAAAAAAAAAAAAAAGACGCGTCCAGGACCAGGAAGAGGCGCGAACTCGTGTTTGAGAACGTAGGCGCTGATTGGCCAAAGAGCGGTCCTGTACATCTGAGATCGATTGCTCTTCCTTCGTTCTAAAATTACCCGGATGTTTGTCACAGTAAATTGAAATTGAATTTTGAGAACTGAATTTGAATTGTGAGAACTGAACATGAGCATATTTGGGAGTTGAATTTTCAAATTTTATTAGATTCCTACGGTGGCTGGGAAGTGCAAAACAAAATTACAAAGTGAGGAACACTTTTACAAACTTGATACAAATTAACATTTTAGAAAACATATTCCCATTTTAAGAAAACAATTACATGAGCCAAACACTTTTACCAAGGACAAAACAAATTAACATTTTAGAAAACAAATTTACAAGATGTGAAACACTTTAACAAACTCTGAGACAAATTTACGAAGAGCGTAAACGTTTAACTAGTCCTGAAACAAATTAACAAACGACTATAATGGAAAGGGAATGTAGGCTACCAAATTCCGGAAGTGATTACATGAGGCGTCAATCACTTTGTTGCCGCGGGAGCACTTGAATTAGTTTTACGAAGTTGATTGCAGTGAAAGACTGAATGATGTTTTGTCCGTTTTGTGGAACCCACATCGGCCAAATAACGCGATTTTGCTCTTCGTGTAGACGGTCTTTGGAATTGTTCAACAACTTGGACGTGATTGAAGGACCAGATTTGATGGATATTTGTTTACATATTTGTGTATATATGCATATGCCAGTGTTCTGACAAATTTTGCTACCTATCAAAAAAGGCTACCTCGCGGTTCTGCGCTTGCGCAAATCTAAAATCTCGGGCTGTTTCCTCGCTTATATCTTAAGAATCTTCAAAAATCATAAAAATAGATTCATTTTCAGTGCGCATTTTGACCTGTAAGCGTACATATATTTGCATGTACACGCTGGGTTTTCCCAAAAATGCGGAAATTAGATGATTATGGCGGATATGGGCATATATTTTTGAACAAACTTATCCAACTCGTTATAAAATCTGCATATGTTATAAAAAACAAACAAATAACAAAGTAATTGCAGTAAACTGATTCATGTTGCAATATCAAGGCGAAAACAAAGACTTTATGATCGCTTTGCATTAAGGTAGCATTTTTTGACAAGGGAGCAAAATTTGTCAGAACACCGGCAACATCTGTGCCACGCGAGCGGGTCTTCTCCAAAGCCGGAGAGGTAGTGAGCCAGAGGAGGAGCAGGCTGCAGACAAAACAGTGGAGATGATACTTAAAAAAAAAAATCTTTAAACGTTGCACAAAGCCTTGTCTCAGACTAATCACTATCCTTGTTACATAAGTATATCCTTCATTTCTCCCATTATCCCCTTGTAAAAATATTTCTTCAGCTGATAAGAGAATACCTCTTCTAGTTAGACTCCATCAAAACAGGCACTCGCAATCAGACTTCATATTAAACCTATATGTATATTGTAACATCGCCCTTTTAACATTTATATTAACTGCAATAACACAATGACACAGGCTCGGTTTGAGAATACAGGCTTCATTAGAAACTGAATCAAAGATGAAACGATGAGACCCGTGACAGTCATGACGCCTCGTCAATTCTTCTCAAATGCAATACATAAAAACAGCCATCAGATGTCATTATTTTGACTGTACCGAACGCTTTGACGCAGTGAGTCACTTTCAGAGCAATTGTCTGAAAGTGGTTTAGTGCTTTGGAAAGCTTCGATTTCACCACCATTACTGTTCACCACAATCTATTTAAAATTCGTAAAACTTGCTGAAACTCAGGCCGTTGCTCAATACCAAGAATGCTAAGAACGGACTTGCGTTCTTGGGAGTGTTATTGCCCCAATTTGTTATTACATTTATAACACAACAGCAACAGCAAGGGATGACAGACACACTTTTAAAAACCTCAACACATTTAATTAACAAACACCATAACAACTAACTAACCTAAAGACCAAGATTGAATTATGTGCAAAACATAAATATTTACAATCCCTTTTCGTGGGGGTGGCTTGGTGATGTCCTGGATGATGAAAATGCTCAAACACAGGCAAAGAAATCCACAAAAGAAACGTCACAGGTCTTGAACAGAATAGCAGGTCTGGTCATCTTCTTGCAAATTCTCCTACTACTTTACTGTCTCAATTCTTTTCCTTATATACTCTTTTGCAGACCCCACCCACATTTAGACCTCTTTTTTTGAAATTTTCTGAGACTTGCCAAACATGACTCCAGTCTGAGCTTAACAAAAAAAAGGTAAATACTGCCATCTAGTGGCCTATATTCACATTACAGGAGGAACGTTCTTCCTGCCGCAACAAAGTGATTGACACCTCATAATCACTTCCGGCATTTGGGTACATTCCCTTTCCGTTAGAGTCAGTCGTTTGTTAATTTGTTTCAGGGCTTGTTAAAGAGTTTGTAAAATTTTGCTCTTTGTAAAATTGTCTCAGAGTTTGTTGAAGTGTTTTGAATCTTGTAAATTTGTTTTCTAAAATGTTAATTTGTTTTGTCCTTGGTAAAAGTGTTTGGCTCATGTAATTTTGTTTTCTTAAAATGTAAAAATGTTTTCTGAAATGTTAATTTCTTTCAGATTTGTAAAAGTGTTTCTCACTTTGTCATTTTGTTTTGCACTTCCCAGCCACCGTAGATTCCTGTTACAAACTAATGAATTCAATTTCAAATGATGCTATTCAGATTCAGTTTTTCAATGCGATTCAAATAAAAAAAATACAATTTCAAATCATGTGATTCAAATTCAGTTTCTGGTGGCAAAGATTTCTGCCCATACATTTCTCTTATCCACTCTTCAACAGGGGAAAGACAAAGGAACACACCATTTAAGTAAGGCAGATGTGTGTCGACCTTCACAAGTCAGGCAATGGCTAGAGGAAAATAGCCACTCGCCTGCACCTGCCCATATCTACTGTCAGAGGAATCAATAAGAAGTTTAAAACAACTGGAACAGTACTTAACAAGCCTGGACGAGTACGCAAGGTTATTTTGCCTCCACGCACAGTGAGGAGGATGGTAAGAGAAATAAAAAGTTCTCTAAAGCTCACTGTTAAAGAAGTTCAACAAATGATAGCATCTTGGGGTCACAAAGTCTCCAAAACAACCATCAGGCGCTATCTAAATGCCAACAAGCTGTTTGGGAGGCATGCTCGGAAAAAACCTTTTCTCACTCACAATCATAAATGCAAATGTTTGGAGTTCGCTAAACGGTACGGGGACTTCAATTGGGAACGTGTGCTTTGGTCAGATGAGACCAAGATAGAGCTTTTTGGCAACAAACATTCTAAGTGGGTCTGGCGGAACAGAAAAGATGAGTGTGCAGAAAAGCACCTCATGCCCACTGTGAAGTATGGGGGAGGATCGGTGATGCTGTGGGCCTGTTTCTCTTCCAGAGGGCCTGAGAACCTTGTTAGGGTGCATGGCATCATGAACGCTTTGAAATACCAGGACATTTTAAATCAAAATCTGGTGGCCTCTGCCCGAAAGCTGAAGATGGGTTGTCACTGGGTCTTTCAGCTAGATAATGACCCCAAATGTGGCCAAATCTACACAGAAATGGTTCACCAGACACAGAATCAAGCTCCTCCCATGGCCATCTCAATCCCCAGACCTCAACCCTATTGAAAACCTGTGGAGGGAGCTGAAGAGGAGAGTGCAGAGGGGAGGACCCAGGTCGCTGGATGATTTAGAGAGATTGTGCAAAGAGGAGTGGTCGAAGATCCCTCTTTCTGCATTTTCCAATCTTGTGAAACATTACAGGAGAAGATTAGGTGCTGTTTTGTTGGCAAAAGGGGGTTGTACAAAGTATTAACATCAGGGGTACTAATAATGCGGCACACATGATTTGATGTAAATGAATTTCTTAATGTGGGATTTTTTTCCCACCGAATAAATGCACTTGAATTAAAGGTTGGATTTTCCTCTTTTTTATTATGGTCCTATGTTTAGAAAAATCTGAATCTATTAGAAGCTAAAGAACACATCTTAACCAGGGGTGCCAATAATTATGAATTGAGCTGCATTTCTGGGAATATGGAATATTAGGTTTGTGGAACATTAGCTCTTAAGAGCACCACCTTTGATCAGATAGCTCTCCATCCAGAATAGTACCAAGCTAAACTCTTCATTTTCAGAGAAAACTAGATGTTTGCATCACAATTCAAAAATAATTTATTTGGTACATTGCTGGGGATGGCCAGTATTTGCATCCAGCCTATAGCGCCCCTGGGGGGAAAATTTTCCAATGTTTGATGATGAATATCGTCTACATTGAAGATGCCATAATTGTGAGTTTACTAATGCTGTAATAGACCCCAAATGTATCCAGAGAATTTCAGATCTCTATCTTGCTAGGTGAACAAAATAACGCCACCTAAACATAGTTACAATCTGCTATGAAATGGTCTCAATTTCGAGTTTTCCGCCAACTTTGGCTCCGTCTAGCTTGAAAGTGCAGATACTACCAAAGAAACGCTTGGTATTCCTAAAAATAGAGCTCCAAATGCACAACAAGCAGCATTTACCTTCACAGTACAAATCTGGGTTACAGAGAAAATATACCACAAACATGCACCAAAAATGAATTTTAACCATCTTTCTGGCCGTCCATTGCAAAATCACAGCAAGATACTTTTCACTGAAAATGATAGTCTTGTTATGAGCGAACACATAATACAGCATTCTAGTTTGGCATTTGTCTGGGATATTATTTTATTCCCATTTTCAATTTTTATTGTAATTTCTCAAATAATTCTGGTTTGATAACGTAGTTACCCAGCTTGGCGCTGATGTGGTGCTGAAGACTAACTGGACTTGAAGCGTTAGTGGTCATGATAAAAGTATAACATATTTGGTACTGTGTACCCTTAAGTCATGATAGTTGATGTAAAATGTCGTGTCAGCAGCAAAACTGAGGCACCTAAGTGGCTTCCAGGTGGCGCAATTGGCAGGCAAAGTGAGATATGAACCTAAAAATTTGTCTTTTTCTGTGAGACACCCATATCTACCCATGTGCCAAGGTTCATTCAATTCCAGGGGGGTCAACTGCACACCGAATATCAATTTCTCACAGAATGGCTCTTAATAAGCTCTTTAGGAAGGATAGATGTAATAGGCGAGGAGGGGGCATAGCACTCTATGTGAGCGAAAACATTAATGTACAGGAAATTCCCAAAATTGAACATTCCTTGTCCTGTGAATATATCTGGGTCAGGCTCATTGGCAAACACGAGACAGGTTTAAACATAGGAGTATGCTATCGACCACCAGCTTTGGACAGAACAGTCAATGAAATGCTTTTTAGGAGGATTATGCAAGCTTGTAGTGGTGATGCGACTATTATCATGGGAGACTTAAATTATCCTGGCATCAATTGGGAAATGGTGAAAGGACAGGGTAGAGGGGAGGAAGAATTTCTAGATGTTATAAATGATCATTTCTTGGTGCAGTATGTAAATAAACCTACCAGAGAGAAGGCAATTTTAGACATGGTGCTCTGTAATGACCCCGATAGAATTAGCAATGTTGAGGTACTGGAGCCACTTGGGACAAGTGATCACTCTGCTGTTAATTTTGATGTTTCATGGGAAGTTAAAAAGGTGTATTCTAAAACAAAAATTTTCTATTTTAGGCGAGCAAACTTTGACCGGATGCGCTCATATCTAGCTGAAATAAAATGGGAGACACTCCTGGACTGTACGTCCGTAAATGACATGTGGGAAAGATTTGAGGGGGTTTTACTTGAATCACAGTGCAGATTCATTCCGAAGCAGTAGCGGCTCTAGACCCGGGAATGGCGGGGCGCACTCACGTCCCTTTATGACAATTAGTCCTGGGTAGTTCGCAATCATTTACTGACGCGTTTTCCAATTATCGTACTTGGCAACTTAAGACACGGTCTCTCCAAATGTGATCGAACAGCGATGAAATCATGGGCGAAATTCAGCTCAGTGGCGGAACCTGAACTGAGAATTGTGACAAAACATCTGTTTAAAACAGTCGTTAGTCCTGACCTGTTCTCAGTCATTTTCATGAGTAACCGAAGGTTCGCTCCGAGAGCACTCCACAGTTAACAGCTGCTGCTTGTTCTCCCCGATTACGTAAGAAGACAATCATTCATCTGGACGCTTATTTGCTGTATTTAAATCAACGTTAGTCAAACTTGCATACCTGACGACTCTCACGCAAACAGCTTGAGCAGCACGCTGCCTATTTAACTGCCAAGTGCCACTTTTTTATCAACCCACACAATACCGAGAGTGAAAGGCGATATTTAACTGGAACACGGACCTGATCAATCAACGCGAAGCACTGGCCTATTAATAAGTAAATTTTTTTTCTGTACTGAATTTCGCCCATGATTTCATCGCTGTTCGATCACATTTGGAGAGACCGTGTCTTAAGTTGGCAAGTACGATAATTGGAAAACGCGTCAGTGAAGGAAAATGATTGCGAACTACCCAGGACTAATTGTCATAAAGGGACGTGTCTGCGCCCCGCCATTCCCGGGTCTAGAGCCGCTACTGTTCCGAAGGTGTCCAAAAGTAAGCTGAAAAAGCAGAATCCTCAGTGGATGACCAAAAGTATTCGTAGGATGTTGAGGGAAAAGAGGAATCTTTATAAGATGTACATAAAGGATGACAATGAGAATACTAGGGCTGAATACTGTAAAATGCGGGCTGTGGTCAAAAAAGAGCTGAGGAATTCTAGAAGACTGTATAAAAGACAAATTGCAGAGGGGGCAAAAACTAGCCCTTAGCGCTTCTTTTAGTACTGTAGCAGAAAAAGGAAAGTTAAAGAGCAGGTTAAGTGCATAAAGAATAAAAATGGATCGCTGCTATATGATAACAAGCATATTGCAGATGCCTTAAACAGTTACTTGGTTGACAATTTTACCTCAGAGGGGGTCTTTATTTGGCTAGAGGGCACTTCAAATGCTCTAAAGAATATTTAGCGGAAATTGAGGTTCGAGATAACGAAGTATTAGACAAGATGCATAAAATAAAAGCGGATAAGCCAGCGGGTCCTGATGGCTTATATCCTAGAGTTCTCTGGGAAGCTGGTGAGTTCATCTTTAAGCCGCTATCCGCCATCTTCAGACGGTCTTTAGAAACTGGAGAAATACCAAATGATTGGAAACAGGGCAATATAATACCAATATATAAGAAAGGGGACCGTACCGAGCCAGGAAACTACAGGCCAGTGAGTTTAACTTTGATTTCGTGCAAAATATTGGAATCTATCATTAAAGATGAGCTGGACTTATTTCTTGAACGTAACAGTATCTTGAGGGATAGCCAACATGGTTTTCGGAAGGGAAGGTCATGCCTAACAAACCTTCTGGAATTTTTTGAAGAGGCCACCAGGACTTACGACCAGAGCAGGGCTTATGACATCGTATACTTGGATTTTCAGAAAGCATTCGATACAGTACCACATAAGAGACTAATTTTTAAAATGAGCTCCATTGGAGTTACAGGAGGTATTCTGAAGTGGATTCAAAACTGGTTACAGGACAGAACACAAAGAGTAGTGGTCAGTGATATCTCATCTGAGCTGGGTATGGTGGGGAGTGGCGTCCTCCAGGGATCGGTGTTGGGACCCCTGCTGTTCCTCATTTACATTAATGACCTTGATAGGAATATTGAGAGCAGATTGGTTAAATTTGCAGATGATACTAAATTGGGGGGTTTGGCAAATAGTCTAGGGTCCACTAAAGTGATTCAGGATGATTTGGATAGAATCCAGAATTCCTTGTCGCAATTGTGTAGATTGCAATGCAATGATTCGTGGAAACAAGTTCATACATACCCACACAGGTAGAAAATATTACATTAAGAGCAGAATTTCCTGCAGAACAACACATGTAGTGTACCTTTTGATATGTCCTTGTGGTCTCTCCTATGTGGGCAAAATGAAAAGAGAACTGAAAATCAGGATTTGTGAACATAAAAGTAATATTAGAAATAAACAGGAAAGGTCCCCAGTAGCACGTCATTTTCACCAGGCAGATCATGATGTGTGTTACCTAAGGTTTCAGGGATAGAAACTGTACAGCCTTTAAAGAGAAGGGGGGACCGGGATTGAACCCTTCTTCAAAGGGAAGCCCACTGGATACACACACTACAAACTGAATGGCCTAAAGGCCTTAATGAAGAATTGCTGTTGGGGTGCTTTTTGTGATTGTATGTGTGTATACTGTATATATGTATATACAATATATATATATATATATATATATATATATATATATATATATATATATATATATATATATATATATATATATATATGTGTATGTACAACTGCTCAAAAAATAAAGGGAACATTTAAACAACACAATGTAACTCCAAGTCAGTCACACTTCTGTGAAATCAAACTGTCCACTGAGGAAGCAACACTGATTGACAATCAATTTCACATGCATTTGTGCAAATGGAATTGTCAACAGGTGGAAATTATCGGTAATTAGCAAGACACACCCAATAAAGGAGTGGTTCTGCAGGTGGTGACAACAGACCAATTCTCAGTTCCTATGCTTCCTGGCTGGTGTTTTGGTCACTTTTGAATGCTGGCGGTGCTTTCACTCTAGTGGCAGCATGCTCAGGAAGTGCAGCTCATCCAGGATGGCACATCAATGCGAGGTGTGGCAAGAAGGTTTGCTGTGTCTGTCAGCATCGTGTCCAGAGCATAAAGGCGCTACCAGGAGACAGGCCAGTACATCAGGAGACGTGAAGGAGGCCATAAGAGGGCAACAACCCAGCAGCAGGACCGCTACCTCCGCCTTTGTGCAAGGAGGGACAGGAGGAGCACTGCCAGAGCCCTGCAAAATGACCTCCAGCAGGCCACAAATGTGCATGTGTCTGCTCATACGGTCAGAAACCGACTCCATGTGGATGAATATTGATTTTACATTCCTGATATTACCTTCACAAAAAGAAACTCCGATAACCCAGAGGAAAAATCAGTTGGAGACAGAGAAGTTAATATCCAAGCCAAAGTCCGTTTACTTTTTTGCAAAAAAGGATCCCCATACAAAGTCAAGTCAGCCAAATGGAAGATGCACAATTAGAAAGTTCTCTGGTATTTGTAGGAATACTCCATGGCGTTCTCCTCCCCCCGTGCTGATTTACACATCACGCAAGCCTTTGCCGTCGCATGCAACTGCGTCAAGTTGGTACGTAGCCACGTAAAGTTGTCTAGGGACATACACGCACACACACACACACGCACGCGCACACACACACACACACACACACACACACACACACACTTGCTAGGGAGGAGAGCACCTGCTTTCTCTCTCAGCTCTGGCTCCAGCTTATCTTGTTATGGGTTCCAGAGCTTTCTATAAACACATAAACTTAGAGAAAGAGAAAAACATCTTGTCCTTGGTACAGACATTCAAGTTGTCAGGCCTTTAGATAGGCTATATGTCATGACACACTAGTACAGTTATGCAGGCCCCTGCTAAATCAGAAATATACACACACACACACACTCTAGGCCTATGAAGTTATGAACAGAATATGAGCAAGCAAGGATAAACAATTAATAATAATTAAATGAAACAATAAAAAATGATTCCACATTTCCCCCCTGTTTATAATTGATTATCCGCCAGCATTATTGCCACTTCTCTCAATTTTCGACATGTGATTCATTCACGGGGAAGATGTTTCATCATATTACCACTACTCTCTATTCTTCTGTTCAAACAAACCCCAACTCAATTACATCGCTGTATGATTCCTTCAGCTCCTCGGGCAGAGTATATATCTCATTGTTGTCCTGTAACAGAGACATCTGATAATGTGGATTAGTACTCAATACTCTTGATATCATTCCTTTAATTACGGTAATTCCACAGCAACTGCAAAAGAGCAGTACTGCAAATCCCCCAACTACAGAGCCCATTACAGATGTAATTCCCGCTTTCCAACCCCCAGACAGAAGCCAGTCATTTAGAATTTGTCACTACTGGTGCAAGGTCTCGCTGTTGTGCATCAGTTATGTCTTTCAAATGTTGCAAGACTTGATCAATCACCCCTCCTGCCTCATCATTAGCTGGTATATAGGTACACACACTGGCCCAATAAGCTGACAGATCCCCCCCCTGTGCTGCTGTCAACAGATACAATAAGCAGAAGTAGCATCCTGCAATTCCAATTTGGACACACATTTTTTGACCACTTAGATCCTTTGAAAACTCCCATTCAGGGCGCAGTCCCCGACTTGATCCCTTTCCACAGAGATCTCCACCCGGGCTCCCCCAGGTTGAGAACTCTGCTTTCTGCTTCCCAGTGTCTCCTTTTCAGAGCCCACCGATCACAGAAGCACTACTCGCTGACTGGCGCATTCGCTTTGACCTTTTCACCAGCCTCGCCTGTTCAGAGGTCGTCTCTATCGCCCCTATGCTAGGTGTGGGCTGTCACCAATGTACCACATGTTGCCCTCAACTTGCATGCGACAAACATGCCGACTAGATGGTACCATGGAATTTTGTCAATTCATACTTCACCAGACACGGGGGTCTTCAGTCCTCTCCCCAGCACTATTTGCAATATTGCTGTAATCGGCTTGCGAGGGGGCAAATCTGCAAATTGCAACGCTTAGTAGATTGCTGGGGGTCCGGTTCCCAGAACCACCATCTGATCCCCGCAATCTCACCCTGTTCGTTTCCCTCGAACACGCGCATTGCCTCCCACATAGTAGGACCTGTAGGAACCACCCCGAGCCCCAGTTTAGACATTACGTCCCTCCCCAGGAGGTTTACTGGGCGCTGTGTGGACACCATTACAGAGCAGAGTGTAGCAATCCCCTCAGCAACCTCAAATTTGAGTTCCTCTGTTGCTACGCTGTCCCAATGCCCCATTTGCAACACAAGTTTGTGTCATATTAGTGCTGAGCCGATTTGTGTAAAAATTGCACTTACTTTTCTGATAACAGTTCGACATGCCCCCATGTCACATAGAAAAGAAATTGGTGCGTCATTTACAATCAGGGTTTTCCAAGCACTCGTCGGTGCAGCCATTAATGCAAACGATTTAATTTCATCATAGGGAAATGGCTCCCCAGATGCTAACCCTTCCCCCAGGGCAGTTAGTCATTCCGAATTGCTCCCGTCACTTATTTGTGGATACCCACACAAAATCAATTGTTTCCCCTGGCACCCCTAGGTTACCCCCACAATCCCTGTGCCATTTCCTTCGACACATCGACTATATTAAGTGGGAGTAGTCTGGGGTCGATTGAAACTAATCCATTACGTGCAGTAGACACTGCCATGGAGCATTTAACTATACTGTTCACATTCATTGTAGGCGCAAAATATTTTTAGAAATGAACAGACACAGGGAGAGATAAGCCATTTTATTAAACCCCTTTTTTTTTTTTTTTAATGAATAAGTCCGGAGTCTCTACTGACTTGGAGCGTAAATAAACTCTTCACCGGGTTTGAGACGGATGGGCTCTATATGCCATGCCCACTTTGTAGCCGGACTCCCTCCAAGTCTATCCTGGCTCACCCAGATGTACCTATACACCCGCTGGAGGAGGAGATGCCACCTTACAATGTGACTGATGTATCCACACCTCTCTCTCCTGGATTTTTACTGCATTCGGTGTGGTCAGGAGCACTTGATATGGACCCTTCCACGCCGGTTCACTCCACTTCCACTTTACCCGTCACTCCGCACCAGGATCCAATCTCCAGGCTTTATCTCACTGGGTGGCAGCTCCGCTACTGATCTGGGAGGAAGCACATTTTGAATCTCACGTTTGTAAGTCAACATTCTATTCATATACTCTGCCAGAGTCGTTTCTTCTACTTGTGTTCTCCTCAGTAAATGTACTAACTCAAAAGGTTTCCCATGTACTACTTCATAAGGTGACAACCCCAATCCCCGCTTGTGGGGTTATCCTCATGCTAGTTAATACTAATGGCAGACATGCTACCCAGTTCCATTTAGTTTCTGCCATGGCTTTGCGCAGTTTTGCTTTCAGGGTTCTATTAGTCCTTTCTGCCAATTCTGCTAATTGTGGATGATATGCATAATGTTTTTTCAATTCTATTCCCAATTTTACTCCCAAACAAGCCAGTTCTTCATTTCTAAATTCTGGCCCATTATCACTATAGAATGCTTTTAGAATCCCCCACCTAGGAACAATTTCCCTACTCAGGATTTTTGCTACTGTGATTGCATCTATAGCTTCTACCTCTTTTAGCAAAGGTCACATCAATAATAACGCATTACTTCTTCTCGCTTCACACAGTGTTAAATGTATGAAATGTGTGAAATGGCCCAGGGGGTGTAGGGATTGCCCCCTACTGTACTACTACGCTTCCCCTTGTGTCCTGTGTGTTATAACTTCGTCATGTTGTACTTTGCTCTATTAACCCCTTAGTCACCCCTCTTGGTTCATGGCACTGCCCATGCACCAAATCTACAGCAATATGGAAGAGAGATGTTGGTAATATAGGCTTTCCATAGGGTCCTACCCACCCGCCATCAGTGTATTGTGTTCCATGTGATACACACAATCTAGGGATACACACAGACACACACACACACACACACACATCTTGCTAGGGAGGAGAGCACCTGCTTTCTCTCTCAGCTCTGGCTCCAGCTTATCTTGTTATGGGTTCCGGAGCTTTCTATAAACACATAAACTTAGAGAAAGAGAAAATCATCTTGTCCTTGGGACAGACATTCAAGTTGTCATGACTTTAGATAGGCTATATGTCATGACACACTAGTACAGTTATGCAGGCCCCTGCTAAATCAGAAATATACACACACACACACTATAGGCCTATGAAGTTATGAACAGAATATGAGCAAGCAAGGATAAACAATTAATAATAATTAAATGAAACAATAAAAATGATTCCACAGCCCGATGTTCACAAGTGAGGGTTGTGCTTACAGCCCAACACCGTGCAGGACATTTGCCATTTGCCAACACCAAGATTGGCTAATTCGCCAATGGTGCCCTGGTGCCCTGTGCTCTTCAGATGAAAGCAGGTTCACACTGAGCACATTTGACAGACGTGACAAAGTCTGGTGACGCTGTGGAGAACGTTCTGCTGCCTGCAACATCCTCCAGCATGACCGGTTTGGCAGTCGGTCAGTAATGGTGTGGGGTGGCATTTCTTTGGGGGGCCGCACAGCCCTCCATGTGCTCGTCAGTGGTAGCCTGACTGCCATTAGGTACCGAGATGAGATCCTCAGACCCCTTGTGAGACCATATGCAGGTGCGGTTGGCCCTGGGTTCCTCCTAATGCAAGACAATGCTAGAACTTGTGGCTGGAGTGTGTCAGCAGTTCCTGCAAGACAAAGGAATTGATGCTATGGACTGGCCCGCCCGTTCCCCAGACCTGAATCCAATTGAGCACATCTGGGACATCATGTCTCGCTCCATCCACCAACGCCACGTTGCACCACAGACTGTCCAGGAGTTGGGGGATGCTTTAGTCCAGATCTGGAAGGAGATCCCTCAGGAGACCATCCGCCACCTCATCAGGAGCATTCCCAGGCATTGTAGGGAGGTCATACAGGCACGTGGAGGCCACACAAACTACTGAGCCTTATTTTGACTGGTTTTAAGGACATTACATCAAAGTTCAGCCTGTAGTGAGTTTTTCCACTTTAAATTTGAGTGTGACTCCAAATCCAGACCTCCATGGGTTAATAAATTTGATTTCAATTGATAATTTTTGTGTGATTTTGTTGTCAGCACATTCAGCTTTGTAAAGAACAAAGTATTTAATAAGAATATTTCATTCATTACGATCTAGGATGTGTTACTTTAGTGTTCCCTTTATTTTTTTGAGCAGTGTATTTGTATGCATATGTAAGTAAAGTATCTCACAAAAATGAGTACACCCCTCACATTTTGACAATTAATTTATTATATCTTTTCAAGGTATTATGTTACAGAAATGAAACTTGAATATATATTCTAGAGTTGTCATTGCACAATATGTGTAGCAGTGTAGATTTACTGCATTGTCCAAATAACTGAATAAACAGTCACTATTTCCAAAATGGGTGGCAACAAAAGTGAGTACACACCCCAATTGGTAATGGTTAACCAAGCAATGAAACGTGTGTTATTCATTATGTTCATGCTTTTGTCTGTTTGACTGGGCTAAATGAGGTTGTGTAACGTGTTGAAGGTTTAAATTGTGGTGCTTTGGGTGCAATGCTCTCATTCTAGTCACTGGATGGTCAACATGGCTCCTCATGGGTAAGAACTCTCTGAGGATCTGAAAAAGAGAACTGTTGCTCTTCACAAAGATAGTCTAAGCTACAGGAAGATCTGTGAAACCATGAACTCAGCTACAGCACGGTGGCCAAGGTTATTCAGCAGTTTTCCCAGACGAGTTTTTCTCGGAGTAGGCCTCGTCAGGGTCGACTGAAGAGGTTGAGTCCTCGTGCTCTGCATCAGGTGCACAAGTTGGCCTCAGAAAACTGACGCAGGAGTGCTGGCAGCATTACTAAGGAGGTTGCAGCAGTGGGAGAACAGGTTGTCAGTGCTCAGACCAGACGCCTTGTTCTGCACCAAGTCGGTCTGTATGGCCATTGGCTAAGATGGAAGCCTCTTCTGAAGCTAGCCCACAATAAAGCCCGAAAACAGTTTGCTGAAGACAACCGGTCCTAGAACATGAACTATTGGAACCACGTTCTGTGGTCTGACGAGACCAAGATAAACTTGTTCGGCTCAAATGGTGTTCGGCGCCAGCATGTGTGGTGGCGCCCTGGTGAGGAGTACTAAGACAAGCATATACTGCCTACCGTCAAACATGGTGGTGGCAGCATCATGGTCTGGGGCTGCATAAGTGCTTCTGGTCCTGGGGAGCTGCGCTTCATTAAGGGAATAATGGATTCCAACATGTACTGTGACATTCTGAAACAGAACATGATACCCTCCCTTCAGAAACTGGGCACCACGGCAGTTTTCCAACAAGATAACGACCTCCAAGATGACAACTGCCTTCCGGAAGAAGTTACATTACATTACATTACATTACAGGTTCTTAGCAGACGCTCTTATCCAGAGTGACATGCAAAAGTGAAGTTGAAAGTGAAGGTGATGGCGTGGCCAAGTATGTCTACAGACCTGAATCCCATTGAGCACCTGTGAGGCATCCTCAAGAGGAAGGTGTAGGGGCAGCAGTTGTCCTACATCCACCAGCTCCGTGATGTCATGGAGGAGTGGAGGAGGATCCCAGCAACAACCTGTGCAGCTCTGGTGAATTCCATGCCTAGGAGAATCAAGGCAGTGCTGGATAACAATGGTGGTCACACTAAATATTGACACTATGGACACAATTTGGCATGTTGACCAAGAAGTGTATTCACTTTTGTTGCCATCCATTTTGGTAATAGTGATTGTTTGTTCAGTTATTTCTATACAGAAAAATCTACACTGCTAGACATATTGTACTTTGACTACTCTAGAATATATTTCAGGTTTCATTTCTTGTCCCTTGAAAAGATATAATAAATTAATTGTCAAAGTGGGAGAGATATACTCACTTTTGTGAGATACTGTATTTGTATATATACACACATTTTTTTGGTAATTTATCATTATTGGTTTATTTGTTTGTTGGTTATATATGGTTTTTTTTGGTTTCTGAATTGGTATTTGCTCCTTATTATGAGTTAACAGCCCAACAGACTCTAAGTGTGAATGACCTATGTTGGTGGTTCAAGGGTCATGCTCTGTACACATTTACAAAAGAACGCACTCTGCCTTGCTGTGAAGAAAGCCAGTAGGCTGAAAAATTTGTGTATTGTTGCCCCTGCCGAAATAAAAATTCTTTACTTTTATCCGTGAGTGCTGGATGATATTTTTTTTACTGTACATCTGCCCTGACCGTGCACCCGGTAGGAGACATTGTTACTTTTTTATAGAGTGTTTGCATTCACAATTTATCAAGAGGAGAAAGACCACCCCTCCTGTTAACAGCATTCAGTTCAAAAGCCAGCATCTCTGATGGTATGGGGGTGCATTATTGCATATGGTGGGGGACACTTGCATGTTTTAAAAAGCACCATGAATGCTGAAAGGTATATAAAGGTTTTGGAGCAACTCCAGATGACATCTTTTCCAGGGGAGGCCTTGCCTATTTCAGCAGAACAATGCAAAACCACATACTGCAGCTATTACAACAGCATGGCTTCATAGTAGAAGAGCCCGTGTGCTGAACTGGCCTGCCTGCAGTCCTGATCTTTCACCGATTGAGAACATTTGGTGCATAATTGAACAAAAACCCCTTTAATGGAGACCCAAAACTCTCCAGCAGCTGGAAGCCTGTATTGATCGAGAGTGGGATCAAATTCCAATAGCTATTGGCTAAACTCAAGAAACTTGTCTCATCAATGCCCAGACACTCCACTCTGTTAAAAAGAAGAGGGGATGCTACACCACAGTAAACAGGCCCCTGTCCCAACTTTTTTGAGACCTGTAGCAGCCATAAAATTTGAAATGAGCTCATTTTGTGGATAAAATTGTAAAAATTCTCAGTTTCAACATTTGCTATGTTATCTCTGGTCTATTGTGAATAAAATACCGGCTGGTGAGATTTGAAAGTCATTGCGTTTTGATTTTATTCACAGTTTATTGTCCCAACTATTTCCGAATTGGGGTTGTAATACGAAGCTATAAAATCCCTTGGATACTTGCGAGCGTTCTGCGTCTGAATGGCTTACCTATTGCAGTTGTACGCTTTGGCCATCCAGGCGTTGCGCAGAGTGCGATTTTAGAGATCGCGTGGATCTGTTTGCTGAAAGCAACCATACTTGAGCACGGAACATTACTAAGTGTTACGGCTCTCTTGTTCTAACAAATGCAGCGGCGAAAAAGTTATCTCCACTCAAACAAAGAAATTCAATGCTTGCTCAAAATACAGGCGAACGAAAAAACATACAATCACAACTGGATACTACACGCAAAAATTCAGAGATTTATGGAATAATTTGTGAGTAGTTACATGCGGCTGCGATATTTCAAAGTGCGGGATGCGGTGTAAAAGTCTGGCAGCTCAAGTTATGAGATAGATAAGTTTTGGTGATATTAAGTGGACAGCATAATCGGCCAAATATGCAAGGGCGAAAGAATTCTGTATGCAACATCCACCTATATTGAATGTAATCAGTACATTTTCGGCTTACCTTGCTGCAGTGGAGGCTAGTGGTAAAAATCTTTTTGGGGCGGGGGCGCAATCTACCTTGGCGCAGCACACCTGACAGCTGCTTTGATGTCGACTCAGTAAGTTATTAAGAAGGAAAATGCAGCCTATTGATTTTATCAGGGTTTGTACCCTTTTTTATCATGAATTGAGGATGTATCCCCTATGTACACAGATCACTGTATCTGTCCTTACATTACTTGCAGATCACTGTATCTGTCCTTACATTACTTACAGATCACTGTATCTGTCCTTACATTACTTACAGATCACTGTATCTGTCCTTACATTACTTACAGATCACTGTATCTGTCCTTACATTACTTACAGATCACTGTACCTGTCCTTACATTACTTACAGATCACTGTATCTGTCCTTACATTACTTACAGATCACTGTACCTGTCCTTACATTACTTACAGATCACTGTACCTGTCCTTACATTACTTACAGATCACTGTACCTGTCCTTACATTGCTTACAGATCACTATCTGTCCTTACATTACTTACAGATCACTGTATCTGTCCTTACATTACTTACAGATCACTGTATCTGTCCTTACATTACTTACAGATCACTGTATCTGCCCTTACATTACTTACAGATCACTGTATCTGTCCTTACATTACTTACAGATCACTGTACCTGTCCTTACATTACTTACAGATCACTGTATCTGTCCTTACATTACTTACAGATCACTGTACCTGTCCTTACATTACTTACAGATCACTGTACCTGTCCTTACATTGCTTACAGATCACTATCTGTCCTTACATTACTTACAGATCACTGTATCTGTCCTTACATTACTTACAGATCACTGTACCTGTCCTTACATTACTTACAGATCACTGTATCTGCCCTTACATTACTTACAGATCACTATCTGTCCTTACATTACTTACAGATCACTGTATCTGCCATTACATTACTTACAGATCACTGTATCTGTCCTTACATTACTTACAGATCACTGTATCTGTCCTTACATTACTTACAGATCACTGTATCTGTCCTTACATTACTTACAGATCACTGTATCTGTCCTTACATTACTTACAGATCACTGTATCTGTCCATACATTACTTACAGATCACTGTATCTGTCCTTACATTACTTACAGATCACTGTATCTGTCCTTACATTACTTACAGATCACTGTATCTGTCCTTACATTACTTACAGATTGATTGTAAAAGCGGTCATGTTATAGATAATCCACCAACTAACTGGGATTTTGATGCTTTGTAAAAATGCAAACAATAAGTGGAACAGTTCAACAGAAAAACAAGAAAAGAAAACACTAATTTAAAAACACAGCACTGTAATGCTGTCTACAGGCTTTGTAAACCCTTTCCAGAGTGAAATTCATGGCACTTTTCAAGGTGCATTTTGATGCTTTAACAGCACCTTACAGCTGTAATAAATTACATATTTATATACATAAATGACAGATTCCACAGAAAGTTTGACCAACAGGTCCCACTGTATTTAACGGGATGAAATTATAAAATTAAAAACTCAAACGGTGACAAGATTGCCTGAGCCAATGCCAATAATGGCACGATGAGCAGAGAAAAGGGAAGGCACACCAGTGACCAACCTGCAAATCCACAATAAGCAGGGCTTTGTTAAAGCCTGTATATCTACTCTTGAACAGTGACCTGAAACACACAGTTTTTACCCGGGATTATTTTGTGGCAATAAAATTCATACACTGGATAATTAGTCAATCCTGTCCACTCATTTCCAAGTTCCTCATCCATCTTGGAGTTCTGAGAGAAAGGAGGGGGACTTTTTTGGGCCACTCTGTAGTTTGTATGAGCCAACCACTTTAAGTCAAACCAAGGTTGGCTTGATCCATCCAGGGATTGGAGTGAACTCGTCCATATAATAAACCGAGTTTGAACTCTGCTTGCTTGTGAAAATTCAATAACTGATCCAGGTGTGGCATCTAGTGATAGAATATTGTAACTGCGTGCATGAATCTGCAGCTCCTTGTCCACTGGCGGACACATCTGCGCAAGAGGGTTTAAATACCCTGCCAGCAGCCGCCAAATTACATTCTCAGCGGTGCTGTACTAAGATTACAGGTTGTTGCTAACGTTATTACTGTGGATGAAAATTTTTACCTTTTTAATTCAGGACACAGACGGGAGTTAGTGCAAATTCTAGGCCGTGAAGTGAATATCCGCTCGCGCATGCATACAGAGATGGAACATTTCATATTGGTTCAAAAATAAAAGTTGTCAATTAGTCACACTTTCTGTGGAATCTGCCAAACTGGAACAACAAACAGGGAAAGCAATAAAAGGCATTGCTAACGCCTCATCCAGCTAGCCAACTCCGTTTGTCTTAAGTGCGGGAGAAGCCCCGGGCGTAAGCTCGTCCACGATCACTTGCCTGCTGCTGAATCTTAAAATCGGGTCAGTCCGGGCAAAGGTCCGTTACTTTCCTTTTCTGACAGCCACGAGAATTGTCCAATTACATTCGATTAAATGTGTGCCCCGTAAGGAAATCTGAAGAAACCAATAAAACAGCAGCCTCAGATCACGTGCTCACCAAAACTTTGAGAGCTTTCCTAGGGTACCGTTAGGCCGGCGTGACGTCCCTCAGCCAGGAAGTATACATATCAGAGAAATCAACCAAATAGCATTTGGAACCGATATTTTGTCGCTGTTGACAGGCGCTCACAGACTGAAAAACGCGTTTGTTTCATAATCATAAGCATTATACGACTAAATTATATTTAACGTGTTTATAGGGTCCACTAGTGGCTTGCTGGCGGTAATCGCACTTTTGCCCTCCAGGTGGGTATTTGTTTCCATTAGATTGTGACTACACGGGGGAAACTATGAATAATAATTAGGACCACAAATGCCAAATAACTGTACTTTGGCAGAGCTTGCATATTGCCTTTCTGTTGTCACTCATATCAAGTTTGAAATATTTCCACATCAAAGATTTTGCAGATCTCGGCTGGCCTTTTTGACCATTTTGTTGTAGCATGAGTGGTACACACTTGTAACGACCTTAAGAGTCATTTCATGGGAAAATGACACTTTTTGAAGAAGCTGAGGAGTTGACCCCCCTGGAACTGAATGAAGCTTGGAACATGTAGACATGGGTGTCTCACGGAAAAAGCAGAACATTTTCATTAAAAAAGTCTATTTTCAAATAATGCTGTGACTGTATATGAACAACTCCTGTCGCTTATAATTATAATAGTCATCATCCTTTCTTCACGACGATGATTATTGTCGTAATAACGGTAACACATTATTCAGTAACACCAAAGAAAACTACAAGAACAGTAAGCCAGCATTGCTCGCGCATGCGTAGTAACCAACCGGCAGAGACGACGGCTGCGTATGACTCTCACGTAGCTGATGCAAGAAGTTACTACCGAGAATTAAACCACAAAAAATATCGATATTTCGCTCTAATTTCTGGCGGAAAGGCGTCTTAAAATCCTTCGTCGGCTATGTCTGGAGACGAGGTGAGCTTTTCGTGCTTTGTTTCGATAGTCATGAAGGAAAAGGAGGTTAGAAGGGCCTGGTTTGGAAGATAACTTGGCTTGCCCATGTGTCTGGCGCTGACTGGCGTGTGGCTCGCTGTGCCAGCTTCGCAGCTATTACCTTCCAGCATTAGCGATGCTGCTTGTTGTTTGAAGCTGGCTGTCTTGGTGTTTAATGTAGCCGGTCATGAGGTATTCTCATAGTCGCAGTATTATAACTTTCCTGGCCATAGTAATAAAGCCAACTTCTAGTAGTACTGACCATGACTAGCAGGCTAACCTGGCTGCATGCGTACCGTTTATCTTATTTTCTTCCGCTTAATAAGGTCTGGGCAGCAAGCTTGTATTCAGAATATTGGGGTTGTTAAATGCTGATGGTTCTCAGACGAGAGCGTTTGCAAGTGTTTTGAGCTTGGTAACTAGGTAGCTGTGTGGAAGACAAATTCTTAGTGGGCTAATGGTCCTGCAAATTCCAACTTAACGTTACTGTCCTGTAACATTTGATAACGGTTTGATGTTGGCATGATATAATTTGTAGGACAAATGATCGGCGGAACCTGATTAAATTTAATTCCAAGTTTGTTTTGAGAAACTTGTTAAGGTATAACCACTATGCTATTAGAGTCCAATAAGTCATTGTTGAGTCTGTCTTATTATGTCAGAAACTCGCAGATCTCTTCAGCATTGGAAAAATTAATCTTAAAATGCCAATGTGACGCTCCTGACCGAAACTGATCCTCTGTGCTTCAAAAAAAAAGGGGGTTTACTTCAAATACCTCTTTGACTTGCAGGCAACCGCCATATAATCCGGCTATACTAAGACAGTGGATTTCTTTGCCAGAATGTTCATGCTGACTTAAATCCTTTCAATGAATTTTTTAAAAGAAACATTTTCTATGCTATATTTTGGTTTGTTCCTTAAAGCTCTGTTATGGTTTGATTTCTCTGTCGGTCAGTGCGCCTGAACTGCAGTCCTGGAGATCCACCACAGATTCTGCATTTTCCTTCTGAAACAAGTAGTTCTGCATTACAGTGAGCTGCTACTTATTCTTATGTAGCCAGTTCTATAGTGTATTTTTGGTTAAAGCCACATTATGGTAGAAATGGCTGTGCTTGAAAAATTTTCCCACTATAACAGTCATAGGATTCCAGTTTGATTAACTTTAGCTGTCATGTACTTTGCAGTATGCATTGTGTAATTATTAACTAAATTGATACATGGCAGGTGTGAAAGGCTAAAACAGTTTGGTTTCACTTGTTGTGTGAGAAGTCTGGAAGCCTTCGATGTGCACACCACTGTTGAACATTCTCATGGTTGACCGGGAGGGTTTAATCCACAGTTGACTGGTTAATCTGTTTGCAGGATGATCCTTCATTAAGGGTAGCATATGGGCTGTTTCACGATCGGGGACCAACGTTTGTCTCATGGACTTCCAAAAATCAAATGTGAAATATAGAATCAAATTGATGCTTATTTGTTCACATATATTTTGTTGAGGACGCATGCTGAAAATTTTGGAGCGCTAAGTTCACGGGTTCTCCCAAAATTTAAGTCCGTTTCAGTTTTTCCAATGAATCTCAACTTTAAATATGGGGATTATTTGGTCTCTCCAAGGCATTCAACACCAACACCAATTACATTTACACCAATTTTGGTGTCGGATTCACCTGCATCACCAATCATGCAAAATGACATTTGATGCACGCACAAAAGATCACGTGACCACAATGGACTGCTACTTAGTTCGATTTGTCTATGCCTATGAACGCCTTATGATTCGATATATCAAAAATGTTTTCATTACAGTGCCCAAAATTACAAATGTATCTAAATGCATCTAAAAGAAAATGAGAAGCCAATATGTCAAAAAAAAGATATCATACTGTCAAATTTTTGACATTTGAAATTTTTTCATCAAATAAACTGAAGAAGAAGCCATATCAGCTGGGTACTATGTTGCTGGGACAGTGAAATGGGCTCTCGTTATGAGGGAGAGATTTGGGTTTTAAGTAGGGGTGCACCGAAGTGAATTTTTGGCCAAAACCGAAAATGAGAAATGCTTGGCCGAAACACCAAAAGAAATTTTGCCAATTTTTGGTACCATTGCATTTATGGCTATGACTGTGTACTTACCTAAATAAAATCAAGGCATTGCGATGGCAAAACTTAACATTCACGCTTCAAAGAATAAATCAATTACAAAATTATTAAAATATTTATTTAGCACGGACATTCCAACAAAGCACAATATAAAATAGAATTATAAATAATGTTTATCTTGGCCCCACTCATGAATAACCTACAGGCCTATAACTGACTGGCCTATGACTGGCTGCTGAAAAATTGTAAGATATGTTACGTGACGACAACAGCAGCCCACTGATTGGTGCGATAGACAACTCGCTTCTGCATTATCTCTAGGAAACAGGCTTCTCTTTCCATCATTGAAACAGGTCTTCAGATTGTGGTTTTGAAACGTGTGTTGTTTTAGGCAGCTTGTGAATATACTGCGCATTGCCTTACTTTTCAAACAAGGTTGCGTTTATTTACCGAAGCTGCTGCATTTATGAAATGCGTTTCTTTGTCCGTGATCCTGTTCGTTGCGAATTTAGAAGCAACGGCGTCCTGTCCAATTCTGTTCCCCTAATTCCCCTTGAGAACGTTATCATGCTGCCCCTTTTCTACGTAAATCGCGCGGAGAATAACTTGACGGGTGCTGATGAAGCATTTTGTTCTCAGGAAAGGGAAAGGTATCACAGATGAGATGACGCATCGTAAAGCGATAAATTCTAATACTCATCATCTTCCGCGATTTGCGCGTTTGCTACTTGTTTTGCCTTCACTTTCAAAGTGAAATGTTAAATGACGCCTGCATGTCAAGCTAATAAACAATAATTGTTTTATTTCGTGTGTTATTTGCTTCTTTGCTATGTAGGAAAAAAGGTAAATTAACTTCATCCGTGTGTGGTGATTCCAAATTTTTCCAGGGATTGTAGGTATATTATGGAATTGATGGTACACAAATGCCTTGAGAATATATTGCCATTGTCTATGAATACTCTATGCCAGGGGTGGCCAACCCTGGTCCTGGAGAGCCGCAGTGTCTGCTGGTTTTTAGTGTTACTTGATTGATAAATTAAAGCAGTTGATTACACCCTTCACTTATATCACCTGGTGTCTTAGGTTTTAATCGGGTGGAGAAAACCAAACTCTGCACGCCCTCTGGCTCTACAGGACCTGGGTTATCCACCCCTGCTCTATAAACGTTTGTATGTACTCTGTGTTTCTACTTTGCCTGCATTACAACTACACTAAATATCCAACCACTTTGACAAATCTTTCACAACCTGCAAGTCTGCTTAATTGGCTCTAGGAGTCTTATGGGTTGTTCCTGCTAATTGCTTGATTGGCTCAAGTACCAAATTAATTGCTTGATTGCCAAATTAAGCCTGAGACACCAGGTGAGATCAGTTAAGTGAGTAATCAACTAATTTAATCCATCAGTCGAGTGCAAAGTAACACCAAAAATCAGCAGACACTGCGGCTCTCCAGGACCAGGGTTGGCCACCCCTGCTCTATGCCTTTTACGGATATCATTGCTTTGCGTTTTTATGTGGTACGTATTTAATGTGCAACCGTATCGGACTCAACACCAGCTGCTTTCCGATGCATCAGGACAGTGTCAAACAGAAATTGCAATTCAGCGCTCGCGGACTTTCGTGCCATAACGTGGTGACGGTGGTGCGCGTCCCCTGATTTAACAGACAGGCGCATGCTGGCCGCGGTTTTTGCTTGCGTCATCACAACATTCTGTTTCGGCCATCTTGTTTCGGTGTTAAAAGTCTTTCAGCCGAAAACCGAAAATGCATTTTTTTTTGCCTTTTTCGGCCGAAAATTTTCGGTGGCCGAAAATTCGGTGCATCTCTAGTTTAAAGTTATCTGTGAAGTTCATCAAATAAAAATGGCCCTTGAAGCTTTCGCTCTATGGAGGGTGTTTTTTTCAATTAGTTGGACATTTGAGGTTGAGTCAGGGCGAGGTAGTTTAACGTGACATATTTTATAAGGAACTCAGACATCTGCAATTTCTCAGAATTGCATCAACACAGGACTTTGCTTTTGTGACACCTTTCGTTCACGTTCTTATGGGGAAGCAATGTTGTGTTAGTGATGTGCTGTTGGCAGACACGCAGGCTCTATTGGATGAACACTGGAAGCAATTTTGTTTGTCCGAAGACCCTTTTCGGAATATATGAACCTGCAGCAAAGTTTTTAGATATGCGTTTGTATTGACTGAATAAATTGCATTATGTTGTTTATTCTACAAAGGGAGTTTTGTCTTTGCCTGATGCAAATAACAATGTCCTAACAGATCAATGAGACATGAATGTGATGTCAGAGATGATGTAAATATACAGAGACTGTGCACTATGCCGCTTTATGGGAAATTCTGAAATGCTAATGATGGTGGCATGTGAAAGAATGACTAGTTGTCAATCACACCATCAGATTTTCCTTACCTTCGCAACAGTGTTTATGACAGACTGCACCGGTTGGGAACTTATAGGGCTTGGCCAAGATAAACTTGTACGCTGTAATAAAAACCTGTTGTATTTAAATTCACAAAAAAAAAATCCATATTCCTAATTTGGATATGGGTTATGATCCATGTCAGATCATCAAATGGGTCTCAGCATCACCTTCTCAATTTTGCTAACTTTTTGTATGCAGCTGTATAAATGTATATCACTGACAACTCCGAAATTTCAGCACATTCGGACCAAAAATGAATTTTTGATAAATTATTTTCAAAGAGTACTGTCCGTCATTTTTTTTTTTTTTTTTTTTTTTTTTTTTTTTTGGTCAATTGACATTTGTCTTCTATTCAACATGGCATAACATTTTTATTATTACACCTACAGCTTTGAAACTTTGCATCTAAGCTAATGTTATACTGCTTAATCAGAAAACAAGGTCAATGTTACTTTCTTGGTTGTGGAGCTATGAGAACACCATAAGTGCCTTTTGTTCAGGCAGTTACATGTTTAGTTCCTGCTGAATTTAAATCAGGCTGAATTCACCATATATTTATCACCAACTGCGGTCAGTACCTTGCTAAATGTGAAATCCACCTTGGATTTTCTTCCCCACCCCTGTTCAGACACCTGCAAAATTTATATGGGTCAAAACACATCAACAATTTTTGGAGTGGTCTTTCTACTATAGAGCAGGGCTGGGACGATTCTGAATCGATTCTTTTTTAAGGCGTAGTACCGCTGCCTGCTGTCATGGGGCGAACATTCGAGCTTTTCCTTCTCCTTTATAAAACTAGACGCAGGTTGAACGAAAGTGCCAAACATCAAAGGGCATGTGAAATGCTTCCGGAAAAAAACTTCACTGACATCAGTTTTTTTCGGCACGGAGCCAAGTCAAGGACTACAGAATCGTCCCCTATTAATCAATTAGGCTACTCTAAGAAAAGTAACCTGTTCCAGTTTACTTGCTTAATGAGCAATCAAATGGTGGATGCGTTTACTCTCCAAGTTGAATGAGCAGAGCTGTTTATTAAGGCAGCGTGTTTGATTGCTGCATTATGAAATTTAAATGGCCATAGAACAGCACAACATGAACACGATTTCCATTGCCACGCATTTCGTGCGACTGATAATTTATATCTCACATTCACGTTTCATCCACTTTACAGAATGTTTTCAACCTTGTGTATTTTTTAGACGTTTGAAATCCATGGCGATGTGAAAACAAATCTCTTTATTTTTAGCTGCGACCAAGCAGCTCTATGAACGCTTCTGTCTGTCTGTCCGTCCGTCTGTGACACCTTTTTGACCATGTTCCTGTCGTCGTATCATCATGAAATTTTCAGGAGTTATTGACCTTCACCAAAGTAATGTCTATGCTCAAGGTCGAGGTCAAAGGTCAAGTTCTCAGAGGTCACGACCTTGTTTGCGGGTTTTCGCGCTGTAACTCCAGTTAGAATTCATGGATCACTATGAAATTTTGGAAATAGCTTCTAGGCATAGAGAAGGTGTTCCCTATTGTTTTTCAAGGTCATCCGTCAAATACCAAGGTCACAAAGGCAAAAAAAGTCTCAATTTTGCCCGATTTCACGGTTTTCGCACCGTAACTCAAGTTTAATTCAATGAATGGCTATAAAATCTTAGAACAAGCTTCTTGGTATAGAGGAGGGGTTCCCTATTGATTTTCAAGGTCATCTGTCGAATCCTAAGGTCACACCGGTCAAAAAAGTGTTGATTTTGCCCCGATTTCACAGATTTCGCACCGCAACTCCACTTTAACTTGATGGATGGCTATTACATCTTAGAACAAGCTTCTCGGTACAGAGGAAGGGTCCCTTATTGATTTTCAAGGTCCTTTGCCAATTTCAAGATCACACTTGTACAAGAAATCACCAGTCATGGACACTAGGCCACGTGACGGATGCTAGGCGAGGTCACAGCTATTAGATCCTTCTGATCTACTAGTAATTTTATCATTATGGATCTCCTAAAAATACTACAATGAGAGATGAAATGCAGAGTTGGGATATTGTGATGTTGAACGAGGATTTTTTTTTTTTTCAGTGTGATAAGACCACTTGCCGTCATGGGGTCGCGTGTAATTTCTTGAAACGGACACACCTGAAGCGGCACAATTTAAAATGCCGTCGGAAAGAAGCCTGAGTTTAGATTTCGCTAATTGCAGGTGCTCTACCCTTCCCTAAATCTGCACCCGTGTACTTGTTCTAAATAACAATCAAGCAATTTCAGTAGCCTATAACGATCAAGATGTGATGGTGAAAAGCAGACAAACCTAACTGGGCTACAGTGTTAGATTGAACGAATGCCAATAATTTAAAAAAAAATCTTCCTCTGAATTGCATCTCTCAGCATTTTAGGACATTATTAAAGATTAATTTAAAACAGATTTGTTATAAGATCGCCCTGGATTTTAAGCCTATAAAAAATACACAAGGTGGAAAACACTCTGAAAAGCGGATGAAACGCGAATGTGAGATATAAATTGTCACAGTCACACGAAATGCATGGCAATGGAAATCGTGTTCATGCTGTGCTGTTCTATGGCCATTTAAATAAAAAAAATGCAGCAATCAAACACGCTGTCTTAATAAACAGCTCTACTCATTCAACATGGAGAGTAAATGCATCAAGCATTTGATTGCTGATCAAGCACGTGAACTGGAACAGGTTACTTTTCTTAGAGTAGACTAATTGGTTAATAGGAGACTATTCTGTAGTCCTTTATCAGTTTTCTTAACCAAAAACTTCATGGTATTGATTCCCTCACATTCTACTGTCAATTACAGTCATCACACACAAAAAAATGCGTAGTTCCCTACCGTGGATATACGTGTAGATTCCTCCATTGACAAATTCAGCGCTTCCTTATATCCACCCAACTACTGTTGGTGTTAGCCAGACATTCAATTATATACTCAGGCTCTTCTGCATAACTGCAGTTATTGTTCACGCCCTCGTGAAACTTCCCCGGTAACGATGTATTGATTGGCTCATTTCTTATCCAATTCCCAAGTGTTTAAACTTCCCACAGTAACTGAAACACATTTATTGGACAAACATAAGAGGATACAGGCCTATACGTATCAGCAAGGTAGTTTGTATCCATTCAACGTTGAGCACGATTGCGCAGCTGAGTGACGCGATTTAAAGAAAAAAAGGCTCCCTAAACCGGCCTGAAGTGTTCGGTTAAATTTACAGGATTTAAATGAGGTAAGGAAATGGTCAATGGGAATTATTTTGAATGAAACAGGACTTCTACTGGACTCATCGGTCTCTGTAGGAGGGATTCATGAAAAAGGTTAGGCTTCTACTTTTGCTTTTTGTTTCGGAATGTAGGCCTATACAGTATTCAACAAAATTGAATGCAGAGTTTTTTTCCTGTTTAAAACGTGAACTGGTCATGCATTTCTTTTGACCCCCTGGTACACGTTCATTGCACTATTCTGTTGAATCTATGAAGGCATATATTGTTTGATTTTCCCTGAAAGTGGAATGTCAGTTCTCTAAGATAAGGTATATTTCAGATATTACAAAGTTGGTGAGTTTTACTTGTTCCTTATAAGGTGAAAGTGTTGAAATAAGGTTCTGAGCTCTGATGTGGTAACAGCTTGCTTGTCATTGCAGGGTGAATGTGCTGACTGTTAAATAAACAGTTCCTTTAATGAGTATGTGTGCTGGCTTGGGGGACTTTGAAGAGAAATGGACAAAACTTTTAACTCTTATGGAGAAAAGGCATGTTTTGTGTTTGGAGAGGTTACTGTTGACCACTGATGTTCAACTGCACTCGATTCATGCTAAACTCAACCAGAAAATCATTAGTTCATATTAAATTTCATGCCTCAAAACTTTGTGGTAAATATATGATTATTTTATGATCTGACAATCGACCATTTTGAGGGATCTCAGATTTTGGGGAGCCACCTGAGTAGCGGTCTAATTTGGCCCATGGCAAGTAGATAATCTAGAATGCAATGTTCAAGATGAAGGGGGCCACCAAGCCAATGTTGACATGGAGCTTTAAAAAAAAAAATTTGAAGTATGTATTATGATTAGTCATTGTAAGTGGAAAACTCATTGTAATATATTGCTTAACTGTAAAAATGTAAATAATTATGTATATATGTATAATATATTGAAATAAATACATTGAAACTAATTAATACTATTGCTGTCATTCCGTGACAATTTGCCTCTTGTAATTCCGTGACATTGACTTTTTGAAATTTCTTGCCCATAAAGCAGGGTTAAAGTCAATATTTGTTTTTATAACTTACAGTATTAACAAAAAACACCATAAATATGAACATATTGAAGTTTCATTACTTAACTATGATAGGGAGATCACTTTCTGGTTAGTTAAACACAACATTTAAAAAACCACGTCAATTTTGTGTAATTCCGTGACGGAGTAGTTTTTGCTTGTTTTTTCTTTGAAAATTACTCAAAAAATATATTTTCACTAAATAATATTAAAGAACAAGTTAATACTTTCAATATGACACATCATACTTTATTTTATCTTATTTAGTTGTGGAGTTACAACCCAAAATGTAGTGGGACTGTAATTCCATGACAGCTTGGCAGCCCCCTGAATTGTACTTGTGGTCAAGGAGTTTATGATCCCAGAAATGTATAGATTCAAGCTGCAGCAGTTTTTCAATTCTCAGTATTAATTTTTTTTTTTTTGAATTTTCATAAAGATTTTTTGTGTTTGCAGCCCTTTATCTCCACCAAAGTGATAAAATAAACTGAAATATGATAGGAGTCTAAATGCCTCAAGTGTCTAGACTCAGTTCTGCCAATCATTTCCTGTCTGTGAAGCTGAAATCTTGAATTTATAAAGTCTTAAATAAGGTAACCCCCCCCCCCCCCCCCCAAATTGCCAGATTTGGCTTCTGCGCAAAGGGGTTAAAGTATTCCACAATTTTTTTTACGCAAGCCTTCACAGGTTGGAGAGCGTTAAGCCATCTTTACTTCTGAGAGACTCAGGGCCCTATCTTATGCCAGACTCCCTAAACCCGTTATTTGGGGATTTAGCATTGCGTAAGAGGTGTTCCCCCGTAAAAGTTGCTATGTTGCACACCTGCCTATATCCCTAAAACGCCTACGCTACCTGTTATATTATGCATAGGCGTGGTTTGGGCGTTACACCAGTTAAACCAATCACTGTGCCAGGTGCCATTGCTTTTAGGAGCAGGCTGCACTATCCCAAATCCTCAAACCGAAACCCGAAATGGAGAGAGGAAGGTCGCCAAGTTTCTCCAAAGACAAAGTTAAATTGCTCGTGCTTGAGGTCAAATTCAGACAGGGGAGGATCTGTTTTTGTTAAGTAAATCATGAATTTTATTATTATTATTTGACATTGACATGTTGTTTAATGTTTGGTATGTAATAAAAAGAAATAACATTAAGCCTACTCCTTTAGTGATGGAAACTTCAAAAAAAAAAAAGAAAAAGAAAAAAATGCGTTTCGCCATGATTGGGTCATGCCTCCAGTTGAGCTGAGTGGGTGTTGGAATGACCCACTAGCATAGAAAAATAGTGCCACAGTAACCCTAACAGCAACGGGCAAGGCATACGGACAGCTGGCAGCGGTGTCTGCATCATCTGCAACCAGATGACGTAATTCCGTCACTGCCTGACGGGAGAGGCGCAGTTTTGTCACGCATTCTCCTTCTGTGGGGAAATAATACTTGTAAGTATTATTCTAATTTCAGAATATTATATATTGGTCAAATATATATCATTAAAGCAGAAGAAATTATTGATACTATATACAAAAAATATAGACTTACCTGAAAGACCCAGGTAGCTGGTGCACTGGCGCTACACGCGTTTTGGGCATCTTCTATTATTTAACTGGCGATCAAGGCAATTTAGTACTATCTCTGCCATTTCTTCAGACTTCAACTGAGGCTAAAGCAAGGTGGCTTTTAATAGGCAAGTTAATTTGGGAAGTGGAGCCGCATGTGCACGTCCACTTGTGTTCAAGTGAACGCGCATTGAAGCCGCCTGGGCGCGCTCTTGTAAAAGCCCAAATGGTTAGCGGGTGGTTTGAGGACCCGCTGTAGGCTTTCCCTAACATGTGTGGTCAAGATGGCAATTTGTAGGGAAAGCGCATAAACACGCCCACGGGCACACCTCCAGGCGCAAATAAGGGAGTCGGCATAATGTATAGCGGGTAGTGTGGCTGCAAGATACCGTTTAGGGATAGTGGAAGCTGCTAAATGCGTAATTCACGGGTTGCGGGTAGTGGCAACGGGTAGGGCAGTGTGAAAGATGGAGCCCTCAGCCTTTCAAAGACGTCCGTTTTATAGCCAACCATGTTACACACCTGATGCCAGTTAACTTGATTACTTGCGAGCTGCCGGATAGCTCACTCGCTTAAGGCACTGTGCAGAGGTGACTACGTCGCAGGTTTGAGCCCCGGCGTACCCACCGGCAAGGGTCGGCAGCTTTGTCAGAGTAGTGCACAATTGGCCATCGCGCTACAGGGTTCCAAATTGGGAAGGGACTGCCGCATTTGGGGATAAAATAGTAGCTTTGTTCGTTGCTCCAGCGCCTCCTGCTGGCCAGACGGGCGCTCGTCAGGAAGAGTGTGGGTTTGTTCATGTCCGGGTATCCTCCGCCCTCGTTCTGAACTTACGAGGATTCAACCAATGAGTGTATAAGAATCAGTGGCTGACTGGCACGTGCTTCGGAGGAGAGTCGTGAACGGTCTTCACTATCCTGAGTTAGCAGCAAGGGGTCGCATACGAGCAAGCTTTGTACATAGTTCACCAATTGGGCATTCCAGATTCGGGTGGGATTGGAGATGCCAAATTAAAAAAAAAAAAAACTTGATTACTTGCTAAATGTTCTTTCAGCTGATTCTCTTGTATATTAATTGCGCTTTCAGTCCTTTTTTGCCTGTGTCAGAACTTTTTTGAGACCCGTTGCAGCCAGAAAATTTGAAATAAGCTCATTTTGTGGATAAAAGTAAAATGTCTCAGTTTCAACATTTGAAATGTTATCGATTTTCTATAGTAAATAACATATTGGCTCATGTGATCAGAAAGTCATTGCATTTTGATTTTTTTCACAATTTGCACTTCGTCCCGACTATTTCGGAATGGGGGTTGTATCAAAGATTCTTATCATGATGGGGTTGAATAATTTTGAGCCTCCAGTAGTCATTAAAAGTGGCATTTTGTGTTGAATTTGGAGAAGCCACTTGTAATATTTGTTGTGTCGAGCCGTTTAAAATATTCTTGTTTGATTTGTTGCAAACAGCTGAAAGTTTGCACATTTTGCTAGTAAACCTAATTTGCAATGGGGGTTGAAAAATTTTGATTGCAACAGTACTTATAGCCAAGCCAAGGGTTGCCTAATTCAATGAAAGAGCGGAAGAATATGGTGTCACCTTGTGTGATGTATGCAGTGTAGATCATAGTCATTTTCTGGCAACAGCATTAATTTAGTTAGTGCTGCTTTATGTAGTCCACAAATGCGAACTGAGGTTGTATTGGTTGGTTGTCAAAGTTTGAATCTGATCCAGATCTCACCTTGTCATTATAATAGTGATTATTTTGCATATGGCTAAGCCAAGTAACCCATAAATCTACCTCCCCTCAAAGAGCCTTAATTCCCATCCTTCGTCAAATCCATGCATTTTAGTTTTTGTGTTTTGACGGTCTACGGCTTTTGAGCATAGCAGCCCCGCCTAGTGACGAACATATGGCAGCAGGTTTGCACATTGGAGGATAGTCAGCCGTAATGGCACATCCCTAATGTTCAATGAATGGAATTTACCTACAGCAAAATCTACACCATGTTAAAATTGGTTGAATCGCACCATTGTGGCATAAACTAAAATTGAGCCAGTGAGTGGCCTTAACGGATGGCAGCATTGCAATGGGTCCCCTTAACCTTGAGACTGGGAGCACTGATGTAAACCTTGTATGACTATATTCTAAGGATATTTTTAAGAGGATATTGTATACAATTCTGGCTGCTTGTCTTGTTGCTTCTTGTCTTCAGGCTACCCTGTGCTCTCTTTTGACTGCTCCTCTCTCCCCAATAGATGATCTTTGACCCCACCATGACCCGGAAGAAAAAGAAGAAGAAGAAGCCATTCATGTTGGAGGAGGATGGGGTGGATACACCTATAGAGGACACTCAGGTGCCTGAGTCCAAGGATGTGGAGCCAGACGGAGTGGAGGATAAAGACCTGGACCTGGAGGAGGAGGAAGGTCGCAAGAAAGGTGAGGGGCTGGGAGGAGAGGGAGGGGGAGGAGAGGGGAGGGGAGGGGCTGACGGGAGAGGAGAGGAGCTGACAGGAGAGGACAGGAGAGGGGAGGAGTGGAGAGGGGCTGACAGGAGAGGAGAGGGGCTGACAGGACAGGAGAGGAGGGGAGTGGGACTGACAGGAGAGGAGAGGAGAGGGGCTGACGGGAGCAGAGAGGAGAGGGGCTGACGGGAGCGAAGAGGAGAGGGGCTGACGGGAGAGGAGAGGAGAGGGGCTGACGGGAGAGGAGAGGAGAGGGGCTGACGGGAGCGAAGAGGAGAGGGGCTGACGGGAGAGGAGAGGGGCTGACGGGAGCGGAGAAGAGAGGGGCTGACGGGAGAGGAGAGGGGCTGACGGGAGAGGAGAGGAGAGGAGAGGGGAGGAGAGGAGAGGAGAGGGGCTGACGGGAGCGGAGAGAAGAGGGGCTGACGGGAGAGGAGAGTAGAGGGGCTGACGGGAGAGGAGAGGAGAGGGGCTGACGGGACAGGAGAGGAGAGGGGCTGACGGGACAGGACAGGAGAGGAGAGGGGCTGACGGGACAGGACAGGAGAGGAGAGGGGCTGACGGGACAGGACAGGAGAGGAGAGGGGCTGACGGGAGAGGAGAGGAGAGGGGCTGACGGGAGCAGAGAGGAGAGGGGCTGACGGGAGCGAAGAGGAGAGGGGCTGACGGGAGAGGAGAGGAGGGGGGCTGACGGGAGAGGAGAGGAGAGGGGCTGACGGGAGCGAAGAGGAGAGGGGCTGACGGGAGAGGAGAGGAGAGGGGCTGACGGGAGAGGAGAGGAGAGGGGCTGACGGGAGAGGAGAGGAGAGGGGCTGACGGGAGCGGAGAGGAGAGGAGAGGGGCTGACGGGAGCGGAGAAGAGAGGGGCTGACGGGGGCGGAGAGGAGAGGGGCTGACGGGAGAGGAGAGGAGAGGAGAGGGGAGGGGAGGAGAGGAGAGGAGAGGGGCTGACGGGAGCGGAGAGAAGAGGGGCTGACGGGAGAGGAGAGGAGAGGGGCTGACGGGAGAGGAGAGGAGAGGGGCTGACGGGACAGGACAGGAGAGGAGAGGGGCTGACGGGACAGGACAGGAGAGGAGAGGGGCTGACGGGAGAGGAGAGGAGAGGGGAGGAGAGGAGAGGGGAGGAGAGGAGAGGAGAGGGGCTGACGGGAGCGGAGAGGAGAGGGGCTGACGGGAGAGGAGAGGAGAGGGGCTGACGGGAGAGGAGAGGAGAGGGGCTGACGGGAGAGGAGAGGAGAGGGGCTGACGGGAGAGGAGAGGAGAGGGGCTGACGGGAGAGGAGAGGGGCTGACGGGAGAGGAGAGGAGAGGGGCTGACGGGAGCGGAGAGGAGAGGGGCTGACGGGAGAGGAGAGGAGAGGGGCTGACGGGAGAGGAGAGGAGAGGGGCTGACGGGAGAGGAGAGGAGAGGGGCTGACGGGAGAGGAGAGGAGAGGGGCTGACGGGAGAGGAGAGGAGAGGGGCTGACGGGAGAGGAGAGGAGAGGGGCTGACGGGAGAGGAGAGGAGAGGGGCTGACGGGACAGGACAGGAGAGGAGAGGGGCTGACGGGACAGGACAGGAGAGGAGAGGGGCTGACGGGAGCGGAGAGAAGAGGGGCTGACGGGAGAGGAGAGGAGAGGGGCTGACGGGAGAGGAGAGGAGAGGGGCTGACGGGACAGGACAGGAGAGGAGAGGGGCTGACGGGACAGGACAGGAGAGGAGAGGGGCTGACTGGACAGGACAGGAGAGGAGAGGGGCTGACGGGAGAGGAGAGGGGAGGAGAGGAGAGGAGAGGGGAGGAGAGGAGAGGAGAGGGGCTGACGGGAGCGGAGAGGAGAGGGGCTGACGGGAGAGGAGAGGAGAGGAGAGGGGCTGACGGGAGAGGAGAGGAGAGGGGCTGACGGGAGAGGAGAGGAGAGGGGCTGACGGGAGAGGAGAGGAGAGGGGCTGACGGGAGAGGAGAGGGGCTGACGGGAGCGAAGAGGAGAGGGGCTGACGGGAGAGGAGAGGAGAGGAGAGGGGCTGACGGGAGAGGAGAGGAGAGGGGCTGACGGGAGAGGAGAGGAGAGGGGCTGACGGGAGAGGAGAGGAGAGGGGCTGACGGGAGAGGAGAGGAGAGGGGCTGACGGGAGAGGAGAGGAGAGGGGCTGACGGGAGAGGAGAGGAGAGGGGCTGACGGGACAGGACAGGAGAGGAGAGGGGCTGACGGGACAGGACAGGAGAGGAGAGGGGCTGACGGGACAGGACAGGAGAGGAGAGGGGCTGACGGGACAGGACAGGAGAGGAGAGGGGCTGACGGGACAGGACAGGAGAGGAGAGGGGCTGACAGGAGAGGAGAGGAGAGGGGCTGACGGGAGAGGAGAGGAGAGGAGAGGGGCTGACGGGAGAGGAGAGGAGAGGAGAGGGGCTGACGGCAGAGGAGAGGAGAGGGGCTGACGGGACAGGACAGGAGAGGAGAGGGGCTGACGGGACAGGACAGGAGAGGAGAGGGGCTGACGGGACAGGACAGGAGAGGAGAGGGGCTGACATTCTTGCAAACAACTTAAATTTGCTTGAAAGCAGCTTAAAATTTCTGGTAAATTGCTTAAATTTGGGAAAACGGAAGGTTTGTTAGCCCATGCCTATGCCAGTGCTCAGTGCCTTTGTGCAGACTGACTGGTCAACAAATTATGGTGAAAAATGAATTCAGTCATGGACGGATGGATAGTTTTCCTCATTTTGAAGCTGGATTTCAACATCTTGGAAGAGAGTTGTTTAATTTCTCATGTCAATTTTAATATGATTTTTGTCATATTCATAAAATCTTGTAGAACACCAGATTGCTTTAGTTTTCCAAGAGATTTCTAATTTTAATTTGTGCTCCTGCACTCAGACGAATGTGTACCCAGGTACTGTATGTGTCTAATTTATATGAGAAATCGGGGTGCCTGAAGGAAATCTTAACCTCTCATTTCCATTAACACTTCAGTCAACAACTGACATGCATGGTTGAGCTGTAGCATGATCTTGATGCTGTGTTTACATGCTCCATGAGGTGTAATGTGCTGGTGACGGAGCCAGAGATCTGTGTCCCAGTGTTCAGTTACAAGTGCCCCAGATTAACAAGTTTTAATTCAGTTGTAGTTGGTGTTGTGTACCTAGCATTCCTATCATTACGCGGTTATGCTGCAGTGTATTTCCGGAAATGTCTGTTCACACTGTGATACAGTTGCATGTTCCACCTTGTCATTGAAAACGCAGATCCCACAGATGATTTGGACGACCTGAACTTTTTCAACCAGAAGAAAAAGAAAAAGAAGCCGAAGAAGAACTTCAGTAACGATCTGGAGGACGGGATGAAGGTGAGCTGGCGCAGGAAGATGGCCACAGAGTCGGAGACTGCATGTGTGTAGCCCCTCGCTAGAAGGCTAAGAAGGCGAGATCAGAGGAATTTACCAAGGCACTGTCCTCTTCTCTCTGATTTCATGCGGCTGGTTTTAAAACCATTTCTCATTTTCTTACACAAAATTTTTGTGTTTCCCACCGAGTTTCTGGCTATTTCTGGTGGTAGCTGACTGGTGTATAACCTGCTTGTCCAAGCTTTGGACTTGCATACCTGGGGATTCCCATGTTTGACAGGAATTGTTCTTCAGCATATGAATTTACTACCATCTGGCACAGTCTGGGAATAAGCATCAGGAGGATCCCTTAACCCCATAAACTATCCGTCCAGTAGATGCGAAGTTAAGACCTATATTGACGGCATTAGTATGACCTCAGGACTTCTGGGATAATTCCAGTGGAGCATGCTGGCAGGATTAGACATTTCACTGTCTAACCTGGAAGTGAATAGAAAGGCTAGTCAAATAGCTTCCTGATGGCCCAATGCTATATTTAATATTCCATTAATGTATTTATTAGATTGTTTAAGTCTGTTATTAGTTCTACTGTTCATGTAAATACCTGTTTATACTGTTGTTGGCTACAGACAAGCAAATTATACTATAATGTTTTGTTTGCCTGTGTTATGGCCCCAACTTGTTATGACCTATTGGACAGCAAGGGATGACAGACAAAAATTTTAATACTTAAACAGATTTAATTAAGCAGCAAAGTCCTGATCAAGATTAAAATATTAACAAACAAAAAAAAGATATTTATACTCTTTTTTCCAGTCTCCTCTCACCTTCCAGACTTTTTTCAATTCTCTGGGACTTTTCCCTCTGAGGCATGCCCAGGACATGCCCAAAAACCTAGCTCCACACTGGGCTTAGCAAATAAAAGTCAATACTGCCATATAGTGGCTTTTTTTCCCCCCACATTATATCGGTCGATACAGAACAGAGTACTGGGGTGATTATGCCACTGCTACTTAGCATCTGGTGGCAGTAAGTAAAAACCCAATGGAAATTTATCATGGGGTTCTGCAATGTTTCCCACAGATCAGGAAGCAATGTTTTCAGACAGAGATTATTGTCATTTTGTTGTTGTTGGGGGCGGGGGGCGGGGGGGGTCGTAGATATGATTTTCATTTTGATAGGGGGGGGGGGGGGGGGGCAGATGAAGGATTGCGCACATTCCGCATCTTCTAATGCCTGTCATATTTTTCTGTTTTTTTTTCTTCCCCCCCCCTATGTGCGCATGCATTATCAATAGGCGGCAATTGCGTATTGACTCAATTAACGGGAATCCATTTGTGGCGGTCCGAATTGATTCTGTGACGCACCGCCACACAATGGTCTATGTGTGGGGAAACAACGTATCTGCAGTTTATTTTTGAAAATATAGTGGAATTACACTAGTCTGTTTTGTTTTTGATTTTTGCAAACTACAACCCCTAGTAAAAATTATGGGATCATCACACTTGGAGGGTATTCTTTCAGTTTTTTTTACTTTGTAGCCAATAAACAAATTGCAGATATGAATCAAAACAATATTTGTTTATTAGCTTAACCCTTTACTCCCTGATACCACCTACAGTCATGATTAGGTCGCTGTGCAGGCGAGTCCCGACTACAGGCGTGATAAACACATCGCTTCTGCCGGCGAATCCTGACTACAGGCGTGGTATTGACCTGTTGTGAAACGATGCATGTGATGCATGCATGGCCGAGATGTGACATTCTAGAGGAAAACCTCGAATACCAGCCAATCAGAAAGGGTCTAATAAAGCTTTATACAACTTCCGAAAACAATATGCCGTTCTTTCATCGGTCATTTTACAATATAAAGATCGAAGTCTCACGCAATTTATGAATGAGATTTTCTTACAAACAAACATGGATTCTAGCGATGGTAGTGAATCAGAATTTGATGGTTTTACTGCGAACGATTTAGAGTTAGCTCAGGATAGTCGAGATATTAGAGGAAGCTTCAGACATCGATCTGAGTGATTTTTGAAGACGATCTAGACGACAGTGATGATGATGTACCCCTAGCGAGACTGTGCAGAGTTCGACAAAACAATGCCAATAAAGTTCGCGTTGATGAAGCTCGGGAACCAGACGCAGATAGGCGGACACATCAGCTCACTGCTGAAGATATTGATGATTTTGTTCGGAATCCCGGACCAGAATTCTTGATGAAACTAAGTCAGAAATTGACTTTTTCCATTTGATTGTTGACTATTCATTATACCAAACATTTGCCTGTGAAAGGAACAGATGGCACAATGTTATGTAAAACACTGAATAGAAATAAACTTGATAGTTTATGTGATGAACTGTACAAAAGACAATTTAATTTAATTTTAATTAATTTTTGGTGTGAATAATGATTAGACTATTTAGAACAAGTTCTGAAAATTTGGTAAAATAAATATTAAGTATTAAGAAAGCTACACCAGCCATATTGTCTAAGGGCACCAGGGGTCAGTGGCTGCTAGGGCAGCAGTCTAAGATAGCTACTAGGGAGTAAAGAGTTAACATTCAGGCTTTATGAAAAACACCCCAGACAAATTAGATTAAGTTGGTCCTCTCTCTCAGAGAGTCATTATTGGCATTTTATGCATTTATTTATAAAGCTCTTTTTGGCAAATTATCACCATATATCACTTCTCCTGGTTAGACCTTTAGTGACCAGCACTCGGTCACAGAATGAGATCTCATTTCATCTACCTAAAGCTCAAACTGAATTTGTGAAGTCTGCTTTTAGATTTTATGCCCCAGATGTCCAAAATAAGCTGAATAGCATTTTTGAAATGGATGTATCATGAGTTACTTAGAATTTAGAAGTTAGATTTTAATCCTTCCCAAGACAAGATGCAATAGTTCTTAATTTATGAGATTTTAACTCGCGTCGTTAAATTGGTTAATCGACTTTTATGCGTTTTATAAAAATTATTTTTTTTATTCAATATTGTTTTCGTCAATGTTCATTTGTTTTATATCATACTGTAATTTCCTGTTCAATTATTTGGTTATCAATGTTTGATCTTGTCTCTCTTGAGAATGAGATCTTGATCTCAGTGGGATTTTCCTAAATGAATAGAGGTTTATATAAAAAAAAAAAGATGTGGTAGTGAATAACGATAGCCCTCCATGGCAATGAGCTATAAATACTGCTGCTCATTTGGTTTCCCCCTGTGCTGACCTGTGAAACTTCTGATATGCTGAGAATCTCTGTATGTGTACCTGTGCCCAGAGTACCCAATAAATGCTGTGGATTCGCTTTATCTGCAGCACATGGTCACCTGCTGCTTTGTTGCCTTGCCTTCAGGAACTCAAGATTGACACAGAGCAGTCAGAAACTCTGGAAGAGGACGACTTAATGTTACCAGAAAAGAAGAAAAAGTCAAAAAAAGTGGATTTCCTGGAAGAAGGAGACGAGCAGGAAAAGGATGACGGTACATGCACTGTCCTTTACATCGAAGTGCATTAATGGTGTCTTAACTTATAACTCATTTCATACACTAACATACTGTACTATGAATATTTTTAGTGAAGGAAAAAAAAAAAATGACTCTTGGCATCTCCACTCTGAAAATGTTCAGCATAATGCACATGATTTTCTGAAAAAATTTTAAATATACAACCATGGACACTAGACACAAATGGGAGACTCTCTTGGTGTGCACGCGTGAGTGTTCTTGTTTTACTTCATTGTGGCCCTGTGCATGTGTTTGCGATTCTGTGTTTATGCTCGGCCCCAGTGGGATTAATCTGAACTATGTCAGCAATTTGACTTGTCAGTGAATGAAGCTTTCTGCATCCTCATTTATGGTGTTTGGTGAAAGAGTCATCTTCGCTGTTCGCTTGAATAACTTGCATTTTTTTAACCCGTTACCACTCCGACGGCCCGTAATCGGAAGTTGAAAACATACTACGTCATTTACACAGCTTGTATGCAACTGAGATACTCATGCCACATATCGTCAGAAAGCTAAGATTCTTGAGATTCGAATGATGCCAACCATTTCAAAGTATAATCATCACAGCAGCTTTAATCAACGCCTATGTCAGACCACAAACAAACAAACGAACAGTTACAAAACTGATGTAACTCACCAATGAAGCCTCCTAGTACTCTTCCAGTCCAACATATCCCCTCAAACATGGTCTTGTTACATCCACGAAGTTCCAGTAAATCCAACCAAGTAAAGTTTTAAGTCCAAAACACACTATTATACCGGTAAATATCCATGAACAGCTGCTGCATTGTTTGAAATGAGTCGGTGGTTATCCACAAAGTTCGCTGCATTAGTAGTCCTTGCTTCGGTACAGATTTAGACAGTACACAGCCTTTGCGTCAAAATGGAGTCTGCACTCTAACCTTTCGATTGACCCCTTACTCGACCAGTTACGAGCTTCCCTGCCCTGTCTACAGCCTGCTATAGCCAACGAGTGCCTGTGTTGAAACGAAGCTCATGCCTCCTTTTTTTGTGTGTAGCCCGAGCAACCAGCAACCAATCGAGACGAAGATTGTTGCATTATAACACCAACGAAATTCTGGAAACGCCGATATATAGGTTGTTGGGGTGGCGAAAAAGCTGGCGCTGCCTATCGCTCGCGTAAGAGAAAGGACAGAATATGGCTCAGCTGTGCGTAATGCGTGATGCACGTTCCGCAAAACAGAGTGAGGCAGAGAGAGATTTCCAGCGAATGTTTGATGGTTGTTTACGGAGTTTGAAAGAAAAAATAGCGAAAAGGTTGCGAAAAAAATCATTTTCAGTTCAGAAGCTGCAGAGCTGTGCACTCGGCGTGCAAGTGATAGCTCAGGGGAAGAAATATCTGACCAAAACCGTGATGGCTCCGTAGCAGAGGAAATGTTTCTCGGGGGAGATGACATTACTCTTGACAAGTACGCATCATATTATAACTTGTATTTCATTATATAATAACATTCCATTTATATTATTATTATTATTATTATTATTATTATAAAATTACATTACGTATTATTTGCATCTGTCACGGAAGGTAGAAGGATCTCATGTTTTCACCGGAGTTGGTGATTCTGTTTGTTATTCTGTAATTCTGTGTAAATAATTACGGGAAAAGGATATTATAATATATTGCTGATATTATGATGATTATATTACTACCATATTACGCATTATTACCTCCGTTACCGAAGGTGGAAGGAAGTTATTTTTTCGCCGGCGTTGGTTGTTGTGGGAATTTTAATTTTCATCCCTGTAAGAAATCAGAGTGAGACAAAGTAAGTAAATAGGATCCATTTTACTATGTGCCACATAGGGTCTTCGTTACAGGCAAGAACGAAGACAAAGGAATCTCTCCTTTGCTTTGGATATATGTAAACGCACAAAGTCAGAATCTCCTCCCCTTGGGGTTTATATGCACAAATTTGAGTTTATGCCTCTGTAACCTTTTAATTTTTTTATTTATCATATATTGTAAATAGTTTGCTATGGAAAGGTTATTTGTTTGTTTACATTTCATATAAAAAAACATTTTTTTACATAACAGCACTTGTTTTGACTTTTATATGCACAAATTTGAGTTTATGCTTCAGTAACTTTTACTTTTTTTATTGATCATATATTGTAAATATTTTACTGTGAGTTTGCTGCGTAAAGGTCATTTGTTTGTTTACCTTTCATATAAAAAAAGCATTTTTTTACATAACTGCACTCGTTTTGACTCTTATGTGCACAAATTTGAGCTTATGCTTCAGTAACTTTTTTTCAGCAATATTGATAGTGAATCTGGATATGGGATTTGATTCCTCTAAGTGTCTCCTTTCATTAGAACCCAACATTATGACTGTACGTTGAAGCGTTCAAGAGTTATGCCCTTTTATCCTAGGTATGTGACCATGGTTATCCAAGGGTCCTTTTGGGGTCTCCAAATGGCCATTTTTGGAAATGCCTAGACATGGCCTTAGAAAAACGTGTAAAATGCTCATTTTCTGTAGGATTGTTATCAAATTTGAACTGGAACTAAGTAAGGCTTCATGCTGTGGTCCCATTGTGTTTTTCAGCTAATAAGTCCCAGCTGCTCTCATCTACAGGCATCTGTTTGCAAAATAAAATTTTGGCGAGAGTAAAAACCTTCTACTTCAGTGTGTTCCAGCTTGGATTACTCAATGACAGTGGCACTTCGAGTATTTCTTTTAGCTGGGGGGAAAACTTCAGAGTGTTTCCTTTCAAATGAGACCATAACCATCCATACAGTCCAAACGGTTCAAGAACAGCGTTCAATTTATTTTGGGTACGCTTTTCATAGGCATTTTAGGCAAATTTTCCTGGAGTTTTAAGGGGTTTTAAACCTGGGCACAAACTTTTCTCTTGGCAATTTATTAGAGGTGGGAACCTGGTTCCTGGAGAGCTGAAGCACTGCTCCATTTAACTCGTAATTGATTGGGGCAGTTTCTGTAACCCATGAGCATGTGAAACATTTTTCTGTGCTCTAATCTCTTGAGTGAACTAGAATATGGAAGTTAATGCGTTAGAAGTTTTTCAAACATGGATTTGGCCCTCTGAGAAATGAGTTCTCTAACACCTTTGTGGATAGACAGTAGTGAACTGACTGAGTGTTGATGCCCCCTGCAGGCCCGGAGGATGATGACGGAAGAAACAACGACGGCATCACATTCAGCTCTCAGTCAGGGCCAGCATGGGCTGGCTCAGAAAGAGACTACACCTACGATGAGGTATGTCCGCGCGTAAAGTAACGTAATCATTCACATACTTGGAGGTAGCTCCACTCCATCATTGATTTAATTGTGTTTCGGATAACTTGAGTGCTTTTGTGTATTATAGAGTCCAGATTTATTTTTGCTTCATGGCATTGTCCAAGGTAAATTCACCAAGATGACTCCATTGGTATATGTATCTATTGGGGGCATGAATTGTAGTCCCAAACTAGAGCAAAATGTCCCAGTATTACATCATACGTATATCCGTGCATCTTTTATTAATCACATGTGAAATGTAATGTGTTAAAGACCTTTTTATTTTACTTTCAAATAACATTTTTTGAAGAAAAAATATCTGAAGACTGACTGTATGTCAGAGGTTTTTTTTTTGAAAAAGAGGATGGTGGATTGATAGTGTTGCAGTCAATTTTCATTTCAGTCTTGCTTGTTTTGGATTCATGAACTGCTGTGCTGGATGGTATTGTATGAATAACCTCCTGATTTGGGCTGGGTGCCAGATCTTATTCAAAGCATTAATCTTGCTAGTTTTACTGTGGGAAACTGAAATTTAGAAACCTAGCATTCGTCCCTCTTCTCCAGCTCCTGAACCGTGTCTTTAACATTATGCGGGAAAAGAACCCGGACATGGTGGCTGGAGAGAAAAGGAAATTTGTGATGAAGCCGCCGCAGGTGGTCAGGGTGGGCACCAAGAAGACCTCCTTCGTTAACTTCACGGACATCTGCAAACTGTGAGCATCCCCTCTGGCCGTTAATCACGAGATACTGATTATCACGCTCCAGATTTCACTGTGGGCTTATGGCAAGTGGCCACTTTTATTTATTTATTTATTTTTGCTCGTTAATATACTGTGCACTCTAGTAATCTGGTAAGCACTTATGGAAACACCTTAGCAATTTTGAAATACCTCATTAACCACCTTTTACATCCTAGCGACCTTCTAAAAATACCCTAACAACCTCCCAGAAACACAAAGCAACCTTCTAAAAACACCATGGCAACCACCCTGTGCACTCTAGCAACTATTCAGAAAAACCCTAGCAACCATTCTGTACATTCTTGCTATCATCTAGTAACACCCTTGCAACCAGCCTGTACACCCTGGCAACTACACAGAAACACCATGGCAACCACCCAGTACGTTAGCTACCACCCTGTGCACCCAAGTGACTGCCTAAAATCACCCTAGAAACCACCCTGAAAACCACAGCAACCATTTTGAAACACCATAACTACCACCCTGTACGACCTACCAACCACCTAAAAACTCCCTTGCAACTACCATGGACACCACAGGAACAGCTGAAATATCCCTGTATATCCAAGCAACCAGTGGAGCAACCTGCGTTTCCACCTTGCATCCATTCAGTGCATTCAAGAAGTCATCTAGAGACACCTTAGCAACCACCTAGAAACCCCCTATCAATCCAGCTTGGCGTCAGCCTTTCAAAAACGCACAATTTAGCTATTTAGTTTAGCTTTGCCTTTGCACTGTATGTTTGCATTCTTAATCCCTTTCCCATCTTTCCAACTTTTTCGAGGTTAAGAATGCGCTCTGGATATCATTAAAATTTTGAATCCTATGGAAACTATTCAAATCCATTCATTCAATTCAAATTCAAGCCAGTAATGCAATGTTGTGTCAATCGTCAATAAAAGAATGCCGTTTTTCTCTCCGCTTACACTATATTTAGCATCCTTCATCCCATTCCCTCTTTTTAAACTCGTTCATAAGCCAGCAAGCTTCAGCCTGTCAATAGCCAGCAAAGTAAATGCTTTCATTCTCTCTGTACACAGCTCTCTCAGTTGTATCATGACCCTTTGACTTGGTATGTGTGTTTTTTTTTTGTCTCCAGATTGCATCGCCAGCCCAAGCATCTCCTCGCTTTCCTGCTAGCGGAGCTAGGGACGAGGTAAGGCCTCGCTGTGTGCAGCGCTAGTGTCCATCCATATCTGGCAGTGATGATTTCATGATTGTCATTTGATCAGATGTGCTCCTCCTCCTTGGAGTTGATTCTAAATGGATGCTGTAATGTCTTCTGATTGCTACAGAGCTTGGATGAAACCACTGTTTAAGGGGTGATCTGGGGTTAAATGGGCAAAATTTAATTATTTAAAAAAAAAAAATTTTTTTGAATAAAAATACTCTATAATAACCCACCTTTTAATAATCACTAATTGCTACAAGGATTAAAAACTGAACTCAAATTTTCAATGCTGTCTAATGCATTTTCCGTTGATTTCCTAAGGTGTTACTTTTTTCAATTTTCTCATGTTTGTGGCAGCCATAACATTTTTATTTATCATTGAAAATCAATTAAATTTAGGCTGCAGGTACGTTACTTCAGTAGAAATGCAGTGACATCGGGAAATTTTGCCCATCTGTTACATACTTTGAATATTTTGAGTATTCGTCAGATTGTGCGCAAAATAATTTCAAATTTTGAGTAAAATGCCCCAAATTCACAAAACTAATAAATTGCGCAAAGAATGGCTATGTCATTTTATTTGGATAAGCAATGGCTTTTAAATGATGAAAGAAACTGAATTCTATCATAGAGTTAACTTCTGGCACCAATTCCTCTTTTCTCTGCATATTTAATGAGCTTGCTGGGTTACCATGGCAACTGCCTAAACAGAAAAATGCCAACTTGTATCTTTTTTGGTGGTTATTACGCATACCTCTTTAAATTAAGTCTGAGTTGTTTCCAGGTGTCATTTTTCATTTAACCCCGGATCACCCCTTAACCTGCAGATTGGTGGCTCATGACTCTCTTCCTCTCTCTGCAGTGGCTCCATCGATGGGAACAACCAGCTGGTGATTAAAGGAAGGTTCCAGCAGAAACAGATAGAGAACGTTTTAAGGAGATACATCAGTGAGTGCGGCTTGACTGGCTGCTTTTCTAGGCAATTGAGCATGTGCTGATTTATTCTTCGTGTGCATAGTAGCCCTTTGGCCACCTGACTCTTTTGAATTTGCTGGTCAGAGATCTGGCTTGTGATGCCTTGGGTTGTGGGAACAACAGATGATAGAATGGAAAAATAATTTTCTGTGCATATCTGACGCACATGTCCAACAGTGGATGAGGCCTGCTTTTGTTGCATCTCTGTGTCCCTGGAGAGGCTGGAATGCCACTTTGCCGCCTTCTGTTGTACAAGATAATATGGCCCATGCCCATGACTACCAACATAACTCAAGTTCAAGTTCTGCATCAGTTTATTTCTCTGGGCTACCACAGGAGTCGGTACTCCAAGCAATTGTGTATTAGTGTTCGTTTTCTGTGATCTTCCCAATCTGTTCAGCTGGGAATGAGCTCTTTCTGATAGTGTACTAGTCCTTGTGCATCCCAGTGTTTCTGCTTAGACAGTGAATTCCAGTTTTTGATTGGTAAAATCTGTTAATGTCCAGGTAATTTAGAAATTTATAGTCAAAATGTCCAGTCAATATGTATACACAAAGGCCCCCCTTTACACCCAGTATGCGTTTTATGTGATCAGATTATCAGATATTGCTTGACCACATGATAGTACAGGTGTTAATGCACTCAGAACACATTGAGGACAGATTGTGATCCGATCTCTCAAACCACTTCTCAAGGTGGTCAGGGATGGATTCTGGCCACTTTGAATGCAACCGTAAATGCAAATGCGTCTCCAATCCGCATACAACAACTCCGTGGGTGGAAACGCATAGTCAAACTCGGTAGATAAGTTGCATTGGCATATAAAACGCAGTATATTTTCTCGGATGTCCCGTCGGTAAAAAGGGTTTCATATCGAAGACTGTGTTACAGTTGCTATTTTTTTTTTAAATGCTTAAATAAGTTGTATAAAACTATTTCAATTTATTTTAAACAAAATGGCTATTTCCATTTTGTTCAGCAAAGTCCACGACGTGAAGATTTTGTGCAGCTGTATTGCTTTTTCTGGAAGTTTTCACCATGTTGCGGTGGACTACACAGCTTCTTGCTCTAAAGAGACCATAGAGACTGAATACCAAGCTCTATGCGTCGACATGGGGACACGCGCGCAAGGTCTAACATCCCCCTTTACCTCTTGCAGCATTTTACTGGTGTGTAGGACGCAATGCATTTTTAAGGGAAAATATTGAACTAAAGGTGCGTCTTGTTTACGAGTTTTTACGGGAAGCAAGGCGCGCCACTTTAGGAGAGGGAAGAAGGGTGTGACGTGCAGCAGGACGGATTGTGATCAGATTGCAATGTGGACGCCGGAGACGCATGTTAATACCAGATGTAAATTTATGCAGTCAAACACCATCCATTTGCCATCTCATCACAAAAAAGGCCTACATAATTTTCAAAAACGAAAGCCCCTGTGAATTAATGGGAAGCTATGTGGCAGGCGTGTGTAATTGACTGGCATCTTTAAATATGCTGATCATGCCTCTGTTTGAAACCTTAAATTTTATCTTACATTAGTACCTCTATGGACACCCCCTATCTCTGTAACTACTTAAACCAGCCAACTGTCAAAGCAAAATCTGTGTTTTTGCTATATATACATTGCACATATTTGATTTCAAGAGTTTTCTTTGTGGCACGTTTGGTTTTGCAAGATCTGAGTAAGGTGGTACGGTGGGGCGCCACCTATTGGCATTACTAGTTAAACCAACATAGTGGCAAAACAAAATCAGTGTTTTCACGATGGACATAAAACACATACTCCATTTCCAGAAACTTCTCCACGGCACATGTCTGGTTTTGTCAGATCTGACATATTGGTAACAGTGCCCCTTATACTGATATATTTTTGAACATTCGTCCCCTTACATCCAGATATCGGGATGAGAGCCATAAATATAGGTTACAGTGCGAGTGTTAGTAGCGGATTGGAATTTTGGAATGAGTTGGGCCGCGGTGGGCTGTTTATCGCCAAGACCTGTAAAAATCCCTCCATGGCCCAACGAGTTCCGAAATTCCCCAGACGCTGCAAACATGAGCACGGTAAACTATGTACTATATGCGCCATTTCCAATCTGCTACAAACACTTGCACCGTAACCTATATAATGATCTCACCTTGAATTTCCAGCCATTTCTGGAATTTTTGAATGCTCCTATCGGTTAAGATGGCTGTATTTCTGTTTTCTTTGCTCTAAATGAAAGACTGAAGTGCCTGGGCGCTGTTTACAGAAGCCACCATCTAGGTTGTTAATTTTTTTTTTTTTTACAGGAATTTAGTTTTTTTACACAATTATACTTTTTTTTTTTTTTTTTTCCGTGTATTCTCAGCTTCGAAACCGCCTGAGGTGCCACGGAAATGTCCGACTTTAAATTAGTTCCGACCATATCAGCTTATCTGCACAAGTGCCATACAGAGAACATTATGGCACAGGTGCACTGGTACTGTCAATGAGACATTCACATATAATACAACTTCCTTTGGCATGTTTAACATGTCCTGAGAGGGCTGGAGACTCCGCTAATATCAACGCTCTGTCTTCTTGGTTAACATTTTTAAGGGCTTCAGAACATCACTGCAAATAGGCGAATTGGAAATTTTATCAAAATATCTGTAGCCGCTGCTCCAAGATGGAGCACGGTGCCAAAGAAAGGTTCAAATTAGTGGCCTGCCCATCCCAACTGGTATCTGGTCATTAATGTTAATCCACTGTACCAACAGGAAAAAATGAGCCCGCACCCAACTTTGGGAGCAAATATTTTGAAAAACCAAAAAAGTGGCAGACTGAATACCTCAATTTTTCCTCATCTTTAATGTCTGAAAAGGGAACAGCTTGGGTGAATTTAACACTCGTCTGGTTCAAAAATTAAAATGAGCCTGAATTTGTAACAATATTTTTTCCCATTGTACACAGATTTCTTGTCATTGCACGTATAACCAACATGATATCCAGGTGGCACTTTCACATTTCTAAAATTTGGGTATCCCAGTATCAAAATGCAGTCATAACTGCTTCAATGTGGCAAAGAAGTTATCCACAATATTCTTTCAAAGATGGGTATTTTTCCTTAAAAATGCTCAATTTGGTACCTGACTTGTCCACGGGGTGCTATAGCCATATTGATAAAAATTGAGAGCTCAAACTCCGGGATTTCCCGTTACGCAAGTATAGGCACCATTCTGCCAAATTTCATGCAATTCTGTGATGTCAGCTCCACTGCAAGTGCCACTCTCTCAGAATATGGCTCTTAAAAATAGAATAATTTCTCAGACAATGCTCTAAGCGCGCAAGAATATCGGGGCTTTGGGATTTAGTGAGAGGTCGAGGCCTGTATCAGTTCTTATTGATTCCACAAGAGCACTGTGAGATGCCATTCCAATTTGCATGGCCCTACAGATTCAGAAATGTGACTTTAGTGAGTTACAAATTTCTGTAGTCACAAATAAGGATTAGGGAGTAGTACCTTAGGCCAGCCTCACGCAAGATTTTCCTGTATGCTCCCCAGTGTGCCTTCAGAGGCCGGATTCTCTCTGCCGAATCATGGGCTGCATTGCAAGGTTGCAAGCTGTCCAGGAGGTGTAACATGGGCAATCAGAGCTGCTATTTACTAAGAAATATTAGATTTATCTTATTTCAAGCCGACAACGTACCCTTTTCTTTGTGGTAACAATCCACCATCTTAAATTGCCTCCTCATTGACTGCGTAGTCCAGTTTAGGAGTTGGCTTAAGAAGTTTTACATTTGCAAGTTATTGGCACAAAAGCCAAATCTGCTTTTGTGTTTTATCTTTGCTATGACCAGCTTTAAACGTGACTGTATTTGAAGTAATCTCATATTGTAAACAAAAACTGATGCAGCACACAATTAAACTGATTTTGTGGACATTGGCATTCTGAAGAGACTTGAAGTGCGCATTTTTCACCACATGTACACCATGCTACACTTTACTGGATTTTTATTTTCCTTTTTGAACTCCTTGGCAAAAATGTTAAATTGGAAACTGGAGTGTGCGTATGTGTCTGTGTGATTGATTTTTTTTTTTTGGCTAGTTTTTGTATGTTTGATGGTGTCTAATTTAGTATTTGTTGTTTGTGTCACTGTGAAATTTGTGTTGCCATTTTCATGAATTAATTAATTTGTGCATGAACACCCATTAGTACGTGTGTATTTATAAATGTTTCTACATTTGTGTTTGTGTTTTTACAGAGGAGTATGTGACGTGTCACACCTGTCGATCTCCGGACACCATTTTGCAGAAGGACACGCGTCTGTACTTCCTGCAGTGTGAGACCTGTCACTCGCGCTGCTCAGTCGCCAGCATCAAGACTGGCTTCCAGGCCGTCACCGGCAAGAGGGCACAGCTGCGTGCCAAGGCTAACTGAGGCCTCACCCCCTTCCTGCCACGGACACTTTCATGAACTTATCCAACTGAATTTGTTTTTGCAAACCCAGCGCATTAAATGACATCAATAAAATCAGTAGGAGCTGGCTGTGCCAGTTTTCATGAGCTGTCGGGCTGTTTTGTGAAAAAATGGCATCAGATGTGCTGGGACGTTGAATAACTGCCCCCCTCCTGCTGGCACTCTCTTCCCAGGGTTTATTTAGGACTTGGTTTGTCCCAAATTTTAGTGATAATCCAGGTTTTTGTGAGCATCACTCACCTCCCTATTCCACCCTGTGGAGAGTGCAGCTCATGGAGGTGCCTGCTGGTCATTCAGGAATTTCGGCTGAACTCGTCGAATTTCTATAACTCTGGGAACGGAAAGGGAATTGCATAAAAACCATCACTGACGGTGGAACCACAGGACTGAGTTTGACAAGCAATGTCTTGGAGACCAGTATCACTGCAAATCAATGTATTTATTCAAGAGAAAGTGGTTATTCTGAGAACTCCTTTATGCTGTCATGAAATGACTTCTGAAAGTGGTCTCTTCCAGGATGGCTTAGGCCCTATCTCCGAGGCATAGAAGGTCACTGTTGTGCTTTATTAATTTGCAAATTCTTTGCATTTTGTATCATGTGATACTTCCTTACCGGTCATCACATCTGGACCTAAAAGAACACATTTTTACCTCTGTCAAGGAGGTCATGTTTTTGCTGGCTTTGGTTTGTTTGTCTGTCTTTACTAGATATTTCAAAAAGTAATGAATGGATATCTGAAATTTTATGGGTGGGTTGCTATTACATCAGGGATGGACCCCATTGATTTTGACTGATCAGTCAAACCAAAGACATTTTAGGAGGGAAGACCAATCCTTCTTAATATACTCCCATTGTAAGAAATTGGTTGCACTTTCTATCTCCTATGTGAGCTTGGTCACAGAAGTATTTTCAGCGTTGTGTTTGCAGTAAATTTTGGAATATACAAGCATCTGTCTCATATCTGCATGATGCATTTATATTTCATTTTACTTCATTAGCCATTTTGTTATACCGCTAACAGTGATATTTAGCATTACGAATTTGAGTTGGCTTGCTACCTTGGATGTTCGCGAATGTTAGTTGATATGAGCTTAATTTCGGTTTGACTAACGAGTGTGAACACTGGAGTAGTTTGTAGGTTTTGAACAGCATAATGTGTTTGGGAAATAAACATTAATCCGAATTTTGTTCTGGAAAAAAAAACGGAAGCACATTCAAAACAGATTTTTTAAATCCTTTTTTTAATGGCGCCTACTATAAAACAACGTAACAACATGACAGAACGGAACATGACAGAAGAACAAAAGGGATTTCCTGTTGCTATGGTGATTTTTTTCGTTAAGATAATTTGCTGTTAACAATGTGAAATGAAAGCAAAGAAGTAAATGAATGAAAATGCATGTCGAGAAACGAACCGTTTTGGGTTGTCAGAATCCAAATGAGATCCTCCCACTGCTCAAGGAGCAAACTGAATCCATCCCCATACAGACTGCACCGCAAATATTAACATCTGATGACCATGAAAGTGTGGGAAACATTTCCCCTCAGACCCAAAGGTGATTGTATTGTATTTATTTCTTTTCATTTTTTAATTGCCAATTACTCAGTAACTATTTTAATGTATGACTTGAAAATTTTTATTCCGAGAGAATAGAACCAGCTCTTTCTAAATAACCAATTGGATTTTAACTCTAAAAAACTGTCAACTCTACTCAATCTTTCCCTCTGAAGAATCTGGAAAAATTTAAGCAGGACTGATACACAACAAAACAAAATTTCTTCATAAGAAGAGGCCAGTACTGAGGGTAATCCTGTGACTGAGGCTCCCTGAAACATGAAACAAGTGCAGAACATAAAGGACAAAATCCAACAGGAACAGAGGCTATCAAGGGCTGCAATTATGAGCAAACATGAACCTGCCTAGAGATATCCAGAAATGTATAAATCAAGTGATGAACAAATGGCTATAAAGAGTATTTAAGTATTGTCTCAAAAAAAATGTTTAATACTTCAACTGTCAAAGTATATGTGCATGAAGCCTCTCATACAAATATGCAGAGATGTGGAAATCAAGTTATGAATAAATTAATATGAAGTATGTATTATTTGTTTAGTATCTTATGATATAACTGGACATGACAGGACAGAACAGGACATAATACTGCAGAACATGATTGAAAAAGAACAGGACAACTGAAAAAGGAAAAAACAGGATGGAAGGTAAGATTGCAAGACCATATGATAGATAGATAATGGAAATAGGCTGGAACTTTGAAAACAAGAATGCAGAATAGAAAAGAAGTCATGAGATGTACTGTCATGTATTGTCTGCTGAGCATTGGACCCTGGACCACTACTTTGCAGGATTTGATTCCTCAATGACAAAGTGTCGACACAGGTGATTATCCAATGCATAAGGATGTAGCAGAGATTTTCGCTCATTATGAAACATTTTCAACATAATCACCATGACAAACTTTCATTTCATGAAGCAGTGACAAATAGACAACAGCTCTGACTAAAACCCACAGCCCTTCCTACTGAGGAATGTTGAGTCGAAAATGAAAGGCTGTACTTCATGCCGTTGTCTCGGAAGAAGAACCTTAAGAAAGAAACTCAGTTCCCTGACTTCTTCCACAAGAGCAGGGGTGGCCAACCCTGGTCCTGGAGAGCCACAGTGTCTACTGATTTTTGGTGTTTCTCAGCACTCGATTGATGGATTAAAGTAGTTGATTACTCACTTAACTGCTCTCACCTGGCGTCTCAGGTTTCATTTGGTAATAGTGAGTCAATCAAGCAATTAGCAGGAACAACCCACAAGACTCCTAGAGCCGATTAAGCAGACTTGCAGGTTGTTACAGCAATCTACGTGTAAACCGAGATTTGTCAGTGTAGTTGGATATTTAGCATAGTTGTAATACAGACAAAGTAGAAGTACAGAGTGCAGATAAACAGAGTGCAGATAGACAGTCGATGTCTCAAGATACATAGAGATATGACATTAACCTTAACCCGTCCCAAACAAGGGCAGCACTATTATCCAGTCGCAGACGAATTTCGTCATTACCTTTTCCCCTATTCTTTGGTGGTTGGGCATAATGCATTTAATTGGAGACCGAGGCAGCCAATCAGAATTGTGGCACATTTGTAACACTCTGCACAGCTCGAGCGAGCGCGCAGGTGAAGTTGAGCGCACACAGAGAGGTCAGACTGAGAGAGAGGGAGAGACATGCTTTGGGCGAGCATGCTGCGGTCTGCCAGCATCCAGAACATGAGTTTGCGAGAGGGTATAGAGTGAAACTGAGGGAAGGGGGTTAATATTGCACGTTTATATTGATCATAGCAAACATGCAAAAATATTTCTTGAGCACAGAATTATTTTGTTTGCTCAATCGGAAGGTTTTGTTTGCTCACAAAATTTCTTTTTTCTCTAAACAAGATTTTTGTGCTTGCGAAATATATTTTTCCGCGCTCAAAATGTCCAATTGCTCGCTCAGGATTGTGGCACAAATATAATTCCATACCTGAGACCTTGATTCAAGAGTTGCGAGTGCATTATTTACAAATGCAAGCTCTTTAGTCCGCTGAGCATTATTCCCTGAACTATTACATTGCAGAATTTGATTCTTCAATGACAAAATGTGGACACAGGTGATTATCCAATGCAGTACGATGTAGTAGAGATTCTCAAACATTATGAAACCTTTTCAACATCATCACCAGGACAACGTTTCATTTCATAAAGCAGTGTTATTCAGGCAAATAGACAACAGCTCTGACTAAAAGCCAGGGGGCTTCCTACTGGGGAATATTGACTGGAATATGAACAGATGTACTTGCTGTGGTTGTCGAGGAAGAAGAACCATTAGAGACAAAGAAAGTCAGTTCCATGACTTATTCCACTAGAGATTTCAGAAAGAACAAACCACAGGCTTACTGGTCACCATTAATAAGTCTTCCCACTTGACCGACGAGGATGGGATTCGAACCCACGCGTGCAGAGCACAATGGATTAGCAGTCCATCGCCTTATGGGGCAAAAGGGACTGCTAAAAGGGGGGAAAGAAAGGAAGAGAGAGGAAGGAGGGGAGGGAAAAGAGGGAAAAAGAAAAGGAGAAAAAAGGAGGAAAATGCACACTATATATTTTTTTCTTTATGCTCTTATCTTCTGAACATTGTTTACACAAACTTCTGCACTTATTGCAACGTTTGTCATCACTTTCATTTTCATGTTTCTTGTGGGATTCGAACCTATGCAGTGGCAACATCCCAACATACCACAAAGCTTTGCACAGTCCTAAAACTGTGATGCAACTAATCAACCCCTGGACTCCTTACTAATAAGCTTCATTAGTAGCATCAGGTGCATAGCTGGTTGTTTGAAATGAAAGCCTGCACCCGTACCGGCCCTTTCTGGGAAAGATTGGGGACCCCTGGTGTATAGTGTCAAAAAGACACACACAGAAACATGTGCCATTGTCCAAATAATTATGGCCCCCACTGCATAAGCACATAACACAGTATAATGTATGAAACTGAACTCACTAAATAATTCAGTCACTTAAAATGAACTCACTAGAACGACTCTGACAGCTTTTATTGTTTGTCAAAGGTTTCTCTCCAATCTGCGATGGTCTGTCTGGATGCTGGGCAGTACCACTTTCCCCTAATCTGGGTATGACCAGTGCTCTTACTCTTGGACTGACCACATGTTTTATGCTGGTAGTGATAGTCCTCTCTACAGTGTCGCTTTTTTGGCAACTCTCCTCTTGTCACAAGCTCCTGGTCTTCACGTGCTGCCTTTTGTAGCCTCCATTTTCTGTGATGATTCATTTGGGATGGTAGTAGCTGACTCTGCTGATTCGTGGACCAGGGAGGAGATGGGGCTGGAAACGGGCTCTGCTGGTTCGTGGACCAGGGAGGACATGGGGCTGGAAACGGGCTCTGCTGGTTCGTGGACCAGACAGGAGATGGGGCTGGAAACGGGCTCTGCTGGTTCGTGGACCAGCGAGGACATGGGGCTGGAAACGGGCTCTGCTCATTCGTGGAACAGGGAGGAGATGGGGCTGGTGGTAGTGGATGCCATGAACCCGAGGGACAGAGCTGTGCAGAGCCAGTTCTGTTGCTTTTACGAGGGCGTATTACTCCCTCACCCTCCCGATTTGCAGGCTCCTGGAACTCCATGACTTCATGTCCATATTCCAGAGGTGCAGAAGGGAGCTCTCTAGCTTTGGGCAAAGAGTCCTCAGCTGCAGAGATCTTCTGGGGAAGCTGTACTCCTTGCAGCAGAGAATCCCGGTCTGCTCTTTTCTGCCTTTCATGCCACCTGGAGGACATACAAAACAAAATGTTAAATTTTCACACATGGCACAATGAAAGGTTTGTAGCTAAATCAATTGTTCCTGATTAAATGAAAAAATATTTAACATTAGAACTGCCAGAATTTAAATACCCCCTAGAGCCACTGGGCGGGGTCATTTTTATTCCCTGCCGCAACACCCCAAAGATTGATTTTTTGCAGCAGTTCATTTTTACCTATTGTTTACATAGTGTGTCAGAAAAGTGTCAGGTGTGATGTGTGATAAAAGAGTAAGAGCATGAATGAAAGGTGAGGTGTACAAGACGGTGGTGAGGCCAGAGATGTTGTCTGGTTTAGAGACAGTGGCACTGAGGAAAAGACAGGAGGCAGAGCTGGAGGGAGCAGAGGTTCAGATGTTGAGGTTCTCTTTGGGAGTGACGAGGATGGACAGGATCAGGAATGAGTCCAATGAGAGGGACAGCACATGTTAGGTGTTGTACAGATAAAGTCAGAGAGGCCACACTGTAATGGTTCAGACATGTGCAGAGGAGGGAGACAGAATATGTTGGCAGAAGGATGCTGAGGTTGGAACTGCCAGGCAGGAGGCCTAGAGGAAGACCAAAGAGGAGATTTATGCATGTAGTGACAGAGGACATGAAGTTAGTTAGTGTGAGAGAAGAGGGTGCAGAGGATAGAGTTAGACGGAGGCAGATGATTCGCTGTGGCGCCCCTGAAGGGAACAGCTGAAAGGAAAAGAAGAATTCTGCTATGTAGGCGGCGCTGCACAACCAGTGATTAATTAATCATTTTTAGGGAAAGTCACAAACTGAAAGATTTGAAAATGCCAGGTAGGTGAAAATGATCCATTGGCTGTTCTAGTGTTAAACATAACTCACCAAGCTGACACTGTGGTGTTGTTGATGGTGACTAGCACCAAGTCCGTCTGGTCCTGAATCACCTGGCTGTCCTCAAGCAGTTGTTTTATATGGCAATACGTGTGCACAATAGCTTGTGCAACAGGTAAAGATTTTCCCTTGCAGTCTTTTGGCCTATTTCTGGTCTGCTGGTATTCCTTTAAAAGCCTGAGGCAAACACACTCAGATGTTTTATTAAGATCAGGCTATTGGGCAGCCTGGCCATGAGTCATGAATAGTCTGTAAAGGATAAAAAACAGTATAATTAGTCTGGTAAATGATACAGTACCAGTCTGCTAATTTAATTGGAGGGGTGTTGTACAATCATCATATAAAGTATAAACCCACATCATAATATATCAGTTTACAACAGTCCTCCCATGTGAATCTGTCACAGAAGACTCTGACAATATGAATCTGCTTGAGCGCTATTGCTTTTCTTCAGCATGTAATAAATGATAATTATGATACGTGTGAATTAGATCATAGGTGCTTCTCAGGTTGGTTTACCTTTCAGCTGCTTGCTGACCAGGTGCAGAGCCACTACATTTCCGAAAGGCTCTCCATGGCCCTGGCAAGGTCTTCTTCTTGCATTTAAGGGTGTATTTTGTGGGAGTCTTGTCCATGGCATGGAGACAGGAGTAAAGACGTACAATCTCAGCTGCCTCTGTGGTTGACAATGGTGTTATTGTGCGGTTCAGGCTGCCATGTCATCAACTGCCTCCCACCCAGGAACACCTCTTGTATCACATCGGCTATCCTGAAATATCAAGAACAACCAACTGATAAGTCACTCATAACTTTACTGAATCCGATTTGCTGAACATTTATTATAGTCTTTTATTTTCCATGCTTTTTTTAAATGTTCAGTGCAGTCTAGATTCATTTAGTTTCCTCCTGTGGATTTGCTTCTTGAAGTCTTTTTATTTTTAATTAATTCAACAAAAAGTGTTTTCACACGTTTTAATTTTCAAGTTTAGTTCACTGTAATTACCTTGGTACTTGGTCCACTGGAAGAGCTGTCCTCAAGTAATACGCCTTTCGCTGGACTGAAAGGATGGTTTGAAACAGCACTTGCATCAAAACTGGTGTCCTGGGAATTAATGAGACAGAAACCATCATGAAAAAAGTTCTTGGATTCTGAAACTGACTCTATACAAAATCCCCTAGTTTATAAGCATGTGAGATCAGTGAGTCACTTCATTCATAGTATAGGCAGATCAATACCCTTTATTTTTTAAGTGACAGATGATCATGCAATGGTCAGATTACCTGGGATGATGCGTGAGAGGATGTGTTGGCAGAGTCAGTATGCAGACAGGGGCTGTAGGGGGGTGAAATGTCCAGGTTGTCGTCACACTGCAGTGCATCAGGTGGGTTCTCGATGTCTGCTGGATCGCTTATTGTCACATCCAGACACTCGTCCTCCTGAACCTCGCCCTGCAGGTCTGGCAGAATGATGCCCAGTTCGCTGTGCTGCTGTGGACCAAGAAGATCTCCTCTGTCAGACTGGGCCAGCAAATATTCCACAGCAATACGCTCACCTGCATTAACAATGATTAGAAAAGAAAACAAATTTTGAATTGAGAACAATGGACATGTTTGCACTGGCTGAGAAAAGGCAGGAGTCTTGTTGAGTAACTTACCAGTGGGTCTCCCAGGGAGAATGAACTCTGGCAAGAGTGCACTACCAAGGACTCTGTTGCTGAGGACATTTAGGTTGGACGTCAGGCGGACATCATAGATTTTAGTTTGCGATGCACCACGCACAGCCACAACTTCACGGGCTCGGTTCATGTTCCACTGGATCCACCCTCCAGCATGTACATCTGCGTGTGCATAGCATTGCTTCTCCATCCTTGAAAAAAAGGAAAGTTATGTTTGAGATGACTGAAATATTAATATATATGCAATTTGAAAGATGGGACGTGGTAGACAATTATGTTGTTTTGATTAAAATTCAAAAGTAAACCTATAGAATTTGAAATGCACCAAAGATAACTAATCTCTACCTACCTGGGATGAAGGTGCATTGGTGGCGATGAAAACTCCACAGAAGACGACCCTCTGCCACATCTAAACACATCCAGGACCTTTCCTCCTTTTTGCAACCCTGAGCTAAGTTTTGTATACAGATCAACACCAGGTGGATCTTGTATGCATGGTGAGTGCTTCTGTTGCACCTCCCACACATGCGTCATGCTCTCAGGGTTGATCAGACGTAAACCCGAGGTGTCAGTCAGTTCCCAAATGGATTTTTGCAATCCTTCAATGAGAGTACGTGTTTCCTCAACCCCACGAGTTCTTCTTCTGCAGTGCTTGGCCAGTTCACTGGAGGAGATGCTGGCCAGGATTTGTGGGATCAAGACCAGCATGCTTTTTCCTGAGTTCCGACCTCTTGGCTTCTTTAAGATGACGAAGGTCATCCTGGTCCCACTCAAAAATGCAACTTGACATCTTTGAGCAGAAAGTGCCATAGAGAGGATGGTGTTCTATCGTGAGACCAGAAGTGAATCTCCTCATGAAGTGGAAAATATCCAACCTCACTTTGGAATTACAAGGTCGAAATAAAGCAAGAACTGGGGATGCACCTGTACAAATGAACAACAAGGCATTAATGTGTGCATACACACACAGCACAATGCACCCTGACTAGAAACATCACAAACTGGCATGTGATGTGGACAACCCAGTACAGAAGGACTGCAATGAAAAACATTCAGTATGTCAGAGCATCATTTGTGCACATCTACCAAGCGTCAGAGATATCTGTGGAGATGGATTCTAACAGACAGAGCCCTAACAAGCAACAGCCTATTTACTATGCTGCTGTGACAAAAGATGAGAAGAAATATCTGCTGTCATACTACCAGATTACAGTGCAGTTTCTACTTTTCTTCTCTGTGATAATGCTTGATTCATCCTATGTTTAAGAAATACATCACAACAGGCCGTGACATGCACTCATTATATCGCAGCAAAGGAGCGTTCTTCCCTTTAAACCCCTGCCTCGGGACCTCGAGGCAGGCACCTGGAGATGCAGCAGCGGCATCTGAATATCATAACTTTAAAAGCACTAAATTTCTTGCCTTAACGAATTTTGTTTGTAAATAATGTAAAGAATTGTAAAATATTATTTCCTATCAACAGTGACAGATCACCCCATGGAGCCCTGAGTGTCACCTTGTTGCTGTCAAGGTGCTGATCCTGTGACTGTCCATGGTCTGCTTTTTGTCTCCTAATTACTCATTGACGCACAGTGCAGGATTTTATAATCTAATAATAGTACGGCCCAGCTATTTAAATGTACAACAACATTTTTAAATGTTAACACCGTCAAAAAATAAACATCAGCATCAGTTACTTTTTGCTGCATACTGTAACAGTTGGTTGTTGTTATGGGAACATTGTTGCTTCCCTGAAGTGGAGTGATATGCTGTGATAAGGCTTTTTGGAATAGTAGCTGTGATATACGTTATTTATATCCCAGTTAACAGCCAATCAGATAGCCGGATTTCACCTTTCCATTTTATAAACTTGAATATACATACTTGTTGTTACTTCAGCATCATAAATTACACACACACACAAACATTATGGGCCGGATCTACTAAGATCCCAATTTGCGTGTACTAATTTGCGCGTGCAATCTAGAATTTTGCGTGTGGGGCTGAACTGCGGTTTGCAGGTGATTTACTAAGAGTGATTGCGCAAATGGCAACAGGGGCAAACGTGTTGGACACACCCTATTTAAATGAGGGCTTTGCGTGTTTCATGGTTTGCAGCATGGAGAGTTTGGAGAGAAAAAAGCGCAAAATGAAATTCGACCCTATGGAATTAGAGGTGTTGGTAGATGAAGCCAATAAACGCGTGAATAAGCTACAGCAAAGAAATCTGACTGTCGCACAAAGGAACGCCATATGGGCGGAAATCTGTAAAAAAAGTAAATGCTGTGGGTAAAACGATGCGAACCGTGAATGAAGTGAAAAGACGATATCAAGATATCCGAAGACGAACAAAAGAAAAATTGGCGTATAATAAAACATCTGCAAAGAAAACAGGTGGGGGCACAGTGGATGAGATGCCTCTGACCAGCATTGAGGAACAGGTGCAGTTAACGTTCTGCGAGACGCAAGTCACTGGAATTGCCGGGTATGACACACTGGACCAAACAGCAGAACAAGGTAGGCGCACAATAATACTGTATAAACACACTTTTTCTGAAAAGATATTTATTTAGTCAGTGAAAAATGAATGCACCTCCTGTGGTTACATTTTGCTGTCCTTTAACTCAAATCCCAAACAAAAAACATTTATTTTTTACATGTAGAATCTTCAGCAGAAGTCCAGCCATCCACCTCAAATCCCCCCACAGCAGCCGCCACCCCTGCAGAGCCTCAAAAGGGTCCCGAGGACATTGATCTGGAGTTGCTGGAGGAACAAAAGAAACAGTCTGCAACCATTCAGACAATTGCACGGGAGATGCGAGCGGCGTCATCGTTGGCATGGGCGTCAAGGCGCGATAGTCAGGCCATTGCCACGCACTGCAGACAGATGGTCAGCGCAGTATCTGCCCTGACGATGGCCGTCAATTCTGTGGCAAGAGGGCTACGGGAAGGGATGCAGGCAATGACTGCCCTCAATCCAGGTGGAGAAGCGGGCCGACCGAGTCCCACAGCGACAGCTAGGCAGCCGGGCACCGGAGAGGGAGGGCTATATGATGAAGAACTGCTTTTTTTCTTTTTTTTCCACCATAAATGTTAAGACTATAGCCTAATACATTTTCTGACTGAAACAATGTGTCTTTAATATGATTTTGCGGGACTTAACATAATTAGACTTGAATGAGTATTTCGTTTGATAATGTTTGGAATTCAGAAAGTGATTTCAGTCTTTTTTTCAATAAATGTTGATTTGCTTAACTTTGCAATGTTCTGCAGTTTGTTGGGTCACACTAGCCAGAGGGAACGGTATTGTATTGCAATCTACAACGCATTATTGAATGAAAATAGAAAAATGCACATACCAAACAGCTCACAAGAAGTGACTTCGAATGAGCTGCGTGTCTGCATCCCAGCAGCATTGGGTTGTTGCTCCATACAGGGGGGCAGGTCGGCGTTCTCCTCCGGCATGGCCTCATGCTCCAGCTCGTGTTGCTTGGCGATGTTATGTAGCATGCAGCTGGTCACTACAATCTGGGCCACTTTTTCTGGCCTGTACAGCAGTGCTCCACCAGTGCGATCCCAACAACGGAACCTGCTCTTCAGGATTCCGAAGGTGCGCTCCACAATATTCCGTGTCCGGATATGGGCCTCGTTGTATCTTATTTCTACGGCAGTGGTCGGGTTGAGAACAGGTGTCAGGAGGAAGGGGTGTAGGGGGTATGCACTGTCACCTTAAAAAACATATGAATCAATGTGAAACATGCTCTTGTTTGTAATGAAATAAATTTCGCTAAGGATTTTACAAATTGACTCACCTACAAGCCAGGCATCTCCAAACTCCCCATCTCGCAACTTGGAAAACAGAGAACTGTTTCTCAGAATAAAAGAATCATGTACTGACCCGGGATATTTTGCCACAACATTGGAATGAATGCGTGTGTTTGCGATTTCTGTACACGTGTTCAGTGTCTGCGGGGGGCACAAGCTGCACATGGGTGCAGTCAATCGCCCCTATAACTCTAGGAAATCCAGCTACTGCAAAAAAAACCTTGTTTGGTCTCATTCAATAAGTGCCGAGTGCGTGGAAACCTAATGAACTTGGCCATCCAGCGCGACATGGCATTTAGGACTTCAGACAGCACATCTGAAAAACGGAATTGGGAGATCCCAGCTGTAATAGCTACCGTACGCTGGAATGACCCAGATGCAAAAAAATGCAAACTTCCAAGGAGTTTTGTCATTAAAGGTATTGCGTGACTCCTTCTCGTGGCTGGCTCCAAATCCTCTCTGAGTTCCTCCAACAGCTCCAAAATGGCAATGCTGGATAGGCGATATGTTTTAATGATTTTTTTTCCTCGTTCATTCCAAAAACGTTCACACGAGGGTGAAAAATGCGTTCTCTGCGTCTCCTTTCATGATTTTGATGTCTCCTTCTTGCGACAATAACTGTAGCCATGTGTGCGCAATTACGCATACAAACCGTTTGCACCTCCTTTTGACACGTGTTAAAATACAGACGCAGATTTTATTGGCAAAATTTCTTTCAGGTTTGATAAATCAATTTGCGTGTGCTAAATTAATATGTTTACATTGTCTCCTCCCAACACACGCACAATTGCGTGTAAACGCCCCATATTGCATATTCATTGTGGCAGACGTACTAACTGGATGCAGACGTGCTATTTTGCACCTTTGAAAGAGGCAACCCTTACTGTGCACTGTTAGTAAATCAGTTTGTACATTTTTTTGCGTGTGCAGTGAGTTTGCACACGTTTTTATACACGCAAAGCTTTTGTAGATCCAGCCCTATATGTATTGTATTGTATTATACATTATATGTATTTTAACTTTTGTGCTTCTAACAAATACTACCTAACAAAACACACCTGTCTCATTACAGCAGTCTCGGTCAACATAAATGACACCTGGTTCTGGCTCCCCAGCATCCTGGTAACGCTGCACAATGCCCTGACACAAGTCATCGAGGCCAGCTCCCTCACCTGTGGTCAGCACACAGTTCAATACCTGGCCACATTCATTGCTGACATTGGTCATCCATGTAGCGGTATCTGCAATGCCACCAACGAGTTTCTTTGTGATCTACAACATAAATAAAGCAAAACAAAAAACAACAACAAAACTCAATTCAACAACATAATCAATGATAATCAAAAAGATTGGACAGTACCTTTTTTGTGGAGTCCAGCTTCAATATCTTGCCATAGGTGGAAGTGATGACACCCTTCATCTCATCCAGATGACCCAGAATGTCATTGGCATGGACTGTCTCAAACCACTGTGCAAGCGGTAGCGGGCAAAAGGGTGGTGGCTGCTGATAAATGACATTTGTGCCTTGTGTTAAGGCACTCCTTTTCTGGTGAAGCTCACAATCTGTCAGATATTCAATTGTGTGCTTTGCCCACGCCTCGCTGTGAACTTCCTCCAGTGCTTGCTGCAGATAACTGGAGCTGTTCCCTGCAGTCCGTGGTCTGAGCAAAGTCACACACTTCCTGTCAAGTGCCAACTTCGTGGTGAGGACAGCAGGAAACCTGTTTCTGTGGGCTGGATCAAGCTGGCTGACAACCTCGTTACTCCATGGACAGACAGGAATCATGCATGTACTACAGCGCGGATAGTCCCCGCCGATCAAGTAGTACCTGGAGTCGATGTCAATGACCTCCCTTACCTTAGGATAGATGCCCGAGTGGTGCATCTTTCTTTTGCACTGCTGACACTTCAGCTGAATGCCCCACATCCGCATGGGTGCCCACAGAAATATCCACTGCCTGAAGTAGTTCAGGGGTTCAGGTGGTGCGGCTGATACCTTTGGTGGAGCAGGGGGAAAAAACCAGCTTTGTGTGAATTGCTGCCTCAGCTATCCAGTGGGCTCATAGAGGCACTGAGCGATCCACTCTCTGTCAGCTGGTTGGATGACTCGCAGGAACTGCTTCGGTAAAAAACCGACCCAATTCACCTCCGGCGGCCTAAGATGGACAACGTAGGGGGATGGGGCAGAAGGAGAAGGTGTGGGAGGAAGTGAACAAGAAGGAGGAGGTATGAGAGGAAGTGAAGAAGAAGGAGAAGGTGTGGGAGGAAGTGATGTGGAGAGGGAAGTAAAAAAGGAGGAGGAGGTGTGGGGAGGAAGTGAAGAAAAAGGAGGAGGTGAGGAAGGAAGCAAAGAAGGAGGACAAAGTGGTGAAGGCTGTTGTGATGATGGCGGAGGTGGTGGTTGCTGCTGTGGAGCACCAGTGCCAGATAGATGACATTCTTCGATGTGATGAAGCAGCCCAATTGTGCCCTTGACCCTTTTTCCACACTCTTCACAACATTCCTCTGCATGAATGTCAGACAGATGTTCAGTGTAACTTTCAACATCAACATCCTGAAAGTGAAGGGCGCACTTTATCTGGCATGGAGCCTGACTGCCTGACTGACTGGCTGCACTTGAGGAGGAGCTGCCTGCTGCGGGGTCACTCTGACTAGCTGCAGTGGAGTGTGTCTCTGCCAGTGTTAGCTGACTTCCTGTCTGCTCACCTGACTGTGAAGAAAGAGTTTACTTTTTCTCTAGATGTGTAAATAAGTTTCTGATTTAATTGTTGACAATTGGAAAACAATCCTAGCACAACTGATGGTACCAGTTACTCTTATTTTGTTTTAAATTTAAATTGCCCACTGGACAAGCAAATACACAACGGTTTATGCTTCAAAATGAAATACAGTAATCACTTACCTTATGATACCCACACTTGCAGATTATTTTTCTGCCAAAGATGTCATATTGGCGGGGAGCTTGATTAAACACCGGAGTCAGTGGACAGGAATCAATAAGCTGCATCACAGCCTTCCACTTCTTGGCTCCCGGTTTCTTGCCGGTGGTGAAATGAAATTTCCCCAGGGCATACTGGGACATCACACCTGCCCAATAGGAGTCTGGTTTCCCAGTCTTCGTCATTCCAGCAGATAAGGACAAGACATGGAAAATCAGCTGTGGTTAGAGCAGAGCTGTCAATAGCCTTCTTCTAGTATTACTGGACGTTCAAGAAAAAACTAAACAAAATATATAAACATGATTTCAATATTTCAGAAATTGTTGCATATGCATAGCCTGACATAACGTACTATGCCTACAAAAAGTGCTCATACCTTTCCAAAATCTCAACCTTTTGTCACATTACACCTTGAAAATGAAAATAAATTCAATCTAACATTTTTAAGCTGCATGTACACCATAAAACCCTGCTTGTCAAAGTGAAAATAACATTTAGAACATTCTGTACATTTAAAAAAAAGTCAGTGAAATATCTGGTTTGAATAAGTCCTTAGAAAATATCATTATGAAATTCAAACACCAGCTAACTGCCTGTAAATAACTGCACTGTAAACAAAGAATAAACAGCAGTTTCGAAAATCATGTAGCCAAGTGTAGGGGTGTCAAACTCATTTTCGTTCAGGGGCCAAATTCAACCTAGTTTTCCTTGTGTTTTAGTGCAAATGAGTACATCATGAAAATATTTATATTTAATAAATTATCCTTTTAAAAAGCATAATATGAACAACAACAACCAACTGAAAAATACAGTATTGAACTTTGTGATCAAATCAACTTGTCATGATCTAGAAATTATTTAAACTCCAAATACATTACTTCCGAACACCCAAACTGACTCACCACACCAAATAAGTGGGAGCTATTATGCATATGGGTATTATATATATAAATAAAGAAGTTGTCCCCCGCCTTTTATACATAAAAATACATACACAGATATATACAAAATTTGTGGCAGTGCATGAGCAATAGGATTCCAGTAAACAAACTCTTTTGTGGTGAACCTGCTGACTTAGATTATATTGCACAATATTCAGAGGTTTACATATTACCAGAGCAAGTATTCATTTTAACAGAACTATATTCTTCAGTGCAAAAGGCATCTGAAGAAGCATTTTACAGGTATTCAACTCACTGCTGATCTATTGTGGAGGACTAGATGTTGCTATCCCTCAATAGAGCATACTTAGGCACCAATGAGACTCTGTGGAATTCAAGTGAGCGGTGGCATCCTTTGGGTTGTCAAGTGGGCGCCCCCCTTCACGGATGTTTCGCTGATTGGCCCACGACACCTCCAGAGGGTTCAGCAGTGACTCCCAGCGTCCCGGGTTCACTCCCTAGATGCCATCACTTCACTTGAAGGCCCAGGTCGGATCCTTTCTCTTCCTCCACAGCCACTGGCTCCCCTTCTCCGCAGCCCTGGAGAGGTCCCTGACTGCCTGCCTGTGGGCCTTGCCTCGCACTCCCATTTCCCTGAGTAGCCTAGATGTTGAGGTGGCTATAAAACCTCTGCAGCCTACTTCCACTGGGCGGACCTTCCCCTTCCAGCTTTGTTGCGTCGCGTCAGCAGCGAGTTCGGCATACCTCAGCCTCTTCCGCTCGTAGGCCTCCTCCACTGCGCCCTCCCAGGGCACAGTGAGCTCTACGATGTAGACGAGCTTGAGCGAGGGTGACCACAGAACAAGGTCTGGTCGCAGGTTGGTAAATGCGATCTCGACAGGGAAGCAGTAATTCTTGCCCAAGTCGACTAGCAGATTCCAGTCCCGTGCACTGCCCAGCTACCCAGGGTCAACTCTTTCGGTGGCGAGGCTAGCTTGCCCCTCCTGAATGAATGGTATTGGCTGCCAACGGGATGACGGGGGAGGAAGGGCGTTCGTGCTTGTCCGTTGAATATCCAGCACTGCTGCAAGACATTTTAGCACCTGGTTGTGCCGCCAGGTGTAACGGCCTTGGGTGAGGCTGGTCTTGCACCCCACCAGAATGTGCTTTAGTGTTTCTGGACTCGGACATAGCGGGCATGTGGGATCTTCGCCATACCACTGACTTAGGTTTACAGGAGAAGGCAGGACATCATAGGCAGCCCTGATGGTAAAACTCGTCCTGAATGCCTCCATCTCCCACAGATCTTTCCAGGAGATCATCCTCTTCTCCACACCTTCCCATGCCATCCACTGCCCTTGCTTCGCCTGCGAAACAGCTTGTGCGCGCCTTCCTGCTTCCTCTTCCCTTTGTACCTCCTGGACCACCAGCTTGCGCCTCTCAGTTGGATTGGCTTTGCTCCAGGCCAGTGTGCTGGCCCCGAGGCCAAGACCACTCCTCCCCTCCTGAACACGGCCCACGATGTCCCTGTGCCTGAGCGCTGCCTTTGCCTGCTCAGTTGCAGTCAAGGGGGTCCTTGATAAACTCAATAAACTTGTTCGTGAAACTTCATCTTTAGGCTGCACAAGTGCATCAATGTCAGGTGTCATACGCAGCCAATTTCAGAATGTCATTTAAGTGATCGTTTGTGAGCCTTGAGCGCAGCTTTGTGGTATTGACGTTCATTACAGAGAACAGAATTGCTCTTCATTTGGGGTTCACTGGCAAGAGGTAGTGATAGAATGGACACATGCAGTAGTGTAACTTGACCAACACGAAAGCTTTGTGTATTTCAGACAATGACATTACGTCGGCACAAACAAACACATTAATGAATGAATGAATGAAGTGGCTCGTCTCACTTCACCCAAAAGGCCCATACTGATGATATTTAATCCATCGATCACTTTTCATGTGATAATAATCCAAACGGGATGATGGCCACCTCGTCATGCAAATACACTACACAGGTTGCCCGTGGCTGCAATCTTTATTTCAGACTTGGGAAAAAATGGAATTGCGTGACTTCAATCTGTTCGACAAGCAAAAATACACCCAGTAAAGAGAATTTCTGATGAAAATATTGGTTGTCTCTTCTCCATGACTTTATAAATATAATGCCACATCCAATCTGTGCACCCGAGACCTTGATTCAAGAGTTGCGAGTGCATTACTTACAAATGCAAGCTCTTTAGTCCGCTGAGCATTGTTCCCTGAACTATTACATTACAGAATTTGATTCTTCAATGACAAAATGTGGACACAGGTGATTTTCCAATGCATAAAGATGTAGTAGAGATTCTCAAACATTATGAAACCTTTTCAACATCATCACCAGGACAACATTTCATTTCATAAAGCAGTGTCATTCAGGCAAATAGACAACAGCTCTGACTAAAAGCCAGGGGGCTTCCTACTGGGGAATATTGACTGGAATATGAACAGATGTACTTGCTGTGGTTGTCGAGGAAGAAGAACCATTAGAGGGAAGGAAAGTCAGTTCCGTGACAGATTCCACAAAGAACAAACCACCTGCTTGCTGGTCACCATGAATAAGCCTTCCCACTTGACCGACGAGGATGGGATTCGAACCCATGCGTGCAGAGCACAAGGGATTAGCAGTCCATCGCCTTAACCTCTCGGCCACCTCGTCAAGCAAAAATTCACAATATGGTGCACGTGGCTGCAGCATTTACTTTACACTTGGGGGAGTGAGAAATTTGATAGTGTGACTTCAATCAGTACAACAAGCAGTCGTGAAAGCAGTGGGGAGAATTTCAGATGGAATTATTGGTTGTCTCTTCTCCATATCTTTATTAAAATCACGCCACATGCAATCAGTGCTCCAGAGATGTTGATTCAAAAGTTGTTGGCCCATTGCTTTACATATCTGCAAGTGTTATTCTGCTGAGCATTGTTCTCTGGACTATCATTATGCAGAATTTGATCCTCAATCAAAAAATCTCTACACAAGCAAATATCCAATGCATAAAGATGAAGCAGCGATGCTCAAATGTCATGAAACATTTTCAACATAATCACCATGACAAAGTTTCATTTCAAAAAGCAGTGTTTCTCACAAAAAGAAATAATGGCTCTGACTAAAACCCACAGGCCCGCAAACTGGGGAATATTGACTGGAAAATGAAAATCTGTTCTTGCTGTGATTTTCCAGCAAGAAAGCAAGAAACTTACCTGACTTACTCCACAAGAGATTTTAGTGGGAATAAACCATGCTTTTACAGGCAAATTTGTCACCATCAGCTATGTGACATAAATGACGAGGATGGGATTCAAACCCATGCGTGCAGGGCACAATGGATTAGTTGTCCATCGCCTTAACCACTCGGCCACCTCGTCATGCAAAAACACTACATATGTTGCCCGTGGCTGCAATCTTTATTTCAGACTTGGGGAAAAAATGGAATTGCGTGACTTCCATCTGTTCGACAAGCAAAAATACACCCAGTAAAGAGAATTTCTGATGAAAATATTGGTTGTCTCTTCTCCATGACTTTATAAATATAATGCCACATCCAATCTGTGCACCCGAGACCTTGATTCAAGAGTTGCGAGTGCATTACTTACAAATGCAAGCTCTTTAGTCCGCTGAGCATTGTTCCCTGAACTATTACATTACAGAATTTGATTCTTCAATGACAAAATGTGGACACAGGTGATTTTCCAATGCATAAAGATGTAGTAGAGATTCTCAAACATTATGAAACCTTTTCAACATCATCACCAGGACAACATTTCATTTCATAAAGCAGTGTCATTCAGGCAAATAGACAACAGCTCTGACTAAAAGCCAGGGGGCTTCCTACTGGGGAATATTGACTGGAATATGAACAGATGTACTTGCTGTGGTTGTCGAGGAAGAAGAACCATTAGAGGGAAGGAAAGTCAGTTCCGTGACAGATTCCACAAAGAACAAACCACCTGCTTGCTGGTCACCATGAATAAGCCTTCCCACTTGACCGACGAGGATGGGATTCGAACCCATGCGTGCAGAGCGCAATGGATGAGCAGTCCATCGCCTCAACCACTCGGCCACCTTGTCAAGCAAAAATTCTCAATATGGTGCACGTGGCTGCAGGATTTACTTTACACTTGGGGGAGTGAAAAATTTGATAGTGTGACTTCAATCAGTACAACAAGCAGTAGTGAAAGCAGTGGGGAGAATTTCAGATGGAAATATTGGTTGTCTCTTCTCCATATCTTTATTAAAATCACGCCACATGCAATCAGTGCTCCAGAGATGTTGATTCAAAAGTTGTTGGCCCATTGCTTGACATATCTGCAAGTGTTATTCTGCTGAGCATTGTTCCCTGGACTATCACTATGCAGAATTTGACCCTCAATCAAAAAATTTCTACACAAGCAAATATCCAATGTATAAAGATGTAGCAGCGATGCTCAAATGTCATGAAACATTTTCAACATAATCACCATGACAAAGTTTCATTTCAAAAAGCAGTGTTTCTCACAAAAACAAATAATGGCTCTGACTAAAACCCACAGGCCCGCAAACTAGGGAATATTGACTGGAAAATGAAAATCTGTTTTTGCTGTGATTTTCCAGCAAGAAAGCATTTCTAAGGAAAGAAAGTAATCTACCTGACTGACTCCACAAGAGATTTTAGTGGGAATAAACCATGATTTTACAGGCAAATTTGTTGCCATCAGCTATGTGACATAAACGACGAGGATGGGATTCGAACCCACGCGTGCAGAGCACAATGGATTAGCAGTCCATCGCCTCAACCTCTCGGCCACCTCGTCAAGCAAAAATTCTTAATATGGTGCACGTGGCTGCACGATTTACTGTACACTTGGGGGAGTGAGAAATTTGATAGCGTGACTTCAATCAGTACAACAAGCAGTAGTGAAAGCAGTGGGGAGAATTTCAGATGGAAATATTGGTTGTCTCTTCTCCATATCTTTATTAAAATCACGCCACATGCTATCAGTGCTCCAGAGATGTTGATTCAAAAGTTGTTGGCCCATTGCTTTACATATCTGCAAGTGTTATTCTGCTGAGCATTGTTCTCTGGACTATCACTATGCAGAATTTGATCCTCAATTAAAAAATCTCTACACAAGCAAATATCCAGTGCATAAAGATGTAGCAGCGATGCTCAAATGTCATGAAACATTTTCAACATAATCACCATGACAAAGTTTCATTTCAAAAAGCAGTGTTTCTCACAAAAAGAAATAATGGCTCTGACTAAAACCCACAGGCCCGCAAACTGGGGAATATTGACTGGAAAATGAAAATCTGTTCTTGCTGTGATTTTCCAGCAAGAAAGCATTTCTTAAGAAAGAAAGTAACTTACTCCACAAGAGATTTTAGTGGGAATAAACCATGCTTTTTCAGGCAAATTTGTCACCATCAGCTATGTGACATAAACCACGAGGATGGGATTCGAACCCACGCGTGCAGAGCACAATGGATTAGCAGTCCATCGCTTTAACCACTCGGCCACCTCTTCATGCAAAAACAGTACAAATGTTGCCTGCGGCTGCAGTCTTTATTTCAGACTTGGGAAAAAATGGAATTGCGTGACTTCAATCTGTTCGACAAGCAAAAATACACCCAGTAAAGAGAATTTCTGACTGAAATATTGGTTGTCTCTTCTCCATGACTTTATAAATATAATGCCACATCCAATCTGTGCACCCGAGACCTTGATTCAAGAGTTGCGAGTGCATTACTTACAAATGCAAGCTTTGAGTCCGCTGAGCATTGTTCCCTGAACTATTACATTACAGAATTTGATTCTTCAATGACAAAATGTGGACACAGGTGATTTTCCAATGCATAAAGATGTAGTAGAGATTCTCAAACATTATGAAACCTTTTCAACATCATCATCAGGACACCATTTCATTTCATAAAGCAGTGTCATTCAGGCAAATAGACAACAGCTCTGACTAAAAGCCAGGGGGCTTCCTACTGGGGAATATTGACTGGAATATGAACAGATGTACTTGCTGTGGTTGTCGAGGAAGAAGAACCATTAGAGGGAAGGAAAGTCAGTTCCGTGACGGATTCCACTATAGATTCCAGAAAGAACAAACCACCTGCTTGCTGGTCACCATGAATAAGTCTTCCCACTTGACCGACAAGGATGGGATTCGAACCCATGCGTGCAGAGCACAATGGATGAGCAGTCCATCGCCTCAACCACTCGGCCACCTTGTCAAGCAAAAATTCTCAATATGGTGCACGTGGCTGCAGGATTTACTTTACACTTGGGGGAGTGAAAAATTTGATAGTGTGACTTCAATCAGTACAACAAGCAGTAGTGAAAGCATTGGGGAGAATTTCAGATGGAAATACTGGTTGTCTCTTCTCCATATCTTTATTAAAATCAAGCCACATGCAATCAGTGCTCCAGAGATGTTGATTCAAAAGTTGTTGGCCCATTGCTTGACATATCTGCAAGTGTTATTCTGCTGAGCATTGTTCCCTGGACTATCACTATGCAGAATTTGACCCTCAATCAAAAAATCTCTACACAAGCAAATATCCAATGTATAAAGATGTAGCAGCGATGCTCAAATGTCATGAAACATTTTCAACATAATCACCATGACAAAGTTTCATTTCAAAAAGCAGTGTTTCTCACAAAAACAAATAATGGCTCTGACTAAAACCCACAGGCCCGCAAACTAGGGAATATTGACTGGAAAATGAAAATCTGTTCTTGCCGTGATTTTCCAGCAAGAAAGCATTTCTAAGGAAAGAAAGTAATCTACCTGACTGACTCCACAAGAGATTTTAGTGGGAATAAACCATGATTTTACAGGCAAATTTGTTGCCATCAGCTATGTGACATAAACGACGAGGATGGGATTCGAACCCACGCGTGCAGAGCACAATGGACTAGCAGTCCATCGCCTTAACCACTCGGCCACCTCGTCATTCAAAAACAGTAGAAATGTTGCCTGCGGCTGCAGTCTTTATTTCAGACTTGGGAAAAAATGGAATTGCGTGACTTCAATCTGTTCGACAAGCAAAAATACACCCAGTAAAGAGAATTTCTGATTGAAATATTGGTTGTCTCTTCTCCATGACTTTATAAATATAATGCCACATCCAATCTGTGCACCCGGGACCTTGATTCAAGAGTTGCGAGTGCATTACTTACAAATGCAAGCTCTTTAGTCCGCTGAGCATTGTTCCCTGAACTATTACATTACAGAATTTGATTCTTCAATGACAAAATGTGGACACAGGTGATTTTCCAATGCATAAAGATGTAGTAGAGATTCTCAAACATTATGAAACCTTTTCAACATCATCACCAGGACACCATTTCATTTCATAAAGCAGTGTCATTCAGGCAAATAGACAACAGCTCTGACTAAAAGCCAGGGGGCTTCCTACTGGGGAATATTGACTGGAATATGAACAGATGTACTTGCTGTGGTTGTCGAGGAAGAAGAACCATTAGAGGGAAGGAAAGTCAGTTCCATGAGGTATTCCACTATAGATTCCAGAAAGAACAAACCACCTGCTTGCTGGTCACCATGAATAAGTCTTCCCACTTGACCGACGAGGATGGGATTCGAACCCATGCGTGCAGAGCACAATGGATGAGCAGTCCATCGCCTAAACCACTCGGCCACCTTGTCAAGCAAAAATTCTCAATATGGTGCACGTGGCTGCAGGATTTACTTTACACTTGGGGGAGTGAAAAATTTGATAGTGTGACTTCAATCAGTACAACAAGCAGTAGTGAAAGCAGTGGGGAGAATTTCAGATGGAAATATTGGTTGTCTCTTCTCCATATCTTTATTAAAATCACGCCACATGCAATCAGTGCTCCAGAGATGTTGATTCAAAAGTTGTTGGCCCATTGCTTGACATATCTGCAAGTGGTATTCTGCTGAGCATTGTTCCCTGGACTATCACTATGCAGAATTTGACCCTCAATCAAAAAATCGCTACACAAGCAAATATCCAATGTATAAAGATGTAGCAGCGATGCTCAAATGTCATGAAACATTTTCAACATAATCACCATGACAAAGTTTCATTTCAAAAAGCAGTGTTTCTCACAAAAACAAATAATGGCTCTGACTAAAACCCACAGGCCCGCAAACTAGGGAATATTGACTGGAAAATGAAAATCTGTTTTTGCTGTGATTTTCCAGCAAGAAAGCATTTCTAAGGAAAGAAAGTAATCTACCTGACTGACTCCACAAGAGATTTTAGTGGGAATAAACCATGATTTTACAGGCATATTTGTTGCCATCAGCTATGTGACATAAACGACGAGGATGGGATTCGAACCCACGCGTGCAGAGCACAATGGATTAGCAGTCCATCGCCTTAACCTCTCGGCCACCTCGTCAAGCAAAAATTCTTAATATGGTGCACGTGGCTGCAGGATTTACTTTACACTTGGGGGAGTGAAAAATTTGATAGTGTGACTTCAATCAGTACAACAAGCAGTAGTGAAAGCAGTGGGGAGAATTTCAGATGGAAATATTGGTTGTCTCTTCTCCATATCTTTATTAAAATCACGCCACATGCAATCAGTGCTCCAGAGATGTTGATTCAAAAGTTGTTGGCCCATTGCTTGACATATCTGCAAGTGTTATTCTGCTGAGCATTGTTCCCTGGACTATCACTATGCAGAATTTGACCCTCAATCAAAAAATCTCTACACAAGCAAATATCCAATGTATAAAGATGTAGCAGCGATGCTCAAATGTCATGAAACATTTTCAACATAATCACCATGACAAAGTTTCATTTCAAAAAGCAGTGTTTCTCACAAAAACAAATAATGGCTCTGACTAAAACCCACAGGCCCGCAAACTAGGGAATATTGACTGGAAAATGAAAATCTGTTCTTGCTGTGATTTTCCAGCAAGAAAGCATTTCTTAAGAAAAAAAGTAACTTACTCCACAAGAGATTTTAGTGGGAATAAACCATGCTTTTTCAGGCATATTTGTTGCCATCAGCTATGTGACATAAACGACGAGGATGGGATTCGAACCCACGCATGCAGAGCATAATGGATTAGCAGTCCATCGCCTTAACCACTCAACCACCTCATCATGCAAAAACAGTCCAAATGTTGCCTGTGACTGCAGTCTTTATTTCAGACTTGGGAAAAAATGGAATTGCGTGACTTCAATCTGTTCGACAAGCAAAAATACACCCAGTAAAGAGAATTTCTGATTGAAATATTGGTTGTCTCTTCTCCATGACTTTATAAATATAATGCCACATCCAATCTGTGCACCCGAGACCTTGATTCAAGAGTTGCGAGTGCATTACTTACAAATGCAAGCTCTTTAGTCCGCTGAGCATTGTTCCCTGAACTATTACATTACAGAATTTGATTCATCAATGACAAAATGTGGACACAGGTGATTTTCCAATGCATAAAGATGTAGTCGAGATTCTCAAACATTATGAAACCTTTTCAACATCATCACCAGGACAACATTTCATTTCATAAAGCAGTGTCATTCAGGCAAATAGACAACAGCTCTGACTAAAAGCCAGGGGGCTTCCTACTGGGGAATATTGACTGGAATATGAACAGATGTACTTGCTGTGGTTGTCGAGGAAGAAGAACCATCAGAGGGAAGGAAAGTCAGTTCCGTGACGGATTCCACTATAGATTTCAGAAAGAACAAACCACCTGCTTGCTCGTCACCATTAATAAGTCTTCCCACTTGACCGACGAGGATGGGATTCGAACCCATGCGTGCAGAGCACAATGGATTAGCAGTCCATCGCCTTAACCACTCGGCCACCTCTTCATGCAAAAACAGTACAAATGTTGCCTGCGGCTGCAGTCTTTATTTCAGACTTGGGAAAAAATGGAATTGCGTGACTTCAGTCTGTTCGACAAGCAAAAATACACCCAGTAAAGAGAATTTCTGATTGAAATATTGGTTGTCTCTTCTCCATGACTTTATAAATATAATGCCACATCCAATCTGTGCACCCGGGACCTTGATTCAAGAGTTGCGAGTGCATTACTTACAAATGCAAGCTTTGAGTCCGCTGAGCATTGTTCCCTAAACTATTACATTACAGAATTTGATTCTTCAATGACAAAATGTGGACACAGGTGATTTTCCAATGCATAAAGATGTAGTAGAGATTCTCAAACATTATGAAACCTTTTCAACATCATCATCAGGACACCATTTCATTTCATAAAGCAGTGTCATTCAGGCAAATAGACAACAGCTCTGACTAAAAGCCAGGGGGCTTTCTACTGGGGAATATTGACTGGAATATGAACAGATGTACTTGCTGTGGTTGTCGAGGAAGAAGAACCATTAGAGGGAAGGAAAGTCAGTTCCGTGACGGATTCCACTATAGATTCCAGAAAGAACAAACCACCTGCTTGCTGGTCACCATGAATAAGTCTTCCCACTTGACCGACAAGGATGGGATTCGAACCCATGCGTGCAGAGCACAATGGATGAGCAGTCCATCGCCTCAACCACTCGGCCACCTTGTCAAGCAAAAATTCTCAATATGGTGCACGTGGCTGCAGGATTTACTTTACACTTGGGGGAGTGAAAAATTTGATAGTGTGACTTCAATCAGTACAACAAGCAGTAGTGAAAGCATTGGGGAGAATTTCAGATGGAAATATTGGTTGTCTCTTCTCCATATCTTTATTAAAATCACGCCACATGCAATCAGTGCTCCAGAGATGTTGATTCAAAAGTTGTTGGCCCATTGCTTGACATATCTGCAAGTGTTATTCTGCTGAGCATTGTTCCCTGGACTATCACTATGCAGAATTTGACCCTCAATCAAAAAATCTCTACACAAGCAAATATCCAATGTATAAAGATGTAGCAGCGATGCTCAAATGTCATGAAACATTTTCAACATAATCACCATGACAAAGTTTCATTTCAAAAAGCAGTGTTTCTCACAAAAACAAATAATGGCTCTGACTAAAACCCACAGGCCCGCAAACTAGGGAATATTGACTGGAAAATGAAAATCTGTTCTTGCCGTGATTTTCCAGCAAGAAAGCATTTCTAAGGAAAGAAAGTAATCTACCTGACTGACTCCACAAGAGATTTTAGTGGGAATAAACCATGATTTTACAGGCAAATTTGTTGCCATCAGCTATGTGACATAAACGACGAGGATGGGATTCGAACCCACGCGTGCAGAGCACAATGGACTAGCAGTCCATCGCCTTAACCACTCGGCCACCTCGTCATTCAAAAACAGTACAAATGTTGCCTGCGGCTGCAGTCTTTATTTCAGACTTGGGAAAAAATGGAATTGCGTGACTTCAATCTGTTCGACAAGCAAAAATACACCCAGTAAAGAGAATTTCTGATTGAAATATTGGTTGTCTCTTCTCCATGACTTTATAAATATAATGCCACATCCAATCTGTGCACCCGGGACCTTGATTCAAGAGTTGCGAGTGCATTACTTACAAATGCAAGCTCTTTAGTCCGCTGAGCATTGTTCCCTGAACTATTACATTACAGAATTTGATTCTTCAATGACAAAATGTGGACACAGGTGATTTTCCAATGCATAAAGATGTAGTAGAGATTCTCAAACATTATGAAACCTTTTCAACATCATCACCAGGACACCATTTCATTTCATAAAGCAGTGTCATTCAGGCAAATAGACAACAGCTCTGACTAAAAGCCAGGGGGCTTCCTACTGGGGAATATTGACTGGAATATGAACAGATGTACTTGCTGTGGTTGTCGAGGAAGAAGAACCATTAGAGGGAAGGAAAGTCAGTTCCATGAGGTATTCCACTATAGATTCCAGAAAGAACAAACCACCTGCTTGCTGGTCACCATGAATAAGTCTTCCCACTTGACCGACGAGGATGGGATTCGAACCCATGCGTGCAGAGCACAATGGATGAGCAGTCCATCGCCTAAACCACTCGGCCACCTTGTCAAGCAAAAATTCTCAATATGGTGCACGTGGCTGCAGGATTTACTTTACACTTGGGGGAGTGAAAAATTTGATAGTGTGACTTCAATCAGTACAACAAGCAGTAGTGAAAGCAGTGGGGAGAATTTCAGATGGAAATATTGGTTGTCTCTTCTCCATATCTTTATTAAAATCACGCCACATGCAATCAGTGCTCCAGAGATGTTGATTCAAAAGTTGTTGGCCCATTGCTTGACATATCTGCAAGTGGTATTCTGCTGAGCATTGTTCCCTGGACTATCACTATGCAGAATTTGACCCTCAATCAAAAAATCGCTACACAAGCAAATATCCAATGTATAAAGATGTAGCAGCGATGCTCAAATGTCATGAAACATTTTCAACATAATCACCATGACAAAGTTTCATTTCAAAAAGCAGTGTTTCTCACAAAAACAAATAATGGCTCTGACTAAAACCCACAGGCCCGCAAACTAGGGAATATTGACTGGAAAATGAAAATCTGTTTTTGCTGTGATTTTCCAGCAAGAAAGCATTTCTAAGGAAAGAAAGTAATCTACCTGACTGACTCCACAAGAGATTTTAGTGGGAATAAACCATGATTTTACAGGCATATTTGTTGCCATCAGCTATGTGACATAAACGACGAGGATGGGATTCGAACCCACGCGTGCAGAGCACAATGGATTAGCAGTCCATCGCCTTAACCTCTCGGCCACCTCGTCAAGCAAAAATTCTTAATATGGTGCACGTGGCTGCAGGATTTACTTTACACTTGGGGGAGTGAAAAATTTGATAGTGTGACTTCAATCAGTAAAACAAGCAGTAGTGAAAGCAGTGGGGAGAATTTCAGATGGAAATATTGGTTGTCTCTTCTCCATATCTTTATTAAAATCACGCCACATGCAATCAGTGCTCCAGAGATGTTGATTCAAAAGTTGTTGGCCCATTGCTTGACATATCTGCAAGTGTTATTCTGCTGAGCATTGTTCCCTGGACTATCACTATGCAGAATTTGACCCTCAATCAAAAAATCTCTACACAAGCAAATATCCAATGTATAAAGATGTAGCAGCGATGCTCAAATGTCATGAAACATTTTCAACATAATCACCATGACAAAGTTTCATTTCAAAAAGCAGTGTTTCTCACAAAAACAAATAATGGCTCTGACTAAAACCCACAGGCCCGCAAACTAGGGAATATTGACTGGAAAATGAAAATCTGTTCTTGCTGTGATTTTCCAGCAAGAAAGCATTTCTTAAGAAAAAAAGTAACTTACTCCACAAGAGATTTTAGTGGGAATAAACCATGCTTTTTCAGGCATATTTGTTGCCATCAGCTATGTGACATAAACGACGAGGATGGGATTCGAACCCACGCATGCAGAGCATAATGGATTAGCAGTCCATCGCCTTAACCACTCAACCACCTCATCATGCAAAAACAGTCCAAACGTTGCCTGTGACTGCAGTCTTTATTTCAGACTTGGGAAAAAATGGAATTGCGTGACTTCAATCTGTTCGACAAGCAAAAATACACCCAGTAAAGAGAATTTCTGATTGAAATATTGGTTGTCTCTTCTCCATGACTTTATAAATATAATGCCACATCCAATCTGTGCACCCGAGACCTTGATTCAAGAGTTGCGAGTGCATTACTTACAAATGCAAGCTCTTTAGTCCGCTGAGCATTGTTCCCTGAACTATTACATTACAGAATTTGATTCATCAATGACAAAATGTGGACACAGGTGATTTTCCAATGCATAAAGATGTAGTCGAGATTCTCAAACATTATGAAACCTTTTCAACATCATCACCAGGACAACATTTCATTTCATAAAGCAGTGTCATTCAGGCAAATAGACAACAGCTCTGACTAAAAGCCAGGGGGCTTCCTACTGGGGAATATTGACTGGAATATGAACAGATGTACTTGCTGTGGTTGTCGAGGAAGAAGAACCATCAGAGGGAAGGAAAGTCAGTTCCGTGACGGATTCCACTATAGATTTCAGAAAGAACAAACCACCTGCTTGCTCGTCACCATTAATAAGTCTTCCCACTTGACCGACGAGGATGGGATTCGAACCCATGCGTGCAGAGCACAATGGATTAGCAGTCCATCGCCTTAACCACTCGGCCACCTCTTCATGCAAAAACAGTACAAATGTTGCCTGCGGCTGCAGTCTTTATTTCAGACTTGGGAAAAAATGGAATTGCGTGACTTCAGTCTGTTCGACAAGCAAAAATACACCCAGTAAAGAGAATTTCTGATTGAAATATTGGTTGTCTCTTCTCCATGACTTTATAAATATAATGCCACATCCAATCTGTGCACCCGGGACCTTGATTCAAGAGTTGCGAGTGCATTACTTACAAATGCAAGCTTTGAGTCCGCTGAGCATTGTTCCCTAAACTATTACATTACAGAATTTGATTCTTCAATGACAAAATGTGGACACAGGTGATTTTCCAATGCATAAAGATGTAGTAGAGATTCTCAAACATTATGAAACCTTTTCAACATCATCATCAGGACACCATTTCATTTCATAAAGCAGTGTCATTCAGGCAAATAGACAACAGCTCTGACTAAAAGCCAGGGGGCTTTCTACTGGGGAATATTGACTGGAATATGAACAGATGTACTTGCTGTGGTTGTCGAGGAAGAAGAACCATTAGAGGGAAGGAAAGTCAGTTCCGTGACGGATTCCACTATAGATTCCAGAAAGAACAAACCACCTGCTTGCTGGTCACCATGAATAAGTCTTCCCACTTGACCGACAAGGATGAGATTCGAACCCATGCGTGCAGAGCACAATGGATGAGCAGTCCATCGCCTCAACCACTCGGCCACCTTGTCAAGCAAAAATTCTCAATATGGTGCACGTGGCTGCAGGATTTACTTTACACTTGGGGGAGTGAAAAATTTGATAGTGTGACTTCAATCAGTACAACAAGCAGTAGTGAAAGCAGTGGGGAGAATTTCAGATGGAAATATTGGTTGTCTCTTCTCCATATCTTTATTAAAATCACGCCACATGCAATCAGTGCTCCAGAGATGTTGATTCAAAAGTTGTTGGCCCATTGCTTGACATATCTGCATGTGTTATTCTGCTGAGCATTGTTCCCTGGACTATCACTATGCAGAATTTGACCCTCAATCAAAAAATCGCTACACAAGCAAATATCCAATGTATAAAGATGTAGCAGCGATGCTCAAATGTCATGAAACATTTTCAACATAATCACCATGACAAAGTTTCATTTCAAAAAGCAGTGTTTCTCACAAAAACAAATAATGGCTCTGACTAAAACCCACAGGCCCGCAAACTAGGGAATATTGACTGGAAAATGAAAATCTGTTCTTGCTGTGATTTTGCAGCAAGAAAGCATTTCTAAGGAAAGAAAGTAATCTACTTGACTGACTCCACAAGAGATTTTAGTGGGAATAAACCATGATTTTACAGGCAAATTTGTTGCCATCAGCTATGTGACATAAACAACAAGGATGGGATTCGAACCCACGCGTGCAGAGCACAATGGATTAGCAGTCCATCGCCTTAACCTCTCGGCCACCTCGTCAAGCAAAAATTCTTAATATGGTGCACGTGGCTGCACGATTTACTGTACACTTGGGGGAGTGAGAAATTTGATAGCGTGACTTCAATCAGTACAACAAGCAGTAGTGAAAGCAGTGGGGAGAATTTCAGATGGAAATATTGGTTGTCTCTTCTCCATATCTTTATTAAAATCACGCCACATGCAATCAGTGCTCCAGAGATGTTGATTCAAAAGTTGTTGGCCCATTGCTTTACATATCTGCAAGTGTTATTCTGCTGAGCATTGTTCTCTGGACTATCACTATGCAGAATTTGATCCTCAATCAAAAAATCTCTACACAAGCAAATATCCAGTGCATAAAGATGTAGCAGCGATGCTCAAATGTCATGAAACATTTTCAACATAATCACCATGACAAAGTTTCATTTCAAAAAGCAGTGTTTCTCACAAAAAGAAATAATGGCTCTGACTAAAACCCACAGGCCCGCAAACTGGGGAATATTGACTGGAAAATGAAAATCTGTTCTTGCTGTGATTTTCCAGCAAGAAAGCATTTCTTAAGAAAGAAAGTAACTTACTCCACAAGAGATTTTAGTGGGAATAAACCATGCTTTTTCAGGCAAATTTGTCACCATCAGCTATGTGACATAAACGACGAGGATGGCATTCGAACCCACGCGTGCAGAGCACAATGGATTAGCAGTCCACCGCCTTAACCACTCGGCCACCTCGTCATGCAAAAACAGTACAAATGTTGCCTGCGGCTGCAGTCTGTATTTCAGACTTGGGAAAAAATGGAATTGCGTGACTTCAATCTGTTCGACAAGCAAAAATACACCCAGTAAAGAGAATTTCTGATTGAAATATTGGTTGTCTCTTCTCCATGACTTTATAAATATAATGCCACATCCAATCTGTGCACCCGAGACCTTGATTCAAGAGTTGCGAGTGCATTACTTACAAATGCAAGCTCTTTAGTCCGCTGAGCATTGTTCCCTGAACTATTACATTACAGAATTTGATTCATCAATGACAAAATGTGGACACAGGTGATTTTCCAATGCATAAAGATGTAGTAGAGATTCTCAAACATTATGAAACCTTTTCAACATCATCACCAGGACAACATTTCATTTCATAAAGCAGTGTCATTCAGGCAAATAGACAACAGCTCTGACTAAAAGCCAGGGGGCTTCCTACTGGGGAATATTGACTGGAATATGAACAGATGTACTTGCTGTGGTTGTCGAGGAAGAAGAACCATTAGAGGGAAGGAAAGTCAGTTCCATGACGTATTCCACTATAGATTCCAGAAACAACAAACCACCTGCTTGATGGTCACCATTAATAAGTCTTCCCACTTGACCGACGAGGATGGGATTCGAACCCATGCATGCAGAGCACAATGGATTAGCAGTCCATCGCCTTAACCTCTCGGCCACCTCGTCAAGCAAAACTTCTCAATATGGTGCACGTGGCTGCACGATTTACTGTACACTTGGGGGAGTGATAAATTCGATAGTGTGACTTCAATCAGTACAACAAGCAGTCGTGAAAGCAGTGGGGAGAATTTCAGATGGAAATACTGGTTGTCTCTTCTCCATATCTTTATTAAAATCAAGCCACATGCAATCAGTGCTCCAGAGATGTTGATTCAAAAGTTGTTGGCCCATTGCTTTACATATCTGCAAGTGTTATTCTGCTGAGCATTGTTCTCTGGACTATCACTATGCAGAATTTGATCCTCAATCAAAAAATCTCTACACAAGCAAATATCCAATGCATAAAGATGAAGCAGCGATGCTCAAATGTCATGAAACATTTTCAACATAATCACCATGACAAAGTTTCATTTCAAAAAGCAGTGTTTCTCACAAAAAGAAATAATGGCTCTGACTAAAACCCACAGGCCCTCAAACTGGGGAATATTGACTGGAAAATGAAAATCTGTTCTTGCTGTGATTTTCCAGCAAGAAAGCATTTCTAAAGAAAGAAAGTAATCTACCTGACTGACTCCACAAGAGATTTTAGTGGGAATAAACCATGCTTTGACAGGCAAATTTGTCACCATCAGCTATGTGACATAAACGACGAGGATGGGATTCAAACCCACGCGTGCAGAGCACAATGGATTAGCAGTCCATCGCCTTAACCACTCCGCCACCTCATCATGCAAAAACAGTACAAATGTTGCCTGCGGCTGCAGTCTTTATTTCAGACTTGGGAAAAAATGGAATTGCGTGACTTCAATCTGTTCGACAAGCAAAAATACACCCAGTAAAGAGAATTTCTGATTGAAATATTGGTTGTCTCTTCTCCATGACTTTATAAATATAATGCCACATCCAATCTGTGCACCCGAGACCTTGATTCAAGAGTTGCGAGTGCATTACTTACAAATGCAAGCTCTTTAGTCCGCTGAGCATTGTTCCCTGAACTATTACATTACAGAATTTGATTCATCAATGACAAAATGTGGACACAGGTGATTTTCCAATGCATAAAGATGTAGTAGAGATTCTCAAACATTATGAAACCTTTTCAACATCATCACCAGGACACCATTTAATTTCATAAAGCAGTGTCATTCAGACTAATAGACAACAGCTCTGACTAAAAGCCAGGGGGCTTCCTACTGGGGAATATTGACTGGAATATGAACAGATGTACTTGCTGTGGTTGTCGAGGAAGAAGAACCATTAGAGGGAAGAAAAGTCAGTTCCATGACGTATTCCACAATAGATTCCAGAAAGAACAAACCACCTGCTTGCTGGTCACCATTAATAAGTCTTCACACTTGACCGACGAGGATGGGATTCCAACCCACGCGTGCAGAGCACAATGGATTAGCAGTCCATCGCCTTAACCTCTCGGCCACCTCGTCAAGCAAAACTTCTCAATATGGTGCACGTGGCTGCACGATTTACTGTACACTTGGGGGAGTGAGAAATTCGATAGTGTGACTTCAATCACTACAACAAGCAGTAGTGAAAGCAGTGGGGAGAATTTCAGATGGAAATATTGGTTGTCTCTTCTCCATATCTTTATTAAAATCACGCCACATGCAATCAGTGCTCCAGAGATGTTGATTCAAAAGTTGTTGGCCCATTGCTTTACATATCTGCAAGTGTTATTCTGCTGAGCATTGTTCTCTGGACTATCACTATGCAGAATTTGATCCTCAATCAAAAAATCTCTACACAAGCAAATATCCAATGCATAAAGATGAAGCAGCGATGCTCAAATGTCATGAAACATTTTCAACATAATCACCATGACAAAGTTTCATTTCAAAAAGCAGTGTTTCTCACAAAAAGAAATAATGGCTCTGACTAAAACCCACAGGCCCGCAAACTGGGGAATATTGACTGGAAAATGAAAATCTGTTCTTGCTGTGATTTTCCAGCAAGAAAGCATTTCTTAAGAAAGAAAGTAACTGACTCCACAAGAGATTTTAGTGGGAATAAACCATGCTTTTTCAGGCATATTTGTCACCATCAGCTATGTGACATAAACGACGAGGATGGGATTCAAACCGACGCGTGCAGAGCACAATGGATTAGCAGTCCATCGCCTTAACCACTCGGCCACCTCGTCATGCAAAAACAGAAGAAATGTTGCCTACGGCTGCAGTCTTTATTTCAGACTTGGGAAAAAATGGTATTGCGTGACTTCAATCTGTTCGACAAGCAAAAATACACCCAGTAAAGAGAATTTCTGATTGAAATATTGGTTGTCTCTTCTCCATGACTTTATAAATATAATGCCACATCCAATCTGTGCACCCGAGACCTTGATTCAAGAGTTGCGAGTGCATTACTTACAAATGCAAGCTCTTTAGTCCGCTGAGCATTGTTCCCTGAACTATTACATTACAGAATTTGATTCTTCAATGACAAAATGTGGACACAGGTGATTTTCCAATGCATAAAGATGTAGTAGAGATTCTCAAACATTATGAAACCTTTTCAACATCATCACCAGGACACCATTTAATTTCATAAAGCAGTGTCATTCAGGCAAATAGACAACAGCTCTGACTAAAAGCCAGGGGGCTTCCTACTGGGGAATATTGACTGGAATATGAACAGATGGACTTGCTGTGGTTGTCGAGGAAGAAGAACCATTAGAGGGAAGGAAAGTCAGTTCCATGACGTATTCCACTATAGATTTCAGAAAGAACAAACCACCTGCTTGCTGGTCACCATTAATAAGTCTTCCCACTTGACTGACAAGGATGGGATTCGAACCCATGCGTGCAGAGCACAATGGATTAGCAGTCCATCGCCTGGACTATCACTATGCAGAATTTGATCCTCAATCAAAAAATCTCTACACAAGCAAATATCCAGTGCATAAAGATGTAGCAGCGATGCTCAAATGTCATGAAACATTTTCAACATAATCACCATGACAAAGTTTCATTTCAAAAAGCAGTGTTTCTCACAAAAAGAAATAATGGCTCTGACTAAAACCCACAGGCCCGCAAACTGGGGAATATTGACTGGAAAATGAAAATCTGTTCTTGCTGTGATTTTCCAGCAAGAAAGCATTTCTTAAGAAAGAAAGTAACTTACTCCACAAGAGATTTTAGTGGGAATAAACCATGCTTTTTCAGGCAAATTTGTCACCATCAGCTATGTGACATAAACGACGAGGATGGGATTCGAACCCACTCTTGTAGAGCACAATGGATTAGCAGTCCATCGCCTTAACCACTCGGCCACCTCGTCATGCAAAAACAGAAGAAATGTTGCCTGCGGCTGCAGTCTTTATTTCAGACTTGGGAAAAAATGGTATTGCGTGACTTCAATCTGTTCGACAAGCAAAAATACACCCAGTAAAGAGAATTTCTGATTGAAATATTGGTTGTCTCTTCTCCATGACTTTATAAATATAATGCCACATCCAATCTGTGCACCCGAGACCTTGATTCAAGAGTTGCGAGTGCATTACTTACAAATGCAAGCTCTTTAGTCCGCTGAGCATTGTTCCCTGAACTATTACATTACAGAATTTGATTCTTCAATGACAAAATGTGGACACAGGTGATTTTCCAATGCATAAAGATGTAGTAGAGATTCTCAAACATTATGAAACCTTTTCAACATCATCACCAGGACACCATTTAATTTCATAAAGCAGTGTCATTCAGGCAAATAGACAACAGCTCTGACTAAAAGCCAGGGGGCTTCCTACTGGGGAATATTGACTGGAATATGAACAGATGTACTTGCTGTGGTTGTCGAGGAAGAAGAACCATTAGAGGGAAGGAAAGTCAGTTCCATGACGTATTCCACTATAGATTCCAGAAAGAACAAACCACCTGCTTGCTGGTCACCATTAATAAGTCTTCCCACTTGACCGACGAGGATGGGATTCGAACCCACGCGTGCAGAGCACAATGGATTAGCAGTCCATCGCCTTAACCTCTCGGCCACCTCGTCAAGCAAAACTTCTCAATATGGTGCACGTGGCTGCACGATTTACTGTACACTTGGGGGAGTGAGAAATTCGATAGTGTGACTTCAATCACTACAACAAGCAGTAGTGAAAGCAGTGGGGAGAATTTCAGATGGAAATATTGGTTGTCTCTTCTCCATATCTTTATTAAAATCACGCCACATGCAATCAGTGCTCCAGAGATGTTGATTCAAAAGTTGTTGGCCCATTGCTTTACATATCTGCAAGTGTTATTCTGCTGAGCATTGTTCTCTGGACTATCACTATGCAGAATTTGATCCTCAATCAAAAAATCTCTACACAAGCAAATATCCAATGCATAAAGATGAAGCAGCGATGCTCAAATGTCATGAAACATTTTCAACATAATCACCATGACAAAGTTTCATTTCAAAAAGCAGTGTTTCTCACAAAAAGAAATAATGGCTCTGACTAAAACCCACAGGCCCGCAAACTGGGGAATATTGACTGGAAAATGAAAATCTGTTCTTGCTGTGATTTTCCAGCAAGAAAGCATTTCTTAAGAAAGAAAGTAACTGACTCCACAAGAGATTTTAGTGGGAATAAACCATGCTTTTTCAGGCATATTTGTCACCATCAGCTATGTGACATAAACGACGAGGATGGGATTCAAACCGACGCGTGCAGAGCACAATGGATTAGCAGTCCATCGCCTTAACCACTCGGCCACCTCGTCATGCAAAAACAGAAGAAATGTTGCCTACGGCTGCAGTCTTTATTTCAGACTTGGGAAAAAATGGTATTGCGTGACTTCAATCTGTTCGACAAGCAAAAATACACCCAGTAAAGAGAATTTCTGATTGAAATATTGGTTGTCTCTTCTCCATGACTTTATAAATATAATGCCACATCCAATCTGTGCACCCGAGACCTTGATTCAAGAGTTGCGAGTGCATTACTTACAAATGCAAGCTCTTTAGTCCGCTGAGCATTGTTCCCTGAACTATTACATTACAGAATTTGATTCTTCAATGACAAAATGTGGACACAGGTGATTTTCCAATGCATAAAGATGTAGTAGAGATTCTCAAACATTATGAAACCTTTTCAACATCATCACCAGGACACCATTTAATTTCATAAAGCAGTGTCATTCAGGCAAATAGACAACAGCTCTGACTAAAAGCCAGGGGGCTTCCTACTGGGGAATATTGACTGGAATATGAACAGATGGACTTGCTGTGGTTGTCGAGGAAGAAGAACCATTAGAGGGAAGGAAAGTCAGTTCCATGACGTATTCCACTATAGATTTCAGAAAGAACAAACCACCTGCTTGCTGGTCACCATTAATAAGTCTTCCCACTTGACTGACAAGGATGGGATTCGAACCCATGCGTGCAGAGCACAATGGATTAGCAGTCCATCGCCTGGACTATCACTATGCAGAATTTGATCCTCAATCAAAAAATCTCTACACAAGCAAATATCCAGTGCATAAAGATGTAGCAGCGATGCTCAAATGTCATGAAACATTTTCAACATAATCACCATGACAAAGTTTCATTTCAAAAAGCAGTGTTTCTCACAAAAAGAAATAATGGCTCTGACTAAAACCCACAGGCCCGCAAACTGGGGAATATTGACTGGAAAATGAAAATCTGTTCTTGCTGTGATTTTCCAGCAAGAAAGCATTTCTTAAGAAAGAAAGTAACTTACTCCACAAGAGATTTTAGTGGGAATAAACCATGCTTTTTCAGGCAAATTTGTCACCATCAGCTATGTGACATAAACGACGAGGATGGGATTCGAACCCACTCTTGTAGAGCACAATGGATTAGCAGTCCATCGCCTTAACCACTCGGCCACCTCGTCATGCAAAAACAGAAGAAATGTTGCCTGCGGCTGCAGTCTTTATTTCAGACTTGGGAAAAAATGGTATTGCGTGACTTCAATCTGTTCGACAAGCAAAAATACACCCAGTAAAGAGAATTTCTGATTGAAATATTGGTTGTCTCTTCTCCATGACTTTATAAATATAATGCCACATCCAATCTGTGCACCCGAGACCTTGATTCAAGAGTTGCGAGTGCATTACTTACAAATGCAAGCTCTTTAGTCCGCTGAGCATTGTTCCCTGAACTATTACATTACAGAATTTGATTCTTCAATGACAAAATGTGGACACAGGTGATTTTCCAATGCATAAAGATGTAGTAGAGATTCTCAAACATTATGAAACCTTTTCAACATCATCACCAGGACACCATTTAATTTCATAAAGCAGTGTGATTCAGGCAAATAGACAACAGCTCTGACTAAAAGCCAGGGGGCTTCCTACTGGGGAATATTGACTGGAATATGAACAGATGTACTTGCTGTGGTTGTCGAGGAAGAAGAACCATTAGAGGGAAGGAAAGTCAGTTCCATGACGTATTCCACTATAGATTCCAGAAAGAACAAACCACCTGCTTGCTGGTCACCATTAATAAGTCTTCCCACTTGACCGACGAGGATGGGATTCGAACCCACGCGTGCAGAGCACAATGGATTAGCAGTCCATCACCTTAACCTCTCGGCCACCTCGTCAAGCAAAACTTCTCAATATGGTGCACGTGGCTGCACGATTTACTGTACACTTGGGGGAGTGAGAAATTCGATAGTGTGACTTCAATCACTACAACAAGCAGTAGTGAAAGCAGTGGGGAGAATTTCAGATGGAAATATTGGTTGTCTCTTCTCCATATCTTTATTAAAATCACGCCACATGCAATCAGTGCTCCAGAGATGTTGATTCAAAAGTTGTTGGCCCATTGCTTTACATATCTGCAAGTGTTATTCTGCTGAGCATTGTTCTCTGGACTATCACTATGCAGAATTTGATCCTCAATCAAAAAATCTCTACACAAGCAAATATCCAATGCATAAAGATGAAGCAGCGATGCTCAAATGTCATGAAACATTTTCAACATAATCACCATGACAAAGTTTCATTTCAAAAAGCAGTGTTTCTCACAAAAAGAAATAATGGCTCTGACTAAAACCCACAGGCCCGCAAACTGGGGAATATTGACTGGAAAATGAAAATCTGTTCTTGCTGTGATTTTCCAGCAAGAAAGCATTTCTTAAGAAAGAAAGTAACTGACTCCACAAGAGATTTTAGTGGGAATAAACCATGCTTTTTCAGGCATATTTGTCACCATCAGCTATGTGACATAAACGACGAGGATGGGATTCAAACCGACGCATGCAGAGCACAATGGATTAGCAGTCCATCGCCTTAACCACTCGGCCACCTCGTCATGCAAAAACAGAAGAAATGTTGCCTACGGCTGCAGTCTTTATTTCAGACTTGGGAAAAAATGGTATTGCGTGACTTCAATCTGTTCGACAAGCAAAAATACACCCAGTAAAGAGAATTTCTGATTGAAATATTGGTTGTCTCTTCTCCATGACTTTATAAATATAATGCCACATCCAATCTGTGCACCCGAGACCTTGATTCAAGAGTTGCGAGTGCATTACTTACAAATGCAAGCTCTTTAGTCCGCTGAGCATTGTTCCCTGAACTATTACATTACAGAATTTGATTCTTCAATGACAAAATGTGGACACAGGTGATTTTCCAATGCATAAAGATGTAGTAGAGATTCTCAAACATTATGAAACCTTTTCAACATCATCACCAGGACACCATTTAATTTCATAAAGCAGTGTCATTCAGGCAAATAGACAACAGCTCTGACTAAAAGCCAGGGGGCTTCCTACTGGGGAATATTGACTGGAATATGAACAGATGGACTTGCTGTGGTTGTCGAGGAAGAAGAACCATTAGAGGGAAGGAAAGTCAGTTCCATGACGTATTCCACTATAGATTTCAGAAAGAACAAACCACCTGCTTGCTGGTCACCATTAATAAGTCTTCCCACTTGACTGACAAGGATGGGATTCGAACCCATGCGTGCAGAGCACAATGGATTAGCAGTCCATCGCCTGGACTATCACTATGCAGAATTTGATCCTCAATCAAAAAATCTCTACACAAGCAAATATCCAGTGCATAAAGATGTAGCAGCGATGCTCAAATGTCATGAAACATTTTCAACATAATCACCATGACAAAGTTTCATTTCAAAAAGCAGTGTTTCTCACAAAAAGAAATAATGGCTCTGACTAAAACCCACAGGCCCGCAAACTGGGGAATATTGACTGGAAAATGAAAATCTGTTCTTGCTGTGATTTTCCAGCAAGAAAGCATTTCTTAAGAAAGAAAGTAACTTACTCCACAAGAGATTTTAGTGGGAATAAACCATGCTTTTTCAGGCAAATTTGTCACCATCAGCTATGTGACATAAACGACGAGGATGGGATTCGAACCCACTGTTGTAGAGCACAATGGATTAGCAGTCCATCGCCTTAACCACTCGGCCACCTCGTCATGCAAAAACAGAAGAAATGTTGCCTGCGGCTGCAGTCTTTATTTCAGACTTGGGAAAAAATGGTATTGCGTGACTTCAATCTGTTCGACAAGCAAAAATACACCCAGTAAAGAGAATTTCTGATTGAAATATTGGTTGTCTCTTCTCCATGACTTTATAAATATAATGCCACATCCAATCTGTGCACCCGAGACCTTGATTCAAGAGTTGCGAGTGCATTACTTACAAATGCAAGCTCTTTAGTCCGCTGAGCATTGTTCCCTGAACTATTACATTACAGAATTTGATTCTTCAATGACAAAATGTGGACACAGGTGATTTTCCAATGCATAAAGATGTAGTAGAGATTCTCAAACATTATGAAACCTTTTCAACATCATCACCAGGACACCATTTAATTTCATAAAGCAGTGTCATTCAGGCAAATAGACAACAGCTCTGACTAAAAGCCAGGGGGCTTCCTACTGGGGAATATTGACTGGAATATGAACAGATGTACTTGCTGTGGTTGTCGAGGAAGAAGAACCATTAGAGGGAAGGAAAGTCAGTTCCATGACGTATTCCACTATAGATTCCAGAAAGAACAAACCACCTGCTTGCTGGTCACCATTAATAAGTCTTCCCACTTGACCGACGAGGATGGGATTCGAACCCACGCGTGCAGAGCACAATGGATTAGCAGTCCATCGCCTTAACCTCTCGGCCACCTCGTCAAGCAAAACTTCTCAATATGGTGCACGTGGCTGCACGATTTACTGTACACTTGGGGGAGTGAGAAATTCGATAGTGTGACTTCAATCACTACAACAAGCAGTAGTGAAAGCAGTGGGGAGAATTTCAGATGGAAATATTGGTTGTCTCTTCTCCATATCTTTATTAAAATCACGCCACATGCAATCAGTGCTCCAGAGATGTTGATTCAAAAGTTGTTGGCCCATTGCTTTACATATCTGCAAGTGTTATTCTGCTGAGCATTGTTCTCTGGACTATCACTATGCAGAATTTGATCCTCAATCAAAAAATCTCTACACAAGCAAATATCCAATGCATAAAGATGAAGCAGCGATGCTCAAATGTCATGAAACATTTTCAACATAATCACCATGACAAAGTTTCATTTCAAAAAGCAGTGTTTCTCACAAAAAGAAATAATGGCTCTGACTAAAACCCACAGGCCCGCAAACTGGGGAATATTGACTGGAAAATGAAAATCTGTTCTTGCTGTGATTTTCCAGCAAGAAAGCATTTCTTAAGAAAGAAAGTAACTGACTCCACAAGAGATTTTAGTGGGAATAAACCATGCTTTTTCAGGCATATTTGTCACCATCAGCTATGTGACATAAACGACGAGGATGGGATTCAAACCGACGCGTGCAGAGCACAATGGATTAGCAGTCCATCGCCTTAACCACTCGGCCACCTCGTCATGCAAAAACAGAAGAAATGTTGCCTACGGCTGCAGTCTTTATTTCAGACTTGGGAAAAAATGGTATTGCGTGACTTCAATCTGTTCGACAAGCAAAAATACACCCAGTAAAGAGAATTTCTGATTGAAATATTGGTTGTCTCTTCTCCATGACTTTATAAATATAATGCCACATCCAATCTGTGCACCCGAGACCTTGATTCAAGAGTTGCGAGTGCATTACTTACAAATGCAAGCTCTTTAGTCCGCTGAGCATTGTTCCCTGAACTATTACATTACAGAATTTGATTCTTCAATGACAAAATGTGGACACAGGTGATTTTCCAATGCATAAAGATGTAGTAGAGATTCTCAAACATTATGAAACCTTTTCAACATCATCACCAGGACACCATTTAATTTCATAAAGCAGTGTCATTCAGGCAAATAGACAACAGCTCTGACTAAAAGCCAGGGGGCTTCCTACTGGGGAATATTGACTGGAATATGAACAGATGGACTTGCTGTGGTTGTCGAGGAAGAAGAACCATTAGAGGGAAGGAAAGTCAGTTCCATGACGTATTCCACTATAGATTTCAGAAAGAACAAACCACCTGCTTGCTGGTCACCATTAATAAGTCTTCCCACTTGACTGACAAGGATGGGATTCGAACCCATGCGTGCAGAGCACAATGGATTAGCAGTCCATCGCCTGGACTATCACTATGCAGAATTTGATCCTCAATCAAAAAATCTCTACACAAGCAAATATCCAGTGCATAAAGATGTAGCAGCGATGCTCAAATGTCATGAAACATTTTCAACATAATCACCATGACAAAGTTTCATTTCAAAAAGCAGTGTTTCTCACAAAAAGAAATAATGGCTCTGACTAAAACCCACAGGCCCGCAAACTGGGGAATATTGACTGGAAAATGAAAATCTGTTCTTGCTGTGATTTTCCAGCAAGAAAGCATTTCTTAAGAAAGAAAGTAACTTACTCCACAAGAGATTTTAGTGGGAATAAACCATGCTTTTTCAGGCAAATTTGTCACCATCAGCTATGTGACATAAACGACGAGGATGGGATTCGAACCCACTCTTGTAGAGCACAATGGATTAGCAGTCCATCGCCTTAACCACTCGGCCACCTCGTCATGCAAAAACAGAAGAAATGTTGCCTGCGGCTGCAGTCTTTATTTCAGACTTGGGAAAAAATGGTATTGCGTGACTTCAATCTGTTCGACAAGCAAAAATACACCCAGTAAAGAGAATTTCTGATTGAAATATTGGTTGTCTCTTCTCCATGACTTTATAAATATAATGCCACATCCAATCTGTGCACCCGAGACCTTGATTCAAGAGTTGCGAGTGCATTACTTACAAATGCAAGCTCTTTAGTCCGCTGAGCATTGTTCCCTGAACTATTACATTACAGAATTTGATTCTTCAATGACAAAATGTGGACACAGGTGATTTTCCAATGCATAAAGATGTAGTAGAGATTCTCAAACATTATGAAACCTTTTCAACATCATCACCAGGACACCATTTAATTTCATAAAGCAGTGTCATTCAGGCAAATAGACAACAGCTCTGACTAAAAGCCAGGGGGCTTCCTACTGGGGAATATTGACTGGAATATGAACAGATGTACTTGCTGTGGTTGTCGAGGAAGAAGAACCATTAGAGGGAAGGAAAGTCAGTTCCATGACGTATTCCACTATAGATTCCAGAAAGAACAAACCACCTGCTTGCTGGTCACCATTAATAAGTCTTCCCACTTGACCGACGAGGATGGGATCCGAACCCACGCGTGCAGAGCACAATGGATTAGCAGTCCATCGCCTTAACCTCTCGGCCACCTCGTCAAGCAAAACTTCTCAATATGGTGCACGTGGCTGCACGATTTACTGTACACTTGGGGGAGTGAGAAATTCGATAGTGTGACTTCAATCACTACAACAAGCAGTAGTGAAAGCAGTGGGGAGAATTTCAGATGGAAATATTGGTTGTCTCTTCTCCATATCTTTATTAAAATCACGCCACATGCAATCAGTGCTCCAGAGATGTTGATTCAAAAGTTGTTGGCCCATTGCTTTACATATCTGCAAGTGTTATTCTGCTGAGCATTGTTCTCTGGACTATCACTATGCAGAATTTGATCCTCAATCAAAAAATCTCTACACAAGCAAATATCCAATGCATAAAGATGAAGCAGCGATGCTCAAATGTCATGAAACATTTTCAACATAATCACCATGACAAAGTTTCATTTCAAAAAGCAGTGTTTCTCACAAAAAGAAATAATGGCTCTGACTAAAACCCACAGGCCCGCAAACTGGGGAATATTGACTGGAAAATGAAAATCTGTTCTTGCTGTGATTTTCCAGCAAGAAAGCATTTCTTAAGAAAGAAAGTAACTGACTCCACAAGAGATTTTAGTGGGAATAAACCATGCTTTTTCAGGCATATTTGTCACCATCAGCTATGTGACATAAACGACGAGGATGGGATTCAAACCGACGCGTGCAGAGCACAATGGATTAGCAGTCCATCGCCTTAACCACTCGGCCACCTCGTCATGCAAAAACAGAAGAAATGTTGCCTACGGCTGCAGTCTTTATTTCAGACTTGGGAAAAAATGGTATTGCGTGACTTCAATCTGTTCGACAAGCAAAAATACACCCAGTAAAGAGAATTTCTGATTGAAATATTGGTTGTCTCTTCTCCATGACTTTATAAATATAATGCCACATCCAATCTGTGCACCCGAGACCTTGATTCAAGAGTTGCGAGTGCATTACTTACAAATGCAAGCTCTTTAGTCCGCTGAGCATTGTTCCCTGAACTATTACATTACAGAATTTGATTCTTCAATGACAAAATGTGGACACAGGTGATTTTCCAATGCATAAAGATGTAGTAGAGATTCTCAAACATTATGAAACCTTTTCAACATCATCACCAGGACACCATTTAATTTCATAAAGCAGTGTCATTCAGGCAAATAGACAACAGCTCTGACTAAAAGCCAGGGGGCTTCCTACTGGGGAATATTGACTGGAATATGAACAGATGGACTTGCTGTGGTTGTCGAGGAAGAAGAACCATTAGAGGGAAGGAAAGTCAGTTCCATGACGTATTCCACTATAGATTTCAGAAAGAACAAACCACCTGCTTGCTGGTCACCATTAATAAGTCTTCCCACTTGACTGACAAGGATGGGATTCGAACCCATGCGTGCAGAGCACAATGGATTAGCAGTCCATCGCCTGGACTATCACTATGCAGAATTTGATCCTCAATCAAAAAATCTCTACACAAGCAAATATCCAGTGCATAAAGATGTAGCAGCGATGCTCAAATGTCATGAAACATTTTCAACATAATCACCATGACAAAGTTTCATTTCAAAAAGCAGTGTTTCTCACAAAAAGAAATAATGGCTCTGACTAAAACCCACAGGCCCGCAAACTGGGGAATATTGACTGGAAAATGAAAATCTGTTCTTGCTGTGATTTTCCAGCAAGAAAGCATTTCTTAAGAAAGAAAGTAACTTACTCCACAAGAGATTTTAGTGGGAATAAACCATGCTTTTTCAGGCAAATTTGTCACCATCAGCTATGTGACATAAACGACGAGGATGGGATTCGAACCCACTCTTGTAGAGCACAATGGATTAGCAGTCCATCGCCTTAACCACTCGGCCACCTCGTCATGCAAAAACAGAAGAAATGTTGCCTGCGGCTGCAGTCTTTATTTCAGACTTGGGAAAAAATGGTATTGCGTGACTTCAATCTGTTCGACAAGCAAAAATACACCCAGTAAAGAGAATTTCTGATTGAAATATTGGTTGTCTCTTCTCCATGACTTTATAAATATAATGCCACATCCAATCTGTGCACCCGAGACCTTGATTCAAGAGTTGCGAGTGCATTACTTACAAATGCAAGCTCTTTAGTCCGCTGAGCATTGTTCCCTGAACTATTACATTACAGAATTTGATTCTTCAATGACAAAATGTGGACACAGGTGATTTTCCAATGCATAAAGATGTAGTAGAGATTCTCAAACATTATGAAACCTTTTCAACATCATCACCAGGACACCATTTAATTTCATAAAGCAGTGTCATTCAGGCAAATAGACAACAGCTCTGACTAAAAGCCAGGGGGCTTCCTACTGGGGAATATTGACTGGAATATGAACAGATGTACTTGCTGTGGTTGTCGAGGAAGAAGAACCATTAGAGGGAAGGAAAGTCAGTTCCATGACGTATTCCACTATAGATTCCAGAAAGAACAAACCACCTGCTTGCTGGTCACCATTAATAAGTCTTCCCACTTGACCGACGAGGATGGGATTCGAACCCACGCGTGCAGAGCACAATGGATTAGCAGTCCATCGCCTTAACCTCTCGGCCACCTCGTCAAGCAAAACTTCTCAATATGGTGCACGTGGCTGCACGATTTACTGTACACTTGGGGGAGTGAGAAATTCGATAGTGTGACTTCAATCACTACAACAAGCAGTAGTGAAAGCAGTGGGGAGAATTTCAGATGGAAATATTGGTTGTCTCTTCTCCATATCTTTATTAAAATCACGCCACATGCAATCAGTGCTCCAGAGATGTTGATTCAAAAGTTGTTGGCCCATTGCTTTACATATCTGCAAGTGTTATTCTGCTGAGCATTGTTCTCTGGACTATCACTATGCAGAATTTGATCCTCAATCAAAAAATCTCTACACAAGCAAATATCCAATGCATAAAGATGAAGCAGCGATGCTCAAATGTCATGAAACATTTTCAACATAATCACCATGACAAAGTTTCATTTCAAAAAGCAGTGTTTCTCACAAAAAGAAATAATGGCTCTGACTAAAACCCACAGGCCCGCAAACTGGGGAATATTGACTGGAAAATGAAAATCTGTTCTTGCTGTGATTTTCCAGCAAGAAAGCATTTCTTAAGAGAGAAAGTAACTGACTCCACAAGAGATTTTAGCGGGAATAAACCATACTTTTTCAGGCATATTTGTCACCATCAGCTATGTGACATAAACGACGAGGATGGGATTCAAACCGACGCGTGCAGAGCACAATGGATTAGCAGTCCATCGCCTTAACCACTCGGCCACCTCGTCATGCAAAAACAGAAGAAATGTTGCCTACGGCTGCAGTCTTTATTTCAGACTTGGGAAAAAATGGTATTGCGTGACTTCAATCTGTTCGACAAGCAAAAATACACCCAGTAAAGAGAATTTCTGATTGAAAAATTGGTTGTCTCTTCTCCATGACTTTATAAATATAATGCCACATCCAATCTGTGCACCCGAGACCTTGATTCAAGAGTTGCGAGTGCATTACTTACAAATGCAAGCTCTTTAGTCCGCTGAGCATTGTTCCCTGAACTATTACATTACAGAATTTGATTCTTCAATGACAAAATGTGGACACAGGTGATTTTCCAATGCATAAAGATGTAGTAGAGATTCTCAAACATTATGAAACCTTTTCAACATCATCACCAGGACACCATTTAATTTCATAAAGCAGTGTCATTCAGGCAAATAGACAACAGCTCTGACTAAAAGCCAGGGGGCTTCCTACTGGGGAATATTGACTGGAATATGAACAGATGGACTTGCTGTGGTTGTCGAGGAAGAAGAACCATTAGAGGGAAGGAAAGTCAGTTCCATGACGTATTCCACTATAGATTTCAGAAAGAACAAACCACCTGCTTGCTGGTCACCATTAATAAGTCTTCCCACTTGACTGACAAGGATGGGATTCGAACCCATGCGTGCAGAGCACAATGGATTAGCAGTCCATCGCCTGGACTATCACTATGCAGAATTTGATCCTCAATCAAAAAATCTCTACACAAGCAAATATCCAGTGCATAAAGATGTAGCAGCGATGCTCAAATGTCATGAAACATTTTCAACATAATCACCATGACAAAGTTTCATTTCAAAAAGCAGTGTTTCTCACAAAAAGAAATAATGGCTCTGACTAAAACCCACAGGCCCGCAAACTGGGGAATATTGACTGGAAAATGAAAATCTGTTCTTGCTGTGATTTTCCAGCAAGAAAGCATTTCTTAAGAAAGAAAGTAACTTACTCCACAAGAGATTTTAGTGGGAATAAACCATGCTTTTTCAGGCAAATTTGTCACCATCAGCTATGTGACATAAACGACGAGGATGGGATTCGAACCCACTCTTGTAGAGCACAATGGATTAGCAGTCCATCGCCTTAACCACTCGGCCACCTCGTCATGCAAAAACAGAAGAAATGTTGCCTGCGGCTGCAGTCTTTATTTCAGACTTGGGAAAAAATGGTATTGCGTGACTTCAATCTGTTCGACAAGCAAAAATACACCCAGTAAAGAGAATTTCTGATTGAAATATTGGTTGTCTCTTCTCCATGACTTTATAAATATAATGCCACATCCAATCTGTGCACCCGAGACCTTGATTCAAGAGTTGCGAGTGCATTACTTACAAATGCAAGCTCTTTAGTCCGCTGAGCATTGTTCCCTGAACTATTACATTACAGAATTTGATTCTTCAATGACAAAATGTGGACACAGGTGATTTTCCAATGCATAAAGATGTAGTAGAGATTCTCAAACATTATGAAACCTTTTCAACATCATCACCAGGACACCATTTAATTTCATAAAGCAGTGTCATTCAGGCAAATAGACAACAGCTCTGACTAAAAGCCAGGGGGCTTCCTACTGGGGAATATTGACTGGAATATGAACAGATGTACTTGCTGTGGTTGTCGAGGAAGAAGAACCATTAGAGGGAAGGAAAGTCAGTTCCATGACGTATTCCACTATAGATTCCAGAAAGAACAAACCACCTGCTTGCTGGTCACCATTAATAAGTCTTCCCACTTGACCGACGAGGATGGGATTCGAACCCACGCGTGCAGAGCACAATGGATTAGCAGTCCATCGCCTTAACCTCTCGGCCACCTCGTCAAGCAAAACTTCTCAATATGGTGCACGTGGCTGCACGATTTACTGTACACTTGGGGGAGTGAGAAATTCGATAGTGTGACTTCAATCACTACAACAAGCAGTAGTGAAAGCAGTGGGGAGAATTTCAGATGGAAATATTGGTTGTCTCTTCTCCATATCTTTATTAAAATCACGCCACATGCAATCAGTGCTCCAGAGATGTTGATTCAAAAGTTGTTGGCCCATTGCTTTACATATCTGCAAGTGTTATTCTGCTGAGCATTGTTCTCTGGACTATCACTATGCAGAATTTGATCCTCAATCAAAAAATCTCTACACAAGCAAATATCCAATGCATAAAGATGAAGCAGCGATGCTCAAATGTCATGAAACATTTTCAACATAATCACCATGACAAAGTTTCATTTCAAAAAGCAGTGTTTCTCACAAAAAGAAATAATGGCTCTGACTAAAACCCACAGGCCCGCAAACTGGGGAATATTGACTGGAAAATGAAAATCTGTTCTTGCTGTGATTTTCCAGCAAGAAAGCATTTCTTAAGAAAGAAAGTAACTGACTCCACAAGAGATTTTAGTGGGAATAAACCATGCTTTTTCAGGCATATTTGTCACCATCAGCTATGTGACATAAACGACGAGGATGGGATTCAAACCGACGCGTGCAGAGCACAATGGATTAGCAGTCCATCGCCTTAACCACTCGGCCACCTCGTCATGCAAAAACAGAAGAAATGTTGCCTACGGCTGCAGTCTTTATTTCAGACTTGGGAAAAAATGGTATTGCGTGACTTCAATCTGTTCGACAAGCAAAAATACACCCAGTAAAGAGAATTTCTGATTGAAATATTGGTTGTCTCTTCTCCATGACTTTATAAATATAATGCCACATCCAATCTGTGCACCCGAGACCTTGATTCAAGAGTTGCGAGTGCATTACTTACAAATGCAAGCTCTTTAGTCCGCTGAGCATTGTTCCCTGAACTATTACATTACAGAATTTGATTCTTCAATGACAAAATGTGGACACAGGTGATTTTCCAATGCATAAAGATGTAGTAGAGATTCTCAAACATTATGAAACCTTTTCAACATCATCACCAGGACACCATTTAATTTCATAAAGCAGTGTCATTCAGGCAAATAGACAACAGCTCTGACTAAAAGCCAGGGGGCTTCCTACTGGGGAATATTGACTGGAATATGAACAGATGGACTTGCTGTGGTTGTCGAGGAAGAAGAACCATTAGAGGGAAGGAAAGTCAGTTCCATGACGTATTCCACTATAGATTTCAGAAAGAACAAACCACCTGCTTGCTGGTCACCATTAATAAGTCTTCCCACTTGACTGACAAGGATGGGATTCGAACCCATGCGTGCAGAGCACAATGGATTAGCAGTCCATCGCCTGGACTATCACTATGCAGAATTTGATCCTCAATCAAAAAATCTCTACACAAGCAAATATCCAGTGCATAAAGATGTAGCAGCGATGCTCAAATGTCATGAAACATTTTCAACATAATCACCATGACAAAGTTTCATTTCAAAAAGCAGTGTTTCTCACAAAAAGAAATAATGGCTCTGACTAAAACCCACAGGCCCGCAAACTGGGGAATATTGACTGGAAAATGAAAATCTGTTCTTGCTGTGATTTTCCAGCAAGAAAGCATTTCTTAAGAAAGAAAGTAACTTACTCCACAAGAGATTTTAGTGGGAATAAACCATGCTTTTTCAGGCAAATTTGTCACCATCAGCTATGTGACATAAATGACGAGGATGGGATTCGAACCCACTCTTGTAGAGCACAATGGATTAGCAGTCCATCGCCTTAACCACTCGGCCACCTCGTCATGCAAAAACAGAAGAAAAGTTGCCTGCGGCTGCAGTCTTTATTTCAGACTTGGGAAAAAATGGTATTGCGTGACTTCAATCTGTTCGACAAGCAAAAATACACCCAGTAAAGAGAATTTCTGATTGAAATATTGGTTGTCTCTTCTCCATGACTTTATAAATATAATGCCACATCCAATCTGTGCACCCGAGACCTTGATTCAAGAGTTGCGAGTGCATTACTTACAAATGCAAGCTCTTTAGTCCGCTGAGCATTGTTCCCTGAACTATTACATTACAGAATTTGATTCTTCAATGACAAAATGTGGACACAGGTGATTTTCCAATGCATAAAGATGTAGTAGAGATTCTCAAACATTATGAAACCTTTTCAACATCATCACCAGGACACCATTTAATTTCATAAAGCAGTGTCATTCAGGCAAATAGACAACAGCTCTGACTAAAAGCCAGGGGGCTTCCTACTGGGGAATATTGACTGGAATATGAACAGATGTACTTGCTGTGGTTGTCGAGGAAGAAGAACCATTAGAGGGAAGGGAAGTCAGTTCCATGACGTATTCCACTATAGATTCCAGAAAGAACAAACCACCTGCTTGCTGGTCACCATTAATAAGTCTTCCCACTTGACCGACGAGGATGGGATTCGAACCCACGCGTGCAGAGCACAATGGATTAGCAGTCCATCGCCTTAACCTCTCGGCCACCTCGTCAAGCAAAACTTCTCAATATGGTGCACGTGGCTGCACGATTTACTGTACACTTGGGGGAGTGATAAATTCGATAGTGTGACTTCAATCAGTACAACAAGCAGTAGTGAAAGCAGTGGGGAGAATTTCAGATGGAAATATTGGTTGTCTCTTCTCCATATCTTTATTAAAATCACGCCACATGCAATCAGTGCTCCAGAGATGTTGATTCAAAAGTTGTTGGCCCATTGCTTTACATATCTGCAAGTGTTATTCTGCTGAGCATTGTTCTCTGGACTATCACTATGCAGAATTTGATCCTCAATCAAAAAATCTCTACACAAGCAAATATCCAATGCATAAAGATGAAGCAGCGATGCTCAAATGTCATGAAACATTTTCAACATAATCACCATGACAAAGTTTCATTTCAAAAAGCAGTGTTTCTCACAAAAAGAAATAATGGCTCTGACTAAAACCCAGAGGCCCGCAAACTGGGGAATATTGACTGGAAAATGAAAATCTGTTCTTGCTGTGATTTTCCAGCAAGAAAGCATTTCTAAAGAAAGAAAGTAATCTACCTGACTGACTCCACAAGAGATTTTAGTGGGAATAAACCATGCTTTTTCAGGCAAATTTGTCACCATCAGCTATGTGACATAAACGACAAGGATGGGATTCGAACCCACGCGTGTAGAGCACAATGGATTAGCAGTCCATCGCCTTAACCACTCGGCCACCTCGTCATGCAAAAGCAATACAAATGTTGCCTGCAGCTGCAGTCTTTATTTCAGACTTGGGAAAAAATGGAATTGCGTGACTTCAATCTGTTCGACAAGCAAAAATACACCCAGTAAAGAGAATTTCTGATTGAAATATTGGTTGTCTCTTCTCCATGACTTTATAAATATAATGCCACATCCAATCTGTGCACCCGAGACCTTGATTCAAGAGTTGCGAGTGCATTACTTACAAATCCAAGCTCTTTAGTCCGCTGAGCATTGTTCCCTGAACTATTACATTACAGAATTTGATTCTTCAATGACAAAATGTGGACACAGGTGATTTTCCAATGCATAAAGATGTAGTAGAGATTCTCAAACATGATGAAACCTTTTCAACATCATCACCAGGACACCATTTAATTTCATAAAGCAGTGTCATTCAGACTAATAGACAACAGCTCTGACTAAAAGCCAAGGGGCTTCCTACTGGGGAATATTGACTGGAATATGAACAGATGTACTTGCTGTGGTTGTCGAGGAAGAAGAACCATTAGAGGGAAGAAAAGTCGGTTCCATGACGTATTCCACTATAGATTCCAGAAAGAACAAACCACCTGCTTGCTGGTCACCATTAATAAGTCTTCCCACTTGACCGACGAGGATGGGATTCGAACCCACGCGTGCAGAGCACAATGGATTAGCAGTCCATCGCCTTAACCTCTCGGCCACCTCGTCAAGCAAAACTTCTCAATATGGTGCACGTGGCTGCACGATTTACTGTACACTTGGGGGAGTGAGAAATTCCATAGTGTGACTTCAATCACTACAACAAGCAGTAGTGAAAGCAGTGGGGAGAATTTCAGATGGAAATATTGGTTGTCTCTTCTCCATATCTTTATTAAAATCACGCCACATGCAATCAGTGCTCCAGTGATGTTGATTCAAAAGTTGTTGGCTCATTGCTTTACATATCTGCAAGTGTTATTCTGCTGAGCATTGTTCTCTGGACTATCACTATGCAGAATTTGATCCTCAATCAAAAAATCTCTACACAAGCAAATATCCAATGCATAAAGATGAAGCAGCGATGCTCAAATGTCATGAAACATTTTCAACATAATCACCATGACAAAGTTTTATTTCAAAAAGCAGTGTTTCTCACAAAAAGAAATAATGGCTCTGACTAAAACCCACAGGCCCGCAAACTGGGGAATATTGACTGGAAAATGAAAATCTGTTCTTGCTGTGATTTTCCAGCAAGAAAGCATTTCTTAAGAAAGAAAGTAACTGACTCCACAAGAGATTTTAGTGGGAATAAACCATGCTTTTTCAGGCAAATTTGTCACCATCAGCTATGTGACATAAACGACGAGGATGGGATTCGAACCCACGCGTGCAGAGCACAATGGATTAGCAGTCCATCGCCTTAACCACTCGGCCACCTTGTCATGCAAAAACAGAAGAAATGTTGCCTGCGGCTGCAGTCTTCATTTCAGACTTGGGAAAAAATGGTATTGCGTGACTTCAATCTGTTCGACAAGCAAAAATACACCCAGTAAAGAGAATTTCTGATTGAAATATTGGTTGTCTCTTCTCCATGACTTTATAAATATAATGCCACATCCAATCTGTGCACCCGAGACCTTGATTCAAGAGTTGCGAGTGCATTACTTACAAATGCAAGCTCTTTAGTCCGCTGAGCATTGTTCCCTGAACTATTACATTACAGAATTTGATTCTTCAATGACAAAATGTGGACACAGGTGATTTTCCAATGCATAAAGATGTAGTAGAGATTCTCAAACATTATGAAACCTTTTCAACATCATCACCAGGACACCATTTAATTTCATAAAGCAGTGTCATTCAGGCAAATAGACAACAGCTCTGACTAAAAGCCAGGGGGCTTCCTACTGAGGAATATTGACTGGAATATGAACAGATGTACTTGCTGTGGTTGTCGAGGAAGAAGAACCATTAGAGGGAAGAAAAGTCGGTTCCATGACGTATTCCACTATAGATTCCAGAAAGAACAAACCACCTGCTTGCTGGTCACCATTAATAAGTCTTCCCACTTGACCGACGAGGATGGGATTCGAACCCACGCGTGCAGAGCACAATGGATTAGCAGTCCATCGCCTTAACCTCTCGGCCACCTCGTCAAGCAAAACTTCTCAATATGGTGCACGTGGCTGCACGATTTACTGTACACTTGGGGGAGTGAGAAATTCCATAGTGTGACTTCAATCACTACAACAAGCAGTAGTGAAAGCAGTGGGGAGAATTTCAGATGGAAATATTGGTTGTCTCTTCTCCATATCTTTATTAAAATCACGCCACATGCAATCAGTGCTCCAGTGATGTTGATTCAAAAGTTGTTGGCTCATTGCTTTACATATCTGCAAGTGTTATTCTGCTGAGCATTGTTCTCTGGACTATCACTATGCAGAATTTGATCCTCAATCAAAAAATCTCTACACAAGCAAATATCCAATGCATAAAGATGAAGCAGCGATGCTCAAATGTCATGAAACATTTTCAACATAATCACCATGACAAAGTTTTATTTCAAAAAGCAGTGTTTCTCACAAAAAGAAATAATGGCTCTGACTAAAACCCACAGGCCCGCAAACTGGGGAATATTGACTGGAAAATGAAAATCTGTTCTTGCTGTGATTTTCCAGCAAGAAAGCATTTCTTAAGAAAGAAAGTAACTGACTCCACAAGAGATTTTAGTGGGAATAAACCATGCTTTTTCAGGCAAATTTGTCACCATCAGCTATGTGACATAAACGACGAGGATGGGATTCGAACCCACGCGTGCAGAGCACAATGGATTAGCAGTCCATCGCCTTAACCACTCGGCCACCTTGTCATGCAAAAACAGAAGAAATGTTGCCTGCGGCTGCAGTCTTCATTTCAGACTTGGGAAAAAATGGTATTGCGTGACTTCAATCTGTTCGACAAGCAAAAATACACCCAGTAAAGAGAATTTCTGATTGAAATATTGGTTGTCTCTTCTCCATGACTTTATAAATATAATGCCACATCCAATCTGTGCACCCGAGACCTTGATTCAAGAGTTGCGAGTGCATTACTTACAAATGCAAGCTCTTTAGTCCGCTGAGCATTGTTCCCTGAACTATTACATTACAGAATTTGATTCTTCAATGACAAAATGTGGACACAGGTGATTTTCCAATGCATAAAGATGTAGTAGAGATTCTCAAACATTATGAAACCTTTTCAACATCATCACCAGGACACCATTTAATTTCATAAAGCAGTGTCATTCAGGCAAATAGACAACAGCTCTGACTAAAAGCCAGGGGGCTTCCTACTGAGGAATATTGACTGGAATATGAACAGATGTACTTGCTGTGGTTGTCGAGGAAGAAGAACCATTAGAGGGAAGGAAAGTCAGTTCCATGACGTATTCCACTATAGATTCCAGAAAGAACAAACCACCTGCTTGCTGGTCACCATTAATAAGTCTTCCCACTTGACCGACGAGGATGGGATTCGAACCCACGCGTGCAGAGCACAATGGATTAGCAGTCCATCGCCTTAACCTCTCGGCCACCTCGTCAAGCAAAACTTCTCAATATGGTGCACGTGGCTGCACGATTTACTGTACACTTGGGGGAGTGAGAAATTCGATAGTGTGACTTCAATCACTACAACAAGCAGTAGTGAAAGCAGTGGGGAGAATTTCAGATGGAAATATTGGTTGTCTCTTCTCCATATCTTTATTAAAATCACGCCACATGCAATCAGTGCTCCAGAGATGTTGATTCAAAAGTTGTTGGCCCATTGCTTTACATATCTGCAAGTGTTATTCTGCTGAGCATTGTTCTCTGGACTATCACTATGCAGAATTTGATCCTCAATCAAAAAATCTCTACACAAGCAAATATCCAATGCATAAAGATGAAGCAGCGATGCTCAAATGTCATGAAACATTTTCAACATAATCACCATGACAAAGTTTCATTTCAAAAAGCAGTGTTTCTCACAAAAAGAAATAATGGCTCTGACTAAAACCCACAGGCCCGCAAACTGGGGAATATTGACTGGAAAATGAAAATCTGTTCTTGCTGTGATTTTCCAGCAAGAAAGCATTTCTTAAGAAAGAAAGTAACTGATTCCACAAGAGATTTTAGTGGGAATAAACCATGCTTTTTCAGGCAAATTTGTCACCATCAGCTATGTGACATAAACGACGAGGTTGGGATTCAAACCCACGCGTGCAGAGCACAATGGATTAGCAGTCCATCGCCTTAACCACTCGGCCACCTCGTCATGCAAAAACAGAAGAAATGTTGCCTGCGGCTGCAGTCTTTATTTCAGACTTGGGAAAAAATGGTATTGCGTGACTTCAATCTGTTCGACAAGCAAAAATACACCCAGTAAAGAGAATTTCTGATTGAAATATTGGTTGTCTCTTCTCCATGACTTTATAAATATAATGCCACATCCAATCTGTGCACCCGAGACCTTGATTCAAGAGTTGCGAGTGCATTACTTACAAATGCAAGCTCTTTAGTCCGCTGAGCATTGTTCCCTGAACTATTACATTACAGAATTTGATTCTTCAATGACAAAATGTGGACACAGGTGATTTTCCAATGCATAAAGATGTAGTAGAGATTCTCAAACATTATGAAACCTTTTCAACATCATCACCAGGACACCATTTAATTTCATAAAGCAGTGTCATTCAGGCAAATAGACAACAGCTCTGACTAAAAGCCAGGGGGCTTCCTACTGGGGAATATTGACTGGAATATGAACAGATGTACTTGCTGTGGTTGTCGAGGAAGAAGAACCATTAGAGGGAAGGAAAGTCAGTTCCATGACGTATTCCACTATAGATTTCAGAAAGAACAAACCACCTGCTTGCTGGTCACCATTAATAAGTCTTCCCACTTGACTGACAAGGATGGGATTCGAACCCATGCGTGCAGAGCACAATGGATTAGCAGTCCATCGCCTGGACTATCACTATGCAGAATTTGATCCTCAATCAAAAAATCTCTACACAAGCAAATATCCAGTGCATAAAGATGTAGCAGCGATGCTCAAATGTCATGAAACATTTTCAACATAATCACCATGACAAAGTTTCATTTCAAAAAGCAGTGTTTCTCACTAAAAGAAATAATGGCTCTGACTAAAACCCAGAGGCCCGCAAACTGGGGAATATTGACTGGAAAATGAAAATCTGTTCTTGCTGTGATTTTCCAGCAAGAAAGCATTTCTTAAGAAAGAAAGTAACTTACTCCACAAGAGATTTTAGTGGGAATAAACCATGCTTTTTCAGGCAAATTTGTCACCATCAGCTATGTGACATAAACGACGAGGATGGGATTCAAACCCACGCGTGCAGAACACAATGGATTAGCAGTCCATCGCCTTAACCACTCCGCCACCTCATCATGCAAAAACAGTACAAATGTTGCCTGCGGCTGCAGTCTTTATTTCAGACTTGGGAAAAAATGGAATTGCGTGACTTAAATCTGTTCGACAAGCAAAAATACACCCAGTAAAGAGAATTTCTGATTGAAATATTGGTTGTCTCTTCTCCATGACTTTATAAATATAATGCCACATCCAATCTGTGCACCCGAGACCTTGACAGATGTACTTGCTGTGGTTGTCGAGGAAGAAGAACCATTAGAGGGAAGAAAAGTCAGTTCCATGACGTATTCCACTATAGATTCCAGAAAGAACAAACCACCTGCTTGCTGGTCACCATTAATAAGTCTTCCCACTTGACCGACGAGGATGGGATTCGAACCCACGCGTGCAGAGCACAATGGATTAGCAGTCCATCGCCTTAACCTCTCGGCCACCTCGTCAAGCAAAACTTCTCAATATGGTGCACGTGGCTGCACGATTTACTGTACACTTGGGGGAGTGATAAATTCGATAGTGTGACTTCAATCAGTACAACAAGCAGTAGTGAAAGCAGTGGGGAGAATTTCAGATGGAAATATTGGTTGTCACTTCTCCATATCTTTATTAAAATCACGCAACATGCAATCAGTGCTCCAGAGATGTTGATTCAAAAGTTGTTGGCCCATTGCTTTACATATCTGCAAGTGTTATTCTGCTGAGCATTGTTCTCTGGACTATCACTATGCAGAATTTGATCCTCAATCAAAAAATCTCTACACAAGCAAATATCCAATGCATAAAGATGAAGCAGCGATGCTCAAATGTCATGAAACATTTTCAACATAATCACCATGACAAAGTTTCATTTCAAAAAGCAGTGTTTCTCACAAAAAGAAATAATGGCTCTGACTAAAACCAACAGGCCCTCAAACTGGGGAATATTGACTGGAAAATGAAAATCTGTTCTTGCTGTGATTTTCCAGCAAGAAAGCATTTCTAAAGAAAGAAAGTAATCTACCTGACTGACTCCACAAGAGATTTTAGTGGGAATAAACCATGCTTTGACAGGCAAATTTGTCACCATCAGCTATGTGACATAAACGACGAGGTTGGGATTCAAACCCACGCGTGCAGAGCACAATGGATTAGCAGTCCATCGCCTTAACCACTCCGCCACCTCATCATGCAAAAACAGTACAAATGTTGCCTGCGGCTGCAGTCTTTATTTCAGACTTGGGAAAAAATGGAATTGCGTGACTTCAATCTGTTCGACAAGCAAAAATACACCCAGTAAAGAGAATTTCTGATTGAAATATTGGTTGTCTCTTCTCCATGACTTTATAAATATAATGCCACATCCAATCTGTGCACCCGAGACCTTGATTCAAGAGTTGCGAGTGCATTACTTACAAATGCAAGCTCTTTAGTCCGCTGAGCATTGTTCCCTGAACTATTACATTACAGAATTTGATTCTTCAATGACAAAATGTGGACACAGGTGATTTTCCAATGCATAAAGATGTAGTAGAGATTCTCAAACATTATGAAACCTTTTCAACATCATCACCAGGACACCATTTAATTTCATAAAGCAGTGTCATTCAGGCAAATAGACAACAGCTCTGACTAAAAGCCAGGGGGCTTCCTACTGGGGAATATTGACTGGAATATGAACAGATGTACTTGCTGTGGTTGTCGAGGAAGAAGAACCATTAGAGGGAAGGAAAGTCAGTTCCATGACGTATTCCACTATAGATTTCAGAAAGAACAAACCACCTGCTTGCTGGTCACCATTAATAAGTCTTCCCACTTGACTGACAAGGATGGGATTCGAACCCATGCGTGCAGAGCACAATGGATTAGCAGTCCATCGCCTGGACTATCACTATGCAGAATTTGATCCTCAATCAAAAAATCTCTACACAAGCAAATATCCAGTGCATAAAGATGTAGCAGCGATGCTCAAATGTCATGAAACATTTTCAACATAATCACCATGACAAAGTTTCATTTCAAAAAGCAGTGTTTCTCACAAAAAGAAATAATGGCTCTGACTAAAACCCACAGGCCCTCAAACTGGGGAATATTGACTGGAAAATGAAAATCTGTTCTTGCTGTGATTTTCCAGCAAGAAAGCATTTCTAAAGAAAGAAAGTAATCTACCTGACTGACTCCACAAGAGATTTTAGTGGGAATAAACCATGCTTTTACAGGGAAATTTGTCACCATCAGCTATGTGACATAAACGACAAGGATGGGATTCAAACCTACACGTGCAGAGCACAATGGATTAGCAGTCCATCGCCTTAACCACTCCGCCACCTCATCATGCAAAAACAGTACAAATGTTGCCTGCGGCTGCAGTCTTTATTTCAGACTTGGGGAAAAAATGGAATTGCGTGACTTCAATCTGTTCGACAAGCAAAAATACACCCAGTAAAGAGAATTTCTGATTGAAATATTGTTTGTCTCTTCTCCATGACTTTATAAATATAATGCCACATCCAATCTGTGCACCCGAGACCTTGATTCAAGAGTTGCGAGTGCATTACTTACAAATGCAAGCTCTTTAGTCCGCTGAGCATTGTTCCCTGAACTATTACATTACAGAATTTGATTCATCAATGACAAAATGTGGACACAGGTGATTTTCCAATGCATAAAGATGTAGTAGAGATTCTCAAACATTATGAAACCTTTTCAACATCATCACCAGGATACCATTTAATTTCATAAAGCAGTGTCATTCAGACTAATAGACAACAGCTCTGACTAAAAGCCAGGGGGCTTCCTACTGGGGAATATTGACTGGAATATGAACAGATGTACTTGCTGTGGTTGTCGAGGAAGAAGAACCATTAGAGGGAAGGAAAGTCAGTTCCATGACGTATTCCACTATAGATTCCAGAAACAACAAACCACCTGCTTGCTGGTCACCATTAATAAGTCTTCCCACTTGACCGACGAGGATGGGATTCGAACCCACGCGTGCAGAGCACAATGGATTAGCAGTCCATCGCCTTAACCTCTCGGCCACCTCGTCAAGCAAAACTTCTCAATATGGTGCACGTGGCTGCACGATTTACTGTACACTTGGGGGAGTGATAAATTCGATAGTGTGACTTCAATCAGTACAACAAGCAGTAGTGAAAGCAGTGGGGAGAATTTCAGATGGAAATACTGGTTGTCTCTTCTCCATATCTTTATTAAAATCAAGCCACATGCAATCAGTGCTCCAGAGATGTTGATTCAAAAGTTGCTGGCCCATTGCTTTACATATCTGCAAGTGTTATTCTGCTGAGCATTGTTCTCTGGACTATCACTATGCAGAATTTGATCCTCAATCAAAAAATCTCTACACAAGCAAATATCCAATGCATAAAGATGAAGCAGCGATGCTCAAATGTCATGAAACATTTTCAACATAATCACCATGACAAAGTTTCATTTCAAAAAGCAGTGTTTCTCACAAAAAGAAATAATGGCTCTGACTAAAACCCACAGGCCCACAAACTGGGGAATATTGACTGGAAAATGAAAATCTGTTCTTGCTGTGATTTTCCAGCAAGAAAGCATTTCTAAAGAAAGAAAGTAATCTACCTGACTGACTCCACAAGAGATTTTAGTGGGAATAAACCATGCTTTGACAGGCAAATTTGTCACCATCAGCTATGTGACATAAACGACGAGGATGGGATTCAAACCCACGCGTGCAGAGCACAATGAATTAGCAGTCCATCGCCTTAACCACTCCGCCACCTCATCATGCAAAAACAGTACAAATGTTGCCTGCGGCTGCAGTCTTTATTTCAGACTTGGGAAAAAATGGAATTGCGTGACTTCAATCTGTTCGACAAGCAAAAATACACCCAGTAAAGAGAATTTCTGATTGAAATATTGGTTGTCTCTTCTCCATGACTTTATAAATATAATGCCACATCCAATCTGTGCACCCGAGACCTTGATTCAAGAGTTGCGAGTGCATTACTTACAAATGCAAGCTCTTTAGTCCGCTGAGCATTGTTCCCTGAACTATTACATTACAGAATTTGATTCATCAATGACAAAATGTGGACACAGGTGATTTTCCAATGCATAAAGATGTAGTAGAGATTCTCAAACATTATGAAACCTTTTCAACATCATCACCAGGACACCATTTAATTTCATAAAGCAGTGTCATTCAGACTAATAGACAACAGCTCTGACTAAAAGCCAGGGGGCTTCCTACTGGGGAATATTGACTGGAATATGAACAGATGTACTTGCTGTGGTTGTCGAGGAAGAAGAACCATTAGAGGGAAGGAAAGTCAGTTCCATGACGTATTCCACTATAGATTCCAGAAACAACAAACCACCTGCTTGCTGGTCACCATTAATAAGTCTTCCCACTTGACCGACGAGGATGGGATTCGAACCCACGCGTGCAGAGCACAATGGATTAGCAGTCCATCGCCTTAACCACTCGGCCACCTCGTCATGCAAAAACAGTACAAATGTTGCCTGCGGCTGCAGTCTTTATTTCAGACTTGGGAAAAAATGGAATTGCGTGACTTCAATCTGTTCGACAAGCAAAAATACACCCAGTAAAGAGAATTTCTGATTGAAATATTGGTTGTCTCTTCTCCATGACTTTATAAATATTCGGATTCGAACCCATGCGTGCAGAGCACAATGGATTAGCAGTCCATCGCCTGGACTATCACTATGCAGAATTTGATCCTCAATCAAAAAATCCTCATTTGATCCTCAATCAAAAAAATGGACTATCACTATGCAGAATTTGATCCTCAATCAAAAAATCTCTACACAAGCAAATATCCAGTGCATAAAGATGTAGCAGCTATGCTCAAATGTCATGAAACATTTTCAACATAATCACCATGATAAAGTTTCATTTCAAAAAGCAGTGTTTCTCACAAAAAGAAATAATGGCTCTGACTAAAACCCACAGGCCCGCAAACTGGGGAATATTGACTGGAAAATGAAAATCTGTTCTTGCTGTGATTTTCCAGCAAGAAAGCATTTCTTAAGAAAGAAAGTAACTTACTCCACAAGAGATTATAGTGGGAATAAACCATGCTTTTTCAGGCAAATTTGTCACCATCAGCTATGTGACATAAACGACGAGGATGGGATTCGAACCCACGCGTGCAGAGCACAATGGATTAGCAGTCCATCGCCTTAACCACTCGGCCACCTCGTCATGCAAAAACAGTACAAATGTTGCCTGCGGCTGCAATCTTTATTTCAGACTTGGGAAAAAATGGAATTGCGTGACTTCAATCTGTTCGACAAGCAAAAATACACCCAGTAAAGAGAATTTCTGATTGAAATATTGGTTGTCTCTTCTCCATGACTTTATAAATATTCAATTCGAACCCATGCGTGCAGAGCACAATGGATTAGCAGGCCAATCGTCTGGACTATCACTATGCAGAATTTGATCCTCAATCAAAAAATCCTCATTTGATCCTCAATTAAAAAAATGGACTATCACTATGCAGAATTTGATCCTCAATCAAAAAATCTCTACACAAGCAAATATCCAGTGAATAAAAATGTAGCAGCGATGCTCAAATGTCATGAAACATTTTCAACATAATCACCATGACAAAGTTTCATTTCAAAAAGCAGTGTTTCTCACAAAAAGAAATAATGGCTCTGACTAAAACCCACAGGCCCGCAAACTGGGGAATATTGACTGGAAAATGAAAATCTGTTCTTGCTGTGATTTTCCAGCAAGAAAGCATTTCTTAAGAAAGAAAGTAACTGACTCCACAAGAGATTTTAGTGGGAATAAACCATGCTTTTTCAGGCAAATTTGTCACCATCAGCTATGTGACATAAACGACGAGGATGGGATTCGTACCCACGCGTGCAGAGCACAATGGATTAGCAGTCCATCGCCTTAACCACTCGACCACCTCGTCATGCAAAAACAGAAGAAATGTTGCCTGCGGCTGCAGTCTTTATTTCAGACTTGGGAAAAAATGGTATTGCGTGACTTCAATCTGTTCGACAAGCAAAAATACACCCAGTAAAGAGAATTTCTGATTGAAATATTGGTTGTCTCTTCTCCATGACTTTATAAATATAATGCCACATCCAATCTGTGCACCCGAGACCTTGATTCAAGAGTTGCGAGTGCATTACTTACAAATGCAAGCTCTTTAGTCCGCTGAGCATTGTTCCCTGAACTATTACATTACAGAATTTGATTCTTCAATGACAAGATGTGGACACAGGTGATTTTCCAATGCATAAAGATGTAGTAGAGATTCTCAAACATTATGAAACCTTTTCAACATCATCACCAGGACACCATTTAATTTCATAAAGCAGTGTCATTCAGGCAAATAGACAACAGCTCTGACTAAAAGCCAGGGGGCTTCCTACTGGGGAATATTGACTGGAATATGAACAGATGTACTTGCTGTGGTTGTCGAGGAAGAAGAACCATTAGAGGGAAGGAAAGTCAGTTCCATGACGTATTCCACTATAGATTTCAGAAAGAACAAACCACCTGCTTGCTGGTCACCATTAATAAGTCTTCCCACTTGACTGACAAGGATGGGATTCGAACCCATGCGTGCAGAGCACAATGGATTAGCAGTCCATCGCCTGGACTATCACTATGCAGAATTTGATCCTCAATCAAAAAATCTCTACACAAGCAAATATCCAGTGCATAAAGATGAAGCAGCGATGCTCAAATGTCATGAAACATTTTCAACATAATCACCATGACAAAGTTTCATTTCAAAGAGCAGTGTTTCTCACAAAAAGAAATAATGGCTCTGACTAAAACCCAGAGGCCCGCAAACTGGGGAATATTGACTGGAAAATGAAAATCTGTTCTTGCTGTGATTTTCCAGCAAGAAAGCATTTCTTAAGAAAGAAAGTAACTTACTCCACAAGAGATTTTAGTGGGAATAAACCATGCTTTGACAGGCAAATTTGTCACCATCAGCTATGTGACATAAACGACGAGGATGGGATTCGAACCCACGCGTGCAGAGCACAATGGATTAGCAGTCCATCGCCTTAACCACTCGGCCACCTCGTCATGTAAAAACAGTACAAATGTTGCCTGCGGCTGCAGTCTTTATTTCAGACTTGGGAAAAAATGGAATTGCGTGACTTCAATCTGTTCGACAAGCAAAAATACACCCAGTAAAGAGAATTTCTGATTGAAATATTGGTTGTCTCTTCTCCATGACTTTATAAATATAATGCCACATCCAATCTGTGCACCCGAGACCTTGATTCAAGAGTTGCGAGTGCATTACTTACAAATGCAAGCTCTTTAGTCCGCTGAGCATTGTTCCCTGAACTATTACATTACAGAATTTGATTCTTCAATGACAAAATGTGGACACAGGTGATTTTCCAATGCATAAAGATGTAGTAGAGATTCTCAAACATTATGAAACCTTTTCAACATCATCACCAGGACACCATTTAATTTCATAAAGCAGTGTCATTCAGACTAATAGACAACAGCTCTGACTAAAAGCCAGGGGGCTTCCTACTGGGGAATATTGACTGGAATATGAACAGATGTACTTGCTGTGGTTGTCGAGGAAGAAGAACCATTAGAGGGAAGGAAAGTCAGTTCCATGACGTATTCCACTGTAGATTCCAGAAACAACAAACCACCTGCTTGCTGGTCACCATTAATAAGTCTTCCCACTTGACCGACGAGGATGGGATTCGAACCCACGCGTGCAGAGCACAATGGATTAGCAGTCCATCGCCTTAACCTCTCGGCCACCTCGTCAAGCAAAACTTCTCAATATGGTGCACGTGGCTGCACGATTTACTGTACACTTGGGGGAGTGAGAAATTCGATAGTGTGACTTCAATCACTACAACAAGCAGTAGTGAAAGCAGTGGGGAGAATTTTAGATGGAAATATTGGTTGTCTCTTCTCCATATCTTTATTAAAATCACGCCACATGCAATCAGTGCTCCAGAGATGTTGATTCAAAAGTTGTTGGCCCATTGCTTTACATATCTGCAAGTGTTATTCTGCTGAGCATTGTTCTCTGGACTATCACTATGCAGAATTTGATCCTCAATCAAAAAATCTCTACACAAGCAAATATCCAATGCATAAAGATGAAGCAGCGATGCTCAAATGTCATGAAACATTTTCAACATAATCACCATGACAAAGTTTCATTTCAAAAAGCAGTGTTTCTCACAAAAAGAAATAATGGCTCTGACTAAAACCCAGAGGCCCGCAAACTGGGGAATATTGACTGGAAAATGAAAATCTGTTCTTGCTGTGATTTTCCAGCAAGAAAGCATTTCTTAAGAAAGAAAGTAACTGACTCCACAAGAGATTTTAGTGGGAATAAACCATGCTTTTTCAGGCAAATTTGTCACCATCAGCTATGTGACATAAACGACGAGGATGGGATTCGAACCCACGCGTGCAGAGCACAATGGATTAGCAGTCCATCGCCTTAACCACTCGGCCACCTCGTCATGCAAAAACAGTACAAATGTTGCCTGCGGCTGCAGTCTTTATTTCAGACTTGGGAAAAAATGGTATTGCGTGACTTCAATCTGTTCGACAAGCAAAAATACACTCAGTTAAGAGAATTTCTGATTGAAATATTGGTTGTCTCTTCTCCATGACTTTATAAATATAATGCCACATCCAATCTGTGCACCCGAGACCTTGATTCAAGAGTTGCGAGTGCATTACTTAGAAATGCAAGCTCTTTAGTCCGTTGAGCATTGTTCCCTGAACTATTACATTACAGAATTTGATTCTTCAATGACAAAATGTGGACACAGGTGATTTTCCAATGCATAAAGATGTAGTAGAGATTCTCAAACATTATGAAACCTTTTCAACATCATCACCAGGACACCATTTAATTTCATAAAGCAGTGTCATTCAGACTAATAGACAACAGCTCTGACTAAAAGCCAAGGGGCTTCCAACTGGGGAATATTGACTGGAATATGAACAGATGTACTTGCTGTGGTTGTCGAGGAAGAAGAACCATTAGAGGGAAGAAAAGTCGGTTCCATGACGTATTCCACTATAGATTCCAGAAAGAACAAACCACCTGCTTGCTGGTCACCATTAATAAGTCTTCCCACTTGACCGACGAGGATGGGATTCGAACCCACGCGTGCAGAGCACAATGGATTAGCAGTCCATCGCCTTAACCTCTCGGCCACCTCGTCAAGCAAAACTTCTCACTATGGTGCACGTGGCTGCACGATTTACTGTACACTTGGGGGAGTGATAAATTCGATAGTGTGACTTCAATCAGTACAACAAGCAGTAGTGAAAGCAGTGGGGAGAATTTCAGATGGAAATATTGGTTGTCTCTTCTCCATATCTTTATTAAAATCACGCCACATGCAATCAGTGCTCCAGAGATGTTGATTCAAAAGTTGTTGGCCCATTGCTTTACATATCTGCAAGTGTTATTCTGCTGAGCATTGTTCTCTGGACTATCACTATGCAGAATTTGATCCTCAATCAAAAAATCTTTACACAAGCAAATATCCAATGCATAAAGATGAAGCAGCGATGCTCAAATGTCATGAAACATTTTCAACATAATCACCATGACAAAGTTTCATTTCAAAAAGCAGTGTTTCTCACAAAAAGAAATAATGGCTCTGACTAAAACCCACAGGCCCTCAAACTGGGGAATATTGACTGGAAAATGAAAATCTGTTCTTGCTGTGATTTTCCAGCAAGAAAGCATTTCTTAAGAAAGAAAGTAACTTACTCCACAAGAGATTTTAGTGGGAATAAACCATGCTTTGACAGGCAAATTTGTCACCATCAGCTATGTGACATAAACGACAAGGATGGGATTCAAACCCACGCGTGCAGAGCACAATGGATTAGCAGTCCATCGCCTTAACCACTCCGCCACCTCATCATGCAAAAACAGTACAAATGTTGCCTGCGGCTGCAGTCTTTATTTCAGACTTGGGAAAAAATGGAATTGCGTGACTTCAATCTGTTCGACAAGCAAAAATACACCCAGTAAAGAGAATTTCTGATTGAAATATTGGTTGTCTCTTCTCCATGACTTTATAAATATAATGCCACATCCAATCTGTGCACCCGAGACCTTGATTCAAGAGTTGCGAGTGCATTACTTACAAATGCAAGCTCTTTAGTCCGCTGAGCATTGTTCCCTGAACTATTACATTACAGAATTTGATTCATCAATGACAAAATGTGGACACAGGTGATTTTCCAATGCATAAAGATGTAGTAGAGATTCTCAAACATTATGAAACCTTTTCAACATCATCACCAGGACACCATTTAATTTCATAAAGCAGTGTCATTCAGACTAATAGACAACAGCTCTGACTAAAAGCCAGGGGGCTTCCTACTGGGGAATATTGACTGGAATATGAACAGATGTACTTGCTGTGGTTGTCGAGGAAGAAGAACCATTAGAGGGAAGGAAAGTCAGTTCCATGACGTATTCCACTATAGATTCCAGAAACAACAAACCACCTGCTTGCTGGTCACCATTAATAAGTCTTCCCACTTGACCGACGAGGATGGGATTCGAACCCACGCGTGCAGAGCACAATGGATTAGCAGTCCATCGCCTTAACCTCTCGGCCACCTCGTCAAGCAAAACTTCTCAATATGGTGCACGTGGCTGCACGATTTACTGTACACTTGGGGGAGTGATAAATTCGATAGTGTGACTTCAATCAGTACAACAAGCAGTAGTGAAAGCAGTGGGGAGAATTTCAGATGGAAATACTGGTTGTCTCTTCTCCATATCTTTATTAAAATCAAGCCACATGCAATCAGTGCTCCAGAGATGTTGATTCAAAAGTTGTTGGCCCATTGCTTTACATATCTGCAAGTGTTATTCTGCTGAGCATTGTTCTCTGGACTATCACTATGCAGAATTTGATCCTCAATCAAAAAATCTCTACACAAGCAAATATCCAATGCATAAAGATGAAGCAGCGATGCTCAAATGTCATGAAACATTTTCAACATAATCACCATGACAAAGTTTCATTTCAAAAAGCAGTGTTTCTCACAAAAAGAAATAATGGCTCTGACTAAAACCCACAGGCCCTCAAACTGGGGAATATTGACTGGAAAATGAAAATCTGTTCTTGCTGTGATTTTCCAGCAAGAAAGCATTTCTAAAGAAAGAAAGTAATCTACCTGACTGACTCCACAAGAGATTTTAGTGGGAATAAACCATGCTTTGACAGGCAAATTTGTCACCATCAGCTATGTGACATAAACGACGAGGATGGGATTCAAACCCACGCGTGCAGAGCACAATGGATTAGCAGTCCATCGCCTTAACCACTCCGCCACCTCATCATGCAAAAACAGTACAAATGTTGCCTGCAGCTGCAGTCTTTATTTCAGACTTGGGAAAAAATGGAATTGCGTGACTTCAATCTGTTCGACAAGCAAAAATACACCCAGTAAAGAGAATTTCTGATTGAAATATTGGTTGTCTCTTCTCCATGACTTTATAAATATAATGCCACATCCAATCTGTGCACCCGAGACCTTGATTCAAGAGTTGCGAGTGCATTACTTACAAATGCAAGCTCTTTAGTCCGCTGAGCATTGTTCCCTGAACTATTACATTACAGAATTTGATTCATCAATGACAAAATGTGGACACAGGTGATTTTCCAATGCATAAAGATGTAGTAGAGATTCTCAAACATTATGAAACCTTTTCAACATGATCACCAGGACACCATTTAATTTCATAAAGCAGTGTCATTCAGACTAATAGACAACAGCTCTGACTAAAAGCCAGGGGGCTTCCTACTGGGGAATATTGACTGGAATATGAACAGATGTACTTGCTGTGGTTGTCGAGGAAGAAGAACCATTAGAGGGAAGGAAAGTCAGTTCCATAACGTATTCCACTATAGATTCCAGAAACAACAAACCACCTGCTTGCTGGTCACCATTAATAAGTCTTCCCACTTGACCGACGAGGATGGGATTCGAACCCACGCGTGCAGAGCACAATGGATTAGCAGTCCATCGCCTTAACCACTCGGCCACCTCGTCATGCAAAAACAGTACAAATGTTGCCTGCGGCTGCAGTCTTTATTTCAGACTTGGGAAAAAATGGAATTGCGTGACTTCAATCTGTTCGACAAGCAAAAATACACCCAGTAAAGAGAATTTCTGATTGAAATATTGGTTGTCTCTTCTCCATGACTTTATAAATATTCGGATTCGAACCCATGCGTGCAGAGCACAATGGATTAGCAGTCCATCGCCTGGACTATCACTATGCAGAATTTGATCCTCAATCAAAAAATCCTCATTTGATCCTCAATCAAAAAAATGGACTATCACTATGCAGAATTTGATCCTCAATCAAAAAATCTCTACACAAGCAAATATCCAGTGCATAAAGATGTAGCAGCGATGCTCAAATGTCATGAAACATTTTCAACATAATCACCATGATAAAGTTTCATTTCAAAAAGCAGTGTTTCTCACAAAAAGAAATAATGGCTCTGACTAAAACCCAGAGGCCCGCAAACTGGGGAATATTGACTGGAAAATGAAAATCTGTTCTTGCTGTGATTTTCCAGCAAGAAAGCATTTCTTAAGAAAGAAAGTAACTTACTCCACAAGAGATTTTAGTGGGAATAAACCATGCTTTGACAGGCAAATTTGTCACCATCAGCTATGTGACATAAACGACGAGGATGGGATTCAAACCCACGCGTGCAGAGCACAATGGATTAGCAGTCCATCGCCTTAACCACTCCGCCACCTCATCATGCAAAAACAGTACAAATGTTGCCTGCGGCTGCAGTCTTTATTTCAGACTTGGGAAAAAATGGAATTGCGTGACTTCAATCTGTTCGACAAGCAAAAATACACCCAGTAAAGAGAATTTCTGATTGAAATATTGGTTGTCTCTTCTCCATGACTTTATAAATATAATGCCACATCCAATCTGTGCACCCGAGACCTTGATTCAAGAGTTGCGAGTGCATTACTTACAAATGCAAGCTCTTTAGTCTGCTGAGCATTGTTCCCTGAACTATTACATTACAGAATTTGATTCATCAATGACAAAATGTGGACACAGGTGATTTTCCAATGCATAAAGATGTAGTAGAGATTCTCAAACATTATGAAACCTTTTCAACATCATCACCAGGACACCATTTAATTTCAGAAAGCAGTGTCATTCAGACTAATAGACAACAGCTCTGACTAAAAGCCAGGGGGCTTCCTACTGGGGAATATTGACTGGAATATGAACAGATGTACTTGCTGTGGTTGTCGAGGAAGAAGAACCATTAGAGGGAAGGAAAGTCAGTTCCATGACGTATTCCACTATAGATTCCAGAAAGAACAAACCACCTGCTTGCTGGTCACCATTAATAAGTCTTCCCACTTGACCGACGAGGATGGGATTCGAACCCACGCGTGCAGAGCACAATGGATTAGCAGTCCATCGCCTTAACCTCTCGGCCACCTCGTCAAGCAAAACTTCTCAATATGGTGCACGTGGCTGCACGATTTACTGTACACTTGGGGGAGTGATAAATTCGATAGTGTGACTTCAATCAGTACAACAAGCAGTAGTGAAAGCAGTGGGGAGAATTTCAGATGGAAATACTGGTTGTCTCTTCTCCATATCTTTATTAAAATCAAGCCACATGCAATCAGTGCTCCAGAGATGTTGATTCAAAAGTTGCTGGCCCATTGCTTTACATATCTGCAAGTGTTATTCTGCTGAGCATTGTTCTCTGGACTATCACTATGCAGAATTTGATCCTCAATCAAAAAATCTCTACACAAGCAAATATCCAATGCATAAAGATGAAGCAGCGATGCTCAAATGTCATGAAACATTTTCAACATAATCACCATGACAAAGTTTCATTTCAAAAAGCAGTGTTTCTCACAAAAAGAAATAATGGCTCTGACTAAAACCCACAGGCCCACAAACTGGGGAATATTGACTGGAAAATGAAAATCTGTTCTTGCTGTGATTTTCCAGCAAGAAAGCATTTCTAAAGAAAGAAAGTAATCTACCTGACTGACTCCACAAGAGATTTTAGTGGGAATAAACCATGCTTTGACAGGCAAATTTGTCACCATCAGCTATGTGACATAAACGACGAGGATGGGATTCAAACCCACGCGTGCAGAGCACAATGGATTAGCAGTCCATCGCCTTAACCACTCCGCCACCTCATCATGCAAAAACAGTACAAATGTTGCCTGCGGCTGCAGTCTTTATTTCAGACTTGGGAAAAAATGGAATTGCGTGACTTCAATCTGTTCGACAAGCAAAAATACACCCAGTAAAGAGAATTTCTGATTGAAATATTGGTTGTCTCTTCTCCATGACTTTATAAATATAATGCCACATCCAATCTGTGCACCCGAGACCTTGATTCAAGAGTTGCGAGTGCATTACTTACAAATGCAAGCTCTTTAGTCCGCTGAGCATTGTTCCCTGAACTATTACATTACAGAATTTGATTCATCAATGACAAAATGTGGACACAGGTGATTTTCCAATGCATAAAGATGTAGTAGAGATTCTCAAACATTATGAAACCTTTTCAACATCATCACCAGGACACCATTTAATTTCATAAAGCAGTGTCATTCAGACTAATAGACAACAGCTCTGACTAAAAGCCAGGGGGCTTCCTACTGGGGAATATTGACTGGAATATGAACAGATGTACTTGCTGTGGTTGTCGAGGAAGAAGAACCATTAGAGGGAAGGAAAGTCAGTTCCATGACGTATTCCACTATAGATTCCAGAAACAACAAACCACCTGCTTGCTGGTCACCATTAATAAGTCTTCCCACTTGACCGACGAGGATGGGATTCGAACCCACGCGTGCAGAGCACAATGGATTAGCAGTCCATCGCCTTAACCACTCGGCCACCTCGTCATGCAAAAACAGTACAAATGTTGCCTGCGGCTGCAGTCTTTATTTCAGACTTGGGAAAAAATGGAATTGCGTGACTTCAATCTGTTCGACAAGCAAAAATACACCCAGTAAAGAGAATTTCTGATTGAAATATTGGTTGTCTCTTCTCCATGACTTTATAAATATTCGGATTCGAACCCATGCGTGCAGAGCACAATGGATTAGCAGTCCATCGCCTGGACTATCACTATGCAGAATTTGATCCTCAATCAAAAAATCCTCATTTGATCCTCAATCAAAAAAATGGACTATCACTATGCAGAATTTGATCCTCAATCAAAAAATCTCTACACAAGCAAATATCCAGTGCATAAAGATGTAGCAGCGATGCTCAAATGTCATGAAACATTTTCAACATAATCACCATGATAAAGTTTCATTTCAAAAAGCAGTGTTTCTCACAAAAAGAAATAATGGCTCTGACTAAAACCCACAGGCCCGCAAACTGGGGAATATTGACTGGAAAATGAAAATCTGTTCTTGCTGTGATTTTCCAGCAAGAAAGCATTTCTTAAGAAAGAAAGTAACTTACTCCACAAGAGATTATAGTGGGAATAAACCATGCTTTTTCAGGCAAATTTGTCACCATCAGCTATGTGACATAAACGACGAGGATGGGATTCAAACCCACGCGTGCAGAGCACAATGGATTAGCAGTCCATCGCCTTAACCACTCGGCCACCTCGTCATGCAAAAACAGTACAAATGTTGCCTGCGGCTGCAATCTTTATTTCAGACTTGGGAAAAAATGGAATTGCGTGACTTCAATCTGTTCGACAAGCAAAAATACACCCAGTAAAGAGAATTTCTGATTGAAATATTGGTTGTCTCTTCTCCATGACTTTATAAATATTCAATTCGAACCCATGCGTGCAGAGCACAATGGATTAGCAGGCCAATCGTCTGGACTATCACTATGCAGAATTTGATCCTCAATCAAAAAATCCTCATTTGATCCTCAATTAAAAAAATGGACTATCACTATGCAGAATTTGATCCTCAATCAAAAAATCTCTACACAAGCAAATATCCAGTGAATAAAAATGTAGCAGCGATGCTCAAATGTCATGAAACATTTTCAACATAATCACCATGACAAAGTTTCATTTCAAAAAGCAGTGTTTCTCACAAAAAGAAATAATGGCTCTGACTAAAACCCACAGGCCCGCAAACTGGGGAATATTGACTGGAAAATGAAAATCTGTTCTTGCTGTGATTTTCCAGCAAGAAAGCATTTCTTAAGAAAGAAAGTAACTGACTCCACAAGAGATTTTAGTGGGAATAAACCATGCTTTTTCAGGCAAATTTGTCACCATCAGCTATGTGACATAAACGACGAGGATGGGATTCGAACCCACGCGTGCAGAGCACAATGGATTAGCAGTCCATCGCCTTAACCACTCGACCACCTCGTCATGCAAAAACAGAAGAAATGTTGCCTGCGGCTGCAGTCTTTATTTCAGACTTGGGAAAAAATGGTATTGCGTGACTTCAATCTGTTCGACAAGCAAAAATACACCCAGTAAAGAGAATTTCTGATTGAAATATTGGTTGTCTCTTCTCCATGACTTTATAAATATAATGCCACATCCAATCTGTGCACCCGAGACCTTGATTCAAGAGTTGCGAGTGCATTACTTACAAATGCAAGCTCTTTAGTCCGCTGAGCATTGTTCCCTGAACTATTACATTACAGAATTTGATTCTTCAATGACAAGATGTGGACACAGGTGATTTTCCAATGCATAAAGATGTAGTAGAGATTCTCAAACATTATGAAACCTTTTCAACATCATCACCAGGACACCATTTAATTTCATAAAGCAGTGTCATTCAGGCAAATAGACAACAGCTCTGACTAAAAGCCAGGGGGCTTCCTACTGGGGAATATTGACTGGAATATGAACAGATGTACTTGCTGTGGTTGTCGAGGAAGAAGAACCATTAGAGGGAAGGAAAGTCAGTTCCATGACGTATTCCACTATAGATTTCAGAAAGAACAAACCACCTGCTTGCTGGTCACCATTAATAAGTCTTCCCACTTGACTGACAAGGATGGGATTCGAACCCATGCGTGCAGAGCACAATGGATTAGCAGTCCATCGCCTGGACTATCACTATGCAGAATTTGATCCTCAATCAAAAAATCTCTACACAAGCAAATATCCAGTGCATAAAGATGAAGCAGCGATGCTCAAATGTCATGAAACATTTTCAACATAATCACCATGACAAAGTTTCATTTCAAAGAGCAGTGTTTCTCACAAAAAGAAATAATGGCTCTGACTAAAACCCAGAGGCCCGCAAACTGGGGAATATTGACTGGAAAATGAAAATCTGTTCTTGCTGTGATTTTCCAGCAAGAAAGCATTTCTTAAGAAAGAAAGTAACTTACTCCACAAGAGATTTTAGTGGGAATAAACCATGCTTTGACAGGCAAATTTGTCACCATCAGCTATGTGACATAAACGACGAGGATGCGATTCGAACCCACGCGTGCAGAGCACAATGGATTAGCAGTCCATCGCCTTAACCACTCGGCCACCTCGTCATGTAAAAACAGTACAAATGTTGCCTGCGGCTGCAGTCTTTATTTCAGACTTGGGAAAAAATGGAATTGCGTGACTTCAATCTGTTCGACAAGCAAAAATACACCCAGTAAAGAGAATTTCTGATTGAAATATTGGTTGTCTCTTCTCCATGACTTTATAAATATAATGCCACATCCAATCTGTGCACCCGAGACCTTGATTCAAGAGTTGCGAGTGCATTACTTACAAATGCAAGCTCTTTAGTCCGCTGAGCATTGTTCCCTGAACTATTACATTACAGAATTTGATTCTTCAATGACAAAATGTGGACACAGGTGATTTTCCAATGCATAAAGATGTAGTAGAGATTCTCAAACATTATGAAACCTTTTCAACATCATCACCAGGACACCATTTAATTTCATAAAGCAGTGTCATTCAGACTAATAGACAACAGCTCTGACTAAAAGCCAGGGGGCTTCCTACTGGGGAATATTGACTGGAATATGAACAGATGTACTTGCTGTGGTTGTCGAGGAAGAAGAACCATTAGAGGGAAGGAAAGTCAGTTCCATGACGTATTCCACTGTAGATTCCAGAAACAACAAACCACCTGCTTGCTGGTCACCATTAATAAGTCTTCCCACTTGACCGACGAGGATGGGATTCGAACCCACGCGTGCAGAGCACAATGGATTAGCAGTCCATCGCCTTAACCTCTCGGCCACCTCGTCAAGCAAAACTTCTCAATATGGTGCACGTGGCTGCACGATTTACTGTACACTTGGGGGAGTGAGAAATTCGATAGTGTGACTTCAATCACTACAACAAGCAGTAGTGAAAGCAGTGGGGAGAATTTTAGATGGAAATATTGGTTGTCTCTTCTCCATATCTTTATTAAAATCACGCCACATGCAATCAGTGCTCCAGAGATGTTGATTCAAAAGTTGTTGGCCCATTGCTTTACATATCTGCAAGTGTTATTCTGCTGAGCATTGTTCTCTGGACTATCACTATGCAGAATTTGATCCTCAATCAAAAAATCTCTACACAAGCAAATATCCAATGCATAAAGATGAAGCAGCGATGCTCAAATGTCATGAAACATTTTCAACATAATCACCATGACAAAGTTTCATTTCAAAAAGCAGTGTTTCTCACAAAAAGAAATAATGGCTCTGACTAAAACCCAGAGGCCCGCAAACTGGGGAATATTGACTGGAAAATGAAAATCTGTTCTTGCTGTGATTTTCCAGCAAGAAAGCATTTCTTAAGAAAGAAAGTAACTGACTCCACAAGAGATTTTAGTGGGAATAAACCATGCTTTTTCAGGCAAATTTGTCACCATCAGCTATGTGACATAAACGACGAGGATGGGATTCGAACCCACGCGTGCAGAGCACAATGGATTAGCAGTCCATCGCCTTAACCACTCGGCCACCTCGTCATGCAAAAACAGTACAAATGTTGCCTGCGGCTGCAGTCTTTATTTCAGACTTGGGAAAAAATGGTATTGCGTGACTTCAATCTGTTCGACAAGCAAAAATACACTCAGTTAAGAGAATTTCTGATTGAAATATTGGTTGTCTCTTCTCCATGACTTTATAAATATAATGCCACATCCAATCTGTGCACCCGAGACCTTGATTCAAGAGTTGCGAGTGCATTACTTAGAAATGCAAGCTCTTTAGTCCGTTGAGCATTGTTCCCTGAACTATTACATTACAGAATTTGATTCTTCAATGACAAAATGTGGACACAGGTGATTTTCCAATGCATAAAGATGTAGTAGAGATTCTCAAACATTATGAAACCTTTTCAACATGATCACCAGGACACCATTTAATTTCATAAAGCAGTGTCATTCAGACTAATAGACAACAGCTCTGACTAAAAGCCAAGGGGCTTCCAACTGGGGAATATTGACTGGAATATGAACAGATGTACTTGCTGTGGTTGTCGAGGAAGAAGAACCATTAGAGGGAAGGAAAGTCAGTTCCATGACGTATTCCACTATAGATTCCAGAAAGAACAAACTACCTGCTTGCTGGTCACCATTAATAAGTCTTCCCACTTGACCGACGAGGATGGGATTCAAACCCACGCGTGCAGAGCACAATGGATTAGCAGTCCATCGCCTTAACCTCTCGGCCACCTCGTCAAGCAAAACTTCTCAATATGGTGCACGTGGCTGCACGATTTACTGTACACTTGGGGGAGTGATAAATTCGATAGTGTGACTTCAATCAGTACAACAAGCAGTAGTGAAAGCAGTGGGGAGAATTTCAGATGGAAATATTGGTTGTCTCTTCTCCATATCTTTATTAAAATCACGCCACATGCAATCAGTGCTCCAGAGATGTTGATTCAAAAGTTGTTGGCCCATTGCTTTACATATCTGCAAGTGTTATTCTGCTGAGCATTGTTCTCTGGACTATCACTATGCAGAATTTGATCCTCAATCAAAAAATCTCTACACAAGCAAATATCCAATGCATAAAGATGAAGCAGCGATGCTCAAATGTCATGAAACATTTTCAACATAATCACCATGACAAAGTTTCATTTCAAAAAGCAGTGTTTCTCACAAAAAGAAATAATGGCTCTGACTAAAACCCACAGGCCCTCAAACTGGGGAATATTGACTGGAAAATGAAAATCTGTTCTTGCTGTGATTTTCCAGCAAGAAAGCATTTCTAAAGAAAGAAAGTAATCTACCTGACTGACTCCACAAGAGATTTTAGTGGGAATAAACCATGCTTTTACAGGCAAATTTGTCACCATCAGCTATGTGACATAAACGACGAGGATGGGATTCAAACCCACGCGTGCAGAGCACAATGGATTAGCAGTCCATCGCCTTAACCACTCCGCCACCTCATCATGCAAAAACAGTACAAATGTTGCCTGCGGCTGCAGTCTTTATTTCAGACTTGGGAAAAAATGGAATTGCGTGACTTCAATCTGTTCGACAAGCAAAAATACACCCAGTAAAGAGAATTTCTGATTGAAATATTGGTTGTCTCTTCTCCATGACTTTATAAATATAATGCCACATGCAATCTGTGCACCCGAGACCTTGACAGATGTACTTGCTGTGGTTGTCGAGGAAGAAGAACCATTAGAGGGAAGAAAAGTCGGTTCCATGACGTATTCCACTATAGATTCCAGAAAGAACAAACCACCTGCTTGCTGGTCACCATTAATAAGTCTTCCCACTTGACCGACGAGGATGGGATTCGAACCCACGCGTGCAGAGCACAATGGATTAGCAGTCCATCGCCTTAACCTCTCGGCCACCTCGTCAAGCAAAACTTCTCACTATGGTGCACGTGGCTGCACGATTTACTGTACACTTGGGGGAGTGATAAATTCGATAGTGTGACTTCAATCAGTACAACAAGCAGTAGTGAAAGCAGTGGGGAGAATTTCAGATGGAAATATTGGTTGTCTCTTCTCCATATCTTTATTAAAATCACGCCACATGCAATCAGTGCTCCAGAGATGTTGATTCAAAAGTTGTTGGCCCATTGCTTTACATATCTGCAAGTGTTATTCTGCTGAGCATTGTTCTCTGGACTATCACTATGCAGAATTTGATCCTCAATCAAAAAATCTTTACACAAGCAAATATCCAATGCATAAAGATGAAGCAGCGATGCTCAAATGTCATGAAACATTTTCAACATAATCACCATGACAAAGTTTCATTTCAAAAAGCAGTGTTTCTCACAAAAAGAAATAATGGCTCTGACTAAAACCCACAGGCCCTCAAACTGGGGAATATTGACTGGAAAATGAAAATCTGTTCTTGCTGTGATTTTCCAGCAAGAAAGCATTTCTTAAGAAAGAAAGTAACTTACTCCACAAGAGATTTTAGTGGGAATAAACCATGCTTTGACAGGCAAATTTGTCACCATCAGCTATGTGACATAAACGACAAGGATGGGATTCAAACCCACGCGTGCAGAGCACAATGGATTAGCAGTCCATCGCCTTAACCACTCCGCCACCTCATCATGCAAAAACAGTACAAATGTTGCCTGCGGCTGCAGTCTTTATTTCAGACTTGGGAAAAAATGGAATTGCGTGACTTCAATCTGTTCGACAAGCAAAAATACACCCAGTAAAGAGAATTTCTGATTGAAATATTGGTTGTCTCTTCTCCATGACTTTATAAATATAATGCCACATCCAATCTGTGCACCCGAGACCTTGATTCAAGAGTTGCGAGTGCATTACTTACAAATGCAAGCTCTTTAGTCCGCTGAGCATTGTTCCCTGAACTATTACATTACAGAATTTGATTCATCAATGACAAAATGTGGACACAGGTGATTTTCCAATGCATAAAGATGTAGTAGAGATTCTCAAACATTATGAAACCTTTTCAACATCATCACCAGGACACCATTTAATTTCATAAAGCAGTGTCATTCAGACTAATAGACAACAGCTCTGACTAAAAGCCAGGGGGCTTCCTACTGGGGAATATTGACTGGAATATGAACAGATGTACTTGCTGTGGTTGTCGAGGAAGAAGAACCATTAGAGGGAAGGAAAGTCAGTTCCATGACGTATTCCACTATAGATTCCAGAAACAACAAACCACCTGCTTGCTGGTCACCATTAATAAGTCTTCCCACTTGACCGACGAGGATGGGATTCGAACCCACGCGTGCAGAGCACAATGGATTAGCAGTCCATCGCCTTAACCTCTCGGCCACCTCGTCAAGCAAAACTTCTCAATATGGTGCACGTGGCTGCACGATTTACTGTACACTTGGGGGAGTGATAAATTCGATAGTGTGACTTCAATCAGTACAACAAGCAGTAGTGAAAGCAGTGGGGAGAATTTCAGATGGAAATACTGGTTGTCTCTTCTCCATATCTTTATTAAAATCAAGCCACATGCAATCAGTGCTCCAGAGATGTTGATTCAAAAGTTGTTGGCCCATTGCTTTACATATCTGCAAGTGTTATTCTGCTGAGCATTGTTCTCTGGACTATCACTATGCAGAATTTGATCCTCAATCAAAAAATCTCTACACAAGCAAATATCCAATGCATAAAGATGAAGCAGCGATGCTCAAATGTCATGAAACATTTTCAACATAATCACCATGACAAAGTTTCATTTCAAAAAGCAGTGTTTCTCACAAAAAGAAATAATGGCTCTGACTAAAACCCACAGGCCCTCAAACTGGGGAATATTGACTGGAAAATGAAAATCTGTTCTTGCTGTGATTTTCCAGCAAGAAAGCATTTCTAAAGAAAGAAAGTAATCTACCTGACTGACTCCACAAGAGATTTTAGTGGGAATAAACCATGCTTTGACAGGCAAATTTGTCACCATCAGCTATGTGACATAAACGACGAGGATGGGATTCAAACCCACGCGTGCAGAGCACAATGGATTAGCAGTCCATCGCCTTAACCACTCCGCCACCTCATCATGCAAAAACAGTACAAATGTTGCCTGCAGCTGCAGTCTTTATTTCAGACTTGGGAAAAAATGGAATTGCGTGACTTCAATCTGTTCGACAAGCAAAAATACACCCAGTAAAGAGAATTTCTGATTGAAATATTGGTTGTCTCTTCTCCATGACTTTATAAATATAATGCCACATCCAATCTGTGCACCCGAGACCTTGATTCAAGAGTTGCGAGTGCATTACTTACAAATGCAAGCTCTTTAGTCCGCTGAGCATTGTTCCCTGAACTATTACATTACAGAATTTGATTCATCAATGACAAAATGTGGACACAGGTGATTTTCCAATGCATAAAGATGTAGTAGAGATTCTCAAACATTATGAAACCTTTTCAACATGATCACCAGGACACCATTTAATTTCATAAAGCAGTGTCATTCAGACTAATAGACAACAGCTCTGACTAAAAGCCAGGGGGCTTCCTACTGGGGAATATTGACTGGAATATGAACAGATGTACTTGCTGTGGTTGTCGAGGAAGAAGAACCATTAGAGGGAAGGAAAGTCAGTTCCATAACGTATTCCACTATAGATTCCAGAAACAACAAACCACCTGCTTGCTGGTCACCATTAATAAGTCTTCCCACTTGACCGACGAGGATGGGATTCGAACCCACGCGTGCAGAGCACAATGGATTAGCAGTCCATCGCCTTAACCACTCGGCCACCTCGTCATGCAAAAACAGTACAAATGTTGCCTGCGGCTGCAGTCTTTATTTCAGACTTGGGAAAAAATGGAATTGCGTGACTTCAATCTGTTCGACAAGCAAAAATACACCCAGTAAAGAGAATTTCTGATTGAAATATTGGTTGTCTCTTCTCCATGACTTTATAAATATTCGGATTCGAACCCATGCGTGCAGAGCACAATGGATTAGCAGTCCATCGCCTGGACTATCACTATGCAGAATTTGATCCTCAATCAAAAAATCCTCATTTGATCCTCAATCAAAAAAATGGACTATCACTATGCAGAATTTGATCCTCAATCAAAAAATCTCTACACAAGCAAATATCCAGTGCATAAAGATGTAGCAGCGATGCTCAAATGTCATGAAACATTTTCAACATAATCACCATGATAAAGTTTCATTTCAAAAAGCAGTGTTTCTCACAAAAAGAAATAATGGCTCTGACTAAAACCCAGAGGCCCGCAAACTGGGGAATATTGACTGGAAAATGAAAATCTGTTCTTGCTGTGATTTTCCAGCAAGAAAGCATTTCTTAAGAAAGAAAGTAACTTACTCCACAAGAGATTTTAGTGGGAATAAACCATGCTTTGACAGGCAAATTTGTCACCATCAGCTATGTGACATAAACGACGAGGATGGGATTCAAACCCACGCGTGCAGAGCACAATGGATTAGCAGTCCATCGCCTTAACCACTCCGCCACCTCATCATGCAAAAACAGTACAAATGTTGCCTGCGGCTGCAGTCTTTATTTCAGACTTGGGAAAAAATGGAATTGCGTGACTTCAATCTGTTCGACAAGCAAAAATACACCCAGTAAAGAGAATTTCTGATTGAAATATTGGTTGTCTCTTCTCCATGACTTTATAAATATAATGCCACATCCAATCTGTGCACCCGAGACCTTGATTCAAGAGTTGCGAGTGCATTACTTACAAATGCAAGCTCTTTAGTCTGCTGAGCATTGTTCCCTGAACTATTACATTACAGAATTTGATTCATCAATGACAAAATGTGGACACAGGTGATTTTCCAATGCATAAAGATGTAGTAGAGATTCTCAAACATTATGAAACCTTTTCAACATCATCACCAGGACACCATTTAATTTCAGAAAGCAGTGTCATTCAGACTAATAGACAACAGCTCTGACTAAAAGCCAGGGGGCTTCCTACTGGGGAATATTGACTGGAATATGAACAGATGTACTTGCTGTGGTTGTCGAGGAAGAAGAACCATTAGAGGGAAGGAAAGTCAGTTCCATGACGTATTCCACTATAGATTCCAGAAAGAACAAACCACCTGCTTGCTGGTCACCATTAATAAGTCTTCCCACTTGACCGACGAGGATGGGATTCGAACCCACGCGTGCAGAGCACAATGGATTAGCAGTCCATCGCCTTAACCTCTCGGCCACCTCGTCAAGCAAAACTTCTCAATATGGTGCACGTGGCTGCACGATTTACTGTACACTTGGGGGAGTGAGAAATTCGATAGTGTGACTTCAATCACTACAACAAGCAGTAGTGAAAGCAGTGGGGAGAATTTCAGATGGAAATATTGGTTGTCTCTTCTCCATATCTTTATTTAAATCACGCCACATGCAATCAGTGCTCCAGAGATGTTGATTCAAAAGTTGTTGGCCCATTGCTTTACATATCTGCAAGTGTTATTCTGCTGAGCATTGTTCTCTGGACTATCACTATGCAGAATTTGATCCTCAATCAAAAAATCTCTACACAAGCAAATATCCAATGCATAAAGATGAAGCAGCGATGCTCAAATGTCATGAAACATTTTCAACATAATCACCATGACAAAGTTTCATTTCAAAAAGCAGTGTTTCTCACAAAAAGAAATAATGGCTCTGACTAAAACCCACAGGCCCGCAAACTGGGGAATATTGACTGGAAAATGAAAATCTGTTCTTGCTGTGATTTTCCAGCAAGAAAGCATTTCTTAAGAAAGAAAGTAACTAACTCCACAAGAGATTTTAGTGGGAATAAACCATGCTTTTTCAGGCAAATTTGTCACCATCAGCTATGTGACATAAACGACGAGGATGGGATTCGAACCCACGCATGCAGAGCACAATGGATTAGCAGTCCATCGCCTTAACCACTCCGCCACCTCGTCATGCAAAAACAGAAGAAATGTTGCCTGCGGCTGCAGTCTTTATTTCAGACTTGGGAAAAAATGGTATTGCGTGACTTCAATCTGTTCGACAAGCAAAAATACACCCAGTAAAGAGAATTTCTGATTGAAATATTGGTTGTCTCTTCTCCATGACTTTATAAATATAATGCCACATCCAATCTGTGCACCCGAGACCTTGATTCAAGAGTTGCGAGTGCATTACTTACAAATGCAAGCTCTTTAGTCCGCTGAGCATTGTTCCCTGAACCATTACATTACAGAATTTGATTCTTCAATGACAAAATGTGGACACAGGTGATTTTCCAATGCATAAAGATGTAGGAGAGATTCTCAAACATTATGAAACCTTTTCAACATCATCACCAGGACACCATTTAATTTCATAAAGCAGTGTCATTCAGGCAAATAGACAACAGCTCTGACTAAAAGCCAGGGGGCTTCCTACTGGGGAATATTGACTGGAATATGAACAGATGTACTTGCTGTGGTTGTCGAGGAAGAAGAACCATTAGAGGGAAGGAAAGTCAGTTCCATGACGTATTCCACTATAGATTTCAGAAAGAACAAACCACCTGCTTGCTGGTCACCATTAATAAGTCTTCCCACATGACTGACAAGGATGGGATTCGAACCCATGCGTGCAGAGCACAATGGATTAGCAGTCCATCGCCTGGACTATCACTATGCAGAATTTGATCCTCAATCAAAAAATCTCGACACAAGCAAATATCCAGTGCATAAAGATGTAGCAGCGATGCTCAAATGTCATGAAACATTTTCAACATAATCACCATGACAAAGTTTCATTTCAAAAAGCAGTGTTTCTCACAAAAAGAAATAATGGCTCTGACTAAAACCCAGAGGCCCGCAAACTGGGGAATATTGACTGGAAAATGAAAATCTGTTCTTGCTGTGATTTTCCAGCAAGAAAGCATTTCTTAAGAAAGAAAGTAACTTACTCCACAAGAGATTTTAGTGGGAATAACCCATGCTTTTTCAGGCAAATTTGTCACCATTAGCTATGTGACATAAACGACGAGGATGGGATTCGAACCCACTCTTGTAGAGCACAATGGATTAGCAGTCCTTCGCCTTAACCACTCGGCCACCTCGCCATGCAAAAACAATACAAATGTTGCCTGCGGCTGCAGTCTTTATTTCAGACTTGGGAAAAAATGGAATTGCGTGACTTCAATCTGTTCGACAAGCAAAAATACACCCAGTAAAGAGAATTTCTGATTGAAATATTGGTTGTCTCTTCTCCATGACTTTATAAATATAATGCCACATCCAATCTGTGCACCCGAGACCTTGATTCAAGAGTTGCGAGTGCATTACTTACAAATGCAAGCTCTTTAGTCCGTTGAGCATTGTTCCCTGAACTATTACATTACAGAATTTGATTCTTCAATGACAAAATGTGGACACAGGTGATTTTCCAATGCATAAAGATGTAGTCGAGATTCTCAAACATTATGAAACCTTTTCAACATCATCACCAGGACACCATTTAATTTCATAAAGCAGTGTCATTCAGACTAATAGACAACAGCTCTGACTAAAAGCCAAGGGGCTTCCAACTGGGGAATATTGACTGGAATATGAACAGATGTACTTGCTGTGGTTGTCGAGGAAGAAGAACCATTAGAGCAGTGCTTCTCAAACCTCTCCTGGAGGACCACCTGTCCAGCATGTTTTAGATCTTTCCCTGTTTTAGCACAGGTGATTAAAATGATCAGCTCGTTATTGACCCTCTAAAGCTGATTGATAACATCCTGATTATTTGAATCACCTGTGCTGGGGCAGGGAAAATCTAAAACAGGCAGGGCAGGTGGTCCTCCAGGAGAGGTTTGAGAAACACTGCATTAGAGGGAAGGAAAGTCAGTTCCATGACGTATTCCACTATAGATTCCAGAAAGAACAAACCACCTGCTTGCTGGTCACCATTAATAAGTCTTCCCACTTGACCGACGAGGATGGGATTCGAACCCACGCGTGCAGAGCACAATGGATTAGCAGTCCATCGCCTTAACCTCTCGGCCACCTCGTCAAGCAAAACTTCTCAATATGGTGCACGTGGCTGCACGATTTACTGTACACTTGGGGGAGTGATAAATTCGATAGTGTGACTTCAATCAGTACAACAAGCAGTAGTGAAAGCAGTGGGGAGAATTTCAGATGGAAATATTGGTTGTCTCTTCTCCATATCTTTATTAAAATCACGCCACATGCAATCAGTGCTCCAGAGATGTTGATTCAAAAGTTGTTGGCCCATTGCTTTACATATCTGCAAGTGTTATTCTGCTGAGCATTGTTCTCTGGACTATCACTATGCAGAATTTGATCCTCAATCAAAAAATCTCTACACAAGCAAATATCCAATGCATAAAGATGAAGCAGCGATGCTCAAATGTCATGAAACATTTTCAACATAATCACCATGACAAAGTTTCATTTCAAAAAGCAGTGTTTCTCACAAAAAGAAATAATGGCTCTGACTAAAACCCACAGGCCCTCAAACTGGGGAATATTGACTGGAAAATGAAAATCTGTTCTTGCTGTGATTTTCCAGCAAGAAAGCATTTCTAAAGAAAGAAAGTAATCTACCTGACTGACTCCACAAGAGATTTTAGTGGGAATAAACCATGCTTTTACAGGCAAATTTGTCACCATCAGCTATGTGACATAAACGACGAGGATGGGATTCAAACCCACGCGTGCAGAACACAATGGATTAGCAGTCCATCGCCTTAACCACTCCGCCACCTCATCATGCAAAAACAGTACAAATGTTGCCTGCGGCTGCAGTCTTTATTTCAGACTTGGGAAAAAATGGAATTGCGTGACTTCAATCTGTTCGACAAGCAAAAATACACCCAGTAAAGAGAATTTCTGATTGAAATATTGGTTGTCTCTTCTCCATGACTTTATAAATATAATGCCACATGCAATCTGTGCACCCGAGACCTTGACAGATGTACTTGCTGTGGTTGTCGAGGAAGAAGAACCATTAGAGGGAAGAAAAGTCGGTTCCATGACGTATTCCACTATAGATTCCAGAAAGAACAAACCACCTGCTTGCTGGTCACCATTAATAAGTCTTCCCACTTGACCGACGAGGATGGGATTCGAACCCACGCGTGCAGAGCACAATGGATTAGCAGTCCATCGCCTTAACCTCTCGGCCACCTCGTCAAGCAAAACTTCTCAATATGGTGCACGTGGCTGCACGATTTACTGTACACTTGGGGGAGTGATAAATTCGATAGTGTGACTTCAATCAGTACAACAAGCAGTAGTGAAAGCAGTGGGGAGAATTTCAGATGGAAATATTGGTTGTCTCTTCTCCATATCTTTATTAAAATCACGCCACATGCAATCAGTGCTCCAGAGATGTTGATTCAAAAGTTGTTGGCCCATTGCTTTACATATCTGCAAGTGTTATTCTGCTGAGCATTGTTCTCTGGACTATCACTATGCAGAATTTGATCCTCAATCAAAAAATCTCTACACAAGCAAATATCCAATGCATAAAGATGAAGCAGCGATGCTCAAATGTCATGAAACATTTTCAACATAATCACCATGACAAAGTTTCATTTCAAAAAGCAGTGTTTCTCACAAAAAGAAATAATGGCTCTGACTAAAACCCACAGGCCCTCAAACTGGGGAATATTGACTGGAAAATGAAAATCTGTTCTTGCTGTGATTTTCCAGCAAGAAAGCATTTCTAAAGAAAGAAAGTAATCTACCTGACTGACTCCACAAGAGATTTTAGTGGGAATAAACCATGCTTTGACAGGCAAATTTGTCACCATCAGCTATGTGACATAAACGACGAGGATGGGATTCAAACCCACGCGTGCAGAGCACAATGGATTAGCAGTCCATCGCCTTAACCACTCCGCCACCTCATCATGCAAAAACAGTACAAATGTTGCCTGCAGCTGCAGTCTTTATTTCAGACTTGGGAAAAAATGGAATTGCGTGACTTCAATCTGTTCGACAAGCAAAAATACACCCAGTAAAGAGAATTTCTGATTGAAATATTGGTTGTCTCTTCTCCATGACTTTATAAATATAATGCCACATCCAATCTGTGCACCCGAGACCTTGATTCAAGAGTTGCGAGTGCATTACTTACAAATGCAAGCTCTTTAGTCCGCTGAGCATTGTTCCCTGAACTATTACATTACAGAATTTGATTCATCAATGACAAAATGTGGACACAGGTGATTTTCCAATGCATAAAGATGTAGTAGAGATTCTCAAACATTATGAAACCTTTTCAACATGATCACCAGGACACCATTTAATTTCATAAAGCAGTGTCATTCAGACTAATAGACAACAGCTCTGACTAAAAGCCAGGGGGCTTCCTACTGGGGAATATTGACTGGAATATGAACAGATGTACTTGCTGTGGTTGTCGAGGAAGAAGAACCATTAGAGGGAAGGAAAGTCAGTTCCATAACGTATTCCACTATAGATTCCAGAAACAACAAACCACCTGCTTGCTGGTCACCATTAATAAGTCTTCCCACTTGACCGACGAGGATGGGATTCGAACCCACGCGTGCAGAGCACAATGGATTAGCAGTCCATCGCCTTAACCACTCGGCCACCTCGTCATGCAAAAACAGTACAAATGTTGCCTGCGGCTGCAGTCTTTATTTCAGACTTGGGAAAAAATGGAATTGCGTGACTTCAATCTGTTCGACAAGCAAAAATACACCCAGTAAAGAGAATTTCTGATTGAAATATTGGTTGTCTCTTCTCCATGACTTTATAAATATTCGGATTCGAACCCATGCGTGCAGAGCACAATGGATTAGCAGTCCATCGCCTGGACTATCACTATGCAGAATTTGATCCTCAATCAAAAAATCCTCATTTGATCCTCAATCAAAAAAATGGACTATCACTATGCAGAATTTGATCCTCAATCAAAAAATCTCTACACAAGCAAATATCCAGTGCATAAAGATGTAGCAGCGATGCTCAAATGTCATGAAACATTTTCAACATAATCACCATGATAAAGTTTCATTTCAAAAAGCAGTGTTTCTCACAAAAAGAAATAATGGCTCTGACTAAAACCCAGAGGCCCGCAAACTGGGGAATATTGACTGGAAAATGAAAATCTGTTCTTGCTGTGATTTTCCAGCAAGAAAGCATTTCTTAAGAAAGAAAGTAACTTACTCCACAAGAGATTTTAGTGGGAATAAACCATGCTTTGACAGGCAAATTTGTCACCATCAGCTATGTGACATAAACGACGAGGATGGGATTCAAACCCACGCGTGCAGAGCACAATGGATTAGCAGTCCATCGCCTTAACCACTCCGCCACCTCATCATGCAAAAACAGTACAAATGTTGCCTGCGGCTGCAGTCTTTATTTCAGACTTGGGAAAAAATGGAATTGCGTGACTTCAATCTGTTCGACAAGCAAAAATACACCCAGTAAAGAGAATTTCTGATTGAAATATTGGTTGTCTCTTCTCCATGACTTTATAAATATAATGCCACATCCAATCTGTGCACCCGAGACCTTGATTCAAGAGTTGCGAGTGCATTACTTACAAATGCAAGCTCTTTAGTCTGCTGAGCATTGTTCCCTGAACTATTACATTACAGAATTTGATTCATCAATGACAAAATGTGGACACAGGTGATTTTCCAATGCATAAAGATGTAGTAGAGATTCTCAAACATTATGAAACCTTTTCAACATCATCACCAGGACACCATTTAATTTCAGAAAGCAGTGTCATTCAGACTAATAGACAACAGCTCTGACTAAAAGCCAGGGGGCTTCCTACTGGGGAATATTGACTGGAATATGAACAGATGTACTTGCTGTGGTTGTCGAGGAAGAAGAACCATTAGAGGGAAGGAAAGTCAGTTCCATGACGTATTCCACTATAGATTCCAGAAAGAACAAACCACCTGCTTGCTGGTCACCATTAATAAGTCTTCCCACTTGACCGACGAGGATGGGATTCGAACCCACGCGTGCAGAGCACAATGGATTAGCAGTCCATCGCCTTAACCTCTCGGCCACCTCGTCAAGCAAAACTTCTCAATATGGTGCACGTGGCTGCACGATTTACTGTACACTTGGGGGAGTGAGAAATTCGATAGTGTGACTTCAATCACTACAACAAGCAGTAGTGAAAGCAGTGGGGAGAATTTCAGATGGAAATATTGGTTGTCTCTTCTCCATATCTTTATTTAAATCACGCCACATGCAATCAGTGCTCCAGAGATGTTGATTCAAAAGTTGTTGGCCCATTGCTTTACATATCTGCAAGTGTTATTCTGCTGAGCATTGTTCTCTGGACTATCACTATGCAGAATTTGATCCTCAATCAAAAAATCTCTACACAAGCAAATATCCAATGCATAAAGATGAAGCAGCGATGCTCAAATGTCATGAAACATTTTCAACATAATCACCATGACAAAGTTTCATTTCAAAAAGCAGTGTTTCTCACAAAAAGAAATAATGGCTCTGACTAAAACCCACAGGCCCGCAAACTGGGGAATATTGACTGGAAAATGAAAATCTGTTCTTGCTGTGATTTTCCAGCAAGAAAGCATTTCTTAAGAAAGAAAGTAACTAACTCCACAAGAGATTTTAGTGGGAATAAACCATGCTTTTTCAGGCAAATTTGTCACCATCAGCTATGTGACATAAACGACGAGGATGGGATTCGAACCCACGCATGCAGAGCACAATGGATTAGCAGTCCATCGCCTTAACCACTCCGCCACCTCGTCATGCAAAAACAGAAGAAATGTTGCCTGCGGCTGCAGTCTTTATTTCAGACTTGGGAAAAAATGGTATTGCGTGACTTCAATCTGTTCGACAAGCAAAAATACACCCAGTAAAGAGAATTTCTGATTGAAATATTGGTTGTCTCTTCTCCATGACTTTATAAATATAATGCCACATCCAATCTGTGCACCCGAGACCTTGATTCAAGAGTTGCGAGTGCATTACTTACAAATGCAAGCTCTTTAGTCCGCTGAGCATTGTTCCCTGAACCATTACATTACAGAATTTGATTCTTCAATGACAAAATGTGGACACAGGTGATTTTCCAATGCATAAAGATGTAGGAGAGATTCTCAAACATTATGAAACCTTTTCAACATCATCACCAGGACACCATTTAATTTCATAAAGCAGTGTCATTCAGGCAAATAGACAACAGCTCTGACTAAAAGCCAGGGGGCTTCCTACTGGGGAATATTGACTGGAATATGAACAGATGTACTTGCTGTGGTTGTCGAGGAAGAAGAACCATTAGAGGGAAGGAAAGTCAGTTCCATGACGTATTCCACTATAGATTTCAGAAAGAACAAACCACCTGCTTGCTGGTCACCATTAATAAGTCTTCCCACATGACTGACAAGGATGGGATTCGAACCCATGCGTGCAGAGCACAATGGATTAGCAGTCCATCGCCTGGACTATCACTATGCAGAATTTGATCCTCAATCAAAAAATCTCGACACAAGCAAATATCCAGTGCATAAAGATGTAGCAGCGATGCTCAAATGTCATGAAACATTTTCAACATAATCACCATGACAAAGTTTCATTTCAAAAAGCAGTGTTTCTCACAAAAAGAAATAATGGCTCTGACTAAAACCCAGAGGCCCGCAAACTGGGGAATATTGACTGGAAAATGAAAATCTGTTCTTGCTGTGATTTTCCAGCAAGAAAGCATTTCTTAAGAAAGAAAGTAACTTACTCCACAAGAGATTTTAGTGGGAATAACCCATGCTTTTTCAGGCAAATTTGTCACCATTAGCTATGTGACATAAACGACGAGGATGGGATTCGAACCCACTCTTGTAGAGCACAATGGATTAGCAGTCCTTCGCCTTAACCACTCGGCCACCTCGCCATGCAAAAACAATACAAATGTTGCCTGCGGCTGCAGTCTTTATTTCAGACTTGGGAAAAAATGGAATTGCGTGACTTCAATCTGTTCGACAAGCAAAAATACACCCAGTAAAGAGAATTTCTGATTGAAATATTGGTTGTCTCTTCTCCATGACTTTATAAATATAATGCCACATCCAATCTGTGCACCCGAGACCTTGATTCAAGAGTTGCGAGTGCATTACTTACAAATGCAAGCTCTTTAGTCCGTTGAGCATTGTTCCCTGAACTATTACATTACAGAATTTGATTCTTCAATGACAAAATGTGGACACAGGTGATTTTCCAATGCATAAAGATGTAGTCGAGATTCTCAAACATTATGAAACCTTTTCAACATCATCACCAGGACACCATTTAATTTCATAAAGCAGTGTCATTCAGACTAATAGACAACAGCTCTGACTAAAAGCCAAGGGGCTTCCAACTGGGGAATATTGACTGGAATATGAACAGATGTACTTGCTGTGGTTGTCGAGGAAGAAGAACCATTAGAGCAGTGCTTCTCAAACCTCTCCTGGAGGACCACCTGTCCAGCATGTTTTAGATCTTTCCCTGTTTTAGCACAGGTGATTAAAATGATCAGCTCGTTATTGACCCTCTAAAGCTGATTGATAACATCCTGATTATTTGAATCACCTGTGCTGGGGCAGGGAAAATCTAAAACAGGCAGGGCAGGTGGTCCTCCAGGAGAGGTTTGAGAAACACTGCATTAGAGGGAAGGAAAGTCAGTTCCATGACGTATTCCACTATAGATTCCAGAAAGAACAAACCACCTGCTTGCTGGTCACCATTAATAAGTCTTCCCACTTGACCGACGAGGATGGGATTCGAACCCACGCGTGCAGAGCACAATGGATTAGCAGTCCATCGCCTTAACCTCTCGGCCACCTCGTCAAGCAAAACTTCTCAATATGGTGCACGTGGCTGCACGATTTACTGTACACTTGGGGGAGTGATAAATTCGATAGTGTGACTTCAATCAGTACAACAAGCAGTAGTGAAAGCAGTGGGGAGAATTTCAGATGGAAATATTGGTTGTCTCTTCTCCATATCTTTATTAAAATCACGCCACATGCAATCAGTGCTCCAGAGATGTTGATTCAAAAGTTGTTGGCCCATTGCTTTACATATCTGCAAGTGTTATTCTGCTGAGCATTGTTCTCTGGACTATCACTATGCAGAATTTGATCCTCAATCAAAAAATCTCTACACAAGCAAATATCCAATGCATAAAGATGAAGCAGCGATGCTCAAATGTCATGAAACATTTTCAACATAATCACCATGACAAAGTTTCATTTCAAAAAGCAGTGTTTCTCACAAAAAGAAATAATGGCTCTGACTAAAACCCACAGGCCCTCAAACTGGGGAATATTGACTGGAAAATGAAAATCTGTTCTTGCTGTGATTTTCCAGCAAGAAAGCATTTCTAAAGAAAGAAAGTAATCTACCTGACTGACTCCACAAGAGATTTTAGTGGGAATAAACCATGCTTTTACAGGCAAATTTGTCACCATCAGCTATGTGACATAAACGACGAGGATGGGATTCAAACCCACGCGTGCAGAACACAATGGATTAGCAGTCCATCGCCTTAACCACTCCGCCACCTCATCATGCAAAAACAGTACAAATGTTGCCTGCGGCTGCAGTCTTTATTTCAGACTTGGGAAAAAATGGAATTGCGTGACTTCAATCTGTTCGACAAGCAAAAATACACCCAGTAAAGAGAATTTCTGATTGAAATATTGGTTGTCTCTTCTCCATGACTTTATAAATATAATGCCACATGCAATCTGTGCACCCGAGACCTTGACAGATGTACTTGCTGTGGTTGTCGAGGAAGAAGAACCATTAGAGGGAAGAAAAGTCGGTTCCATGACGTATTCCACTATAGATTCCAGAAAGAACAAACCACCTGTTTGCTGGTCACCATTAATAAGTCTTCCCACTTGACCGACGAGGATGGGATTCGAACCCACGCGTGCAGAGCACAATGGATTAGCAGTCCATCGCCTTAACCTCTCGGCCACCTCGTCAAGCAAAACTTCTCAATATGGTGCACGTGGCTGCACGATTTACTGTACACTTGGGGGAGTGATAAATTCGATAGTGTGACTTCAATCAGTACAACAAGCAGTAGTGAAAGCAGTGGGGAGAATTTCAGATGGAAATATTGGTTGTCTCTTCTCCATATCTTTATTAAAATCACGCCACATGCAATCAGTGCTCCAGAGATGTTGATTCAAAAGTTGTTGGCCCATTGCTTTACATATCTGCAAGTGTTATTCTGCTGAGCATTGTTCTCTGGACTATCACTATGCAGAATTTGATCCTCAATCAAAAAATCTCTACACAAGCAAATATCCAATGCATAAAGATGAAGCAGCGATGCTCAAATGTCATGAAACATTTTCAACATAATCACCATGACAAAGTTTCATTTCAAAAAGCAGTGTTTCTCACAAAAAGAAATAATGGCTCTGACTAAAACCCACAGGCCCTCAAACTGGGGAATATTGACTGGAAAATGAAAATCTGTTCTTGCTGTGATTTTCCAGCAAGAAAGCATTTCTAAAGAAAGAAAGTAATCTACCTGACTGACTCCACAAGAGATTTTAGTGGGAATAAACCATGCTTTTACAGGGAAATTTGTCACCATCAGCTATGTGACATAAACGACGAGGATGGGATTCAAACCCACACGTGCAGAGCACAATGGATTAACAGTCCATCGCCTTAACCACTCCGCCACCTCATCATGCAAAAACAGTACAAATGTTGCCTGCGGCTGCAGTCTTTATTTCAGACTTGGGAAAAAATGGAATTGCGTGACTTCAATCTGTTCGACAAGCAAAAATACACCCAGTAAAGAGAATTTCTGATTGAAATATTGTTTGTCTCTTCTCCATGACTTTATAAATATAATGCCACATCCAATCTGTGCACCCGAGACCTTGATTCAAGAGTTGCGAGTGCATTACTTACAAATGCAAGCTCTTTAGTCCGCTGAGCATTGTTCCCTGAACTATTACATTACAGAATTTGATTCATCAATGACAAAATGTGGACACAGGTGATTTTCCAATGCATAAAGATGTAGTAGAGATTCTCAAACATTATGAAACCTTTTCAACATCATCACCAGGACACCATTTAATTTCATAAAGCAGTGTCATTCAGGCAAATAGACAACAGCTCTGACTAAAAGCCAGGGGGCTTCCTACTGGGGAATATTGACTGGAATATGAACAGATGTACTTGCTGTGGTTGTCGAGGAAGAAGAACCATTAGAGGGAAGGAAAGTCAGTTCCATGACGTATTCCACAATAGATTCCAGAAACAACAAACCACCTGCTTGCTGGTCACCATTAATAAGTCTTCCCACTTGACCGACGAGGATGGGATTCGAACCCACGCGTGCAGAGCACAATGGATTAGCAGTCCATCGCCTTAACCTCTCGGCCACCTCGTCAAGCAAAACTTCTCAATATGGTGCACGTGGCTGCACGATTTACTGTACACTTGGGGGAGTGATAAATTCGATAGTGTGAGTTCAATCAGTACAACAAGCAGTAGTGAAAGCAGTGGGGAGAATTTCAGATGGAAATACTGGTTGTCTCTTCTCCATATCTTTATTAAAATCAAGCCACATGCAATCAGTGCTCCAGAGATGTTGATTCAAAAGTTGTTGGCCCATTGCTTTACATATCTGCAAGTGTTATTCTGCTGAGCATTGTTCTCTGGACTATCACTATGCAGAATTTGATCCTCAATCAAAAAATCTCTACACAAGCAAATATCCAATGCATAAAGATGAAGCAGCGATGCTCAAATGTCATGAAACATTTTCAACATAATCACCATGACAAAGTTTCATTTCAAAAAGCAGTGTTTCTCACAAAAAGAAATAATGGCTCTGACTAAAACCCACAGGCCCTCAAACTGGGGAATATTGACTGGAAAATGAAAATCTGTTCTTGCTGTGATTTTCCAGCAAGAAAGCATTTCTAAAGAAAGAAAGTAATCTACCTGACTGACTCCACAAGAGATTTTAGTGGGAATAAACCATGCTTTGACAGGCAAATTTGTCACCATCAGCTATGTGACATAAACGACGAGGATGGGATTCAAACCCACGCGTGCAGAGCACAATGGATTAGCAGTCCATCGCCTTAACCACTCTGCCACCTCATCATGCAAAAACAGTACAAATGTTGCCTGCGGCTGCAGTCTTTATTTCAGACTTGGGAAAAAATGGAATTGCGTGACTTCAATCTGTTCGACAAGCAAAAATACACCCAGTAAAGAGAATTTCTGATTGAAATATTGGTTGTCTCTTCTCCATGACTTTATAAATATAATGCCACATGCAATCTGTGCACCCGAGACCTTGACAGATGTACTTGCTGTGGTTGTCGAGGAAGAAGAACCATTAGAGGGAAGAAAAGTCGGTTCCATGACGTATTCCACTATACATTCCAGAAAGAACAAACCACCTGCTTGCTGGTCACCATTAATAAGTCTTCCCACTTGACCGACGAGGATGGGATTCAAACCCACGCGTGCAGAGCACAATGGATTAGCAGTCCATCGCCTTAACCTCGCGGCCACCTCGTCAAGCAAAACTTCTCAATATGGTGCACGTGGCTGCACGATTTACTGTACACTTGGGGGAGTGATAAATTCGATAGTGTGACTTCAATCAGTACAACAAGCAGTAGTGAAAGCAGTGGGGAGAATTTCAGATGGAAATATTGGTTGTCTCTTCTCCATATCTTTATTAAAATCACGCCACATGCAATCAGTGCTCCAGAGATGTTGATTCAAAAGTTGTTGGCCCATTGCTTTACATATCTGCAAGTGTTATTCTGCTGAGCATTGTTCTCTGGACTATCACTATGCAGAATTTGATCCTCAATCAAAAAATCTCTACACAAGCAAATATCCAATGCATAAAGATGAAGCAGCGATGCTCAAATGTCATGAAACATTTTCAACATAATCACCATGACAAAGTTTCATTTCAAAAAGCAGTGTTTCTCACAAAAAGAAATAATGGCTCTGACTAAAACCCACAGGCCCTCAAACTGGGGAATATTGACTGGAAAATGAAAATCTGTTCTTGCTGTGATTTTCCAGCAAGAAAGCATTTCTAAAGAAAGAAAGTAATCTACCTGACTGACTCCACAAGAGATTTTAGTGGGAATAAACCATGCTTTGACAGGCAAATTTGTCACCATCAGCTATGTGACATAAACGACGAGGATGGGATTCAAACCCACGCGTGCAGAGCACAATGGATTAGCAGTCCATCGCCTTAACCACTCCGCCACCTCATCATGCAAAAACAGTACAAATGTTGCCTGCAGCTGCAGTCTTTATTTCAGACTTGGGAAAAAATGGAATTGCGTGACTTCAATCTGTTCGACAAGCAAAAATACACCCAGTAAAGAGAATTTCTGATTGAAATATTGGTTGTCTCTTCTCCATGACTTTATAAATATAATGCCACATCCAATCTGTGCACCCGAGACCTTGATTCAAGAGTTGCGAGTGCATTACTTACAAATGCAAGCTCTTTAGTCCGCTGAGCATTGTTCCCTGAACTATTACATTACAGAATTTGATTCATCAATGACAAAATGTGGACACAGGTGATTTTCCAATGCATAAAGATGTAGTAGAGATTCTCAAACATTATGAAACCTTTTCAACATCATCACCAGGACACCATTTAATTTCATAAAGCAGTGTCATTCAGACTAATAGACAACAGCTCTGACTAAAAGCCAGGGGGCTTCCTACTGGGGAATATTGACTGGAATATGAACAGATGTACTTGCTGTGGTTGTCGAGGAAGAAGAACCATTAGAGGGAAGGAAAGTCAGTTCCATAACGTATTCCACTATAGATTCCAGAAACAACAAACCACCTGCTTGCTGGTCACCATTAATAAGTCTTCCCACTTGACCGACGAGGATGGGATTCGAACCCACGCGTGCAGAGCACAATGGATTAGCAGTCCATCGCCTTAACCACTCGGCCACCTCGTCATGCAAAAACAGTACAAATGTTGCCTGCGGCTGCAGTCTTTATTTCAGACTTGGGAAAAAATGGAATTGCCTGACTTCAATCTGTTCGACAAGCAAAAATACACCCAGTAAAGAGAATTTCTGATTGAAATATTGGTTGTCTCTTCTCCATGACTTTATAAATATTCGGATTCGAACCCATGCGTGCAGAGCACAATGGATTAGCAGTCCATCGCCTGGACTATCACTATGCAGAATTTGATCCTCAATCAAAAAATCCTCATTTGATCCTCAATCAAAAAAATGGACTATCACTATGCAGAATTTGATCCTCAATCAAAAAATCTCTACACAAGCAAATATCCAGTGCATAAAGATGTAGCAGCGATGCTCAAATGTCATGAAACATTTTCAACATAATCACCATGATAAAGTTTCATTTCAAAAAGCAGTGTTTCTCACAAAAAGAAATAATGGCTCTGACTAAAACCCAGAGGCCCGCAAACTGGGGAATATTGACTGGAAAATGAAAATCTGTTCTTGCTGTGATTTTCCAGCAAGAAAGCATTTCTTAAGAAAGAAAGTAACTTACTCCACAAGAGATTTTAGTGGGAATAAACCATGCTTTGACAGGCAAATTTGTCACCATCAGCTATGTGACATAAACGACGAGGATGGGATTCAAACCCACGCGTGCAGAGCACAATGGATTAGCAGTCCATCGCCTTAACCACTCCGCCACCTCATCATGCAAAAACAGTACAAATGTTGCCTGCGGCTGCAGTCTTTATTTCAGACTTGGGAAAAAATGGAATTGCGTGACTTCAATCTGTTCGACAAGCAAAAATACACCCAGTAAAGAGAATTTCTGATTGAAATATTGGTTGTCTCTTCTCCATGACTTTATAAATATAATGCCACATCCAATCTGTGCACCCGAGACCTTGATTCAAGAGTTGCGAGTGCATTACTTACAAATGCAAGCTCTTTAGTCCGCTGAGCATTGTTCCCTGAACTATTACATTACAGAATTTGATTCATCAATGACAAAATGTGGACACAGGTGATTTTCCAATGCATAAAGATGTAGTAGAGATTCTCAAACATTATGAAACCTTTTCAACATCATCACCAGGACACCATTTAATTTCATAAAGCAGTGTCATTCAGACTAATAGACAACAGCTCTGACTAAAAGCCAGGGGGCTTCCTACTGGGGAATATTGACTGGAATATGAACAGATGTACTTGCTGTGGTTGTCGAGGAAGAAGAACCATTAGAGGGAAGGAAAGTCAGTTCCATGACGTATTCCACTATAGATTCCAGAAAGAACAAACCACCTGCTTGCTGGTCACCATTAATAAGTCTTCCCACTTGACCAACGAGGATAGGATTCGAACCCACGCGTGCAGAGCACAATGGATTAGCAGTCCATCGCCTTAACCTCTCGGCCACCTCGTCAAGCAAAACTTCTCAATATGGTGCACGTGGCTGCACGATTTACTGTACACTTGGGGGAGTGAGAAATTCGATAGTGTGACTTCAATCACTACAACAAGCAGTAGTGAAAGCAGTGGGGAGAATTTCAGATGGAAATATTGGTTGTCTCTTCTCCATATCTTTATTTAAATCACGCCACATGCAATCAGTGCTCCAGAGATGTTGATTCAAAAGTTGTTGGCCCATTGCTTTACATATCTGCAAGTGTTATTCTGCTGAGCATTGTTCTCTGGACTATCACTATGCAGAATTTGATCCTCAATCAAAAAATCTCTACACAAGCAAATATCCAATGCATAAAGATGAAGCAGCGATGCTCAAATGTCATGAAACATTTTCAACATAATCACCATGACAAAGTTTCATTTCAAAAAGCAGTGTTTCTCACAAAAAGAAATAATGGCTCTGACTAAAACCCACAGGCCCGCAAACTGGGGAATATTGACTGGAAAATGAAAATCTGTTCTTGCTGTGATTTTCCAGCAAGAAAGCATTTCTTAAGAAAGAAAGTAACTAACTCCACAAGAGATTTTAGTGGGAATAAACCATGCTTTTTCAGGCAAATTTGTCACCATCAGCTATGTGACATAAACGACGAGGATGGGACTCGAACCCACGCGTGCAGAGCACAATGGATTAGCAGTCCATCGCCTTAACCACTCGGCCACCTCGTCATGCAAAAACAGAAGAAATGTTGCCTGCGGCTGCAGTCTTTATTTCAGACTTGGGAAAAAATGGTATTGCGTGACTTCAATCTGTTCGACAAGCAAAAATACACCCAGTAAAGAGAATTTCTGATTGAAATATTGGTTGTCTCTTCTCCTATCTTTATAAATATAATGCCACATCCAATCTGTGCACCCGAGACCTTGATTCAAGAGTTGCGAGTGCATTACTTACAAATGCAAGCTCTTTAGTCCGCTGAGCATTGTTCCCTGAACTATTACATTACAGAATTTGATTCTTCAATGACAAAATGTGGACACAGGTGATTTTCCAATGCATAAAGATGTAGGAGAGATTCTCAAACATTATGAAACCTTTTCAACATCATCACCAGGACACCATTTAATTTCATAAAGCAGTGTCATTCAGGCAAATAGACAACAGCTCTGACTAAAAGCCAGGGGGCTTCCTACTGGGGAATATTGACTGGAATATGAACAGATGTACTTGCTGTGGTTGTCGAGGAAGAAGAACCATTAGAGGGAAGGAAAGTCAGTTCCATGACGTATTCCACTATAGATTTCAGAAAGAACAAACCACCTGCTTGCTGGTCACCATTAATAAGTCTTCCCACATGACTGACAAGGATGGGATTCGAACCCATGCGTGCAGAGCACAATGGATTAGCAGTCCATCGCCTGGACTATCACTATGCAGAATTTGATCCTCAATCAAAAAATCTCGACACAAGCAAATATCCAGTGCATAAAGATGTAGCAGCGATGCTCAAATGTCATGAAACATTTTCAACATAATCACCATGACAAAGTTTCATTTCAAAAAGCAGTGTTTCTCACAAAAAGAAATAATGGCTCTGACTAAAACCCAGAGGCCCGCAAACTGGGGAATATTGACTGGAAAATGAAAATCTGTTCTTGCTGTGATTTTCCAGCAAGAAAGCATTTCTTAAGAAAGAAAGTAACTTACTCCACAAGAGATTTTAGTGGGAATAACCCATGCTTTTTCAGGCAAATTTGTCACCATTAGCTATGTGACATAAACGACGAGGATGGGATTCGAACCCACTCTTGTAGAGCACAATGGATTAGAAGTCCTTCGCCTTAACCACTCGGCCACCTCGTCATGCAAAAACAATACAAATGTTGCCTGCGGCTGCAGTCTTTATTTCAGACGTGGGAAAAAATGGAATTGCGTGACTTCAATCTGTTCGACAAGCAAAAATACACCAAGTAAAGAGAATTTCTGATTGAAATATTGGTTGTCTCTTCTCCATGACTTTATAAATATAATGCCACATCCAATCTGTGCACCCGAGACCTTGATTCAAGAGTTGCGAGTGCATTACTTACAAATGCAAGCTCTTTAGTCCGTTGAGCATTGTTCCCTGAACTATTACATTACAGAATTTGATTCTTCAATGACAAAATGTGGACACAGGTGATTTTCCAATGCATAAAGATGTAGTCGAGATTCTCAAACATTATGAAACCTTTTCAACATCATCACCAGGACACCATTTAATTTCATAAAGCAGTGTCATTCAGACTAATAGACAACAGCTCTGACTAAAAGCCAAGGGGCTTCCAACTGGGGAATATTGACTGGAATATGAACAGATGTACTTGCTGTGGTTGTCGAGGAAGAAGAACCATTAGAGGGAAGGAAAGTCAGTTCCATGACGTATTCCACTATAGATTCCAGAAAGAACAAACCACCTGCTTGCTGGTCACCATTAATAAGTCTTCCCACTTGACCGACGAGGATGGGATTCGAACCCACGCGTGCAGAGCACAATGGATTAGCAGTCCATCGCCTTAACCTCTCGGCCACCTCGTCAAGCAAAACTTCTCAATATGGTGCACGTGGCTGCACGATTTACTGTACACTTGGGGGAGTGATAAATTCGATAGTGTGACTTCAATCAGTACAACAAGCAGTAGTGAAAGCAGTGGGGAGAATTTCAGATGGAAATATTGGTTGTCTCTTCTCCATATCTTTATTAAAATCACGCCACATGCAATCAGTGCTCCAGAGATGTTGATTCAAAAGTTGTTGGCCCATTGCTTTACATATCTGCAAGTGTTATTCTGCTGAGCATTGTTCTCTGGACTAACACTATGCAGAATTTGATCCTCAATCAAAAAATCTCTACACAAGCAAATATCCAATGCATAAAGATGAAGCAGCGATGCTCAAATGTCATGAAACATTTTCAACATAATCACCATGACAAAGTTTCATTTCAAAAAGCAGTGTTTCTCACAAAAAGAAATAATGGCTCTGACTAAAACCCACAGGCCCTCAAACTGGGGAATATTGACTGGAAAATGAAAATCTGTTCTTGCTGTGATTTTCCAGCAAGAAAGCATTTCTAAAGAAAGAAAGTAATCTACCTGACTGACTCCACAAGAGATTTTAGTGGGAATAAACCATGCTTTTACAGGCAAATTTGTCACCATCAGCTATGTGACATAAACGACGAGGATGGGATTCAAACCCACGCGTGCAGAACACAGTGGATTAGCAGTCCATCGCCTTAACCACTCCGCCACCTCATCATGCAAAAACAGTACAAATGTTGCCTGCGGCTGCAGTCTTTATTTCAGACTTGGGAAAAAATGGAATTGCGTGACTTCAATCTGTTCGACAAGCAAAAATACACCCAGTAAAGAGAATTTCTGATTGAAATATTGGTTGTCTCTTCTCCATGACTTTATAAATATAATGCCACATGCAATCTGTGCACCCGAGACCTTGACAGATGTACTTGCTGTGGTTGTCGAGGAAGAAGAACCATTAGAGGGAAGAAAAGTCGGTTCCATGACGTATTCCACTATAGATTCCAGAAAGAACAAACCACCTGCTTGCTGGTCACCATTAATAAGTCTTCCCACTTGACCGACGAGGATGGGATTCGAACCCACGCGTGCAGAGCACAATGGATTAGCAGTCCATCGCCTTAACCTCTCGGCCACCTCGTCAAGCAAAACTTCTCAATATGGTGCACGTGGCTGCACGATTTACTGTACACTTGGGGGAGTGATAAATTCGATAGTGTGACTTCAATCAGTACAACAAGCAGTAGTGAAAGCAGTGGGGAGAATTTCAGATGGAAATATTGGTTGTCTCTTCTCCATATCTTTATTAAAATCACGCCACATGCAATCAGTGCTCCAGAGATGTTGATTCAAAAGTTGTTGGCCCATTGCTTTACATATCTGCAAGTGTTATTCTGCTGAGCATTGTTCTCTGGACTATCACTATGCAGAATTTGATCCTCAATCAAAAAATCTCTACACAAGCAAATATCCAATGCATAAAGATGAAGCAGCGATGCTCAAATGTCATGAAACATTTTCAACATAATCACCATGACAAAGTTTCATTTCAAAAAGCAGTGTTTCTCACAAAAAGAAATAATGGCTCTGACTAAAACCCACAGGCCCTCAAACTGGGGAATATTGACTGGAAAATGAAAATCTGTTCTTGCTGTGATTTTCCAGCAAGAAAGCATTTCTAAAGAAAGAAAGTAATCTACCTGACTGACTCCACAAGAGATTTTAGTGGGAATAAACCATGCTTTTACAGGGAAATTTGTCACCATCAGCTATGTGACATAAACGACGAGGATGGGATTCAAACCCACACGTGCAGAGCACAATGGATTAGCAGTCCATCGCCTTAACCACTCCGCCACCTCATCATGCAAAAACAGTACAAATGTTGCCTGCGGCTGCAGTCTTTATTTCAGACTTGGGAAAAAATGGAATTTCGTGACTTCAATCTGTTCGACAAGCAAAAATACACCCAGTAAAGAGAATTTCTGATTGAAATATTGTTTGTCTCTTCTCCATGACTTTATAAATATAATGCCACATCCAATCTGTGCACCCGAGACCTTGATTCAAGAGTTGCGAGTGCATTACTTACAAATGCAAGCTCTTTAGTCCGCTTTGCATTGTTCCCTGAACTATTACATTACAGAATTTGATTCATCAATGACAAAATGTGGACACAGGTGATTTTCCAATGCATAAAGATGTAGTAGAGATTCTCAAACATTATGAAACCTTTTCAACATCATCACCAGGACACCATTTAATTTCATAAAGCAGTGTCATTCAGGCAAATAGACAACAGCTCTGACTAAAAGCCAGGGGGCTTCCTACTGGGGAATATTGACTGGAATATGAACAGATGTACTTGCTGTGGTTGTCGAGGAAGAAGAACCATTAGAGGGAAGGAAAGTCAGTTCCATGACGTATTCCACTATAGATTCCAGAAACAACAAACCACCTGCTTGCTGGTCACCATTAATAAGTCTTCCCACTTGACCGACGAGGATGGGATTCGAACCCACGCGTGCAGAGCACAATGGATTAGCAGTCCATCGCCTTAACCTCTCGGCCACCTCGTCAAGCAAAACTTCTCAATATGGTGCACGTGGCTGCACGATTTACTGTACACTTGGGGGAGTGATAAATTCGATAGTGTGAGTTCAATCAGTACAACAAGCAGTAGTGAAAGCAGTGGGGAGAATTTCAGATGGAAATACTGGTTGTCTCTTCTCCATATCTTTATTAAAATCAAGCCACATGCAATCAGTGCTCCAGAGATGTTGATTCAAAAGTTGTTGGCCCATTGCTTTACATATCTGCAAGTGTTATTCTGCTGAGCATTGTTCTCTGGACTATCACTATGCAGAATTTGATCCTCAATCAAAAAATCTCTACACAAGCAAATATCCAGTGCATAAAGATGTAGCAGCGATGCTCAAATGTCATGAAACATTTTCAACATAATCACCATGACAAAGTTTCATTTCAAAAAGCAGTGTTTCTCACAAAAAGAAATAATGGCTCTGACTAAAACCCACAGGCCCGCAAACTGGGGAATATTGACTGGAAAATGAAAATCTGTTCTTGCTGTGATTTTCCAGCAAGAAAGCATTTCTTAAGAAAGAAACTTACTCCACAAGAGATTTTAGTGGGAATAAACCATGCTTTTTCAGGCAAATTTGTCACCATCAGCTATGTGACATAAACGACGAGGATGGGATTCGAACCCACGCGTGCAGAGCACAATGGATTAGCAGTCCATCGCCTTAACCACTCGGCCACCTCGTCATGCAAAAACAGTACAAATGTTGCCTGCGGCTGCAATCTTTATTTCAGACTTGGGAAAAAATGGAATTGCGTGACTTCAATCTGTTCGACAAGCAAAAATACACCCAGTAAAGAGAATTTCTGATTGAAATATTGGTTGTCTCTTCTCCATGACTTTATAAATATTCAATTCGAACCCATGCGTGCAGAGCACAATGGATTAGCAGTCCATCGCCTGGACTATCACTATGCAGAATTTGATCCTCAATCAAAAAATCCTCATTTGATCCTCAATTAAAAAAATGGACTATCACTATGCAGAATTTGATCCTCAATCAAAAAATCTCTACACAAGCAAATATCCAGTGAATAAAAATGTAGCAGCGATGCTCAAATGTCATGAAACATTTTCAACATAATCACCATGACAAAGTTTCATTTCAAAAAGAAGTGTTTCTCACAAAAAGAAATAATGGCTCTGACTAAAACCCACAGGCCCGCAAACTGGGGAATATTGACTGGAAAATGAAAATCTGTTCTTGCTGTGATTTTCCAGCAAGAAAGCATTTCTTAAGAAAGAAAGTAACTGACTCCACAAGAGATTTTAGTGGGAATAAACCATGCTTTTTCAGGCAAATTTGTCACCATCAGCTATGTGACATAAACGACGAGGATGGGATTCAAACCCACGCGTGCAGAGCACAATGGATTAGCAGTCCATCGCCTTAACCACTCGGCCACCTCGTCATGCAAAAACAGAAGAAATGTTGCCTGCGGCTGCAGTCTTTATTTCAGACTTGGGAAAAATGGTATTGCGTGACTTCAATCTGTTCGACAAGCAAAAATACACCCAGTAAAGAGAATTTCTGATTGAAATATTGGTTGTCTCTTCTCCATGACTTTATAAATATAATGCCACATCCAATCTGTGCACCCGAGACCTTGATTCAAGAGTTGCGAGTGCATTACTTACAAATGCAAGCTCTTTAGTCCGCTGAGCATTGTTCCCTGAACTATTACATTACAGAATTTGATTCTTCAATGACAAGATGTGGACACAGGTGATTTTCCAATGCATAAAGATGTAGTAGAGATTCTCAAACATTATGAAACCTTTTCAACATCATCACCAGGACACCATTTAATTTCATAAAGCAGTGTCATTCAGGCAAATAGACAACAGCTCTGACTAAAAGCCAGGGGGCTTCCTACTGGGGAATATTGACTGGAATATGAACAGATGTACTTGCTGTGGTTGTCGAGGAAGAAGAACCATTAGAGGGAAGGAAAGTCAGTTCCATGACGTATTCCACTATAGATTTCAGAAAGAACAAACCACCTGCTTGCTGGTCACCATTAATAAGTCTTCCCACTTGACTGACAAGGATGGGATTCGAACCCATGCGTGCAGAGCACAATGGATTAGCAGTCCATCGCCTGGACTATCACTATGCAGAATTTGATCCTCAATCAAAAAATCTCTACACAAGCAAATATCCAGTGCATAAAGATGTAGCAGCGATGCTCAAATGTCATGAAACATTTTCAACATAATCACCATGACAAAGTTTCATTTCAAAAAGCAGTGTTTCTCACAAAAAGAAATAATGGCTCTGACTAAAACCCAGAGGCCCGCAAACTGGGGAATATTGACTGGAAAATGAAAATCTGTTCTTGCTGTGATTTTCCAGCAAGAAAGCATTTCTTAAGAAAGAAAGTAACTTACTCCACAAGAGATTTTAGTGGGAATAAACCATGCTTTGACAGGCAAATTTGTCACCATCAGCTATGTGACATAAACGACGAGGATGGGATTCAAACCCACGCGTGCAGAGCACAATGGATTAGCAGTCCATCGCCTTAACCACTCCGCCACCTCATCATGCAAAAACAGTACAAATGTTGCCTGCGGCTGCAGTCTTTATTTCAGACTTGGGAAAAAATGGAATTGCGTGACTTCAATCTGTTCGACAAGCAAAAATACACCCAGTAAAGAGAATTTCTGATTGAAATATTGGTTGTCTCTTCTCCATGACTTTATAAATATAATGCCACTTCCAATCTGTGCACCCGAGACCTTGATTCAAGAGTTGCGAGTGCATTACTTACAAATGCAAGCTCTTTAGTTCGCTGAGCATTGTTCCCTGAACTATTACATTACAGAATTTGATTCATCAATGACAAAATGTGGACACAGGTGATTTTCCAATGCATAAAGATGTAGTAGAGATTCTCAAACATTATGAAACCTTTTCAACATCATCACCAGGACACCATTTAATTTCATAAAGCAGTGTCATTCAGACTAATAGACAACAGCTCTGACTAAAAGCCAGGGGGCTTCCTACTGGGGAATATTGACTGGAATATGAACAGATGTACTTGCTGTGGTTGTCGAGGAAGAAGAACCATTAGAGGGAAGGAAAGTCAGTTCCATGACGTATTCCACTATAGATTCCAGAAAGAACAAACCACCTGCTTGCTGGTCACCATTAATAAGTCTTCCCACTTGACCGACGAGGATGGGATTCGAACCCACGCGTGCAGAGCACAATGGATTAGCAGTCCATCGCCTTAACCTCTCGGCCACCTCGTCAAGCAAAACTTCTCAATATGGTGCACGTGGCTGCACGATTTACTGTACACTTGGGGGAGTGAGAAATTCGATAGTGTGACTTCAATCACTACAACAAGCAGTAGTGAAAGCAGTGGGGAGAATTTTAGATGGAAATATTGGTTGTCTCTTCTCCATATCTTTATTAAAATCACGCCACATGCAATCAGTGCTCCAGAGATGTTGATTCAAAAGTTGTTGGCCCATTGCTTTACATATCTGCAAGTGTTATTCTGCTGAGCATTGTTCTCTGGACTATCACTATGCAGAATTTGATCCTCAATCAAAAAATCTCTACACAAGCAAATATCCAATGCATAAAGATGAAGCAGCGATGCTCAAATGTCATGAAACATTTTCAACATAATCACCATGACAAAGTTTCATTTCAAAAAGCAGTGTTTCTCACAAAAAGAAATAATGGCTCTGACTAAAACCCACAGGCCCGCAAACTGGGGAATATTGACTGGAAAATGAAAATCTGTTCTTGCTGTGATTTTCCAGCAAGAAAGCATTTCTTAAGAAAGAAAGTAACTGACTCCACAAGAGATTTTAGTGGGAATAAACCATGCTTTTTCAGGCAAATTTGTCACCATCAGCTATGTGACATAAACGACGAGGATGGGATTCGAACCCACGCGTGCAGAGCACAATGGATTAGCAGTCCATCGCCTTAATCACTCGGCCACCTCGTCATGCAAAAACAGAAGAAATGTTGCCTGCGGCTGCAGTCTTTATTTCAGACTTGGGAAAAAATGGTATTGCGTGACTTCAATCTGTTCGACAAGCAAAAATACACCCAGTAAAGAGAATTTCTGATTGAAATATTGGTTGTCTCTTCTCCATGACTTTATAAATATAATGCCACATCCAATCTGTGCACCCGAGACCTTGATTCAAGAGTTGCGAGTGCATTACTTACAAATGCAAGCTCTTTAGTCCGCTGAGCATTGTTCCCTGAACTATTACATTACAGAATTTGATTCTTCAATGACAAAATGTGGACACAGGTGATTTTCCAATGCATAAAGATGTAGGAGAGATTCTCAAACATTATGAAACCTTTTCAACATCATCACCAGGACACCATTTAATTTCATAAAGCAGTGTCATTCAGGCAAATAGACAACAGCTCTGACTAAAAGCCAGGGGGCTTCCTACTGGGGAATATTGACTGGAATATGAACAGATGTACTTGCTGTGGTTGTCGAGGAAGAAGAACCATTAGAGGGAAGGAAAGTCAGTTCCATGACGTATTCCACTATAGATTTCAGAAAGAACAAACCACCTGCTTGCTGGTCACCATTAATAAGTCTTCCCACTTGACTGACAAGGATGGGATTCGAACCCATGCGTGCAGAGCACAATGGATTAGCAGTCCATCGCCTGGACTATCACTATGCAGAATTTGATCCTCAATCAAAAAATCTCTACACAAGCAAATATCCAGTGCATAAAGATGTAGCAGCGATGCTCAAATGTCATGAAACATTTTCAACATAATCACCATGACAAAGTTTCATTTCAAAAAGCAGTGTTTCTCACAAAAAGAAATAATGGCTCTGACTAAAACCCAGAGGCCCGCAAACTGGGGAATATTGACTGGAAAATGAAAATCTGTTCTTGCTGTGATTTTCCAGCAAGAAAGCATTTCTTAAGAAAGAAAGTAACTTACTCCACAAGAGATTTTAGTGGGAATAAACCATGCCTTTTCAGGCAAATTTGTCACCATCAGCTATGTGACATAAACGACGAGGATGGGATTTGAACCCACTCTTGTAGAGCACAATGGATTAGCAGTCCTTCGCCTTAACCACTCGGCCACCTCGTCATGCAAAAACAATACAAATGTTGCCTGCGGCTGCAGTCTTTATTTCAGACGTGGGAAAAAATGGAATTGCGTGACTTCAATCTGTTCGACAAGCAAAAATACACCCAGTAAAGAGAATTTCTGATTGAAATATTGGTTGTCTCTTCTCCATGACTTTATAAATATAATGCCACATCCAATCTGTGCACCCGAGACCTTGATTCAAGAGTTGCGAGTGCATTACTTACAAATGCAAGCTCTTTAGTCCGTTGAGCATTGTTCCCTGAACTATTACATTACAGAATTTGATTCTTCAATGACAAAATGTGGACACAGGTGATTTTCCAATGCATAAAGATGTAGTAGAGATTCTCAAACATTATGAAACCTTTTCAACATCATCACCAGGACACCATTTAATTTCATAAAGCAGTGTCATTCAGACTAATAGACAACAGCTCTGACTAAAAGCCAAGGGGCTTCCAACTGGGGAATATTGACTGGAATATGAACAGATGTACTTGCTGTGGTTGTCGAGGAAGAAGAACCATTAGAGGGAAGGAAAGTCAGTTCCATGACGTATTCCACTATAGATTCCAGAAAGAACAAACCACCTGCTTGCTGGTCACCATTAATAAGTCTTCCCACTTGACCGACGAGGATGGGATTCGAACCCACGCGTGCAGAGCACAATGGATTAGCAGTCCATCGCCTTAACCTCTCGGCCACCTCGTCAAGCAAAACTTCTCAATATGGTGCACGTGGCTGCACGATTTACTGTACACTTGGGGGAGTGATAAATTCGATAGTGTGACTTCAATCAGTACAACAAGCAGTAGTGAAAGCAGTGGGGAGAATTTCAGATGGAAATATTGGTTGTCTCTTCTCCATATCTTTATTAAAATCACGCCACATGCAATCAGTGCTCCAGAGATGTTGATTCAAAAGTTGTTGGCCAATTGCTTTACATATCTGCAAGTGTTATTCTGCTGAGCATTGTTCTCTGGACTATCACTATGCAGAATTTGATCCTCAATCAAAAAATCTCTACACAAGCAAATATCCAATGCATAAAGATGAAGCAGCGATGCTCAAATGTCATGAAACATTTTCAACATAATCACCATGACAAAGTTTCATTTCAAAAAGCAGTGTTTCTCACAAAAAGAAATAATGGCTCTGACTAAAACCCACAGGCCCTCAAACTGGGGAATATTGACTGGAAAATGAAAATCTGTTCTTGCTGTGATTTTCCAGCAAGAAAGCATTTCTAAAGAAAGAAAGTAATCTACCTGACTGACTCCACAAGAGATTTTAGTGGGAATAAACCATGCTTTTACAGGCAAATTTGTCACCATCAGCTATGTGACATAAACGACGAGGATGGGATTCAAACCCACGCGTGCAGAGCACAATGGATTAGCAGTCCATCGCCTTAACCTCTCGGCCACCTCGTCAAGCAAAACTTCTCAATATGGTGCACGTGGCTGCACGATTTACTGTACACTTGGGGGAGTGATAAATTCGATAGTGTGACTTCAATCAGTACAACAAGCAGTAGTGAAAGCAGTGGGGAGAATTTCAGATGGAAATATTGGTTGTCTCTTCTCCATATCTTTATTAAAATCACGCCACATGCAATCAGTGCTCCAGAGATGTTGATTCAAAAGTTGTTGGCCCATTGCTTTACATATCTGCAAGTGTTATTCTGCTGAGCATTGTTCTCTGGACTATCACTATGCAGAATTTGATCCTCAATCAAAAAATCTCTACACAAGCAAATATCCAATGCATAAAGATGAAGCAGCGATGCTCAAATGTCATGAAACATTTTCAACATAATCACCATGACAAAGTTTCATTTCAAAAAGCAGTGTTTCTCACAAAAAGAAATAATGGCTCTGACTAAAACCCACAGGCCCACAAACTGGGGAATATTGACTGGAAAATGAAAATCTGCTCTTGCTGTGATTTTCCAGCAAGAAAGCATTTCTAAAGAAAGAAAGTAATCTACCTGACTGACTCCACAAGAGATTTTAGTGGGAATAAACCATGCTTTGACAGGCAAATTTGTCACCATCAGCTATGTGACATAAACGACGAGGATGGGATTCAAACCCACGCGTGCAGAGCACAATGGATTAGCAGTCCATCGCCTTAACCACTCCGCCACCTCATCATGCAAAAACAGTACAAATGTTGCCTGCGGCTGCAGTCTTTATTTCAGACTTGGGAAAAAATGGAATTGCGTGACTTCAATCTGTTCGACAAGCAAAAATACACCCAGTAAAGAGAATTTCTGATTGAAATATTGGTTGTCTCTTCTCCATGACTTTATAAATATAATGCCACATCCAATCTGTGCACCCGAGACCTTGATTCAAGAGTTGCGAGTGCATTACTTACAAATGCAAGCTCTTTAGTCCGCTGAGCATTGTTCCCTGAACTATTACATTACAGAATTTGATTCATCAATGACAAAATGTGGACACAGGTGATTTTCCAATGCATAAAGATGTAGTAGAGATTCTCAAACATTATGAAACCTTTTCAACATCATCACCAGGACACCATTTAATTTCATAAAGCAGTGTCATTCAGACTAATAGACAACAGCTCTGACTAAAAGCCAGGGGGCTTCCTACTGGGGAATATTGACTGGAATATGAACAGATGTACTTGCTGTGGTTGTCGAGGAAGAAGAACCATTAGAGGGAAGAAAAGTCAGTTCCATGACGTATTCCACTATAGATTCCAGAAACAACAAACCACCTGCTTGCAAGTCACCATTAATAAGTCTTCCCACTTGACCGACGAGGATGGGATTCGAACCCACGCGTGCAGAGCACAATGGATTAGCAGTCCATCGCCTTAACCACTCGGCCACCTCGTCAAGCAAAATACAGTACTAATGTTGCCTGCGGCTGCAATCTTTATTTCAGACTTGGGAAAAAATGGAATTGCGTGACTTCAATCTGTTCGACAAGCAAAAATACACCCAGTAAAGAGAATTTCTGATTGAAATATTGGTTGTCTCTTCTCCATGACTTTATAAATATTCAATTCGAACCCATGCGTGCAGAGCACAATGGATTAGCAGTCCATCGCCTGGACTATCACTATGCAGAATTTGATCCTCAATCAAAAAATCCTCATTTGATCCTCAATTAAAAAAATGGACTATCACTATGCAGAATTTGATCCTCAATCAAAAAATCTCTACACAAGCAAATATCCAGTGAATAAAAATGTAGCAGCGATGCTCAAATGTCATGAAACATTTTCAACATAATCACCATGACAAAGTTTCATTTCAAAAAGCAGTGTTTCTCACAAAAAGAAATAATGGCTCTGACTAAAACCCACAGGCCCGCAAACTGGGGAATATTGACTGGAAAATGAAAATCTGTTCTTGCTGTGATTTTCCAGCAAGAAAGCATTTCTTAAGAAAGAAAGTAACTGACTCCACAAGAGATTTTAGTGGGAATAAACCATGCTTTTTCAGGCAAATTTGTCACCATCAGCTATGTGACATAAACGACGAGGATGGGATTCCAACCCACGCGTGCAGAGCACAATGGATTAGCAGTCCATCGCCTTAACCACTCGGCCACCTCGTCATGCAAAAACATAAGAAATGTTGCCTGCGGCTGCAGTCTTTATTTCAGACTTGGGAAAAAATGGTATTGCGTGACTTCAATCTGTTCGACAAGCAAAAATACACCCAGTAAAGAGAATTTCTGATTGAAATATTGGTTGTCTCTTCTCCATGACTTTATAAATATAATGCCACATCCAATCTGTGCACCCGAGACCTTGATTCAAGAGTTGCGAGTGCATTACTTACAAATGCAAGCTCTTTAGTCCGCTGAGCATTGTTCCCTGAACTATTACATTACAGAATTTGATTCTTCAATGACAAGATGTGGACACAGGTGATTTTCCAATGCATAAAGATGTAGTAGAGATTCTCAAACATTATGAAACCTTTTCAACATCATCACCTGGACACCATTTAATTTCATAAAGCAGTGTCATTCAGGCAAATAGACAACAGCTCTGACTAAAAGCCAGGGGGCTTCCTACTGGGGAATATTGACTGGAATATGAACAGATGTACTTGCTGTGGTTGTCGAGGAAGAAGAACCATTAGAGGGAAGGAAAGTCAGTTCCATGACGTATTCCACTATAGATTTCAGAAAGAACAAACCACCTGCTTGCTGGTCACCATTAATAAGTCTTCCCACTTGACTGACAAGGATGGGATTCGAACCCATGCGTGCAGAGCACAATGGATTAGCAGTCCATCGCCTGGACTATCACTATGCAGAATTTGATCCTCAATCAAAAAATCTCTACACAAGCAAATATCCAGTGCATAAAGATGTAGCAGCGATGCTCAAATGTCATGAAACATTTTCAACATAATCACCATGACAAAGTTTCATTTCAAAAAGCAGTGTTTCTCACAAAAAGAAATAATGGCTCTGACTAAAACCCAGAGGCCCGCAAACTGGGGAATATTGACTGGAAAATGAAAATCTGTTCTTGCTGTGATTTTCCAGCAAGAAAGCATTTCTTAAGAAAGAAAGTAACTTACTCCACAAGAGATTTTAGTGGGAATAAACCATGCTTTGACAGGCAAATTTGTCACCATCAGCTATGTGACATAAACGACGAGGATGGGATTCAAACCCATGCGTGCAGAGCACAATGGATTAGCAGTCCATCGCCTTAACCACTCCGCCACCTCATCATGCAAAAACAGTACAAATGTTGCCTGCGGCTGCAGTCTTTATTTCAGACTTGGGAAAAAATGGAATTGCGTGACTTCAATCTGTTCGACAAGCAAAAATACACCCAGTAAAGAGAATTTCTGATTGAAATATTGGTTGTCTCTTCTCCAAGACTTTATAAATATAATGCCACTTCCAATCTGTGCACCCGAGACCTTGATTCAAGAGTTGCGAGTGCATTACTTACAAATGCAAGCTCTTTAGTCCGCTGAGCATTGTTCCCTGAACTATTACATTACAGAATTTGATTCATCAATGACAAAATGTGGACACAGGTGATTTTCCAATGCATAAAGATGTAGTAGAGATTCTCAAACATTATGAAACCTTTTCAACATCATCACCAGGACACCATTTAATTTCATAAAGCAGTGTCATTCAGACTAATAGACAACAGCTCTGACTAAAAGCCAGGGGGCTTCCTACTGGGGAATATTGACTGGAATATGAACAGATGTACTTGCTGTGGTTGTCGAGGAAGAAGAACCATTAGAGGGAAGGAAAGTCAGTTCCATGACGTATTCCACTATAGATTCCAGAAAGAACAAACCACCTGCTTGCTGGTCACCATTAATAAGTCTTCCCACTTGACCGACGAGGATGGGATTCGAACCCACGCGTGCAGAGCACAATGGATTAGCAGTCCATCGCCTTAACCTCTCGGCCACCTCGTCAAGCAAAACTTCTCAATATGGTGCACGTGGCTGCACGATTTACTGTACACTTGGGGGAGTGAGAAATTCGATAGTGTGACTTCAATCACTGCAACAAGCAGTAGTGAAAGCAGTGGGGAGAATTTTAGATGGAAATATTGGTTGTCTCTTCTCCATATCTTTATTAAAATCACGCCACATGCAATCAGTGCTCCAGAGATGTTGATTCAAAAGTTGTTGGCCCATTGCTTTACATATCTGCAAGTGTTATTCTGCTGAGCATTGTTCTCTGGACTATCACTATGCAGAATTTGATCCTCAATCAAAAAATCTCTACACAAGCAAATATCCAATGCATAAAGATGAAGCAGCGATGCTCAAATGTCATGAAACATTTTCAACATAATCACCATGACAAAGTTTCATTTCAAAAAGCAGTGTTTCTCACAAAAAGAAATAATGGCTCTGACTAAAACCCACAGGCCCGCAAACTGGGGAATATTGACTGGAAAATGAAAATCTGTTCTTGCTGTGATTTTCCAGCAAGAAAGCATTTCTTAAGAAAGATAGTAACTGACTCCACAAGAGATTTTAGTGGGAATAAACCATGCTTTTTCAGGCAAATTTGTCACCATCAGCTATGTGACATAAATGACGAGGATGGGATTCGAACCCACGCGTGCAGAGCACAATGGATTAGCAGTCCATCGCCTTAACCACTCGGCCACCTCGTCATGCAAAAACAGAAGAAATGTTGCCTGCGGTTGCAGTCTTTATTTCAGACTTGGGAAAAAATGGTATTGCGTGACTTCAATCTGTTCGACAAGCAAAAATACACCCAGTAAAGAGAATTTCTGATTGAAATATTGGTTGTCTCTTCTCCATGACTTTATAAATATAATGCCACATCCAATCTGTGCACCCGAGACCTTGATTCAAGAGTTGCGAGTGCATTACTTACAAATGCAAGCTCTTTAGTCCGCTGAGCATTGTTCCCTGAACTATTACATTACAGAATTTGATTCTTCAATGACAAAATGTGGACACAGGTGATTTTCCAATGCATAAAGATGTAGGAGAGATTCTCAAACATTATGAAACCTTTTCAACATCATCACCAGGACACCATTTAATTTCATAAAGCAGTGTCATTCAGGCAAATAGACAACAGCTCTGACTAAAAGCCAGGGGGCTTCCTACTGGGGAATATTGACTGGAATATGAACAGATGTACTTGCTGTGGTTGTCGAGGAAGAAGAACCATTAGAGGGAAGGAAAGTCAGTTCCATGACGTATTCCACTATAGATTTCAGAAAGAACAAACCACCTGCTTGCTGGTCACCATTAATAAGTCTTCCCACTTGACTGACAAGGATGGGATTCGAACCCATGCGTGCAGAGCACAATGGATTAGCAGTCCATCGCCTGGACTATCACTATGCAGAATTTGATCCTCAATCAAAAAATCTCTACACAAGCAAATATCCAGTGCATAAAGATGTAGCAGCGATGCTCAAATGTCATGAAACATTTTCAACATAATCACCATGACAAAGTTTCATTTCAAAAAGCAGTGTTTCTCACAAAAAGAAATAATGGCTCTGACTAAAACCCAGAGGCCCGCAAACTGGGGAATATTGACTGGAAAATGAAAATCTGTTCTTGCTGTGATTTTCCAGCAAGAAAGCATTTCTTAAGAAAGAAATTAACTTACTCCACAAGAGATTTTAGTGGGAATAAACCATGCCTTTTCAGGCAAATTTGTCACCATCAGCTATGTGACATAAACGACGAGGATGGGATTTGAACCCACTCTTGTAGAGCACAATGGATTAGCAGTGCTTCGCCTTAACCACTCGGCCACCTCGTCATGCAAAAACAATACAAATGTTGCCTGCGGCTGCAGTCTTTATTTCAGACGTGGGAAAAAATGGAATTGCGTGACTTCAATCTGTTCGACAAGCAAAAATACACCCAGTAAAGAGAATTTCTGATTGAAATATTGGTTGTCTCTTCTCCATGACTTTATAAATATAATGCCACATCCAATCTGTGCACCCGAGACCTTGATTCAAGAGTTGCGAGTGCATTACTTACAAATGCAAGCTCTTTAGTCCGTTGAGCATTGTTCCCTGAACTATTACATTACAGAATTTGATTCTTCAATGACAAAATGTGGACACAGGTGATTTTCCAATGCATAAAGATGTAGTAGAGATTCTCAAACATTATGAAACCTTTTCAACATCATCACCAGGACACCATTTAATTTCATAAAGCAGTGTCATTCAGACTAATAGACAACAGCTCTGACTAAAAGCCAAGGGGCTTCCAACTGGGGAATATTGACTGGAATATGAACAGATGTACTTGCTGTGGTTGTCGAGGAAGAAGAACCATTAGAGGGAAGGAAAGTCAGTTCCATGACGTATTCCACTATAGATTCCAGAAAGAACAAACCACCTGCTTGCTGGTCACCATTAATAAGTCTTCCCACTTGACCGACGAGGATGGGATTCGAACCCACGCGTGCAGAGCACAATGGATTAGCAGTCCATCGCCTTAACCTCTCGGCCACCTCGTCAAGCAAAACTTCTCAATATGGTGCACGTGGCTGCACGATTTACTGTACACTTGGGGGAGTGATAAATTCGATAGTGTGACTTCAATCAGTACAACAAGCAGTAGTGAAAGCAGTGGGGAGAATTTCAGATGGAAATATTGGTTGTCTCTTCTCCATATCTTTATTAAAATCACGCCACATGCAATCAGTGCTCCAGAGATGTTGATTCAAAAGTTGTTGGCCAATTGCTTTACATATCTGCAAGTGTTATTCTGCTGAGCATTGTTCTCTGGACTATCACTATGCAGAATTTGATCCTCAATCAAAAAATCTCTACACAAGCAAATATCCAATGCATAAAGATGAAGCAGCGATGCTCAAATGTCATGAAACATTTTCAACATAATCACCATGACAAAGTTTCATTTCAAAAAGCAGTGTTTCTCACAAAAAGAAATAATGGCTCTGACTAAAACCCACAGGCCCTCAAACTGGGGAATATTGACTGGAAAATGAAAATCTGTTCTTGCTGTGATTTTCCAGCAAGAAAGCATTTCTAAAGAAAGAAAGTAATCTACCTGACTGACTCCACAAGAGATTTTAGTGGGAATAAACCATGCTTTTACAGGCAAATTTGTCACCATCAGCTATGTGACATAAACGACGAGGATGGGATTCAAACCCACGCGTGCAGAACACAATGGATTAGCAGTCCATCGCCTTAACCACTCCGCCACCTCATCATGCAAAAACAGTACAAATGTTGCCTGCGGCTGCAGTCTTTATTTCAGACTTGGGAAAAAATGGAATTGCGTGACTTCAATCTGTTCGACAAGCAAAAATACAGCCAGTAAAGAGAATTTCTGATTGAAATATTGGTTGTCTCTTCTCCATGACTTTATAAATATAATGCCACATGCAATCTGTGCACCCGAGACCTTGACAGATGTACTTGCTGTGGTTGTCGAGGAAGAAGAACCATTAGAGGGAAGAAAAGTCGGTTCCATGACGTATTCCACTATAGATTCCAGAAAGAACAAACCACCTGCTTGCTGGTCACCATTAATAAGTCTTCCCACTTGACCGACAAGGATGGGATTCGAACCCACGCGTGCAGAGCACAATGGATTAGCAGTCCATCGCCTTAACCTCTCGGCCACCTCGTCAAGCAAAACTTCTCAATATGGTGCACGTGGCTGCACGATTTACTGTACACTTGGGGGAGTGATAAATTCGATAGTGTGACTTCAATCAGTACAAGAAGCAGTAGTGAAAGCAGTGGGGAGAATTTCAGATGGAAATATTGGTTGTCTCTTCTCCATATCTTTATTAAAATCACGCCACATGCAATCAGTGCTCCAGAGATGTTGATTCAAAAGTTGTTGGCCCATTGCTTTACATATCTGCAAGTGTTATTCTGCTGAGCATTGTTCTCTGGACTATCACTATGCAGAATTTGATCCTCAATCAAAAAATCTCTACACAAGCAAATATCCAATGCATAAAGATGAAGCAGCGATGCTCAAATGTCATGAAACATTTTCAACATAATCACCATGACAAAGTTTCATTTCAAAAAGCAGTGTTTCTCACAAAAAGAAATAATGGCTCTGACTAAAACCCACAGGCCCACAAACTGGGGAATATTGACTGGAAAATGAAAATCTGTTCTTGCTGTGATTTTCCAGCAAGAAAGCATTTCTAAAGAAAGAAAGTAATCTACCTGACTGACTCCACAAGAGATTTTAGTGGGAATAAACCATGCTTTGACAGGCAAATTTGTCACCATCAGCTATGTGACATAAACGACGAGGATGGGATTCAAACCCACGCGTGCAGAGCACAATGGATTAGCAGTCCATCGCCTTAACCACTCCGCCACCTCATCATGCAAAAACAGTACAAATGTTGCCTGCGGCTGCAGTCTTTATTTCAGACTTGGGAAAAAATGGAATTGCGTGACTTCAATCTGTTCGACAAGCAAAAATACACCCAGTAAAGAGAATTTCTGATTGAAATATTGGTTGTCTCTTCTCCATGACTTTATAAATATAATGCCACATCCAATCTGTGCACCCGAGACCTTGATTCAAGAGTTGCGAGTGCATTACTTACAAATGCAAGCTCTTTAGTCCGCTGAGCATTGTTCCCTGAACTATTACATTACAGAATTTGATTCATCAATGACAAAATGTGGACACAGGTGATTTTCCAATGCATAAAGATGTAGTAGAGATTCTCAAACATTATGAAACCTTTTCAACATCATCACCAGGACACCATTTAATTTCATAAAGCAGTGTCATTCAGACTAATAGACAACAGCTCTGACTAAAAGCCAGGGGGCTTCCTACTGGGGAATATTGACTGGAATATGAACAGATGTACTTGCTGTGGTTGTCGAGGAAGAAGAACCATTAGAGGGAAGGAAAGTCAGTTCCATGACGTATTCCACTATAGATTCCAGAAACAACAAACCACCTGCTTGCTGGTCACCATTAATAAGTCTTCCCACTTGATCGACGAGGATGGGATTCGAACCCACGCGTGCAGAGCACAATGGATTAGCAGTCCATCGCCTTAACCACTCGGCCACCTCGTCATGCAAAAACAGTACAAATGTTGCCTGCGGCTGCAGTCTTTATTTCAGACTTGGGAAAAAATGGAATTGCGTGACTTCAATCTGTTCGACAAGCAAAAATACACCCAGTAAAGAGAATTTCTAATTGAAATATTGGTTGTCTCTTCTCCATGACTTTATAAATATTCGGATTCGAACCCATGCGTGCAGAGCACAATGGATTAGCAGTCCATCGCCTGGACTATCACTATGCAGAATTTGATCCTCAATCAAAAAATCCTCATTTGATCCTCAATCAAAAAAATGGACTATCACTATGCAGAATTTGATCCTCAATCAAAAAATCTCTACACAAGCAAATATCCAGTGCATAAAGATGTAGCAGCGATGCTCAAATGTCATGAAACATTTTCAACATAATCACCATGATAAAGTTTCATTTCAAAAAGCAGTGTTTCTCACAAAAAGAAATAATGGCTCTGACTAAAACCCACAGGCCCGCAAACTGGGGAATATTGACTGGAAAATGAAAATCTGTTCTTGCTGTGATTTTCCAGCAAGAAAGCATTTCTTAAGAAAGAAAGTAACTTACTCCACAAGAGATTTTAGTGGGAATAAACCATGCTTTTTCAGGCAAATTTGTCACCATCAGCTATGTGACATAAACAACGAGGATGGGATTCGAACCCACGCGTGCAGAGCACAATGGATTAGCAGTCCATCGCCTTAACCACTCGGCCACCTCGTCATGCAAAAACAGAAGAAATGTTGCCTGCGGCTGCAGTCTTTATTTCAGACTTGGGAAAAAATGGTATTGCGTGACTTCAATCTGTTTGACAAGCAAAAATACACCCAGTAAAGAGAATTTCTGATTGAAATATTGGTTGTCTCTTCTCCATGACTTTATAAATATAATGCCACATCCAATCTGTGCACCCGAGACCTTGATTCAAGAGTTGCGAGTGCATTACTTACAAATGCAAGCTCTTTAGTCCGCTGAGCATTGTTCCCTGAACTATTACATTACAGAATTTGATTCTTCAATGACAAAATGTGGACACAGGTGATTTTCCAATGCATAAAGATGTAGGAGAGATTCTCAAACATTATGAAACCTTTTCAACATCATCACCAGGACACCATTTAATTTCATAAAGCAGTGTCATTCAGGCAAATAGACAACAGCTCTGACTAAAAGCCAGGGGGCTTCCTACTGGGGAATATTGACTGGAATATGAACAGATGTACTTGCTGCGGTTGTCGAGGAAGAAGAACCATTAGAGGGAAGGAAAGTCAGTTCCATGACGTATTCCACTATAGATTCCAGAAACAACAAACCACCTGCTTGCTGGTCACCATTAATAAGTCTTCCCACTTGACCGACGAGGATGGGATTCGAACCCACGCGTGCAGAGCACAATGGATTAGTAGTCCATCGCCTTAACCACTCCGCCACCTCATCATGCAAAAACAGTACAAATGTTGCCTGCGGCTGCAGTCTTTATTTCAGACTTGGGAAAAAATGGAATTGCGTGACTTCAATCTGTTCGACAAGCAAAAATACACCCAGTAAAGAGAATTTCTGATTGAAATATTGGTTGTCTCTTCTCCAAGACTTTATAAATATAATGCCACTTCCAATCTGTGCACCCGAGACCTTGATTCAAGAGTTGCGAGTGCATTACTTACAAATGCAAGCTCTTTAGTCCGCTGAGCATTGTTCCCTGAACTATTACATTACAGAATTTGATTCATCAATGACAAAATGTGGACACAGGTGATTTTCCAATGCATAAAGATGTAGTAGAGATTCTCAAACATTATGAAACCTTTTCAACATCATCACCAGGACACCATTTAATTTCATAAAGCAGTGTCATTCAGACTAATAGACAACAGCTCTGACTAAAAGCCAGGGGGCTTCCTACTGGGGAATATTGACTGGAATATGAACAGATGTACTTGCTGTGGTTGTCGAGGAAGAAGAACCATTAGAGGGAAGGAAAGTCAGTTCCATGACGTATTCCACTATAGATTCCAGAAAGAACAAACCACCTGCTTGCTGGTCACCATTAATAAGTCTTCCCACTTGACCGACGAGGATGGGATTCGAACCCACGCGTGCAGAGCACAATGGATTAGCAGTCCATCGCCTTAACCTCTCGGCCACCTCGTCAAGCAAAACTTCTCAATATGGTGCACGTGGCTGCACGATTTACTGTACACTTGGGGGAGTGAGAAATTCGATAGTGTGACTTCAATCACTACAACAAGCAGTAGTGAAAGCAGTGGGGAGAATTTTAGTTGGAAATATTGGTTGTCTCTTCTCCATATCTTTATTAAAATCACGCCACATGCAATCAGTGCTCCAGAGATGTTGATTCAAAAGTTGTTGGCCCATTGCTTTACATATCTGCAAGTGTTATTCTGCTGAGCATTGTTCTCTGGACTATCACTATGCAGAATTTGATCCTCAATCAAAAAATCTCTACACAAGCAAATATCCAATGCATAAAGATGAAGCAGCGATGCTCAAATGTCATGAAACATTTTCAACATAATCACCATGACAAAGTTTCATTTCAAAAAGCAGTGTTTCTCACAAAAAGAAATAATGGCTCTGACTAAAACCCACAGGCCCGCAAACTGGGGAATATTGACTGGAAAATGAAAATCTGTTCTTGCTGTGATTTTCCAGCAAGAAAGCATTTCTTAAGAAAGAAAGTAACTGACTCCACAAGAGATTTTAGTGGGAATAAACCATGCTTTTTCAGGCAAATTTGTCACCATCAGCTATGTGACATAAACGACGAGGATGGGATTCGAACCCACGCGTGCAGAGCACAATGGATTAGCAGTCCATCGCCTTAACCACTCGGCCACCTCGTCATGCAAAAACAGAAGAAATGTTGCCTGCGGCTGCAGTCTTTATTTCAGACTTGGGAAAAAATGGTATTGCGTGACTTCAATCTGTTCGACAAGCAAAAATACACCCAGTAAAGAGAATTTCTGATTGAAATATTGGTTGTCTCTTCTCCATGACTTTATAAATATAATGCCACATCCAATCTGTGCACCCGAGACCTTGATTCAAGAGTTGCGAGTGCATTACTTACAAATGCAAGCTCTTTAGTCCGCTGAGCATTGTTCCCTGAACTATTACATTACAGAATTTGATTCTTCAATGACAAAATGTGGACACAGGTGATTTTCCAATGCATAAAGATGTAGGAGAGATTCTCAAACATTATGAAACCTTTTCAACATCATCACCAGGACACCATTTAATTTCATAAAGCAGTGTCATTCAGGCAAATAGACAACAGCTCTGACTAAAAGCCAGGGGGCTTCCTACTGGGGAATATTGACTGGAATATGAACAGATGTACTTGCTGTGGTTGTCGAGGAAGAAGAACCATTAGAGGGAAGGAAAGTCAGTTCCATGACGTATTCCACTATAGATTTCAGAAAGAACAAACCACCTGCTTGCTGGTCACCATTAATAAGTCTTCCCACTTGACTGACAAGGATGGGATTCGAACCCATGCGTGCAGAGCACAATGGATTAGCAGTCCATCGCCTGGACTATCACTATGCAGAATTTGATCCTCAATCAAAAAATCTCTACACAACCAAATATCCAGTGCATAAAGATGTAGCAGCGATGCTCAAATGTCATGAAACATTTTCAACATAATCACCATGACAAAGTTTCATTTCAAAAAGCAGTGTTTCTCACAAAAAGAAATAATGGCTCTGACTAAAACCCAGAGGCCCGCAAACTGGGGAATATTGACTGGAAAATGAAAATCTGTTCTTGCTGTGATTTTCCAGCAAGAAAGCATTTCTTAAGAAAGAAAGTAACTTACTCCACAAGAGATTTTAGTGGGAATAAACCATGCTTTGACAGGCAAATTTGTCACCATCAGCTATGTGACATAAACGACGAGGATGGGATTCAAACCCACGCGTGCAGAGCACAATGGATTAGCAGTCCATCGCCTTAACCACTCCGCCACCTTATCATGCAAAAACAGTACAAATGTTGCCTGCGGCTGCAGTCTTTATTTCAGACTTGGGAAAAAATGGAATTGCGTGACTTCAATCTGTTCGACAAGCAAAAATACACCCAGTAAAGAGAATTTCTGATTGAAATATTGGTTGTCTCTTCTCCAAGACTTTATAAATATAATGCCACTTCCAATCTGTGCACCCGAGACCTTGATTCAAGAGTTGCGAGTGCATTACTTACAAATGCAAGCTCTTTAGTCCGCTGAGCATTGTTCCCTGAACTATTACATTACAGAATTTGATTCATCAATGACAAAATGTGGACACAGGTGATTTTCCAATGCATAAAGATGTAGTAGAGATTCTCAAACATTATGAAACCTTTTCAACATCATCACCAGGACACCATTTAATTTCATAAAGCAGTGTCATTCAGACTAATAGACAACAGCTCTGACTAAAAGCCAGGGGGCTTCCTACTGGGGAATATTGACTAGAATATGAACAGATGTACTTGCTGTGGTTGTCGAGGAAGAAGAACCATTAGAGGGAAGGAAAGTCAGTTCCATGACGTATTCCACTATAGATTCCAGAAAGAACAAACCACCTGCTTGCTGGTCACCATTAATAAGTCTTCCCACTTGACCGACGAGGATGGGATTCGAACCCACGCGTGCAGAGCACAATGGATTAGCAGTCCATCGCCTTAACCTCTCGGCCACCTCGTCAAGCAAAACTTCTCAATATGGTGCACGTGGCTGCACGATTTACTGTACACTTGGGGGAGTGAGAAATTCGATAGTGTGACTTCAATCACTACAACAAGCAGTAGTGAAAGCAGTGGGGAGAATTTTAGATGGAAATATTGGTTGTCTCTTCTCCATATCTTTATTAAAATCACGCCACATGCAATCAGTGCTCCAGAGATGTTGATTCAAAAGTTGTTGGCCCATTGCTTTACATATCTGCAAGTGTTATTCTGCTGAGCATTGTTCTCTGGACTATCACTATGCAGAATTTGATCCTCAATCAAAAAATCTCTACACAAGCAAATATCCAATGCATAAAGATGAAGCAGCGATGCTCAAATGTCATGAAACATTTTCAACATAATCACCATGACAAAGTTTCATTTCAAAAAGCAGTGTTTCTCACAAAAAGAAATAATGGCTCTGACTAAAACCCACAGGCCCGCAAACTGGGGAATATTGACTGGAAAATGAAAATCTGTTCTTGCTGTGATTTTCCAGCAAGAAAGCATTTCTAAAGAAAGAAAGTAACTGACTCCACAAGAGATTTTAGTGGGAATAAACCATGCTTTTTCAGGCAAATTTGTCACCATCAGCTATGTGACATAAACGACGAGGATGGGATTCGAACCCACGCGTGCAGAGCACAATGGATTAGCAGTCCATCACCTTAACCACTCGGCCACCTCGTCATGCAAAAACAGAAGAAATGTTGCCTGCGGCTGCAGTCTTTATTTCAGACTTGGGAAAAAATGGTATTGCGTGACTTCAATCTGTTCGACAAGCAAAAATACACCCAGTAAAGAGAATTTCTGATTGAAATATTGGTTGTCTCTTCTCCATGACTTTATAAATATAATGCCACATCCAATCTGTGCACCCGAGACCTTGATTCAAGAGTTGCGAGTGCATTACTTACAAATGCAAGCTCTTTAGTCCGCTGAGCATTGTTCCCTGAACTATTACATTACAGAATTTGATTCTTCAATGACAAAATGTGGACACAGGTGATTTTCCAATGCATAAAGATGTAGGAGAGATTCTCAAACATTATGAAACCTTTTCAACATCATCACCAGGACACCATTTAATTTCATAAAGCAGTGTCATTCAGGCAAATAGACAACAGCTCTGACTAAAAGCCAGGGGGCTTCCTACTGGGGAATATTGACTGGAATATGAACAGATGTACTTGCTGTGGTTGTCGAGGAAGAAGAACCATTAGAGGGAAGGAAAGTCAGTTCCATGACGTATTCCACTATAGATTTCAGAAAGAACAAACCACCTGCTTGCTGGTCACCATTAATAAGTCTTCCAACTTGACTGACAAGGATGGGATTCGAACCCATGCGTGCAGAGCACAATGGATTAGCAGTCCATCGCCTGGACTATCACTATGCAGAATTTGATCCTCAATCAAAAAATCTCTACACAAGCAAATATCCAGTGCATAAAGATGTAGCAGCGATGCTCAAATGTCATGAAACATTTTCAACATAATCACCATGACAAAGTTTCATTTCAAAAAGCAGTGTTTCTCACAAAAAGAAATAATGGCTCTGACTAAAACCCAGAGGCCCGCAAACTGGGGAATATTGACTGGAAAATGAAAATCTGTTCTTGCTGTGATTTTCCAGCAAGAAAGCATTTCTTAAGAAAGAAAGTAACTTACTCCACAAGAGATTTTAGTGGGAATAAACCATGCCTTTTCAGGCAAATTTGTCACCATCAGCTATGTGACATAAACGACGAGGATGGGATTTGAACCCACTCTTGTAGAGCACAATGGATTAGCAGTCCTTCGCCTTAACCACTCGGCCACCTCGTCATGCAAAAACAATACAAATGTTGCCTGCGGCTGCAGTCTTTATTTCAGACGTGGGAAAAAATGGAATTGCGTGACTTCAATCTGTTCGACAAGCAAAAATACACCCAGTAAAGAGAATTTCTGATTGAAATATTGGTTGTCTCTTCTCCATGACTTTATAAATATAATGCCACATCCAATCTGTGCACCCGAGACCTTGATTCAAGAGTTGCGAGTGCATTACTTACAAATGCAAGCTCTTTAGTCCGTTGAGCATTGTTCCCTGAACTATTACATTACAGAATTTGATTCTTCAATGACAAAATGTGGACACAGGTGATTTTCCAATGCATAAAGATGTAGTAGAGATTCTCAAACATTATGAAACCTTTTCAACATCATCACCAGGACACCATTTAATTTCATAAAGCAGTGTCATTCAGACTAATAGACAACAGCTCTGACTAAAAGCCAAGGGGCTTCCAACTGGGGAATATTGACTGGAATATGAACAGATGTACTTGCTGTGGTTGTCGAGGAAGAAGAACCATTAGAGGGAAGGAAAGTCAGTTCCATGACGTATTCCACTATAGATTCCAGAAAGAACAAACCACCTGCTTGCTGGTCACCATTAATAAGTCTTCCCACTTGACCGACGAGGATGGGATTCGAACCCACGCGTGCAGAGCACAATGGATTAGCAGTCCATCGCCTTAACCACTCGGCCACCTCGTCATGCAAAAACAGTACTAATGTTGCCTGCGGCTGCAATCTTTATTTCAGACTTGGGAAAAAATGGAATTGCGTGACTTCAATCTGTTCGACAAGCAAAAATACACCCAGTAAAGAGAATTTCTGATTGAAATATTGGTTGTCTCTTCTCCATGACTTTATAAATATTCAATTCGAACCCATGCGTGCAGAGCACAATGGATTAGCAGTCCATCGCCTGGACTATCACTATGCAGAATTTGATCCTCAATCAAAAAATCCTCATTTGATCCTCAATTAAAAAAATGGACTATCACTATGCAGAATTTGATCCTCAATCAAAAAATCTCTACACAAGCAAATATCCAGTGAATAAAAATGTAGCAGCGATGCTCAAATGTCATGAAACATTTTCAACATAATCACCATGACAAAGTTTCATTTCAAAAAGCAGTGTTTCTCACAAAAAGAAATAATGGCTCTGACTAAAACCCACAGGCCCGCAAACTGGGGAATATTGACTGGAAAATGAAAATCTGTTCTTGCTGTGATTTTCCAGCAAGAAAGCATTTCTTAAGAAAGAAAGTAACTGACTCCACAAGAGATTTTAGTGGGAATAAACCATGCTTTTTCAGGCAAATTTGTCACCATCAGCTATGTGACATAAACGACGAGGATGGGATTCGAACCCACGCGTGCAGAGCACAATGGATTAGCAGTCCATCGCCTTAACCACTCGGCCACCTCGTCATGCAAAAACAGAAGAAATGTTGCCTGCGGCTGCAGTCTTTATTTCAGACTTGGGAAAAAATGGTATTGCGTGACTTCAATCTGTTTGACAAGCAAAAATACACCCAGTAAAGAGAATTTCTGATTGAAATATTGGTTGTCTCTTCTCCATGACTTTATAAATATAATGCCACATCCAATCTGTGCACCCGACACCTTGATTCAAGAGTTGCGAGTGCATTACTTACAAATGCAAGCTCTTTAGTCCGCTGAGCATTGTTCCCTGAACTATTACATTACAGAATTTGATTCTTCAATGACAAGATGTGGACACAGGTGATTTTCCAATGCATAAAGATGTAGTAGAGATTCTCAAACATTATGAAACCTTTTCAACATCATCACCTGGACACCATTTAATTTCATAAAGCAGTGTCATTCAGGCAAATAGACAACAGCTCTGACTAAAAGCCAGGGGGCTTCCTACTGGGGAATATTGACTGGAATATGAACAGATGTACTTGCTGTGGTTGTCGAGGAAGAAGAACCATTAGAGGGAAGGAAAGTCAGTTCCATGACGTATTCCACTATAGATTTCAGAAAGAACAAACCACCTGCTTGCTGGTCACCATTAATAAGTCTTCCCACTTGACTGACAAGGATGGGATTCGAACCCATGCGTGCAGAGCACAATGGATTAGCAGTCCATCGCCTGGACTATCACTATGCAGAATTTGATCCTCAATCAAAAAATCTCTACACAAGCAAATATCCAGTGCATAAAGATGTAGCAGCGATGCTCAAATGTCATGAAACATTTTCAACATAATCACCATGACAAAGTTTCATTTCAAAAAGCAGTGTTTCTCACAAAAAGAAATAATGGCTCTGACTAAAACCCAGAGGCCCGCAAACTGGGGAATATTGACTGGAAAATGAAAATCTGTTCTTGCTGTGATTTTCCAGCAAGAAAGCATTTCTTAAGAAAGAAAGTAACTTACTCCACAAGAGATTTTAGTGGGAATAAACCATGCTTTGACAGGCAAATTTGTCACCATCAGCTATGTGACATAAACGACGAGGATGGGATTCAAACCCACGCGTGCAGAGCACAATGGATTAGCAGTCCATCGCCTTAACCACTCCGCCACCTCATCATGCAAAAACAGTACAAATGTTGCCTGCGGCTGCAGTCTTTATTTCAGACTTGGGAAAAAATGGAATTGCGTGACTTCAATCTGTTCGACAAGCAAAAATACACCCAGTAAAGAGAATTTCTGATTGAAATATTGGTTGTCTCTTCTCCAAGACTTTATAAATATAATGCCACTTCCAATCTGTGCACCCGAGACCTTGATTCAAGAGTTGCGAGTGCATTACTTACAAATGCAAGCTCTTTAGTCCGCTGAGCATTGTTCCCTGAACTATTACATTACAGAATTTGATTCATCAATGACAAAATGTGGACACAGGTGATTTTCCAATGCATAAAGATGTAGTAGAGATTCTCAAACATTATGAAACCTTTTCAACATCATCACCAGGACACCATTTAATTTCATAAAGCAGTGTCATTCAGACTAATAGACAACAGCTCTGACTAAAAGCCAGGGGGCTTCCTACTGGGGAATATTGACTGGAATATGAACAGATGTACTTGCTGTGGTTGTCGAGGAAGAAGAACCATTAGAGGGAAGGAAAGTCAGTTCCATGACGTATTCCACTATAGATTCCAGAAAGAACAAACCACCTGCTTGCTGGTCACCATTAATAAGTCTTCCCACTTGACCGACGAGGATGGGATTCGAACCCACGCGTGCAGAGCACAATGGATTAGCAGTCCATCGCCTTAACCTCTCGGCCACCTCGTCAAGCAAAACTTCTCAATATGGTGCACGTGGCTGCACGATTTACTGTACACTTGGGGGAGTGAGAAATTCGATAGTGTGACTTCAATCACTACAACAAGCAGTAGTGAAAGCAGTGGGGAGAATTTTAGATGGAAATATTGGTTGTCTCTTCTCCATATCTTTATTAAAATCACGCCACATGCAATCAGTGCTCCAGAGATGTTGATTCAAAAGTTGTTGGCCCATTGCTTTACATATCTGCAAGTGTTATTCTGCTGAGCATTGTTCTCTGGACTATCACTATGCAGAATTTGATCCTCAATCAAAAAATCTCTACACAAGCAAATATCCAATGCATAAAGATGAAGCAGCGATGCTCAAATGTCATGAAACATTTTCAACATAATCACCATGACAAAGTTTCATTTCAAAAAGCAGTGTTTCTCACAAAAAGAAATAATGGCTCTGACTAAAACCCACAGGCCCGCAAACTGGGGAATATTGACTGGAAAATGAAAATCTGTTCTTGCTGTGATTTTCCAGCAAGAAAGCATTTCTTAAGAAAGATAGTAACTGACTCCACAAGAGATTTTAGTGGGAATAAACCATGCTTTTTCAGGCAAATTTGTCACCATCAGCTATGTGACATAAATGACGAGGATGGGATTCGAACCCACGCGTGCAGAGCACAATGGATTAGCAGTCCATCGCCTTAACCACTCGGCCACCTCGTCATGCAAAAACAGAAGAAATGTTGCCTGCGGTTGCAGTCTTTATTTCAGACTTGGGAAAAAATGGTATTGCGTGACTTCAATCTGTTCGACAAGCAAAAATACACCCAGTAAAGAGAATTTCTGATTGAAATATTGGTTGTCTCTTCTCCATGACTTTATAAATATAATGCCACATCCAATCTGTGCACCCGAGACCTTGATTCAAGAGTTGCGAGTGCATTACTTACAAATGCAAGCTCTTTAGTCCGCTGAGCATTGTTCCCTGAACTATTACATTACAGAATTTGATTCTTCAATGACAAAATGTGGACACAGGTGATTTTCCAATGCATAAAGATGTAGGAGAGATTCTCAAACATTATGAAACCTTTTCAACATCATCACCAGGACACCATTTAATTTCATAAAGCAGTGTCATTCAGGCAAATAGACAACAGCTCTGACTAAAAGCCAGGGGGCTTCCTACTGGGGAATATTGACTGGAATATGAACAGATGTACTTGCTGTGGTTGTCGAGGAAGAAGAACCATTAGAGGGAAGGAAAGTCAGTTCCATGACGTATTCCACTATAGATTTCAGAAAGAACAAACCACCTGCTTGCTGGTCACCATTAATAAGTCTTCCCACTTGACTGACAAGGATGGGATTCGAACCCATGCGTGCAGAGCACAATGGATTAGCAGTCCATTGCCTGGACTATCACTATGCAGAATTTGATCCTCAATCAAAAAATCTCTACACAAGCAAATATCCAGTGCATAAAGATGTAGCAGCGATGCTCAAATGTCATGAAACATTTTCAACATAATCACCATGACAAAGTTTCATTTCAAAAAGCAGTGTTTCTCACAAAAAGAAATAATGGCTCTGACTAAAACCCACAGGCCCACAAACTGGGGAATATTGACTGGAAAATGAAAATCTGTTCTTGCTGTGATTTTCCAGCAAGAAAGCATTTCTTAAGAAAGAAAGTAACTTACTCCACAAGAGATTTTAGTGGGAATAAACCATGCTTTGACAGGCAAATTTGTCACCATCAGCTATGTGACATAAACGACGAGGATGGGATTCAAACCCACGCGTGCAGAGCACAATGGATTAGCAGTCCATCGCCTTAACCACTCCGCCACCTCATCATGCAAAAACAGTACAAATGTTGCCTGCGGCTGCAGTCTTTATTTCAGACTTGGGAAAAAATGGAATTGCGTGACTTCAATCTGTTCGACAAGCAAAAATACACCCAGTAAAGAGAATTTCTGATTGAAATATTGGTTGTCTCTTCTCCATGACTTTATAAATATAATGCCACTTCCAATCTGTGCACCCGAGACCTTGATTCAAGAGTTGCGAGTGCATTACTTACAAATGCAAGCTCTTTAGTCCGCTGAGCATTGTTCCCTGAACTATTACATTACAGAATTTGATTCATCAATGACAAAATGTGGACACAGGTGATTTTCCAATGCATAAAGATGTAGTAGAGATTCTCAAACATTATGAAACCTTTTCAACATCATCACCAGGACACCATTTAATTTCATAAAGCAGTGTCATTCAGACTAATAGACAACAGCTCTGACTAAAAGCCAGGGGGCTTCCTACTGGGGAATATTGACTGGAATATGAACAGATGTACTTGCTGTGGTTGTCGAGGAAGAAGAACCATTAGAGGGAAGGAAAGTCAGTTCCATGACGTATTCCACTATAGATTCCAGAAAGAACAAACCACCTGCTTGCTGGTCACCATTAATAAGTCTTCCCACTTGACCGACGAGGATGGGATTCGAACCCACGCGTGCAGAGCACAATGGATTAGCAGTCCATCGCCTTAACCTCTCGGCCACCTCGTCAAGCAAAACTTCTCAATATGGTGCACGTGGCTGCACGATTTACTGTACACTTGGGGGAGTGAGAAATTCGATAGTGTGACTTCAATCACTACAACAAGCAGTAGTGAAAGCAGTGGGGAGAATTTTAGATGGAAATATTGGTTGTCTCTTCTCCATATCTTTATTAAAATCACGCCACATGCAATCAGTGCTCCAGAGATGTTGATTCAAAAGTTGTTGGCCCATTGCTTTACATATCTGCAAGTGTTATCCTGCTGAGCATTGTTCTCTGGACTATCACTATGCAGAATTTGATCCTCAATCAAAAAATCTCTACACAAGCAAATATCCAATGCATAAAGATGAAGCAGCGATGCTCAAATGTCATGAAACATTTTCAACATAATCACCATGACAAAGTTTCATTTCAAAAAGCAGTGTTTCTCACAAAAAGAAATAATGGCTCTGACTAAAACCCACAGGCCCGCAAACTGGGGAATATTGGCTGGAAAATGAAAATCTGTTCTTGCTGTGATTTTCCAGCAAGAAAGCATTTCTTAAGAAAGAAAGTAACTGACTCCACAAGAGATTTTAGTGGGAATAAACCATGCTTTTTCAGGCAAATTTGTCACCATCAGCTATGTGACATAAACGACGAGGATGGGATTCGAACCCACGCGTGCAGAGCACAATGGATTAGCAGTCCATCGCCTTAACCACTCGGCCACCTCGTCATGCAAAAACAGAAGAAATGTTGCCTGCGGCTGCAGTCTTTATTTCAGACTTGGGAAAAAAAGGGATTGCGTGACTTCAATCTGTTCGACAAGCAAAAATACACCCAGTAAAGAGAATTTCTGATTGAAATATTGGTTGTCTCTTCTCCATGACTTTATAAATATAATGCCACATCCAATCTGTGCACCCGAGACCTTGATTCAAGAGTTGCGAGTGCATTACTTACAAATGCAAGCTCTTTAGTCCGCTGAGCATTGTTCCCTGAACTATTACATTACAGAATTTGATTCTTCAATGACAAAATGTGGACACAGGTGATTTTCCAATGCATAAAGATGTAGGAGAGATTCTCAAACATTATGAAACCTTTTCAACATCATCACCAGGACACCATTTAATTTCATAAAGCAGTGTCATTCAGGCAAATAGACAACAGCTCTGACTAAAAGCCAGGGGGCTTCCTACTGGGGAATATTGACTGGAATATGAACAGATGTACTTGCTGTGGTTGTCGAGGAAGAAGAACCATTAGAGGGAAGGAAAGTCAGTTCCATGACGTATTCCACTATAGATTTCAGAAAGAACAAACCACCTGCTTGCTGGTCACCATTAATAAGTCTTCCCACTTGACTGACAAGGATGGGATTCGAACCCATGCGTGCAGAGCACAATGGATTAGCAGTCCATCGCCTGGACTATCACTATGCAGAATTTGATCCTCAATCAAAAAATCTCTACACAAGCAAATATCCAGTGCATAAAGATGTAGCAGCGATGCTCAAATGTCATGAAACATTTTCAACATAATCACCATGACAAAGTTTCATTTCAAAAAGCAGTGTTTCTCACAAAAAGAAATAATGGCTCTGACTAAAACCCAGAGGCCCGCAAACTGGGGAATATTGACTGGAAAATGAAAATCTGTTCTTGCTGTGATTTTCCAGCAAGAAAGCATTTCTTAAGAAAGAAAGTAACTTACTCCACAAGAGATTTTAGTGGGAATAAACCATGCCTTTTCAGGCAAATTTGTCACCATCAGCTATGTGACATAAACGACGAGGATGGGATTTGAACCCACTCTTGTAGAGCACAATGGATTAGCAGTCCTTCGCCTTAACCACTCGGCCACCTCGTCATGCAAAAACAATACAAATGTTGCCTGCGGCTGCAGTCTTTATTTCAGACGTGGGAAAAAATGGAATTGCGTGACTTCAATCTGTTCGACAAGCAAAAATACACCCAGTAAAGAGAATTTCTGATTGAAATATTGGTTGTCTCTTCTCCATGACTTTATAAATATAATGCCACATCCAATCTGTGCACCCGAGACCTTGATTCAAGAGTTGCGAGTGCATTACTTACAAATGCAAGCTCTTTAGTCCGTTGAGCATTGTTCCCTGAACTATTACATTACAGAATTTGATTCTTCAATGACAAAATGTGGACACAGGTGATTTTCCAATGCATAAAGATGTAGTAGAGATTCTCAAACATTATGAAACCTTTTCAACATCATCACCAGGACACCATTTAATTTCATAAAGCAGTGTCATTCAGACTAATAGACAACAGCTCTGACTAAAAGCCAAGGGGCTTCCAACTGGGGAATATTGACTGGAATATGAACAGATGTACTTGCTGTGGTTGTCGAGGAAGAAGAACCATTAGAGGGAAGGAAAGTCAGTTCCATGACGTATTCCACTATAGATTCCAGAAAGAACAAACCACCTGCTTGCTGGTCAGCATTAATAAGTCTTCCCACTTGACCGACGAGGATGGGATTCGAACCCACGCGTGCAGAGCACAATGGATTAGCAGTCCATCGCCTTAACCTCTCGGCCACCTCGTCAAGCAAAACTTCTCAATATGGTGCACGTGGCTGCACGATTTACTGTACACTTGGGGGAGTGATAAATTCGATAGTGTGACTTCAATCAGTACAACAAGCAGTAGTGAAAGCAGTGGGGAGAATTTCAGATGGAAATATTGGTTGTCTCTTCTCCATATCTTTATTAAAATCACGCCACATGCAATCAGTGCTCCAGAGATGTTGATTCAAAAGTTGTTGGCCAATTGCTTTACATATCTGCAAGTGTTATTCTGCTGAGCATTGTTCTCTGGACTATCACTATGCAGAATTTGATCCTCAATCAAAAAATCTCTACACAAGCAAATATCCAATGCATAAAGATGAAGCAGCGATGCTCAAATGTCATGAAACATTTTCAACATAATCACCATGACAAAGTTTCATTTCAAAAAGCAGTGTTTCTCACAAAAAGAAATAATGGCTCTGACTAAAACCCACAGGCCCTCAAACTGGGGAATATTGACTGGAAAATGAAAATCTGTTCTTGCTGTGATTTTCCAGCAAGAATGCATTTCTAAAGAAAGAAAGTAATCTACCTGACTGACTCCACAAGAGATTTTAGTGGGAATAAACCATGCTTTTACAGGCAAATTTGTCACCATCAGCTATGTGACATAAACGACGAGGATGGGATTCAAACCCACGCGTGCAGAACACAATGGATTAGCAGTCCATCGCCTTAACCACTCCGCCACCTCATCATGCAAAAACAGTACAAATGTTGCCTGCGGCTGCAGTCTTTATTTCAGACTTGGGAAAAAATGGAATTGCGTGACTTCAATCTGTTCGACAAGCAAAAATACACCCAGTAAAGAGAATTTCTGATTGAAATATTGGTTGTCTCTTCTCCATGACTTTATAAATATAATGCCACATGCAATCTGTGCACCCGAGACCTTGACAGATGTACTTGCTGTGGTTGTCGAGGAAGAAGAACCATTAGAGGGAAGAAAAGTCGGTTCCATGACGTATTCCACTATAGATTCCAGAAAGAACAAACCACCTGCTTGCTGGTCACCATTAATAAGTCTTCCCACTTGACCGACGAGGATGGGATTCGAACCCACGCGTGCAGAGCACAATGGATTAGCAGTCCATCGCCTTAACCTCTCGGCCACCTCGTCAAGCAAAACTTCTCAATATGGTGCACGTGGCTGCACGATTTACTGTACACTTGGGGGAGTGATAAATTCGATAGTGTGACTTCAATCAGTACAACAAGCAGTAGTGAAAGCAGTGGGGAGAATTTCAGATGGAAATATTGGTTGTCTCTTCTCCATATCTTTATTAAAATCACGCCACATGCAATCAGTGCTCCAGAGATGTTGATTCAAAAGTTGTTGGCCCATTGCTTTACATATCTGCAAGTGTTATTCTGCTGAGCATTGTTCTCTGGACTATCACTATGCAGAATTTGATCCTCAATCAAAAAATCTCTACACAAGCAAATATCCAATGCATAAAGATGAAGCAGCGATGCTCAAATGTCATGAAACATTTTCAACATAATCACCATGACAAAGTTTCATTTCAAAAAGCAGTGTTTCTCACAAAAAGAAATAATGGCTCTGACTAAAACCCACAGGCCCACAAACTGGGGAATATTGACTGGAAAATGAAAATCTGTTCTTGCTGTGATTTTCCAGCAAGAAAGCATTTCTAAAGAAAGAAAGTAATCTACCTGACTGACTCCACAAGAGATTTTAGTGGGAATAAACCATGCTTTGACAGGCAAATTTGTCACCATCAGCTATGTGACATAAACGACGAGGATGGGATTCAAACCCACGCGTGCAGAGCACAATGGATTAGCAGTCCATCGCCTTAACCACTCCGCCACCTCATCATGCAAAAACAGTACAAATGTTGCCTGCGGCTGCAGTCTTTATTTCAGACTTGGGAAAAAATGGAATTGCGTGACTTCAATCTGTTCGACAAGCAAAAATACACCCAGTAAAGAGAATTTCTGATTGAAATATTGGTTGTCTCTTCTCCATGACTTTATAAATATAATGCCACATCCAATCTGTGCACCCGAGACCTTGATTCAAGAGTTGCGAGTGCATTACTTACAAATGCAAGCTCTTTAGTCCGCTGAGCATTGTTCCCTGAACTATTACATTACAGAATTTGATTCATCAATGAGAAAATGTGGACACAGGTGATTTTCCAATGCATAAAGATGTAGTAGAGATTCTCAAACATTATGAAACCTTTTCAACATCATCACCAGGACACCATTTAATTTCATAAAGCAGTGTCATTCAGACTAATAGACAACAGCTCTGACTAAAAGCCAGGGGGCTTCCTACTGGGGAATATTGACTGGAATATGAACAGATGTACTTGCTGTGGTTGTCGAGGAAGAAGAACCATTAGAGGGAAGGAAAGTCAGTTCCATGACGTATTCCACTATAGATTCCAGAAACAACAAACCACCTGCTTGCTGGTCACCATTAATAAGTCTTCCCACTTGACCGACGAGGATGGGATTCGAACCCACGCGTGCAGAGCACAATGGATTAGCAGTCCATCGCCTTAACCACTCGGCCACCTCGTCATGCAAAAACAGTACAAATGTTGCCTGCGGCTGCAGTCTTTATTTCAGACTTGGGAAAAAATGGAATTGCGTGACTTCAATCTGTTCGACAAGCAAAAATACACCCAGTAAAGAGAATTTCTAATTGAAATATTGGTTGTCTCTTCTCCATGACTTTATAAATATTCGGATTCGAACCCATGCGTGCAGAGCACAATGGATTAGCAGTCCATCGCCTGGACTATCACTATGCAGAATTTGATCCTCAATCAAAAAATCCTCATTTGATCCTCAATCAAAAAAATGGACTATCACTATGCAGAATTTGATCCTCAATCAAAAAATCTCTACACAAGCAAATATCCAGTGCATAAAGATGTAGCAGCGATGCTCAAATGTCATGAAACATTTTCAACATAATCACCATGATAAAGTTTCATTTCAAAAAGCAGTGTTTCTCACAAAAAGAAATAATGGCTCTGACTAAAACCCACAGGCCCGCAAACTGGGGAATATTGACTGGAAAATGAAAATCTGTTCTTGCTGTGATTTTCCAGCAAGAAAGCATTTCTTAAGAAAGAAAGTAACTTACTCCACAAGAGATTTTAGTGGGAATAAACCATGCTTTTTCAGGCAAATTTGTCACCATCAGCTATGTGACATAAACGACGAGGATGGGATTCGAACCCACGCGTGCAGAGCACAATGGATTAGCAGTCTATCGCCTTAACCACTCGGCCACCTCGTCATGCAAAAACAGTACTAATGTTGCCTGCGGCTGCAATCTTTATTTCAGACTTGGGAAAAAATGGAATTGCGTGACTTCAATCTGTTCGACAAGCAAAAATACACCCAGTAAAGAGAATTTCTGATTGAAATATTGGTTGTCTCTTCTCCATGACTTTATAAATATTCAATTCGAACCCATGCGTGCAGAGCACAATGGATTAGCAGTCCATCGCCTGGACTATCACTATGCAGAATTTGATCCTCAATCAAAAAATCCTCATTTGATCCTCAATTAAAAAAATGGACTATCACTATGCAGAATTTGATCCTCAATCAAAAAATCTCTACACAAGCAAATATCCAGTGAATAAAAATGTAGCAGCGATGCTCAAATGTCATGAAACATTTTCAACATAATCACCATGACAAAGTTTCATTTCAAAAAGCAGTGTTTTTCACAAAAAGAAATAATGGCTCAGACTAAAACCCACAGGCCCGCAAACTGGGGAATATTGACTGGAAAATGAAAATCTGTTCTTGCTGTGATTTTCCAGCAAGAAAGCATTTCTTAAGAAAGAAAGTAACTGACTCCACAAGAGATTTTAGTGGGAATAAACCATGCTTTTTCAGGCAAATTTGTCAGCATCAGCTATGTGACATAAACGACGAGGATGGGATTCGAACCCACGCGTGCAGAGCACAATGGATTAGCAGTCCATCGCCTTAACCACTCGGCCACCTCGTCATGCAAAAACAGAAGAAATGTTGCCTGCGGCTGCAGTCTTTATTTCAGACTTGGGAAAAAATGGTATTGCGTGACTTCAATCTGTTTGACAAGCAAAAATACACCCAGTAAAGAGAATTTCTGATTGAAATATTGGTTGTCTCTTCTCCATGACTTTATAAATATAATGCCACATCCAATCTGTGCACCCGAGACCTTGATTCAAGAGTTGCGAGTGCATTACTTACAAATGCAAGCTCTTTAGTCCGCTGAGCATTGTTCCCTGAACTATTACATTACAGAATTTGATTCTTCAATGACAAGATGTGGACACAGGTGATTTTCCAATGCATAAAGATGTAGTAGAGATTCTCAAACATTATGAAACCTTTTCAACATCATCACCAGGACACCATTTAATTTCATAAAGCAGTGTCATTCAGGCAAATAGACAACAGCTCTGACTAAAAGCCAGGGGGCTTCCTACTGGGGAATATTGACTGGAATATGAACAGATGTACTTGCTGTGGTTGTCGAGGAAGAAGAACCATTAGAGGGAAGGAAAGTCAGTTCCATGACGTATTCCACTATAGATTTCAGAAAGAACAAACCACCTGCTTGCTGGTCACCATTAATAAGTCTTCCCACTTGACTGACAAGGATGGGATTCGAACCCATGCGTGCAGAGCACAATGGATTAGCAGTCCATCGCCTGGACTATCACTATGCAGAATTTGATCCTCAATCAAAAAATCTCTACACATGCAAATATCCAGTGCATAAAGATGTAGCAGCGATGCTCAAATGTCATGAAACATTTTCAACATAATCACCATGACAAAGTTTCATTTCAAAAAGCAGTGTTTCTCACAAAAAGAAATAATGGCTCTGACTAAAACCCAGAGGCCCGCAAACTGGGGAATATTGACTGGAAAATGAAAATCTGTTCTTGCTGTGATTTTCCAGCAAGAAAGCATTTCTTAAGAAAGAAAGTAACTTACTCCACAAGAGATTTTAGTGGGAATAAACCATGCTTTGACAGGCAAATTTGTCACCATCAGCTATGTGACATAAACGACGAGGATGGGATTCAAACCCACGCGTGCAGAGCACAATGGATTAGCAGTCCATCGCCTTAACCACTCCGCCACCTCATCATGCAAAAACAGTACAAATGTTGCCTGCGGCTGCAGTCTTTATTTCAGACTTGGGAAAAAATGGAATTGCGTGACTTCAATCTGTTCGACAAGCAAAAATACACCCAGTAAAGAGAATTTCTGATTGAAATATTGGTTGTCTCTTCTCCAAGACTTTATAAATATAATGCCACTTCCAATCTGTGCACCCGAGACCTTGATTCAAGAGTTGCGAGTGCATTACTTACAAATGCAAGCTCTTTAGTCCGCTGAGCATTGTTCCCTGAACTATTACATTACAGAATTTGATTCATCAATGACAAAATGTGGACACAGGTGATTTTCCAATGCATAAAGATGTAGTAGAGATTCTCAAACATTATGAAACCTTTTCAACATCATCACCAGGACACCATTTAATTTCATAAAGCAGTGTCATTCAGACTAATAGACAACAGCTCTGACTAAAAGCCAGGGGGCTTCCTACTGGGGAATATTGACTGGAATATGAACAGATGTACTTGCTGTGGTTGTCGAGGAAGAAGAACCATTAGAGGGAAGGAAAGTCAGTTCCATGACGTATTCCACTATAGATTCCAGAAAGAACAAACCACCTGCTTGCTGGTCACCATTAATAAGTCTTCCCACTTGACCGACGAGGATGGGATTCGAACCCACGCGTGCAGAGCCTAATGGATTAGCAGTCCATCGCCTTAACCTCTCGGCCACCTCGTCAAGCAAAACTTCTCAATATGGTGCACGTGGCTGCACGATTTACTGTACACTTGGGGGAGTGAGAAATTCGATAGTGTGACTTCAATCACTACAACAAGCAGTAGTGAAAGCAGTGGGGAGAATTTTAGATGGAAATATTGGTTGTCTCTTCTCCATATCTTTATTAAAATCACGCCACATGCAATCAGTGCTCCAGAGATGTTGATTCAAAAGTTGTTGGCCCATTGCTTTACATATCTGCAAGTGTTATTCTGCTGAGCATTGTTCTCTGGACTATCACTATGCAGAATTTGATCCTCAATCAAAAAATCTCTACACAAGCAAATATCCAATGCATAAAGATGAAGCAGCGATGCTCAAATTTCATGAAACATTTTCAACATAATCACCATGACAAAGTTTCATTTCAAAAAGCAGTGTTTCTCACAAAAAGAAATAATGGCTCTGACTAAAACCCACAGGCCCGCAAACTGGGGAATATTGACTGGAAAATGAAAATCTGTTCTTGCTGTGATTTTCCAGCAAGAAAGCATTTCTTAAGAAAGAAAGTAACTGACTCCACAAGAGATTTTAGTGGGAATAAACCATGCTTTTTCAGGCAAATTTGTCACCATCAGCTATGTGACATAAACGACGAGGATGGGATTCGAACCCACTCTTGTAGAGCACAATGGATTATCAGTCCATCGCCTTAACCACTCGGCCACCTCGTCATGCAAAAACAATACAAATGTTGCCTGCGGCTGCAGTCTTTATTTCAGACGTGGGAAAAAATGGAATTGCGTGACTTCAATCTGTTCGACAAGCAAAAATACACCCAGTAAAGAGAATTTCTGATTGAAATATTGGTTGTCTCTTCTCCATGACTTTATAAATATAATGCCACATCCAATCTGTGCACCCGAGACCTTGATTCAAGAGTTGCGAGTGCATTACTTACAAATGCAAGCTCTTTAGTCCGTTGAGCATTGTTCCCTGAACTATTACATTACAGAATTTGATTCTTCAATGACAAAATGTGGACACAGGTGATTTTCCAATGCATAAAGATGTAGTAGAGATTCTCAAACATTATGAAACCTTTTCAACATCATCACCAGGACACCATTTAATTTCATAAAGCAGTGTCATTCAGGCTAATAGACAACAGCTCTGACTAAAAGCCAAGGGGCTTCCAACTGGGGAATATTGACTGGAATATGAACAGATGTACTTGCTGTGGTTGTCGAGGAAGAAGAACCATTAGAGGGAAGGAAAGTCAGTTCCATGACGTATTCCACTTTCGATTCCAGAAAGAACAAACCACCTGCTTGCTGGTCACCATTAATAAGTCTTCCCACTTGACCGACGAGGATGGGATTCGAACCCACGCGTGCAGAGCACAATGGATTAGCAGTCCATCGCCTTAACCTCTCGGCCACCTCGTCAAGCAAAACTTCTCAATATGGTGCACGTGGCTGCACGATTTACTGTACACTTGGGGGAGTGATAAATTCGAAAGTGTGACTTCAATCAGTACAACAAGCAGTAGTGAAAGCAGTGGGGAGAATTTCAGATGGAAATATTGGTTGTCTCTTCTCCATATCTTTATTAAAATCACGCCACATGCAATCAGTGCTCCAGAGATGTTGATTCAAAAGTTGTTGGCCCATTGCTTTACATATCTGCAAGTGTTATTCTGCTGAGCATTGTTCTCTGGACTATCACTATGCAGAATTTGATCCTCAATCAAAAAATCTCTACACAAGCAAATATCCAATGCATAAAGATGAAGCAGCGATGCTCAAATGTCATGAAACATTTTCAACATAATCACCATGACAAAGTTTCATTTCAAAAAGCAGTGTTTCTCACAAAAAGAAATAATGGCTCTGACTAAAACCCACAGGCCCTCAAACTGGGGAATATTGACTGGAAAATGAAAATCTGTTCTTGCTGTGATTTTCCAGCAAGAAAGCATTTCTAAAGAAAGAAATCTACCTGACTGACTCCACAAGAGATTTTAGTGGGAATAAACCATGCTTTTACAGGCAAATTTGTCACCATCAGCTATGTGACATAAACGACGAGGATGGGATTCAAACCCACGCGTGCAGAACACAATGGATTAGCAGTCCATCGCCTTAACCACTCCGCCACCTCATCATGCAAAAACAGTACAAATGTTGCCTGCGGCTGCAGTCTTTATTTCAGACTTGGGAAAAAATGGAATTGCGTGACTTCAATCTGTTCGACAAGCAAAAATACACCCAGTCAAGAGAATTTCTGATTGAAATATTGGTTGTCTCTTCTCCATGACTTTATAAATATAATGCCACATCCAATCTGTGCACCCGAGACCTTGATTCAAGAGTTGCGAGTGCATTACTTACAAATGCAAGCTCTTTAGTCCGCTGAGCATTGTTCCCTGAACTATTACATTACAGAATTTGATTCATCAATGACAAAATGTGGACACAGGTGATTTTCCAATGCATAAAGATGTAGTAGAGATTCTCAAACATAATGAAATCTTTTCAACATCATCACCAGGACACCATTTAATTTCATAAAGCAGTGTCATTCAGACTAATAGACAACAGCTCTGACTAAAAGCCAGGGGGGCTTCCTACTGGGGAATATTGACTGGAATATGAACAGATGTACTTGCTGTGGTTGTCGAGGAAGAAGAACCATTAGAGGGAAGGAAAGTCAGTTCCATGACGTATTCCACTATAGATTCCAGAAACAACAAACCACCTGCTTGCTGGTCACCATTAATAAGTCTTCCCACTTGACCGACGAGGATGGGATTCGAACCCACGCGTGCAGAGCACAATGGATTAGCAGTCCATCGCCTTAACCACTCGGCCACCTCGTCATGCAAAAACAGTACAATTGTTGCCTGCGGCTGCAGTCTTTATTTCAGACTTGGGAAAAAATGGAATTGCGTGACTTCAATCTGTTCGACAAGCAAAAATACACCCAGTAAAGAGAATTTCTGATTGAAATATTGGTTGTCTCTTCTCCATGACTTTATAAATATTCGGATTCGAACCCATGCGTGCAGAGCACAATGGATTAGCAGTCCATCGCCTGGACTATCACTATGCAGAATTTGATCCTCAATCAAAAAATCCTCATTTGATCCTCAATCAAAAAAATGGACTATCACTATGCAGAATTTGATCCTCAATCAAAAAATCTCTACACAAGCAAATATCCAGTGCATAAAGATGTAGCAGCGATGCTCAAATGTCATGAAACATTTTCAACATAATCACCATGATAAAGTTTCATTTCAAAAAGCAGTGTTTCTCACAAAAAGAAATAATGGCTCTGACTAAAACCCACAGGCCCTCAAACTGGGGAATATTGACTGGAAAATGAAAATCTGTTCTTGCTGTGATTTTCCAGCAAGAAAGCATTTCTTAAGAAAGAAAGTAACTTACTCCACAAGAGATTTTAGTGGGAATAAACCATGCTTTTTCAGGCAAATTTGTCACCATCAGCTATGTGACATAAACGACGAGGATGGGATTCGAACCCACGCGTGCAGAGCACAATGGATTAGCAGTCCATCGCCTTAACCACTCGGCCACCTCGTCATGCAAAAACAGTACAGATGTTGCCTGCGGCTGCAATCTTTATTTCAGACTTGGGAAAAAATGGAATTGCGTGACTTCAATCTGTTCGACAAGCAAAAATACACCCAGTAAAGAGAATTTCTGATTGAAATATTGGTTGTCTCTTCTCCATGACTTTATAAATATTCAATTCGAACCCATGCGTGCAGAGCACAATGGATTAGCAGTCCATCGCCTGGACTATCACAATGCAGAATTTGATCCTCAATCAAAAAATCCTCATTTGATCCTCAATTAAAAAAATGGACTATCACTATGCAGAATTTGATCCTCAATCAAAAAATCTCTACACAAGCAAATATCCAGTGAATAAAAATGTAGCAGCGATGCTCAAATGTCATGAAACATTTTCAACATAATCACCATGACAAAGTTTCATTTCAAAAAGCAGTGTTTCTCACAAAAAGAAATAATGGCTCTGACTAAAACCCACAGGCCCGCAAACTGGGAAATATTGACTGGAAAATGAAAATCTGTTCTTGCTGTGATTTTCCAGCAAGAAAGCATTTCTTAAGAAAGAAAGTAACTGACTCCACAAGAGATTTTAGTGGGAATAAACCATGCTTTTTCAGGCAAACTTGTCACCATCAGCTATGTGACATAAACGACGAGGATGGGATTCGAACCCACGCGTGCAGAGCACAATGGATTAGCAGTCCATTCGCCTTAACCACTCGGCCACCTCGTCATGCAAAAACAGAAGAAATGTTGCCTGCGGCTGCAGTCTTTATTTCAGACTTGGGAAAAAATGGTATTGCGTGACTTCAATCTGTTCGACAAGCAAAAATACACCCAGTAAAGAGAATTTCTGATTGAAATATTGGTTGTCTTTTCTCCATGACTTTATAAATATAATGCCACATCCAATCTGTGCACCCGAGACCTTGATTCAAGAGTTGCGAGTGCATTACTTACAAATGCAAGCTCTTTAGTCCGCTGAGCATTGTTCCCTGAACTATTACATTACAGAATTTGATTCTTCAATGACAAGATGTGGACACAGGTGATTTTCCAATGCATAAAGATGTAGTAGAGATTCTCAAACATTATGAAACCTTTTCAACATCATCACCAGGACACCATTTAATTTCATAAAGCAGTGTCATTCAGACTAATAGACAACAGCTCTGACTAAAAGCCAGGGGGCTTCCTACTGGGGAATATTGACTGGAATATGAACAGATGTACTTGCTGTGGTTGTCGAGGAAGAAGAACCATTAGAGGGAAGGAAAGTCAGTTCCATGACGTATTCCACTATAGATTCCAGAAACAACAAACCACCTGCTTGCTGGTCACCATTAATAAGTCTTCCCACTTGACCGACGAGGATGGGATTCGAACCCACGCGTGCAGAGCACAATGGATTAGCAGTCCATCGCCTTAACCTCTCGGCCACCTCGTCAAGCAAAACTTCTCAATATGGTGCACGTGGCTGCACGATTTACTGTACACTTGGGGGAGTGAGAAATTCGATAGTGTGACTTCAATCACTACAACAAGCAGTAGTGAAAGCAGTGGGGAGAATTTTAGATGGAAATATTGGTTGTCTCTTCTCCATATCTTTATTAAAATCACGCCACATGCAATCAGTGCTCCAGAGATGTTGATTCAAAAGTTGTTGGCCCATTGCTTTACATATCTGCAAGTGTTATTCTGCTGAGCATTGTTCTCTGGACTATCACTATGCAGAATTTGATCCTCAATCAAAAAATCTCTACACAAGCAAATATCCAATGCATAAAGATGAAGCAGCGATGCTCAAATGTCATGAAACATTTTCAACATAATCACCATGACAAAGTTTCATTTCAAAAAGCAGTGTTTCTCACAAAAAGAAATAATGGCTCTGACTAAAACCCACAGGCCCGCAAACTGGGGAATATTGACTGGAAAATGAAAATCTGTTCTTGCTGTGATTTTCCAGCAAGAAAGCATTTCTTAAGAAAGAAAGTAACTGACTCCACAAGAGATTTTAGTGGGAATAAACCATGCTTTTTCAGGCAAATTTGTCACCATCAGCTATGTGACATAAACGACGAGGATGGGATTCGAACCCACTCTTGTAGAGCACAATGGATTATCAGTCCATCGCCTTAACCACTCGGCCACCTCGTCATGCAAAAACAATACAAATGTTGCCTGCGGCTGCAGTCTTTATTTCAGACGTGGGAAAAAATGGAATTGCGTGACTTCAATCTGTTCGACAAGCAAAAATACACCCAGTAAAGAGAATTTCTGATTGAAATATTGGTTGTCTCTTCTCCATGACTTTATAAATATAATGCCACATCCAATCTGTGCACCCGAGACCTTGATTCAAGAGTTGCGAGTGCATTACTTACAAATGCAAGCTCTTTAGTCCGTTGAGCATTGTTCCCTGAACTATTACATTACAGAATTTGATTCTTCAATGACAAAATGTGGACACAGGTGATTTTCCAATGCATAAAGATGTAGTAGAGATTCTCAAACATTATGAAACCTTTTCAACATCATCACCAGGACACCATTTAATTTCATAAAGCAGTGTCATTCAGGCTAATAGACAACAGCTCTGACTAAAAGCCAAGGGGCTTCCAACTGGGGAATATTGACTGGAATATGAACAGATGTACTTGCTGTGGTTGTCGAGGAAGAAGAACCATTAGAGGGAAGGAAAGTCAGTTCCATGACGTATTCCACTTTCGATTCCAGAAAGAACAAACCACCTGCTTGCTGGTCACCATTAATAAGTCTTCCCACTTGACCGACGAGGATGGGATTCGAACCCACGCGTGCAGAGCACAATGGATTAGCAGTCCATCGCCTTAACCTCTCGGCCACCTCGTCAAGCAAAACTTCTCAATATGGTGCACGTGGCTGCACGATTTACTGTACACTTGGGGGAGTGATAAATTCGAAAGTGTGACTTCAATCAGTACAACAAGCAGTAGTGAAAGCAGTGGGGAGAATTTCAGATGGAAATATTGGTTGTCTCTTCTCCATATCTTTATTAAAATCACGCCACATGCAATCAGTGCTCCAGAGATGTTGATTCAAAAGTTGTTGGCCCATTGCTTTACATATCTGCAAGTGTTATTCTGCTGAGCATTGTTCTCTGGACTATCACTATGCAGAATTTGATCCTCAATCAAAAAATCTCTACACAAGCAAATATCCAATGCATAAAGATGAAGCAGCGATGCTCAAATGTCATGAAACATTTTCAACATAATCACCATGACAAAGTTTCATTTCAAAAAGCAGTGTTTCTCACAAAAAGAAATAATGGCTCTGACTAAAACCCACAGGCCCTCAAACTGGGGAATATTGACTGGAAAATGAAAATCTGTTCTTGCTGTGATTTTCCAGCAAGAAAGCATTTCTAAAGAAAGAAATCTACCTGACTGACTCCACAAGAGATTTTAGTGGGAATAAACCATGCTTTTACAGGCAAATTTGTCACCATCAGCTATGTGACATAAACGACGAGGATGGGATTCAAACCCACGCGTGCAGAACACAATGGATTAGCAGTCCATCGCCTTAACCACTCCGCCACCTCATCATGCAAAAACAGTACAAATGTTGCCTGCGGCTGCAGTCTTTATTTCAGACTTGGGAAAAAATGGAATTGCGTGACTTCAATCTGTTCGACAAGCAAAAATACACCCAGTCAAGAGAATTTCTGATTGAAATATTGGTTGTCTCTTCTCCATGACTTTATAAATATAATGCCACATCCAATCTGTGCACCCGAGACCTTGATTCAAGAGTTGCGAGTGCATTACTTACAAATGCAAGCTCTTTAGTCCGCTGAGCATTGTTCCCTGAACTATTACATTACAGAATTTGATTCATCAATGACAAAATGTGGACACAGGTGATTTTCCAATGCATAAAGATGTAGTAGAGATTCTCAAACATAATGAAATCTTTTCAACATCATCACCAGGACACCATTTAATTTCATAAAGCAGTGTCATTCAGACTAATAGACAACAGCTCTGACTAAAAGCCAGGGGGGCTTCCTACTGGGGAATATTGACTGGAATATGAACAGATGTACTTGCTGTGGTTGTCGAGGAAGAAGAACCATTAGAGGGAAGGAAAGTCAGTTCCATGACGTATTCCACTATAGATTCCAGAAAGAACAAACCACCTGCTTGCTGGTCACCATTAATAAGTCTTCCCACTTGACCGACGAGGATGGGATTCGAACCCACGCGTGCAGAGCACAATGGATTAGCAGTCCATCGCCTTAACCTCTCGGCCACCTCGTCAAGCAAAACTTCTCAATATGGTGCACGTGGCTGCACGATTTACTGTACACTTGGGGGAGTGATAAATTCGATAGTGTGACTTCAATCAGTACAACAAGCAGTAGTGAAAGCAGTGGGGAGAATTTCAGATGGAAATATTGGTTGTCTCTTCTCCATATCTTTATTAAAATCACGCCACATGCAATCAGTGCTCCAGAGATGTTGATTCAAAAGTTGTTGGCCCATTGCTTTACATATCTGCAAGTGTTATTCTGCTGAGCATTGTTCTCTGGACTATCACTATGCAGAATTTGATCCTCAATCAAAAAATCTCTACACAAGCAAATATCCAATGCATAAAGATGAAGCAGCGATGCTCAAATGTCATGAAACATTTTCAACATAATCACCATGACAAAGTTTCATTTCAAAAAGCAGTGTTTCTCACAAAAAGAAATAATGGCTCTGACTAAAACCCACAGGCCCTCAAACTGGGGAATATTGACTGGAAAATGAAAATCTGTTCTTGCTGTGATTTTCCAGCAAGAAAGCATTTCTAAAGAAAGAAAGTAATCTACCTGACTGACTCCACAAGAGATTTTAGTGGGAATAAACCATGCTTTTACAGGCAAATTTGTCACCATCAGCTATGTGACATAAACGACGAGGATGGGATTCAAACCCACGCGTGCAGAACACAATGGATTAGCAGTCCATCGCCTTAACCACTCCGCCACCTCATCATGCAAAAACAGTACAAATGTTGCCTGCGGCTGCAGTCTTTATTTCAGACTTGGGAAAAAATGGAATTGCGTGACTTCAATCTGTTCGACAAGCAAAAATACACCCAGTCAAGAGAATTTCTGATTGAAATATTGGTTGTCTCTTCTCCATGACTTTATAAATATAATGCCACATCCAATCTGTGCACCCGAGACCTTGATTCAAGAGTTGCGAGTGCATTACTTACAAATGCAAGCTCTTTAGTCCGCTGAGCATTGTTCCCTGAACTATTACATTACAGAATTTGATTCATCAATGACAAAATGTGGACACAGGTGATTTTCCAATGCATAAAGATGTAGTAGAGATTCTCAAACATAATGAAATCTTTTCAACATCATCACCAGGACACCATTTAATTTCATAAAGCAGTGTCATTCAGACTAATAGACAACAGCTCTGACTAAAAGCCAGGGGGGCTTCCTACTGGGGAATATTGACTGGAATATGAACAGATGTACTTGCTGTGGTTGTCGAGGAAGAAGAACCATTAGAGGGAAGGAAAGTCAGTTCCATGACGTATTCCACTATAGATTCCAGAAACAACAAACCACCTGCTTGCTGGTCACCATTAATAAGTCTTCCCACTTGACCGACGAGGATGGGATTCGAACCCACGCGTGCAGAGCACAATGGATTAGCAGTCCATCGCCTTAACCACTCGGCCACCTCGTCATGCAAAAACAGTACAATTGTTGCCTGCGGCTGCAGTCTTTATTTCAGACTTGGGAAAAAATGGAATTGCGTGACTTCAATCTGTTCGACAAGCAAAAATACACCCAGTAAAGAGAATTTCTGATTGAAATATTGGTTGTCTCTTCTCCATGACTTTATAAATATTCGGATTCGAACCCATGCGTGCAGAGCACAATGGATTAGCAGTCCATCGCCTGGACTATCACTATGCAGAATTTGATCCTCAATCAAAAAATCCTCATTTGATCCTCAATCAAAAAAATGGACTATCACTATGCAGAATTTGATCCTCAATCAAAAAATCTCTACACAAGCAAATATCCAGTGCATAAAGATGTAGCAGCGATGCTCAAATGTCATGAAACATTTTCAACATAATCACCATGATAAAGTTTCATTTCAAAAAGCAGTGTTTCTCACAAAAAGAAATAATGGCTCTGACTAAAACCCACAGGCCCTCAAACTGGGGAATATTGACTGGAAAATGAAAATCTGTTCTTGCTGTGATTTTCCAGCAAGAAAGCATTTCTTAAGAAAGAAAGTAACTTACTCCACAAGAGATTTTAGTGGGAATAAACCATGCTTTTTCAGGCAAATTTGTCACCATCAGCTATGTGACATAAACGACGAGGATGGGATTCGAACCCACGCGTGCAGAGCACAATGGATTAGCAGTCCATCGCCTTAACCACTCGGCCACCTCGTCATGCAAAAACAGTACAGATGTTGCCTGCGGCTGCAATCTTTATTTCAGACTTGGGAAAAAATGGAATTGCGTGACTTCAATCTGTTCGACAAGCAAAAATACACCCAGTAACGAGAATTTCTGATTGAAATATTGGTTGTCTCTTCTCCATGACTTTATAAATATTCAATTCGAACCCATGCGTGCAGAGCACAATGGATTAGCAGTCCATCGCCTGGACTATCACAATGCAGAATTTGATCCTCAATCAAAAAATCCTCATTTGATCCTCAATTAAAAAAATGGACTATCACTATGCAGAATTTGATCCTCAATCAAAAAATCTCTACACAAGCAAATATCCAGTGAATAAAAATGTAGCAGCGATGCTCAAATGTCATGAAACATTTTCAACATAATCACCATGACAAAGTTTCATTTCAAAAAGCAGTGTTTCTCACAAAAAGAAATAATGGCTCTGACTAAAACCCACAGGCCCGCAAACTGGGGAATATTGACTGGAAAATGAAAATCTGTTCTTGCTGTGATTTTCCAGCAAGAAAGCATTTCTTAAGAAAGAAAGTAACTGACTCCACAAGAGATTTTAGTGGGAATAAACCATGCTTTTTCAGGCAAACTTGTCACCATCAGCTATGTGACATAAACGACGAGGATGGGATTCGAACCCACGCGTGCAGAGCACAATGGATTAGCAGTCCATCGCCTTAACCACTCGGCCACCTCGTCATGCAAAAACAGAAGAAATGTTGCCTGCGGCTGCAGTCTTTATTTCAGACTTGGGAAAAAATGGTATTGCGTGACTTCAATCTGTTCGACAAGCAAAAATACACCCAGTAAAGAGAATTTCTGATTGAAATATTGGTTGTCTTTTCTCCATGACTTTATAAATATAATGCCACATCCAATCTGTGCACCCGAGACCTTGATTCAAGAGTTGCGAGTGCATTACTTACAAATGCAAGCTCTTTAGTCCGCTGAGCATTGTTCCCTGAACTATTACATTACAGAATTTGATTCTTCAATGACAAGATGTGGACACAGGTGATTTTCCAATGCATAAAGATGTAGTAGAGATTCTCAAACATTATGAAACCTTTTCAACATCATCACCAGGACACCATTTAATTTCATAAAGCAGTGTCATTCAGACTAATAGACAACAGCTCTGACTAAAAGCCAGGGGGCTTCCTACTGGGGAATATTGACTGGAATATGAACAGATGTACTTGCTGTGGTTGTCGAGGAAGAAGAACCATTAGAGCAGTGCTTCTCAAACCTCTCCTGGAGGACCACATGTCCTGCATGTTTTAGATCTTTCCCTGTTTTAGCACAGGTGATTAAAATGATCAGCTCGTTATTGAGCCTCTAAAGCTGATTGATAACATCCTGATTATTTGAATCACCTGTGCTGGGGCAGGGAAAGATCTAAAACAGGCAGGGCAGGTGGTCCTCCAGGAGAGGTTTGAGAAACACTGCATTAGAGGGAAGGAAAGTCAGTTCCATGACGTATTCCACTATAGATTCCAGAAACAACAAACCACCTGCTTGCTGGTCACCATTAATAAGTCTTCCCACTTGACCGACGAGGATGGGATTCGAACCCACGCGTGCAGAGCACAATGGATTAGCAGTCCATCGCCTTAACCTCTCGGCCACCTCGTCAAGCAAAACTTCTCAATATGGTGCACGTGGCTGCACGATTTACTGTACACTTGGGGGAGTGAGAAATTCGATAGTGTGACTTCAATCACTACAACAAGCAGTAGTGAAAGCAGTGGGGAGAATTTTAGATGGAAATATTGGTTGTCTCTTCTCCATATCTTTATTAAAATCACGCCACATGCAATCAGTGCTCCAGAGATGTTGATTCAAAAGTTGTTGGCCCATTGCTTTACATATCTGCAAGTGTTATTCTGCTGAGCATTGTTCTCTGGACTATCACTATGCAGAATTTGATCCTCAATCAAAAAATCTCTACACAAGCAAATATCCAATGCATAAAGATGAAGCAGCGATGCTCAAATGTCATGAAACATTTTCAACATAATCACCATGACAAAGTTTCATTTCAAAAAGCAGTGTTTCTCACAAAAAGAAATAATGGCTCTGACTAAAACCCACAGGCCCGCAAACTGGGGAATATTGACTGGAAAATGAAAATCTGTTCTTGCTGTGATTTTCCAGCAAGAAAGCATTTCTTAAGAAAGAAAGTAACTGACTCCACAAGAGATTTTAGTGGGAATAAACCATGCTTTTTCAGGCAAATTTGTCACCATCAGCTATGTGACATAAACGACGAGGATGGGATTCGAACCCACGCGTGCAGAGCACAATGGATTAGCAGTCCATCGCCTTAACCACTCGGCCACCTCGTCATGCAAAAACAGAAGAAATGTTGCCTGCGGCTGCAGTCTTTATTTCAGACTTGGGAAAAAATGGTATTGCGTGACTTCAATCTGTTCGACAAGCAAAAATACACCCAGTAAAGAGAATTTCTGATTGAAATATTGGTTGTCTCTTCTCCATGACTTTATAAATATAATGCCACATCCAATCTGTGCACCCGAGACCTTGATTCAAGAGTTGCGAGTGCATTACTTACAAATGCAAGCTCTTTAGTCCGCTGAGCATTGTTCCCTGAACTATTACATTACAGAATTTGATTCTTCAATGACAAAATGTGGACACAGGTGATTTTCCAATGCATAAAGATGTAGGAGAGATTCTCAAACATTATGAAACCTTTTCAACATCATCACCAGGACACCATTTAATTTCATAAAGCAGTGTCATTCAGGCAAATAGACAACAGCTCTGACTAAAAGCCAGGGGGCTTCCTACTGGGGAATATTGACTGGAATATGAACAGATGTACTTGCTGTGGTTGTCGAGGAAGAAGAACCATTAGAGGGAAGGAAAGTCAGTTCCATGACGTATTCCACTATAGATTTCAGAAAGAACAAACCACCTGCTTGCTGGTCACCATTAATAAGTCTTCCCACTTGACTGACAAGGATGGGATTCGAACCCATGCGTGCAGAGCACAATGGATTAGCAGTCCATCGCCTGGACTATCACTATGCAGAATTTGATCCTCAATCAAAAAATCTCTACACAAGCAAATATCCAGTGCATAAAGATGTAGCAGCGATGCTCAAATGTCATGAAACATTTTCAACATAATCACCATGACAAAGTTTCATTTCAAAAAGCAGTGTTTCTCACAAAAAGAAATAATGGCTCTGACTAAAACCCAGAGGCCCGCAAACTGGGGAATATTGACTGGAAAATGAAAATCTGTTCTTGCTGTGATTTTCCAGCAAGAAAGCATTTCTTAAGAAAGAAAGTAACTTACTCCACAAGAGATTTTAGTGGGAATTAACCATGCCTTTTCAGGCAAATTTGTCACCATCAGCTATGTGACATAAACGACGAGGATGGGATTTGAACCCACTCTTGTAGAGCACAATGGATTAGCAGTCCTTCGCCTTAACCACTCCGCCACCTCGTCATGCAAAAACAATACAAATGTTGCCTGCGGCTGCAGTCTTTATTTCAGACGTGGGAAAAAATGGAATTGCGTGACTTCAATCTGTTCGACAAGCAAAAATACACCCAGTAAAGAGAATTTCTGATTGAAATATTGGTTGTCTCTTCTCCATGACTTTATAAATATAATGCCACATCCAATCTGTGCACCCGAGACCTTGATTCAAGAGTTGCGAGTGCATTACTTACAAATGCAAGCTCTTTAGTCCGTTGAGCATTGTTCCCTGAACTATTACATTACAGAATTTGATTCTTCAATGACAAAATGTGGACACAGGTGATTTTCCAATGCATAAAGATGTAGTAGAGATTCTCAAACATTATGAAACCTTTTCAACATCATCACCAGGACACCATTTAATTTCATAAAGCAGTGTCATTCAGACTAATAGACAACAGCTCTGACTAAAAGCCAAGGGGCTTCCAACTGGGGAATATTGACTGGAATATGAACAGATGTACTTGCTGTGGTTGTCGAGGAAGAAGAACCATTAGAGGGAAGGAAAGTCAGTTCCATGACGTATTCCACTATAGATTCAAGAAAGAACAAACCACCTGCTTGCTGGTCACCATTAATAAGTCTTCCCACTTGACCGACGAGGATGGGATTCGAACCCACGCGTGCAGAGCACAATGGATTAGCAGTCCATCGCCTTAACCTCTCGGCCACCTCGTCAAGCAAAACTTCTCAATATGGTGCACGTGGCTGCACGATTTACTGTACACTTGGGGGAGTGATAAATTCGATAGTGTGACTTCAATCAGTACAACAAGCAGTAGTGAAAGCAGTGGGGAGAATTTCAGATGGAAATATTGGTTGTCTCTTCTCCATATCTTTATTAAAATCACGCCACATGCAATCAGTGCTCCAGAGATGTTGATTCAAAAGTTGTTGGCCCATTGCTTTACATATCTGCAAGTGTTATTCTGCTGAGCATTGTTCTCTGGACTATCACTATGCAGAATTTGATCCTCAATCAAAAAATCTCTACACAAGCAAATATCCAATGCATAAAGATGAAGCAGCGATGCTCAAATGTCATGAAACATTTTCAACATAATCACCATGACAAAGTTTCATTTCAAAAAGCAGTGTTTCTCACAAAAAGAAATAATGGCTCTGACTAAAACCCACAGGCCCTCAAACTGGGGAATATTGACTGGAAAATGAAAATCTGTTCTTGCTGTGATTTTCCAGCAAGAAAGCATTTCTAAAGAAAGAAAGTAATCTACCTGACTGACTCCACAAGAGATTTTAGTGGGAATAAACCATGCTTTTACAGGCAAATTTGTCACCATCAGCTATGTGACATAAACGACGAGGATGGGATTCAAACCCACGCGTGCAGAACACAATGGATTAGCAGTCCATCGCCTTAACCACTCCGCCACCTCATCATGCAAAAACAGCACAAATGTTGCCTGCGGCCGCAGTCTTTATTTCAGACTTGGGAAAAAATGGAATTGCGTGACTTCAATCTGTTCGACAAGCAAAAATACACCCAGTAAAGAGAATTTCTGATTGAAATATTGGTTGTCTCTTCTCCATGACTTTATAAATATAATGCCACATGCAATCTGTGCACCCGAGACCTTGACAGATGTACTTGCTGTGGTTGTCGAGGAAGAAGAACCATTAGAGGGAAGAAAAGTCGGTTCCATGACGTATTCCACTATAGATTCCAGAAAGAACAAACCACCTGCTTGCTGGTCACCATTAATAAGTCTTCCCACTTGACCGACGAGGATGGGATTCGAACCCACGCGTGCAGAGCACAATGGATTAGCAGTCCATCGCCTTAACCTCTCGGCCACCTCGTCAAGCAAAACTTCTCAATATGGTGCACGTGGCTGCACGATTTACTGTACACTTGGGGGAGTGATAAATTCGATAGTGTGACTTCAATCAGTACAACAAGCAGTAGTGAAAGCAGTGGGGAGAATTTCAGATGGAAATATTGGTTGTCTCTTCTCCATATCTTTATTAAAATCACGCCACATGCAATCAGTGCTCCAGAGATGTTGATTCAAAAGTTGTTGGCCCATTGCTTTACATATCTGCAAGTGTTATTCTGCTGAGCATTGTTCTCTGGACTATCACTATGCAGAATTTGATCCTCAATCAAAAAATCTCTACACAAGCAAATATCCAATGCATAAAGATGAAGCAGCGATGCTCAAATGTCATGAAACATTTTCAACATAATCACCATGACAAAGTTTCATTTCAAAAAGCAGTGTTTCTCACAAAAAGAAATAATGGCTCTGACTAAAACCCACAGGCCCGCAAACTGGGGAATATTGACTGGAAAATGAAAATCTGTTCTTGCTGTGATTTTCCAGCAAGAAAGCATTTCTTAAGAAAGAAAGTAACTGACTCCACAAGAGATTTTAGTGGGAATAAACCATGCTTTTTCAGGCAAATTTGTCACCATCAGCTATGTGACATAAACGACGAGGATGGGATTTGAACCCACGCGTGCAGAGCACAATGGATTAGCAGTCCATCGCCTTAACCACTCGGCCACCTCGTCATGCAAAAACAGAAGAAATGTTGCCTGCGGCTGCAGTCTTTATTTCAGACTTGGGAAAAAATGGTATTGCGTGACTTCAATCTGTTCGACAAGCAAAAATACACCCAGTAAAGAGAATTTCTGATTGAAATATTGGTTGTCTCTTCTCCATGACTTTATAAATATAATGCCACATCCAATCTGTGCACCCGAGACCTTGATTCAAGAGTTGCGAGTGCATTACTTACAAATGCAAGCTCTTTAGTCCACTGAGCATTGTTCCCTGAACTATTACATTACAGAATTTGATTCTTCAATGACAAAATGTGGACACAGGTGATTTTCCAATGCATAAAGATGTAGGAGAGATTCTCAAACATTATGAAACCTTTTCAACATCATCACCAGGACACCATTTAATTTCATAAAGCAGTGTCATTCAGGCAAATAGACAACAGCTCTGACTAAAAGCCAGGGGGCTTCCTACTGGGGAATATTGACTGGAATATGAACAGATGTACTTGCTGTGGTTGTCGAGGAAGAAGAACCATTAGAGGGAAGGAAAGTCAGTTCCATGACGTATTCCACTATAGATTTCAGAAAGAACAAACCACCTGCTTGCTGGTCACCATTAATAAGTCTTCCCACTTGACTGACAAGGATGGGATTCGAACCCATGCGTGCAGAGCACAATGGATTAGCAGTCCATCGCCTGGACTATCACTATGCAGAATTTGATCCTCAATCAAAAAATCTCTACACAAGCAAATATCCAGTGCATAAAGATGTAGCAGCGATGCTCAAATGTCATGAAACATTTTCAACATAATCACCATGACAAAGTTTCATTTCAAAAAGCAGTGTTTCTCACAAAAAGAAATAATGGCTCTGACTAAAACCCAGAGGCCCGCAAACTGGGGAATATTGACTGGAAAATGAAAATCTGTTCTTGCTGTGATTTTCCAGCAAGAAAGCATTTCTTAAGAAAGAAAGTAACTTACTCCACAAGAGATTTTAGTGGGAATAAACCATGCCTTTTCAGGCAAATTTGTCACCATCAGCTATGTGACATAAACGACGAGGATGGGATTTGAACCCACTCTTGTAGAGCACAATGGATTAGCAGTCCTTCGCCTTAACCACTCCGCCACCTCGTCATGCAAAAACAATACAAATGTTGCCTGCGGCTGCAGTCTTTATTTCAGACGTGGGAAAAAATGGAATTGCGTGACTTCAATCTGTTCGACAAGCAAAAATACACCCAGTAAAGAGAATTTCTGATTGAAATATTGGTTGTCTCTTCTCCATGACTTTATAAATATAATGCCACATCCAATCTGTGCACCCGAGACCTTGATTCAAGAGTTGCGAGTGCATTACTTACAAATGCAAGCTCTTTAGTCCGTTGAGCATTGTTCCCTGAACTATTACATTACAGAATTTGATTCTTCAATGACAAAATGTGGACACAGGTGATTTTCCAATGCATAAAGATGTAGTAGAGATTCTCAAACATTATGAAACCTTTTCAACATCATCACCAGGACACCATTTAATTTCATAAAGCAGTGTCATTCAGACTAATAGACAACAGCTCTGACTAAAAGCCAAGGGGCTTCCAACTGGGGAATATTGACTGGAATATGAACAGATGTACTTGCTGTGGTTGTCGAGGAAGAAGAACCATTAGAGGGAAGGAAAGTCAGTTCCATGACGTATTCCACTATAGATTCCAGAAAGAACAAACCACCTGCTTGCTGGTCACCATTAATAAGTCTTCCCACTTGACCGACGAGGATGGGATTCGAACCCACGCGTGCAGAGCACAATGGATTAGCAGTCCATCGCCTTAACCTCTCGGCCACCTCGTCAAGCAAAACTTCTCAATATGGTGCACGTGGCTGCACGATTTACTGTACACTTGGGGGAGTGATAAATTCGATAGTGTGACTTCAATCAGTACAACAAGCAGTAGTGAAAGCAGTGGGGAGAATTTCAGATGGAAATATTGGTTGTCTCTTCTCCATATCTTTATTAAAATCACGCCACATGCAATCAGTGCTCCAGAGATGTTGATTCAAAAGTTGTTGGCCCATTGCTTTACATATCTGCAAGTGTTATTCTGCTGAGCATTGTTCTCTGGACTATCACTATGCAGAATTTGATCCTCAATCAAAAAATCTCTACACAAGCAAATATCCAATGCATAAAGATGAAGCAGCGATGCTCAAATGTCATGAAACATTTTCAACATAATCACCATGACAAAGTTTCATTTCAAAAAGCAGTGTTTCTCACAAAAAGAAATAATGGCTCTGACTAAAACCCACAGGCCCTCAAACTGGGGAATATTGACTGGAAAATGAAAATCTGTTCTTGCTGTGATTTTCCAGCAAGAAAGCATTTCTAAAGAAAGAAAGTAATCTACCTGACTGACTCCACAAGAGATTTTAGTGGGAATAAACCATGCTTTTACAGGCAAATTTGTCACCATCAGCTATGTGACATAAACGACGAGGATGGGATTCAAACCCACGCGTGCAGAACACAATGGATTAGCAGTCCATCGCCTTAACCACTCCGCCACCTCATCATGCAAAAACAGTACAAATGTTGCCTGCGGCTGCAGTCTTTATTTCAGACTTGGGAAAAAATGGAATTGCGTGACTTCAATCTGTTCGACAAGCAAAAATACACCCAGTAAAGAGAATTTCTGATTGAAATATTGGTTGTCTCTTCTCCATGACTTTATAAATATAATGCCACATGCAATCTGTGCACCCGAGACCTTGACAGATGTACTTGCTGTGGTTGTCGAGGAAGAAGAACCATTAGAGGGAAGAAAAGTCGGTTCCATGACGTATTCCACTATAGATTCCAGAAAGAACAAACCACCTGCTTGCTGGTCACCATTAATAAGTCTTCCCACTTAACCAACGAGGATGGGATTCGAACCCACGCGTGCAGAGCACAATGGATTAGCAGTCCATCGCCTTAACCTCTCGGCCACCTCGTCAAGCAAAACTTCTCAATATGGTGCACGTGGCTGCACGATTTACTGTACACTTGGGGGAGTGATAAATTCGATAGTGTGACTTCAATCAGTACAACAAGCAGTAGTGAAAGCAGTGGGGAGAATTTCAGATGGAAATATTGGTTGTCTCTTCTCCATATCTTTATTAAAATCACGCCACATGCAATCAGTGCTCCAGAGATGTTGATTCAAAAGTTGTTGGCCCATTGCTTTACATATCTGCAAGTGTTATTCTGCTGAGCATTGTTCTCTGGACTATCACTATGCAGAATTTGATCCTCAATCAAAAAATCTCTACACAAGCAAATATCCAATGCATAAAGATGAAGCAGCGATGCTCAAATGTCATGAAACATTTTCAACATAATCACCATGACAAAGTTTCATTTCAAAAAGCAGTGTTTCTCACAAAAAGAAATAATGGCTCTGACTAAAACCCACAGGCCCTCAAACTGGGGAATATTGACTGGAAAATGAAAATCTGTTCTTGCTGTGATTTTCCAGCAAGAAAGCATTTCTAAAGAAAGAAAGTAATCTACCTGACTGACTCCACAAGAGATTTTAGTGGGAATAAACCATGCTTTTACAGGGAAATTTGTCACCATCAGCTATGTGACATAAACGACGAGGATGGGATTCAAACCCACACGTGCAGAGCAGAATGGATTAGCAGTCCATCGCCTTAACCACTCCGCCACCTCATCATGCAAAAACAGTACAAATGTTGCCTGCGGCTGCAGTCTTTATTTCAGACTTGGGAAAAAATGGAATTGCGTGATTTCAATCTGTTCGACAAGCAAAAATACACCCAGTAAAGAGAATTTCTGATTGAAATATTGTTTGTCTCTTCTCCATGACTTTATAAATATAATGCCACATCCAATCTGTGCACCCGAGACCTTGATTCAAGAGTTGCGAGTGCATTACTTACAAATGCAAGCTCTTTAGTCCGCTGAGCATTGTTCCCTGAACTATTACATTACAGAATTTGATTCATCAATGACAAAATGTGGACACAGGTGATTTTCCAATGCATAAAGATGTAGTAGAGATTCTCAAACATTATGAAACCTTTTCAACATCATCACCAGGACACCATTTAATTTCATAAAGCAGTGTCATTCAGACTAATAGACAACAGCTCTGACTAAAAGCCAGGGGGCTTCCTACTGGGGAATATTGACTGGAATATGAACAGATGTACTTGCTGTGGTTGTCGAGGAAGAAGAACCATTAGAGGGAAGGAAAGTCAGTTCCATGACGTATTCCACTATAGATTCCAGAAACAACAAACCACCTGCTTGCTGGTCACCATTAATAAGTCTTCCCACTTGACCGACGAGGATGGGATTCGAACCCACGCGTGCAGAGCACAATGGATTAGCAGTCCATCGCCTTAACCTCTCGGCCACCTCGTCAAGCAAAACTTCTCAATATGGTGCACGTGGCTGCACGATTTACTGTACACTTGGGGGAGTGAGAAATTCGATAGTGTGACTTCAATCACTACAACAAGCAGTAGTGAAAGCAGTGGGGAGAATTTTAGATGGAAATATTGGTTGTCTCTTCTCCATATCTTTATTAAAATCACGCCACATGCAATCAGTGCTCCAGAGATGTTGATTCAAAAGTTGTTGGCCCATTGCTTTACATATCTGCAAGTGTTATTCTGCTGAGCATTGTTCTCTGGACTATCACTATGCAGAATTTGATCCTCAATCAAAAAATCTCTACACAAGCAAATATCCAATGCATAAAGATGAAGCAGCGATGCTCAAATGTCATGAAACATTTTCAACATAATCACCATGACAAAGTTTCATTTCAAAAAGCAGTGTTTCTCACAAAAAGAAATAATGGCTCTGACTAAAACCCACAGGCCCGCAAACTGGGGAATATTGACTGGAAAATGAAAATCTGTTCTTGCTGTGATTTTCCAGCAAGAAAGCATTTCTTAAGAAAGAAAGTAACTGACTCCACAAGAGATTTTAGTGGGAATAAACCATGCTTTTTCAGGCAAATTTGTCACCATCAGCTATGTGACATAAACGACGAGGATGGGATTCGAACCCACTCTTGTAGAGCACAATGGATTATCAGTCCATCGCCTTAACCACTCGGCCACCTCGTCATGCAAAAACAATACAAATGTTGCCTGCGGCTGCAGTCTTTATTTCAGACGTGGGAAAAAATGGAATTGCGTGACTTCAATCTGTTCGACAAGCAAAAATACACCCAGTAAAGAGAATTTCTGATTGAAATATTGGTTGTCTCTTCTCCATGACTTTATAAATATAATGCCACATCCAATCTGTGCACCCGAGACCTTGATTCAAGAGTTGCGAGTGCATTACTTACAAATGCAAGCTCTTTAGTCCGTTGAGCATTGTTCCCTGAACTATTACATTACAGAATTTGATTCTTCAATGACAAAATGTGGACACAGGTGATTTTCCAATGCATAAAGATGTAGTAGAGATTCTCAAACATTATGAAACCTTTTCAACATCATCACCAGGACACCATTTAATTTCATAAAGCAGTGTCATTCAGGCTAATAGACAACAGCTCTGACTAAAAGCCAAGGGGCTTCCAACTGGGGAATATTGACTGGAATATGAACAGATGTACTTGCTGTGGTTGTCGAGGAAGAAGAACCATTAGAGGGAAGGAAAGTCAGTTCCATGACGTATTCCACTTTCGATTCCAGAAAGAACAAACCACCTGCTTGCTGGTCACCATTAATAAGTCTTCCCACTTGACCGACGAGGATGGGATTCGAACCCACGCGTGCAGAGCACAATGGATTAGCAGTCCATCGCCTTAACCTCTCGGCCACCTCGTCAAGCAAAACTTCTCAATATGGTGCACGTGGCTGCACGATTTACTGTACACTTGGGGGAGTGATAAATTCGAAAGTGTGACTTCAATCAGTACAACAAGCAGTAGTGAAAGCAGTGGGGAGAATTTCAGATGGAAATATTGGTTGTCTCTTCTCCATATCTTTATTAAAATCACGCCACATGCAATCAGTGCTCCAGAGATGTTGATTCAAAAGTTGTTGGCCCATTGCTTTACATATCTGCAAGTGTTATTCTGCTGAGCATTGTTCTCTGGACTATCACTATGCAGAATTTGATCCTCAATCAAAAAATCTCTACACAAGCAAATATCCAATGCATAAAGATGAAGCAGCGATGCTCAAATGTCATGAAACATTTTCAACATAATCACCATGACAAAGTTTCATTTCAAAAAGCAGTGTTTCTCACAAAAAGAAATAATGGCTCTGACTAAAACCCACAGGCCCTCAAACTGGGGAATATTGACTGGAAAATGAAAATCTGTTCTTGCTGTGATTTTCCAGCAAGAAAGCATTTCTAAAGAAAGAAATCTACCTGACTGACTCCACAAGAGATTTTAGTGGGAATAAACCATGCTTTTACAGGCAAATTTGTCACCATCAGCTATGTGACATAAACGACGAGGATGGGATTCAAACCCACGCGTGCAGAACACAATGGATTAGCAGTCCATCGCCTTAACCACTCCGCCACCTCATCATGCAAAAACAGTACAAATGTTGCCTGCGGCTGCAGTCTTTATTTCAGACTTGGGAAAAAATGGAATTGCGTGACTTCAATCTGTTCGACAAGCAAAAATACACCCAGTCAAGAGAATTTCTGATTGAAATATTGGTTGTCTCTTCTCCATGACTTTATAAATATAATGCCACATCCAATCTGTGCACCCGAGACCTTGATTCAAGAGTTGCGAGTGCATTACTTACAAATGCAAGCTCTTTAGTCCGCTGAGCATTGTTCCCTGAACTATTACATTACAGAATTTGATTCATCAATGACAAAATGTGGACACAGGTGATTTTCCAATGCATAAAGATGTAGTAGAGATTCTCAAACATAATGAAATCTTTTCAACATCATCACCAGGACACCATTTAATTTCATAAAGCAGTGTCATTCAGACTAATAGACAACAGCTCTGACTAAAAGCCAGGGGGGCTTCCTACTGGGGAATATTGACTGGAATATGAACAGATGTACTTGCTGTGGTTGTCGAGGAAGAAGAACCATTAGAGGGAAGGAAAGTCAGTTCCATGACGTATTCCACTATAGATTCCAGAAAGAACAAACCACCTGCTTGCTGGTCACCATTAATAAGTCTTCCCACTTGACCGACGAGGATGGGATTCGAACCCACGCGTGCAGAGCACAATGGATTAGCAGTCCATCGCCTTAACCTCTCGGCCACCTCGTCAAGCAAAACTTCTCAATATGGTGCACGTGGCTGCACGATTTACTGTACACTTGGGGGAGTGATAAATTCGATAGTGTGACTTCAATCAGTACAACAAGCAGTAGTGAAAGCAGTGGGGAGAATTTCAGATGGAAATATTGGTTGTCTCTTCTCCATATCTTTATTAAAATCACGCCACATGCAATCAGTGCTCCAGAGATGTTGATTCAAAAGTTGTTGGCCCATTGCTTTACATATCTGCAAGTGTTATTCTGCTGAGCATTGTTCTCTGGACTATCACTATGCAGAATTTGATCCTCAATCAAAAAATCTCTACACAAGCAAATATCCAATGCATAAAGATGAAGCAGCGATGCTCAAATGTCATGAAACATTTTCAACATAATCACCATGACAAAGTTTCATTTCAAAAAGCAGTGTTTCTCACAAAAAGAAATAATGGCTCTGACTAAAACCCACAGGCCCTCAAACTGGGGAATATTGACTGGAAAATGAAAATCTGTTCTTGCTGTGATTTTCCAGCAAGAAAGCATTTCTAAAGAAAGAAAGTAATCTACCTGACTGACTCCACAAGAGATTTTAGTGGGAATAAACCATGCTTTTACAGGCAAATTTGTCACCATCAGCTATGTGACATAAACGACGAGGATGGGATTCAAACCCACGCGTGCAGAACACAATGGATTAGCAGTCCATCGCCTTAACCACTCCGCCACCTCATCATGCAAAAACAGTACAAATGTTGCCTGCGGCTGCAGTCTTTATTTCAGACTTGGGAAAAAATGGAATTGCGTGACTTCAATCTGTTCGACAAGCAAAAATACACCCAGTCAAGAGAATTTCTGATTGAAATATTGGTTGTCTCTTCTCCATGACTTTATAAATATAATGCCACATCCAATCTGTGCACCCGAGACCTTGATTCAAGAGTTGCGAGTGCATTACTTACAAATGCAAGCTCTTTAGTCCGCTGAGCATTGTTCCCTGAACTATTACATTACAGAATTTGATTCATCAATGACAAAATGTGGACACAGGTGATTTTCCAATGCATAAAGATGTAGTAGAGATTCTCAAACATAATGAAATCTTTTCAACATCATCACCAGGACACCATTTAATTTCATAAAGCAGTGTCATTCAGACTAATAGACAACAGCTCTGACTAAAAGCCAGGGGGGCTTCCTACTGGGGAATATTGACTGGAATATGAACAGATGTACTTGCTGTGGTTGTCGAGGAAGAAGAACCATTAGAGGGAAGGAAAGTCAGTTCCATGACGTATTCCACTATAGATTCCAGAAACAACAAACCACCTGCTTGCTGGTCACCATTAATAAGTCTTCCCACTTGACCGACGAGGATGGGATTCGAACCCACGCGTGCAGAGCACAATGGATTAGCAGTCCATCGCCTTAACCACTCGGCCACCTCGTCATGCAAAAACAGTACAATTGTTGCCTGCGGCTGCAGTCTTTATTTCAGACTTGGGAAAAAATGGAATTGCGTGACTTCAATCTGTTCGACAAGCAAAAATACACCCAGTAAAGAGAATTTCTGATTGAAATATTGGTTGTCTCTTCTCCATGACTTTATAAATATTCGGATTCGAACCCATGCGTGCAGAGCACAATGGATTAGCAGTCCATCGCCTGGACTATCACTATGCAGAATTTGATCCTCAATCAAAAAATCCTCATTTGATCCTCAATCAAAAAAATGGACTATCACTATGCAGAATTTGATCCTCAATCAAAAAATCTCTACACAAGCAAATATCCAGTGCATAAAGATGTAGCAGCGATGCTCAAATGTCATGAAACATTTTCAACATAATCACCATGATAAAGTTTCATTTCAAAAAGCAGTGTTTCTCACAAAAAGAAATAATGGCTCTGACTAAAACCCACAGGCCCTCAAACTGGGGAATATTGACTGGAAAATGAAAATCTGTTCTTGCTGTGATTTTCCAGCAAGAAAGCATTTCTTAAGAAAGAAAGTAACTTACTCCACAAGAGATTTTAGTGGGAATAAACCATGCTTTTTCAGGCAAATTTGTCACCATCAGCTATGTGACATAAACGACGAGGATGGGATTCGAACCCACGCGTGCAGAGCACAATGGATTAGCAGTCCATCGCCTTAACCACTCGGCCACCTCGTCATGCAAAAACAGTACAGATGTTGCCTGCGGCTGCAATCTTTATTTCAGACTTGGGAAAAAATGGAATTGCGTGACTTCAATCTGTTCGACAAGCAAAAATACACCCAGTAACGAGAATTTCTGATTGAAATATTGGTTGTCTCTTCTCCATGACTTTATAAATATTCAATTCGAACCCATGCGTGCAGAGCACAATGGATTAGCAGTCCATCGCCTGGACTATCACAATGCAGAATTTGATCCTCAATCAAAAAATCCTCATTTGATCCTCAATTAAAAAAATGGACTATCACTATGCAGAATTTGATCCTCAATCAAAAAATCTCTACACAAGCAAATATCCAGTGAATAAAAATGTAGCAGCGATGCTCAAATGTCATGAAACATTTTCAACATAATCACCATGACAAAGTTTCATTTCAAAAAGCAGTGTTTCTCACAAAAAGAAATAATGGCTCTGACTAAAACCCACAGGCCCGCAAACTGGGGAATATTGACTGGAAAATGAAAATCTGTTCTTGCTGTGATTTTCCAGCAAGAAAGCATTTCTTAAGAAAGAAAGTAACTGACTCCACAAGAGATTTTAGTGGGAATAAACCATGCTTTTTCAGGCAAACTTGTCACCATCAGCTATGTGACATAAACGACGAGGATGGGATTCGAACCCACGCGTGCAGAGCACAATGGATTAGCAGTCCATCGCCTTAACCACTCGGCCACCTCGTCATGCAAAAACAGAAGAAATGTTGCCTGCGGCTGCAGTCTTTATTTCAGACTTGGGAAAAAATGGTATTGCGTGACTTCAATCTGTTCGACAAGCAAAAATACACCCAGTAAAGAGAATTTCTGATTGAAATATTGGTTGTCTTTTCTCCATGACTTTATAAATATAATGCCACATCCAATCTGTGCACCCGAGACCTTGATTCAAGAGTTGCGAGTGCATTACTTACAAATGCAAGCTCTTTAGTCCGCTGAGCATTGTTCCCTGAACTATTACATTACAGAATTTGATTCTTCAATGACAAGATGTGGACACAGGTGATTTTCCAATGCATAAAGATGTAGTAGAGATTCTCAAACATTATGAAACCTTTTCAACATCATCACCAGGACACCATTTAATTTCATAAAGCAGTGTCATTCAGACTAATAGACAACAGCTCTGACTAAAAGCCAGGGGGCTTCCTACTGGGGAATATTGACTGGAATATGAACAGATGTACTTGCTGTGGTTGTCGAGGAAGAAGAACCATTAGAGCAGTGCTTCTCAAACCTCTCCTGGAGGACCACATGTCCTGCATGTTTTAGATCTTTCCCTGTTTTAGCACAGGTGATTAAAATGATCAGCTCGTTATTGAGCCTCTAAAGCTGATTGATAACATCCTGATTATTTGAATCACCTGTGCTGGGGCAGGGAAAGATCTAAAACAGGCAGGGCAGGTGGTCCTCCAGGAGAGGTTTGAGAAACACTGCATTAGAGGGAAGGAAAGTCAGTTCCATGACGTATTCCACTATAGATTCCAGAAACAACAAACCACCTGCTTGCTGGTCACCATTAATAAGTCTTCCCACTTGACCGACGAGGATGGGATTCGAACCCACGCGTGCAGAGCACAATGGATTAGCAGTCCATCGCCTTAACCTCTCGGCCACCTCGTCAAGCAAAACTTCTCAATATGGTGCACGTGGCTGCACGATTTACTGTACACTTGGGGGAGTGAGAAATTCGATAGTGTGACTTCAATCACTACAACAAGCAGTAGTGAAAGCAGTGGGGAGAATTTTAGATGGAAATATTGGTTGTCTCTTCTCCATATCTTTATTAAAATCACGCCACATGCAATCAGTGCTCCAGAGATGTTGATTCAAAAGTTGTTGGCCCATTGCTTTACATATCTGCAAGTGTTATTCTGCTGAGCATTGTTCTCTGGACTATCACTATGCAGAATTTGATCCTCAATCAAAAAATCTCTACACAAGCAAATATCCAATGCATAAAGATGAAGCAGCGATGCTCAAATGTCATGAAACATTTTCAACATAATCACCATGACAAAGTTTCATTTCAAAAAGCAGTGTTTCTCACAAAAAGAAATAATGGCTCTGACTAAAACCCACAGGCCCGCAAACTGGGGAATATTGACTGGAAAATGAAAATCTGTTCTTGCTGTGATTTTCCAGCAAGAAAGCATTTCTTAAGAAAGAAAGTAACTGACTCCACAAGAGATTTTAGTGGGAATAAACCATGCTTTTTCAGGCAAATTTGTCACCATCAGCTATGTGACATAAACGACGAGGATGGGATTCGAACCCACGCGTGCAGAGCACAATGGATTAGCAGTCCATCGCCTTAACCACTCGGCCACCTCGTCATGCAAAAACAGAAGAAATGTTGCCTGCGGCTGCAGTCTTTATTTCAGACTTGGGAAAAAATGGTATTGCGTGACTTCAATCTGTTCGACAAGCAAAAATACACCCAGTAAAGAGAATTTCTGATTGAAATATTGGTTGTCTCTTCTCCATGACTTTATAAATATAATGCCACATCCAATCTGTGCACCCGAGACCTTGATTCAAGAGTTGCGAGTGCATTACTTACAAATGCAAGCTCTTTAGTCCGCTGAGCATTGTTCCCTGAACTATTACATTACAGAATTTGATTCTTCAATGACAAAATGTGGACACAGGTGATTTTCCAATGCATAAAGATGTAGGAGAGATTCTCAAACATTATGAAACCTTTTCAACATCATCACCAGGACACCATTTAATTTCATAAAGCAGTGTCATTCAGGCAAATAGACAACAGCTCTGACTAAAAGCCAGGGGGCTTCCTACTGGGGAATATTGACTGGAATATGAACAGATGTACTTGCTGTGGTTGTCGAGGAAGAAGAACCATTAGAGGGAAGGAAAGTCAGTTCCATGACGTATTCCACTATAGATTTCAGAAAGAACAAACCACCTGCTTGCTGGTCACCATTAATAAGTCTTCCCACTTGACTGACAAGGATGGGATTCGAACCCATGCGTGCAGAGCACAATGGATTAGCAGTCCATCGCCTGGACTATCACTATGCAGAATTTGATCCTCAATCAAAAAATCTCTACACAAGCAAATATCCAGTGCATAAAGATGTAGCAGCGATGCTCAAATGTCATGAAACATTTTCAACATAATCACCATGACAAAGTTTCATTTCAAAAAGCAGTGTTTCTCACAAAAAGAAATAATGGCTCTGACTAAAACCCAGAGGCCCGCAAACTGGGGAATATTGACTGGAAAATGAAAATCTGTTCTTGCTGTGATTTTCCAGCAAGAAAGCATTTCTTAAGAAAGAAAGTAACTTACTCCACAAGAGATTTTAGTGGGAATTAACCATGCCTTTTCAGGCAAATTTGTCACCATCAGCTATGTGACATAAACGACGAGGATGGGATTTGAACCCACTCTTGTAGAGCACAATGGATTAGCAGTCCTTCGCCTTAACCACTCCGCCACCTCGTCATGCAAAAACAATACAAATGTTGCCTGCGGCTGCAGTCTTTATTTCAGACGTGGGAAAAAATGGAATTGCGTGACTTCAATCTGTTCGACAAGCAAAAATACACCCAGTAAAGAGAATTTCTGATTGAAATATTGGTTGTCTCTTCTCCATGACTTTATAAATATAATGCCACATCCAATCTGTGCACCCGAGACCTTGATTCAAGAGTTGCGAGTGCATTACTTACAAATGCAAGCTCTTTAGTCCGTTGAGCATTGTTCCCTGAACTATTACATTACAGAATTTGATTCTTCAATGACAAAATGTGGACACAGGTGATTTTCCAATGCATAAAGATGTAGTAGAGATTCTCAAACATTATGAAACCTTTTCAACATCATCACCAGGACACCATTTAATTTCATAAAGCAGTGTCATTCAGACTAATAGACAACAGCTCTGACTAAAAGCCAAGGGGCTTCCAACTGGGGAATATTGACTGGAATATGAACAGATGTACTTGCTGTGGTTGTCGAGGAAGAAGAACCATTAGAGGGAAGGAAAGTCAGTTCCATGACGTATTCCACTATAGATTCAAGAAAGAACAAACCACCTGCTTGCTGGTCACCATTAATAAGTCTTCCCACTTGACCGACGAGGATGGGATTCGAACCCACGCGTGCAGAGCACAATGGATTAGCAGTCCATCGCCTTAACCTCTCGGCCACCTCGTCAAGCAAAACTTCTCAATATGGTGCACGTGGCTGCACGATTTACTGTACACTTGGGGGAGTGATAAATTCGATAGTGTGACTTCAATCAGTACAACAAGCAGTAGTGAAAGCAGTGGGGAGAATTTCAGATGGAAATATTGGTTGTCTCTTCTCCATATCTTTATTAAAATCACGCCACATGCAATCAGTGCTCCAGAGATGTTGATTCAAAAGTTGTTGGCCCATTGCTTTACATATCTGCAAGTGTTATTCTGCTGAGCATTGTTCTCTGGACTATCACTATGCAGAATTTGATCCTCAATCAAAAAATCTCTACACAAGCAAATATCCAATGCATAAAGATGAAGCAGCGATGCTCAAATGTCATGAAACATTTTCAACATAATCACCATGACAAAGTTTCATTTCAAAAAGCAGTGTTTCTCACAAAAAGAAATAATGGCTCTGACTAAAACCCACAGGCCCTCAAACTGGGGAATATTGACTGGAAAATGAAAATCTGTTCTTGCTGTGATTTTCCAGCAAGAAAGCATTTCTAAAGAAAGAAAGTAATCTACCTGACTGACTCCACAAGAGATTTTAGTGGGAATAAACCATGCTTTTACAGGCAAATTTGTCACCATCAGCTATGTGACATAAACGACGAGGATGGGATTCAAACCCACGCGTGCAGAACACAATGGATTAGCAGTCCATCGCCTTAACCACTCCGCCACCTCATCATGCAAAAACAGCACAAATGTTGCCTGCGGCCGCAGTCTTTATTTCAGACTTGGGAAAAAATGGAATTGCGTGACTTCAATCTGTTCGACAAGCAAAAATACACCCAGTAAAGAGAATTTCTGATTGAAATATTGGTTGTCTCTTCTCCATGACTTTATAAATATAATGCCACATGCAATCTGTGCACCCGAGACCTTGACAGATGTACTTGCTGTGGTTGTCGAGGAAGAAGAACCATTAGAGGGAAGAAAAGTCGGTTCCATGACGTATTCCACTATAGATTCCAGAAAGAACAAACCACCTGCTTGCTGGTCACCATTAATAAGTCTTCCCACTTGACCGACGAGGATGGGATTCGAACCCACGCGTGCAGAGCACAATGGATTAGCAGTCCATCGCCTTAACCTCTCGGCCACCTCGTCAAGCAAAACTTCTCAATATGGTGCACGTGGCTGCACGATTTACTGTACACTTGGGGGAGTGATAAATTCGATAGTGTGACTTCAATCAGTACAACAAGCAGTAGTGAAAGCAGTGGGGAGAATTTCAGATGGAAATATTGGTTGTCTCTTCTCCATATCTTTATTAAAATCACGCCACATGCAATCAGTGCTCCAGAGATGTTGATTCAAAAGTTGTTGGCCCATTGCTTTACATATCTGCAAGTGTTATTCTGCTGAGCATTGTTCTCTGGACTATCACTATGCAGAATTTGATCCTCAATCAAAAAATCTCTACACAAGCAAATATCCAATGCATAAAGATGAAGCAGCGATGCTCAAATGTCATGAAACATTTTCAACATAATCACCATGACAAAGTTTCATTTCAAAAAGCAGTGTTTCTCACAAAAAGAAATAATGGCTCTGACTAAAACCCACAGGCCCGCAAACTGGGGAATATTGACTGGAAAATGAAAATCTGTTCTTGCTGTGATTTTCCAGCAAGAAAGCATTTCTTAAGAAAGAAAGTAACTGACTCCACAAGAGATTTTAGTGGGAATAAACCATGCTTTTTCAGGCAAATTTGTCACCATCAGCTATGTGACATAAACGACGAGGATGGGATTTGAACCCACGCGTGCAGAGCACAATGGATTAGCAGTCCATCGCCTTAACCACTCGGCCACCTCGTCATGCAAAAACAGAAGAAATGTTGCCTGCGGCTGCAGTCTTTATTTCAGACTTGGGAAAAAATGGTATTGCGTGACTTCAATCTGTTCGACAAGCAAAAATACACCCAGTAAAGAGAATTTCTGATTGAAATATTGGTTGTCTCTTCTCCATGACTTTATAAATATAATGCCACATCCAATCTGTGCACCCGAGACCTTGATTCAAGAGTTGCGAGTGCATTACTTACAAATGCAAGCTCTTTAGTCCACTGAGCATTGTTCCCTGAACTATTACATTACAGAATTTGATTCTTCAATGACAAAATGTGGACACAGGTGATTTTCCAATGCATAAAGATGTAGGAGAGATTCTCAAACATTATGAAACCTTTTCAACATCATCACCAGGACACCATTTAATTTCATAAAGCAGTGTCATTCAGGCAAATAGACAACAGCTCTGACTAAAAGCCAGGGGGCTTCCTACTGGGGAATATTGACTGGAATATGAACAGATGTACTTGCTGTGGTTGTCGAGGAAGAAGAACCATTAGAGGGAAGGAAAGTCAGTTCCATGACGTATTCCACTATAGATTTCAGAAAGAACAAACCACCTGCTTGCTGGTCACCATTAATAAGTCTTCCCACTTGACTGACAAGGATGGGATTCGAACCCATGCGTGCAGAGCACAATGGATTAGCAGTCCATCGCCTGGACTATCACTATGCAGAATTTGATCCTCAATCAAAAAATCTCTACACAAGCAAATATCCAGTGCATAAAGATGTAGCAGCGATGCTCAAATGTCATGAAACATTTTCAACATAATCACCATGACAAAGTTTCATTTCAAAAAGCAGTGTTTCTCACAAAAAGAAATAATGGCTCTGACTAAAACCCAGAGGCCCGCAAACTGGGGAATATTGACTGGAAAATGAAAATCTGTTCTTGCTGTGATTTTCCAGCAAGAAAGCATTTCTTAAGAAAGAAAGTAACTTACTCCACAAGAGATTTTAGTGGGAATAAACCATGCCTTTTCAGGCAAATTTGTCACCATCAGCTATGTGACATAAACGACGAGGATGGGATTTGAACCCACTCTTGTAGAGCACAATGGATTAGCAGTCCTTCGCCTTAACCACTCCGCCACCTCGTCATGCAAAAACAATACAAATGTTGCCTGCGGCTGCAGTCTTTATTTCAGACGTGGGAAAAAATGGAATTGCGTGACTTCAATCTGTTCGACAAGCAAAAATACACCCAGTAAAGAGAATTTCTGATTGAAATATTGGTTGTCTCTTCTCCATGACTTTATAAATATAATGCCACATCCAATCTGTGCACCCGAGACCTTGATTCAAGAGTTGCGAGTGCATTACTTACAAATGCAAGCTCTTTAGTCCGTTGAGCATTGTTCCCTGAACTATTACATTACAGAATTTGATTCTTCAATGACAAAATGTGGACACAGGTGATTTTCCAATGCATAAAGATGTAGTAGAGATTCTCAAACATTATGAAACCTTTTCAACATCATCACCAGGACACCATTTAATTTCATAAAGCAGTGTCATTCAGACTAATAGACAACAGCTCTGACTAAAAGCCAAGGGGCTTCCAACTGGGGAATATTGACTGGAATATGAACAGATGTACTTGCTGTGGTTGTCGAGGAAGAAGAACCATTAGAGGGAAGGAAAGTCAGTTCCATGACGTATTCCACTATAGATTCCAGAAAGAACAAACCACCTGCTTGCTGGTCACCATTAATAAGTCTTCCCACTTGACCGACGAGGATGGGATTCGAACCCACGCGTGCAGAGCACAATGGATTAGCAGTCCATCGCCTTAACCTCTCGGCCACCTCGTCAAGCAAAACTTCTCAATATGGTGCACGTGGCTGCACGATTTACTGTACACTTGGGGGAGTGATAAATTCGATAGTGTGACTTCAATCAGTACAACAAGCAGTAGTGAAAGCAGTGGGGAGAATTTCAGATGGAAATATTGGTTGTCTCTTCTCCATATCTTTATTAAAATCACGCCACATGCAATCAGTGCTCCAGAGATGTTGATTCAAAAGTTGTTGGCCCATTGCTTTACATATCTGCAAGTGTTATTCTGCTGAGCATTGTTCTCTGGACTATCACTATGCAGAATTTGATCCTCAATCAAAAAATCTCTACACAAGCAAATATCCAATGCATAAAGATGAAGCAGCGATGCTCAAATGTCATGAAACATTTTCAACATAATCACCATGACAAAGTTTCATTTCAAAAAGCAGTGTTTCTCACAAAAAGAAATAATGGCTCTGACTAAAACCCACAGGCCCTCAAACTGGGGAATATTGACTGGAAAATGAAAATCTGTTCTTGCTGTGATTTTCCAGCAAGAAAGCATTTCTAAAGAAAGAAAGTAATCTACCTGACTGACTCCACAAGAGATTTTAGTGGGAATAAACCATGCTTTTACAGGCAAATTTGTCACCATCAGCTATGTGACATAAACGACGAGGATGGGATTCAAACCCACGCGTGCAGAACACAATGGATTAGCAGTCCATCGCCTTAACCACTCCGCCACCTCATCATGCAAAAACAGTACAAATGTTGCCTGCGGCTGCAGTCTTTATTTCAGACTTGGGAAAAAATGGAATTGCGTGACTTCAATCTGTTCGACAAGCAAAAATACACCCAGTAAAGAGAATTTCTGATTGAAATATTGGTTGTCTCTTCTCCATGACTTTATAAATATAATGCCACATGCAATCTGTGCACCCGAGACCTTGACAGATGTACTTGCTGTGGTTGTCGAGGAAGAAGAACCATTAGAGGGAAGAAAAGTCGGTTCCATGACGTATTCCACTATAGATTCCAGAAAGAACAAACCACCTGCTTGCTGGTCACCATTAATAAGTCTTCCCACTTAACCAACGAGGATGGGATTCGAACCCACGCGTGCAGAGCACAATGGATTAGCAGTCCATCGCCTTAACCTCTCGGCCACCTCGTCAAGCAAAACTTCTCAATATGGTGCACGTGGCTGCACGATTTACTGTACACTTGGGGGAGTGATAAATTCGATAGTGTGACTTCAATCAGTACAACAAGCAGTAGTGAAAGCAGTGGGGAGAATTTCAGATGGAAATATTGGTTGTCTCTTCTCCATATCTTTATTAAAATCACGCCACATGCAATCAGTGCTCCAGAGATGTTGATTCAAAAGTTGTTGGCCCATTGCTTTACATATCTGCAAGTGTTATTCTGCTGAGCATTGTTCTCTGGACTATCACTATGCAGAATTTGATCCTCAATCAAAAAATCTCTACACAAGCAAATATCCAATGCATAAAGATGAAGCAGCGATGCTCAAATGTCATGAAACATTTTCAACATAATCACCATGACAAAGTTTCATTTCAAAAAGCAGTGTTTCTCACAAAAAGAAATAATGGCTCTGACTAAAACCCACAGGCCCTCAAACTGGGGAATATTGACTGGAAAATGAAAATCTGTTCTTGCTGTGATTTTCCAGCAAGAAAGCATTTCTAAAGAAAGAAAGTAATCTACCTGACTGACTCCACAAGAGATTTTAGTGGGAATAAACCATGCTTTTACAGGGAAATTTGTCACCATCAGCTATGTGACATAAACGACGAGGATGGGATTCAAACCCACACGTGCAGAGCAGAATGGATTAGCAGTCCATCGCCTTAACCACTCCGCCACCTCATCATGCAAAAACAGTACAAATGTTGCCTGCGGCTGCAGTCTTTATTTCAGACTTGGGAAAAAATGGAATTGCGTGATTTCAATCTGTTCGACAAGCAAAAATACACCCAGTAAAGAGAATTTCTGATTGAAATATTGTTTGTCTCTTCTCCATGACTTTATAAATATAATGCCACATCCAATCTGTGCACCCGAGACCTTGATTCAAGAGTTGCGAGTGCATTACTTACAAATGCAAGCTCTTTAGTCCGCTGAGCATTGTTCCCTGAACTATTACATTACAGAATTTGATTCATCAATGACAAAATGTGGACACAGGTGATTTTCCAATGCATAAAGATGTAGTAGAGATTCTCAAACATTATGAAACCTTTTCAACATCATCACCAGGACACCATTTAATTTCATAAAGCAGTGTCATTCAGACTAATAGACAACAGCTCTGACTAAAAGCCAGGGGGCTTCCTACTGGGGAATATTGACTGGAATATGAACAGATGTACTTGCTGTGGTTGTCGAGGAAGAAGAACCATTAGAGGGAAGGAAAGTCAGTTCCATGACGTATTCCACTATAGATTCCAGAAACAACAAACCACCTGCTTGCTGGTCACCATTAATAAGTCTTCCCACTTGACCGACGAGGATGGGATTCGAACCCACGCGTGCAGAGCACAATGGATTAGCAGTTCATCGCCTTAACCTCTCGGCCACCTCGTCAAGCAAAACTTCTCAATATGGTGCACGTGGCTGCACGATTTACTGTACACTTGGGGGAGTGAGAAATTCGATCGTGTGACTTCAATCACTACAACAAGCAGTAGTGAAAGCAGTGGGGAGAATTTTAGATGGAAATATTGGTTGTCTCTTCTCCATATCTTTATTAAAATCACGCCACATGCAATCAGTGCTCCAGAGATGTTGATTCAAAAGTTGTTGGCCCATTGCTTTACATATCTGCAAGTGTTATTCTGCTGAGCATTGTTCTCTGGACTATCACTATGCAGAATTTGATCCTCAATCAAAAAATCTCTACACAAGCAAATATCCAATGCATAAAGATGAAGCAGCGATGCTCAAATGTCATGAAACATTTTCAACATAATCACCATGACAAAGTTTCATTTCAAAAAGCAGTGTTTCTCACAAAAAGAAATAATGGCTCTGACTAAAACCCACAGGCCCGCAAACTGGGGAATATTGACTGGAAAATGAAAATCTGTTCTTGCTGTGATTTTCCAGCAAGAAAGCATTTCTTAAGAAAGAAAGTAACTGACTCCACAAGAGATTTTAGTGGGAATAAACCATGCTTTTTCAGGCAAATTTGTCACCATCAGCTATGTGACATAAACGACGAGGATGGGATTCGAACCCACGCGTGCAGAGCACAATGGATTAGCAGTCCATCGCCTTAACCACTCGGCCACCTCGTCATGCAAAAACAGAAGAAATGTTGCCTGCGGCTGCAGTCTTTATTTCAGACTTGGGAAAAAATGGTATTGCGTGACTTCAATCTGTTCGACAAGCAAAAATACACCCAGTAAAGAGAATTTCTGATTGAAATATATGTTGTCTCTTCTCCATGACTTTATAAATATAATGCCACATCCAATCTGTGCACCCGAGACCTTGATTCAAGAGTTGCGAGTGCATTACTTACAAATGCAAGCTCTTTAGTCCGCTGAGCATTGTTCCCTGAACTATTACATTACAGAATTTGATTCTTCAATGACAAAATGTGGACACAGGTGATTTTCCAATGCATAAAGATGTCGGAGAGATTCTCAAACATTATGAAACCTTTTCAACATCATCACCAGGACACCATTTAATTTCATAAAGCAGTGTCATTCAGGCAAATAGACAACAGCTCTGACTAAAAGCCAGGGGGCTTCCTACTGGGGAATATTGACTGGAATATGAACAGATGTACTTGCTGTGGTTGTCGAGGAAGAAGAACCATTAGAGGGAAGGAAAGTCAGTTCCATGACGTATTCCACTATAGATTTCAGAAAGAACAAACCACCTGCTTGCTGGTCACCATTAATAAGTCTTCCCACTTGACTGACAAGGATGGGATTCGAACCCATGCGTGCAGAGCACAATGGATTAGCAGTCCATCGCCTGGACTATCACTATGCAGAATTTGATCCTCAATCAAAAAATCTCTACACAAGCAAATATCCAATGCATAAAGATGAAGCAGCGATGCTCAAATGTCATGAAACATTTTCAACATAATCTCCATGACAAAGTTTCATTTCAAAAAGCAGTGTTTCTCACAAAAAGAAATAATGGCTCTGACTAAAACCCACAGGCCCACAAACTGGGGAATATTGACTGGAAAATGAAAATCTGTTCTTGCTGTGATTTTCCAGCAAGAAAGCATTTCTAAAGAAAGAAAGTAATCTACCTGACTGACTCCACAAGAGATTTTAGTGGGAATAAACCATGCTTTGACAGGCAAATTTGTCACCATCAGCTATGTGACATAAACGACGAGGATGGGATTCAAACCCACGCGTGCAGAGCACAATGGATTAGCAGTCCATCGCCTTAACCACTCCGCCACCTCATCATGCAAAAACAGTACAAATGTTGCCTGCGGCTGCAGTCTTTATTTCAGACTTGGGAAAAAATGGAATTGCGTGACTTCAATCTGTTCGACAAGCAAAAATACACCCAGTAAAGAGAATTTCTGATTGAAATATTGGTTGTCTCTTCTCCATGACTTTATAAATATAATGCCACATCCAATCTGTGCACCCGAGACCTTGATTCAAGAGTTGCGAGTGCATTACTTACAAATGCAAGCTCTTTAGTCCGCTGAGCATTGTTCCCTGAACTATTACATTACAGAATTTGATTCATCAATGACAAAATGTGGACACAGGTGATTTTCCAATGCATAAAGATGTAGGAGAGATTCTCAAACATTATGAAACCTTTTCAACATCATCACCAGGACACCATTTAATTTCATAAAGCAGTGTCATTCAGGCAAATAGACAACAGCTCTGACTAAAAGCCAGGGGGCTTCCTACTGGGGAATATTGACTGGAATATGAACAGATGTACTTGCTGTGGTTGTCGAGGAAGAAGAACCATTAGAGGGAAGGAAAGTCAGTTCCATGACGTATTCCACTATAGATTTCAGAAAGAACAAACCACCTGCTTGCTGGTCACCATTAATAAGTCTTCCCACTTGACTGACAAGGATGGGATTCGAACCCATGCGTGCAGAGCACAATGGATTAGCAGTCCATCGCCTGGACTATCACTATGCAGAATTTGATCCTCAATCAAAAAATCTCTACACAAGCAAATATCCAGTGCATAAAGATGTAGCAGCGATGCTCAAATGTCATGAAACATTTTCAACATAATCACCATGACAAAGTTTCATTTCAAAAAGCAGTGTTTCTCACAAAAAGAAATAATGGCTCTGACTAAAACCCAGAGGCCCGCAAACTGGGGAATATTGACTGGAAAATGAAAATCTGTTCTTGCTGTGATTTTCCAGCAAGAAAGCATTTCTTAAGAAAGAAAGTAACTTACTCCACAAGAGATTTTAGTGGGAATAAACCATGCCTTTTCAGGCAAATTTGTCACCATCAGCTATGTGACATAAACGACGAGGATGGGATTTGAACCCACTCTTGTAGAACACAATGGATTAGCAGTCCTTCGCCTTAACCACTCCGCCACCTCGTCATGCAAAAACAATACAAATGTTGCCTGCGGCTGCAGTCTTTATTTCAGACGTGGGAAAAAATGGAATTGCGTGACTTCAATCTGTTCGACAAGCAAAAATACACCCAGTAAAGAGAATTTCTGATTGAAATATTGGTTGTCTCTTCTCCATGACTTTATAAATATAATGCCACATCCAATCTGTGCACCCGAGACCTTGATTCAAGAGTTGCGAGTGCATTACTTACAAATGCAAGCTCTTTAGTCCGTTGAGCATTGTTCCCTGAACTATTACATTACAGAATTTGATTCTTCAATGACAAAATGTGGACACAGGTGATTTTCCAATGCATAAAGATGTAGTAGAGATTCTCAAACATTATGAAACCTTTTCAACATCATCACCAGGACACCATTTAATTTCATAAAGCAGTGTCATTCAGACTAATAGACAACAGCTCTGACTAAAAGCCAAGGGGCTTCCAACTGGGGAATATTGACTGGAATATGAACAGATGTACTTGCTGTGGTTGTCGAGGAAGAAGAACCATTAGAGGGAAGGAAAGTCAGTTCCATGACGTATTCCACTATAGATTCCAGAAAGAACAAACCACCTGCTTGCTGGTCACCATTAATAAGTCTTCCCACTTGACCGACGAGGATGGGATTCGAACCCACGCGTGCAGAGCACAATGGATTAGCAGTCCATCGCCTTAACCTCTCGGCCACCTCGTCAAGCAAAACTTCTCAATATGGTGCACGTGGCTGCACGATTTACTGTACACTTGGGGGAGTGATAAATTCGATAGTGTGACTTCAATCAGTACAACAAGCAGTAGTGAAAGCAGTGGGGAGAATTTCAGATGGAAATATTGGTTGTCTCTTCTCCATATCTTTATTAAAATCACGCCACATGCAATCAGTGCTCCAGAGATGTTGATTCAAAAGTTGTTGGCCCATTGCTTTACATATCTGCAAGTGTTATTCTGCTGAGCATTGTTCTCTGGACTATCACTATGCAGAATTTGATCCTCAATCAAAAAATCTCTACACAAGCAAATATCCAATGCATAAAGATGAAGCAGCGATGCTCAAATGTCATGAAACATTTTCAACATAATCACCATGACAAAGTTTCATTTCAAAAAGCAGTGTTTCTCACAAAAAGAAATAATGGCTCTGACTAAAACCCACAGGCCCTCAAACTGGGGAATATTGACTGGAAAATGAAAATCTGTTCTTGCTGTGATTTTCCAGCAAGAAAGCATTTCTAAAGAAAGAAAGTAATCTACCTGACTGACTCCACAAGAGATTTTAGTGGGAATAAACCATGCTTTTACAGGCAAATTTGTCACCATCAGCTATGTGACATAAACGACGAGGATGGGATTCAAACCCACGCGTGCAGAACACAATGGATTAGCAGTCCATCGCCTTAACCACTCCGCCACCTCATCATGCAAAAACAGTACAAATGTTGCCTGCGGCTGCAGTCTTTATTTCAGACTTGGGAAAAAATGGAATTGCGTGACTTCAATCTGTTCGACAAGCAAAAATACACCCAGTAAAGAGAATTTCTGATTGAAATATTGGTTGTCTCTTCTCCATGACTTTATAAATATAATGCCACATGCAATCTGTGCACCCGAGACCTTGACAGATGTACTTGCTGTGGTTGTCGAGGAAGAAGAACCATTAGAGGGAAGAAAAGTCGGTTCCATGACGTATTCCACTATAGATTCCAGAAAGAACAAACCACCTGCTTGCTGGTCACCATTAATAAGTCTTCCCACTTAACCAACGAGGATGGGATTCGAACCCACGCGTGCAGAGCACAATGGATTAGCAGTCCATCGCCTTAACCTCTCGGCCACCTCGTCAAGCAAAACTTCTCAATATGGTGCACGTGGCTGCACGATTTACTGTACACTTGGGGGAGTGATAAATTCGATAGTGTGACTTCAATCAGTACAACAAGCAGTAGTGAAAGCAGTGGGGAGAATTTCAGATGGAAATATTGGTTGTCTCTTCTCCATATCTTTATTAAAATCACGCCACATGCAATCAGTGCTCCAGAGATGTTGATTCAAAAGTTGTTGGCCCATTGCTTTACATATCTGCAAGTGTTATTCTGCTGAGCATTGTTCTCTGGACTGTCACTATGCAGAATTTGATCCTCAATCAAAAAATCTCTACACAAGCAAATATCCAATGCATAAAGATGAAGCAGCGATGCTCAAATGTCATGAAACATTTTCAACATAATCACCATGACAAAGTTTCATTTCAAAAAGCAGTGTTTCTCACAAAAAGAAATAATGGCTCTGACTAAAACCCACAGGCCCTCAAACTGGGGAATATTGACTGGAAAATGAAAATCTGTTCTTGCTGTGATTTTCCAGCAAGAAAGCATTTCTAAAGAAAGAAAGTAATCTACCTGACTGACTCCACAAGAGATTTTAGTGGGAATAAACCATGCTTTTACAGGGAAATTTGTCACCATCAGCTATGTGACATAAACGACGAGGATGGGATTCAAACCCACACGTGCAGAGCACAATGGATTAGCAGTCCATCGCCTTAACCACTCCGCCACCTCATCATGCAAAAACAGTACAAATGTTGCCTGCGGCTGCAGTCTTTATTTCAGACTTGGGAAAAAATGGAATTGCGTGATTTCAATCTGTTCGACAAGCAAAAATACACCCAGTAAAGAGAATTTCTGATTGAAATATTGTTTGTCTCTTCTCCATGACTTTATAAATATAATGCCACATCCAATCTGTGCACCCGAGACCTTGATTCAAGAGTTGCGAGTGCATTACTTACAAATGCAAGCTCTTTAGTCCGCTGAGCATTGTTCCCTGAACTATTACATTACAGAATTTGATTCATCAATGACAAAATGTGGACACAGGTGATTTTCCAATGCATAAAGATGTAGTAGAGATTCTCAAACATTATGAAACCTTTTCAACATCATCACCAGGACACCATTTAATTTCATAAAGCAGTGTCATTCAGACTAATAGACAACAGCTCTGACTAAAAGCCAGGGGGCTTCCTACTGGGGAATATTGACTGGAATATGAACAGATGTACTTGCTGTGGTTGTCGAGGAAGAAGAACCATTAGAGGGAAGGAAAGTCAGTTCCATGACGTATTCCACTATAGATTCCAGAAACAACAAACCACCTGCTTGCTGGTCACCATTAATAAGTCTTCCCACTTGACCGACGAGGATGGGATTCGAACCCACGCGTGCAGAGCACAATGGATTAGCAGTTCATCGCCTTAACCTCTCGGCCACCTCGTCAAGCAAAACTTCTCAATATGGTGCACGTGGCTGCACGATTTACTGTACACTTGGGGGAGTGATAAATTCGATAGTGTGACTTCAATCAGTACAACAAGCAGTAGTGAAAGCAGTGGGGAGAATTTTAGATGGAAATATTGGTTGTCTCTTCTCCATATCTTTATTAAAATCACGCCACATGCAATCAGTGCTCCAGAGATGTTGATTCAAAAGTTGTTGGCCCATTGCTTTACATATCTGCAAGTGTTATTCTGCTGAGCATTGTTCTCTGGACTATCACTATGCAGAATTTGATCCTCAATCAAAAAATCTCTACACAAGCAAATATCCAATGCATAAAGATGAAGCAGCGATGCTCAAATGTCATGAAACATTTTCAACATAATCACCATGACAAAGTTTCATTTCAAAAAGCAGTGTTTCTCACAAAAAGAAATAATGGCTCTGACTAAAACCCACAGGCCCTCAAACTGGGGAATATTGACTGGAAAATGAAAATCTGTTCTTGCTGTGATTTTCCAGCAAGAAAGCATTTCTAAAGAAAGAAAGTAATCTACCTGACTGACTCCACAAGAGATTTTAGTGGGAATAAACCATGCTTTTACAGGGAAATTTGTCACCATCAGCTATGTGACATAAACGACGAGGATGGGATTCAAACCCACACGTGCAGAGCACAATGGATTAGCAGTCCATCGCCTTAACCACTCCGCCACCTCATCATGCAAAAACAGTACAAATGTTGCCTGCGGCTGCAGTCTTTATTTCAGACTTGGGAAAAAATGGAATTGCGTGATTTCAATCTGTTCGACAAGCAAAAATACACCCAGTAAAGAGAATTTCTGATTGAAATATTGTTTGTCTCTTCTCCATGACTTTATAAATATAATGCCACATCCAATCTGTGCACCCGAGACCTTGATTCAAGAGTTGCGAGTGCATTACTTACAAATGCAAGCTCTTTAGTCCGCTGAGCATTGTTCCCTGAACTATTACATTACAGAATTTGATTCATCAATGACAAAATGTGGACACAGGTGATTTTCCAATGCATAAAGATGTAGGAGAGATTCTCAAACATTATGAAACCTTTTCAACATCATCACCAGGACACCATTTAATTTCATAAAGCAGTGTCATTCAGGCAAATAGACAACAGCTCTGACTAAAAGCCAGGGGGCTTCCTACTGGGGAATATTGACTGGAATATGAACAGATGTACTTGCTGTGGTTGTCGAGGAAGAAGAACCATTAGAGGGAAGGAAAGTCAGTTCCATGACGTATTCCACTATAGATTTCAGAAAGAACAAACCACCTGCTTGCTGGTCACCATTAATAAGTCTTCCCACTTGACTGACAAGGATGGGATTCGAACCCATGCGTGCAGAGCACAATGGATTAGCAGTCCATCGCCTGGACTATCACTATGCAGAATTTGATCCTCAATCAAAAAATCTCTACACAAGCAAATATCCAATGCATAAAGATGAAGCAGCGATGCTCAAATGTCATGAAACATTTTCAACATAATCACCATGACAAAGTTTCATTTCAAAAAGCAGTGTTTCTCACAAAAAGAAATAATGGCTCTGACTAAAACCCACAGGCCCACAAACTGGGGAATATTGACTGGAAAATGAAAATCTGTTCTTGCTGTGATTTTCCAGCAAGAAAGCATTTCTAAAGAAAGAAAGTAATCTACCTGACTGACTCCACAAGAGATTTTAGTGGGAATAAACCATGCTTTGACAGGCAAATTTGTCACCATCAGCTATGTGACATAAACGACGAGGATGGGATTCAAACCCACGCGTGCAGAGCACAATGGATTAGCAGTCCATCGCCTTAACCACTCCGCCACCTCATCATGCAAAAACAGTACAAATGTTGCCTGCGGCTGCAGTCTTTATTTCAGACTTGGGAAAAAATGGAATTGCGTGACTTCAATCTGTTCGACAAGCAAAAATACACCCAGTAAAGAGAATTTCTGATTGAAATATTGGTTGTCTCTTCTCCATGACTTTATAAATATAATGCCACATCCAATCTGTGCACCCGAGACCTTGATTCAAGAGTTGCGAGTGCATTACTTACAAATGCAAGCTCTTTAGTCCGCTGAGCATTGTTCCCTGAACTATTACATTACAGAATTTGATTCATCAATGACAAAATGTGGACACAGGTGATTTTCCAATGCATAAAGATGTAGTAGAGATTCTCAAACATTATGAAATCTTTTCAACATCATCACCAGGACACCATTTAATTTCATAAAGCAGTGTCATTCAGACTAATAGACAACAGCTCTGACTAAAAGCCAGGGGGCTTCCTACTGGGGAATATTGACTGGAATATGAACAGATGTACTTGCTGTGGTTGTCGAGGAAGAAGAACCATTAGAGGGAAGGAAAGTCAGTTCCATGACGTATTCCACTATAGATTCCAGAAACAACAAACCACCTGCTTGCTGGTCACCATTAATAAGTCTTCCCACTTGACCGACGAGGATGGGATTCTAACCCACGCGTGCAGAGCACAATGGATTAGCAGTCCATCGCCTTAACCACTCGGCCACCTCGTCATGCAAAAACAGTACAAATGTTGCCTGCGGCTGCAGTCTTTATTTCAGACTTGGGAAAAAATGGAATTGCGTGACTTCAATCTGTTCGACAAGCAAAAATACACCCAGTAAAGAGAATTTCTGATTGAAATATTGGTTGTCTCTTCTCCATGACTTTATAAATATTCGGATTCGAACCCATGCGTGCAGAGCACAATGGATTAGCAGTCCATCGCCTGGACTATCACTATGCAGAATTTGATCCTCAATCAAAAAATCCTCATTTGATCCTCAATCAAAAAATGGACTATCACTATGCAGAATTTGATCCTCAATCAAAAAATCTCTACACAAGCAAATATCCAGTGCATAAAGATGTAGCAGCGATGCTCAAATGTCATGAAACATTTTCAACATAATCACCATGATAAAGTTTCATTTCAAAAAGCAGTGTTTCTCACAAAAAGAAATAATGGCTCTGACTAAAACCCACAGGCCCGCAAACTGGGGAATATTGACTGGAAAATGAAAATCTGTTCTTGCTGTGATTTTCCAGCAAGAAAGCATTTCTTAAGAAAGAAAGTAACTTACTCCACAAGAGATTTTAGTGGGAATAAACCATGCTTTTTCAGGCAAATTTGTCACCATCAGCTATGTGACATAAACGACGAGGGTGGGATTCGAACCCACGCGTGCAGAGCACAATGGATTAGCAGTCCATCGCCTTAACCACTCGGCCACCTCGTCATGCAAAAACAGTACAAATGTTGCCTGCGGCTGCAATCTTTATTTCAGACTTGGGAAAAAATGGAATTGCGTGACTTCAATCTGTTCGACAAGCAAAAATACACCCAGGAAAGAGAATTTCTGATTGAAATATTGGTTGTCTCTTCTCCATGACTTTATAAATATTCAATTCGAACCCATGCGTGCAGAGCACAATGGATTAGCAGTCCATCGCCTGGACTATCACTATGCAGAATTTGATCCTCAATCAAAAAATCTTCATTTGATCCTCAATTAAAAAAATGGACTATCACTATGCAGAATTTGATCCTCACTCAAAAAATCTCTACACAAGCAAATATCCAGTGAATAAAAATGTAGCAGCGATGCTCAAATGTCATGAAACATTTTCAACATAATCACCATGACAAAGTTTCATTTCAAAAAGCAGTGTTTCTCACAAAAAGAAATAATGGCTCTGACTAAAACCCACAGGCCCGCAAACTGGGGAATATTGACTGGAAAATGAAAATCTGTTCTTGCTGTGATTTTCCAGCAAGAAAGCATTTCTTAAGAAAGAAAGTAACTGACTCCACAAGAGATTTTAGTGGGAATAAACCATGCTTTTTCAGGCAAATTTGTCACCATCAGCTATGTGACATAAACGACGAGGATGGGATTTGAACCCACTCTTGTAGAGCACAATGGATTAGCAGTCCTTCGCCTTAACCACTCGGCCACCTCGTCATGCAAAAACAATACAAATGTTGCCTGCGGCTGCAGTCTTTATTTCAGACGTGGGAAAAAATGGAATTGCGTGACTTCAATCTGTTCGACAAGCAAAAATACACCCAGTAAAGAGAATTTCTGATTGAAATATTGGTTGTCTCTTCTCCATGACTTTATAAATATAATGCCACATGCAATCTGTGCACCCGAGACCTTGACAGATGTACTTGCTGTGGTTGTCGAGGAAGAAGAACCATTAGAGGGAAGAAAAGTCGGTTCCATGACGTATTCCACTATAGATTCCAGAAAGAACAAACCACCTGCTTGCTGGTCACCATTAATAAGTCTTCCCACTTGACCGACGAGGATGGGATTCGAACCCACGCGTGCAGAGCACAATGGATTAGCAGTCCATCGCCTTAACCTCTCGGCCACCTCGTCAAGCAAAACTTCTCAATATGGTGCACGTGGCTGCACGATTTACTGTACACTTCGGGGAGTGATAAATTCGATAGTGTGACTTCAATCAGTACAACAAGCAGTAGTGAAAGCAGTGGGGAGAATTTCAGATGGAAATATTGGTTGTCTCTTCTCCATATCTTTATTAAAATCACGCCACATGCAATCAGTGCTCCAGAGATGTTGATTCAAAAGTTGTTGGCCCATTGCTTTACATATCTGCAAGTGTTATTCTGCTGAGCATTGTTCTCTGGACTATCACTATGCAGAATTTGATCCTCAATCAAAAAATCTCTACACAAGCAAATATCCAATGCATAAAGATGAAGCAGCGATGCTCAAATGTCATGAAACATTTTCAACATAATCACCATGACAAAGTTTCATTTCAAAAAGCAGTGTTTCTCACAAAAAGAAATAATGGCTCTGACTAAAACCCACAGGCCCTCAAACTGGGGAATATTGACTGGAAAATGAAAATCTGTTCTTGCTGTGATTTTCCAGCAAGAAAGCATTTCTAAAGAAAGAAAGTAATCTACCTGACTGACTCCACAAGAGATTTTAGTGGGAATAAACCATGCTTTTACAGGGAAATTTGTCACCATCAGCTATGTGACATAAACGACGAGGATGGGATTCAAACCCACACGTGCAGAGCACAATGGATTAGCAGTCCATCGCCTTAACCACTCCGCCACCTCATCATGCAAAAACAGTACAAATGTTGCCTGCGGCTGCAGTCTTTATTTCAGACTTGGGAAAAAATGGAATTGCGTGATTTCAATCTGTTCGACAAGCAAAAATACACCCAGTAAAGAGAATTTCTGATTGAAATATTGTTTGTCTCTTCTCCATGACTTTATAAATATAATGCCACATCCAATCTGTGCACCCGAGACCTTGATTCAAGAGTTGCGAGTGCATTACTTACAAATGCAAGCTCTTTAGTCCGCTGAGCATTGTTCCCTGAACTATTACATTACAGAATTTGATTCATCAATGACAAAATGTGGACACAGGTGATTTTCCAATGCATAAAGATGTAGTAGAGATTCTCAAACATTATGAAACCTTTTCAACATCATCACCAGGACACCATTTAATTTCATAAAGCAGTGTCATTCAGACTAATAGACAACAGCTCTGACTAAAAGCCAGGGGGCTTCCTACTGGGGAATATTGACTGGAATATGAACAGATGTACTTGCTGTGGTTGTCGAGGAAGAAGAACCATTAGAGGGAAGGAAAGTCAGTTCCATGACGTATTCCACTATAGATTCCAGAAACAACAAACCACCTGCTTGCTGGTCACCATTAATAAGTCTTCCCACTTGACCGACGAGGATGGGATTCGAACCCACGCGTGCAGAGCACAATGGATTAGCAGTCCATCGCCTTAACCTCTCGGCCACCTCATCAAGCAAAACTTCTCAATATGGTGCACGTGGCTGCACGATTTACTGTACACTTGGGGGAGTGATAAATTCGATAGTGTGACTTCCATCAGTACAACAAGCAGTAGTGAAAGCAGTGGGGAGAATTTCAGATGGAAATACTGGTTGTCTCTTCTCCATATCTTTATTAAAATCAAGCCACATGCAATCAGTGCTCCAGAGATGTTGATTCAAAAGTTGTTGGCCCATTGCTTTACATATCTGCAAGTGTTATTCTGCTGAGCATTGTTCTCTGGACTATCACTATGCAGAATTTGATCCTCAATCAAAAAATCTCTACACAAGCAAATATCCAATGCATAAAGATGAAGCAGCGATGCTCAAATGTCATGAAACATTTTCAACATAATCACCATGACAAAGTTTCATTTCAAAAAGCAGTGTTTCTCACAAAAAGAAATAATGGCTCTGACTAAAACCCACAGGCCCTCAAACTGGGGAATATTGACTGGAAAATGAAAATCTGTTCTTGCTGTGATTTTCCAGCAAGAAAGCATTTCTAAAGAAAGAAAGTAATCTACCTGACTGACTCCACAAGAGATTTTAGTGGGAATAAACCATGCTTTGACAGGCAAATTTGTCACCATCAGCTATGTGACATAAACGACGAGGATGGGATTCAAACCCACGCGTGCAGAGCACAATGGATTAGCAGTCCATCGCCTTAACCACTCAACCACCTCATCATGCAAAAACAGTACAAATGTTGCCTGCAGCTGCAGTCTTTATTTCAGACTTGGGAAAAAATGGAATTGCGTGACTTCAATCTGTTCGACAAGCAAAAATACACCCAGTAAAGAGAATTTCTGATTGAAATATTGGTTGTCTCTTCTCCATGACTTTATAAATATAATGCCACATCCAATCTGTGCACCCGAGACCTTGATTCAAGAGTTGCGAGTGCATTACTTACAAATGCAAGCTCTTTAGTCCGCTGAGCATTGTTCCCTGAACTATTACATTACAGAATTTGATTCATCAATGACAAAATGTGGACACAGGTGATTTTCCAATGCATAAAGATGTAGTAGAGATTCTCAAACATTATGAAACCTTTTCAACATCATCACCAGGACACCATTTAATTTCATAAAGCAGTGTCATTCAGACTAATAGACAACAGCTCTGACTAAAAGCCAGGGGGCTTCCTACTGGGGAATATTGACTGGAATATGAACAGATGTACTTGCTGTGGTTGTCGAGGAAGAAGAACCATTAGAGGGAAGGAAAGTCAGTTCCATAACGTATTCCACTATAGATTCCAGAAACAACAAACCACCTGCTTGCTGGTCACCATTAATAAGTCTTCCCACTTGACCGACGAGGATGGGATTCGAACCCACGCGTGCAGAGCACAATGGATTAGCAGTCCATCGCCTTAACCACTCGGCCACCTCGTCATGCAAAAACAGTACAAATGTTGCCTGCGGCTGCAGTCTTTATTTCAGACTTGGGAAAAAATGGAATTGCGTGACTTCAATCTGTTCGACAAGCAAAAATACACCCAGTAAAGAGAATTTCTGATTGAAATATTGGTTGTCTCTTCTCCATGACTTTATAAATATTCGGATTCGAACCCATGCGTGCAGAGCACAATGGATTAGCAGTCCATCGCCTGGACTATCACTATGCAGAATTTGATCCTCAATCAAAAAATCCTCATTTGATCCTCAATCAAAAAAATGGACTATCACTATGCAGAATTTGATCCTCAATCAAAAAATCTCGACACAAGCAAATATCCAGTGCATAAAGATGTAGCAGCGATGCTCAAATGTCATGAAACATTTTCAACATAATCACCATGATAAAGTTTCATTTCAAAAAGCAGTGTTTCTCACAAAAAGAAATAATGGCTCTGACTAAAACCCAGAGGCCCGCAAACTGGAGAATATTGACTGGAAAATGAAAATCTGTTCTTGCTGTGATTTTCCAGCAAGAAAGCATTTCTTAAGAAAGAAAGTAACTTACTCCACAAGAGATTTTCGTGGGAATAAACCATGCTTTGACAGGCAAATTTGTCACCATCAGCTATGTGACATAAACGACGAGGATGGGATTCAAACCCACGCGTGCAGAGCACAATGGATTAGCAGTCCATCGCCTTAACCTCTCGGCCACCTCGTCAAGCAAAACTTCTCAATATGGTGCACGTGGCTGCACGATTTACTGTACACTTGGGGGAGTGATAAATTCGATAGTGTGACTTCAATCAGTACAACAAGCAGTAGTGAAAGCAGTGGGGAGAATTTCAGATGGAAATATTGGTTGTCTCTTCTCCATATCTTTATTAAAATCACGCCACATGCAATCAGTGCTCCAGAGATGTTGATTCAAAAGTTGTTGGCCCATTGCTTTACATATCTGCAAGTGTTATTCTGCTGAGCATTGTTCTCTGGACTATCACTATGCAGAATTTGATCCTCAATCAAAAAATCTCTACACAAGCAAATATCCAATGCATAAAGATGAAGCAGCGATGCTCAAATGTCATGAAACATTTTCAACATAATCACCATGACAAAGTTTCATTTCAAAAAGCAGTGTTTCTCACAAAAAGAAATAATGGCTCTGACTAAAACCCACAGGCCCTCAAACTGGGGAATATTGACTGGAAAATGAAAATCTGTTCTTGCTGTGATTTTCCAGCAAGAAAGCATTTCTAAAGAAAGAAAGTAATCTACCTGACTGACTCCACAAGATATTTTAGTGGGAATAAACCATGCTTTTACAGGCAAATTTGTCACCATCAGCTATGTGACATAAACGACGAGGATGGGATTCAAACCCACGCGTGCAGAACACAATGGATTAGCAGTCCATCGCCTTAACCACTCCGCCACCTCATCATGCAAAAACAGTACAAATGTTGCCTGCGGCTGCAGTCTTTATTTCAGACTTGGGAAAAAATGGAATTGCGTGACTTCAATCTGTTCGACAAGCAAAAATACACCCAGTAAAGAGAATTTCTGATTGAAATATTGGTTGTCTCTTCTCCATGACTTTATAAATATAATGCCACATGCAATCTGTGCACCCGAGACCTTGACAGATGTACTTGCTGTGGTTGTCGAGGAAGAAGAACCATTAGAGGGAAGAAAAGTCGGTTCCATGACGTATTCCACTATAGATTCCAGAAAGAACAAACCACCTGCTTGCTGGTCACCATTAATAAGTCTTCCCACTTGACCGACGAGGATGGGATTCGAACCCACGCGTGCAGAGCACAATGGATTAGCAGTCCATCGCCTTAACCTCTCGGCCACCTCGTCAAGCAAAACTTCTCAATATGGTGCACGTGGCTGCACGATTTACTGTACACTTGGGGGAGTGATAAATTCGATAGTGTGACTTCAATCAGTACAACAAGCAGTAGTGAAAGCAGTGGGGAGAATTTCAGATGGAAATATTGGTTGTCTCTTCTCCATATCTTTATTAAAATCACGCCACATGCAATCAGTGCTCCAGAGATGTTGATTCAAAAGTTGTTGGCCCATTGCTTTACATATCTGCAAGTGTTATTCTGCTGAGCATTGTTCTCTGGACTATCACTATGCAGAATTTGATCCTCAATCAAAAAATCTCTACACAAGCAAATATCCAATGCATAAAGATGAAGCAGCGATGCTCAAATGTCATGAAACATTTTCAACATAATCACCATGACAAAGTTTCATTTCAAAAAGCAGTGTTTCTCACAAAAAGAAATAATGGCTCTGACTAAAACCCACAGGCCCGCAAACTGGGGAATATTGACTGGAAAATGAAAATCTGTTCTTGCTGTGATTTTCCAGCAAGAAAGCATTTCTTAAGAAAGAAAGTAACTGACTCCACAAGAGATTTTAGTGGGAATAAACCATGCTTTTTCAGGCAAATTTGTCACCATCAGCTATGTGACATAAACGACGAGGATGGGATTTGAACCCACGCGTGCAGAGCACAATGGATTAGCAGTCCATCGCCTTAACCACTCGGCCACCTCGTCATGCAAAAACAGAAGAAATGTTGCCTGCGGCTGCAGTCTTTATTTCAGACTTGGGAAAAAATGGTATTGCGTGACTTCAATCTGTTCGACAAGCAAAAATACACCCAGTAAAGAGAATTTCTGATTGAAATATTGGTTGTCTCTTCTCCATGACTTTATAAATATAATGCCACATCCAATCTGTGCACCCGAGACCTTGATTCAAGAGTTGCGAGTGCATTACTTACAAATGCAAGCTCTTTAGTCCTCTGAGCATTGTTCCCTGAACTATTACATTACAGAATTTGATTCTTCAATGACAAAATGTGGACACAGGTGATTTTCCAATGCATAAAGATGTAGGAGAGATTCTCAAACATTATGAAACCTTTTCAACATCATCACCAGGACACCATTTAATTTCATAAAGCAGTGTCATTCAGGCAAATAGACAACAGCTCTGACTAAAAGCCAGGGGGCTTCCTACTGGGGAATATTGACTGGAATATGAACAGATGTACTTGCTGTGGTTGTCGAGGAAGAAGAACCATTAGAGGGAAGGAAAGTCAGTTCCATGACGTATTCCACTATAGATTTCAGAAAGAACAAACCACCTGCTTGCTGGTCACCATTAATAAGTCTTCCCACTTGACTGACAAGGATGGGATTCGAACCCATGCGTGCAGAGCACAATGGATTAGCAGTCCATCGCCTGGACTATCACTATGCAGAATTTGATCCTCAATCAAAAAATCTCTACACAAGCAAATATCCAGTGCATAAAGATGTAGCAGCGATGCTCAAATGTCATGAAACATTTTCAACATAATCACCATGACAAAGTTTCATTTCAAAAAGCAGTGTTTCTCACAAAAAGAAATAATGGCTCTGACTAAAACCCAGAGGCCCGCAAACTGGGGAATATTGACTAGAAAATGAAAATCTGTTTTTGCTGTGATTTTCCAGCAAGAAAGCATTTCTTAAGAAAGAAAGTAACTTACTCCACAAGAGATTTTAGTGGGAATAAACCTTGCCTTTTCAGGCAAATTTGTCACCATCAGCTATGTGACATAAACGACGAGGATGGGATTTGAACCCACTCTTGTAGAGCACAATGGATTAGCAGTCCTTCGCCTTAACCACTCGGCCACCTCGTCATGCAAAAACAGTACAAATGTTGCCTGCGGCTGCAGTCTTTATTTCAGACTTGGGAAAAAATGGAATTGCGTGACTTCAATCTGTTCGACAAGCAAAAATACACCCAGTAAAGAGAATTTCTGATTGAAATATTGGTTGTCTCTTCTCCATGACTTTATAAATATAATGCCACATGCAATCTGTGCACCCGAGACCTTGACAGATGTACTTGCTGTGGTTGTCGAGGAAGAAGAACCATTAGAGGGAAGAAAAGTCGGTTCCATGACGTATTCCACTATAGATTCCAGACAGAACAAACCACCTGCTTGCTGGTCACCATTAATAAGTCTTCCCACTTAACCAACGAGGATGGGATTCGAACCCACGCGTGCAGAGCACAATGGATTAGCAGTCCATCGCCTTAACCTCTCGGCCACCTCGTCAAGCAAAACTTCTCAATATGGTGCACGTGGCTGCACGATTTACTGTACACTTGGGGGAGTGATAAATTCGATAGTGTGACTTCAATCAGTACAACAAGCAGTAGTGAAAGCAGTGGGGAGAATTTCAGATGGAAATATTGGTTGTCTCTTCTCCATATCTTTATTAAAATCACGCCACATGCAATCAGTGCTCCAGAGATGTTGATTCAAAAGTTGTTGGCCCATTGCTTTACATATCTGCAAGTGTTATTCTGCTGAGCATTGTTCTCTGGACTATCACTATGCAGAATTTGATCCTCAATCAAAAAATCTCTACACAAGCAAATATCCAATGCATAAAGATGAAGCAGCGATGCTCAAATGTCATGAAACATTTTCAACATAATCACCATGACAAAGTTTCATTTCAAAAAGCAGTGTTTCTCACAAAAAGAAATAATGGCTCTGACTAAAACCCACAGGCCCTCAAACTGGGGAATATTGACTGGAAAATGAAAATCTGTTCTTGCTGTGATTTTCCAGCAAGAAAGCATTTCTAAAGAAAGAAAGTAATCTACCTGACTGACTCCACAAGAGATTTTAGTGGGAATAAACCATGCTTTTACAGGGAAATTTGTCACCATCAGCTATGTGACATAAACGACGAGGATGGGATTCAAACCCACACGTGCAGAGCACAATGGATTAGCAGTCCATCGCCTTAACCACTCCGCCACCTCATCATGCAAAAACAGTACAAATGTTGCCTGCGGCTGCAGTCTTTATTTCAGACTTGGGAAAAAATGGAATTGCGTGATTTCAATCTGTTCGACAAGCAAAAATACACCCAGTCAAGAGAATTTCTGATTGAAATATTGTTTGTCTCTTCTCCATGACTTTATAAATATAATGCCACATCCAATCTGTGCACCCGAGACCTTGATTCAAGAGTTGCGAGTGCATTACTTACAAATGCAAGCTCTTTAGTCCGCTGAGCATTGTTCCCTGAACTATTACATTACAGAATTTGATTCATCAATGACAAAATGTGGACACATGTGATTTTCCAATGCATAAAGATGTAGTAGAGATTCTCAAACATTATGAAACCTTTTCAACATCATCACCAGGACACCATTTAAATTCATAAAGCAGTGTCATTCAGACTAATAGACAACAGCTCTGACTAAAAGCCAGGGGGCTTCCTACTGGGGAATATTGACTGGAATATGAACAGATGTACTTGCTGTGGTTGTCGAGGAAGAAGAACCATTAGAGGGAAGGAAAGTCAGTTCCATGATGTATTCCACTATAGATTCCAGAAACAACAAACCACCTGCTTGCTGGTCACCATTAATAAGTCTTCCCACTTGACCGACGAGGATGGGATTCGAACCCACGCTTGCAGAGCACAATGGATTAGCAGTTCATCGCCTTAACCTCTCGGCCACCTCGTCAAGCAAAACTTCTCAATATGGTGCACGTGGCTGCACGATTTACTGTACACTTGGGGGAGTGAGAAATTCGATAGTGTGACTTCAATCACTACAACAAGCAGTAGTGAAAGCAGTGGGGAGAATTTTAGATGGAAATATTGGTTGTCTCTTCTCCATATCTTTATTAAAATCACGCCACATGCAATCAGTGCTCCAGAGATGTTGATTCAAAAGTTGTTGGCCCATTGCTTTACATATCTGCAAGTGTTATTCTGCTGAGCATTGTTCTCTGGACTATCACTATGCAGAATTTGATCCTCAATCAAAAAATCTCTACACAAGCAAATATCCAATGCATAAAGATGAAGCAGCGATGCTCAAATGTCATGAAACATTTTCAACATAATCACCATGACAAAGTTTCATTTCAAAAAGCAGTGTTTCTCACAAAAAGAAATAATGGCTCTGACTAAAACCCACAGGCACGCAAACTGGGGAATATTGACTGGAAAATGAAAATCTGTTCTTGCTGTGATTTTCCAGCAAGAAAGCATTTCTTAAGAAAGAAAGTAACTGACTCCACAAGAGATTTTAGTGGGAATAAACCATGCTTTTTCAGGCAAATTTGTCACCATCAGCTATGTGACATAAACGACGAGGATGGGATTCGAACCCACGCGTGCAGAGCACAATGGATTAGCAGTCCATCGCCTTCACCACTCGGCCACCTCGTCATGCAAAAACAGAAGAAATGTTGCCTGCGGCTGCAGTCTTTATTTCAGACTTGGGAAAAAATGGTATTGCGTGACTTCAATCTGTTCGACAAGCAAAAATACACCCAGTAAAGAGAATTTCTGATTGAAATATTGGTTGTCTCTTCTCCATGACTTTATAAATATAATGCCACATCCAATCTGTGCACCCGAGACCTTGATTCAAGAGTTGCGAGTGCATTACTTACAAATGCAAGCTCTTTAGTCCGCTGAGCATTGTTCCCTGAACTATTACATTACAGAATTTGATTCATCAATGACAAAATGTGGACACAGGTGATTTTCCAATGCATAAAGATGTAGGAGAGATTCTCAAACATTATGAAACCTTTTCAACATCATCACCAGGACACCATTTAATTTCATAAAGCAGTGTCATTCAGGCAAATAGACAACAGCTCTGACTAAAAGCCAGGGGGCTTCCTACTGGGGAATATTGACTGGAATATGAACAGATGTACTTGCTGTGGTTGTCGAGGAAGAAGAACCATTAGAGGGAAGGAAAGTCAGTTCCATAACGTATTCCACTATAGATTCCAGAAACAACAAACCACCTGCTTGCTGGTCACCATTAATAAGTCTTCCCACTTGACCGACGAGGATGGGATTCGAACCCACGCGTGCAGAGCACAATGGATTAGCAGTCCATCGCCTTAACCACTCGGCCACCTCGTCATGCAAAAACAGTACAAATGTTGCCTGCGGCTGCAGTCTTTATTTCAGACTTGGGAAAAAATGGAATTGCGTGACTTCAATCTGTTCGACAAGCAAAAATACACCCAGTAAAGAGAATTTCTGATTGAAATATTGGTTGTCTCTTCTCCATGACTTTATAAATATTCGGATTCGAACCCATGCGTGCAGAGCACAATGGATTAGCAGTCCATCGCCTGGACTATCACTATGCAGAATTTGATCCTCAATCAAAAAATCCTCATTTGATCCTCAATCAAAAAAATGGACTATCACTATGCAGAATTTGATCCTCAATCAAAAAATCTCGACACAAGCAAATATCCAGTGCATAAAGATGTAGCAGCGATGCTCAAATGTCATGAAACATTTTCAACATAATCACCATGATAAAGTTTCATTTCAAAAAGCAGTGTTTCTCACAAAAAGAAATAATGGCTCTGACTAAAACCCAGAGGCCCGCAAACTGGAGAATATTGACTGGAAAATGAAAATCTGTTCTTGCTGTGATTTTCCAGCAAGAAAGCATTTCTTAAGAAAGAAAGTAACTTACTCCACAAGAGATTTTCGTGGGAATAAACCATGCTTTGACAGGCAAATTTGTCACCATCAGCTATGTGACATAAACGACGAGGATGGGATTCAAACCCACGCGTGCAGAGCACAATGGATTAGCAGTCCATCGCCTTAACCTCTCGGCCACCTCGTCAAGCAAAACTTCTCAATATGGTGCACGTGGCTGCACGATTTACTGTACACTTGGGGGAGTGATAAATTCGATAGTGTGACTTCAATCAGTACAACAAGCAGTAGTGAAAGCAGTGGGGAGAATTTCAGATGGAAATATTGGTTGTCTCTTCTCCATATCTTTATTAAAATCACGCCACATGCAATCAGTGCTCCAGAGATGTTGATTCAAAAGTTGTTGGCCCATTGCTTTACATATCTGCAAGTGTTATTCTGCTGAGCATTGTTCTCTGGACTATCACTATGCAGAATTTGATCCTCAATCAAAAAATCTCTACACAAGCAAATATCCAATGCATAAAGATGAAGCAGCGATGCTCAAATGTCATGAAACATTTTCAACATAATCACCATGACAAAGTTTCATTTCAAAAAGCAGTGTTTCTCACAAAAAGAAATAATGGCTCTGACTAAAACCCACAGGCCCTCAAACTGGGGAATATTGACTGGAAAATGAAAATCTGTTCTTGCTGTGATTTTCCAGCAAGAAAGCATTTCTAAAGAAAGAAAGTAATCTACCTGACTGACTCCACAAGATATTTTAGTGGGAATAAACCATGCTTTTACAGGCAAATTTGTCACCATCAGCTATGTGACATAAACGACGAGGATGGGATTCAAACCCACGCGTGCAGAACACAATGGATTAGCAGTCCATCGCCTTAACCACTCCGCCACCTCATCATGCAAAAACAGTACAAATGTTGCCTGCGGCTGCAGTCTTTATTTCAGACTTGGGAAAAAATGGAATTGCGTGACTTCAATCTGTTCGACAAGCAAAAATACACCCAGTAAAGAGAATTTCTGATTGAAATATTGGTTGTCTCTTCTCCATGACTTTATAAATATAATGCCACATGCAATCTGTGCACCCGAGACCTTGACAGATGTACTTGCTGTGGTTGTCGAGGAAGAAGAACCATTAGAGGGAAGAAAAGTCGGTTCCATGACGTATTCCACTTTAGATTCCAGAAAGAACAAACCACCTGCTTGCTGGTCACCATTAATAAGTCTTCCCACTTGACCGACGAGGATGGGATTCGAACCCACGCGTGCAGAGCACAATGGATTAGCAGTCCATCGCCTTAACCTCTCGGCCACCTCGTCAAGCAAAACTTCTCAATATGGTGCACGTGGCTGCACGATTTACTGTACACTTGGGGGAGTGATAAATTCGATAGTGTGACTTCAATCAGTACAACAAGCAGTAGTGAAAGCAGTGGGGAGAATTTCAGATGGAAATATTGGTTGTCTCTTCTCCATATCTTTATTAAAATCACGCCACATGCAATCAGTGCTCCAGAGATGTTGATTCAAAAGTTGTTGGCCCATTGCTTTACATATCTGCAAGTGTTATTCTGCTGAGCATTGTTCTCTGGACTATCACTATGCAGAATTTGATCCTCAATCAAAAAATCTCTACACAAGCAAATATCCAATGCATAAAGATGAAGCAGCGATGCTCAAATGTCATGAAACATTTTCAACATAATCACCATGACAAAGTTTCATTTCAAAAAGCAGTGTTTCTCACAAAAAGAAATAATGGCTCTGACTAAAACCCACAGGCCCGCAAACTGGGGAATATTGACTGGAAAATGAAAATCTGTTCTTGCTGTGATTTTCCAGCAAGAAAGCATTTCTTAAGAAAGAAAGTAACTGACTCCACAAGAGATTTTAGTGGGAATAAACCATGCTTTTTCAGGCAAATTTGTCACCATCAGCTATGTGACATAAACGACGAGGATGGGATTTGAACCCACGCGTGCAGAGCACAATGGATTAGCAGTCCATCGCCTTAACCACTCGGCCACCTCGTCATGCAAAAACAGAAGAAATGTTGCCTGCGGCTGCAGTCTTTATTTCAGACTTGGGAAAAAATGGTATTGCGTGACTTCAATCTGTTCGACAAGCAAAAATACACCCAGTAAAGAGAATTTCTGATTGAAATATTGGTTGTCTCTTCTCCATGACTTTATAAATATAATGCCACATCCAATCTGTGCACCCGAGACCTTGATTCAAGAGTTGCGAGTGCATTACTTACAAATGCAAGCTCTTTAGTCCTCTGAGCATTGTTCCCTGAACTATTACATTACAGAATTTGATTCTTCAATGACAAAATGTGGACACAGGTGATTTTCCAATGCATAAAGATGTAGGAGAGATTCTCAAACATTATGAAACCTTTTCAACATCATCACCAGGACACCATTTAATTTCATAAAGCAGTGTCATTCAGGCAAATAGACAACAGCTCTGACTAAAAGCCAGGGGGCTTCCTACTGGGGAATATTGACTGGAATATGAACAGATGTACTTGCTGTGGTTGTCGAGGAAGAAGAACCATTAGAGGGAAGGAAAGTCAGTTCCATGACGTATTCCACTATAGATTTCAGAAAGAACAAACCACCTGCTTGCTGGTCACCATTAATAAGTCTTCCCACTTGACTGACAAGGATGGGATTCGAACCCATGCGTGCAGAGCACAATGGATTAGCAGTCCATCGCCTGGACTATCACTATGCAGAATTTGATCCTCAATCAAAAAATCTCTACACAAGCAAATATCCAGTGCATAAAGATGTAGCAGCGATGCTCAAATGTCATGAAACATTTTCAACATAATCACCATGACAAAGTTTCATTTCAAAAAGCAGTGTTTCTCACAAAAAGAAATAATGGCTCTGACTAAAACCCAGAGGCCCGCAAACTGGGGAATATTGACTAGAAAATGAAAATCTGTTTTTGCTGTGATTTTCCAGCAAGAAAGCATTTCTTAAGAAAGAAAGTAACTTACTCCACAAGAGATTTTAGTGGGAATAAACCTTGCCTTTTCAGGCAAATTTGTCACCATCAGCTATGTGACATAAACGACGAGGATGGGATTTGAACCCACTCTTGTAGAGCACAATGGATTAGCAGTCCTTCGCCTTAACCACTCGGCCACCTCGTCATGCAAAAACAGTACAAATGTTGCCTGCGGCTGCAGTCTTTATTTCAGACTTGGGAAAAAATGGAATTGCGTGACTTCAATCTGTTCGACAAGCAAAAATACACCCAGTAAAGAGAATTTCTGATTGAAATATTGGTTGTCTCTTCTCCATGACTTTATAAATATAATGCCACATGCAATCTGTGCACCCGAGACCTTGACAGATGTACTTGCTGTGGTTGTCGAGGAAGAAGAACCATTAGAGGGAAGAAAAGTCGGTTCCATGACGTATTCCACTATAGATTCCAGACAGAACAAACCACCTGCTTGCTGGTCACCATTAATAAGTCTTCCCACTTAACCAACGAGGATGGGATTCGAACCCACGCGTGCAGAGCACAATGGATTAGCAGTCCATCGCCTTAACCTCTCGGCCACCTCGTCAAGCAAAACTTCTCAATATGGTGCACGTGGCTGCACGATTTACTGTACACTTGGGGGAGTGATAAATTCGATAGTGTGACTTCAATCAGTACAACAAGCAGTAGTGAAAGCAGTGGGGAGAATTTCAGATGGAAATATTGGTTGTCTCTTCTCCATATCTTTATTAAAATCACGCCACATGCAATCAGTGCTCCAGAGATGTTGATTCAAAAGTTGTTGGCCCATTGCTTTACATATCTGCAAGTGTTATTCTGCTGAGCATTGTTCTCTGGACTATCACTATGCAGAATTTGATCCTCAATCAAAAAATCTCTACACAAGCAAATATCCAATGCATAAAGATGAAGCAGCGATGCTCAAATGTCATGAAACATTTTCAACATAATCACCATGACAAAGTTTCATTTCAAAAAGCAGTGTTTCTCACAAAAAGAAATAATGGCTCTGACTAAAACCCACAGGCCCTCAAACTGGGGAATATTGACTGGAAAATGAAAATCTGTTCTTGCTGTGATTTTCCAGCAAGAAAGCATTTCTAAAGAAAGAAAGTAATCTACCTGACTGACTCCACAAGAGATTTTAGTGGGAATAAACCATGCTTTTACAGGGAAATTTGTCACCATCAGCTATGTGACATAAACGACGAGGATGGGATTCAAACCCACACGTGCAGAGCACAATGGATTAGCAGTCCATCGCCTTAACCACTCCGCCACCTCATCATGCAAAAACAGTACAAATGTTGCCTGCGGCTGCAGTCTTTATTTCAGACTTGGGAAAAAATGGAATTGCGTGATTTCAATCTGTTCGACAAGCAAAAATACACCCAGTCAAGAGAATTTCTGATTGAAATATTGTTTGTCTCTTCTCCATGACTTTATAAATATAATGCCACATCCAATCTGTGCACCCGAGACCTTGATTCAAGAGTTGCGAGTGCATTACTTACAAATGCAAGCTCTTTAGTCCGCTGAGCATTGTTCCCTGAACTATTACATTACAGAATTTGATTCATCAATGACAAAATGTGGACACATGTGATTTTCCAATGCATAAAGATGTAGTAGAGATTCTCAAACATTATGAAACCTTTTCAACATCATCACCAGGACACCATTTAAATTCATAAAGCAGTGTCATTCAGACTAATAGACAACAGCTCTGACTAAAAGCCAGGGGGCTTCCTACTGGGGAATATTGACTGGAATATGAACAGATGTACTTGCTGTGGTTGTCGAGGAAGAAGAACCATTAGAGGGAAGGAAAGTCAGTTCCATGATGTATTCCACTATAGATTCCAGAAACAACAAACCACCTGCTTGCTGGTCACCATTAATAAGTCTTCCCACTTGACCGACGAGGATGGGATTCGAACCCACGCTTGCAGAGCACAATGGATTAGCAGTTCATCGCCTTAACCTCTCGGCCACCTCGTCAAGCAAAACTTCTCAATATGGTGCACGTGGCTGCACGATTTACTGTACACTTGGGGGAGTGAGAAATTCGATAGTGTGACTTCAATCACTACAACAAGCAGTAGTGAAAGCAGTGGGGAGAATTTTAGATGGAAATATTGGTTGTCTCTTCTCCATATCTTTATTAAAATCACGCCACATGCAATCAGTGCTCCAGAGATGTTGATTCAAAAGTTGTTGGCCCATTGCTTTACATATCTGCAAGTGTTATTCTGCTGAGCATTGTTCTCTGGACTATCACTATGCAGAATTTGATCCTCAATCAAAAAATCTCTACACAAGCAAATATCCAATGCATAAAGATGAAGCAGCGATGCTCAAATGTCATGAAACATTTTCAACATAATCACCATGACAAAGTTTCATTTCAAAAAGCAGTGTTTCTCACAAAAAGAAATAATGGCTCTGACTAAAACCCACAGGCACGCAAACTGGGGAATATTGACTGGAAAATGAAAATCTGTTCTTGCTGTGATTTTCCAGCAAGAAAGCATTTCTTAAGAAAGAAAGTAACTGACTCCACAAGAGATTTTAGTGGGAATAAACCATGCTTTTTCAGGCAAATTTGTCACCATCAGCTATGTGACATAAACGACGAGGATGGGATTCGAACCCACGCGTGCAGAGCACAATGGATTAGCAGTCCATCGCCTTCACCACTCGGCCACCTCGTCATGCAAAAACAGAAGAAATGTTGCCTGCGGCTGCAGTCTTTATTTCAGACTTGGGAAAAAATGGTATTGCGTGACTTCAATCTGTTCGACAAGCAAAAATACACCCAGTAAAGAGAATTTCTGATTGAAATATTGGTTGTCTCTTCTCCATGACTTTATAAATATAATGCCACATCCAATCTGTGCACCCGAGACCTTGATTCAAGAGTTGCGAGTGCATTACTTACAAATGCAAGCTCTTTAGTCCGCTGAGCATTGTTCCCTGAACTATTACATTACAGAATTTGATTCTTCAATGACAAAATGTGGACACAGGTGATTTTCCAATGCATAAAGATGTAGGAGAGATTCTCAAACATTATGAAACCTTTTCAACATCATCACCAGGACACCATTTAATTTCATAAAGCAGTGTCATTCAGGCAAATAGACAACAGCTCTGACTAAAAGCCAGGGGGCTTCCTACTGGGGAATATTGACTGGAATATGAACAGATGTACTTGCTGTGGTTGTCGAGGAAGAAGAACCATTAGAGGGAAGGAAAGTCAGTTCCATGACGTATTCCACTATAGATTTCAGAAAGAACAAACCACCTGCTTGCTGGTCACCATTAATAAGTCTTCCCACTTGACTGACAAGGATGGGATTCGAACCCATGCGTGCAGAGCACAATGGATTAGCAGTCCATCGCCTGGACTATCACTATGCAGAATTTGATCCTCAATCAAAAAATCTCTACACAAGCAAATATCCAATGCATAAAGATGAAGCAGCGATGCTCAAATGTCATGAAACATTTTCAACATAATCACCATGACAAAGTTTCATTTCAAAAAGCAGTGTTTCTCACAAAAAGAAATAATGGCTCTGACTAAAACCCACAGGCCCACAAACTGGGGAATATTGACTGGAAAATGAAAATCTGTTCTTGCTGTGATTTTCCAGCAAGAAAGCATTTCTAAAGAAAGAAAGTAATCTACCTGACTGACTCCACAAGAGATTTTAGTGGGAATAAACCATGCTTTGACAGGCAAATTTGTCACCATCAGCTATGTGACATAAACGACGAGGATGGGATTCAAACCCACGCGTGCAGAGCACAATGGATTAGCAGTCCATCGCCTTAACCACTCCGCCACCTCATCATGCAAAAACACTACAAATGTTGCCTGCGGCTGCAGTCTTTATTTCAGACTTGGGAAAAAATGGTATTGCGTGACTTCAATCTGTTCGACAAGCAAAAATACACCCAGTAAAGAGAATTTCTGATTGAAATATTGGTTGTCTCTTCTCCATGACTTTATAAATATAATGCCACATCCAATCTGTGCACCCGAGACCTTGATTCAAGAGTTGCGAGTGCATTACTTACAAATGCAAGCTCTTTAGTCCGCTGAGCATTGTTCCCTGAACTATTACATTACAGAATTTGATTCTTCAATGACAAGATGTGGACACAGGTGATTTTCCAATGCATAAAGATGTAGTAGAGATTCTCAAACATTATGAAACCTTTTCAACATCATCACCAGGACACCATTTAATTTCATAAAGCAGTGTCATTCAGGCAAATAGACAACAGCTCTGACTAAAAGCCAGGGGGCTTCCTACTGGGGAATATTGACTGGAATATGAACAGATGTACTTGCTGTGGTTGTCGAGGAAGAAGAACCATTAGAGGGAAGGAAAGTCAGTTCCATGACGTATTCCACTATAGATTTCAGAAAGAACAAACCACCTGCTTGCTGGTCACCATTAATAAGTCTTCCCACTTGACTGACAAGGATGGGATTCGAACCCATGCGTGCAGAGCACAATGGATTAGCAGTCCATCGCCTGGACTATCACTATGCAGAATTTGATCCTCAATCAAAAAATCTCTACACAAGCAAATATCCAGTGCATAAAGATGTAGCAGCGATGCTCAAATGTCATGAAACATTTTCAACATAATCACCATGACAAAGTTTCATTTCAAAAAGCAGTGTTTCTCACAAAAAGAAATAATGGCTCTGACTAAAACCCAGAGGCCCGCAAACTGGGGAATATTGACTGGAAAATGAAAATCTGTTCTTGCTGTGATTTTCCAGCAAGAAAGCATTTCTTAAGAAAGAAAGTAACTTACTCCACAAGAGATTTTAGTGGGAATAAACCATGCTTTGACAGGCAAATTTGTCACCATCAGCTATGTGACATAAACGACGAGGATGGGATTCAAACCCACGCGTGCAGAGCACAATGGATTAGCAGTCCATCGCCTTAACCACTCCGCCACCTCATCATGCAAAAACAGTACAAATGTTGCCTGCGGCTGCAGTCTTTATTTCAGACTTGGGAAAAAATGGAATTGCGTGACTTCAATCTGTTCGACAAGCAAAAATACACCCAGTAAAGAGAATTTCTGATTGAAATATTGGTTGTCTCTTCTCCATGACTTTATAAATATAATGCCACTTCCAATCTGTGCACCCGAGACCTTGATTCAAGAGTTGCGAGTGCATTACTTACAAATGCAAGCTCTTTAGTCCGCTGAGCATTGTTCCCTGAACTATTACATTCCAGAATTTGATTCATCAATGACAAAATGTGGACACAGGTGATTTTCCAATGCATAAAGATGTAGTAGAGATTCTCAAACATTATGAAACCTTTTCAACATCATCACCAGGACACCATTTAATTTCATAAAGCAGTGTCATTCAGACTAATAGACAACAGCTCTGACTAAAAGCCAGGGGGCATCCTACTGGGGAATATTGACTGGAATATGAACAGATGTACTTGCTGTGGTTGTCGAGGAAGAAGAACCATTAGAGGGAAGGAAAGTCAGTTCCATGACGTATTCCACTATAGATTCCAGAAACAACAAACCACCTGCTTGCTGGTCACCATTAATAAGTCTTCCCACTTGACCGACGAGGATGGGATTCGAACCCACGCGTGCAGAGCACAATGGATTAGCAGTCCATCGCCTTAACCTCTCGGCCACCTCGTCAAGCAAAACTTCTCAATATGGTGCACGTGGCTGCACGATTTACTGTACACTTGGGGGAGTGAGAAATTCGATAGTGTGACTTCAATCACTACAACAAGCAGTAGTGAAAGCAGTGGGGAGAATTTTAGATGGAAATATTGGTTGTCTCTTCTCCATATCTTTATTAAAATCACGCCACATGCAATCAGTGCTCCGGAGATGTTGATTCAAAAGTTGTTGGCCCATTGCTTTACATATCTGCAAGTGTTATTCTGCTGAGCATTGTTCTCTGGACTATCACTATGCAGAATTTGATCCTCAATCAAAAAATCTCTACACAAGCAAATATCCAATGCATAAAGATGAAGCAGCGATGCTCAAATGTCATGAAACATTTTCAACATAATCACCATGACAAAGTTTCATTTCAAAAAGCAGTGTTTCTCACAAAAAGAAATAATGGCTCTGACTAAAACCCACAGGCCCGCAAACTGGGGAATATTGACTGGAAAATGAAAATCTGTTCTTGCTGTGATTTTCCAGCAAGAAAGCATTTCTTAAGAAAGAAAGTAACTGACTCCACAAGAGATTTTAGTGGGAATAAACCATGCTTTTTCAGGCAAATTTGTCACCATCAGCTATGTGACATAAACGACGAGGATGGGATTCCAACCCACGCGTGCAGAGCACAATGGATTAGCAGTCCATCGCCTTAACCACTCGGCCACCTCGTCATGCAAAAACAGAAGAAATGTTGCCTGCGGCTGCAGTCTTTATTTCAGACTTGGGAAAAAATGGTATTGCGTGACTTCAATCTGTTCGACAAGCAAAAATACACCCAGTAAAGAGAATTTCTGATTGAAATATTGGTTGTCTCTTCTCCATGACTTTATAAATATAATGCCACATCCAATCTGTGCACCCGAGACCTTGATTCAAGAGTTGCGAGTGCATTACTTACAAATGCAAGCTCTTTAGTCCGCTGAGCATTGTTCCCTGAACTATTACATTACAGAATTTGATTCTTCAATGACAAGATGTGGACACAGGTGATTTTCCAATGCATAAAGATGTAGTAGAGATTCTCAAACATTATGAAACCTTTTCAACATCATCACCAGGACACCATTTAATTTCATAAAGCAGTGTCATTCAGGCAAATAGACAACAGCTCTGACTAAAAGCCAGGGGGCTTCCTACTGGGGAATATTGACTGGAATATGAACAGATGTACTTGCTGTGGTTGTCGAGGAAGAAGAACCATTAGAGGGAAGGAAAGTCAGTTCCATGACGTATTCCACTATAGATTTCAGAAAGAACAAACCACCTGCTTGCTGGTCACCATTAATAAGTCTTCCCACTTGACTGACAAGGATGGGATTCGAACCCATGCGTGCAGAGCACAATGGATTAGCAGTCCATCGCCTGGACTATCACTATGCAGAATTTGATCCTCAATCAAAAAATCTCTACACAAGCAAATATCCAGTGCATAAAGATGTAGCAGCGATGCTCAAATGTCATGAAACATTTTCAACATAATCACCATGACAAAGTTTCATTTCAAAAAGCAGTGTTTCTCACAAAAAGAAATAATGGCTCTGACTAAAACCCAGAGGCCCGCAAACTGGGGAATATTGACTGGAAAATGAAAATCTGTTCTTGCTGTGATTTTCCAGCAAGAAAGCATTTCTTAAGAAAGAAAGTAACTTACTCCACAAGAGATTTTAGTGGGAATAAACCATGCCTTTTCAGGCAAATTTGTCACCATCAGCTATGTGACATAAATGACGAGGATGGGATTTGAACCCACTCTTGTAGAGCACAATGGATTAGCAGTCCTTCGCCTTAACCACTCGGCCACCTTGTCATGCAAAAACAATACAAATGTTGCCTGCGGCTGCAGTCTTTATTTCAGATGTGGGAAAAAATGGAATTGCGTGACTTCAATCTGTTCGACAAGCAAAAATACACCCAGTAAAGAGAATTTCTGATTGAAATATTGGTTGTCTCTTCTCCATGACTTTATAAATATAATGCCACATCCAATCTGTGCACCCGAGACCTTGATTCAAGAGTTGCGAGTGCATTACTTACAAATGCAAGCTCTTTAGTCCGTTGAGCATTGTTCCCTGAACTATTACATTACAGAATTTGATTCTTCAATGACAAAATGTGGACACAGGTGATTTTCCAATGCATAAAGATGTAGTAGAGATTCTCAAACATTATGAAACCTTTTCAACATCATCACCAGGACACCATTTAATTTCATAAAGCAGTGTCATTCAGACTAATAGACAACAGCTCTGACTAAAAGCCAAGGGGCTTCCAACTGGGGAATATTGACTGGAATATGAACAGATGTACTTGCTGTGGTTGTCGAGGAAGAAGAACCATTAGAGGGAAGGAAAGTCAGTTCCATGATGTATTCCACTATAGATTCCAGAAAGAACAAACCACCTGCTTGCTGGTCACCATTAATAAGTCTTCCCACTTGACCGACGAGGATGGGATTCGAACCCACGCGTGCAGAGCACAATGGATTAGCAGTCCATCGCCTTAACCTCTCGGCCACCTCGTCAAGCAAAACTTCTCAATATGGTGCACGTGGCTGCACGATTTACTGTACACTTGGGGGAGTGATAAATTCGATAGTGTGACTTCAATCAGTACAACAAGCAGTAGTGAAAGCAGTGGGGAGAATTTCAGATGGAAATATTGGTTGTCTCTTCTCCATATCTTTATTAAAATCACGCCACATGCAATCAGTGCTCCAGAGATGTTGATTCAAAAGTTGTTGGCCCATTGCTTTACATATCTGCAAGTGTTATTCTGCTGAGCATTGTTCTCTGGACTATCACTATGCAGAATTTGATCCTCAATCAAAAAATCTCTACACAAGCAAATATCCAATGCATAAAGATGAAGCAGCGATGCTCAAATGTCATGAAACATTTTCAACATAATCACCATGACAAAGTTTCATTTCAAAAAGCAGTGTTTCTCACAAAAAGAAATAATGGCTCTGACTAAAACCCACAGGCCCTCAAACTGGGGAATATTGACTGGAAAATGAAAATCTGTTCTTGCTGTGATTTTCCAGCAAGAAAGCATTTCTAAAGAAAGAAAGTAATCTACCTGACTGACTCCACAAGAGATTTTAGTGGGAATGAACCATGCTTTTACAGGCAAATTTGTCACCATCAGCTATGTGACATAAACGACGAGGATGGGATTCAAACCCACGCGTGCAGAACACAATGGATTAGCAGTCCATCGCCTTAACCACTCCGCCACCTCATCATGCAAAAACAGTACAAATGTTGCCTGCGGCTGCAGTCTTTATTTCAGACTTGGGAAAAAATGGAATTGCGTGACTTCAATCTGTTCGACAAGCAAAAATACACCCAGTAAAGAGAATTTCTGATTGAAATATTGGTTGTCTCTTCTCCATGACTTTATAAATATAATGCCACATGCAATCTGTGCACCCGAGACCTTGACAGATGTACTTGCTGTGGTTGTCGAGGAAGAAGAACCATTAGAGGGAAGAAAAGTCGGTTCCATGACGTATTCCACTATAGATTCCAGAAAGAACAAACCACCTGCTTGCTGGTCACCATTAATAAGTCTTCCCACTTGACCGACGAGGATGGGATTCGAACCCACGCGTGCAGAGCACAATGGATTAGCAGTCCATCGCCTTAACCTCTCGGCCACCTCGTCAAGCAAAACTTCTCAATATAGTGCACGTGGCTGCACGATTTACTGTACACTTGGGGGAGTGATAAATTCGATAGTGTGACTTCAATCAGTACAACAAGCAGTAGTGAAAGCAGTGGGGAGAATTTCAGATGGAAATATTGGTTGTCTCTTCTCCATATCTTTATTAAAATCACGCCACATGCAATCAGTGCTCCAGAGATGTTGATTCAAAAGTTGTTGGCCCATTGCTTTACATATCTGCAAGTGTTATTCTGCTGAGCATTGTTCTCTGGACTATCACTATGCAGAATTTGATCCTCAATCAAAAAATCTCTACACAAGCAAATATCCAATGCATAAAGATGAAGCAGCGATGCTCAAATGTCATGAAACATTTTCAACATAATCACCATGACAAAGTTTCATTTCAAAAAGCAATGTTTCTCACAAAAAGAAATAATGGCTCTGACTAAAACCCACAGGCCCTCAAACTGGGGAATATTGACTGGAAAATGAAAATCTGTTCTTGCTGTGATTTTCCAGCAAGAAAGCATTTCTAAAGAAAGAAAGTAATCTACCTGACTGACTCCACAAGAGATTTTAGTGGGAATAAACCATGCTTTGACAGGCAAATTTGTCACCATCAGCTATGTGACATAAACGACGAGGATGGGATTCAAACCCACGCGTGCAGAGCACAATGGATTAGCAGTCCATCGCCTTAACCACTCCGCCACCTCATCATGCAAAAACAGTACAAATGTTGCCTGCAGCTGCAGTCTTTATTTCAGACTTGGGAAAAAATGGAATTGCGTGACTTCAATCTGTTCGACAAGCAAAAATACACCCAGTAAAGAGAATTTCTGATTGAAATATTGGTTGTCTCTTCTCCATGACTTTATAAATATAATGCCACATCCAATCTGTGCACCCGAGACCTTGATTCAAGAGTTGCGAGTGCATTACTTACAAATGCAAGCTCTTTAGTCCGCTGAGCATTGTTCCCTGAACTATTACATTACAGAATTTGATTCATCAATGACAAAATGTGGACACAGGTGATTTTCCAATGCATAAAGATGTAGTAGAGATTCTCAAACATTATGAAACCTTTTCAACATCATCACCAGGACACCATTTAATTTCATAAAGCAGTGTCATTCAGACTAATAGACAACAGCTCTGACTAAAAGCCAGGGGGCTTCCTACTGGGGAATATTAACAGATGTACTTGCTGTGGTTGTCGAGGAAGAAGAACCATTAGAGGGAAGGAAAGTCAGTTCCATAACGTATTCCACTATAGATTCCAGAAACAACAAACCACCTGCTTGCTGGTCACCATTAATAAGTCTTCCCACTTGACCGACGAGGATGGGATTCGAACCCACGCGTGCAGAGCACAATGGATTAGCAGTCCATCGCCTTAACCACTCGGCCACCTCGTCATGCAAAAACAGTACAAATGTTGCCTGCGGCTGCAGTCTTTATTTCAGACTTGGGAAAAAATGGAATTGCGTGACTTCAATCTGTTCGACAAGCAAAAATACACCCAGTAAAGAGAATTTCTGATTGAAATATTGGTTGTCTCTTCTCCATGACTTTATAAATATTCGGATTCGAACCCATGCGTGCAGAGCACAATGGATTAGCAGTCCATCGCCTGGACTATCACTATGCAGAATTTGATCCTCAATCAAAAAATCCTCATTTGATCCTCAATCAAAAAAATGGACTATCACTATGCAGAATTTGATCCTCAATCAAAAAATCTCGACACAAGCAAATATCCAGTGCATAAAGATGTAGCAGCGATGCTCAAATGTCATGAAACATTTTCAACATAATCACCATGATAAAGTTTCATTTCAAAAAGCAGTGTTTCTCACAAAAAGAAATAATGGCTCTGACTAAAACCCAGAGGCCCGCAAACTGGAGAATATTGACTGGAAAATGAAAATCTGTTCTTGCTGTGATTTTCCAGCAAGAAAGCATTTCTTAAGAAAGAAAGTAACTTACTCCACAAGAGATTTTAGTGGGAATAAACCATGCTTTTTCAGGCAAATTTGTCACCATCAGCTATGTGACATAAACGACGAGGGTGGGATTCAAACCCACGCGTGCAGAGCACAATGGATTAGCAGTCCATCGCCTTAACCACTCGGCCACCTCGTCATGCAAAAACAGTACAAATGTTGCCTGCGGCTGCAATCTTTATTTCAGACTTGGGAAAAAATGGAATTGCGTGACTTCAATCTGTTCGACAAGCAAAAATACACCCAGGAAAGAGAATTTCTGATTGAAATATTGGTTGTCTCTTCTCCATGACTTTATAAATATTCAATTCGAACCCATGCGTGCAGAGCACAATGGATTAGCAGTCCATCGCCTGGACTATCACTATGCAGAATTTGATCCTCAATCAAAAAATCCTCATTTGATCCTCAATTAAAAAAATGGACTATCACTATGCAGAATTTGATCCTCAATCAAAAAATATCTACACAAGCAAATATCCAGTGAATAAAAATGTAGCAGCGATGCTCAAATGTCATGAAACATTTTCAACATAATCACCATGACAAAGTTTCATTTCAAAAAGCAGTGTTTCTCACAAAAAGAAATAATGGCTCTGACTAAAACCCACAGGCCCGCAAACTGGGGAATATTGACTGGAAAATGAAAATCTGTTCTTGCTGTGATTTTCCAGCAAGAAAGCATTTCTTAAGAAAGAAAGTAACTTACTCCACAAGAGATTTTAGTGGGAATAAACCATGCTTTTTCAGGCAAATTTGTCACCATCAGCTATGTGACATAAACGACGAGGATGGGATTCGAACCCATGCGTGCAGAGCACAATGGACTAGCAGTCCATCGCCTTAACCACTCGGCCACCTCGTCATGCAAAAACAGAAGAATGTTGCCTGCGGCTGCAGTCTTTATTTCAGACTTGGGAAAAAATGGTATTGCGTGACTTCAATCTGTTCGACAAGCAAAAATACACCCAGTAAAGAGAATTTCTGATTGAAATATTGGTTGTCTCTTCTCCATGACTTTATAAATATAATGCCACATCCAATCTGTGCACCCGAGACCTTGATTCAAGAGTTGCGAGTGCATTACTTACAAATGCAAGCTCTTTAGTCCGCTGAGCATTGTTCCCTGAACTATTACATTACAGAATTTGATTCTTCAATGACAAGATGTGGACACAGGTGATTTTCCAATGCATAAAGATGTAGTAGAGATTCTCAAACATTATGAAACCTTTTCAACATCATCACCAGGACACCATTTAATTTCATAAAGCAGTGTCATTCAGGCAAATAGACAACAGCTCTGACTAAAAGCCAGGGGGCTTCCTACTGGGGAATATTGACTGGAATATGAACAGATGTACTTGCTGTGGTTGTCGAGGAAGAAGAACCATTAGAGGGAAGGAAAGTCAGTTCCATGACGTATTCCACTATAGATTTCAGAAAGAACAAACCACCTGCTTGCTGGTCACCATTAATAAGTCTTCCCACTTGACTGACAAGGATGGGATTCGAACCCATGCGTGCAGAGCACAATGGATTAGCAGTCCATCGCCTGGACTATCACTATGCAGAATTTGATCCTCAATCAAAAAATCTCTACACAAGCAAATATCCAGTGCATAAAGATGTAGCAGCGATGCTCAAATGTCATGAAACATTTTCAACATAATCACCATGACAAAGTTTCATTTCAAAAAGCAGTGTTTCTCACAAAAAGAAATAATGGCTCTGACTAAAACCCAGAGGCCCGCAAACTGGGGAATATTGACTGGAAAATGAAAATCTGTTCTTGCTGTGATTTTCCAGCAAGAAAGCATTTCTTAAGAAAGAAAGTAACTTACTCCACAAGAGATTTTAGTGGGAATAAACCATGCTTTGACAGGCAAATTTGTCACCATCAGCTATGTGACATAAACGACGAGGATGGGATTCAAACCCACGCGTGCAGAGCACAATGGATTAGCAGTCCATCGCCTTAACCACTCCGCCACCTCATCATGCAAAAACAGTACAAATGTTGCCTGCGGCTGCAGTCTTTATTTCAGACTTGGGAAAAAATGGAATTGCGTGACTTCAATCTGTTCGACAAGCAAAAATACACCCAGTAAAGAGAATTTCTGATTGAAATATTGGTTGTCTCTTCTCCATGACTTTATAAATATAATGCCACTTCCAATCTGTGCACCCGAGACCTTGATTCAAGAGTTGCGAGTGCATTACTTACAAATGCAAGCTCTTTAGTCCGCTGAGCATTGTTCCCTGAACTATTACATTACAGAATTTGATTCATCAATGACAAAATGTGGACACAGGTGATTTTCCAATGCATAAAGATGTAGTAGAGATTCTCAAACATTATGAAACCTTTTCAACATCATCACCAGGACACCATTTAATTTCATAAAGCAGTGTCATTCAGACTAATAGACAACAGCTCTGACTAAAAGCCAGGGGGCTTCCTACTGGGGAATATTGACTGGAATATGAACAGATGTACTTGCTGTGGTTGTCGAGGAAGAAGAACCATTAGAGGGAAGGAAAGTCAGTTCCATGACGTATTCCACTATAGATTCCAGAAACAACAAACCACCTGCTTGCTGGTCACCATTAATAAGTCTTCCCACTTGACCGACGAGGATGGGATTCGAACCCACGCGTGCAGAGCACAATGGATTAGCAGTCCATCGCCTTAACCTCTCGGCCACCTCGTCAAGCAAAACTTCTCAATATGGTGCACGTGGCTGCACGATTTACTGTACACTTGGGGGAGTGAGAAATTCGATAGTGTGACTTCAATCACTACAACAAGCAGTAGTGAAAGCAGTGGGGAGAATTTTAGATGGAAATATTGGTTGTCTCTTCTCCATATCTTTATTAAAATCACGCCACATGCAATCAGTGCTCCAGAGATGTTGATTCAAAAGTTGTTGGCCCATTGCTTTACATATCTGCAAGTGTTATTCTGCTGAGCATTGTTCTCTGGACTATCACTATGCAGAATTTGATCCTCAATCAAAAAATCTCTACACAAGCAAATATCCAATGCATAAAGATGAAGCAGCGATGCTCAAATGTCATGAAACATTTTCAACATAATCACCATGACAAAGTTTCATTTCAAAAAGCAGTGTTTCTCACAAAAAGAAATAATGGCTCTGACTAAAACCCACAGGCCCGCAAACTGGGGAATATTGACTGGAAAATGAAAATCTGTTCTTGCTGTGATTTTCCAGCAAGAAAGCATTTCTTAAGAAAGAAAGTAAATGACTCCACAAGAGATTTTAGTGGGAATAAACCATGCTTTTTCAGGCAAATTTGTCACCATCAGCTATGTGACATAAACGACGAGGATGGGATTCGAACCCACGCGTGCAGAGCACAATGGATTAGCAGTCCATCGCCTTAACCACTCGGCCACCTCGTCATGCAAAAACAGAAGAAATGTTGCCTGCGGCTGCAGTCTTTATTTCAGACTTGGGAAAAAATGGTATTGCGTGACTTCAATCTGTTCGACAAGCAAAAATACACCCAGTAAAGAGAATTTCTGATTGAAATATTGGTTGTCTCTTCTCCATGACTTTATAAATATAATGCCACATCCAATCTGTGCACCCGAGACCTTGATTCAAGAGTTGCGAGTGCATTACTTACAAATGCAAGCTCTTTAGTCCGCTGAGCATTGTTCCCTGAACTATTACATTACAGAATTTGATTCTTCAATGACAAAATGTGGACACAGGTGATTTTCCAATGCATAAAGATGTAGGAGAGATTCTCAAACATTATGAAACCTTTTCAACATCATCACCAGGACACCATTTAATTTCATAAAGCAGTGTCATTCAGGCAAATAGACAACAGCTCTGACTAAAAGCCAGGGGGCTTCCTACTGGGGAATATTGACTGGAATATGAACAGATGTACTTGCTGTGGTTGTCGAGGAAGAAGAACCATTAGAGGGAAGGAAAGTCAGTTCCATGACGTATTCCACTATAGATTTCAGAAAGAACAAACCACCTGCTTGCTGGTCACCATTAATAAGTCTTCCCACTTGACTGACAAGGATGGGATTCGAACCCATGCGTGCAGAGCACAATGGATTAGCAGTCCATCGCCTGGACTATCACTATGCAGAATTTGATCCTCAATCAAAAAATCTCTACACAAGCAAATATCCAGTGCATAAAGATGTAGCAGCGATGCTCAAATGTCATGAAACATTTTCAACATAATCACCATGACAAAGTTTCATTTCAAAAAGCAGTGTTTCTCACAAAAAGAAATAATGGCTCTGACTAAAACCCAGAGGCCCGCAAACTGGGGAATATTGACTGGAAAATGAAAATCTGTTCTTGCTGTGATTTTCCAGCAAGAAAGCATTTCTTAAGAAAGAAAGTAACTGACTCCACAAGAGATTTTAGTGGGAATAAACCATGCCTTTTCAGGCAAATTTGTCACCATCAGCTATGTGACATAAACGACGAGGATGGGATTTGAACCCACTCTTGTAGAGCACAATGGATTAGCAGTCCTTCGCCTTAACCACTCGGCCACCTCGTCATGCAAAAACAATACAAATGTTGCCTGCGGCTGCAGTCTTTATTTCAGACGTGGGAAAAAATGGAATTGCGTGACTTCAATCTGTTCGACAAGCAAAAATACACCCAGTAAAGAGAATTTCTGATTGAAATATTGGTTGTCTCTTCTCCATGACTTTATAAATATAATGCCACATCCAATCTGTGCACCCGAGACCTTGATTCAAGAGTTGCGAGTGCATTACTTACAAATGCAAGCTCTTTAGTCCGTTGAGCATTGTTCCCTGAACTATTACATTACAGAATTTGATTCTTCAATGACAAAATGTGGACACAGGTGATTTTCCAATGCATAAAGATGTAGTAGAGATTCTCAAACATTATGAAACCTTTTCAACATCATCACCAGGACACCATTTAATTTCATAAAGCAGTGTCATTCAGACTAATAGACAACAGCTCTGACTAAAAGCCAAGGGGCTTCCAACTGGGGAATATTGACTGGAATATGAACAGATGTACTTGCTGTGGTTGTCGAGGAAGAAGAACCATTAGAGGGAAGGAAAGTCAGTTCCATGACGTATTCCACTATAGATTCCAGAAAGAACAAACCACCTGCTTGCTGGTCACCATTAATAAGTCTTCCCACTTGACCGACGAGGATGGGATTCGAACCCACGCGTGCAGAGCACAATGGATTAGCAGTCCATCGCCTTAACCTCTCGGCCACCTCGTCAAGCAAAACTTCTCAATATGGTGCACGTGGCTGCACGATTTACTGTACACTTGGGGGAGTGATAAATTCGATAGTGTGACTTCAATCAGTACAACAAGCAGTAGTGAAAGCAGTGGGGAGAATTTCAGATGGAAATATTGGTTGTCTCTTCTCCATATCTTTATTAAAATCACGCCACATGCAATCAGTGCTCCAGAGATGTTGATTCAAAAGTTGTTGGCCCATTGCTTTACATATCTGCAAGTGTTATTCTGCTGAGCATTGTTCTCTGGACTATCACTATGCAGAATTTGATCCTCAATCAAAAAATCTCTACACAAGCAAATATCCAATGCATAAAGATGAAGCAGCGATGCTCAAATGTCATGAAACATTTTCAACATAATCACCATGACAAAGTTTCATTTCAAAAAGCAGTGTTTCTCACAAAAAGAAATAATGGCTCTGACTAAAACCCACAGGCCCTCAAACTGGGGAATATTGACTGGAAAATGAAAATCTGTTCTTGCTGTGATTTTCCAGCAAGAAAGCATTTCTAAAGAAAGAAAGTAATCTACCTGACTGACTCCACAAGAGATTTTAGTGGGAATGAACCATGCTTTTACAGGCAAATTTGTCACCATCAGCTATGTGACATAAACGACGAGAATGGGATTCAAACCCACGCGTGCAGAACACAATGGATTAGCAGTCCATCGCCTTAACCACTCCGCCACCTCATCATGCAAAAACAGTACAAATGTTGCCTGCGGCTGCAGTCTTTATTTCAGACTTGGGAAAAAATGGAATTGCGTGACTTCAATCTGTTCGACAAGCAAAAATACACCCAGTAAAGAGAATTTCTGATTGAAATATTGGTTGTCTCTTCTCCATGACTTTATAAATATAATGCCACATGCAATCTGTGCACCTGAGACCTTGACAGATGTACTTGCTGTGGTTGTCGAGGAAGAAGAACCATTAGAGGGAAGAAAAGTCGGTTCCATGACGTATTCCACTATAGATTCCAGAAAGAACAAACCACCTGCTTGCTGGTCACCATTAATAAGTCTTCCCACTTGACCGACGAGGATGGGATTCGAACCCACGCGTGCAGAGCACAATGGATTAGCAGTCCATCGCCTTAACCTCTCGGCCACCTCGTCAAGCAAAACTTCTCAATATAGTGCACGTGGCTGCACGATTTACTGTACACTTGGGGGAGTGATAAATTCGATAGTGTGACTTCAATCAGTACAACAAGCAGTAGTGAAAGCAGTGGGGAGAATTTCAGATGGAAATATTGGTTGTCTCTTCTCCATATCTTTATTAAAATCACGCCACATGCAATCAGTGCTCCAGAGATGTTGATTCAAAAGTTGTTGGCCCATTGCTTTACATATCTGCAAGTGTTATTCTGCTGAGCATTGTTCTCTGGACTATCACTATGCAGAATTTGATCCTCAATCAAAAAATCTCTACACAAGCAAATATCCAATGCATAAAGATGAAGCAGCGATGCTCAAATGTCATGAAACATTTTCAACATAATCACCATGACAAAGTTTCATTTCAAAAAGCAGTGTTTCTCACAAAAAGAAATAATGGCTCTGACTAAAACCCACAGGCCCTCAAACTGGGGAATATTGACTGGAAAATGAAAATCTGTTCTTGCTGTGATTTTCCAGCAAGAAAGCATTTCTAAAGAAAGAAAGTAATCTACCTGACTGACTCCACAAGAGATTTTAGTGGGAATAAACCATGCTTTGACAGGCAAATTTGTCACCATCAGCTATGTGACATAAACGACGAGGATGGGATTCAAACCCACGCGTGCAGAGCACAATGGATTAGCAGTCCATCGCCTTAACCACTCGGCCACCTCGTCATGCAAAAACAGAAGAAATGTTGCCTGCGGCTGCAGTCTTTATTTCAGACTTGGGAAAAAATGGTATTGCGTGACTTCAATCTGTTCGACAAGCAAAAATACACCCAGTAAAGAGAATTTCTGATTGAAATATTGGTTGTCTCTTCTCCATGACTTTATAAATATAATGCCACATCCAATCTGTGCACCCGAGACCTTGATTCAAGAGTTGCGAGTGCATTACTTACAAATGCAAGCTCTTTAGTCCGCTGAGCATTGTTCCCTGAACTATTACATTACAGAATTTGATTCATCAATGACAAAATGTGGACACAGGTGATTTTCCAATGCATAAAGATGTAGTAGAGATTCTCAAACATTATGAAACCTTTTCAACATCATCACCAGGACACCATTTAATTTCATAAAGCAGTGTCATTCAGACTAATAGACAACAGCTCTGACTAAAAGCCAGGGGGCTTCCTACTGGGGAATATTGACTGGAATATGAACAGATGTACTTGCTGTGGTTGTCGAGGAAGAAGAACCATTAGAGGGAAGGAAAGTCAGTTCCATAACGTATTCCACTATAGATTCCAGAAACAACAAACCACCTGCTTGCTGGTCACCATTAATAAGTCTTCCCACTTGACCGACGAGGATGGGATTCGAACCCACGCGTGCAGAGCACAATGGATTAGCAGTCCATCGCCTTAACCACTCGGCCACCTCGTCAAGCAAAACTTCTCAATATGGTGCACGTGGCTGCACGATTTACTGTACACTTGGGGGAGTGAGAAATTCGATAGTGTGACTTCAATCACTACAACAAGCAGTAGTGAAAGCAGTGGGGAGAATTTTAGATGGAAATATTGGTTGTCTCTTCTCCATATCTTTATTAAAATCACGCCACATGCAATCAGTGCTCCAGAGATGTTGATTCAAAAGTTGTTGGCCCATTGCTTTACATATCTGCAAGTGTTATTCTGCTGAGCATTGTTCTCTGGACTATCACTATGCAGAATTTGATCCTCAATCAAAAAATCTCTACACAAGCAAATATCCAATGCATAAAGATGAAGCAGCGATGCTCAAATGTCATGAAACATTTTCAACATAATCACCATGACAAAGTTTCATTTCAAAAAGCAGTGTTTCTCACAAAAAGAAATAATGGCTCTGACTAAAACCCACAGGCCCGCAAACTGGGGAATATTGACTGGAAAATGAAAATCTGTTCTTGCTGTGATTTTCCAGCAAGAAAGCATTTCTTAAGAAAGAAAGTAACTGACTCCACAAGAGATTTTAGTGGGAATAAACCATGCTTTTTCAGGCAAATTTGTCACCATCAGCTATGTGACATAAACGACGAGGATGGGATTCGAACCCACGCGTGCAGAGCACAATGGATTAGCAGTCCATCGCTTTAACCACTCGGCCACCTCGTCATGCAAAAACAGAAGAAATGTTGCCTGCGGCTGCAGTCTTTATTTCAGACTTGGGAAAAAATGGTATTGCGTGACTTCAATCTGTTCGACAAGCAAAAATACACCCAGTAAAGAGAATTTCTGATTGAAATATTGGTTGTCTCTTCTCCATGACTTTATAAATATAATGCCACATCCAATCTGTGCACCCGAGACCTTGATTCAAGAGTTGCGAGTGCATTACTTACAAATGCAAGCTCTTTAGTCCGCTGAGCATTGTTCCCTGAACTATTACATTACAGAATTTGATTCTTCAATGACAAAATGTGGACACAGGTGATTTTCCAATGCATAAAGATGTAGGAGAGATTCTCAAACATTATGAAACCTTTTCAACATCATCACCAGGACACCATTTAATTTCATAAAGCAGTGTCATTCAGGCAAATAGACAACAGCTCTGACTAAAAGCCAGGGGGCTTCCTACTGGGGAATATTGACTGGAATATGAACAGATGTACTTGCTGTGGTTGTCGAGGAAGAAGAACCATTAGAGGGAAGGAAAGTCAGTTCCATGACGTATTCCACTATAGATTTCAGAAAGAACAAACCACCTGCTTGCTGGTCACCATTAATAAGTCTTCCCACTTGACTGACAAGGATGGGATTCGAACCCATGCGTGCAGAGCACAATGGATTAGCAGTCCATCGCCTGGACTATCACTATGCAGAATTTGATCCTCAATCAAAAAATCTCTACACAAGCAAATATCCAGTGCATAAAGATGTAGCTGCGATGCTCAAATGTCATGAAACATTTTCAACATAATCACCATGACAAAGTTTCATTTCAAAAAGCAGTGTTTCTCACAAAAAGAAATAATGGCTCTGACTAAAACCCAGAGGCCCGCAAACTGGGGAATATTGACTGGAAAATGAAAATCTGTTCTTGCTGTGATTTTCCAGCAAGAAAGCATTTCTAAAGAAAGAAAGTAATCTACCTGACTGACTCCACAAGAGATTTTAGTGGGAATGAACAATGCTTTTACAGGCAAATTTGTCACCATCAGCTATGTGACATAAACGACGAGAATGGGATTCAAACCCACGCGTGCAGAACACAATGGATTAGCAGTCCATCGCCTTAACCACTCCGCCACCTCATCATGCAAAAACAGTACAAATGTTGCCTGCGGCTGCAGTCTTTATTTCAGACTTGGGAAAAAATGGAATTGCGTGACTTCAATCTGTTCGACAAGCAAAAATACACCCAGTAAAGAGAATTTCTGATTGAAATATTGGTTGTCTCTTCTCCATGACTTTATAAATATAATGCCACATGCAATCTGTGCACCCGAGACCTTGACAGATGTACTTGCTGTGGTTGTCGAGGAAGAAGAACCATTAGAGGGAAGAAAAGTCGGTTCCATGACGTATTCCACTATAGATTCCAGAAAGAACAAACCACCTGCTTGCTGGTCACCATTAATAAGTCTTCCCACTTGACCGACGAGGATGGGATTCGAACCCACGCGTGCAGAGCACAATGGATTAGCAGTCCATCGCCTTAACCTCTCGGCCACCTCGTCAAGCAAAACTTCTCAATATAGTGCACGTGGCTGCACGATTTACTGTACACTTGGGGGAGTGATAAATTCGATAGTGTGACTTCAATCAGTACAACAAGCAGTAGTGAAAGCAGTGGGGAGAATTTCAGATGGAAATATTGGTTGTCTCTTCTCCATATCTTTATTAAAATCACGCCACATGCAATCAGTGCTCCAGAGATGTTGATTCAAAAGTTGTTGGCCCATTGCTTTACATATCTGCAAGTGTTATTCTGCTGAGCATTGTTCTCTGGACTATCACTATGCAGAATTTGATCCTCAATCAAAAAATCTCTACACAAGCAAATATCCAATGCATAAAGATGAAGCAGCGATGCTCAAATGTCATGAAACATTTTCAACATAATCACCATGACAAAGTTTCATTTCAAAAAGCAGTGTTTCTCACAAAAAGAAATAATGGCTCTGACTAAAACCCACAGGCCCTCAAACTGGGGAATATTGACTGGAAAATGAAAATCTGTTCTTGCTGTGATTTTCCAGCAAGAAAGCATTTCTAAAGAAAGAAAGTAATCTACCTGACTGACTCCACAAGAGATTTTAGTGGGAATAAACCATGCTTTGACAGGCAAATTTGTCACCATCAGCTATGTGACATAAACGACGAGGATGGGATTCAAACCCACGCGTGCAGAGCACAATGGATTAGCAGTCCATCGCCTTAACCACTCCGCCACCTCATCATGCAAAAACAGTACAAATGTTGCCTGCAGCTGCAGTCTTTATTTCAGACTTGGGAAAAAATGGAATTGCGTGACTTCAATCTGTTCGACAAGCAAAAATACACCCAGTAAAGAGAATTTCTGATTGAAATATTGGTTGTCTCTTCTCCATGACTTTATAAATATAATGCCACATCCAATCTGTGCACCCGAGACCTTGATTCAAGAGTTGCGAGTGCATTACTTACAAATGCAAGCTCTTTAGTCCGCTGAGCATTGTTCCCTGAACTATTACATTACAGAATTTGATTCATCAATGACAAAATGTGGACACAGGTGATTTTCCAATGCATAAAGATGTAGTAGAGATTCTCAAACATTATGAAACCTTTTCAACATCATCACCAGGACACCATTTAATTTCATAAAGCAGTGTCATTCAGACTAATAGACAACAGCTCTGACTAAAAGCCAGGGGGCTTCCTACTGGGGAATATTGACTGGAATATGAACAGATGTACTTGCTGTGGTTGTCGAGGAAGAAGAACCATTAGAGGGAAGGAAAGTCAGTTCCATAACGTATTCCACTATAGATTCCAGAAACAACAAACCACCTGCTTGCTGGTCACCATTAATAAGTCTTCCCACTTGACCGACGAGGATGGGATTCGAACCCACGCGTGCAGAGCACAATGGATTAGCAGTCCATCGCCTTAACCACTCGGCCACCTCGTCAAGCAAAACTTCTCAATATGGTGCACGTGGCTGCACGATTTACTGTACACTTGGGGGAGTGAGAAATTCGATAGTGTGACTTCAATCACTACAACAAGCAGTAGTGAAAGCAGTGGGGAGAATTTTAGATGGAAATATTGGTTGTCTCTTCTCCATATCTTTATTAAAATCACGCCACATGCAATCAGTGCTCCAGAGATGTTGATTCAAAAGTTGTTGGCCCATTGCTTTACATATCTGCAAGTGTTATTCTGCTGAGCATTGTTCTCTGGACTATCACTATGCAGAATTTGATCCTCAATCAAAAAATCTCTACACAAGCAAATATCCAATGCATAAAGATGAAGCAGCGATGCTCAAATGTCATGAAACATTTTCAACATAATCACCATGACAAAGTTTCATTTCAAAAAGCAGTGTTTCTCACAAAAAGAAATAATGGCTCTGACTAAAACCCACAGGCCCGCAAACTGGGGAATATTGACTGGAAAATGAAAATCTGTTCTTGCTGTGATTTTCCAGCAAGAAAGCATTTCTTAAGAAAGAAAGTAACTGACTCCACAAGAGATTTTAGTGGGAATAAACCATGCTTTTTCAGGCAAATTTGTCACCATCAGCTATGTGACATAAACGACGAGGATGGGATTCGAACCCACGCGTGCAGAGCACAATGGATTAGCAGTCCATCGCCTTAACCACTCGGCCACCTCGTCATGCAAAAACAGAAGAAATGTTGCCTGCGGCTGCAGTCTTTATTTCAGACTTGGGAAAAAATGGTATTGCGTGACTTCAATCTGTTCGACAAGCAAAAATACACCCAGTAAAGAGAATTTCTGATTGAAATATTGGTTGTCTCTTCTCCATGACTTTATAAATATAATGCCACATCCAATCTGTGCACCCGAGACCTTGATTCAAGAGTTGCGAGTGCATTACTTACAAATGCAAGCTCTTTAGTCCGCTGAGCATTGTTCCCTGAACTATTACATTACAGAATTTGATTCTTCAATGACAAAATGTGGACACAGGTGATTTTCCAATGCATAAAGATGTAGGAGAGATTCTCAAACATTATGAAACCTTTTCAACATCATCACCAGGACACCATTTAATTTCATAAAGCAGTGTCATTCAGGCAAATAGACAACAGCTCTGACTAAAAGCCAGGGGGCTTCCTACTGGGGAATATTGACTGGAATATGAACAGATGTACTTGCTGTGGTTGTCGAGGAAGAAGAACCATTAGAGGGAAGGAAAGTCAGTTCCATGACGTATTCCACTATAGATTTCAGAAAGAACAAACCACCTGCTTGCTGGTCACCATTAATAAGTCTTCCCACTTGACTGACAAGGATGGGATTCGAACCCATGCGTGCAGAGCACAATGGATTAGCAGTCCATCGCCTGGACTATCACTATGCAGAATTTGATCCTCAATCAAAAAATCTCTACACAAGCAAATATCCAGTGCATAAAGATGTAGCAGCGATGCTCAAATGTCATGAAACATTTTCAACATAATCACCATGACAAAGTTTCATTTCAAAAAGCAGTGTTTCTCACAAAAAGAAATAATGGCTCTGACTAAAACCCAGAGGCCCGCAAACTGGGGAATATTGACTGGAAAATGAAAATCTGTTCTTGCTGTGATTTTCCAGCAAGAAAGCATTTCTTAAGAAAGAAAGTAACTGACTCCACAAGAGATTTTAGTGGGAATAAACCATGCCTTTTCAGGCAAATTTGTCACCATCAGCTATGTGACATAAACGACGAGGATGGGATTTGAACCCACTCTTGTAGAGCACAATGGATTAGCAGTCCTTCGCCTTAACCACTCGGCCACCTCGTCATGCAAAAACAATACAAATGTTGCCTGCGGCTGCAGTCTTTATTTCAGACGTGGGAAAAAATGGAATTGCGTGACTTCAATCTGTTCGACAAGCAAAAATACACCCAGTAAAGAGAATTTCTGATTGAAATATTGGTTGTCTCTTCTCCATGACTTTATAAATATAATGCCACATCCAATCTGTGCACCCGAGACCTTGATTCAAGAGTTGCGAGTGCATTACTTACAAATGCAAGCTCTTTAGTCCGTTGAGCATTGTTCCCTGAACTATTACATTACAGAATTTGATTCTTCAATGACAAAATGTGGACACAGGTGATTTTCCAATGCATAAAGATGTAGTAGAGATTCTCAAACATTATGAAACCTTTTCAACATCATCACCAGGACACCATTTAATTTCATAAAGCAGTGTCATTCAGACTATTAGACAACAGCTCTGACTAAAAGCCAAGGGGCTTCCAACTGGGGAATATTGACTGGAATATGAACAGATGTACTTGCTGTGGTTGTCGAGGAAGAAGAACCATTAGAGGGAAGGAAAGTCAGTTCCATGACGTATTCCACTATAGATTCCAGAAAGAACAAACCACCTGCTTGCTGGTCACCATTAATAAGTCTTCCCACTTGACCGACGAGGATGGGATTCGAACCCACGCGTGCAGAGCACAATGGATTAGCAGTCCATCGCCTTAACCTCTCGGCCACCTCGTCAAGCAAAACTTCTCAATATGGTGCACGTGGCTGCACGATTTACTGTACACTTGGGGGAGTGATAAATTCGATAGTGTGACTTCAATCAGTACAACAAGCAGTAGTGAAAGCAGTGGGGAGAATTTCAGATGGAAATATTGGTTGTCTCTTCTCCATATCTTTATTAAAATCACGCCACATGCAATCAGTGCTCCAGAGATGTTGATTCAAAAGTTGTTGGCCCATTGCTTTACATATCTGCAAGTGTTATTCTGCTGAGCATTGTTCTCTGGACTATCACTATGCAGAATTTGATCCTCAATCAAAAAATCTCTACACAAGCAAATATCCAATGCATAAAGATGAAGCAGCGATGCTCAAATGTCATGAAACATTTTCAACATAATCACCATGACAAAGTTTCATTTCAAAAAGCAGTGTTTCTCACAAAAAGAAATAATGGCTCTGACTAAAACCCACAGGCCCTCAAACTGGGGAATATTGACTGGAAAATGAAAATCTGTTCTTGCTGTGATTTTCCAGCAAGAAAGCATTTCTAAAGAAAGAAAGTAATCTACCTGACTGACTCCACAAGAGATTTTAGTGGGAATGAACCATGCTTTTACAGGCAAATTTGTCACCATCAGCTATGTGACATAAACGACGAGAATGGGATTCAAACCCACGCGTGCAGAACACAATGGATTAGCAGTCCATCGCCTTAACCACTCCGCCACCTCATCATGCAAAAACAGTACAAATGTTGCCTGCGGCTGCAGTCTTTATTTCAGACTTGGGAAAAAATGGAATTGCGTGACTTCAATCTGTTCGACAAGCAAAAATACACCCAGTAAAGAGAATTTCTGATTGAAATATTGGTTGTCTCTTCTCCATGACTTTATAAATATAATGCCACATGCAATCTGTGCACCCGAGACCTTGACAGATGTACTTGCTGTGGTTGTCGAGGAAGAAGAACCATTAGAGGGAAGAAAAGTCGGTTCCATGACGTATTCCACTATAGATTCCAGAAAGAACAAACCACCTGCTTGCTGGTCACCATTAATAAGTCTTCCCACTTGACCGACGAGGATGGGATTCGAACCCACGCGTGCAGAGCACAATGGATTAGCAGTCCATCGCCTTAACCTCTCGGCCACCTCGTCAAGCAAAACTTCTCAATATAGTGCACGTGGCTGCACGATTTACTGTACACTTGGGGGAGTGATAAATTCGATAGTGTGACTTCAATCAGTACAACAAGCAGTAGTGAAAGCAGTGGGGAGAATTTCAGATGGAAATATTGGTTGTCTCTTCTCCATATCTTTATTAAAATCACGCCACATGCAATCAGTGCTCCAGAGATGTTGATTCAAAAGTTGTTGGCCCATTGCTTTACATATCTGCAAGTGTTATTCTGCTGAGCATTGTTCTCTGGACTATCACTATGCAGAATTTGATCCTCAATCAAAAAATCTCTACACAAGCAAATATCCAATGCATAAAGATGAAGCAGCGATGCTCAAATGTCATGAAACATTTTCAACATAATCACCATGACAAAGTTTCATTTCAAAAAGCAGTGTTTCTCACAAAAAGAAATAATGGCTCTGACTAAAACCCACAGGCCCTCAAACTGGGGAATATTGACTGGAAAATGAAAATCTGTTCTTGCTGTGATTTTCCAGCAAGAAAGCATTTCTAAAGAAAGAAAGTAATCTACCTGACTGACTCCACAAGAGATTTTAGTGGGAATAAACCATGCTTTGACAGGCAAATTTGTCACCATCAGCTATGTGACATAAACGACGAGGATGGGATTCAAACCCACGCGTGCAGAGCACAATGGATTAGCAGTCCATCGCCTTAACCACTCCGCCACCTCATCATGCAAAAACAGTACAAATGTTGCCTGCAGCTGCAGTCTTTATTTCAGACTTGGGAAAAAATGGAATTGCGTGACTTCAATCTGTTCGACAAGCAAAAATACACCCAGTAAAGAGAATTTCTGATTGAAATATTGGTTGTCTCTTCTCCATGACTTTATAAATATAATGCCACATCCAATCTGTGCACCCGAGACCTTGATTCAAGAGTTGCGAGTGCATTACTTACAAATGCAAGCTCTTTAGTCCGCTGAGCATTGTTCCCTGAACTATTACATTACAGAATTTGATTCATCAATGACAAAATGTGGACACAGGTGATTTTCCAATGCATAAAGATGTAGTAGAGATTCTCAAACATTATGAAACCTTTTCAACATCATCACCAGGACACCATTTAATTTCATAAAGCAGTGTCATTCAGACTAATAGACAACAGCTCTGACTAAAAGCCAGGGGGCTTCCTACTGGGGAATATTGACTGGAATATGAACAGATGTACTTGCTGTGGTTGTCGAGGAAGAAGAACCATTAGAGGGAAGGAAAGTCAGTTCCATAACGTATTCCACTATAGATTCCAGAAACAACAAACCACCTGCTTGCTGGTCACCATTAATAAGTCTTCCCACTTGACCGACGAGGATGGGATTCGAACCCACGCGTGCAGAGCACAATGGATTAGCAGTCCATCGCCTTAACCACTCGGCCACCTCGTCAAGCAAAACTTCTCAATATGGTGCACGTGGCTGCACGATTTACTGTACACTTGGGGGAGTGAGAAATTCGATAGTGTGACTTCAATCACTACAACAAGCAGTAGTGAAAGCAGTGGGGAGAATTTTAGATGGAAATATTGGTTGTCTCTTCTCCATATCTTTATTAAAATCACGCCACATGCAATCAGTGCTCCAGAGATGTTGATTCAAAAGTTGTTGGCCCATTGCTTTACATATCTGCAAGTGTTATTCTGCTGAGCATTGTTCTCTGGACTATCACTATGCAGAATTTGATCCTCAATCAAAAAATCTCTACACAAGCAAATATCCAATGCATAAAGATGAAGCAGCGATGCTCAAATGTCATGAAACATTTTCAACATAATCACCATGACAAAGTTTCATTTCAAAAAGCAGTGTTTCTCACAAAAAGAAATAATGGCTCTGACTAAAACCCACAGGCCCGCAAACTGGGGAATATTGACTGGAAAATGAAAATCTGTTCTTGCTGTGATTTTCCAGCAAGAAAGCATTTCTTAAGAAAGAAAGTAACTGACTCCACAAGAGATTTTAGTGGGAATAAACCATGCTTTTTCAGGCAAATTTGTCACCATCAGCTATGTGACATAAACGACGAGGATGGGTTCGAACCCACGCGTGCAGAGCACAATGGATTAGCAGTCCATCGCCTTAACCACTCGGCCACCTCGTCATGCAAAAACAGAAGAAATGTTGCCTGCGGCTGCAGTCTTTATTTCAGACTTGGGAAAAAATGGTATTGCGTGACTTCAATCTGTTCGACAAGCAAAAATACACCCAGTAAAGAGAATTTCTGATTGAAATATTGGTTGTCTCTTCTCCATGACTTTATAAATATAATGCCACATCCAATCTGTGCACCCGAGACCTTGATTCAAGAGTTGCGAGTGCATTACTTACAAATGCAAGCTCTTTAGTCCGCTGAGCATTGTTCCCTGAACTATTACATTACAGAATTTGATTCTTCAATGACAAAATGTGGACACAGGTGATTTTCCAATGCATAAAGATGTAGGAGAGATTCTCAAACATTATGAAACCTTTTCAACATCATCACCAGGACACCATTTAATTTCATAAAGCAGTGTCATTCAGGCAAATAGACAACAGCTCTGACTAAAAGCCAGGGGGCTTCCTACTGGGGAATATTGACTGGAATATGAACAGATGTACTTGCTGTGGTTGTCGAGGAAGAAGAACCATTAGAGGGAAGGAAAGTCAGTTCCATGACGTATTCCACTATAGATTTCAGAAAGAACAAACCACCTGCTTGCTGGTCACCATTAATAAGTCTTCCCACTTGACTGACAAGGATGGGATTCGAACCCATGCGTGCAGAGCACAATGGATTAGCAGTCCATCGCCTGGACTATCACTATGCAGAATTTGATCCTCAATCAAAAAATCTCTACACAAGCAAATATCCAGTGCATAAAGATGTAGCAGCGATGCTCAAATGTCATGAAACATTTTCAACATAATCACCATGACAAAGTTTCATTTCAAAAAGCAGTGTTTCTCACAAAAAGAAATAATGGCTCTGACTAAAACCCAGAGGCCCGCAAACTGGGGAATATTGACTGGAAAATGAAAATCTGTTCTTGCTGTGATTTTCCAGCAAGAAAGCATTTCTTAAGAAAGAAAGTAACTGACTCCACAAGAGATTTTAGTGGGAATAAACCATGCCTTTTCAGGCAAATTTGTCACCATCAGCTATGTGACATAAATGACGAGGATGGGATTTGAACCCACTCTTGTAGAGCACAATGGATTAGCAGTCCTTCGCCTTAACCACTCGGCCACCTCGTCATGCAAAAACAATACAAATGTTGCCTGCGGCTGCAGTCTTTATTTCAGACGTGGGAAAAAATGGAATTGCGTGACTTCAATCTGTTCGACAAGCAAAAATACACCCAGTAAAAAGAATTTCTGATTGAAATATTGGTTGTCTCTTCTCCATGACTTTATAAATATAATGCCACATCCAATCTGTGCACCCGAGACCTTGATTCAAGAGTTGCGAGTGCATTACTTACAAATGCAAGCTCTTTAGTCCGTTGAGCATTGTTCCCTGAACTATTACATTACAGAATTTGATTCTTCAATGACAAAATGTGGACACAGGTGATTTTCCAATGCATAAAGATGTAGTAGAGATTCTCAAACATTATGAAACCTTTTCAACATCATCACCAGGACACCATTTAATTTCATAAAGCAGTGTCATTCAGACTAATAGACAACAGCTCTGACTAAAAGCCAAGGGGCTTCCAACTGGGGAATATTGACTGGAATATGAACAGATGTACTTGCTGTGGTTGTCGAGGAAGAAGAACCATTAGAGGGAAGGAAAGTCAGTTCCATGACGTATTCCACTATAGATTCCAGAAAGAACAAACCACCTGCTTGCTGGTCACCATTAATAAGTCTTCCCACTTGACCGACGAGGATGGGATTCGAACCCACGCGTGCAGAGCACAATGGATTAGCAGTCCATCGCCTTAACCTCTCGGCCACCTCGTCAAGCAAAACTTCTCAATATGGTGCACGTGGCTGCACGATTTACTGTACACTTGGGGGAGTGATAAATTCGATAGTGTGACTTCAATCAGTACAACAAGCAGTAGTGAAAGCAGTGGGGAGAATTTCAGATGGAAATATTGGTTGTCTCTTCTCCATATCTTTATTAAAATCACGCCACATGCAATCAGTGCTCCAGAGATGTTGATTCAAAAGTTGTTGGCCCATTGCTTTACATATCTGCAAGTGTTATTCTGCTGAGCATTGTTCTCTGGACTATCACTATGCAGAATTTGATCCTCAATCAAAAAATCTCTACACAAGCAAATATCCAATGCATAAAGATGAAGCAGCGATGCTCAAATGTCATGAAACATTTTCAACATAATCACCATGACAAAGTTTCATTTCAAAAAGCAGTGTTTCTCACAAAAAGAAATAATGGCTCTGACTAAAACCCACAGGCCCTCAAACTGGGGAATATTGACTGGAAAATGAAAATCTGTTCTTGCTGTGATTTTCCAGCAAGAAAGCATTTCTAAAGAAAGAAAGTAATCTACCTGACTGACTCCACAAGAGATTTTAGTGGGAATGAACCATGCTTTTACAGGCAAATTTGTCACCATCAGCTATGTGACATAAACGACGAGAATGGGATTCAAACCCACGCGTGCAGAACACAATGGATTAGCAGTCCATCGCCTTAACCACTCCGCCACCTCATCATGCAAAAACAGTACAAATGTTGCCTGCGGCTGCAGTCTTTATTTCAGACTTGGGAAAAAATGGAATTGCGTGACTTCAATCTGTTCGACAAGCAAAAATACACCCAGTAAAGAGAATTTCTGATTGAAATATTGGTTGTCTCTTCTCCATGACTTTATAAATATAATGCCACATGCAATCTGTGCACCCGAGACCTTGACAGATGTACTTGCTGTGGTTGTCGAGGAAGAAGAACCATTAGAGGGAAGAAAAGTCGGTTCCATGACGTATTCCACTATAGATTCCAGAAAGAACAAACCACCTGCTTGCTGGTCACCATTAATAAGTCTTCCCACTTGACCGACGAGGATGGGATTCGAACCCACGCGTGCAGAGCACAATGGATTAGCAGTCCATCGCCTTAACCTCTCGGCCACCTCGTCAAGCAAAACTTCTCAATATAGTGCACGTGGCTGCACGATTTGCTGTACACTTGGGGGAGTGATAAATTCGATAGTGTGACTTCAATCAGTACAACAAGCAGTAGTGAAAGCAGTGGGGAGAATTTCAGATGGAAATATTGGTTGTCTCTTCTCCATATCTTTATTAAAATCACGCCACATGCAATCAGTGCTCCAGAGATGTTGATTCAAAAGTTGTTGGCCCATTGCTTTACATATCTGCAAGTGTTATTCTGCTGAGCATTGTTCTCTGGACTATCACTATGCAGAATTTGATCCTCAATCAAAAAATCTCTACACAAGCAAATATCCAATGCATAAAGATGAAGCAGCGATGCTCAAATGTCATGAAACATTTTCAACATAATCACCATGACAAAGTTTCATTTCAAAAAGCAGTGTTTCTCACAAAAAGAAATAATGGCTCTGACTAAAACCCACAGGCCCTCAAACTGGGGAATATTGACTGGAAAATGAAAATCTGTTCTTGCTGTGATTTTCCAGCAAGAAAGCATTTCTAAAGAAAGAAAGTAATCTACCTGACTGACTCCACAAGAGATTTTAGTGGGAATAAACCATGCTTTGACAGGCAAATTTGTCACCATCAGCTATGTGACATAAACGACGAGGATGGGATTCAAACCCACGCGTGCAGAGCACAATGGATTAGCAGTCCATCGCCTTAACCACTCCGCCACCTCATCATGCAAAAACAGTACAAATGTTGCCTGCGGCTGCAGTCTTTATTTCAGACTTGGGAAAAAATGGAATTGCGTGATTTCAATCTGTTCGACAAGCAAAAATACACCCAGTAAAGAGAATTTCTGATTGAAATATTGTTTGTCTCTTCTCCATGACTTTATAAATATAATGCCACATCCAATCTGTGCACCCGAGACCTTGATTCAAGAGTTGCGAGTGCATTACTTACAAATGCAAGCTCTTTAGTCCGCTGAGCATTGTTCCCTGAACTATTACATTACAGAATTTGATTCATCAATGACAAAATGTGGACACAGGTGATTTTCCAATGCATAAAGATGTAGTAGAGATTCTCAAACATTATGAAACCTTTTCAACATCATCACCAGGACACCATTTAATTTCATAAAGCAGTGTCATTCAGAATAATAGACAACAGCTCTGACTAAAAGCCAGGGGGCTTCCTACTGGGGAATATTGACTGGAATATGAACAGATGTACTTGCTGTGGTTGTCGAGGAAGAAGAACCATTAGAGGGAAGGAAAGTCAGTTCCATGACGTATTCCACTATAGATTCCAGAAACAACAAACCACCTGCTTGCTGGTCACCATTAATAAGTCTTCCCACTTGACCGACGAGGATGGGATTCGAACCCACGCGTGCAGAGCACAATGGATTAGCAGTCCATCGCCTTAACCTCTCGGCCACCTCATCAAGCAAAACTTCTCAATATGGTGCACGTGGCTGCACGATTTACTGTACACTTGGGGGAGTGATAAATTCGATAGTGTGACTTCAATCAGTACAACAAGCAGTAGTGAAAGCAGTGGGGAGAATTTCAGATGGAAATACTGGTTGTCTCTTCTCCATATCTTTATTAAAATCAAGCCACATGCAATCAGTGCTCCAGAGATGTTGATTCAAAAGTTGTTGGCCCATTGCTTTACATATCTGCAAGTGTTATTCTGCTGAGCATTGTTCTCTGGACTATCACTATGCAGAATTTGATCCTCAATCAAAAAATCTCTACACAAGCAAATATCCAATGCATAAAGATGAAGCAGCGATGCTCAAATGTCATGAAACATTTTCAACATAATCACCATGACAAAGTTTCATTTCAAAAAGCAGTGTTTCTCACAAAAAGAAATAATGGCTCTGACTAAAACCCACAGGCCCTCAAACTGGGGAATATTGACTGGAAAATGAAAATCTGTTCTTGCTGTGATTTTCCAGCAAGAAAGCATTTCTAAAGAAAGAAAGTAATCTACCTGACTGACTCCACAAGAGATTTTAGTGGGAATAAACCATGCTTTGACAGGCAAATTTGTCACCATCAGCTATGTGACATAAACGACGAGGATGGGATTCAAACCCACGCGTGCAGAGCACAATGGATTAGCAGTCCATCGCCTTAACCACTCCGCCACCTCATCATGCAAAAACAGTACAAATGTTGCCTGCAGCTGCAGTCTTTATTTCAGACTTGGGAAAAAATGGAATTGCGTGACTTCAATCTGTTCGACAAGCAAAAATACACCCAGTAAAGAGAATTTCTGATTGAAATATTGGTTGTCTCTTCTCCATGACTTTATAAATATAATGCCACATCCAATCTGTGCACCCGAGACCTTGATTCAAGAGTTGCGAGTGCATTACTTACAAATGCAAGCTCTTTAGTCCGCTGAGCATTGTTCCCTGAACTATTACATTACAGAATTTGATTCATCAATGACAAAATGTGGACACAGGTGATTTTCCAATGCATAAAGATGTAGTAGAGATTCTCAAACATTATGAAACCTTTTCAACATCATCACCAGGACACCATTTAATTTCATAAAGCAGTGTCATTCAGACTAATAGACAACAGCTCTGACTAAAAGCCAGGGGGCTTCCTACTGGGGAATATTGACTGGAATATGAACAGATGTACTTGCTGTGGTTGTCGAGGAAGAAGAACCATTAGAGGGAAGGAAAGTCAGTTCCATAACGTATTCCACTATAGATTCCAGAAACAACAAACCACCTGCTTGCTGGTCACCATTAATAAGTCTTCCCACTTGACCGACGAGGATGGGATTCGAACCCACGCGTGCAGAGCACAATGGATTAGCAGTCCATCGCCTTAACCACTCGGCCACCTCGTCATGCAAAAACAGTACAAATGTTGCCTGCGGCTGCAGTCTTTATTTCAGACTTGGGAAAAAATGGAATTGCGTGTCTTCAATCTGTTCGACAAGCAAAAATACACCCAGTAAAGAGAATTTCTGATTGAAATATTGGTTGTCTCTTCTCCATGACTTTATAAATATTCGGATTCGAACCCATGCGTGCAGAGCACAATGGATTAGCAGTCCATCGCCTGGACTATCACTATGCAGAATTTGATCCTCAATCAAAAAATCCTCATTTGATCCTCAATCAAAAAAATGGACTATCACTATGCAGAATTTGATCCTCAATCAAAAAATCTCGACACAAGCAAATATCCAGTGCATAAAGATGTAGCAGCGATGCTCAAATGTCATGAAACATTTTCAACATAATCACCATGATAAAGTTTCATTTCAAAAAGCAGTGTTTCTCACAAAAAGAAATAATGGCTCTGACTAAAACCCAGAGGCCCGCAAACTGGAGAATATTGACTGGAAAATGAAAATCTGTTCTTGCTGTGATTTTCCAGCAAGAAAGCATTTCTTAAGAAAGAAAGTAACTTACTCCACAAGAGATTTTCGTGGGAATAAACCATGCTTTGACAGGCAAATTTGTCACCATCAGCTATGTGACATAAACGACGAGGATGGGATTCAAACCCACGCGTGCAGAGCACAATGGATTAGCAGTCCATCGCCTTAACCACTCGGCCACCTCGTCATGCAAAAACAGTACAAATGTTGCCTGCGGCTGCAGTCTTTATTTCAGACTTGGGAAAAAATGGAATTGCGTGACTTCAATCTGTTCGACAAGCAAAAATACACCCAGTAAAGAGAATTTCTGATTGAAATATTGGTTGTCTCTTCTCCATGACTTTATAAATATAATGCCACATCCCATCTGTGCACCCGAGACCTTGATTCAAGAGTTGCGAGTGCATTACTTACAAATGCAAGCTCTTTAGTCTGCTGAGCATTGTTCCCTGAACTATTACATTACAGAATTTGATTCATCAATGACAAAATGTGGACACAGGTGATTTTCCAATGCATAAAGATGTAGTAGAGATTCTCAAACATTATGAAACCTTTTCAACATCATCACCAGGACACCATTTAATTTCATAAAGCAGTGTCATTCAGACTAATAGACAACAGCTCTGACTAAAAGCCAAGGGGCTTCCTACTGGGGAATATTGACTGGAATATGAACAAATGTACTTGCTGTGGTTGTCGAGGAAGAAGAACCATTAGAGGGAAGGAAAGTCAGTTCCATGACGTATTCCACTATAGATTCCAGAAAGAACAAACCACCTGCTTGCTGGTCACCATTAATAAGTCTTCCCACTTGACCGACGAGGATGGGATTCGAACCCACGCGTGCAGAGCACAATGGATTAGCAGTCCATCGCCTTAACCTCTCGGCCACCTCGTCAAGCAAAACTTCTCAATATGGTGCACGTGGCTGCACGATTTACTGTACACTTGGGGGAGTGATAAATTCGATAGTGTGACTTCAATCAGTACAACAAGCAGTAGTGAAAGCAGTGGGGAGAATTTCAGATGGAAATATTGGTTGTCTCTTCTCCATATCTTTATTACAATCACGCCACATGCAATCAGTGCTCCAGAGATGTTGATTCAAAAGTTGTTGGCCCATTGCTTTACATATCTGCAAGTGTTATTCTGCTGAGCATTGTTCTCTGGACTATCACTATGCAGAATTTGATCCTCAATCAAAAAATCTCTACACAAGCAAATATCCAATGCATAAAGATGAAGCAGCGATGCTCAAATGTCATGAAACATTTTCAACATAATCACCATGACAAAGTTTCATTTCAAAAAGCAGTGTTTCTCACAAAAAGAAATAATGGCTCTGACTAAAACCCACAGGCCCTCAAACTGGGGAATATTGACTGGAAAATGAAAATATGTTCTTGCTGTGATTTTCCAGCAAGAAAGCATTTCTAAAGAAAGAAAGTAATCTACCTGACTGACTCCACAAGAGATCTTAGTGGGAATAAACCATGCTTTTACAGGGAAATTTGTCACCATCAGCTATGTGACATAAACGACGAGGATGGGATTCAAACCCACGCGTGCAGAGCACAATGGATTAGCAGTCCATCGCCTTAACCACTCCGCCACCTCATCATGCAAAAACAGTACAAATGTTGCCTGCGGCTGCAGTCTTTATTTCAGACTTGGGAAAAAATGGAATTGCGTGACTTCAATCTGTTCGACAAGCAAAAATACACCCAGTAAAGAGAATTTCTGATTGAAATATTGTTTGTCTCTTCTCCATGACTTTATAAATATAATGCCACATCCAATCTGTGCACCCGAGACCTTGATTCAAGAGTTGCGAGTGCATTACTTACAAATGCAAGCTCTTTAGTCCGCTGAGCATTGTTCCCTGAACTATTACATTACAGAATTTGATTCATCAATGACAAAATGTGGACACAGGTGATTTTCCAATGCATAAAGATGTAGTAGAGATTCTCAAACATTATGAAACCTTTTCAACATCATCACCAGGACACCATTTAATTTCATAAAGCAGTGTCATTCAGGCAAATAGACAACAGCTCTGACTAAAAGCCAGGGGGCTTCCTACTGGGGAATATTGACTGGAATATGAACAGATGTACTTGCTGTGGTTGTCGAGGAAGAAGAACCATTAGAGGGAAGGAAAGTCAGTTCCATGACGTATTCCACTATAGATTCCAAAAACAACAAACCACCTGCTTGCTGGTCACCATTAATAAGTCTTCCCACTTGACCGACGAGGATGGGATTCGAACCCACGCGTGCAGAGCACAATGGATTAGCAGTCCATCGCCTTAACCTCTCGGCCACCTCGTCAAGCAAAACTTCTCAATATGGTGCACGTGGCTGCACGATTTACTGTACACTTGGGGGAGTGATAAATTCGATAGTGTGACTTCAATCAGTACAACAAGCAGTAGTGAAAGCAGTGGGGAGAATTTCAGATGGAAATACTGGTTGTCTCTTCTCCATATCTTTATTAAAATCAAGCCACATGCAATCAGTGCTCCAGAGATGTTGATTCAAAAGTTGTTGGCCCATTGCTTTACATATCTGCAAGTGTTATTCTGCTGAGCATTGTTCTCTGGACTATCACTATGCAGAATTTGATCCTCAATCAAAAAATCTCTACACAAGCAAATATCCAATGCATAAAGATGAAGCAGCGATGCTCAAATGTCATGAAACATTTTCAACATAATCACCATGACAAAGTTTCATTTCAAAAAGCAGTGTTTCTCACAAAAAGAAATAATGGCTCTGACTAAAACCCACAGGCCCTCAAACTGGGGAATATTGACTGGAAAATGAAAATCTGTTCTTGCTGTGATTTTCCAGCAAGAAAGCATTTCTAAAGAAAGAAAGTAATCTACCTGACTGACTCCACAAGAGATTTTAGTGGGAATAAACCATGCTTTGACAGGCAAATTTGTCACCATCAGCTATGTGACATAAACGACGAGGATGGGATTCAAACCCACGCGTGCAGAGCACAATGGATTAGCAGTCCATCGCCTTAACCACTCCGCCACCTCGTCATGCAAAAACAGTACAAATGTTGCCTGCGGCTGCAGTCTTTATTTCAGACTTGGGAAAAAATGGAATTGCGTGACTTCAATCTGTTCGACAAGCAAAAATACACCCAGTAAAGAGAATTTCTGATTGAAATATTGGTTGTCTCTTCTCCATGACTTTATAAATATAATGCCACATCCAATCTGTGCACCCGAGACCTTGATTCAAGAGTTGCGAGTGCATTACTTACAAATGCAAGCTCTTTAGTCTGCTGAGCATTGTTCCCTGAACTATTACATTACAGAATTTGATTCATCAATGACAAAATGTGGACACAGGTGATTTTCCAATGCATAAAGATGTAGTAGAGATTCTCAAACATTATGAAACCTTTTCAACATCATCACCAGGACACCATTTAATTTCATAAAGCAGTGTCATTCAGACTAATAGACAACAGCTCTGACTAAAAGCCAAGGGGCTTCCTACTGGGGAATATTGACTGGAATATGAACAGATGTACTTGCTGTGGTTGTCGAGGAAGAAGAACCATTAGAGGGAAGGAAAGTCAGTTCCATGACGTATTCCACTATAGATTCCAGAAAGAACAAACCACCTGCTTGCTGGTCACCATTAATAAGTCTTCCCACTTGACCGACGAGGATGGGATTCGAATCCACGCGTGCAGAGCACAATGGATTAGCAGTCCATCGCCTTAACCTCTCGGCCACCTCGTCAAGCAAAACTTCTCAATATGGTGCACGTGGCTGCACGATTTACTGTACACTTGGGGGAGTGATAAATTCGATAGTGTGACTTCAATCAGTACAACAAGCAGTAGTGAAAGCAGTGGGGAGAATTTCAGATGGAAATATTGGTTGTCTCTTCTCCATATCTTTATTACAATCACGCCACATGCAATCAGTGCTCCAGAGATGTTGATTCAAAAGTTGTTGGCCCATTGCTTTACATATCTGCAAGTGTTATTCTGCTGAGCATTGTTCTCTGGACTATCACTATGCAGAATTTGATCCTCAATCAAAAAATCTCTACACAAGCAAATATCCAATGCATAAAGATGAAGCAGCGATGCTCAAATGTCATGAAACATTTTCAACATAATCACCATGACAAAGTTTCATTTCAAAAAGCAGTGTTTCTCACAAAAAGAAATAATGGCTCTGACTAAAACCCACAGGCCCTCAAACTGGGGAATATTGACTGGAAAATGAAAATCTGTTCTTGCTGTGATTTTCCAGCAAGAAAGCATTTCTAAAGAAAGAAAGTAATCTACCTGACTGACTCCACAAGAGATTTTAGTGGGAATAAACCATGCTTTTACAGGCAAATTTGTCACCATCAGCTATGTGACATAAATGACGAGGATGGGATTCAAACCCACGCGTGCAGAACACAATGGATTAGCAGTCCATCGCCTTAACCACTCCGCCACCTCATCATGCAAAAACAGTACAAATGTTGCCTGCGGCTGCAGTCTTTATTTCAGACTTGGGAAAAAATGGAATTGCGTGACTTCAATCTGTTCGACAAGCAAAAATACAACCAGTAAAGAGAATTTCTGATTGAAATATTGGTTGTCTCTTCTCCATGACTTTATAAATATAATGCCACATGCAATCTGTGCACCCGAGACCTTGACAGATGTACTTGCTGTGGTTGTCGAGGAAGAAGAACCATTAGAGGGAAGAAAAGTCGGTTCCATGACGTATTTCACTATAGATTCCAGAAAGAACAAACCACCTGCTTGCTGGTCACCATTAATAAGTCTTCCCACTTGACCGACGAGGATGGGATTCGAACCCACGCGTGCAGAGCACAATGGATTAGCAGTCCATCGCCTTAACCTCTCGGCCACCTCGTCAAGCAAAACTTCTCAATATGGTGCACGTGGCTGCACGATTTACTGTACACTTGGGGGAGTGATAAATTCGATAGTGTGACTTCAATCAGTACAACAAGCAGTAGTGAAAGCAGTGGGGAGAATTTCAGATGGAAATATTGGTTGTCTCTTCTCCATATCTTTATTAAAATCACGCCACATGCAATCAGTGCTCCAGAGATGTTGATTCAAAAGTTGTTGGCCCATTGCTTTACATATCTGCAAGTGTTATTCTGCTGAGCATTGTTCTCTGGACTATCACTATGCAGAATTTGATCCTCAATCAAAAAATCTCTACACAAGCAAATATCCAATGCATAAAGATGAAGCAGCGATGCTCAAATGTCATGAAACATTTTCAACATAATCACCATGACAAAGTTTCATTTCAAAAAGCAGTGTTTCTCACAAAAAGAAATAATGGCTCTGACTAAAACCCACAGGCCCTCAAACTGGGGAATATTGACTGGAAAATGAAAATATGTTCTTGCTGTGATTTTCCAGCAAGAAAGCATTTCTAAAGAAAGAAAGTAATCTACCTGACTGACTCCACAAGAGATTTTAGTGGGAATAAACCATGCTTTTACAGGGAAATTTGTCACCATCAGCTATGTGACATAAACGACGAGGATGGGATTCAAACCCACGCGTGCAGAGCACAATGGATTAGCAGTCCATCGCCTTAACCACTCCGCCACCTCATCATGCAAAAACAGTACAAATGTTGCCTGCGGCTGCAGTCTTTATTTCAGACTTGGGAAAAAATGGAATTGCGTGACTTCAATCTGTTCGACAAGCAAAAATACACCCAGTAAAGAGAATTTCTGATTGAAATATTGTTTGTCTCTTCTCCATGACTTTATAAATATAATGCCACATCCAATCTGTGCACCCGAGACCTTGATTCAAGAGTTGCGAGTGCATTACTTACAAATGCAAGCTCTTTAGTCCGCTGAGCATTGTTCCCTGAACTATTACATTACAGAATTTGATTCATCAATGACAAAATGTGGACACAGGTGATTTTCCAATGCATAAAGATGTAGTAGAGATTCTCAAACATTATGAAACCTTTTCAACATCATCACCAGGACACCATTTAATTTCATAAAGCAGTGTCATTCAGGCAAATAGACAACAGCTCTGACTAAAAGCCAGGGGGCTTCCTACTGGGGAATATTGACTGGAATATGAACAGATGTACTTGCTGTGGTTGTCGAGGAAGAAGAACCATTAGAGGGAAGGAAAGTCAGTTCCATGACGTATTCCACTATAGATTCCAGAAACAACAAACCACCTGCTTGCTGGTCACCATTAATAAGTCTTCCCACTTGACCGACGAGGATGGGATTCGAACCCACGCGTGCAGAGCACAATGGATTAGCAGTCCATCGCCTTAACCTCTCGGCCACCTCGTCAAGCAAAACTTCTCAATATGGTGCACGTGGCTGCACGATTTACTGTACACTTGGGGGAGTGATAAATTCGATAGTGTGACTTCAATCAGTACAACAAGCAGTAGTGAAAGCAGTGGGGAGAATTTCAGATGGAAATACTGGTTGTCTCTTCTCCATATCTTTATTAAAATCAAGCCACATGCAATCAGTGCTCCAGAGATGTTGATTCAAAAGTTGTTGGCCCATTGCTTTACATATCTGCAAGTGTTATTCTGCTGAGCATTGTTCTCTGGACTATCACTATGCAGAATTTGATCCTCAATCAAAAAATCTCTACACAAGCAAATATCCAATGCATAAAGATGAAGCAGCGATGCTCAAATGTCATGAAACATTTTCAACATAATCACCATGACAAAGTTTCATTTCAAAAAGCAGTGTTTCTCACAAAAAGAAATAATGGCTCTGACTAAAACCCACAGGCCCTCAAACTGGGGAATATTGACTGGAAAATGAAAATCTGTTCTTGCTGTGATTTTCCAGCAAGAAAGCATTTCTAAAGAAAGAAAGTAATCTACCTGACTGACTCCACAAGAGATTTTAGTGGGAATAAACCATGCTTTGACAGGCAAATTTGTTACCATCAGCTATGTGACATAAACGACGAGGATGGGATTCAAACCCACGCGTGCAGAGCACAATGGATTAGCAGTCCATCGCCTTAACCACTCCGCCACCTCATCATGCAAAAACAGTACAAATGTTGCCTGCGGCTGCAGTCTTTATTTCAGACTTGGGAAAAAATGGAATTGCGTGACTTCAATCTGTTCGACAAGCAAAAATACACCCAGTAAAGAGAATTTCTGATTGAAATATTGGTTGTCTCTTCTCCATGACTTTATAAATATTCGGATTCGAACCCATGCGTGCAGAGCACAATGGATTAGCAGTCCATCGCCTGGACTATCACTATGCAGAATTTGATCCTCAATCAAAAAATCCTCATTTGATCCTCAATCAAAAAAATGGACTATCACTATGCAGAATTTGATCCTCAATCAAAAAATCTCTACACAAGCAAATATCCAGTGCATAAAGATGTAGCAGCGATGCTCAAATGTCATGAAACATTTTCAACATAATCACCATGATAAAGTTTCATTTCAAAAAGCAGTGTTTCTCACAAAAAGAAATAATGGCTCTGACTAAAACCCACAGGCCCGCAAACTGGGGAATATTGACTGGAAAATGAAAATCTGTTCTTGCTGTGATTTTCCAGCAAGAAAGCATTTCTTAAGAAAGAAAGTAACTTACTCCACAAGAGATTTTAGTGGGAATAAACCATGCTTTTTCAGGCAAATTTGTCACCATCAGCTATGTGACATAAACGACGAGGATGGGATTCGAACCCACGCGTGCAGAGCACAATGGATTAGCAGTCCATCGCCTTAACCACTCGGCCACCTCGTCATGCAAAAACAGTACAAATGTTGCCTGCGGCTGCAATCTTTATTTCAGACTTGGGAAAAAATGGAATTGCGTGACTTCAATCTGTTCGACAAGCAAAAATACACCCAGTAAAGAGAATTTCTGATTGAAATATTGTTTGTCTCTTCTCCATGACTTTATAAATATAATGCCACATCCAATCTGTGCACCCGAGACCTTGATTCAAGAGTTGCGAGTGGATTACTTACAAATGCAAGCTCTTTAGTCCGCTGAGCATTGTTCCCTGAACTATTACATTACAGAATTTGATTCATCAATGACAAAATGTGGACACAGGTGATTTTCCAATGCATAAAGATGTAGTAGAGATTCTCAAACATTATGAAACCTTTTCAACATCATCACCAGGACACCATTTAATTTCATAAAGCAGTGTCATTCAGGCAAATAGACAACAGCTCTGACTAAAAGCCAGGGGGCTTCCTACTGGGGAATATTGACTGGAATATGAACAGATGTACTTGCTGTGGTTGTCGAGGAAGAAGAACCATTAGAGGGAAGGAAAGTCAGTTCCATGACGTATTCCACTATAGATTCCAGAAACAACAAACCACCTGCTTGCTGGTCACCATTAATAAGTCTTCCCACTTGACCGACGAGGATGGGATTCGAACCCACGCGTGCAGAGCACAATGGATTAGCAGTCCATCGCCTTAACCTCTCGGCCACCTCGTCAAGCAAAACTTCTCAATATGGTGCACGTGGCTGCACGATTTACTGTACACTTGGGGGAGTGATAAATTCGATAGTGTGACTTCAATCAGTACAACAAGCAGTAGTGAAAGCAGTGGGGAGAATTTCAGATGGAAATATTGGTTGTCTCTTCTCCATATCTTTATTAAAATCACGCCACATGCAATCAGTGCTCCAGAGATGTTGATTCAAAAGTTGTTGGCCCATTGCTTTACATATCTGCAAGTGTTATTCTGCTGAGCATTGTTCTCTGGACTATCACTATGCAGAATTTGATCCTCAATCAAAAAATCTCTACACAAGCAAATATCCAATGCATAAAGATGAAGCAGCGATGCTCAAATGTCATGAAACATTTTCAACATAATCACCATGACAAAGTTTCATTTCAAAAAGCAGTGTTTCTCACAAAAAGAAATAATGGCTCTGACTAAAACCCACAGGCCCTCAAACTGGGGAATATTGACTGGAAAATGAAAATCTGTTCTTGCTGTGATTTTCCAGCAAGAAAGCATTTCTAAAGAAAGAAAGTAATCTACCTGACTGACTCCACAAGAGATTTTAGTGGGAATAAACCATGCTTTTACAAGGAAATTTGTCACCATCAGCTATGTGACATAAACGACGAGGATGGGATTCAAACCCACACGTGCAGAGCACAATGGATTAGCAGTCCATCGCCTTAACCACTCCGCCACCTCATCATGCAAAAACAGTACAAATGTTGCCTGCGGCTGCAGTCTTTATTTCAGACTTGGGAAAAAATGGAATTGCGTGACTTCAATCTGTTCGACAAGCAAAAATACACCCAGTAAAGAGAATTTCTGATTGAAATATTGGTTGTCTCTTCTCCATGACTTTATAAATATAATGCCACATCCAATCTGTGCACCCGAGACCTTGATTCAAGAGTTGCGAGTGCATTACTTACAAATGCAAGCTCTTTAGTCCACTGAGCATTGTTCCCTGAACTATTACATTACAGAATTTGATTCATCAATGACAAAATGTGGACACAGGTGATTTTCCAATGCATAAAGATGTAGTAGAGATTCTCAAACATTATGAAACCTTTTCAACATCATCACCAGGACACCATTTAATTTCATAAAGCAGTGTCATTCAGACTAATAGACAACAGCTCTGACTAAAAGCCAAGGGGCTTCCTACTGGGGAATATTGACTGGAATATGAACAGATGTACTTGCTGTGGTTGTCGAGGAAGAAGAACCATTAGAGGGAAGGAAAGTCAGTTCCATGACGTATTCCACTATAGATTCCAGAAACAACAAACCACCTGCTTGCTGGTCACCATTAATAAGTCTTCCCACTTGACCGACGAGGATGGGATTCGAACCCACGCGTGCAGAGCACAATGGATTAGCAGTCCATCGCCTGGACTATCACTATGCAGAATTTGATCCTCAATCAAAAAATCCTCATTTGATCCTCAATCAAAAAAATGGACTATCACTATGCAGAATTTGATCCTCAATCAAAAAATCTCTACACAAGCAAATATCCAGTGCATAAAGATGTAGCAGCGATGCTCAAATGTCATGAAACATTTTCAACATAATCACCATGATAAAGTTTCATTTCAAAAAGTAGTGTTTCTCACAAAAAGAAATAATGGCTCTGACTAAAACCCACAGGCCCGCAAACTGGGGAATATTGACTGGAAAATGAAAATCTGTTCTTGCTGTGATTTTCCAGCAAGAAAGCATTTCTTAAGAAAGAAAGTAACTTACTCCACAAGAGATTTTAGTGGGAATAAACCATGCTTTTTCAGGCAAATTTGTCACCATCAGCTATGTGACATAAACGACGAGGATGGGATTCGAACCCACGCGTGCATAGCACAAAGGATTAGCAGTCCATCGCCTTAACCACTCGGCCACCTCGTCATGCAAAAACAGTACAAATGTTGCCTGCGGCTGCAATCTTTATTTCAGACTTGGGAAAAATGGAATTGCGTGACTTCAATCTGTTCGACAAGCAAAAATACACCCAGTAAAGAGAATTTCTGATTGAAATATTGTTTGTCTCTTCTCCATGACTTTATAAATATAATGCCACATCCAATCTGTGCACCCGAGACCTTGATTCAAGAGTTGCGAGTGCATTACTTACAAATGCAAGCTCTTTAGTCCGCTGAGCATTGTTCCCTGAACTATTACATTACAGAATTTGATTCATCAATGACAAAATGTGGACACAGGTGATTTTCCAATGCATAAAGATGTAGTAGAGATTCTCAAACATTATGAAACCTTTTCAACATCATCACCAGGACACCATTTAATTTCATAAAGCAGTGTCATTCAGGCAAATAGACAACAGCTCTGACTAAAAGCCAGGGGGCTTCCTACTGGGGAATATTGACTGGAATATGAACAGATGTACTTGCTGTGGTTGTCGAGGAAGAAGAACCATTAGAGGGAAGGAAAGTCAGTTCCATGACGTATTCCACTATAGATTCCAGAAACAACAAACCACCTGCTTGCTGGTCACCATTAATAAGTCTTCCCACTTGACCGACGAGGATGGGATTCGAACCCACGCGTGCAGAGCACAATGGATTAGCAGTCCATCGCCTTAACCTCTCGGCCACCTCGTCAAGCAAAACTTCTCAATATGGTGCACGTGGCTGCACGATTTACTGTACACTTGGGGGAGTGATAAATTCGATAGTGTGACTTCAATCAGTACAACAAGCAGTAGTGAAAGCAGTGGGGAGAATTTAGATGGAAATATTGGTTGTCTCTTCTCCATATCTTTATTAAAATCACGCCACATGCAATCAGTGCTCCAGAGATGTTGATTCAAAAGTTGTTGGCCCATTGCTTTACATATCTGCAAGTGTTATTCTGCTGAGCATTGTTCTCTGGACTATCACTATGCAGAATTTGATCCTCAATCAAAAAATCTCTACACAAGCAAATATCCAATGCATAAAGATGAAGCAGCGATGCTCAAATGTCATGAAACATTTTCAACATAATCACCATGACAAAGTTTCATTTCAAAAAGCAGTGTTTCTCACAAAAAGAAATAATGGCTCTGACTAAAACCCACAGGCCCTCAAACTGGGGAATATTGACTGGAAAATGAAAATCTGTTCTTGCTGTGATTTTCCAGCAAGAAAGCATTTCTAAAGAAAGAAAGTAATCTACCTGACTGACTCCACAAGAGATTTTAGTGGGAATAAACCATGCTTTTACAAGGAAATTTGTCACCATCAGCTATGTGACATAAACGACGAGGATGGGATTCAAACCCACGCGTGCAGAGCACAATGGATTAGCAGTCCATCGCCTTAACCACTCCGCCACCTCATCATGCAAAAACAGTACAAATGTTGCCTGCGGCTGCAGTCTTTATTTCAGACTTGGGAAAAAATGGAATTGCGTGACTTCAATCTGTTCGACAAGCAAAAATACACCCAGTAAAGAGAATTTCTGATTGAAATATTGGTTGTCTCTTCTCCATGACTTTATAAATATAATGCCACATCCAATCTGTGCACCCGAGACCTTGATTCAAGAGTTGCGAGTGCATTACTTACAAATGCAAGCTCTTTAGTCCGCTGAGCATTGTTCCCTGAACTATTACATTACAGAATTTGATTCATCAATGACAAAATGTGGACACAGGTGATTTTCCAATGCATAAAGATGTAGTAGAGATTCTCAAACATTATAAAAACCTTTTCAACATCATCACCAGGACACCATTTAATTTCATAAAGCAGTGTCATTCAGACTAATAGACAACAGCTCTGACTAAAAGCCAGGGGGCTTCCTACTGGGGAATATTGACTGGAATATGAACAGATGCACTTGCTGTGGTTGTCGAGGAAGAAGAACCATTAGAGGGAAGGAAAGTCAGTTCCATAACGTATTCCACTATAGATTCCAGAAACAACAAACCACCTGCTTGCTGGTCACCATTAATAAGTCTTCCCACTTGACCGACGAGGATGGGATTCGAACCCACGCGTGCAGAGCACAATGGATTAGCAGTCCATCGCCTTAACCACTCGGCCACCTCGTCATGCAAAAACAGTACAAATGTTGCCTGCGGCTGCAGTCTTTATTTCAGACTTGGGAAAAAATGGAATTGCGTGACTTCAATCTGTTCGACAAGCAAAAATACACCCAGTAAAGAGAATTTCTGATTGAAATATTGGTTGTCTCTTCTCCATGACTTTATAAATATTCGGATTCGAACCCATGCGTGCAGAGCACAATGGATTAGCAGTCCATCGCCTGGACTATCACTATGCAGAATTTGATCCTCAATCAAAAAATCCTCATTTGATCCTCAATCAAAAAAATGGACTATCACTATGCAGAATTTGATCCTCAATCAAAAAATCTCGACACAAGCAAATATCCAGTGCATAAAGATGTAGCAGCGATGCTCAAATGTCATGAAACATTTTCAACATAATCACCATGATAAAGTTTCATTTCAAAAAGCAGTGTTTCTCACAAAAAGAAATAATGGCTCTGACTAAAACCCAGAGGCCCGCAAACTGGAGAATATTGACTGGAAAATGAAAATCTGTTCTTGCTGTGATTTTCCAGCAAGAAAGCATTTCTTAAGAAAGAAAGTAACTTACTCCACAAGAGATTTTCGTGGGAATAAACCATGCTTTGACAGGCAAATTTGTCACCATCAGCTATGTGACATAAACGACGAGGATGGGATTCAAACCCACGCGTGCAGAGCACAATGGATTAGCAGTCCATCGCCTTAACCACTCGGCCACCTCGTCATGCAAAAACAGTACAAATGTTGCCTGCGGCTGCAGTCTTTATTTCAGACTTGGGAAAAAATGGAATTGCGTGACTTCAATCTGTTCGACAAGCAAAAATACACCCAGTAAAGAGAATTTCTGATTGAAATATTGGTTGTCTCTTCTCCATGACTTTATAAATATAATGCCACATCCAATCTGTGCACCCGAGACCTTGATTCAAGAGTTGCGAGTGCATTACTTACAAATGCAAGCTCTTTAGTCCGCTGAGCATTGTTCCCTGAACTATTACATTACAGAATTTGATTCATCAATGACAAAATGTGGACACAGGTGATTTTCCAATGCATAAAGATGTAGTAGAGATTCTCAAACATTATGAAACCTTTTCAACATCATCACCAGGACACCATTTAATTTCATAAAGCAGTGTCATTCAGACTAATAGACAACAGCTCTGACTAAAAGCCAAGGGGCTTCCTACTGGGGAATATTGACTGGAATATGAACAGATGTACTTGCTGTGGTTGTCGAGGAAGAAGAACCATTAGAGGGAAGGAAAGTCAGTTCCATGACGTATTCCACTATAGATTCCAGAAAGAACAAACCACCTGCTTGCTGGTCACCATTAATAAGTCTTCCCACTTGACCGACGAGGATGGGATTCGAACCCACGCGTGCAGAGCACAATGGATTAGCAGTCCATCGCCTTAACCTCTCGGCCACCTCGTCAAGCAAAACTTCTCAATATGGTGCACGTGGCTGCACGATTTACTGTACACTTGGGGGAGTGATAAATTCGATAGTGTGACTTCAATCAGTACAACAAGCAGTAGTGAAAGCAGTGGGGAGAATTTCAGATGGAAATATTGGTTGTCTCTTCTCCATATCTTTATTACAATCACGCCACATGCAATCAGTGCTCCAGAGATGTTGATTCAAAAGTTGTTGGCCCATTGCTTTACATATCTGCAAGTGTTATTCTGCTGAGCATTGTTCTCTGGACTATCACTATGCAGAATTTGATCCTCAATCAAAAAATCTCTACACAAACAAATATCCAATGCATAAAGATGAAGCAGCGATGCTCAAATGTCATGAAACATTTTCAACATAATCACCATGACAAAGTTTCATTTCAAAAAGCAGTGTTTCTCACAAAAAGAGATAATGGCTCTGACTAAAACCCACAGGCCCTCAAACTGGGGAATATTGACTGGAAAATGAAAATCTGTTCTTGCTGTGATTTTCCAGCAAGAAAGCATTTCTAAAGAAAGAAAGTAATCTACCTGACTGACTCCACAAGAGATTTTAGTGGGAATAAACCATGCTTTTTCAGGCAAATTTGTCACCATCAGCTATGTGACATAAATGACGAGGATGGGATTCAAACCCACGCGTGCAGAACACAATGGATTAGCAGTCCATCGCCTTAACCACTCCGCCACCTCATCATGCAAAAACAGTACAAATGTTGCCTGCGGCTGCAGTCTTTATTTCAGACTTGGGAAAAAATGGAATTGCGTGACTTCAATCTGTTCGACAAGCAAAAATACACCCAGTAAAGAGAATTTCTGATTGAAATATTGGTTGTCTCTTCTCCATGACTTTATAAATATAATGCCACATGCAATCTGTGCACCCGAGACCTTGACAGATGTACTTGCTGTGGTTGTCGAGGAAGAAGAACCATTAGAGGGAAGAAAAGTCGGTTCCATGACGTATTCCACTATAGATTCCAGAAAGAACAAACCACCTGCTTGCTGGTCACCATTAATAAGTCTTCCCACTTGACCGACGAGGATGGGATTCGAACCCACGCGTGCAGAGCACAATGGATTAGCAGTCCATCGCCTTAACCTCTCGGCCACCTCGTCAAGCAAAACTTCTCAATATGGTGCACGTGGCTGCACGATTTACTGTACACTTGGGGGAGTGATAAATTCGATAGTGTGACTTCAATCAGTACAACAAGCAGTAGTGAAAGCAGTGGGGAGAATTTCAGATGGAAATATTGGTTGTCTCTTCTCCATATCTTTATTAAAATCACGCCACATGCAATCAGTACTCCAGAGATGTTGATTCAAAAGTTGTTGGCCCATTGCTTTACATATCTGCAAGTGTTATTCTGCTGAGCATTGTTCTCTGGACTATCACTATGCAGAATTTGATCCTCAATCAAAAAATCTCTACACAAACAAATATCCAATGCATAAAGATGAAGCAGCGATGCTCAAATGTCATGAAACATTTTCAACATAATCACCATGACAAAGTTTCATTTCAAAAAGCAGTGTTTCTCACAAAAAGAAATAATGGCTCTGACTAAAACCCACAGGCCCTCAAACTGGGGAATATTGACTGGAAAATGAAAATCTCTTCTTGCTGTGATTTTCCAGCAAGAAAGCATTTCTAAAGAAAGAAAGTAATCTACCTGACTGACTCCACAAGAGATTTTAGTGGGAATAAACCATGCTTTTACAGGCAAATTTGTCACCATCAGCTATGTGACATAAATGACGAGGATGGGATTCAAACCCACGCGTGCAGAACACAATGGATTAGCAGTCCATCGCCTTAACCACTCCGCCACCTCATCATGCAAAAACAGTACAAATGTTGCCTGCGGCTGCAGTCTTTATTTCAGACTTGGGAAAAAATGGAATTGCGTGACTTCAATCTGTTCGACAAGCAAAAATACACCCAGTAAAGAGAATTTCTGATTGAAATATTGGTTGTCTCTTCTCCATGACTTTATAAATATAATGCCACATGCAATCTGTGCACCCGAGACCTTGACAGATGTACTTGCTGTGGTTGTCGAGGAAGAAGAACCATTCGAGGGAAGAAAAGTCGGTTCCATGACGTATTCCACTATAGATTCCAGAAAGAACAAACCACCTGCTTGCTGGTCACCATTAATAAGTCTTCCCACTTGACCGACGAGGATGGGATTCGAACCCACGCGTGCAGAGCACAATGGATTAGCAGTCCATCGCCTTAACCTCTCGGCCACCTCGTCAAGCAAAACTTCTCAATATGGTGCACGTGGCTGCACGATTTACTGTACACTTGGGGGAGTGATAAATTCGATAGTGTGACTTCAATCAGTACAACAAGCAGTAGTGAAAGCAGTGGGGAGAATTTCAGATGGAAATATTGGTTGTCTCTTCTCCATATCTTTATTAAAATCACGCCACATGCAATCAGTGCTCCAGAGATGTTGATTCAAAAGTTGTTGGCCCATTGCTTTACATATCTGCAAGTGTTATTCTGCTGAGCATTGTTCTCTGGACTATCACTATGCAGAATTTGATCCTCAATCAAAAAATCTCTACACAAGCAAATATCCAATGCATAAAGATGAAGCAGCGATGCTCAAATGTCATGAAACATTTTCAACATAATCACCATGACAAAGTTTCATTTCAAAAAGCAGTGTTTCTCACAAAAAGAAATAATGGCTCTGACTAAAACCCACAGGCCCTCAAACTGGGGAATATTGACTGGAAAATGAAAATCTGTTCTTGCTGTGATTTTCCAGCAAGAAAGCATTTCTAAAGAAAGAAAGTAATCTACCTGACTGACTCCACAAGAGATTTTAGTGGGAATAAACCATGCTTTTACAGGGAAATTTGTCACCATCAGCTATGTGACATAAACGACGAGGATGGGATTCAAACCCACGCGTGCAGAGCACAATGGATTAGCAGTCCATCGCCTTAACCACTCCGCCACCTCATCATGCAAAAACAGTACAAATGTTGCCTGCGGCTGCAGTCTTTATTTCAGACTTGGGAAAAAATGGAATTGCGTGACTTCAATCTGTTCGACAAGCAAAAATACACCCAGTAAAGAGAATTTCTGATTGAAATATTGTTTGTCTCTTCTCCATGACTTTATAAATATAATGCCACATCCAATCTGTGCACCCGAGACCTTGATTCAAGAGTTGCGAGTGCATTACTTACAAATGCAAGCTCTTTAGTCCGCTGAGCATTGTTCCCTGAACTATTACATTACAGAATTTGATTCATCAATGACAAAATGTGGACACAGGTGATTTTCCAATGCATAAAGATGTAGTAGAGATTCTCAAACATTATGAAACCTTTTCAACATCATCACCAGGACACCATTTAATTTCATAAAGCAGTGTAATTCAGGCAAATAGACAACAGCTCTGACTAAAAGCCAGGGGGCTTCCTACTGGGGAATATTGACTGGAATATGAACAGATGTACTTGCTGTGGTTGTCGAGGAAGAAGAACCATTAGAGGGAAGGAAAGTCAGTTCCATGACGTATTCCACTATAGATTCCAGAAACAACAAACCACCTGCTTGCTGGTCACCATTAATAAGTCTTCCCACTTGACCGACGAGGATGGGATTCGAACCCACGCGTGCAGAGCACAATGGATTAGCAGTCCATCACCTTAACCTCTCGGCCACCTCGTCAAGCAAAACTTCTCAATATGGTGCACGTGGCTGCACGATTTACTGTACACTTGGGGGAGTGATAAATTCGATAGTGTGACTTCAATCAGTACAACAAGCAGTAGTGAAAGCAGTGGGGAGAATTTCAGATGGAAATACTGGTTGTCTCTTCTCCATATCTTTATTAAAATCAAGCCACATGCAATCAGTGCTCCAGAGATGTTGATTCAAAAGTTGTTGGCCCATTGCTTTACATATCTGCAAGTGTTATTCTGCTGAGCATTGTTCTCTGGACTATCACTATGCAGAATTTGATCCTCAATCAAAAAATCTCTACACAAGCAAATATCCAATGCATAAAGATGAAGCAGCGATGCTCAAATGTCATGAAACATTTTCAACATAATCACCATGACAAAGTTTCATTTCAAAAAGCAGTGTTTCTCACAAAAAGAAATAATGGCTCTGACTAAAACCCACAGGCCCTCAAACTGGGGAATATTGACTGGAAAATGAAAATCTGTTCTTGCTGTGATTTTCCAGCAAGAAAGCATTTCTAAAGAAAGAAAGTAATCTACCTGACTGACTCCACAAGAGATTTTAGTGGGAATAAACCATGCTTTGACAGGCAAATTTGTCACCATCAGCTATGTGACATAAACGACGAGGATGGGATTCAAACCCACGCGTGCAGAGCACAATGGATTAGCAGTCCATCGCCTTAACCACTCCGCCACCTCATCATGCAAAAACAGTACAAATGTTGCCTGCGGCTGCAGTCTTTATTTCAGACTTGGGAAAAAATGGAATTGCGTGACTTCAATCTGTTCGACAAGCAAAAATACACCCAGTAAAGAGAATTTCTGATTGAAATATTGGTTGTCTCTTCTCCATGACTTTATAAATATAATGCCACATCCAATCTGTGCACCCGAGACCTTGATTCAAGAGTTGCGAGTGCATTACTTACAAATGCAAGCTCTTTAGTCCGCTGAGCATTGTTCCCTGAACTATTACATTACAGAATTTGATTCATCAATGACAAAATGTGGACACAGGTGATTTTCCAATGCATAAAGATGTAGTAGAGATTCTCAAACATTATGAAACCTTTTCAACATCATCACCAGGACACCATTTAATTTCATAAAGCAGTGTCATTCAGACTAATAGACAACAGCTCTGACTAAAAGCCAAGGGGCTTCCTACTGGGGAATATTGACTGGAATATGAACAGATGTACTTGCTGTGGTTGTCGAGGAAGAAGAACCATTAGAGGGAAGGAAAGTCAGTTCCATGACGTATTCCACTATAGATTCCAGAAACAACAAACCACCTGCTTGCTGGTCACCATTAATAAGTCTTCCCACTTGACCGACGAGGATGGGATTCGAACCCACGCGTGCAGAGCACAATGGATTAGCAGTCCATCGCCTTAACCACTCGGCCACCTCGTCATGCAAAAACAGTACAAATGTTGCCTGCGGCTGCAATCTTTATTTCAGACTTGGGAAAAAATGGAATTGCGTGACTTCAATCTGTTCGACAAGCAAAAATACACCCAATAAAGAGAATTTCTGATTGAAATATTGTTTGTCTCTTCTCCATGACTTTATAAATATAATGCCACATCCAATCTGTGCACCCGAGACCTTGATTCAAGAGTTGCGAGTGCATTACTTACAAATGCAAGCTCTTTAGTCCGCTGAGCATTGTTCCCTGAACTATTACATTACAGAATTTGATTCATCAATGACAAAATGTGGACACAGGTGATTTTCCAATGCATAAAGATGTAGTAGAGATTCTCAAACATTATGAAACCTTTTCAACATCATCACCAGGACACCATTTAATTTCATAAAGCAGTGTCATTCAGGCAAATAGACAACAGCTCTGACTAAAAGCCAGGGGGCTTCCTACTGGGGAATATTGACTGGAATATGAACAGATGTACTTGCTGTGGTTGTCGAGGAAGAAGAACCATTAGAGGGAAGGAAAGTCAGTTCCATGACGTATTCCACTATAGATTCCAGAAACAACAAACCACCTGCTTGCTGGTCACCATTAATAAGTCTTCCCACTTGACCGACGAGGATGGGATTCGAACCCACGCGTGCAGAGCACAATGGATTAGCAGTCCATCGCCTTAACCTCTCGGCCACCTCGTCAAGCAAAACTTCTCAATATGGTGCACGTGGCTGCACGATTTACTGTACACTTGGGGGAGTGATAAATTCGATAGTGTGACTTCAATCAGTACAACAAGCAGTAGTGAAAGCAGTGGGGAGAATTTCAGATGGAAATATTGGTTGTCTCTTCTCCATATCTTTATTAAAATCACGCCACATGCAATCAGTGCTCCAGAGATGTTGATTCAAAAGTTGTTGGCCCATTGCTTTACATATCTGCAAGTGTTATTCTGCTGAGCATTGTTCTCTGGACTATCACTATGCAGAATTTGATCCTCAATCAAAAAATCTCTACACAAGCAAATATCCAATGCATAAAGATGAAGCAGCGATGCTCAAATGTCATGAAACATTTTCAACATAATCACCATGACAAAGTTTCATTTCAAAAAGCAGTGTTTCTCACAAAAAGAAATAATGGCTCTGACTAAAACCCACAGGCCCTCAAACTGGGGAATATTGACTGGAAAATGAAAATCTGTTCTTGCTGTGATTTTCCAGCAAGAAAGCATTTCTAAAGAAAGAAAGTAATCTACCTGACTGACTCCACAAGAGATTTTAGTGGGAATAAACCATGCTTTTACAAGGAAATTTGTCACCATCAGCTATGTGACATAAACGACGAGGATGGGATTCAAAGCCACACGTGCAGAGCACAATGGATTAGCAGTCCATCGCCTTAACCACTCCGCCACCTCATCATGCAAAAACAGTACAAATGTTGCCTGCGGCTGCAGTCTTTATTTCAGACTTGGGAAAAAATGGAATTGCGTGACTTCAATCTGTTCGACAAGCAAAAATACACCCAGTAAAGAGAATTTCTGATTGAAATATTGGTTGTCTCTTCTCCATGACTTTATAAATATAATGCCACATCCAATCTGTGCACCCGAGACCTTGATTCAAGAGTTGCGAGTGCATTACTTACAAATGCAAGCTCTTTAGTCCGCTGAGCATTGTTCCCTGAACTATTACATTACAGAATTTGATTCATCAATGACAAAATGTGGACACAGGTGATTTTCCAATGCATAAAGATGTAGTAGAGATTCTCAAACATTATGAAACCTTTTCAACATCATCACCAGGACACCATTTAATTTCATAAAGCAGTGTCATTCAGACTAATAGACAACAGCTCTGACTAAAAGCCAGGGGGCTTCCTACTGGGGAATATTGACTGGAATATGAACAGATGTACTTGCTGTGGTTGTCGAGGAAGAAGAACCATTAGAGGGAAGGAAAGTCAGTTCCATGACGTATTCCACTATAGATTTAAGAAAGAACAAACCACCTGCTTGCTGGTCACCATTAATAAGTCTTCCCACTTGACCGACGAGGATGGGATTCGAACCCACGCGCGCACAGCACAATGGATTAGCAGTCCATCGCCTTAACCTCTCGGCCACCTCGTCAAGCAAAACTTCTCAATATGGTGCACGTGGCTGCACGATTTACTGTACACTTGGGGGAGTGAGAAATTCGATAGTGTGACTTCAATCACTACAACAAGCAGTAGTGAAAGCAGTGGGGAGAATTTTAGATGGAAATATTGGTTGTCTCTTCTCCATATCTTTATTAAAATCACGCCGCATGCAATCAGTGCTCCAGAGATGTTGATTCAAAAGTTGTTGGCCCATTGCTTTACATATCTGCAAGTGTTATTCTGCTGAGCATTGTTCTCTGGACTATCACTATGCAGAATTTGATCCTCAATCAAAAAATCTCTACACAAGCAAATATCCAATGCATAAAGATGAAGCAGCGATGCTCAAATGTCATGAAACATTTTCAACATAATCACCATGACAAAGTTTCATTTCAAAAAGCAGTGTTTCTCACAAAAAGAAATAATGGCTCTGACTAAAACCCACAGGCCCGCAAACTGGGGAATATTGACTGGAAAATGAAAATCTGTTCTTGCTGTGATTTTCCAGCAAGAAAGCATTTCTTAAGAAAGAAAGTAACTGACTCCACAAGAGATTTTAGTGGGAATAAACCATGCTTTTTCAGGCAAATTTGTCACCATCAGCTATGTGACATAAACGATGAGGATGGGATTCGAACCCACGCGTGCAGAGCACAATGGATTAGCAGTCCATCGCCTTAACCACTCGGCCACCTCGTCATGCAAAAACAGAAGAAATGTTGCCTGCGGCTGCAGTCTTTATTTCAGACTTGGGAAAAAATGGTATTGCGTGACTTCAATCTGTTCGACAAGCAAAAATACACCCAGTAAAGAGAATTTCTGATTGAAATATTGGTTGTCTCTTCTCCATGACTTTATAAATATAATGCCACATCCAATCTGTGCACCCGAGACCTTGATTCAAGAGTTGCGAGTGCATTACTTACAAATGCAAGCTCTTTAGTCCGCTGAGCATTGTTCCCTGAACTATTACATTACAGAATTTGATTCTTCAATGACAAAATGTGGACACAGGTGATTTTCCAATGCATAAAGATGTAGGAGAGATTCTCAAACATTATGAAACCTTTTCAACATCATCACCAGGACACCATTTAATTTCATAAAGCAGTGTCATTCAGGCAAATAGACAACAGCTCTGACTAAAAGCCAGGGGGCTTCCTACTGGGGAATATTGACTGGAATATGAACAGATGTACTTGCTGTGGTTGTCGAGGAAGAAGAACCATTAGAGGGAAGGAAAGTCAGTTCCATGACGTATTCCACTATAGATTTCAGAAAGAACAAACCACCTGCTTGCTGGTCACCATTAATAAGTCTTCCCACTTGACTGACAAGGATGGGATTCGAACCCATGCGTGCAGAGCACAATGGATTAGCAGTCCATCGCCTGGACTATCACTATGCAGAATTTGATCCTCAATCAAAAAATCCTCATTTGATCCTCAATCAAAAAAATGGACTATCACTATGCAGAATTTGATCCTCAATCAAAAAATCTCTACACAAGCAAATATCCAGTGCATAAAGATGTAGCAGCGATGCTCAAATGTCATGAAACATTTTCAACATAATCACCATGATAAAGTTTCATTTCAAAAAGCAGTGTTTCTCACAAAAAGAAATAATGGCTCTGACTAAAACCCACAGGCCCGCAAACTGGGGAATATTGACTGGAAAATGAAAATCTGTTCTTGCTGTGATTTTCCAGCAAGAAAGCATTTCTTAAGAAAGAAAGTAACTTACTCCACAAGAGATTTTAGTGGGAATAAACCATGCTTTTTCAGGCAAATTTGTCACCATCAGCTATGTGACATAAACGACGAGGATGGGATTCGAACCCACGCGTGCAGAGCACAATGGATTAGCAGTCCATCGCCTTAACCACTCGGCCACCTCGTCATGCAAAAACAGTACAAATGTTGCCTGCGGCTGCAGTCTTTATTTCAGACTTGGGAAAAAATGGAATTGCGTGACTTCAATCTGTTCGACAAGCAAAAATACACCCAGTAAAGAGAATTTCTGATTGAAATATTGTTTGTCTCTTCTCCATGACTTTATAAATATAATGCCACATCCAATCTGTGCACCCGAGACCTTGATTCAAGAGTTGCGAGTGCATTACTTACAAATGCAAGCTCTTTAGTCCGCTGAGCATTGTTCCCTGAACTATTACATTACAGAATTTGATTCATCAATGACAAAATGTGGACACAGGTGATTTTCCAATGCATAAAGATGTAGTAGAGATTCTCAAACATTATGAAACCTTTTCAACATCATCACCAGGACACCATTTAATTTCATAAAGCAGTGTCATTCAGGCAAATAGACAACAGCTCTGACTAAAAGCCAGGGGGCTTCCTACTGGGGAATATTGACTGGAATATGAACAGATGTACTTGCTGTGGTTGTCGAGGAAGAAGAACCATTAGAGGGAAGGAAAGTCAGTTCCATGACGTATTCCACTATAGATTCCAGAAACAACAAACCACCTGCTTGCTGGTCACCATTAATAAGTCTTCCCACTTGACCGACGAGGATGGGATTCGAACCCACGCGTGCAGAGCACAATGGATTAGCAGTCCATCGCCTTAACCTCTCGGCCACCTCGTCAAGCAAAACTTCTCAATATGGTGCACGTGGCTGCACGATTTACTGTACACTTGGGGGAGTGATAAATTCGATAGTGTGACTTCAATCAGTACAACAAGCAGTAGTGAAAGCAGTGGGGAGAATTTCAGATGGAAATATTGGTTGTCTCTTCTCCATATCTTTATTAAAATCACGCCACATGCAATCAGTGCTCCAGAGATGTTGATTCAAAAGTTGTTGGCCCATTGCTTTACATATCTGCAAGTGTTATTCTGCTGAGCATTGTTCTCTGGACTATCACTATGCAGAATTTGATCCTCAATCAAAAAATCTCTACACAAGCAAATATCCAATGCATAAAGATGAAGCAGCGATGCTCAAATGTCATGAAACATTTTCAACATAATCACCATGACAAAGTTTCATTTCAAAAAGCAGTGTTTCTCACAAAAAGAAATAATGGCTCTGACTAAAACCCACAGGCCCTCAAACTGGGGAATATTGACTGGAAAATGAAAATCTGTTCTTGCTGTGATTTTCCAGCAAGAAAGCATTTCTAAAGAAAGAAAGTAATCTACCTGACTGACTCCACAAGAGATTTTAGTGGGAATAAACCATGCTTTTACAAGGAAATTTGTCACCATCAGCTATGTGACATAAACGACGAGGATGGGATTCAAACCCACACGTGCAGAGCACAATGGATTAGCAGTCCATCGCCTTAACCACTCCGCCACCTCATCATGCAAAAACAGTACAAATGTTGCCTGCGGCTGCAGTCTTTATTTCAGACTTGGGAAAAAATGGAATTGCGTGACTTCAATCTGTTCGACAAGCAAAAATACACCCAGTAAAGAGAATTTCTGATTGAAATATTGGTTGTCTCTTCTCCATGACTTTATAAATATAATGCCACATCCAATCTGTGCACCCGAGACCTTGATTCAAGAGTTGCGAGTGCATTACTTACAAATGCAAGCTCTTTAGTCCGCTGAGCATTGTTCCCTGAACTATTACATTACAGAATTTGATTCATCAATGACAAAATGTGGACACAGGTGATTTTCCAATGCATAAAGATGTAGTAGAGATTCTCAAACATTATGAAACCTTTTCAACATCATCACCAGGACACCATTTAATTTCATAAAGCAGTGTCATTCAGACTAATAGACAACAGCTCTGACTAAAAGCCAGGGGGCTTCCTACTGGGGAATATTGACTGGAATATGAACAGATGTACTTGCTGTGGTTGTCGAGGAAGAAGAACCATTAGAGGGAAGGAAAGTCAGTTCCATGACGTATTCCACTATAGATTTAAGAAAGAACAAACCACCTGCTTGCTGGTCACCATTAATAAGTCTTCCCACTTGACCGACGAGGATGGGATTCGAACCCACGCGCGCACAGCACAATGGATTAGCAGTCCATCGCCTTAACCTCTCGGCCACCTCGTCAAGCAAAACTTCTCAATATGGTGCACGTGGCTGCACGATTTACTGTACACTTGGGGGAGTGAGAAATTCGATAGTGTGACTTCAATCACTACAACAAGCAGTAGTGAAAGCAGTGGGGAGAATTTTAGATGGAAATATTGGTTGTCTCTTCTCCATATCTTTATTAAAATCACGCCGCATGCAATCAGTGCTCCAGAGATGTTGATTCAAAAGTTGTTGGCCCATTGCTTTACATATCTGCAAGTGTTATTCTGCTGAGCATTGTTCTCTGGACTATCACTATGCAGAATTTGATCCTCAATCAAAAAATCTCTACACAAGCAAATATCCAATGCATAAAGATGAAGCAGCGATGCTCAAATGTCATGAAACATTTTCAACATAATCACCATGACAAAGTTTCATTTCAAAAAGCAGTGTTTCTCACAAAAAGAAATAATGGCTCTGACTAAAACCCACAGGCCCGCAAACTGGGGAATATTGACTGGAAAATGAAAATCTGTTCTTGCTGTGATTTTCCAGCAAGAAAGCATTTCTTAAGAAAGAAAGTAACTGACTCCACAAGAGATTTTAGTGGGAATAAACCATGCTTTTTCAGGCAAATTTGTCACCATCAGCTATGTGACATAAACGATGAGGATGGGATTCGAACCCACGCGTGCAGAGCACAATGGATTAGCAGTCCATCGCCTTAACCACTCGGCCACCTCGTCATGCAAAAACAGAAGAAATGTTGCCTGCGGCTGCAGTCTTTATTTCAGACTTGGGAAAAAATGGTATTGCGTGACTTCAATCTGTTCGACAAGCAAAAATACACCCAGTAAAGAGAATTTCTGATTGAAATATTGGTTGTCTCTTCTCCATGACTTTATAAATATAATGCCACATCCAATCTGTGCACCCGAGACCTTGATTCAAGAGTTGCGAGTGCATTACTTACAAATGCAAGCTCTTTAGTCCGCTGAGCATTGTTCCCTGAACTATTACATTACAGAATTTGATTCTTCAATGACAAAATGTGGACACAGGTGATTTTCCAATGCATAAAGATGTAGGAGAGATTCTCAAACATTATGAAACCTTTTCAACATCATCACCAGGACACCATTTAATTTCATAAAGCAGTGTCATTCAGGCAAATAGACAACAGCTCTGACTAAAAGCCAGGGGGCTTCCTACTGGGGAATATTGACTGGAATATGAACAGATGTACTTGCTGTGGTTGTCGAGGAAGAAGAACCATTAGAGGGAAGGAAAGTCAGTTCCATGACGTATTCCACTATAGATTTCAGAAAGAACAAACCACCTGCTTGCTGGTCACCATTAATAAGTCTTCCCACTTGACTGACAAGGATGGGATTCGAACCCATGCGTGCAGAGCACAATGGATTAGCAGTCCATCGCCTGGACTATCACTATGCAGAATTTGATCCTCAATCAAAAAATCCTCATTTGATCCTCAATCAAAAAAATGGACTATCACTATGCAGAATTTGATCCTCAATCAAAAAATCTCTACACAAGCAAATATCCAGTGCATAAAGATGTAGCAGCGATGCTCAAATGTCATGAAACATTTTCAACATAATCACCATGATAAAGTTTCATTTCAAAAAGCAGTGTTTCTCACAAAAAGAAATAATGGCTCTGACTAAAACCCACAGGCCCGCAAACTGGGGAATATTGACTGGAAAATGAAAATCTGTTCTTGCTGTGATTTTCCAGCAAGAAAGCATTTCTTAAGAAAGAAAGTAACTTACTCCACAAGAGATTTTAGTGGGAATAAACCATGCTTTTTCAGGCAAATTTGTCACCATCAGCTATGTGACATAAACGACGAGGATGGGATTCGAACCCACGCGTGCAGAGCACAATGGATTAGCAGTCCATCGCCTTAACCACTCGGCCACCTCGTCATGCAAAAACAGTACAAATGTTGCCTGCGGCTGCAGTCTTTATTTCAGACTTGGGAAAAAATGGAATTGCGTGACTTCAATCTGTTCGACAAGCAAAAATACACCCAGTAAAGAGAATTTCTGATTGAAATATTGTTTGTCTCTTCTCCATGACTTTATAAATATAATGCCACATCCAATCTGTGCACCCGAGACCTTGATTCAAGAGTTGCGAGTGCATTACTTACAAATGCAAGCTCTTTAGTCCGCTGAGCATTGTTCCCTGAACTATTACATTACAGAATTTGATTCATCAATGACAAAATGTGGACACAGGTGATTTTCCAATGCATAAAGATGTAGTAGAGATTCTCAAACATTATGAAACCTTTTCAACATCATCACCAGGACACCATTTAATTTCATAAAGCAGTGTCATTCAGGCAAATAGACAACAGCTCTGACTAAAAGCCAGGGGGCTTCCTACTGGGGAATATTGACTGGAATATGAACAGATGTACTTGCTGTGGTTGTCGAGGAAGAAGAACCATTAGAGGGAAGGAAAGTCAGTTCCATGACGTATTCCACTATAGATTCCAGAAACAACAAACCACCTGCTTGCTGGTCACCATTAATAAGTCTTCCCACTTGACCGACGAGGATGGGATTCGAACCCACGCGTGCAGAGCACAATGGATTAGCAGTCCATCGCCTTAACCTCTCGGCCACCTCGTCAAGCAAAACTTCTCAATATGGTGCACGTGGCTGCACGATTTACTGTACACTTGGGGGAGTGATAAATTCGATAGTGTGACTTCAATCAGTACAACAAGCAGTAGTGAAAGCAGTGGGGAGAATTTCAGATGGAAATATTGGTTGTCTCTTCTCCATATCTTTATTAAAATCACGCCACATGCAATCAGTGCTCCAGAGATGTTGATTCAAAAGTTGTTGGCCCATTGCTTTACATATCTGCAAGTGTTATTCTGCTGAGCATTGTTCTCTGGACTATCACTATGCAGAATTTGATCCTCAATCAAAAAATCTCTACACAAGCAAATATCCAATGCATAAAGATGAAGCAGCGATGCTCAAATGTCATGAAACATTTTCAACATAATCACCATGACAAAGTTTCATTTCAAAAAGCAGTGTTTCTCACAAAAAGAAATAATGGCTCTGACTAAAACCCACAGGCCCTCAAACTGGGGAATATTGACTGGAAAATGAAAATCTGTTCTTGCTGTGATTTTCCAGCAAGAAAGCATTTCTAAAGAAAGAAAGTAATCTACCTGACTGACTCCACAAGAGATTTTAGTGGGAATAAACCATGCTTTTACAAGGAAATTTGTCACCATCAGCTATGTGACATAAACGACGAGGATGGGATTCAAACCCACACGTGCAGAGCACAATGGATTAGCAGTCCATCGCCTTAACCACTCCGCCACCTCATCATGCAAAAACAGTACAAATGTTGCCTGCGGCTGCAGTCTTTATTTCAGACTTGGGAAAAAATGGAATTGCGTGACTTCAATCTGTTCGACAAGCAAAAATACACCCAGTAAAGAGAATTTCTGATTGAAATATTGGTTGTCTCTTCTCCATGACTTTATAAATATAATGCCACATCCAATCTGTGCACCCGAGACCTTGATTCAAGAGTTGCGAGTGCATTACTTACAAATGCAAGCTCTTTAGTCCGCTGAGCATTGTTCCCTGAACTATTACATTACAGAATTTGATTCATCAATGACAAAATGTGGACACAGGTGATTTTCCAATGCATAAAGATGTAGTAGAGATTCTCAAACATTATGAAACCTTTTCAACATCATCACCAGGACACCATTTAATTTCATAAAGCAGTGTCATTCAGACTAATAGACAACAGCTCTGACTAAAAGCCAGGGGGCTTCCTACTGGGGAATATTGACTGGAATATGAACAGATGTACTTGCTGTGGTTGTCGAGGAAGAAGAACCATTAGAGGGAAGGAAAGTCAGTTCCATGACGTATTCCACTATAGATTCCAGAAAGAACAAACCACCTGCTTGCTGGTCACCATTAATAAGTCTTCCCACTTGACCGACGAGGATGGGATTCGAACCCACGCGCGCACAGCACAATGGATTAGCAGTCCATCGCCTTAACCTCTCGGCCACCTCGTCAAGCAAAACTTCCCAATATGGTGCACGTGGCTGCACGATTTACTGTACACTTGGGGGAGTGAGAAATTCGATAGTGTGACTTCAATCACTACAACAAGCAGTAGTGAAAGCAGTGGGGAGAATTTTAGATGGAAATATTGGTTGTCTCTTCTCCATATCTTTATTAAAATCACGCCGCATGCAATCAGTGCTCCAGAGATGTTGATTCAAAAGTTGTTGGCCCATTGCTTTACATATCTGCAAGTGTTATTCTGCTGAGCATTGTTCTCTGGACTATCACTATGCAGAATTTGATCCTCAATCAAAAAATCTCTACACAAGCAAATATCCAATGCATAAAGATGAAGCAGCGATGCTCAAATGTCATGAAACATTTTCAACATAATCACCATGACAAAGTTTCATTTCAAAAAGCAGTGTTTCTCACAAAAAGAAATAATGGCTCTGACTAAAACCCACAGGCCCGCAAACTGGGGAATATTGACTGGAAAATGAAAATCTGTTCTTGCTGTGATTTTCCAGCAAGAAAGCATTTCTTAAGAAAGAAAGCAACTGACTCCACAAGAGATTTTAGTGGGAATAAACCATGCTTTTTCAGGCAAATTTGTCACCATCAGCTATGTGACATAAACGACGAGGATGGGATTCGAACCCACGCGTGCAGAGCACAATGGATTAGCAGTCCATCGCCTTAACCACTCGGCCACCTCGTCATGCAAAAACAGAAGAAATGTTGCCTGCGGCTGCAGTCTTTATTTCAGACTTGGGAAAAAATGGTATTGCGTGACTTCAATCTGTTCGACAAGCAAAAATACACCCAGTAAAGAGAATTTCTGATTGAAATATTGGTTGTCTCTTCTCCATGACTTTATAAATATAATGCCACATCCAATCTGTGCACCCGAGACCTTGATTCAAGAGTTGCGAGTGCATTACTTACAAATGCAAGCTCTTTAGTCCGCTGAGCATTGTTCCCTGAACTATTACATTACAGAATTTGATTCTTCAATGACAAAATGTGGACACAGGTGATTTTCCAATGCATAAAGATGTAGGAGAGATTCTCAAACATTATGAAACCTTTTCAACATCATCACCAGGACACCATTTAATTTCATAAAGCAGTGTCATTCAGGCAAATAGACAACAGCTCTGACTAAAAGCCAGGGGGCTTCCTACTGGGGAATATTGACTGGAATATGAACAGATGTACTTGCTGTGGTTGTCGAGGAAGAAGAACCATTAGAGGGAAGGAAAGTCAGTTCCATGACGTATTCCACTATAGATTTCAGAAAGAACAAACCACCTGCTTGCTGGTCACCATTAATAAGTCTTCCCACTTGGCTGACAAGGATGGGATTCGAACCCATGCGTGCAGAGCACAATGGATTAGCAGTCCATTGCCTGGACTATCATTATGCAGAATTTGATCCTCAATCAAAAAATCCTCATTTGATCCTCAATTAAAAAAATGGACTATCACTATGCAGAATTTGATCCTCAATCAAAAAATCTCTACACAAGCAAATATCCAGTGCATAAAGATGTAGCAGCGATGCTCAAATGTCATGAAACATTTTCAACATAATCACCATGACAAAGTTTCATTTCAAAAAGCAGTGTTTCTCACAAAAAGAAATAATGGCTCTGACTAAAACCCACAGGCCCGCAAACTGGGGAATATTGACTGGAAAATGAAAATCTGTTCTTGCTGTGATTTTCCAGCAAGAAAGCATTTCTTAAGAAAGAAAGTAACTTACTCCACAAGAGATTTTAGTGGGAATAAACCATGCTTTTTCAGGCAAATTTGTCACCATCAGCTATGTGACATAAACAACGAGGATGGGATTCGAACCCACGCGTGCAGAGCACAATGGATTAGCAGTCCATCGCCTTAACCACTCGGCCACCTCGTCATGCAAAAACAGTACAAATGTTGCCTGCGGCTGCAGTCTTTATTTCAGACTTGGGAAAAAATGGAATTGCGTGACTTCAATCTGTTCGACAAGCAAAAATACACCCAGTAAAGAGAATTTCTGATTGAAATATTGGTTGTCTCTTCTCCATGACTTTATAAATATAATGCCACATGCAATCTGTGCACCCGAGACCTTGACAGATGTACTTGCTGTGGTTGTCGAGGAAGAAGAACCATTCGAGGGAAGAAAAGTCGGTTCCATGACGTATTCCACTATAGATTCCAGAAAGAACAAACCACCTGCTTGCTGGTCACCATTAATAAGTCTTCCCACTTGACCGACGAGGATGGGATTCGAACCCACGCGTGCAGAGCACAATGGATTAGCAGTCCATCGCCTTAACCTCTCGGCCACCTCGTCAAGCAAAACTTCTCAATATGGTGCACGTGGCTGCACGATTTACTGTACACTTGGGGGAGTGATAAATTCGATAGTGTGACTTCAATCAGTACAACAAGCAGTAGTGAAAGCAGTGGGGAGAATTTCAGATGGAAATATTGGTTGTCTCTTCTCCATATCTTTATTAAAATCACGCCACATGCAATCAGTGCTCCAGAGATGTTGATTCAAAAGTTGTTGGCCCATTGCTTTACATATCTGCAAGTGTTATTCTGCTGAGCATTGTTCTCTGGACTATCACTATGCAGAATTTGATCCTCAATCAAAAAATCTCTACACAAGCAAATATCCAATGCATAAAGATGAAGCAGCGATGCTCAAATGTCATGAAACATTTTCAACATAATCACCATGACAAAGTTTCATTTCAAAAAGCAGTGTTTCTCACAAAAAGAAATAATGGCTCTGACTAAAACCCACAGGCCCTCAAACTGGGGAATATTGACTGGAAAATGAAAATCTGTTCTTGCTGTGATTTTCCAGCAAGAAAGCATTTCTAAAGAAAGAAAGTAATCTACCTGACTGACTCCACAAGAGATTTTAGTGGGAATAAACCATGCTTTTACAGGGAAATTTGTCACCATCAGCTATGTGACATAAACGACGAGGATGGGATTCAAACCCACGCGTGCAGAGCACAATGGATTAGCAGTCCATCGCCTTAACCACTCCGCCACCTCATCATGCAAAAACAGTACAAATGTTGCCTGCGGCTGCAGTCTTTATTTCAGACTTGGGAAAAAATGGAATTGCGTGACTTCAATCTGTTCGACAAGCAAAAATACACCCAGTAAAGAGAATTTCTGATTGAAATATTGTTTGTCTCTTCTCCATGACTTTATAAATATAATGCCACATCCAATCTGTGCACCCGAGACCTTGATTCAAGAGTTGCGAGTGCATTACTTACAAATGCAAGCTCTTTAGTCCGCTGAGCATTGTTCCCTGAACTATTACATTACAGAATTTGATTCATCAATGACAAAATGTGGACACAGGTGATTTTCCAATGCATAAAGATGTAGTAGAGATTCTCAAACATTATGAAACCTTTTCAACATCATCACCAGGACACCATTTAATTTCATAAAGCAGTGTCATTCAGGCAAATAGACAACAGCTCTGACTAAAAGCCAGGGGGCTTCCTACTGGGGAATATTGACTGGAATATGAACAGATGTACTTGCTGTGGTTGTCGAGGAAGAAGAACCATTAGAGGGAAGGAAAGTCAGTTCCATGACGTATTCCACTATAGATTCCAGAAACAACAAACCACCTGCTTGCTGGTCACCATTAATAAGTCTTCCCACTTGACCGACGAGGATGGGATTCGAACCCACGCGTGCAGAGCACAATGGATTAGCAGTCCATCACCTTAACCTCTCGGCCACCTCGTCAAGCAAAACTTCTCAATATGGTGCACGTGGCTGCACGATTTACTGTACACTTGGGGGAGTGATAAATTCGATAGTGTGACTTCAATCAGTACAACAAGCAGTAGTGAAAGCAGTGGGGAGAATTTCAGATGGAAATACTGGTTGTCTCTTCTCCATATCTTTATTAAAATCAAGCCACATGCAATCAGTGCTCCAGAGATGTTGATTCAAAAGTTGTTGGCCCATTGCTTTACATATCTGCAAGTGTTATTCTGCTGAGCATTGTTCTCTGGACTATCACTATGCAGAATTTGATCCTCAATCAAAAAATCTCTACACAAGCAAATATCCAATGCATAAAGATGAAGCAGCGATGCTCAAATGTCATGAAACATTTTCAACATAATCACCATGACAAAGTTTCATTTCAAAAAGCAGTGTTTCTCACAAAAAGAAATAATGGCTCTGACTAAAACCCACAGGCCCTCAAACTGGGGAATATTGACTGGAAAATGAAAATCTGTTCTTGCTGTGATTTTCCAGCAAGAAAGCATTTCTAAAGAAAGAAAGTAATCTACCTGACTGACTCCACAAGAGATTTTAGTGGGAATAAACCATGCTTTGACAGGCAAATTTGTCACCATCAGCTATGTGACATAAACGACGAGGATGGGATTCAAACCCACGCGTGCAGAGCACAATGGATTAGCAGTCCATCGCCTTAACCACTCCGCCACCTCATCATGCAAAAACAGTACAAATGTTGCCTGCGGCTGCAGTCTTTATTTCAGACTTGGGAAAAAATGGAATTGCGTGACTTCAATCTGTTCGACAAGCAAAAATACACCCAGTAAAGAGAATTTCTGATTGAAATATTGGTTGTCTCTTCTCCATGACTTTATAAATATAATGCCACATCCAATCTGTGCACCCGAGACCTTGATTCAAGAGTTGCGAGTGCATTACTTACAAATGCAAGCTCTTTAGTCCGCTGAGCATTGTTCCCTGAACTATTACATTACAGAATTTGATTCATCAATGACAAAATGTGGACACAGGTGATTTTCCAATGCATAAAGATGTAGTAGAGATTCTCAAACATTATGAAACCTTTTCAACATCATCACCAGGACACCATTTAATTTCATAAAGCAGTGTCATTCAGACTAATAGACAACAGCTCTGACTAAAAGCCAAGGGGCTTCCTACTGGGGAATATTGACTGGAATATGAACAGATGTACTTGCTGTGGTTGTCGAGGAAGAAGAACCATTAGAGGGAAGGAAAGTCAGTTCCATGACGTATTCCACTATAGATTCCAGAAACAACAAACCACCTGCTTGCTGGTCACCATTAATAAGTCTTCCCACTTGACCGACGAGGATGGGATTCGAACCCACGCGTGCAGAGCACAATGGATTAGCAGTCCATCGCCTTAACCACTCGGCCACCTCGTCATGCAAAAACAGTACAAATGTTGCCTGCGGCTGCAATCTTTATTTCAGACTTGGGAAAAAATGGAATTGCGTGACTTCAATCTGTTCGACAAGCAAAAATACACCCAATAAAGAGAATTTCTGATTGAAATATTGTTTGTCTCTTCTCCATGACTTTATAAATATAATGCCACATCCAATCTGTGCACCCGAGACCTTGATTCAAGAGTTGCGAGTGCATTACTTACAAATGCAAGCTCTTTAGTCCGCTGAGCATTGTTCCCTGAACTATTACATTACAGAATTTGATTCATCAATGACAAAATGTGGACACAGGTGATTTTCCAATGCATAAAGATGTAGTAGAGATTCTCAAACATTATGAAACCTTTTCAACATCATCACCAGGACACCATTTAATTTCATAAAGCAGTGTCATTCAGGCAAATAGACAACAGCTCTGACTAAAAGCCAGGGGGCTTCCTACTGGGGAATATTGACTGGAATATGAACAGATGTACTTGCTGTGGTTGTCGAGGAAGAAGAACCATTAGAGGGAAGGAAAGTCAGTTCCATGACGTATTCCACTATAGATTCCAGAAACAACAAACCACCTGCTTGCTGGTCACCATTAATAAGTCTTCCCACTTGACCGACGAGGATGGGATTCGAACCCACGCGTGCAGAGCACAATGGATTAGCAGTCCATCGCCTTAACCTCTCGGCCACCTCGTCAAGCAAAACTTCTCAATATGGTGCACGTGGCTGCACGATTTACTGTACACTTGGGGGAGTGATAAATTCGATAGTGTGACTTCAATCAGTACAACAAGCAGTAGTGAAAGCAGTGGGGAGAATTTCAGATGGAAATATTGGTTGTCTCTTCTCCATATCTTTATTAAAATCACGCCACATGCAATCAGTGCTCCAGAGATGTTGATTCAAAAGTTGTTGGCCCATTGCTTTACATATCTGCAAGTGTTATTCTGCTGAGCATTGTTCTCTGGACTATCACTATGCAGAATTTGATCCTCAATCAAAAAATCTCTACACAAGCAAATATCCAATGCATAAAGATGAAGCAGCGATGCTCAAATGTCATGAAACATTTTCAACATAATCACCATGACAAAGTTTCATTTCAAAAAGCAGTGTTTCTCACAAAAAGAAATAATGGCTCTGACTAAAACCCACAGGCCCTCAAACTGGGGAATATTGACTGGAAAATGAAAATCTGTTCTTGCTGTGATTTTCCAGCAAGAAAGCATTTCTAAAGAAAGAAAGTAATCTACCTGACTGACTCCACAAGAGATTTTAGTGGGAATAAACCATGCTTTTACAAGGAAATTTGTCACCATCAGCTATGTGACATAAACGACGAGGATGGGATTCAAAGCCACACGTGCAGAGCACAATGGATTAGCAGTCCATCGCCTTAACCACTCCGCCACCTCATCATGCAAAAACAGTACAAATGTTGCCTGCGGCTGCAGTCTTTATTTCAGACTTGGGAAAAAATGGAATTGCGTGACTTCAATCTGTTCGACAAGCAAAAATACACCCAGTAAAGAGAATTTCTGATTGAAATATTGGTTGTCTCTTCTCCATGACTTTATAAATATAATGCCACATCCAATCTGTGCACCCGAGACCTTGATTCAAGAGTTGCGAGTGCATTACTTACAAATGCAAGCTCTTTAGTCCGCTGAGCATTGTTCCCTGAACTATTACATTACAGAATTTGATTCATCAATGACAAAATGTGGACACAGGTGATTTTCCAATGCATAAAGATGTAGTAGAGATTCTCAAACATTATGAAACCTTTTCAACATCATCACCAGGACACCATTTAATTTCATAAAGCAGTGTCATTCAGACTAATAGACAACAGCTCTGACTAAAAGCCAGGGGGCTTCCTACTGGGGAATATTGACTGGAATATGAACAGATGTACTTGCTGTGGTTGTCGAGGAAGAAGAACCATTAGAGGGAAGGAAAGTCAGTTCCATGACGTATTCCACTATAGATTTAAGAAAGAACAAACCACCTGCTTGCTGGTCACCATTAATAAGTCTTCCCACTTGACCGACGAGGATGGGATTCGAACCCACGCGCGCACAGCACAATGGATTAGCAGTCCATCGCCTTAACCTCTCGGCCACCTCGTCAAGCAAAACTTCTCAATATGGTGCACGTGGCTGCACGATTTACTGTACACTTGGGGGAGTGAGAAATTCGATAGTGTGACTTCAATCACTACAACAAGCAGTAGTGAAAGCAGTGGGGAGAATTTTAGATGGAAATATTGGTTGTCTCTTCTCCATATCTTTATTAAAATCACGCCGCATGCAATCAGTGCTCCAGAGATGTTGATTCAAAAGTTGTTGGCCCATTGCTTTACATATCTGCAAGTGTTATTCTGCTGAGCATTGTTCTCTGGACTATCACTATGCAGAATTTGATCCTCAATCAAAAAATCTCTACACAAGCAAATATCCAATGCATAAAGATGAAGCAGCGATGCTCAAATGTCATGAAACATTTTCAACATAATCACCATGACAAAGTTTCATTTCAAAAAGCAGTGTTTCTCACAAAAAGAAATAATGGCTCTGACTAAAACCCACAGGCCCGCAAACTGGGGAATATTGACTGGAAAATGAAAATCTGTTCTTGCTGTGATTTTCCAGCAAGAAAGCATTTCTTAAGAAAGAAAGTAACTGACTCCACAAGAGATTTTAGTGGGAATAAACCATGCTTTTTCAGGCAAATTTGTCACCATCAGCTATGTGACATAAACGATGAGGATGGGATTCGAACCCACGCGTGCAGAGCACAATGGATTAGCAGTCCATCGCCTTAACCACTCGGCCACCTCGTCATGCAAAAACAGAAGAAATGTTGCCTGCGGCTGCAGTCTTTATTTCAGACTTGGGAAAAAATGGTATTGCGTGACTTCAATCTGTTCGACAAGCAAAAATACACCCAGTAAAGAGAATTTCTGATTGAAATATTGGTTGTCTCTTCTCCATGACTTTATAAATATAATGCCACATCCAATCTGTGCACCCGAGACCTTGATTCAAGAGTTGCGAGTGCATTACTTACAAATGCAAGCTCTTTAGTCCGCTGAGCATTGTTCCCTGAACTATTACATTACAGAATTTGATTCTTCAATGACAAAATGTGGACACAGGTGATTTTCCAATGCATAAAGATGTAGGAGAGATTCTCAAACATTATGAAACCTTTTCAACATCATCACCAGGACACCATTTAATTTCATAAAGCAGTGTCATTCAGGCAAATAGACAACAGCTCTGACTAAAAGCCAGGGGGCTTCCTACTGGGGAATATTGACTGGAATATGAACAGATGTACTTGCTGTGGTTGTCGAGGAAGAAGAACCATTAGAGGGAAGGAAAGTCAGTTCCATGACGTATTCCACTATAGATTTCAGAAAGAACAAACCACCTGCTTGCTGGTCACCATTAATAAGTCTTCCCACTTGACTGACAAGGATGGGATTCGAACCCATGCGTGCAGAGCACAATGGATTAGCAGTCCATCGCCTGGACTATCACTATGCAGAATTTGATCCTCAATCAAAAAATCCTCATTTGATCCTCAATCAAAAAAATGGACTATCACTATGCAGAATTTGATCCTCAATCAAAAAATCTCTACACAAGCAAATATCCAGTGCATAAAGATGTAGCAGCGATGCTCAAATGTCATGAAACATTTTCAACATAATCACCATGATAAAGTTTCATTTCAAAAAGCAGTGTTTCTCACAAAAAGAAATAATGGCTCTGACTAAAACCCACAGGCCCGCAAACTGGGGAATATTGACTGGAAAATGAAAATCTGTTCTTGCTGTGATTTTCCAGCAAGAAAGCATTTCTTAAGAAAGAAAGTAACTTACTCCACAAGAGATTTTAGTGGGAATAAACCATGCTTTTTCAGGCAAATTTGTCACCATCAGCTATGTGACATAAACGACGAGGATGGGATTCGAACCCACGCGTGCAGAGCACAATGGATTAGCAGTCCATCGCCTTAACCACTCGGCCACCTCGTCATGCAAAAACAGTACAAATGTTGCCTGCGGCTGCAATCTTTATTTCAGACTTGGGAAAAAATGGAATTGCGTGACTTCAATCTGTTCGACAAGCAAAAATACACCCAGTAAAGAGAATTTCTGATTGAAATATTGTTTGTCTCTTCTCCATGACTTTATAAATATAATGCCACATCCAATCTGTGCACCCGAGACCTTGATTCAAGAGTTGCGAGTGCATTACTTACAAATGCAAGCTCTTTAGTCCGCTGAGCATTGTTCCCTGAACTATTACATTACAGAATTTGATTCATCAATGACAAAATGTGGACACAGGTGATTTTCCAATGCATAAAGATGTAGTAGAGATTCTCAAACATTATGAAACCTTTTCAACATCATCACCAGGACACCATTTAATTTCATAAAGCAGTGTCATTCAGGCAAATAGACAACAGCTCTGACTAAAAGCCAGGGGGCTTCCTACTGGGGAATATTGACTGGAATATGAACAGATGTACTTGCTGTGGTTGTCGAGGAAGAAGAACCATTAGAGGGAAGGAAAGTCAGTTCCATGACGTATTCCACTATAGATTCCAGAAACAACAAACCACCTGCTTGCTGGTCACCATTAATAAGTCTTCCCACTTGACCGACGAGGATGGGATTCGAACCCACGCGTGCAGAGCACAATGGATTAGCAGTCCATCGCCTTAACCTCTCGGCCACCTCGTCAAGCAAAACTTCTCAATATGGTGCACGTGGCTGCACGATTTACTGTACACTTGGGGGAGTGATAAATTCGATAGTGTGACTTCAATCAGTACAACAAGCAGTAGTGAAAGCAGTGGGGAGAATTTCAGATGGAAATATTGGTTGTCTCTTCTCCATATCTTTATTAAAATCACGCCACATGCAATCAGTGCTCCAGAGATGTTGATTCAAAAGTTGTTGGCCCATTGCTTTACATATCTGCAAGTGTTATTCTGCTGAGCATTGTTCTCTGGACTATCACTATGCAGAATTTGATCCTCAATCAAAAAATCTCTACACAAGCAAATATCCAATGCATAAAGATGAAGCAGCGATGCTCAAATGTCATGAAACATTTTCAACATAATCACCATGACAAAGTTTCATTTCAAAAAGCAGTGTTTCTCACAAAAAGAAATAATGGCTCTGACTAAAACCCACAGGCCCTCAAACTGGGGAATATTGACTGGAAAATGAAAATCTGTTCTTGCTGTGATTTTCCAGCAAGAAAGCATTTCTAAAGAAAGAAAGTAATCTACCTGACTGACTCCACAAGAGATTTTAGTGGGAATAAACCATGCTTTTACAAGGAAATTTGTCACCATCAGCTATGTGACATAAACGACGAGGATGGGATTCAAACCCACACGTGCAGAGCACAATGGATTAGCAGTCCATCGCCTTAACCACTCCGCCACCTCATCATGCAAAAACAGTACAAATGTTGCCTGCGGCTGCAGTCTTTATTTCAGACTTGGGAAAAAATGGAATTGCGTGACTTCAATCTGTTCGACAAGCAAAAATACACCCAGTAAAGAGAATTTCTGATTGAAATATTGGTTGTCTCTTCTCCATGACTTTATAAATATAATGCCACATCCAATCTGTGCACCCGAGACCTTGATTCAAGAGTTGCGAGTGCATTACTTACAAATGCAAGCTCTTTAGTCCGCTGAGCATTGTTCCCTGAACTATTACATTACAGAATTTGATTCATCAATGACAAAATGTGGACACAGGTGATTTTCCAATGCATAAAGATGTAGTAGAGATTCTCAAACATTATGAAACCTTTTCAACATCATCACCAGGACACCATTTAATTTCATAAAGCAGTGTCATTCAGACTAATAGACAACAGCTCTGACTAAAAGCCAGGGGGCTTCCTACTGGGGAATATTGACTGGAATATGAACAGATGTACTTGCTGTGGTTGTCGAGGAAGAAGAACCATTAGAGGGAAGGAAAGTCAGTTCCATGACGTATTCCACTATAGATTCCAGAAAGAACAAACCACCTGCTTGCTGGTCACCATTAATAAGTCTTCCCACTTGACCGACGAGGATGGGATTCGAACCCACGCGCGCACAGCACAATGGATTAGCAGTCCATCGCCTTAACCTCTCGGCCACCTCGTCAAGCAAAACTTCCCAATATGGTGCACGTGGCTGCACGATTTACTGTACACTTGGGGGAGTGAGAAATTCGATAGTGTGACTTCAATCACTACAACAAGCAGTAGTGAAAGCAGTGGGGAGAATTTTAGATGGAAATATTGGTTGTCTCTTCTCCATATCTTTATTAAAATCACGCCGCATGCAATCAGTGCTCCAGAGATGTTGATTCAAAAGTTGTTGGCCCATTGCTTTACATATCTGCAAGTGTTATTCTGCTGAGCATTGTTCTCTGGACTATCACTATGCAGAATTTGATCCTCAATCAAAAAATCTCTACACAAGCAAATATCCAATGCATAAAGATGAAGCAGCGATGCTCAAATGTCATGAAACATTTTCAACATAATCACCATGACAAAGTTTCATTTCAAAAAGCAGTGTTTCTCACAAAAAGAAATAATGGCTCTGACTAAAACCCACAGGCCCGCAAACTGGGGAATATTGACTGGAAAATGAAAATCTGTTCTTGCTGTGATTTTCCAGCAAGAAAGCATTTCTTAAGAAAGAAAGCAACTGACTCCACAAGAGATTTTAGTGGGAATAAACCATGCTTTTTCAGGCAAATTTGTCACCATCAGCTATGTGACATAAACGACGAGGATGGGATTCGAACCCACGCGTGCAGAGCACAATGGATTAGCAGTCCATCGCCTTAACCACTCGGCCACCTCGTCATGCAAAAACAGAAGAAATGTTGCCTGCGGCTGCAGTCTTTATTTCAGACTTGGGAAAAAATGGTATTGCGTGACTTCAATCTGTTCGACAAGCAAAAATACACCCAGTAAAGAGAATTTCTGATTGAAATATTGGTTGTCTCTTCTCCATGACTTTATAAATATAATGCCACATCCAATCTGTGCACCCGAGACCTTGATTCAAGAGTTGCGAGTGCATTACTTACAAATGCAAGCTCTTTAGTCCGCTGAGCATTGTTCCCTGAACTATTACATTACAGAATTTGATTCTTCAATGACAAAATGTGGACACAGGTGATTTTCCAATGCATAAAGATGTAGGAGAGATTCTCAAACATTATGAAACCTTTTCAACATCATCACCAGGACACCATTTAATTTCATAAAGCAGTGTCATTCAGGCAAATAGACAACAGCTCTGACTAAAAGCCAGGGGGCTTCCTACTGGGGAATATTGACTGGAATATGAACAGATGTACTTGCTGTGGTTGTCGAGGAAGAAGAACCATTAGAGGGAAGGAAAGTCAGTTCCATGACGTATTCCACTATAGATTTCAGAAAGAACAAACCACCTGCTTGCTGGTCACCATTAATAAGTCTTCCCACTTGGCTGACAAGGATGGGATTCGAACCCATGCGTGCAGAGCACAATGGATTAGCAGTCCATTGCCTGGACTATCATTATGCAGAATTTGATCCTCAATCAAAAAATCCTCATTTGATCCTCAATTAAAAAAATGGACTATCACTATGCAGAATTTGATCCTCAATCAAAAAATCTCTACACAAGCAAATATCCAGTGCATAAAGATGTAGCAGCGATGCTCAAATGTCATGAAACATTTTCAACATAATCACCATGACAAAGTTTCATTTCAAAAAGCAGTGTTTCTCACAAAAAGAAATAATGGCTCTGACTAAAACCCACAGGCCCGCAAACTGGGGAATATTGACTGGAAAATGAAAATCTGTTCTTGCTGTGATTTTCCAGCAAGAAAGCATTTCTTAAGAAAGAAAGTAACTTACTCCACAAGAGATTTTAGTGGGAATAAACCATGCTTTTTCAGGCAAATTTGTCACCATCAGCTATGTGACATAAACAACGAGGATGGGATTCGAACCCACGCGTGCAGAGCACAATGGATTAGCAGTCCATCGCCTTAACCACTCGGCCACCTCGTCATGCAAAAACAGTACAAATGTTGCCTGCGGCTGCAGTCTTTATTTCAGACTTGGGAAAAAATGGAATTGCGTGACTTCAATCTGTTCGACAAGCAAAAATACACCCAGTAAAGAGAATTTCTGATTGAAATATTGGTTGTCTCTTCTCCATGACTTTATAAATATAATGCCACATGCAATCTGTGCACCCGAGACCTTGACAGATGTACTTGCTGTGGTTGTCGAGGAAGAAGAACCATTCGAGGGAAGAAAAGTCGGTTCCATGACGTATTCCACTATAGATTCCAGAAAGAACAAACCACCTGCTTGCTGGTCACCATTAATAAGTCTTCCCACTTGACCGACGAGGATGGGATTCGAACCCACGCGTGCAGAGCACAATGGATTAGCAGTCCATCGCCTTAACCTCTCGGCCACCTCGTCAAGCAAAACTTCTCAATATGGTGCACGTGGCTGCACGATTTACTGTACACTTGGGGGAGTGATAAATTCGATAGTGTGACTTCAATCAGTACAACAAGCAGTAGTGAAAGCAGTGGGGAGAATTTCAGATGGAAATATTGGTTGTCTCTTCTCCATATCTTTATTAAAATCACGCCACATGCAATCAGTGCTCCAGAGATGTTGATTCAAAAGTTGTTGGCCCATTGCTTTACATATCTGCAAGTGTTATTCTGCTGAGCATTGTTCTCTGGACTATCACTATGCAGAATTTGATCCTCAATCAAAAAATCTCTACACAAGCAAATATCCAATGCATAAAGATGAAGCAGCGATGCTCAAATGTCATGAAACATTTTCAACATAATCACCATGACAAAGTTTCATTTCAAAAAGCAGTGTTTCTCACAAAAAGAAATAATGGCTCTGACTAAAACCCACAGGCCCTCAAACTGGGGAATATTGACTGGAAAATGAAAATCTGTTCTTGCTGTGATTTTCCAGCAAGAAAGCATTTCTAAAGAAAGAAAGTAATCTACCTGACTGACTCCACAAGAGATTTTAGTGGGAATAAACCATGCTTTTACAGGGAAATTTGTCACCATCAGCTATGTGACATAAACGACGAGGATGGGATTCAAACCCACGCGTGCAGAGCACAATGGATTAGCAGTCCATCGCCTTAACCACTCCGCCACCTCATCATGCAAAAACAGTACAAATGTTGCCTGCGGCTGCAGTCTTTATTTCAGACTTGGGAAAAAATGGAATTGCGTGACTTCAATCTGTTCGACAAGCAAAAATACACCCAGTAAAGAGAATTTCTGATTGAAATATTGTTTGTCTCTTCTCCATGACTTTATAAATATAATGCCACATCCAATCTGTGCACCCGAGACCTTGATTCAAGAGTTGCGAGTGCATTACTTACAAATGCAAGCTCTTTAGTCCGCTGAGCATTGTTCCCTGAACTATTACATTACAGAATTTGATTCATCAATGACAAAATGTGGACACAGGTGATTTTCCAATGCATAAAGATGTAGTAGAGATTCTCAAACATTATGAAACCTTTTCAACATCATCACCAGGACACCATTTAATTTCATAAAGCAGTGTCATTCAGGCAAATAGACAACAGCTCTGACTAAAAGCCAGGGGGCTTCCTACTGGGGAATATTGACTGGAATATGAACAGATGTACTTGCTGTGGTTGTCGAGGAAGAAGAACCATTAGAGGGAAGGAAAGTCAGTTCCATGACGTATTCCACTATAGATTCCAGAAACAACAAACCACCTGCTTGCTGGTCACCATTAATAAGTCTTCCCACTTGACCGACGAGGATGGGATTCGAACCCACGCGTGCAGAGCACAATGGATTAGCAGTCCATCACCTTAACCTCTCGGCCACCTCGTCAAGCAAAACTTCTCAATATGGTGCACGTGGCTGCACGATTTACTGTACACTTGGGGGAGTGATAAATTCGATAGTGTGACTTCAATCAGTACAACAAGCAGTAGTGAAAGCAGTGGGGAGAATTTCAGATGGAAATACTGGTTGTCTCTTCTCCATATCTTTATTAAAATCAAGCCACATGCAATCAGTGCTCCAGAGATGTTGATTCAAAAGTTGTTGGCCCATTGCTTTACATATCTGCAAGTGTTATTCTGCTGAGCATTGTTCTCTGGACTATCACTATGCAGAATTTGATCCTCAATCAAAAAATCTCTACACAAGCAAATATCCAATGCATAAAGATGAAGCAGCGATGCTCAAATGTCATGAAACATTTTCAACATAATCACCATGACAAAGTTTCATTTCAAAAAGCAGTGTTTCTCACAAAAAGAAATAATGGCTCTGACTAAAACCCACAGGCCCTCAAACTGGGGAATATTGACTGGAAAATGAAAATCTGTTCTTGCTGTGATTTTCCAGCAAGAAAGCATTTCTAAAGAAAGAAAGTAATCTACCTGACTGACTCCACAAGAGATTTTAGTGGGAATAAACCATGCTTTGACAGGCAAATTTGTCACCATCAGCTATGTGACATAAACGACGAGGATGGGATTCAAACCCACGCGTGCAGAGCACAATGGATTAGCAGTCCATCGCCTTAACCACTCCGCCACCTCATCATGCAAAAACAGTACAAATGTTGCCTGCGGCTGCAGTCTTTATTTCAGACTTGGGAAAAAATGGAATTGCGTGACTTCAATCTGTTCGACAAGCAAAAATACACCCAGTAAAGAGAATTTCTGATTGAAATATTGGTTGTCTCTTCTCCATGACTTTATAAATATAATGCCACATCCAATCTGTGCACCCGAGACCTTGATTCAAGAGTTGCGAGTGCATTACTTACAAATGCAAGCTCTTTAGTCCGCTGAGCATTGTTCCCTGAACTATTACATTACAGAATTTGATTCATCAATGACAAAATGTGGACACAGGTGATTTTCCAATGCATAAAGATGTAGTAGAGATTCTCAAACATTATGAAACCTTTTCAACATCATCACCAGGACACCATTTAATTTCATAAAGCAGTGTCATTCAGACTAATAGACAACAGCTCTGACTAAAAGCCAAGGGGCTTCCTACTGGGGAATATTGACTGGAATATGAACAGATGTACTTGCTGTGGTTGTCGAGGAAGAAGAACCATTAGAGCAGTGTTTCTCAAACCTCTCCTGGAGGACCACCTGCCCTGCCTGTTTTAGATCTTTCCCTGCCCCAGCACAGGTGATTCAAATAATCAGGATGTTATCAATCAGCTTTAGAGGGTCAATAACGAGCTGATCATTTTAATCACCTGTGCTAAAACAGGGAAAGATCTAAAAAATGCAGGACAGGTGGTCCTCCAGGAGAGGTTTGAGAAGCACTGCATTAGAGGGAAGGAAAGTCAGTTCCATGACGTATTCCACTATAGATTCCAGAAACAACAAACCACCTGCTTGCTGGTCACCATTAATAAGTCTTCCCACTTGACCGACGAGGATGGGATTCGAACCCACGCGTGCAGAGCACAATGGATTAGCAGTCCATCGCCTTAACCACTCGGCCACCTCGTCATGCAAAAACAGTACAAATGTTGCCTGCGGCTGCAATCTTTATTTCAGACTTGGGAAAAAATGGAATTGCGTGACTTCAATCTGTTCGACAAGCAAAAATACACCCAATAAAGAGAATTTCTGATTGAAATATTGTTTGTCTCTTCTCCATGACTTTATAAATATAATGCCACATCCAATCTGTGCACCCGAGACCTTGATTCAAGAGTTGCGAGTGCATTACTTACAAATGCAAGCTCTTTAGTCCGCTGAGCATTGTTCCCTGAACTATTACATTACAGAATTTGATTCATCAATGACAAAATGTGGACACAGGTGATTTTCCAATGCATAAAGATGTAGTAGAGATTCTCAAACATTATGAAACCTTTTCAACATCATCACCAGGACACCATTTAATTTCATAAAGCAGTGTCATTCAGGCAAATAGACAACAGCTCTGACTAAAAGCCAGGGGGCTTCCTACTGGGGAATATTGACTGGAATATGAACAGATGTACTTGCTGTGGTTGTCGAGGAAGAAGAACCATTAGAGGGAAGGAAAGTCAGTTCCATGACGTATTCCACTATAGATTCCAGAAACAACAAACCACCTGCTTGCTGGTCACCATTAATAAGTCTTCCCACTTGACCGACGAGGATGGGATTCGAACCCACGCGTGCAGAGCACAATGGATTAGCAGTCCATCGCCTTAACCTCTCGGCCACCTCGTCAAGCAAAACTTCTCAATATGGTGCACGTGGCTGCACGATTTACTGTACACTTGGGGGAGTGATAAATTCGATAGTGTGACTTCAATCAGTACAACAAGCAGTAGTGAAAGCAGTGGGGAGAATTTCAGATGGAAATATTGGTTGTCTCTTCTCCATATCTTTATTAAAATCACGCCACATGCAATCAGTGCTCCAGAGATGTTGATTCAAAAGTTGTTGGCCCATTGCTTTACATATCTGCAAGTGTTATTCTGCTGAGCATTGTTCTCTGGACTATCACTATGCAGAATTTGATCCTCAATCAAAAAATCTCTACACAAGCAAATATCCAATGCATAAAGATGAAGCAGCGATGCTCAAATGTCATGAAACATTTTCAACATAATCACCATGACAAAGTTTCATTTCAAAAAGCAGTGTTTCTCACAAAAAGAAATAATGGCTCTGACTAAAACCCACAGGCCCTCAAACTGGGGAATATTGACTGGAAAATGAAAATCTGTTCTTGCTGTGATTTTCCAGCAAGAAAGCATTTCTAAAGAAAGAAAGTAATCTACCTGACTGACTCCACAAGAGATTTTAGTGGGAATAAACCATGCTTTTACAAGGAAATTTGTCACCATCAGCTATGTGACATAAACGACGAGGATGGGATTCAAAGCCACACGTGCAGAGCACAATGGATTAGCAGTCCATCGCCTTAACCACTCCGCCACCTCATCATGCAAAAACAGTACAAATGTTGCCTGCGGCTGCAGTCTTTATTTCAGACTTGGGAAAAAATGGAATTGCGTGACTTCAATCTGTTCGACAAGCAAAAATACACCCAGTAAAGAGAATTTCTGATTGAAATATTGGTTGTCTCTTCTCCATGACTTTATAAATATAATGCCACATCCAATCTGTGCACCCGAGACCTTGATTCAAGAGTTGCGAGTGCATTACTTACAAATGCAAGCTCTTTAGTCCGCTGAGCATTGTTCCCTGAACTATTACATTACAGAATTTGATTCATCAATGACAAAATGTGGACACAGGTGATTTTCCAATGCATAAAGATGTAGTAGAGATTCTCAAACATTATGAAACCTTTTCAACATCATCACCAGGACACCATTTAATTTCATAAAGCAGTGTCATTCAGACTAATAGACAACAGCTCTGACTAAAAGCCAGGGGGCTTCCTACTGGGGAATATTGACTGGAATATGAACAGATGTACTTGCTGTGGTTGTCGAGGAAGAAGAACCATTAGAGGGAAGGAAAGTCAGTTCCATGACGTATTCCACTATAGATTTAAGAAAGAACAAACCACCTGCTTGCTGGTCACCATTAATAAGTCTTCCCACTTGACCGACGAGGATGGGATTCGAACCCACGCGCGCACAGCACAATGGATTAGCAGTCCATCGCCTTAACCTCTCGGCCACCTCGTCAAGCAAAACTTCTCAATATGGTGCACGTGGCTGCACGATTTACTGTACACTTGGGGGAGTGAGAAATTCGATAGTGTGACTTCAATCACTACAACAAGCAGTAGTGAAAGCAGTGGGGAGAATTTTAGATGGAAATATTGGTTGTCTCTTCTCCATATCTTTATTAAAATCACGCCGCATGCAATCAGTGCTCCAGAGATGTTGATTCAAAAGTTGTTGGCCCATTGCTTTACATATCTGCAAGTGTTATTCTGCTGAGCATTGTTCTCTGGACTATCACTATGCAGAATTTGATCCTCAATCAAAAAATCTCTACACAAGCAAATATCCAATGCATAAAGATGAAGCAGCGATGCTCAAATGTCATGAAACATTTTCAACATAATCACCATGACAAAGTTTCATTTCAAAAAGCAGTGTTTCTCACAAAAAGAAATAATGGCTCTGACTAAAACCCACAGGCCCGCAAACTGGGGAATATTGACTGGAAAATGAAAATGTGTTCTTGCTGTGATTTTCCAGCAAGAAAGCATTTCTTAAGAAAGAAAGTAACTGACTCCACAAGAGATTTTAGTGGGAATAAACCATGCTTTTTCAGGCAAATTTGTCACCATCAGCTATGTGACATAAACGATGAGGATGGGATTCGAACCCACGCGTGCAGAGCACAATGGATTAGCAGTCCATCGCCTTCACCACTCGGCCACCTCGTCATGCAAAAACAGAAGTAATGTTGCCTGCGGCTGCAGTCTTTATTTCAGACTTGGGAAAAAATGGTATTGCGTGACTTCAATCTGTTCGACAAGCAAAAATACACCCAGTAAAGAGAATTTCTGATTGAAATATTGGTTGTCTCTTCTCCATGACTTTATAAATATAATGCCACATCCAATCTGTGCACCCGAGACCTTGATTCAAGAGTTGCGAGTGCATTACTTACAAATGCAAGCTCTTTAGTCCGCTGAGCATTGTTCCCTGAACTATTACATTACAGAATTTGATTCTTCAATGACAAAATGTGGACACAGGTGATTTTCCAATGCATAAAGATGTAGGAGAGATTCTCAAACATTATGAAACCTTTTCAACATCATCACCAGGACACCATTTAATTTCATAAAGCAGTGTCATTCAGGCAAATAGACAACAGCTCTGACTAAAAGCCAGGGGGCTTCCTACTGGGGAATATTGACTGGAATATGAACAGATGTACTTGCTGTGGTTGTCGAGGAAGAAGAACCATTAGAGGGAAGGAAAGTCAGTTCCATGACGTATTCCACTATAGATTCCAGAAAGAACAAACCACCTGCTTGCTGGTCACCATTAATAAGTCTTCCCGCTTGACCGACGAGGATGGGATTCGAACCCACGCGCGCACAGCACAATGGATTAGCAGTCCATCGCCTTAACCTCTCGGCCACCTCGTCAAGCAAAACTTCTCAATATGGTGCACGTGGCTGCACGATTTACTGTACACTTGGGGGAGTGAGAAATTCGATAGTGTGACTTCAATCACTACAACAAGCAGTAGTGAAAGCAGTGGGGAGAATTTTAGATGGAAATATTGGTTGTCTCTTCTCCATATCTTTATTAAAATCACGCCGCATGCAATCAGTGCTCCAGAGATGTTGATTCAAAAGTTGTTGGCCCATTGCTTTACATATCTGCAAGTGTTATTCTGCTGAGCATTGTTCTCTGGACTATCACTATGCAGAATTTGATCCTCAATCAAAAAATCTCTACACAAGCAAATATCCAATGCATAAAGATGAAGCAGCGATGCTCAAATGTCATGAAACATTTTCAACATAATCACCATGACAAAGTTTCATTTCAAAAAGCAGTGTTTCTCACAAAAAGAAATAATGGCTCTGACTAAAACCCACAGGCCCGCAAACTGGGGAATATTGACTGGAAAATGAAAATCTGTTCTTGCTGTGATTTTCCAGCAAGAAAGCATTTCTTAAGAAAGAAAGCAACTGACTCCACAAGAGATTTTAGTGGGAATAAACCATGCTTTTTCAGGCAAATTTGTCACCATCAGCTATGTGACATAAACGACGAGGATGGGATTCGAACCCACGCGTGCAGAGCACAATGGATTAGCAGTCCATCGCCTTAACCACTCGGCCACCTCGTCATGCAAAAACAGAAGAAATGTTGCCTGCGGCTGCAGTCTTTATTTCAGACTTGGGAAAAAATGGTATTGCGTGACTTCAATCTGTTCGACAAGCAAAAATACACCCAGTAAAGAGAATTTCTGATTGAAATATTGGTTGTCTCTTCTCCATGACTTTATAAATATAATGCCACATCCAATCTGTGCACCCGAGACCTTGATTCAAGAGTTGCGAGTGCATTACTTACAAATGCAAGCTCTTTAGTCCGCTGAGCATTGTTCCCTGAACTATTACATTACAGAATTTGATTCTTCAATGACAAAATGTGGACACAGGTGATTTTCCAATGCATAAAGATGTAGGAGAGATTCTCAAACATTATGAAACCTTTTCAACATCATCACCAGGACACCATTTAATTTCATAAAGCAGTGTCATTCAGGCAAATAGACAACAGCTCTGACTAAAAGCCAGGGGGCTTCCTACTGGGGAATATTGACTGGAATATGAACAGATGTACTTGCTGTGGTTGTCGAGGAAGAAGAACCATTAGAGGGAAGGAAAGTCAGTTCCATGACGTATTCCACTATAGATTTCAGAAAGAACAAACCACCTGCTTGCTGGTCACCATTAATAAGTCTTCCCACTTGACTGACAAGGATGGGATTCGAACCCACGCGTGCAGAGCACAATGGATTAGCAGTCCATCGCCTGGACTATCACTATGCAGAATTTGATCCTCAATCAAAAAATCTCTACACAAACAAATATCCAATGCATAAAGATGAAGCAGCGATGCTCAAATGTCATGAAACATTTTCAACATAATCACCATGACAAAGTTTCATTTCAAAAAGCAGTGTTTCTCACAAAAAGAGATAATGGCTCTGACTAAAACCCACAGGCCCTCAAACTGGGGAATATTGACTGGAAAATGAAAATCTGTTCTTGCTGTGATTTTCCAGCAAGAAAGCATTTCTAAAGAAAGAAAGTAATCTACCTGACTGACTCCACAAGAGATTTTAGTGGGAATAAACCATGCTTTTTCAGGCAAATTTGTCACCATCAGCTATGTGACATAAATGACGAGGATGGGATTCAAACCCACGCGTGCAGAACACAATGGATTAGCAGTCCATCGCCTTAACCACTCCGCCACCTCATCATGCAAAAACAGTACAAATGTTGCCTGCGGCTGCAGTCTTTATTTCAGACTTGGGAAAAAATGGAATTGCGTGACTTCAATCTGTTCGACAAGCAAAAATACACCCAGTAAAGAGAATTTCTGATTGAAATATTGGTTGTCTCTTCTCCATGACTTTATAAATATAATGCCACATGCAATCTGTGCACCCGAGACCTTGACAGATGTACTTGCTGTGGTTGTCGAGGAAGAAGAACCATTAGAGGGAAGAAAAGTCGGTTCCATGACGTATTCCACTATAGATTCCAGAAAGAACAAACCACCTGCTTGCTGGTCACCATTAATAAGTCTTCCCACTTGACCGACGAGGATGGGATTCGAACCCACGCGTGCAGAGCACAATGGATTAGCAGTCCATCGCCTTAACCTCTCGGCCACCTCGTCAAGCAAAACTTCTCAATATGGTGCACGTGGCTGCACGATTTACTGTACACTTGGGGGAGTGATAAATTCGATAGTGTGACTTCAATCAGTACAACAAGCAGTAGTGAAAGCAGTGGGGAGAATTTCAGATGGAAATATTGGTTGTCTCTTCTCCATATCTTTATTAAAATCACGCCACATGCAATCAGTACTCCAGAGATGTTGATTCAAAAGTTGTTGGCCCATTGCTTTACATATCTGCAAGTGTTATTCTGCTGAGCATTGTTCTCTGGACTATCACTATGCAGAATTTGATCCTCAATCAAAAAATCTCTACACAAACAAATATCCAATGCATAAAGATGAAGCAGCGATGCTCAAATGTCATGAAACATTTTCAACATAATCACCATGACAAAGTTTCATTTCAAAAAGCAGTGTTTCTCACAAAAAGAAATAATGGCTCTGACTAAAACCCACAGGCCCTCAAACTGGGGAATATTGACTGGAAAATGAAAATCTGTTCTTGCTGTGATTTTCCAGCAAGAAAGCATTTCTAAAGAAAGAAAGTAATCTACCTGACTGACTCCACAAGAGATTTTAGTGGGAATAAACCATGCTTTTACAGGCAAATTTGTCACCATCAGCTATGTGACATAAATGACGAGGATGGGATTCAAACCCACGCGTGCAGAACACAATGGATTAGCAGTCCATCGCCTTAACCACTCCGCCACCTCATCATGCAAAAACAGTACAAAGGTTGCCTGCGGCTGCTGTCTTTATTTCAGACTTGGGAAAAAATGGAATTGCGTGACTTCAATCTGTTCGACAAGCAAAAATACACCCAGTAAAGAGAATTTCTGATTGAAATATTGGTTGTCTCTTCTCCATGACTTTATAAATATAATGCCACATGCAATCTGTGCACCCGAGACCTTGACAGATGTACTTGCTGTGGTTGTCGAGGAAGAAGAACCATTCGAGGGAAGAAAAGTCGGTTCCATGACGTATTCCACTATAGATTCCAGAAAGAACAAACCACCTGCTTGCTGGTCACCATTAATAAGTCTTCCCACTTGACCGACGAGGATGGGATTCGAACCCACGCGTGCAGAGCACAATGGATTAGCAGTCCATCGCCTTAACCTCTCGGCCACCTCGTCAAGCAAAACTTCTCAATATGGTGCACGTGGCTGCACGATTTACTGTACACTTGGGGGAGTGATAAATTCGATAGTGTGACTTCAATCAGTACAACAAGCAGTAGTGAAAGCAGTGGGGAGAATTTCAGATGGAAATATTGGTTGTCTCTTCTCCATATCTTTATTAAAATCACGCCACATGCAATCAGTGCTCCAGAGATGTTGATTCAAAAGTTGTTGGCCCATTGCTTTACATATCTGCAAGTGTTATTCTGCTGAGCATTGTTCTCTGGACTATCACTATGCAGAATTTGATCCTCAATCAAAAAATCTCTACACAAGCAAATATCCAATGCATAAAGATGAAGCAGCGATGCTCAAATGTCATGAAACATTTTCAACATAATCACCATGACAAAGTTTCATTTCAAAAAGCAGTGTTTCTCACAAAAAGAAATAATGGCTCTGACTAAAACCCACAGGCCCTCAAACTGGGGAATATTGACTGGAAAATGAAAATCTGTTCTTGCTGTGATTTTCCAGCAAGAAAGCATTTCTAAAGAAAGAAAGTAATCTACCTGACTGACTCCACAAGAGATTTTAGTGGGAATAAACCATGCTTTTACAGGGAAATTTGTCACCATCAGCTATGTGACATAAACGACGAGGATGGGATTCAAACCCACGCGTGCAGAGCACAATGGATTAGCAGTCCATCGCCTTAACCACTCCGCCACCTCATCATGCAAAAACAGTACAAATGTTGCCTGCGGCTGCAGTCTTTATTTCAGACTTGGGAAAAAATGGAATTGCGTGACTTCAATCTGTTCGACAAGCAAAAATACACCCAGTAAAGAGAATTTCTGATTGAAATATTGTTTGTCTCTTCTCCATGACTTTATAAATATAATGCCACATCCAATCTGTGCACCCGAGACCTTGATTCAAGAGTTGCGAGTGCATTACTTACAAATGCAAGCTCTTTAGTCCGCTGAGCATTGTTCCCTGAACTATTACATTACAGAATTTGATTCATCAATGACAAAATGTGGACACAGGTGATTTTCCAATGCATAAAGATGTAGTAGAGATTCTCAAACATTATGAAACCTTTTCAACATCATCACCAGGACACCATTTAATTTCATAAAGCAGTGTCATTCAGGCAAATAGACAACAGCTCTGACTAAAAGCCAGGGGGCTTCCTACTGGGGAATATTGACTGGAATATGAACAGATGTACTTGCTGTGGTTGTCGAGGAAGAAGAACCATTAGAGGGAAGGAAAGTCAGTTCCATGACGTATTCCACTATAGATTCCAGAAACAACAAACCACCTGCTTGCTGGTCACCATTAATAAGTCTTCCCACTTGACCGACGAGGATGGGATTCGAACCCACGCGTGCAGAGCACAATCGATTAGCAGTCCATCACCTTAACCTCTCGGCCACCTCGTCAAGCAAAACTTCTCAATATGGTGCACGTGGCTGCACGATTTACTGTACACTTGGGGGAGTGATAAATTCGATAGTGTGACTTCAATCAGTACAACAAGCAGTAGTGAAAGCAGTGGGGAGAATTTCAGATGGAAATACTGGTTGTCTCTTCTCCATATCTTTATTAAAATCAAGCCACATGCAATCAGTGCTCCAGAGATGTTGATTCAAAAGTTGTTGGCCCATTGCTTTACATATCTGCAAGTGTTATTCTGCTGAGCATTGTTCTCTGGACTATCACTATGCAGAATTTGATCCTCAATCAAAAAATCTCTACACAAGCAAATATCCAATGCATAAAGATGAAGCAGCGATGCTCAAATGTCATGAAACATTTTCAACATAATCACCATGACAAAGTTTCATTTCAAAAAGCAGTGTTTCTCACAAAAAGAAATAATGGCTCTGACTAAAACCCACAGGCCCTCAAACTGGGGAATATTGACTGGAAAATGAAAATCTGTTCTTGCTGTGATTTTCCAGCAAGAAAGCATTTCTAAAGAAAGAAAGTAATCTACCTGACTGACTCCACAAGAGATTTTAGTGGGAATAAACCATGCTTTGACAGGCAAATTTGTCACCATCAGCTATGTGACATAAACGACGAGGATGGGATTCAAACCCACGCGTGCAGAGCACAATGGATTAGCAGTCCATCGCCTTAACCACTCCGCCACCTCATCATGCAAAAACAGTACAAATGTTGCCTGCGGCTGCAGTCTTTATTTCAGACTTGGGAAAAAATGGAATTGCGTGACTTCAATCTGTTCGACAAGCAAAAATACACCCAGTAAAGAGAATTTCTGATTGAAATATTGGTTGTCTCTTCTCCATGACTTTATAAATATAATGCCACATCCAATCTGTGCACCCGAGACCTTGATTCAAGAGTTGCGAGTGCATTACTTACAAATGCAAGCTCTTTAGTCCGCTGAGCATTGTTCCCTGAACTATTACATTACAGAATTTGATTCATCAATGACAAAATGTGGACACAGGTGATTTTCCAATGCATAAAGATGTAGTAGAGATTCTCAAACATTATGAAACCTTTTCAACATCATCACCAGGACACCATTTAATTTCATAAAGCAGTGTCATTCAGACTAATAGACAACAGCTCTGACTAAAAGCCAAGGGGCTTCCTACTGGGGAATATTGACTGGAATATGAACAGATGTACTTGCTGTGGTTGTCGAGGAAGAAGAACCATTAGAGGGAAGGAAAGTCAGTTCCATGACGTATTCCACTATAGATTCCAGAAACAACAAACCACCTGCTTGCTGGTCACCATTAATAAGTCTTCCCACTTGACCGACGAGGATGGGATTCGAACCCACGCGTGCAGAGCACAATGGATTAGCAGTCCATCGCCTTAACCACTCCGCCACCTCGTCATGCAAAAACAGTACAAATGTTGCCTGCGGCTGCAATCTTTATTTCAGACTTGGGAAAAAATGGAATTGCGTGACTTCAATCTGTTCGACAAGCAAAAATACACCCAATAAAGAGAATTTCTGATTGAAATATTGTTTGTCTCTTCTCCATGACTTTATAAATATAATGCCACATCCAATCTGTGCACCCGAGACCTTGATTCAAGAGTTGCGAGTGCATTACTTACAAATGCAAGCTCTTTAGTCCGCTGAGCATTGTTCCCTGAACTATTACATTACAGAATTTGATTCATCAATGACAAAATGTGGACACAGGTGATTTTCCAATGCATAAAGATGTAGTAGAGATTCTCAAACATTATGAAACCTTTTCAACATCATCACCAGGACACCATTTAATTTCATAAAGCAGTGTCATTCAGGCAAATAGACAACAGCTCTGACTAAAAGCCAGGGGGCTTCCTACTGGGGAATATTGACTGGAATATGAACAGATGTACTTGCTGTGGTTGTCGAGGAAGAAGAACCATTAGAGGGAAGGAAAGTCAGTTCCATGACGTATTCCACTATAGATTCCAGAAACAACAAACCACCTGCTTGCTGGTCACCATTAATAAGTCTTCCCACTTGACCGACGAGGATGGGATTCGAACCCACGCGTGCAGAGCACAATGGATTAGCAGTCCATCGCCTTAACCTCTCGGCCACCTCGTCAAGCAAAACTTCTCAATATGGTGCACGTGGCTGCACGATTTACTGTACACTTGGGGGAGTGATAAATTCGATAGTGTGACTTCAATCAGTACAACAAGCAGTAGTGAAAGCAGTGGGGAGAATTTCAGATGGAAATATTGGTTGTCTCTTCTCCATATCTTTATTAAAATCACGCCACATGCAATCAGTGCTCCAGAGATGTTGATTCAAAAGTTGTTGGCCCATTGCTTTACATATCTGCAAGTGTTATTCTGCTGAGCATTGTTCTCTGGACTATCACTATGCAGAATTTGATCCTCAATCAAAAAATCTCTACACAAGCAAATATCCAATGCATAAAGATGAAGCAGCGATGCTCAAATGTCATGAAATATTTTCAACATAATCACCATGACAAAGTTTCATTTCAAAAAGCAGTGTTTCTCACAAAAAGAAATAATGGCTCTGACTAAAACCCACAGGCCCTCAAACTGGGGAATATTGACTGGAAAATGAAAATCTGTTCTTGCTGTGATTTTCCAGCAAGAAAGCATTTCTAAAGAAAGAAAGTAATCTACCTGACTGACTCCACAAGAGATTTTAGTGGGAATAAACCATGCTTTTACAAGGAAATTTGTCACCATCAGCTATGTGACATAAACGACGAGGATGGGATTCAAAGCCACACGTGCAGAGCACAATGGATTAGCAGTCCATCGCCTTAACCACTCCGCCACCTCATCATGCAAAAACAGTACAAATGTTGCCTGCGGCTGCAGTCTTTATTTCAGACTTGGGAAAAAATGGAATTGCGTGACTTCAATCTGTTCGACAAGCAAAAATACACCCAGTAAAGAGAATTTCTGATTGAAATATTGGTTGTCTCTTCTCCATGACTTTATAAATATAATGCCACATCCAATCTGTGCACCCGAGACCTTGATTCAAGAGTTGCGAGTGCATTACTTACAAATGCAAGCTCTTTAGTCCGCTGAGCATTGTTCCCTGAACTATTACATTACAGAATTTGATTCATCAATGACAAAATGTGGACACAGGTGATTTTCCAATGCATAAAGATGTAGTAGAGATTCTCAAACATTATGAAACCTTTTCAACATCATCACCAGGACACCATTTAATTTCATAAAGCAGTGTCATTCAGACTAATAGACAACAGCTCTGACTAAAAGCCAGGGGGCTTCCTACTGGGGAATATTGACTGGAATATGAACAGATGTACTTGCTGTGGTTGTCGAGGAAGAAGAACCATTAGAGGGAAGGAAAGTCAGTTCCATGACGTATTCCACTATAGATTTAAGAAAGAACAAACCACCTGCTTGCTGGTCACCATTAATAAGTCTTCCCACTTGACCGACGAGGATGGGATTCGAACCCACGCGCGCACAGCACAATGGATTAGCAGTCCATCGCCTTAACCTCTCGGCCACCTCGTCAAGCAAAACTTCTCAATATGGTGCACGTGGCTGCACGATTTACTGTACACTTGGGGGAGTGAGAAATTCGATAGTGTGACTTCAATCACTACAACAAGCAGTAGTGAAAGCAGTGGGGAGAATTTTAGATGGAAATATTGGTTGTCTCTTCTCCATATCTTTATTAAAATCACGCCGCATGCAATCAGTGCTCCAGAGATGTTGATTCAAAAGTTGTTGGCCCATTGCTTTACATATCTGCAAGTGTTATTCTGCTGAGCATTGTTCTCTGGACTATCACTATGCAGAATTTGATCCTCAATCAAAAAATCTCTACACAAGCAAATATCCAATGCATAAAGATGAAGCAGCGATGCTCAAATGTCATGAAACATTTTCAACATAATCACCATGACAAAGTTTCATTTCAAAAAGCAGTGTTTCTCACAAAAAGAAATAATGGCTCTGACTAAAACCCACAGGCCCGCAAACTGGGGAATATTGACTGGAAAATGAAAATCTGTTCTTGCTGTGATTTTCCAGCAAGAAAGCATTTCTTAAGAAAGAAAGTAACTGACTCCACAAGAGATTTTAGTGGGAATAAACCATGCTTTTTCAGGCAAATTTGTCACCATCAGCTATGTGACATAAACGATGAGGATGGGATTCGAACCCACGCGTGCAGAGCACAATGGATTAGCAGTCCATCGCCTTAACCACTCGGCCACCTCGTCATGCAAAAACAGAAGAAATGTTGCCTGCGGCTGCAGTCTTTATTTCAGACTTGGGAAAAAATGGTATTGCGTGACTTCAATCTGTTCGACAAGCAAAAATACACCCAGTAAAGAGAATTTCTGATTGAAATATTGGTTGTCTCTTCTCCATGACTTTATAAATATAATGCCACATCCAATCTGTGCACCCGAGACCTTGATTCAAGAGTTGCGAGTGCATTACTTACAAATGCAAGCTCTTTAGTCCGCTGAGCATTGTTCCCTGAACTATTACATTACAGAATTTGATTCATCAATGACAAAATGTGGACACAGGTGATTTTCCAATGCATAAAGATGTAGTAGAGATTCTCAAACATTATGAAACCTTTTCAACATCATCACCAGGACACCATTTAATTTCATAAAGCAGTGTCATTCAGGCAAATAGACAACAGCTCTGACTAAAAGCCAGGGGGCTTCCTACTGGGGAATATTGACTGGAATATGAACAGATGTACTTGCTGTGGTTGTCGAGGAAGAAGAACCATTAGAGGGAAGGAAAGTCAGTTCCATGACGTATTCCACTATAGATTCCAGAAACAACAAACCACCTGCTTGCTGGTCACCATTAATAAGTCTTCCCACTTGACCGACGAGGATGGGATTCGAACCCACGCGTGCAGAGCACAATGGATTAGCAGTCCATCGCCTTAACCTCTCGGCCACCTCGTCAAGCAAAACTTCTCAATATGGTGCACGTGGCTGCACGATTTACTGTACACTTGGGGGAGTGATAAATTCGATAGTGTGACTTCAATCAGTACAACAAGCAGTAGTGAAAGCAGTGGGGAGAATTTCAGATGGAAATATTGGTTGTCTCTTCTCCATATCTTTATTAAAATCACGCCACATGCAATCAGTGCTCCAGAGATGTTGATTCAAAAGTTGTTGGCCCATTGCTTTACATATCTGCAAGTGTTATTCTGCTGAGCATTGTTCTCTGGACTATCACTATGCAGAATTTGATCCTCAATCAAAAAATCTCTACACAAGCAAATATCCAATGCATAAAGATGAAGCAGCGATGCTCAAATGTCATGAAACATTTTCAACATAATCACCATGACAAAGTTTCATTTCAAAAAGCAGTGTTTCTCACAAAAAGAAATAATGGCTCTGACTAAAACCCACAGGCCCTCAAACTGGGGAATATTGACTGGAAAATGAAAATCTGTTCTTGCTGTGATTTTCCAGCAAGAAAGCATTTCTAAAGAAAGAAAGTAATCTACCTGACTGACTCCACAAGAGATTTTAGTGGGAATAAACCATGCTTTTACAAGGAAATTTGTCACCATCAGCTATGTGACATAAACGACGAGGATGGGATTCAAAGCCACACGTGCAGAGCACAATGGATTAGCAGTCCATCGCCTTAACCACTCCGCCACCTCATCATGCAAAAACAGTACAAATGTTGCCTGCGGCTGCAGTCTTTATTTCAGACTTGGGAAAAAATGGAATTGCGTGACTTCAATCTGTTCGACAAGCAAAAATACACCCAGTAAAGAGAATTTCTGATTGAAATATTGGTTGTCTCTTCTCCATGACTTTATAAATATAATGCCACATCCAATCTGTGCACCCGAGACCTTGATTCAAGAGTTGCGAGTGCATTACTTACAAATGCAAGCTCTTTAGTCCGCTGAGCATTGTTCCCTGAACTATTACATTACAGAATTTGATTCATCAATGACAAAATGTGGACACAGGTGATTTTCCAATGCATAAAGATGTAGTAGAGATTCTCAAACATTATGAAACCTTTTCAACATCATCACCAGGACACCATTTAATTTCATAAAGCAGTGTCATTCAGACTAATAGACAACAGCTCTGACTAAAAGCCAGGGGGCTTCCTACTGGGGAATATTGACTGGAATATGAACAGATGTACTTGCTGTGGTTGTCGAGGAAGAAGAACCATTAGAGGGAAGGAAAGTCAGTTCCATGACGTATTCCACTATAGATTTAAGAAAGAACAAACCACCTGCTTGCTGGTCACCATTAATAAGTCTTCCCACTTGACCGACGAGGATGGGATTCGAACCCACGCGCGCACAGCACAATGGATTAGCAGTCCATCGCCTTAACCTCTCGGCCACCTCGTCAAGCAAAACTTCTCAATATGGTGCACGTGGCTGCACGATTTACTGTACACTTGGGGGAGTGAGAAATTCGATAGTGTGACTTCAATCACTACAACAAGCAGTAGTGAAAGCAGTGGGGAGAATTTTAGATGGAAATATTGGTTGTCTCTTCTCCATATCTTTATTAAAATCACGCCGCATGCAATCAGTGCTCCAGAGATGTTGATTCAAAAGTTGTTGGCCCATTGCTTTACATATCTGCAAGTGTTATTCTGCTGAGCATTGTTCTCTGGACTATCACTATGCAGAATTTGATCCTCAATCAAAAAATCTCTACACAAGCAAATATCCAATGCATAAAGATGAAGCAGCGATGCTCAAATGTCATGAAACATTTTCAACATAATCACCATGACAAAGTTTCATTTCAAAAAGCAGTGTTTCTCACAAAAAGAAATAATGGCTCTGACTAAAACCCACAGGCCCGCAAACTGGGGAATATTGACTGGAAAATGAAAATCTGTTCTTGCTGTGATTTTCCAGCAAGAAAGCATTTCTTAAGAAAGAAAGTAACTGACTCCACAAGAGATTTTAGTGGGAATAAACCATGCTTTTTCAGGCAAATTTGTCACCATCAGCTATGTGACATAAACGATGAGGATGGGATTCGAACCCACGCGTGCAGAGCACAATGGATTAGCAGTCCATCGCCTTAACCACTCGGCCACCTCGTCATGCAAAAACAGAAGAAATGTTGCCTGCGGCTGCAGTCTTTATTTCAGACTTGGGAAAAAATGGTATTGCGTGACTTCAATCTGTTCGACAAGCAAAAATACACCCAGTAAAGAGAATTTCTGATTGAAATATTGGTTGTCTCTTCTCCATGACTTTATAAATATAATGCCACATCCAATCTGTGCACCCGAGACCTTGATTCAAGAGTTGCGAGTGCATTACTTACAAATGCAAGCTCTTTAGTCCGCTGAGCATTGTTCCCTGAACTATTACATTACAGAATTTGATTCTTCAATGACAAAATGTGGACACAGGTGATTTTCCAATGCATAAAGATGTAGGAGAGATTCTCAAACATTATGAAACCTTTTCAACATCATCACCAGGACACCATTTAATTTCAAAAAGCAGTGTCATTCAGGCAAATAGACAACAGCTCTGACTAAAAGCCAGGGGGCTTCCTACTGGGGAATATTGACTGGAATATGAACAGATGTACTTGCTGTGGTTGTCGAGGAAGAAGAACCATTAGAGGGAAGGAAAGTCAGTTCCATGACGTATTCCACTATAGATTTCAGAAAGAACAAACCACCTGCTTGCTGGTCACCATTAATAAGTCTTCCCACTTGACTGACAAGGATGGGATTCGAACCCATGCGTGCAGAGCACAATGGATTAGCAGTCCATCGCCTGGACTATCACTATGCAGAATTTGATCCTCAATCAAAAAATCCTCATTTGATCCTCAATCAAAAAAATGGACTATCACTATGCAGAATTTGATCCTCAATCAAAAAATCTCTACACAAGCAAATATCCAGTGCATAAAGATGTAGCAGCGATGCTCAAATGTCATGAAACATTTTCAACATAATCACCATGATAAAGTTTCATTTCAAAAAGCAGTGTTTCTCACAAAAAGAAATAATGGCTCTGACTAAAACCCACAGGCCCGCAAACTGGGGAATATTGACTGGAAAATGAAAATCTGTTCTTGCTGTGATTTTCCAGCAAGAAAGCATTTCTTAAGAAAGAAAGTAACTTACTCCACAAGAGATTTTAGTGGGAATAAACCATGCTTTTTCAGGCAAATTTGTCACCATCAGCTATGTGACATAAACGACGAGGATGGGATTCGAACCCACGCGTGCAGAGCACAATGGATTAGCAGTCCATCGCCTTAACCACTCGGCCACCTCGTCATGCAAAAACAGTACAAATGTTGCCTGCGGCTGCAATCTTTATTTCAGACTTGGGAAAAAATGGAATTGCGTGACTTCAATCTGTTCGACAAGCAAAAATACACCCAGTAAAGAGAATTTCTGATTGAAATATTGTTTGTCTCTTCTCCATGACTTTATAAATATAATGCCACATCCAATCTGTGCACCCGAGACCTTGATTCAAGAGTTGCGAGTGCATTACTTACAAATGCAAGCTCTTTAGTCCGCTGAGCATTGTTCCCTGAACTATTACATTACAGAATTTGATTCATCAATGACAAAATGTGGACACAGGTGATTTTCCAATGCATAAAGATGTAGTAGAGATTCTCAAACATTATGAAACCTTTTCAACATCATCACCAGGACACCATTTAATTTCATAAAGCAGTGTCATTCAGGCAAATAGACAACAGCTCTGACTAAAAGCCAGGGGGCTTCCTACTGGGGAATATTGACTGGAATATGAACAGATGTACTTGCTGTGGTTGTCGAGGAAGAAGAACCATTAGAGGGAAGGAAAGTCAGTTCCATGACGTATTCCACTATAGATTCCAGAAACAACAAACCACCTGCTTGCTGGTCACCATTAATAAGTCTTCCCACTTGACCGACGAGGATGGGATTCGAACCCACGCGTGCAGAGCACAATGGATTAGCAGTCCATCGCCTTAACCTCTCGGCCACCTCGTCAAGCAAAACTTCTCAATATGGTGCACGTGGCTGCACGATTTACTGTACACTTGGGGGAGTGATAAATTCGATAGTGTGACTTCAATCAGTACAACAAGCAGTAGTGAAAGCAGTGGGGAGAATTTCAGATGGAAATATTGGTTGTCTCTTCTCCATATCTTTATTAAAATCACGCCACATGCAATCAGTGCTCCAGAGATGTTGATTCAAAAGTTGTTGGCCCATTGCTTTACATATCTGCAAGTGTTATTCTGCTGAGCATTGTTCTCTGGACTATCACTATGCAGAATTTGATCCTCAATCAAAAAATCTCTACACAAGCAAATATCCAATGCATAAAGATGAAGCAGCGATGCTCAAATGTCATGAAACATTTTCAACATAATCACCATGACAAAGTTTCATTTCAAAAAGCAGTGTTTCTCACAAAAAGAAATAATGGCTCTGACTAAAACCCACAGGCCCTCAAACTGGGGAATATTGACTGGAAAATGAAAATCTGTTCTTGCTGTGATTTTCCAGCAAGAAAGCATTTCTAAAGAAAGAAAGTAATCTACCTGACTGACTCCACAAGAGATTTTAGTGGGAATAAACCATGCTTTTACAAGGAAATTTGTCACCATCAGCTATGTGACATAAACGACGAGGATGGGATTCAAACCCACACGTGCAGAGCACAATGGATTAGCAGTCCATCGCCTTAACCACTCCGCCACCTCATCATGCAAAAACAGTACAAATGTTGCCTGCGGCTGCAGTCTTTATTTCAGACTTGGGAAAAAATGGAATTGCGTGACTTCAATCTGTTCGACAAGCAAAAATACACCCAGTAAAGAGAATTTCTGATTGAAATATTGGTTGTCTCTTCTCCATGACTTTATAAATATAATGCCACATCCAATCTGTGCACCCGAGACCTTGATTCAAGAGTTGCGAGTGCATTACTTACAAATGCAAGCTCTTTAGTCCGCTGAGCATTGTTCCCTGAACTATTACATTACAGAATTTGATTCATCAATGACAAAATGTGGACACAGGTGATTTTCCAATGCATAAAGATGTAGTAGAGATTCTCAAACATTATGAAACCTTTTCAACATCATCACCAGGACACCATTTAATTTCATAAAGCAGTGTCATTCAGACTAATAGACAACAGCTCTGACTAAAAGCCAGGGGGCTTCCTACTGGGGAATATTGACTGGAATTTGAACAGATGTACTTGCTGTGGTTGTCGAGGAAGAAGAACCATTAGAGGGAAGGAAAGTCAGTTCCATGACGTATTCCACTATAGATTCCAGAAAGAACAAACCACCTGCTTGCTGGTCACCATTAATAAGTCTTCCCACTTGACCGACGAGGATGGGATTCGAACCCACGCGCGCACAGCACAATGGATTAGCAGTCCATCGCCTTAACCTCTCGGCCACCTCGTCAAGCAAAACTTCTCAATACGGTGCACGTGGCTGCACGATTTACTGTACACTTGGGGGAGTGAGAAATTCGATAGTGTGACTTCAATCACTACAAAAAGCAGTAGTGAAAGCAGTGGGGAGAATTTTAGATGGAAATATTGGTTGTCTCTTCTCCATATCTTTATTAAAATCACGCCGCATGCAATCAGTGCTCCAGAGATGTTGATTCAAAAGTTGTTGGCCCATTGCTTTACATATCTGCAAGTGTTATTCTGCTGAGCATTGTTCTCTGGACTATCACTATGCAGAATTTGATCCTCAATCAAAAAATCTCTACACAAGCAAATATCCAATGCATAAAGATGAAGCAGCGATGCTCAAATGTCATGAAACATTTTCAACATAATCACCATGACAAAGTTTCATTTCAAAAAGCAGTGTTTCTCACAAAAAGAAATAATGGCTCTGACTAAAACCCACAGGCCCGCAAACTGGGGAATATTGACTGGAAAATGAAAATCTGTTCTTGCTGTGATTTTCCAGCAAGAAAGCATTTCTTAAGAAAGAAAGCAACTGACTCCACAAGAGATTTTAGTGGGAATAAACCATGCTTTTTCAGGCAAATTTGTCACCATCAGCTATGTGACATAAACGACGAGGATGGGATTCGAACCCACGCGTGCAGAGCACAATGGATTAGCAGTCCATCGCCTTAACCACTCGGCCACCTCGTCATGCAAAAAAGGAAGAAATGTTGCCTGCGGCTGCAGTCTTTATTTCAGACTTGGGAAAAAATGGTATTGCGTGACTTCAATCTGTTCGACAAGCAAAAATACACCCAGTAAAGAGAATTTCTGATTGAAATATTGGTTGTCTCTTCTCCATGACTTTATAAATATAATGCCACATCCAATCTGTGCACCCGAGACCTTGATTCAAGAGTTGCGAGTGCATTACTTACAAATGCAAGCTCTTTAGTCCGCTGAGCATTGTTCCCTGAACTATTACATTACAGAATTTGATTCTTCAATGACAAAATGTGGACACAGGTGATTTTCCAATGCATAAAGATGTAGGAGAGATTCTCAAACATTATGAAACCTTTTCAACATCATCACCAGGACACCATTTAATTTCATAAAGCAGTGTCATTCAGGCAAATAGACAACAGCTCTGACTAAAAGCCAGGGGGCTTCCTACTGGGGAATATTGACTGGAATATGAACAGATGTACTTGCTGTGGTTGTCGAGGAAGAAGAACCATTAGAGGGAAGGAAAGTCAGTTCCATGACGTATTCCACTATAGATTTCAGAAAGAACAAACCACCTGCTTGCTGGTCACCATTAATAAGTCTTCCCACTTGGCTGACAAGGATGGGATTCGAACCCATGCGTGCAGAGCACAATGGATTAGCAGTCCATTGCCTGGACTATCATTATGCAGAATTTGATCCTCAATCAAAAAATCCTCATTTGATCCTCAATTAAAAAAATGGACTATCACTATGCAGAATTTGATCCTCAATCAAAAAATCTCTACACAAGCAAATATCCAGTGCATAAAGATGTAGCAGCGATGCTCAAATGTCATGAAACATTTTCAACATAATCACCATGACAAAGTTTCATTTCAAAAAGCAGTGTTTCTCACAAAAAGAAATAATGGCTCTGACTAAAACCCACAGGCCCGCAAACTGGGGAATATTGACTGGAAAATGAAAATCTGTTCTTGCTGTGATTTTCCAGCAAGAAAGCATTTCTTAAGAAAGAAAGTAACTTACTCCACAAGAGATTTTAGTGGGAATAAACCATGCTTTTTCAGGCAAATTTGTCACCATCAGCTATGTGACATAAACAACGAGGATGGGATTCGAACCCACGCGTGCAGAGCACAATGGATTAGCAGTCCATCGCCTTAACCACTCGGCCACCTCGTCATGCAAAAACAGTACAAATGTTGCCTGCGGCTGCAGTCTTTATTTCAGACTTGGGAAAAAATGGTATTGCGTGACTTCAATCTGTTCGACAAGCAAAAATACACCCAGTAAAGAGAATTTCTGATTGAAATATTGTTTGTCTCTTCTCCATGACTTTATAAATATAATGCCACATCCAATCTGTGCACCCGAGACCTTGATTCAAGAGTTGCGAGTGCATTACTTACAAATGCAAGCTCTTTAGTCCGCTGAGCATTGTTCCCTGAACTATTACATTACAGAATTTGATTCTTCAATGACAAAATGTGGACACAGGTGATTTTCCAATGCATAAAGATGTAGGAGAGATTCTCAAACATTATGAAACCTTTTCAACATCATCACCAGGACACCATTTAATTTCATAAAGCAGTGTCATTCAGGCAAATAGACAACAGCTCTGACTAAAAGCCAGGGGGCTTCCTACTGGGGAATATTGACTGGAATATGAACAGATGTACTTGCTGTGGTTGTCGAGGAAGAAGAACCATTAGAGGGAAGGAAAGTCAGTTCCATGACGTATTCCACTATAGATTTCAGAAAGAACAAACCACCTGCTTGCTGGTCACCATTAATAAGTCTTCCCACTTGACTGACAAGGATGGGATTCGAACCCACGCGTGCAGAGCACAATGGATTAGCAGTCCATCGCCTGGACTATCACTATGCAGAATTTGATCCTCAATCAAAAAATCTCTACACAAGCAAATATCCAGTGCATAAAGATGTAGCAGCGATGCTCAAATGTCATGAAACATTTTCAACATAATCACCATGACAAAGTTTCATTTCAAAAAGCAGTGTTTCTCACAAAAAGAAATAATGGCTCTGACTAAAACCCAGAGGCCCGCAAACTGGGGAATATTGACTGGAAAATGAAAATCTGTTCTTGCTGTGATTTTCCAGCAAGAAAGCATTTCTTAAGAAAGAAAGTAACTTACTCCACAAGAGATTTTAGTGGGAATAAACCATGCTTTTTCAGGCAAATTTGTCACCATCAGCTATGTGACATAAACGACGAGGATGGGATTTGAACCCACGCGTGCAGAGCACAATGGATTAGCAGTCCATCGCCTTAACCACTCCGCCACCTCATCATGCAAAAACAGTACAAATGTTGCCTGCGGCTGCAGTCTTTATTTCAGACTTGGGAAAAAATGGAATTGCGTGACTTCAATCTGTTCGACAAGCAAAAATACACCCAGTAAAGAGAATTTCTGATTGAAATATTGGTTGTCTCTTCTCCATGACTTTATAAATATAATGCCACATCCAATCTGTGCACCCGAGACCTTGATTCAAGAGTTGCGAGTGCATTACTTACAAATGCAAGCTCTTTAGTCCGCTGAGCATTGTTCCCTGAACTATTACATTACAGAATTTGATTCATCAATGACAAAATGTGGACACAGGTGATTATCGAATGCATAAAGATGTAGTCGAGATTCTCAAACATTATGAAACCTTTTCAACATCATCACCAGGAAGTTTCATTTCATAAAGCAGTGTTATTCAGGCAAATAGAAAAGAGCTCTGACTAAAAGCCAGGGGGCTTCCTACTGGGGAATATTGACTGGAATATGAACAGATTTACTTCCTGTGGTTTTCGAGGAAGAAGAACCATTCGAGGGAAAGAAAGTTAGTTCTATGACATATTCCACTAGAGATTTCAGAAAGAACAAACCACATGCTTACTAGTCACCATTAATAAGTCTTCCCACTTGACCGACGAGGATGGGATTCGAACCCACGCGTGCAGAGCACAATGGATTAGCAGTGCATCGCCTTAACCTCTCGGCCACCTCGTCAAGCAAAAATTCTCAATATGGTGCACGTGGCTGCAGGATTTAGTTCACACATGGGGGAGTGAAAAATTTGATAGTGTGACTGCAATCAGTACAACAAGCAGTCGTGAAAGCAGTGGGGAGAATTTCAGATGCAGATATTGGTTGTCTCTTCTCCATATCTTTATTAAAATCACACCACATGCAATCAGTGCTCCAGAGATGTTGATTCAAAAGTTGTTGGCCCATTGCTTTACCAATCTGCAAGTGTTATTCTGTTGAGCATTGTTCCCTGGACTATCACTATGCAGAATTTGATCCTCAATGAAAAAATCTCTACACAAGCAAATATCCAATGCATAAAGATGAAGCAGCGATGCTCAAATGTCATGAAACATTTTCAACATAAGCACCAGGACAAAGTTTCATTTCAAAAAGCAGTGTTTCTCACAAAAAGAAATAATGGCTCTGACTAAAACCCACAGGCCCTCAAACTGGGGAATATTGACTGGAAAATGAAAATCTGTTCTTGCTGTGATTTTCCAGCAAGAAAGCATTTCTAAAGAAAGAAAGTAATCTACCTGACTGACTCCACAAGAGATTTTAGTGGGAATAAACCATGCTTTGACAGGCAAATTTGTCACCATCAGCTATGTGACATAAACGACGAGGATGGGATTCAAACCCACGCGTGCAGAGCACAATGGATTAGCAGTCCATCGCCTTAACCACTCCGCCACCTCATCATGCAAAAACAGTACAAATGTTGCCTGCGGCTGCAGTCTTTATTTCAGACTTGGGAAAAAATGGAATTGCGTGACTTCAATCTGTTCGACAAGCAAAAATACACCCAGTAAAGAGAATTTCTGATTGAAATATTGGTTGTCTCTTCTCCATGACTTTATAAATATAATGCCACATCCAATCTGTGCACCCGAGACCTTGATTCAAGAGTTGCGAGTGCATTACTTACAAATGCAAGCTCTTTAGTCCGCTGAGCATTGTTCCCTGAACTATTACATTACAGAATTTGATTCATCAATGACAAAATGTGGACACAGGTGATTATCGAATGCATAAAGATGTAGTCGAGATTCTCAAACATTATGAAACCTTTTCAACATCATCACCAGGAAGTTTCATTTCATAAAGCAGTGTTATTCAGGCAAATAGAAAAGAGCTCTGACTAAAAGCCAGGGGGCTTCCTACTGGGGAATATTGACTGGAATATGAACAGATTTACTTCCTGTGGTTTTCGAGGAAGAAGAACCATTCGAGGGAAAGAAAGTCAGTTCTATGACATATTCCACTAGAGATTTCAGAAAGAACAAACCACATGCTTACTAGTCACCATTAATAAGTCTTCCCACTTGACCGACGAGGATGGGATTCGAACCCACGCGTGCAGAGCACAATGGATTAGCAGTCCATCGCCTTAACCTCTCGGCCACCTCGTCAAGCAAAAATTCTCAATATGGTGCACGTGGCTGCAGGATTTAGTTCACACATGGGGGAGTGAAAAATTTGATAGTGTGACTGCAATCAGTACAACAAGCAGTCGTGAAAGCAGTGGGGAGAATTTCAGATGCAGATATTGGTTGTCTCTTCTCCATATCTTTATTAAAATCACACCACATGCAATCAGTGCTCCAGAGATGTTGATTCAAAAGTTGTTGGCCCATTGCTTTACCAATCTGCAAGTGTTATTCTGTTGAGCATTGTTCCCTGGACTATCACTATGCAGAATTTGATCCTCAATGAAAAAATCTCTACACAAGCAAATATCCAATGCATAAAGATGTAGCAGCGATGCTCAAATGTCATGAAACATTTTCAACATAAGCAGCAGGACAAAGTTTCTTTTCATAAAGCAGTGTTATTCAGACAAATAGACAAGAGCTCTGACTAAAAGCCAGGGGGCTTCCTACTGGGGAATACTGACTGGAATATGAACAGATGTACTTGCTGTGGTTGTCGAGCCAGAAGAACCATTAGAGGGAAAGAAAGTCAGTTTCATGACGTATTCCACTAGAGCACGGGTGTCCAAACTTGTCCATAAAGGGCCGGTGTGGGTGCTGGTTTTTGTTCCAGCCAGCAGTGCTACAGCACCTGAATCCACAAATTAACTAATCAGGCGGTTCAATCAGGACCCTGGTGGGTAGAATCAGGAGTGTTAGTGCTGCGCTCTAACAAAAACCAGCACCCACACCGGCCCTTTCTTAGATTGGACACCCCTGCACTAGAGATTTCAGAAAGAACAAACCACATGCTTGCTGGTCACCATTTGTAAGCCTTCCCACTTGACCGACGAGGATGGGATTCAAACCCACGCCTGCAGAGCACAATGGATTAGCAGTCCATCGCCTTAACCTCTCGGACAGAACATTTAGCAAGTAATTAAGTTAACTAGCATCAGGTGTGTAACATGATTGGCTAGAAAAGGGATGTCTTAGAGAGGCTGACTCTCCGAAGTAAAGATGGCCAGAGGCTCACCGAGCTGTGAAGTCTTGCGTAAAAAAAAAATTGTGGAATACTTTAAAAACAAAGTTCTTCAATATCAAATTGTAAAGACTTTGAAGGTCTCATCATCGACAGTGCATAACATCATCAAAAGATTCAGAGAAACTGGAAAAATCTCCAGTGCGTAAGGGACAAGGCCGAAGACCTTTACTGGATGACCGTGATCTTCAGGGCCTCAGACGCCACTGCATCACTCACCGGCATGATTCTGTCATTGACATTACTAAATGGGCCCAGTAATACTTCTAGAAACCACTGTCTGTAATCACAGTCCGCCGTGCCATCCACAGATGCCGCCTAGAACACTTATCATGCAAAAACAAGCCATTGTTGAGCATGATCCAGAAGCGCCACCGTGTTCTGTGGCCCAAAGCTCATTTAAAATGGACTGTAGCAAAGTGGCAAAGTGTCCTGTGGTCAGATGAGTCCAAATTTGACATTCTTGTTGGAAATCATGGGCGTCTTGTCCTCCGGGCTAAAGAGGAGACAGACCACCCCTCCTGTTATGAGTGTTCAGTTCAAAAGCCAGCACCTCTGATGGTATGGGGATGCATTAGTGCATATGGTGTGGGACACTCGCAGGTTTTAAAGAGGACCATGAATGCTGTAAGGTATATAAAGGTTTTAGAGCAACATATGCTCCCCTCCAGACGACATCTATTCCAGGGAAGGCCTTGTGTATTTCAGCAGGACAATGCAAAACCACATACTGCAGCTATTACAACAGCATGGCTTCGTAGTAGAAGAGTCCGTGTGCTGAACTGGCCTGCCTGCAGTTCTGATCACTGATTGAGAACACCAGGCACATAATTAAACAAAAAGTCCACCAAAGGAGACGCAAAACTCTCCAGCAGCTGTAAGCCTGTATTAAACAAGAGTGGGATCAAATTCCAATGGCTAAACTTGTGATAGCTGGTATTTCGAGATGCCAAATGCAGTGGCCGGAACAAAAGGAAGCACAGCAAAATGACAAACACAGGTAAAACAATAGAGAGGGGCTCGCGCTTCCAAAGGGCATAAATCTCGTCCGAATAATAAACAGGAAGCAAAGCGAGCAAGACAGAAGGAAATAAGGAAAAAAATCTCAGAAGCCGAGATCAAACGATTAAGCACCAGGAGATACACAGACAGAGGAAAGGGAAGAGAAAGATTCCCTTTACTAACTAGCATTTTCCTTTTTTGCAACTAATCCCTCAACACTTCTCTGGCAAGAGATCTTGCGGGCTACAGTGCAATGGTAACACTGACACTCTAGCAAAGGTGGCGAGGCTTAACTTGGGCTTAAAGAGAGTTGAGGCACCGCCCACAATTAATGCCAGCTGGCCTATGAATCCGACATGGGCAAAATGATATCGTCCTGGACGAGTGTAACAAAGAAAGCTCCCAAACCAATGCCAACCTCCAAAACCATGGCAAAACTCAAGAAACTTGTTTCCTCAATGCCCAGATGCCTCCACTCTGTTTAAAAGAAGAGAGGATGACAAGCTGCCGGATAGCTCGCTTAGTTAAGACACTGCGTTGCCGTGCAGAAATGATTATCACGTTGCGGGTTTGAGCCCCGGTCGTACCAACCGGCAGTGGTCGCCAGCCTTTTCAGAGTAGCGCACAAGTGGCCATCTTGCTACAGGGTTTCAAATTGGGAAGGGACTGCCGAGTCAGGGAAATAAATTAACAGCTTTGTTCGTTGCTCAAGCGCCTCGTGTTGGCCAGACGGGCGCTCGTCAAGAAGAAGTCTGTTCATGTCCAGGTATCCTCCTCCCTCGTTCTGAACTTGCGAAGATTCAACCAATGAGTGTATAAGAAGCAGTGGCTGACGAGCACGTGTTTCGGAGGAGAGCCGTGTACTGGTCTTCAATATCCTGAGTTGGCAGCAAGGGTTCGCATATGAGCAAGCTTTGTACATAGTTCACCAATTGGGCATTCCAGATTCGGGTGGGATTGGAGATGCCAAATTTATTTAAAAAAAAAAAACCTGAGTATTATGTTATGGCCCCAATTTGTTATGACCTATCGGACAGCAAGGGATGACAGGCAAAATTTTTAAAACAAACAGATTTAAATAAACAAAGGCTGACCAAGATTGAAAATATATATTTAAAAAAATGATAGTTACAGTCCCTTGAGATGAGGTTGCTTTACGATGTTCTGGGACAGGAAAATGCTAAAACACAGGCAAAAATCCACAAAAAGCTTTGCAAGTCTTGAAAAGAGTGACAGGTCTGGTCAAAGGTATCCTTCTCCTTGCAATTTCTCCTACTACCACTCAATTTTTCTCCTGATATACTCTTTTCCAGCCCCCTCCCACCTTGCAGACTTTGGTTCATTTCGGCATGCCCAGGACATGCCCAAAACCTTGCTCCAGACTGGCTAAACAAAAAAGAAAGTCAATACTGCCATCTAGTGGCCTTTTTTTTCCACATTACACCTCCATTCCAAAAGGGAAAAATTTTGACACATAAAGGCAAAATTTTTCTTTTCAATCACATATACATATAATACAGTATGCTAATAAACACGTGATATATACACATACTCAAACGGGATAAGCAATCCGCAATTGCATTGTCAGTACCCTTTACATGCTTAATTTCCAAGTCAAACTCCTGTAAAATCAAACTCCAACTCAACAATCTCCGATTCTAGTTTTTCATCTTACTCAAAAACATTAACGAATTGTGGTCAGTATATACAATCATTGGCTTTTGCCCTGTGCAAACATAAACCTCAAAGTGTTGTAAGGATAGAACCAGAGCCAACCGCTCCTTCTCAATTGTGGAATAGTTCTTTTGATGGCGATATGCTCAATGTCATAAGAGTCACTTCTCTGTAGGAGCACAGATCCACAAGCTTGGTCGCTAGCATCGACCATGATGAACGGTCTGTTGAAGTCAGAAGTTTTGAGCACGGGGAAATGACACAGCAGAGACTTCAGGCGATCGAAGGCTCTTTAGCATGCTTCATCCCAAGTAACCTTTACGCCTTTCTTCAGTTGGTTGGTGAGACAGAGCAATCTCAGAAAAGTTGTTGCAGAACTTTCGGTAGTACCCGATCATTCCAAGGAAGCGGCGTAAAGCTTTTTTGTTGTTAGGAACTGGAAAGTCCATGATGGCTTGGTCTTTAGCATTTATGGGTGCCACCTTACCCTGGCCTATGACGTAGCCAAGATACGTGACAGTAGCACAATCAAAGTCACTCTTTTTCAGGTTAATAGTCAGGTGAGCCTGGGTCAAGTGCTGGAACAACATCTCTACATCTTTCAGATGTTCTTCCCAGGAGTCACTCCATGTGATCAGGTTGTCGATGTACGCACCCGTGTGTGGCAATCCGGCGATTGTAGACTGTATCATCCTTTGGAACTTGGCTGGGGTATTTTTCATGCCAAAGGGTAGGACTTTGTACTGGTATAACCCAGATGGTCTGGAAAAGCAGATATGCTCTTGACCCTCTCAGTTAAAGGCACACACCAATAACCCTTCAACAAATCAATCTTGGTCAGAAACTTTGCTTGCCCTACTCTATCAATACAATCATCAATCCTAGGTATTGGAAACACCTGAGTTCTAGTTACAGCATTGACTTTACGATACTTATGTACAAAATCTAGTACTTCCATCAGGTTTTGGAACTAGCACTCAGGGTGAACTCCAATCTGAGTTAGAGGGTCTAATAATATCATGTTCTAACATGTACTCAACCTCTTTCACAGCAATCTCTCTCTTTTCAGGATGCATCCGGTACGGATGCTGTTTTATTGGTTTGGAATCACCAACATCTACGTCATGAGAGGCTATAGAAACTCTCTTTGGAACATCAGGAAATAGATCTTTATATTTCTTGATCAACCACTCATACTGATCTTTCTGTGAGGATTCTAACTGCTGGAGTTTTACATCAAGATTTTGCAACACTTCAGAATTTGACAATTTACATGAAAGAACTTCAGCTTTAATTCTAGCTTCGTCATCTTGAAACTCTCCCTCATCTTCACAAGTCTTAGCCATAAGAGGATCTGAAGTGACAGCTGAAACCCTAGCATTCCTGATAAGGCTCCAGCATGTTAATGTGACACAACTGTTTTGGCTTTCTCCTATCTGGAGTCTTCACAATGTAATTGAGATCATTGAGTTTTGTCAGAATTTCATACGGACCATGGGATGTAGCCTCCAATGGATTGGACTGCAAGGGAAACAACACAAGGACCTTGTCTCCTGGTTTAAACTCATGGCTTCTAGCCTTATGATCGTACCAAGTTTTCATTTTTCCCTGACTGAATTTCAGGTTCTCTTTGGTTAGGTCACAAGCTGCATGTAGTCTTTCCTTGAACTTGCTAACATATTTAAACAGACAGATATGCAGCTCTTTCTCTTGCCATTGTTCACTCAACAATAGCAAAGGTCCTCTCACTTAATGGCCAAACACTAGCTCAAATGGACTGAATCCAGTAGACTCCTGCACTGCTACTCTAGCTGCAAACAACAGCAAATCAACACCTTCATCCCAGTCTTTCTCATGGTCATAATAAAAAGTCCTCATCATTGTCTTGAGAGTGGAATGAAACCGCTCTAAGGCACCCTGACTCTCTGGATGATAGGCACTGGAAAGAATCTGTTTTGCACCTAGTTCATTCACAACCTACTGAAACAATCCGGAAGTGAAATTGCTACCTTGGTCTGACTGAATTTCCCTATGAAGACCAAACAACGTGACGAACTTTATCAAAGCCCTCGAGATTGCAGTTGCCTTGATGTTCTGTGGAGGTATTGCTTCAGGGAATCTGGTAGATGCACACATGATTGTCAACAAATACTGATTTCCAGATCTAGTCTTGGGTAATGGACTAAAACAATCAACAATGACCTTGTAGAAGGGCTCCCCAAATGCTGGGATAGGCTGCAATGGAGCTACAGGTGGGTCTAACTGGTGTTTTCCAACTATCTGACAAGTGTGATGGGTTTTGCAAAAGTTGGAAACGTCTTTCCAAAGCCCAGGCAAGAAGAAGTGTTTCATGATCGTGTCAAAAGTCTTGTTAACACCAAGATGACCTCCTAAAGGGAAACTATGAGCCATTGTTAAGATCTCATTCCTCTAGACCTTCGGAACAACAATTTGCTTGACCACTGCCCAATCTGCATTGGCAGGGATATCAGGAGGGCGCCACTTCCGCATCAACACTCCATCTTTGAGATAATATCCAACTGGATCTGCGTCTATTTCTTTATCAGTAAGGGCTCTCTTCTTTAGTACACAAATTTCAGGATCATTAGTTCGCTCCTGAATCAACCACTTTCTGGACAGAGAGAAGTCTCCAGACACATCAGAATCACCAGACCCATCTGGCTGGCTGAACAGAGAACTGATAAAAGTATCTGATAAGTCCTCAAAAGGAGAAACTATAGTAGGCTGAACAGAGTCATGAGGCGAACCACCTGAGTCATGACTATTCAATATGCTGGACGGCACCACATCATCTACTTCTTGAGCCTTCTTAGCCATAGCACGAGTCACTGCGCAAGAAGGATACAGAGATGGGTCCTCATCGCCATCTTCAGTGCTCGGCTGTGAAGTAAGATGTACAGGGGGAACTACTTTGCCCCCAGCCGGGTCATTGCCTAGCAACAGAGAAACACCTTTGAATCTACACACCGCAAACCAGAGCTGAACCTCTGGATCTTCGCTTGACATGGCGCCAGGTAGCACAGGTGTGTTGGTAGCTCTCGTCGCGTTTATGATATGTTTTAACGTATCAGGCTTTTTCGGATTTACCCCACACAAATTTAACAAAGGCTTTTTAAATGATTGTAAATCGCCTTCCAAAAATTTGACATGGCAAAGAATAAACACCAAACATTTCGGCTTTGGAAAAGCAGTCGCGATGAGCGTGTTTGTTGTGCAAGCCAACGCTGTCAACAAGAAAGCAAGATCAAAGACGCTCGTAACACGAAATGTACACATCAGCAAGCTTGTCAATGCAGTTAGTCTACTCTTATCTGGTGACATTCATCAATGCCCTGGACCCCTTCACTCGGCGGATGAAGCAGACTTTGGAGACCCGAGCAGGAGCACCACCGCTGCCTCTGAGGTAGGGTATGCATTCGGGGAAATGTCGGATCTTACATGTGACCTGCTTGCTAATACACCTTCGTCTATCTGCTGCTCGGGAACCAAACTGAGGTCGAGGGAGAACGCCTGCCCAACCGAACTGGGAGAACTTTGTGGGAGCAACAATGTCCTCTCCCAGGTAAATACGGAGATCAGGGGCTTGTTTAGTGATAACGCGGATATCTGTGTTCACACATCGCCCCTTCTCCACTGTCTGGGAGGCAAACCGAGGGTCGGAGACGGAGTCGAAAGCAGGCTGGCAGGAGCTGTCTCCGCGAGGGAACCCCAGAGGCGGAGAGCGATAGATGCTGCACCGGGAGCGCTTGCAGGCCGGAGAAAGAGAAGCGACGACTCGTCTGGATCCAAACTCAATTCCGAGAACATTTGCACAACCACAAAAGCCAAAAAAGAACAATGCCCGAACTGTTGTACGAAATTAAGATCCAACTCTAGAGCAGTAGCTTGTGACACTTGTGGGGAGTTTGTTCACATAAAATGCGCAAATGTGACGGCCAGTAATTACAACAGGGCTGTCAAATTACATAATGATATCCCCCTAGTCTGTAACGTATGCAGTCTACAAGCGGCACCAAACTTAGGCTTCATTGATGATGAGGATGATGATTGTGACGAGTTTAATTTGGAGACGGATATTAAAATTGATCAGTGGCTGAATGATAACTCTGCTTTATTCAGTAAGCGAGGGCTGCACTTTTTTCATGTTAATGCAAGGAGTTTGATACCTAAACTTGGTGAATTAACACAGCTGGCCTACTCCACTAAAGCTGCAGTTATAGCAGTTTGTGAAACTTTTCTCGACTCTTCTATAAATGATGTAGAGATTGCAATTCCAGGTTATTCTATTTCCCGACAGGATCGTGACAGACACGGTGGGGGGGTGTGTCTGTACGTCAGAGGGGACTTATCATCCAGTGTGCGTTCTGATATTCAGATGGAAGGTATAGAAATGGCATGGGTGGAATTATTGCTCTCCATGTCCAAACCTATTCTAGTCGGAGTCTGTTATAGACCACCTGACCAATCAAATTTTTATGGATGCCTAGAGAAGGCTTACTCCGGCATCAATGGATCTGTTGGATAAGGAATGCTTAATTCTGGGAGATTTCAACTCCAATTTGCTACAGCCCCCTCGTAAAAAAACAGTATGGTAAAATCACTATTGAATTTCTGTAGAGCAAATGGTTTAAAACAACTAATCAACCAGCCGACCAGGATAACGAAAAACAGTGAAACGATTTTAGACTTGATTTTAGTTTCAAGGGACAGTAACATCTCTCAATCAGGAGTCCTGAATATTGCTTTGAGTGATCACAATGTAATCTTCTGTACAAGGAAAATTTCTCATAAACAGAATAACCCTGGAGGTCACCGTTCAATCAAGTTCAGAAGTACTAAGAGCAATACAAAGGAGATGTTTGAGCTAAAGCTGTCTGAGCGTGACTGGTCAGATGTTCTAGATAGCCAAGATGTAGATGAGGGCTGGATTTGCTTTAAAAAGCACTTCCTGGCTACCCTAGACACTGTAGCCCCAATGAGAGAGAGCAGGATAAAGCAGTGAAGCGCTAAATGGATGAACCCAGAGATTCTTAGTCTAATACGACAACGCAACTTTCACTTTCAGTTCAGTTCAGAAAATCAAAATCACTGTCTGACCATGCTAAGTTCATCCACTTCAGAAACCAAGTAACCTACAGTACAAAGAAAGCCAAAACCCAGTTTTACTCAGACTCAGTAGCTGTAAATGCACACCAGCCTGAAACGCTCTGGAAAGTGCTTAAGGAATTAGGTGCTACAGGTGAATATAACGATAAAAGTGGAAGCACAGGTTTGATCATTGACGACAAGTTGTGTCATGATAAGGGTAAGGTTGCCAGTCATTTTAAAAACTTTTTTACAACCATTGCAGCCAGCCTTGTAGAGAAGCTTTCCAGCGGCTCAGGGACTTATGGCCAGACATTTGTGAGTTCTTTTTACAAAAACAAAGGTGTAACAATGGATGGTTTTGCACTAAAACCGGTCTCAGAGGAGAATGTGAGGACAATATTATCCATCTTACCCACAAACAAAGCCACAGGACTGGACCTTATCCCTGGTAGGTTCCTGCGGGACAGTGCAAATGCAATTTCTGGAGTAGTCACTCACTTAGTAAACCTTTCTATAAGTCAGGGAAAGTTTCCAGCTGAACTTAAAATGGCCAGGGTGGTCCCACTGCATAAAAAGAACAGCAAAACTGATGTAGGCAACTACCGGCCAGTGTCCATCCTAACCAACATGTCCAAGGTCGTTGAGCGACTGGTGTATGTGCAGGTGGAGGAATACCTGACCAGCAACAACCTGATCTATGAACATCAGTCAGGGTTCAGATCAGCTCACTCGACAGACACCTGCCTCATAGACCTGTTCGACTATGTTAAGCTGCACTTTAGCAAGGGATACCTTGTGGGCATGGTCCTGCTTGACTTACAAAATTTGACACAGTCAATCATGCCATTCTGCTGTCAAAGCTCAAAGGCTTAGGTTTTAGTGAGATGACTGTTAAATGGTTTTCTTCATATCTCAAAGGTAGATTTCAGGTCTGTGATTTAGATGATGTTAGTTCGGAACCCCTCGACATAGGATGTGGAGTTCCTCAAGGTTCCATCCTAGGCCCACTTTTATTTCTTATGTTTGTGAATGACATGCCAGCTGCAGTACGATGCAAGCTCCTGCTCTATGCGGACGATTCCGCATTGCTTGTACCAGGAAAGGACACCAGGGAGATTGAGGCTGCTCTATCTAAAGAGCTGGAAAATGCCTGTGAGTGGCTCACTGATAACAAACTCTCAATCCATCTGGGAAAAACTGAGTCGATATTGTTTGGTACCAGGAAAAGAAGGGCTAAAGTAGATCATCTCGAAACATCTTGTGGTGAGGCAGAGATATCAGGGAAGGACAGTGTTAAATACCTAGGTCTAGAACTAGATAAACATCTCTCAGGTGAACAAATCGTCTCCAAAATCATAGCGAAATGTGCAGGTAAGATGAAATTTCTTTAGAGAAACACCCAGGCCTTTGATAATAAGACCAAGAAACTGCTGGTCACATCCCTTCTGCAGTGTCATTTTGATTATGCAAGCTCAGCCTGGTTCAGTGGACTGACAGCCAAGATCAGTGGCAAGCTACAGGTCATGCAAAATAGAGCAGTTCGATATCAACTGAACTTGCCCTCCAGAGCACATGTTGGCAGGGAGGAATTCAGAAAGGTAGGCATGCTACCAATACACCTCAGGGTAGAGCAGCTGAAACTGAACCAGATGTACAATATCATCCATGGTACTGCCCCGTCCTATCTAACCACACAAGCCCCACAAGGAGCAGGCAATTTACCAGATTGATCATCTACTATAGGGGTTTCTGACCTTGTCTTCACTAAGGCATTGGGTTTGGTATCCTTTTCTTTTTCTTTCTTAGATTTAAGGAACCAACAATTAGTTGTAACATGACCAGATTTCTGGCAATAATTGCAAACTAGACCACTTTTGTCACGGTCAGCTTCCACACTTTGATCAGACCTTTGACTGTATTTCTGAGCACCATCACCAGATTTGTCTTTGGGTGAGAAATCTTGGGTATCACCATTACCTTTTTTCTGAAATTGGGACCATCTATTGTTACTGCTAGACTGAAATTTGGACTTATGTGCGAGAACATATTCGTCTGCAAATTTGGCAGCGGATTGCAAATTCAGTGCTTGCTTCTCATTAAGGTAGGTCTTAATATCATCTTTTACACAGTTCTTGAATTCTTCAACTAACTATCTCTTTTAGTGAGTTAAAATCATCCTTGACCTCCATAGAAGTACACCAGCGCTCAAAGCAAACCTTTTCATTTGCGAATTCCACATTAGTCTGATTGTCAGATTTCTTCAGACCTCTGAATTTCTGTCGGTAAGCCTCTGGAACCAACTCATAATCTGTCAAAATAACCTTTTCGACCACCTCATAATCAGAGGAATCATCTGCAGACAAAGCCGAATAGGCTTGTTGAGCTTTACCCTTGAGGAGAGTTTGCAACATCAGAGGCCAGTGTTCCTTTGGCCACTGGTAACTTTTAGCTACCTTCTCGAAGCACTGGAAATACTTATCAACCTCCTTCTCCAAGAATGGAGGCACCAGCTTTACCTCCTTGCTAGCATGAAATCTGTTTTCAGCTTCCATTTTGATTTTCAGTTGCTCCAATTGGAGCCTTTCTTCTCTGTCTAACTTCTGTAAATCGAAATCTCTCTATCTCTGTCTCTCTCTTTCTGCTCTTTCCTCTCTCTCACTCAAATGCTCTTTGTTTCTCTCTTTCTGCTCTCTCAAATTTTTTCCTTCTCTCTTTCTGCTCTCTCGAATGCTCTTTCCTCTCTTTCTCTTTCTGCCCTCTGAAATTCTGTTTTTCTTTTCCTCCCTTTCAATCTCTAGCATTTTTAATTTTAGTTCCAATTCTACATTTGGATTTTCCACTGGAAACTGTTCCAGATCTCTCGGTGCAAACACATTTTCATCAATGTAATATTCAACTATCTCTCTAGCCAGTCTTGCTTTTCGCATGGCTGGTTTTACCTCTGTCAGCTCTAACTGTCTGCATATTTCTAGCAGTTCTGTCTTTGTAAAAGACTTCAAAACCTCTACGGTTGGTGATGCCAAGAAATCATCCATTGCTGTTGATCTGTCAATATATATCTAGGAAAATTCAAAAAACAATTTCACAATTTGAAATGTTAGATTTTCAATAAATGACTCACACAATGGTCTATCCCAGATGAGCCCCCAATTTGTTATGGCCCCAATTTGTTATGACCTATCAGACAGCAAGGGATGACAGACAAAATTTTTAAAACTTAAACAGATTTAAATAAACAAAGGCTGACCAAGATTGAAAATATATATTAAAAAATGATGGTTAGAGTCCCTTGAGATGGGGTTGCTTTGCGATGTTCTGGGACAGGAAAATGCTCCAACACAGGCAAAAATCCACAAAAAGCTTCTCAGGTCTTGAAAAAAGTGACAGGTCTGGTCAAATGTATCCTTCTCTGTTGCTGTTTTTACAGTTTCGGTAGCAGGGTTTAATCTTTCTGTTGCTATTTCCGCAATTAATGTGTGCATTTCAAAGTTTTTGTGTGCTGAGACTACGTTTTCTTTGGGAAGCCTGCATTTTTTGCATGAAATTGTAAAATTTGTCAGTTTCAACACTTGCTATGTTTTATCTGTTCTATTGTAAATAAAATACTAGCTGGTGTGACTTGAAAGTCATTGCGTTTTGATTTTATTTAAAATTTACATTTTGTCCTAACTATTTCGGAATTGGGGTTGTAACTAACGAAACCACACATATGCCAGAGATGGTTGAAAAATCAATAATCATTACCTGAAATAAAGTCAGGCCCATCACAGGGCCTGTTTGTCTGGGACACATCATCAAAATGCAGCTATAGCAGCTTATATTAACATGCACAAAGAATATCCCGTGATTTTTGTCATTGGAATTTCATTGATAAAGGCGAAAGACATAATTCATGAAAACATATCCTTCGGATAATGGCTGCGCATTTCATAACTTGACCAATCATGAGCGATTTGGAGCTGATATTTACACATCTGCTTTACACATCTACCAGTACATCTATTGGTAAAACGTCACCTATTATCAACAGTTGTCCTTATCCCAAGAAATGGCTTTAATAAACTAAAAGGGTGATCTCCATGCTTCATTATGCAACAAACCTTAGCCCTGTAGGTCGACTGCGCACACCAACTGGTGGCGCTGAAATACATCAAATTTTACCATTTCTCCATGGTCGGCGCCACCTATTGGTGTGCGCATATAATATCCCAACTCTTTCTCACCTGTAATGGATAGTCTAACTACATACCAATGTGGTGCAATTGTAAAAGTTCTGGGGCACTGATCACACACAGAGTATAAGAGGTGCAAACTAGTAAAGAAAATGGATTGCGGCCATATTGAAATGCCCCCTATATGCAGCGCGAAGAAGATCCAAGGCTGAAAATCGCTCTTTCCACTGACCATCCCCCCTATAATTCAATTTTCCAACTTTTACTTTTGGATAAAGTTCGCGCAGTGAATAAAATCAAATTTGGTTAATTTGGCATTTTAGGCCCTTATTCGACTTGCACTTGATTGACCCCTAAAACGCAAACTATCGCAGATCGGGCAAAAAATTTGGGGAATTTTCTAGTTATGGTAGAGACATAAAACCGCCAAAGTTTCAGCAAAATTCAGGAAGGTAACTATCACCACCTGCCTGAACTTTACAGACAATGGCTCTTAAATAACTTGACATACTCTTAACTACGCTTTAGGTTCGATGTTTAGTTTCCGACCAGCAACTGGCCTACAACACCCAATCAATGCTGAGGCATCACCGTGCCAAGCATGATGTTGTCCTCTCTATGTTTTTTGAGTTATCCGCATATGTTGTACTCCTAGGATGGAAAAATTTACATTTATATGAGCAACAATAGTCTCTGCTCCCAGCAAAATAAGTTTATTGAGTTATTCCATTGTTGATTTTACCTCAGAAGTACATGGGTACCAGTCACGGGCCCAAGATCTTGTCAAGGTTGGTAGACAGTGTTAAGCATGTTTTTGGAGTTATCCAGGTTCCTCAAAAACTTCCTAAGTTTAAACAAAATAACTTTTACACTATAAAATATACCTAATATTCACTAAATATGAATCATCAGATCATTCCTTAAGTGTATGGTGTTGTCATTTTACAGCAAAAACCTCAATGCACGTTTTTTTTTAGTTATCCGGTTTTTTGAGTTAACTGCGGGAAAACAGACATTGTACCTCCCTCCAAATTTATGCCAGTGCATGTTTCGTCCACAGAAAGTTTAAAATTCAGCTTCCACCCAACCGGAGATCTAGACACACGCAAACGAGAGTCATCGACTTGTTCTTTGATTTTTACGGAACCAAGGTAGGTTTTTTGCATCATCCCATCTGAAATCTCAATCCTATCTGAAAATATGATCCAGAGAACCTTGTAATTAAGAAATTTTGGGTGATTTTGGCAAAAATACTTGTACAATGTCAATTAAAAACGAGGAAAGTTTTTGACGCGGTTCGAAAATGGCGCCGGTGGTCCGAAAGGTTGATCAACTGATACGAAAATGCAAAAAATTATCGGATCACTCAAAAAAACTGAAAGATGGTTTGTCAGCCTTGCTGCGTTGTGTTCAGTCCCTAATCTATTTCTTATATGACAGCTAAGGGCATGTCCTATTGAGTCATAACAGTGTTATTCATTCATATTGACATGAGTGATGTCTGGGTGGCTCAATCTGGATAACTAAAAAAAACAGTATTTTCACCATGTCACCTTGCATTGCTTATTCTGTCATCATGGCTTGGGGTTGGATCTTGGAGCTCATTTTTCACATAGAAATCATATTTGCGTACATTTTAGAATTATTTTTGGCCTCTTTTATCCAGTTTCATATGGTGATTTGCTCTCTTAAAGGCTGTATCAGCGACTGTAGTTGAAAGTTGAAACGTTCTCAAAGCACAACAAAGCCGCTCGCCCTTCAGAAGCTTGGAACATAAACACACTTTTGTTAAAGTGAAACTTCTGAGTAAAGCTGCTTTCAACCCGGCGCGAAACAAATTTGTCGCGTGACAGATTACATTTTGTGTCCTGTGTGAAAGCAGCTTAAGAATAGCTCACTCAGCTGGGTAAATGGCCATGTACAGCACGTGATAAACGTCTGGTAGCAGCAATGACCACCATTGCCAGAGGATAAATTTACACCATTAGAGCTGGCTACAACAAGGTACATGACAAGTATCTTTGCTCAGCATTACAAAACGAGTATTAACAACGTCATATATATCACCACTTTTGGCTAAACTTATCATGCGGTTACACATTTATCAACGAATTTCAACTCTGAGTACCAACCAAAGAAAAATATGATGACACGAACACAAACTCTGGTTTGATCAGACATAATTAGCAAACTCACTAGCTTGCCAACCGAGAGTTAGCAAAGGTTGCTAACTCGCTCCAAAGAGGAAAAATCGATCTCTCTACTGTTTGATTCATTCTGACCAGCATTATCAATGCAAGATAGACTCAGAAAAACGATACTCAAGCTTCCCTCGATTTTGCTTGGGGTGACAACCCATAAGAAAAGTGTCTTGCTCATCTGTTGCTCAATCTTGTCTCTTGAGATGAATTTGAGCTTCTCATATTTGTATCATTCTGTGATCATTTGTTTCTGAGTTACTTCTCCTAAAGGTCCTTTTGGAGCAAGCAATAAGCTAAAAAGAGACAAGACATCACTGATACAGCAAAAGTTGATTTGAGATAACCATTTGAGCAATACTTGAGAAGTGGGATAAACAGAGGAGATCTCATAATTGTATGCCCCTGATCTCAATTATGTCTTGGTTATTTTGAAGGAGAATTTAATTGAACAGTTAAAAAAAAGAAGATTTCTATGGCAATCACAGGCAAAACAAAATAAAAGTTTCCCGAAAAAACATAATTCTGCATCCCACTGCTTGGAGGATTTTGAAGGTTTTTTTTTTTTTTTTTGAGTTGTTCTCTTTGATCACAGAATGATACAAATATGAGAAGCTCAAATTCATCTCAAGAGACGAGATTGAGCAACACATTTTTCCTACGGGAAATTTACAATTCACATCCAACCGAGTTAGCACCAGCTCTACTCACCTCAAGAAGAAACAAGGCAACCTGGGTGTCAGAATTAAAACCATTCAACTCCAGGAATTCTCTTCAATGCTTTCCCTATGTTTATTCAGGACTTTGCATAGCTGCGATCGCGTTCCTTTTTCTTCGACATGCACTCGTTCTAGCATCTCTTTTTCTGTTTAACTTAACCACCATGCTTCACTCTGCCAGTTCCTTTCATTGCTCAGTCCCACCCATTCTGTGCATGAGCACGGAACTGGCGCAGAAGACTCAACCCTGCCCTCCGATTCTTTGGAACAGTTTTGTTGATGTTTGGAGATGCGGGTAGGTCCCCACGAGTTTGTGTATCTCAGTGTCTACCCGGATGTAGGTGGCCTACTGGGACCTGAGTTTTACTGAGTACTGAGTTTTTTCGCCGCCCACTCATGAAAGGAGCTGTTAACAGTTTGTGAGGAGAAATCTCCTGTATCTAACAAATTATCTTTTGGCTCAGAATCGCTGATAAAAGCTTTAAGAGTCAGATAACTCAAAAAATATTTTGGACTACATTGAAATAGCTTGTTTATTTTCAATGGAAATAAGCATAGCTTCGCCTAACACTGTATTATTCATGAAAAGCATCATTACTCTTGGACTTTTTTGTATGTTTGAAATATTTTTATGCCTGTTAATCTATTTCAATATCTACAATAGGATACAAACAATAGGATACAATAGGATACAAGCAGTAGTGCCAGGACTCAGGCTCAGTACTGTTAAAGACAAACCAGGACTAAACACCCACCATCTACCATCTACAGAGACTGGTTTGTCAAGGATTGCTTACATTTATACAAAACTTGGTTAACCTCTCAAAAATTTTACCGAGGTATGTCTACTTTACTTAAGTTTGGACAACACCTCAGTAAAGGTAAAATTTTCCTGAAACACCCTGATGATTGTCGGGTCCAGTGGCACTGTGCCTACACATTTACGGCAGGTACGTGCCCGCCCAGAATCATGGAGGTTTTTTCCCCTTTTCTCTTTGTCGCAAAATCCACTTTAGCTATGACGAATCAGCAGCACTTGTCCATAAGTGCAGCGTTCCGCAGCTTGTGTCATCCACTCAAGTCTCAAGCTGAACTTCTATTGGTTTATCTTTGGTCAAGAGGTGGGCCTTAATGAATCCCATCTCAGAATTTGTGCTACAGGTAGGCTGGAGCTCACGTTATTGCTGACATCAGAGTCACTGCTCAGTGGAAACATTCGCTGTTCACGAGTGTTTAACCAGGGAAAGCAATAGCGAAGAGGGGAAGCTTTACTCAAGGCAAGACTTCGTATCAATCACCGTTGAGGGTCCACGGGACATTCATTGGTCTATGTGGATTACAAATATATTCTGAAAAAAACATTGTTCGGATGATGTGCATGCATGAATGGACATAGTGGACTGTTACAGTTAATTTTACGGTGGCTTTGAGCTCATTCATGAGCTCTTACAGTGCCATTTTCGGATACCAGTGTCCAGGAAAAATAAAAATCATTAGGGGAATTGCCAGCATCCCCTTGTTTGCATTCATTTGTTATTTTAGAATTAATTTCTCTGCGATAATAGACTACTAGACTAGGCTATTCAAGATCAGAAAATGTCTGCCTTTTATTTTGAGACAGCAGAACAGTTGGCTACCAATTTATACTTGTGCTAAAGCACTATGTTCCATTCTGTTTTGGTATTAAGCTCATTTTTAAAGTTAGAAAGATGGTCAGGCTATCAAACTAAAGACAATTTAACCCACAATTTGCTGCATTTTCTGATACCCCAGCATGACTGTAAAATGGGGACAGAATGCTTTAAATAATAGCCTACTAGATTTTTTTTGGACAAATATAGGCCACTCTACCTGGCAAAGTCTTTCTCAAAAACTCTTTCTATCTTACTTTCAGTCTCCCCATTGCTATTGGTACTGAATAAGATCATTTGCCTTGTTGATTTTATAATAAGCCTAATTCATGCCCCATCCCAACACGTAAGCCTATTGTAGATGGATAATATTTAAATTACATTATTTTAGATTAAGCACAGGATTTTTACTTTTTGACAGTCATGTTTTTTTGGTAAAAACAATTAAATAGATACATAATAGTGTTCCATGGTGGTGCTAAAGGGAAATATAAAAAAAATGTAATTGGCATTGTTAGATTTGTTATGCTACAATTGATCAGGCTATTTTTAATTAATGGCCAATAATGTGAACATGACCACATAGTGCATTTTATGTACCAGAATGAAATAGGCAAAGTTAGATGCCTAGGGTAGGACAGAGCAGGACCAGACAAATCAAACAGATGATGCCCCGGAAACATCATGTCCCAACTCGGCACTGCCACACGGTAGGTTATACGTATGAGATTAAAGTGTAGATTCCTTTCGTAAAATACTAATTGATTCAATTTTCTTTTTATTTAATTCCAAGACAAGGATCCAGATTTCATAATTCCAACAGACAGGCTGGTGAAGGATCAGTACATAAGAAGGCGCCCAATACAGCCACATTTGGAGGCTTATCCTCTAAACACCTTTGGTGGAAGACTGAGGAGTTTTCAGAGTAGTTTGTATCAGGGCTATTCGTGGATAGAGTACAATGTTATGACTTGAAAAACAAAAAAAAGAAAACCAGCAATGACAACTGAAACAAATGTATTCTTCACTGACTAGGTAAAAAAAAACCTTTACAAATAATCCACTGTTTAATCTTATAATAACACTCTAATCCCACAATGTAACTCTGATGCCAAAAAAACCTCTCTACAATCAGCAAAATCACAATATTTATATAGACTAGTTACTTTCTTGAAAGATCTACAGGAGTCCTGGTTGATCCGGCCCCCTCCAGGCTAGAAGAAGCCAGAAACTTCTAGAAAGCACAAGTCTATTTCATCACAAACGAGTGGTATTGCATCACATCATGTTTTGTAACAGACACATCACCAGAGGGTGCTCAATGATGAACAAAATAAACAAATACCTGACCAGTAAGGCAGCACAAATAGTATGTAACAAATCTACATTTACAAATGATATACAGTGCTTTACATAATATACTCAAACATAACACCTCCCTAAGAAAATAAAGGTTTGCTAAAAGCTTTCCTTTGTTAAAATTAACACAGTTTTATAATCAGTATAATCTTGAACTTCACATAAAAGTATCATTGATCATTATATATCAATCATATACATATCAACCAGGGCAATTTTCACAATCAAATAGACAAGTAAAATTACATGCGAGAAAGTGCATCTGGAATAACATTATCTTTTCCCCTGATGTGAGAAATATCCATGTCATACTTGCAAAAATAAACTCCATCTCAGTATTCTTTGATTCTCGTTTTTGATCTTATGCAAGAATGTGAGGGGATTGTGATCACTGACGACCTTGATGGAAGTAGCTGAACAAGTCAAATAGACTTCAAAATGTTGTAAAGCCAAAACAAGTGCCAAACATTCTTTTTCAATTGTTGAATAGTTTTTCTGATGTTTATGAAACTTTTTGGAAGAGTGACAGGATGATCTATTCCATCAGTGTCCTCTTGCAGTAAAACTGGCCCTGCACCAATATCACTGACATCAACAGCCAACTTGAACTGGTGTGCTTTTGAGGATAACCCAACAAACAAATTTAGCATTTTTCTTCTGTAAATTTGTCAAAGGTTCAGAAATGATGAAATTTTTACAGAATTTTCTGTAGTAGCCAGCCATCCCTAGAAATCTCATTAGTTGTCTTTTAGGTTGTAGGCTCAGGAAATTTAGCGATAACTTTATTTTTGCATCAATTGGTTTGACCTGACCCTGTCCTACAATATTACCTAAGTAAACAACTGTAGCTTTACAAAAGTCATTTTTAACAAGGTTGATAACAGGCTAACATTATCTTGTGGGATGATATCATGGTAAACCATATTAGTCCTCAATGGAACATCAGGGAATATGTGACTATATTCAAACATGAGCTGCTTTAGCTGTTGAAGTTGAAAGGGGTCCAAGTGGGACAACTTGCTGTCAATATTTTGAAGAATGTCTGAATGTTCAAGTTTGGCTGGACCAGGTTCATTTTCCAAGGGGCAGGCACAATCTTCTTCAGAATTTTCCATTCCATTGTATTTACCACATTGACTGGCTTTTGTTGATAACTTTACTTTTGTAATTGGTTTGACTTGACCCTGTCCTACAATATGACCTAAGTAAACAACTGTAGCTTTACAAAAGTCACTTTTAACAAGTTCCAAGCCAAGGAGACAGCTCTTTGTGTGATTGACAGATTTATTATGTGTGTGATTGGATGCAATTTAGGAAATTTATAACATGTCAAGAAGCTAGTGTCAAGACCTAGATCATCCCTGACTCTAGAGTTCTTAAGAGGGTCAATAGTTTTTAACTCTTCGGATACGGTAATGACTTTGAGGTCGAGAATCGGAGGGCTCACAAAATGGAGCAGGTCACCAGCTGCTGGGCCAGTGGCCGTAGGCACGATCCGGCTGGGATCTCTGTGGACAGTGAGTTGGAGCAGGTCACCAGCTGCTGGGCCAGAGGCCGTAGGCACGACCCGGCTGGGATCATTGTGATCACTAAGTTTTGGGAGGAGCCGTGTTATCTTCAGGATAGAATTTAGGATATATTCATTTATTTTAACTGCGGGGGTATCTGGTTCTGACACCAGCTCCTCGCCGAATTTAAGTTAAAATATCTTATTTTCCTGGTTTTTTTGCCGGCCAGTCAATTTATTAATGTTTTCCCAGACTAGTTTAGTATTTCCTTTCGCATTATCTATGATAGACATAAAAAATTTAGCTTTCGCTAAGCTTATAATCTGAATGACCTTATTTCTCATCGAGGTAAAATTCTGTCTATCTGATGTCAGACCAGATTTCACCGATATTTTCAATAGTTGGTTCCTTTGCACCATGAGTTTTTTACGCTCGCTGTGGATCCAGGGTAAGGAACATCCCTTTTTCCTATGACCTCCCTTCCTCATGAATGGAGCCATGGCTGCTACAGTGGATGAGTGCAAATAATCACAGGCTTTATTACTGTTGTCACAGGAAAAAGTTTCAGACCAGTCATGACTTTTCAGGGCCTTTTATGGTCAGATAATCCAGTCAATAAGTTATGAGTCTTGATGATTCTTTCTGGTTTGTAAAACAACACCAGATCTATTCGTGTTCTTGTGCGATTTGTAATCCTAGTTGGAGCGTTAATTGATTGCGTAAGGATGTAGTGATCTGTGATTTGTTCAAGGTTTTTCCTGTCCTTTTTGCTGTCCCAGTTTACATTAAAATCCCCCAGAATAACAATTTATTTCTTAAAATCACAGTGATTAAGAAGGATTTTAAATTGGTCATAAAAATCTGCTTTGGCAGATGGCGGACGGTAAACACACACGATAGTAAGAGACATTTGAGCAGAAAGAGTTATATTTATGCCCACGCATTCTATTGTCACTAGGCCAATTAATTTGTTTACAATTAAATGTGTTTTTGACATATAAAAAAGGACCCCACCACCTTTCCTATGCAACCTATCCCTTCTAAACACATTATATCCAGACAGAGATACAGCAGCCTCTGGCGAGGAGGGGTTAAGCCATGTTTCTGTCAGACCCAGAAAATCAATACTCGAGTTATCAAGCAGATGTTCCAATTGCTCCATCTTTGGTATCATATTTCGTACATTTAAATGACCCCCAAACAGACCTTTACTTTTACAGCGAGGATCCCAAATACTCTTAGCTTGGTTAAAAGTTTTAAATAGCTTGGTGGACCTGTGCTGTTTGATTACAAGATTTCTAGATACAATTAATATATTTGACATTGCTTGTGATAGCTTACCACACTGGGTAGTAATGTTGACATCATCAGGCTGTGATGGAACGCTGGAGGAAACATTCAGCTGTTGATGTAGCCGGCCGCTGTCTACCTCCGGCCGTTGGACTGCCCTTTGGTGCAGCCCCACAGGGCGAGGTAACACTGTGCTATTGGAGACCGGGTATAGCACAGCGTTTACAGACCCTAGCTGCGGGTCTGTCGATCTTCTGCGGGGCCTCACTGAGTGAGCCGCCGCTGTACTGCTGGTGACTTGGTGTAGCACACTATGGCCATCCTCCAGCTGTTGGGTTACTAGTCCTTGGCGTGGATCCACTGGACAGGGCGCTGCTGTGCTGATAGTGTTCCAGTGCAAGCTGGCGCTTTCAGCTCCCAGCTGCTGGTCTGCTTCTCCTCTGCGCGGCTTTACTGGTGAGTCGCCGTGGCTCTGATGGTGTCCATGTAATGGCTGGTTAGAGTGTAGTTTCAGATGCCGCGGCAGGCCGAAGCTCCACCAAGCAGCGAGCCAATGTAGTTGAAAGTGATTGGACGAAATAAGAGAGGAAAGGAACTTGCGTTTCCGAATAAATGAAAGGCTTAAGTTCCAGAAACGAAGCGAGCAACCAGATAGAAAAGAAATCTCAATAAAAGAGAAAACTAACAAGGCACCTGACAATAGTGCCAAATAACCTAAAGAAGCAAAGCTTCCCAGAAACAAAGAATATATATATTTCGGCAAACCCCTTACTAAAGATATATTGAGCCGAAGTGAGCAAAGTCATATCAAACACTCTAGCGAAGGAGGCGTGGCGACTTCTGGCTTAAATAGACTCCGGGAAGGACCACCCAGGAGTAATCAGCCAGCTGGGTAAAAAATCTGATGTAGAAAGAAAACGATGTTGTCAGGGACAAGAGTAACAAAGAAAGCAAAAAGCACATTGGCAAACTATGACAGGAACCCCCCCCTACTCTAAGGGATGGCCCCAGATGTTCCCAAAGAACCCCGTGCATGGAACTCAGAAATAAGGGCAGGGTCCAGGATATCCCGAGCAGGGACCCAACAACGCTCCTCAGGACGGTATCCCTCCCAATCTACCAAAAACTGAAATCCCCAACTAAACATGCCTCTCAGCCACAATATGACGTAGGGTGTACGCCGGGCCCCCCTCAATCATCCCCGGGGGGGGGGGCGGGGATTTGTCGGCAGGTGCCAGGACACTGGTGCTAATAGGTTTGAGCCTGGAAACATGAAAGGAGGGATGGATCTGCAAGGATCTAGGAAGCTTAAGATACACAATGAGAGGGTTAATCTTCCGCACAATCTTAAACGGGCCAAAAAAGCACGGGGCCAATTTCCAAGATTCAACTTTCGAGGTAAGATCCCAAGTGGAAAGCCAAACTCTCTGGCCCACTCGATAAGATGGGGCCAAACAGCGCTTTCTGTCTGCAGAAGACTTCTGACTACGCCCAGCCCGCAACAAGGAGGAACGGACCTTAGTCCAAACAGAGTGGCAGCGTCGAATGAAGTGTTCAACAGAGGGCACTTCTGACTTCTTTTCAGACTCTGGAAATAGAGGACGTTGATAAATCACCTGGGCCTCGAAAGGAGAAAGACCCGTAGAGGAGTTACATAATGAGTTATGGGAGTATTCAGCCCATGCCAAAAACGATCCAGGGCACAGGAATGTCGGCCGCTAAGCCCCGAAGGGTATTCTCAAGAGACTGATTAGTGCGCTCAGTCTGCCCGTTAGTCTCAGGAAGAAACCCTGATGACAAGCTTACCTTGGCCCCCAAACGTTTACAAAAAGCATGCCAAAATTTGGCCGCAAACTGAGGACCCCTCTCAGAAACCACATCAATGGGGAGACCATGCAACCGAAACACAGGGTCAACAACTGGGAGGGCTGTCTCCCGCGCAGAAGGCAGTTTAGGCAGCACGATAAAATGAGCAGCCTTGGAAAAACGGTCGACCACAACCAGGATGACAGTATTGCCATCAAATCGAAAGCAATATGGCTCCAAGGGCGTTTGAGTACCGGCAACGGGCGCAACAGGCCAGCCGGGGGGAGATGGGAAACCTTATTCCTGGCATGAGTGCCGCATGCTGCCACAAATTCCCGAATGTCCTTCATCATGCTGGGCCACCAAAATTGTCGGGCTAAGAACTGCTTAGTACGATGGACCCCAGGGTGACCTGCCAGACAGGAAGAGCGTCCCCACTGGAGAACCTGTGACTGAACCGCCACGGGAACAAATAGACAACCAGGTGGTTCCCCACCAGGACCGGGATCAGTTCTTAATGCCTCCTGTACCACAGGTTCTACGTCCCACTGGATGGGTGCCAAAATCTGATCAACCGGAATGACCGGCTCCGGCATCGAATCACAGTCGAAATGATTGTAAATCCGTGATAAGGCATCTGGCTTAATATTTTTTGAGCCAGGGCGGTAAGTTAACGTGAAGTTAAAACCGTTAAAAAACACAACCACCGCACCTGCCAGGAATTACGTCGCTTGGTCTGCTGAATATACTGGAGATTTTTATGATCTGTCCAGACCACAAACGGATGTTCACACTCCTCCAGCCAATCCTTAAAACAGTCTACAGCCCCAGAGTCCAAAAACGCATTAATAAAAATTCTCTGTGTTCCCTTCATCAATTCAACAGGAATTAAAGTCCAATGGGGAGATTGGTTCTGACCCTCTAGTGCTCCCCATTCCACTAGGCGGCCTTCCTGTTTCCCTGGCGCTCAGGATAGTGTGGACGGATATGCTCAGGCTTACCACAATTATGGCTGATTATGCATCTGGGAGCGGACTTGCGAGCCCTGCTATCAAATAAGCCATTAACCTGCATAGATTCATCAGAAGTGGAAGAATCTGTGGGTGGGGTTAGGACTGTGTGAACGCTACGGGTAATACTAACCCTGTTTTCAAGAGTCATTAAGGGCGCTTCCGCCCCGCCTGTTTCAGTCGCTCATGAGCGAAAGGTGATGGAAAAGTTAGTGACACTCTCATATCCTTGCTTAAGTTGCATTAAACGTGTTGTGGTGTCTTGACCACAAACATCCTGATCAAAGACTGATTCCATAGCTTTAACGAGGGTTTCAACAGTATGCACAATCAGTGAATTAGATCAGATTAGTGGACCCACCCAAGTCAGTGCAGTATCAGTCAACAGGGATAAAATAAATGACACTCGAGACTCCTAATTACCGTGAAGGTTGGGCTTTAAAGAAAATTTTGTATTGTGCAACAAAGTCTTTACATTCATATCTAGAAGGCATGCACAGTTTCGGTTTTCGGGAGGAGCTTAAAGATTGTGCTTGTGCAACGTTATGTGCAATTTAAGCCGACTCTTTCACTCTTACACTCTTACACTAGGGCTCTTACACTCTCCGTCAGAGAGAGTGATGCAGCTTCCATTCTACGAGTGCTGCTTTCTTGTGATCTTAGCCTCTCAGCGAATTCTGATTGCTGAGCATTAAGAGCCGAGAGACCCATGCTATGCCCAGAAAGGACAGCCTGCTGGTAAGCTACCACTTTCTGAAACGCAGCCACGGCTGACGACTCCATGTCTGGCTGGAGTGTTCTGTAATGGCTGATTAGAGGGGAGTTTCAGATGCCGCGGCAGGCGAAGCTGCACCAAGCAGTGAGCCGACACAGCTGAAAGTGATTGGGCGAAATAAGAGAGGAAAAGAGCTCGTATTTCTGAATAAACAAAAGGCTTAAGTTCCAGAAACTAAGCGAGCAACCAGATAGAAAAGAAATCTCAATAAAAGAGAAAACTAACAAGGCACCTGACAATAGTGCCAAATAACCTAAAGAAGCAAAGCTTCCCAGAAACCAAGAATATATATATAAATCGGCAAACCCCTGACTAAAGATATATTGAGCCGAAGTGAGCAAAGTCATATCAAACACTCCAGTGAAAAAGGCGTGGGGACTTCCGGCTTAAATAGACTCCGGGAAGGACCACCCAGGAGTAATCAGCCAGCTAGGTAAAAAAATCTAATGTAGAAAGAGAACGATGTCGTCAGGGACAAGAGTAACAAAGAAAGCAAAAAGCACATTAGCAAACCATGACAGTCTAAGTATAGCATGCTGTTATTACCCTCCAGCTGTTGGACTGTCAGCTCGCGGCATGGTCTAGTGATTGTATACGGTAGCGTGGGACTCAGTGGCATTAGCTGCGGTAGCGCCAGCCAAGCTAGCTGAAGACGACATACAGCAGGCAGTGGCACACCTAGCTGTGGTTGTAGCCCAGCTAGCGGTGGATGTAGCCTGGTTAGCTGTAGATGTAGCCCAGTTAACTGTGGTAGTAGCCCAGTTAGCTGTGGATGTACCCCAGTTAGTTGTGATAGTTGCCCAGTTAGCTGTGGATGTAGCCCAGCAAGCTGTGGATGTAGCTGAGTTAGCCGTGGTTGTAGCATCGCTATCTGTGCATGTAGTCCGGCTAGTTGTGGTTGTGTAGTGGGCAGGAAGTTAAAATTCCAGGGCAAGGGTCCTGGATTCATTTCAACATCACCAGCCAGGAGTATTATAATCAGAAGGTGTATGAGTCCCAAAAACAGTTTAGATGTAACTGACTGTTGATGTTTACCTTGGGGCAGCCTAACATGGCCGTAGTCCAGTAGTCTTGTGAAGAGCAGATGTTGACTCTTCATGGTTGGGTGGAGGACTTGGACAGCGTCTTCATCCAATTTTCGTGGAAATGATAAGCAAACCAGTCAGTAAAGAGACATTAAAACAATGAATAGATACATTGATGGTGAAGGCCGAGGTGTTTTAGGGCCATTAAACAGCTTACGCAGCAGATACGCAGGACCTACCAGCCTGTGGGACTGAATTGCTGCTGCCATCGCATTATCTTGTGCTGTTGAAAACCTGTCATGAGATGAATTAACATATCAAAAGCATCATTTTTATAACGAAACTAATGACTGTATAATGGAAAATCCGATATCAACATGTTACTGACATTACCATCAGGTAGCGTTGCAGAAAGGACGTCACATCAATAAAACGGGATTTATATGAACATTAGACCTATAGACAATTGCACCATCATAGAAACAACATACAACTCCAGAAACCCTGTATAAACCCCAAAAAGAAGTTTGAAGAATAACCATGTCAGTTGTCATCAAGTTTAGTCATTTTGATGCTGACATTTTTATTTAACCTTTATTTATACAGGTAAATCTCATAATGTACTATGAGTATGACAGTATGTCAACTGACCACTATGTCACTTGACATAGAGTAAGATGGATGTCAATTTGACATTGAAAGTGATGTAATAACCATTTATGAGTGAATATGTAGGCCTATATTTATGTCAGGTGTCATGCAATGTGTATGCAGGTGTTATGAATACTTATGTATACCCCCTTGAAATGAAGTGTTACTGAAAGTTGATTTGTTGGTTTGTGGTTGTTTTCATGAAGTATAGTGATTTGTTGGAAGCCTGTGAAGTGAAGAGGTACTTTAAAGGAAGCAATAGTCATTCTGTTGTTTCAAATCCAGTGTTTATGACATTCTTAGGTTCGCAAAACACAAAATGTAGAACTCTGGACTGGAAATGAACATATACATTACATTATCTGTCAAGTATTACATTGTCAATTTTGAAATAAAGGACCCATCTGAAAATGTAAAAAAATTCCCAATAATGTAATAAGGTATTACATTATTAGAAAAAATGTTATTACAATATCAGTCAGAATATTTTATTTCATTATTGGGTTTTATTACCCACGCCGACGAGGCTGCGTGGGTATACAGTTTAGCTTCGTCTGTCTGTCTGTGTGTGTGTGCGCGCGCGTCTGTCCGCGCGACAGCTCGGCCAACACTGAAGCTAGGGTGACCAAACTTTGTGGGGTAGATGATTTTAGGGTACCCTGTCCAAATTTGCATTTTGAGGTCCAAAGGTCAAAGGTCAAGGTCAACAAGAGGTGTGGGTTAGCATCTCTATAGAGTGTGCAACATCTAGTTACATTTTCGATCAGGTTAAGTTCAAATTTTATTACATTTTCAGGAAATTATTACATTATAGGGTGCTACAGGGCATGTCATTTTCAAACCAGAGGCTCAAGGCTTAATAGGTTAAAACTGTTGGATAGTCTGTTTAGGAGTTTTAGGTGTATCCTGCCCTAAAATGCACAATTTAAATTCTGCTGCAGGCAGAAAAATTTAACAAGTAGCTTTATTGGCGATGTGTGGTAAAGAGTTGAGCATGCTCCCTCAGTTCCTGTGTTGAACTTGGCTTCATTTCTTAGTTCAGCAGCATCAAGTTTCATCCAACGGGCTGAATAATGAATGAGTTCATTAAAAATCTGGCTTTCATTTATGCAACATGATGCGAGATTTGTGACCCGTTTCAAATTAGGAGAATAAATGAAATGAAGCTTAGCGAAAGTTCAGTCAGGAAGACTCTCTCCTTCGCGCTCGTCAGCCCCGTCTAATTTGTTTATGCATGTTCACTCCTGATTCTCCGCAGACATCCAGGGCTGTCAATGAGCAGTCAGCTGGCATTGCAGCTGATTGCTTCTATCCAACCAGGGCACATCTCATTTGCGTCACTAACCAATCATTGTGCTGCCATCTTTTTAAATATGTTCTTTCTCCGCCCTAGTTCGCCCATGCTGCCGCTCACTGACCCTCCTCCGCCTCAACGCCACCCTACTCATCAGATCTCCCGTTCCGCCACTCCAGCTTCACCAGTCTTCAGCCACCACCACCACCAGTGTCTGGACTCTTCGGGGGGATTTCCTGCAGCCGCTCCGGGCAGTGCTCCTGATCTTCGAGTCTTCCAAAAGAGTCCAAGCGCCAAAGACTTGATTTGATTATAAGCATGTTACCCCTTTATGCTCAAAGGATAATATACATTTTCTTGATTTCACTTGAGTCTCTCCTGGTTGAACTAATAATATACTGAACAACAAAAGAAACTCAAGTCAATTAAAGACAGACCGGAAAATAAGTAGACACGCAATTATTACCGAAACTCAAATTTATTACCAGTGCGTGCACATTTACACTTATGTCATCAAACTTTTCTTTGTATTGTGGTCACTGACTGAGTAACCATAAGAATACATTAACTACCTAGCAAACTTGCATTTCTTCTGTTGCTCAGTATATATATGAAATAGAAATTTTCACAGATACCACTGTGGGAAGATTTATGTAGGGTAGAGTAATTGGTGAGACACAGATGACAATGTAATAATATGTCACTCTTTATGTTCCCCACTTGTCCACAAGTTCGTGTTGTTTATTTGCATTTACATTGAAGACCTCCTGAAGTCCAGAAAGTGCAAGCAGAAAACTGCACAAGTGATTAAAAATAACATCTTGGAGATCAAAGATTGCAATCAAAATGCATAAATAAAACAGCAGAAATACTATAACACCAAAAAAAACAGAGATGTAGAGGGTGGGGTGGGAGGAGAGGCGGAGAGTGAGGAATGAGTAGCATACGAAATATCAGTTCTTTTACTACACTGACAAACTTAGAGATGTTACTTTTGATATTTTTCTTTATTTGGACCCCCAAGCTTAGGCGTTATACAACCACATATCTAGTGGGAGCCTGGTTATTTAACCTGAGAGTCCATCAGTGGTAGAGAGGGTCATAATCTGCCCCACAGGCAGGTCCCTCTTGGCTGACTGAAGGGTGAACCGCAAGCCTGATGACACCACACTGTGTCTGCGTGTCCCTCCGCCTTGCCTGCAGTGCTGAAACAGTCTTCAGTTGAAAGTTGCTCATTAAGATCCTAGCAGAAGTTCAAAAAAGAAGAGCAACATAAACAACCAACGAGATGATGAGAGATGCACTGAAAGAAAAAATCATTTTGGGCTCTGGTCGAATTTCATATGCGGTTTTATTTTACTTGATATGTCCATTTTAGTTACAAAGACACTACAATTCATAAAGATGTGGTGGCTCAACTGGGAGTCATAAACAGATGGTAATCTAGCAATGGTGCCAGATTTGTCCTTTGAATCCTGTGCTCAAAAATGGCTGCTGTGGACAGATAAACAAAGTGCGAAGTAAAGCCTTTTCATCTTAAACAATTATTTCATGTCAAATTTTATTACTAGGAAGGAATCTGAATAATTTCCTCTGAAAGTGTCTCCATGCAGGTCAGATGAAACCTTGAAACTTTTTTAATCAAGTGTCACAGAGATTGCTCCCTCAGCTGATTGCCAGCATTCTAATAAATTGAAGCTGTTATTATGAGAGAAATGACTTTCATGCAGGAATAAGAACTATTTACAGTTTATATTGTTACCATTGCAATATTTCACACCTTATTTGATTGAAACACAAATATGATGTGCCAAACTGCAACATGCAAAATGCAATCCACACAACAGTGACAGACGGATGCTGACAGATGACGATCAAAGGGGCTCACAAAGATTTCTGTCGACCAGAGGGCCAAAGCAAGAGGGGGCCTAGAATTTGTACCTCTTTCAATTCATTAAATCATAAAATATCTTTTTACAGTGCTATGAAAAAGTATTTTACTCCTCTTGATTTCCTCTATTTTTGCATAATTTGTCACAGGTTTCAGATAATTCAACAAATTTTAATATTTGACCAGGATAAGTTAAACACAAAATATAGTTTTTAAATGGTAATTTAATTTCTTGAAGAAAAAAAAGCTACTAGAGAAAAGGGTAAAAAAATCAGTGCTGCCATCTGATGCATAAAAGTGGAACTGACACTACACTAGCTGCCCTAGCTTACCTTTCCAATATGGCCGCCCCCATGATGGAATCCACACAATAGATCAGCACCCACTGGATAAAGCGACAAACAGGTAAGCTAATGAAAAATAAGCTATGCCTAATACTTCAGCTATATGTCAGCTGTTTTATCATTCAAGTCATTGTAGCAATAAGGTCCATGAAATGCCCATTGTGACATATATGTCACAAAACTAAAATGAGGTCAAAGGTCATTAAAAATTAAAAATTGCTATTGGGTAGTTATTAGCCCCTCCCCAGGACATAGTATTAAGAGAATACATAGATTTTTCTTTCAACTTATACTATAGTTGGGCATTTAAGGGTTAATTGATAATTAGGTTCATTTTCACTTTTCACACCCAGGCATGATCACAACCAGCCCAGCTGAATCTAAACATCACTTAAATAGAACCTGGCAATGTGAAGTAGGCAAAAAGCAGCACATGGTGCTGTATTCTGAAGAAAATTCAAGAACAGATGAGAAACAAAGATGTTGACTTGTATCAGTCTGGAAAAGGTTACAAAGCCCTTTCTAAAGCTTTTGGACTTCAGAAAATTATCATTAGAGCCATTACATGCAAATGGATAAAACTTGGAACACTGGTGAACCTTTCAAGTAGTGGCCAACCAATCAAACTTTCTCTGAGACTGCATCAACAACATCACAAGGGGGTGCCAACCAACATCTACTGAACTGCTGGCCTTCTTCAGTTTAAGTCACTGTTCCAAAAAAAGAGAAAGAGACTGGGCAAAAATGGCATTCATGGGTGGTTGCAAGGCAGAATCCCCTGCTGACAGGAAAGCACACAAAGGCTTGTCTCACCTTTGCAAAAAAAAGAAAAAAAATTCTGATGATCTGCGGCTGATTTACTGTTTCAGGACATGGGCCACTTGCCACGCTTGATGGAACCATTAAGTCTGCTCTCTAGGAGAAAATCCTGAAGGAGAACATCTGATGATCAGTTCGTAACCTAAAGCTGAAGGGCAGTTGAGTTTCGGAGCAGGACAATGGCCCAAAGCACATATGCAAGTCCGCCTCTAAAAGGCTCAAGGGAAACAAAATGGATGACGAACGGCGACGACGGACGACGGACAAACAGGCCATGACATAAGCTCATCTGACTTTGCTGTCAGGTGAGCTAAAAATTTCTGTTATAATTGTTGCTTCCAGAGCCCAGAACAGAAAATCTGTCCGGGCGCAGCGGCAGCGGGCGCAGCAGTGGCAGCGGCCCCGGAAAAAAACCGTAGTATCTCTCGACTGTCGTCGTCGGGGCAATACAATAACTGTTAGGTGCTGATCCAATGGGTGCCCCTCTGCCCAAATCTTGACCAAGTGAGTGCTCAGCTGCCAAGCTCAGATCCCGCGGACAATCCGCTGCGCAGTCCTGATCCTGCAGGTGCTCTGTTGCCTGGACTTCATCCTGTGGGCTCTCTGCCGCCCAATCCTGATCCTACAGGCTTTCTGCTGCCCCGCCCTGATCCTGCGTGCGCTCTGGTGTGCAGACCTTATCCTACAGGTACTCTGCTGTCTGGCCCTGATCCTGTGGGGGCTCCGCTACCCAACCCCCCAGGGTAGCCCCGTTGCTCAGCCCTGCTTCAGAGGGTGATACATCGTTCGCCCTGATCCAGCTGGTGATCCCTTGCCTAGTTCTGGCCCGATGCGTGATCCCTTGCCTGATCCCGATTAAGGGTGCACTCTGCTGCCTGAGCCAGGGGGGCTGCATCTTCTACCCAAGCCAGTCAGGCTCTGTCAACCATCTGAGCCCATAAAGATAGACCTCTTCCTCTCAACCCTGATCCAGTCTGCATTCTAACTCCTGTCCTAAGTTTCCCTACCCCTTGTGTCTGTGCCTGTTCTGTTCTAATATCCCTCCCAGCTATGCCTAGGTTGCCGAGTGGCAACCTTTGGGGGATGTACTGTCAAGTCTGCTCATGTTGTTTTTTTCTTGCAGTCCAGCCATCCGTGTCAGTTTCTGTCTGTTTCCATTAATTGATTCTCTTTATTTAATTATTGTCTCATTCCACTCCCCTCCCTCCATGTCTTCTCATGCTCGCACATATCCTGTCCCATTTGTTAATTGTGGTCTTTGTGTATTTAAGTTCCTTTTTTTCATTTCCTCTTCACTCGATTTTTGCCTAGTATCTTTTATTGTGCTTCTTACCCCTTCTTTGTGTTTTAAACCGGTTCTATCAAAGTGCTCTGAATCCTCTGTTTTTGCAATGATACTAGAGAAAAGGGTAAACCAGAAACTATTAATTCAGGATTGTTCTCCTCATATCAAGTTTACTGTGGCATATCTTCAAATTGCTCCAAGTCTTGGTGTTCAAGAGTGTGCCCAGTCTGTGTGCCTACTTACCCACAAATTGCTCTCTCAGTACAGACCTCAGACCTGTCTCCAACTGTGACTTTCCCATTCTTGTCATTGTTTTCGCCCCTAGCTTGATTCCAACCACTCCCTGACCATTCTCCAGCCATATGATCTTCCCGTTCTTCTTTTCTGGTCGTGCCAATTGCAGCTTGAAAACCATCATTATAGTGCCCTCACAGCTTTAATGAGTAACTGTGCTTGGTTCCCCCTCATAATAAGGTCATGTCAAAATCCGAGTCAAAGCTGTTTGAGCAAGACTCATAAATCATGTTTCACAAACAATTGCTGAAATTTATTCTTAATTCTTTCCACCTTTAAACTTGCCTTTTATTGCAGGATAGAGTCCATTGGCGACTGGCAGCTAATTTCCTTAAAAGGAAAAGAAGTAAATATGTTTTAGAGAAGACTCATATACTTGAAGAATTTTTACCCCATTCACACAAGAGTTACGTGGTTCAGTGATTTTTGTTAGAAAGTTGGAATATGCGGAGAAGAAATTTACCTATAACCTCAAACCAAGAATGAATTACATTCATCCTGTGCGTCCTGACCGTGTAGTAATTACTCTCACCCCATACCCCATCATCTTAGTATAATCACACTCATCTACACGCACCACACAAATCTTGTGCCACCTCTCACTTCACTTGTGGTACTCGTCACGGTCATTTTGTTTCTCCTCTCATGTTGTACTAATCATCCTGTTTCACCTCTCATACTGAGCTAATCACACTCATCCTGTTTCTCCTCTCATTAAGTACTAATCACGCTCATCTTGTTTCATTCCTCATAATATACTACTCACACTCATCCCATTTTTTCTCTCATAATGTACTCAGGCTCATCCAGTTTTGCCTCCCCTGCGACACTAATCACACTCATCCTGTTTCTCCTCTCACACTGTACTAATCACTTTCATCCTGTTTCACCTCTCACTGAACTAATCACATTCATCCTGTTTCCCCTCTCATGATGTACTAATCACACTCCACCTGTTTCCCCTCTCATAATCTACCAAACATTCATCTTGCTTTTTCTTTCATAATGCACTTATCGCGCTCATACTGTTTTCCTTTTTATAAAAAGTAATCACACATTCATCCTATTACCCTTCCCACACTGCACCATTAGCATTGACCCATTGCTGTGCACTAATCATCCTGTAGCCCTCCCTCTTGCTATGTACTTATCACACTCATCCCCTAGTCCTCTCACCAAGTTCCAATCAATGATTCCTCTTACTATGTCCTCTCTGGGCTCATCCTGTGAGTCTCCATCCTCTTCCTCCCCATCCTCTGCTTCGCTGTTCTGCCCCTCCTCCACCAGCTCCTCCATGTCAGATCCAGAGTCGGCCTGAGAGACCTCACAGTTTCCATCTTCTGCCTGGCGCACGTCTAAGGAAATGAATATCATAACAGCATATCAGTCATATCAACTGCCACTTCATAAGACCAACACTTAAATGCTAAAACCCTTCCCTCGTGAGCCTGCAACTTAATATGAAAAATGTAGAAATTGTGAAAAGACATCACAGTCATTTAAAATTAGGTAGAATGATACAAGAGACTAGAACTGTGGCATAATTCTTTTGCCAGGTGTAGTGGTTCTAGTGTCTCATAAACAGCTTCCCTCCTTGGTGGTTCAGAGATAGAGTTTCTTAGGTTAGGTGCAACCATTGAACCAAACAGAGGAAAGCAGAACAATAAAGGTAATGGACAGAGATGAGAGTAGTTTAAGAGAGATATAATGGGCAGGGAGATGAGAGCAGTACATGAGAGATATAATGGGCAGGGAGATTAGAGCAGTTTAAGGGAGATATAATGAGCAGCGAGATGAGAGCAGTATAAGAGAGATATAATGGGCAGGGAGGTGAGAGCAGTATAACAGAGATATAATGGGCAGTGAGATGAGAGTAGTATAAGAGAGATATAATGGGCAGGGAGATGAGAGCAGTTAAGAGAGATATAGTGGGCAAAGAGATGAGAGCAATATAAGAGAGATATACTGAGCAGGGAGATGAGAGTATAAGAGAGATAATGGGCAGGGAGATGAGAGCAGTATAAGAGAGATATGATGAGCAGGGAGATGAGAGCAGTATAAGAGAGATATAATGGGCAGGGAGATGAGAGTAGAATAAGAGAGATATGATGGGCAGGGAGATGAGAGCAGTACATGAGAGATATAATGGGCAGGGAGATTAAAGCAGTTTAAGAGAGATATAATGAGCAGCGAGATGAGAGCAGTATAAGAGAGATATAATGGGCAGGGAGGTGAGAGCAGTATAACAGAGATATAATGGGCAGGGAGATGAGAGCAGTTAAGAGAGATATAGTGGGCAAAGAGATGAGAGCAATATAAGAGAGATATACTGAGCAGGGAGATGAGAGTATAAGAGAGATAATGGGCAGGGAGATGAGAGCAGTATAACAGAGATGTAATGGGCAGAGAGATGAGAGCAATACAAGACAGTTATAATGGGCAGGGAGATGAGAGCAGAATAAGAGAGATATAATGGGCAGGGAGATGAGAGCAGTATACGAGAGATGTAATGGGCAGGGAGATTAGAGCAGTTTCAGAGAAAGCTTTCAAAAGTTTAATTGATTGATTTGCTTCCCAGGACGGCCATTTCATTTCATTAACTTTACTCCAAAATTGAATTTCATAAATTACTGTGTACAAAATAATGTAGCAACTGAAAGAATATTTTAAAATAGCTGCTCCTAACATGATGGGAGTGGTTTCTCTAGAACTACACTGAATGAAAATATAAAATTTAATGCAACACTTTCTGCTGGAATTGTTCACATGCTAAATAATACATCAAAAATGTAAGAACAAAAGTCTTATTCTCTGGAATTTGACATATTATTAATGACACTGTTAGCTATTATTTCTAGCTTTTGTCAAGATGATCACCTGCACAGGTATGGCATTTCAAGATGTTGATAAAAAGCTATGATCATCATTAAACAGGTGGCAGTACCCTGTGAATGCTGTTGATGGGGTCAAAAAAAGGCTGCCTTAAAGTGTCAAGTTGCCTCAAAATTCAAAAGATCAACCTATTGGCATGAGGAATAAAGGATTATCCCACCAAGCTGTTGCCAGTGTCAGAAATGTTAATTTATCCACCATAAGCAGTATCAAGAGTCAGTTGAGAGATTTAGAAAGTTTATCTGACTGATTTCAGAACTGCAAACCATGTGTAAGCACACCGGCCCAGGGTCACCGCATCCAACTTCACCTGCTGCAGTATTCAAGACCAGCCTCATGCACAGCTGATAAACTGTAAGAAACTGCTTTAGGGAAGCTCATCTGCGTGCATGACATCTTCACCTGGGTCTTAATTTCACTTCAGTTCGGTGAGAGGGCAAGAGCTTAACATCAATTACCAGTGGGATGCTGGAGAACTGGCCTCTCCACTTATTAATCATGTTTTCCAGTGTACAGGGCAGATGGCAGGCTGCGTGTATGATGATGCTTTGGTGAGCAGTTTGCTCATGTCAACATTGTGGACAACAAGTGGCCCATGTTGGTGGCAGGATTTTGACATGGGCCCAAATGCAAGGATAATTTTCGGGCCCCCCCAAGCCCACTAATTCACAAAATACGCAACTTATCTAATCCTGTTGGTGTCCGCATGTTAATGCACAATCTTACAGCAATATACAGGCAGAATTTAAAGGCGTCCCATCAGTTTGTGTATTGAGAAAGGCACAATGTGCATAAAATCTTTGATTTGCTGTCTCTGCTTTATATAAAATAAATAGCCCAAATACCCCAAAATCTTGCATGACAGTTTAGTGGGCTAGCCATCTAAATGAAAACAAATAAGTTCACAAATGATGCTAATGTAATCAACATTTATTATGAAACTCAACAATGTCAAACAGTTGATAAATCAGTTTAAATTTTATTATTTCACTACAAGAAATTATGTTGCATTATTAGCTTTGCTAGCTACGTAGATAGCATCGTGGCTAGTTAGGGTAAACATTAGCTTACCAATAGGCACATGCCATCTGCTGGTCGTCAGCTATTATACTGCTGCACAGCACAAGAGACGACAAAAATTAAATCCAATTTAGGCAGTTTTACCCTCATCTCATGTTCCTATTTTTTTCTGGTGTTTGGTCTTTTATGGCTGCATCTTCAGCTTGGTCACTAAGAAAGGCTGGCATGCAAAAATAGCTTACTTGGACATTTGATTAATCACCACATTTCCACATAAATCTCCACAACAGAAAAGAAAGAGGAAGGATATTTTCCTTAATATTAAATACATAGCCTACCCAGTCGACAATTTGAATTTTAAAAAAGTGATTATCCAGGCTTCACGTAGGCCCCTAAATATTTGCATGACTACTGAACACAGACTAATTAAATACGTTAAAGGTTCCATTTTTTAAAATATGATTAATACAAAACCCAAAACCAGTGAAGTTGGCACGTTGTGTAAATCGTAAATAAAACAGAATACAATGATTTGCAAATCCTTTTCAACCTACATTCAATTGAATACACTGCAAAGACAAGTTACTTAATGTTCGAACAGGTAAACTTTAGAATTTTTTGCAAATATTAGCTCATTTGGAATTTGATGCCTGCAACATGTTTCAAAAAAGCTGGCACAAGTGGCAAAAAAGACTGAGAGAGTTGAGGAATGCTCATCAAACACTTATTTGGAACATCCCACAGGTGAACGGGCTAATTGGGAACAGGTGGGTGCCATGATTGGGTATAAAAGCAGCTTCCCTGAAATGCTCAGTCATTCACAAACAAGGATGGGGCGAGGGTCACCACTTAGTGAACAAATGCGTGAGCTGATTGTCGAACAGTTTAAAAACAATATTCCTCAACGAGCCATTGCAAGAAATTAAGGGATTTCATCATCTACGGTCCGTAATATCGTCAAAAGGTACAGAGAATCTGTAGAAATCACTGCACGTAAGGGACAAGGCCAAAAACCAACATTGAATGCCCGTGACCTTCGATCCCTCAGGCGGTACTGCATCAAAAACCGACATCAGTGTGTAAAGGACATCACCACATGGGCTCAGGAACACTTCAGAAAACCACTGTCAGTAACTACAGTCCATCGCTACATCTTGAAGTGCAAGTTAAAACTCTACAATGCAAAGCGAAAGCCATTTATCAACAGCACCCAGAAATGCCGCCGGCTTCGCTGGGCCCAAGCTCATCTAAGATGGACTGATGCAAAGTAGAAAAGTGATCTGTGGTCTGACGAGTCCACATTTCTAATTGTTTTTGGAAACTGCGGACGTCGTGTCCTCCGGACCAAAGAGGAAAAGAACCATCCGGACTGTTATAGGCGCAAAGTTCAAAAGCCAGCATCTGTGATGGTATGGGGGTGTATTAGTGCCCAAGGCATGGGCAGCTTACACATGTGAAGGCACCATTAATACTGAAAGGTACATACAGGTTTTGGAGCAACATATGTTGCCATCCAAGCAATGTCTTTTTCATGGACGCCCCTGCTTATTTCAGCAAGACAATGCCAAGCCACATTCTGCACGTGTTACAACAGCATAAGTAAAAGAGTTTGGGTACTAGACTGGCCTGCCTGCAGTCCAGACCTGTCTCCCATTGAAAATGTGTGGCACATTATGAAGCGTAAAATGTGACAACGGAGACCCCGGACTGTTGAACATCTTAAGCGGTACATCAAGCAAGAATGGGAAAGAGTTCCACCTGAAAAGCTTCAAAAATTGGTCTCCTCAGTTCCCAAACGTTTACTGAGTGTCGTTAAAGGAAAGGCGATGTAACACACAAGGGCGTTACTGAGTCTCAAATTTTGGGGGGGAAAAGATTTTAAGGGTCTTTTTTTTTTTAACTCACAAGCAGACAATGTTCAATGCTACCCAGTCTGTTAAGATAAAGGCTGAAATGCTCCAAAAACAGGCATCTTCAAAAGATTTCTAATCAAGGTTTTGGTTACAATGTTACTTAGCATTTTGTCTAGAAAAGGAGCACTGTCTAGGTGAGGAGAGTCGAATCTTATCCACAAAGGGCCACTGTGTGTGTAGGTTTTCATTTTAGCCTAGCGCTACATCACCTGAATCATCTAATTAACTAATCATGGGGTTCAATAAAAACCTTGATTACTAAAATCAGGTGCTGCACTTTTAAGTGCGTTTTCCATCAGATGCGAAACAAAGTTTTCGCACCACAGATCACATTCAAAGTCAATGCAAAGACGCGAATACACGGTCATGCGAAAAATTTGTTTCACATCCAGTAGAAACCAGGGGGGTATTCCACAAAGCTGGCTAATTGAGTAAGCCTGGCTTTTGCACAAAGTAAAACCCAAAAAGGTTTTACTTTGTGCAAAAGCCAAGCTTACTCAGTCGACCAGCTTTGTGGAATACTGCCCAACTTAGTAATGCTACACCTGATGTTAGTAATCAAGGGCTCAACACTAACTTTTTTTTAAATTACTCATTCGGGAAAGTAAAATCAGATTTTTACTTGCCAAGAGAAAAATTTACATGCAAAAAATAATAATAATAATAATAATAATAATAATAATAATTACTAAAAATAGCATTTCTCAATGACTGGGAACCTTCACATCCTTTCTATAGCAGGAGGTCAGCCAAGTGAAAACAAAAATAATGTTTTAAGTTCTGGTCTCTTCATGATTCTTGCATTCAAAAATGTTTCCTTTTACTGTTTTGTGAAACTGATTTGTATTCCTCGTAATAATATTTTTCAAAGTGATTTTACTGTTGTGTGTCGATAAATACAAACATGTTTATTTTTACACACTAAAATGAATTTTGAATTTTCACACTTTTTTCTACTCAAATCCTCATTTGTAACTTCACAGTCACCAATAAACACAAAAAAATGCACCAGTGTATAAGAAACCCTTGAAAAATGATATTGCAAATAAAATTATAACTTTAGTTTGTACCCTATTAAATTCTACTTAAGAAACTCACTTATTTACCCTTTTAATGTTTTAGTCTCGCAAATTTCACTTGGGTTCTCTTAAAATTCACCCAACAGGGAAATTGGAAAATACAAATAGGCTTCACACACAGTGACTTACAACTTTTCACGCGAATTACCGGAAACATCAGAGCCTCATTGGTTTAGCTCAAATTTCAACCATGAAATTAATATTAGTAAAATTACTTTAAGAAACAATCAGTATCAGTGAAATGATAGCATTGGCGCTAAACTAACGTTAAACCTTGGAAATGTTCAGACAATAACCAAGCACTTGGCATTGCATTGGGGACCAAACGTTAGTGCACATAAATCCTTGATTTCGTTTGAATGCAGTGACACTCTACCTCACGAATCCATGAAACAGGAGAAGCCAATCGGAAACGTTGAGTGGAGAAACCAATGCAGCAGGTGGAACAGTCGTCCGGGTAGCCTCCACAGTTCAGCAAGTTCGTCCTCAGGCATTAGCAACGGTGGCGAATTAACATGGTTCTTTCTTGGTGAAAGAAATGGCTAGCATTTTAGCGGAGTCCCTCACAATACTTCATATTAAACAATATCTTAAACGTCCACGTCCTCAAAGCTCACACGTTTTAAGACTTTATGAAAACAACAAACGCAATATATTTACTAAGCAACTCTTCACTTCAAGATCGCCTTTAAACGAAAGTTTCGGCTGTTCAGTTCGCTCACGCCACACTCCCCCAAAGCGTCTTCAACGTTCTTCACGTTTTTTTCTAAATGCACAATCACCAACAAAAGGCTTCTTCTTGGTTAAAGGTGCAATCCTGCCTGGCTCAGTTTAGGTCGTTTTTCTTCTGAATTTCTCAACGAGTCGAGCACCGCCTCCGCCCAATCAGGAGGATCCCTGAAACCATCCGCTGACCAAACCGGGTCACATTATCAGTTGTCAGAGTGGTCACTTCGTCCTCGCTGAAAACACTACAGCTGTCAAAAAGAAAGCGAACTAAACCGCAACAAATCAAACGAAATTATCTTGTAACCTGGAAATGTTCATTCAATAATTTCTGTGTATACAATTTTCTTCGCGGGAAGTTTTAGGAACATGGTTTACTGGATGTTTCAGGCCGGACGATCATGGAAGTCCGCTATTTGTCAGCACTCACCGATTTGATCTTAAAGGGATATTTCAACATTTTGGCAAATTGGCCTATTGACACAATCCCTAGTAATAGTTGTAGGTGCATTACCTTTAATTATCTCTGCCTTTTGTTTTGACATTCAGGGGGGAGAGACGAGAGCTGCTCAGCGAACATGAGAGTGAACGTTACGGGTCCACAACTAATGAAATATCAAAAACAGCTCCAAAACGCTCTCGTCGATAAGTTGTGACCATAGAGTTATATACTAATATTAAGTTGATGTTTGATTTGTTTCATTTTTTGGGGGGGGGACAAACACCACCTTTTTGAATGTTGAGGGGGACATGCCCCCCCCCATCCCCCCACTAATAACGCCTATGGTAACACAGTGGTAAAAAGGCCCCTGTGCCAACTTTTTTGCAATGTGTTGCTGCCTTTAAATTCTAAGTTAATAATAATATGCAAAAAAAAAAAAAAGTTTCTCAGTTTGAACATTAAACATCTTGTCTTTGCAGTGTATTCAATTGAATATAAGCTGAAAAGGATTTGCAAATCATTGTATTCTGTTTTTATCTACGATTTGCATAACATGCCAACTTCACTGGTTTTGGGTTTGTAGATATGACAAAAACAAAAAGGAATAAATAAATATTTTCTCTGAGAACACTTGTAACCCCCCGAATATTGATTGTAAAAATAGTTTTTGTGACCCGCAAAAAAACTTTACTTTAGGGAAAACTTTAGCTATACTCTCAATCAAACTCCGCAATGTCCAGAGGGGCGTCCATGCACAGTCAGTTGCTCCAACTATGTAAGTTGCCATTTGTGCTTTGATATAAAAGCGCATCAGCAGGATTTTCCCTCTGATTGATAACCAACGAGATCGCTTGTATTTGTTAATATCCAATCCGCACCAAATTGTGGAGGAAGTCCCTCCTTCTCACCAACAGGCCACACCCAACTAGGTAGGGTATTTTCTTTTTATCCCCCTGGCATATGATGCGGGGGGATATAGCGATCAGTGTGTCCGTCTGTCTGTCCGACTGTAATAAAATCGTTTCTGGACCAGAACTCGAAAACTATACCACTTACAAACACCAAATTTGGTATGGAGCTTCTCCTTATGGTGTAGTTGCGCTTTTTGGGGGTTTCGGTCCGTCCGTCTGTCCACACAACCTGTAGGTTACACAACCTACAGCCGGGGGGATCCGCCATTGCCAGATGGCTCTTCTCAATTTAGTTAGGAAAAGCGTGTGGGACCTCAAAATTGAAAATGCAAAGTCAGGCAGGGCAGTCTGTCACAAAAATGAAAAAGAAAATTGGCGAACTGTGTTAGCGATTTAATTATCAAACAGATATTGCGTCTGCTTCTTGAAAAAGAAAAAACATTTCCGACAATGTATTTGCTTTATAAGATTAGCGTTTTTGATTTTGTTTTGTTTGTGATACTGCGGGGCACTTGAGAATGAAAACTGCCTACATGGACTTGAAAATGCAAATGCAAAGTGGAGGATTACTTGAGCATTTTTATGATGATACAAATAATGTGTGTGCCTCTCAAAAAAAAAGCATTTCAAGAATGTATTTGCTTTATACGATTAGCGTTTTCGTTTTGTCAGTGATATTGCAGAGCACTTCTCGAAAATCCAAATGTAAATGAAGAATGTATTTTCATTTTCCAATTGTTATAAAAATTGCATACATGGACTTGAAAATGAAAATGCAAAGTGGAGGATTACATTTGCATTTAAATTATGATACAAATAATGCGCTTGTATCTTGAAAATGAAAATGCATTTCTGATATTGCATTTTAATATTCATTTTGTTAACTATGTGCTTCCATATGAATTGGATACCTTTAAAATATTCATTCCCATGAATGATATTTGTTTGACTTAGGTGCCGCTCACAATGCAAAAATGCTTTCTCATAATGGAAACAGCTCATCTTCTGTTGAAAGTCCAAATTGAATATATTGAGGTATCTTCCATGTTTGTAACTAGAACTGGCCCTGAAACTGGTCATAATCCCGTGCTTACTTCTCACCGGGCGCCCTGCACATGCAGGCCCAAGTGCAACTGCATCCCCTGCGCACCCCGCATTTCTGCCTCTGATGTCCAGGCATATCCAATGTACAGCAAACTTAAGCGCATTTAATCCATGTTAATTTGAATGCACAGAGGTACCATGAAGTTATGTTGTCACGCCACTCTTCTGCTACCATCGCCTCAAGCCTCTGTATGACAATGGATGTCCCAATGGCACAAGGATCTGCACAGAATTCCTGAAGGCTAAAAATTTCCCATATATTCCATGGTCTGTAAACTCACCAGACATGTCACCCATTGAGAATTTTAGCAACGCACTGGACTCTTCCAGTTCCCACCAACATTAAACGACTACATAGAGTTATTGACTAGGAGTGGGACATTTCACAGACTACAATGAATTATTGGATCAGTTCTATCGCTAGTGTTGTATTGTATGAAATAATCCATTAGAACAAATATGATGGATGTGCATTTGGTGACACAGTCTATTTTATGAGATAAGATAAGTGGCTTTTGAAGATTGGGTTTAGCAATCAAATATGTAAAGACTGAATTAACTCATTTAACGCCACACTTTCAGTGGTCCAGCACACAGAGATATAAGAAAACTAGAGTGGACAATCCCGTCGTTTCCGTGGCAGTGCGCCGCCGCCATCTTGTGTATGTATATCGGGGCAGACTTTCAATGGAAAATGCAGTATAACTGGCCTAAACCGAGCTCGAAAAAAATGAAAAATCGCTCATACGGGACAACAGCTGAACTTCAGATTTCTCCGTAAAGTCTACCGATTAAATAAACATTGAATACACCGGATTTAAAAAAAAAAAAATTTTAAGTAAATTTTGTTGTTTGATTACAATTCCTTATTCGTGTCCATTTTAAGTATGAAAGGATAAAAATAACACGGAAAACAGGTCTCTAAGTTGTCGACACCCATGTTTAGCCTACTGTTTACATGTGCCTCATTGGACATTTATACATACACAAGATGGCAAAGCTATTCTGCCGTTTCCGCTTTGGCCCAGCCCACACGTCGTCCACTCTAGTTTTCTTATATCTCTGTGGTCCAGCAGGCCATTGTTATGCACTGAATACATGGGGGAAATGTAAACACAAGAACATTCTGGGCGACCACAAGCGTGGTGATGAAATTGCAGTGCCATCTGGCGGAGATAGGTGGTACTGAAATTCATGCAAATATATAACGCAAGGCTCTCCAAATCCAGCCCTCAAATCCAAATACAGTCCTGGTTTTCCGTCCTTGCTTTTCCTTCCTTCCTAGCAATTAAGTGAACAATTAATGCTGCTGATTGGCCAGATTATCATCTCACCTGACTCCCAGGTAAAGGGAGGGTGGAGAACCAGCAGTTCTCGGCCCTCGAGGACCATGATTTGAGGAGCCCTGGTATAACGCCAAGCGCCATGAACGTAGATTCGCATCAAAGATGTAGATCAATGTCAATGGCGCCAAATGAGTTAAAAGAACAATTACTCCAAACAGTTTGTAACAATGTCAATGTCTTGGTAGTCATTTATGAGAAATTTAATCCAACCCTGGTGAAAGGGTTCATTAATATTAAAAATTCTTTCAAAGACATAAGTTATTCATCATTTGAAATCTTTCAATGGAATATGATAGGCTCCCTAAGTTCCTTAGCTGTCCATGATCCGATGGTTTACATCCAGATCAGTATCAGTGCTGCGTGCAGGTATTACTTAATCATGAAAACCATTTTGCCCGCACATGACAGTCCACGAAGGTTGTGCGCCTCAAATGTGATTAGTCAGGGTTTGTTAGGAGCCCCAGATGGAATTAATGACAGACACTGCAGGGGTTAAGACAGGGACAGTAACATAAATTTCGAAACAACCGAAGGACATCAAGGTCTTCATTGCCACAAAGCAGTAGGCATCTGCAGAGGAGGTGCACAACATGAAGTTCTGCTTCAGGGGTGTTTGTCAGAAATAATGAACACTGCACATAAAACCAGCAGCTGCAACTTGCTGTGGCCTCATAAAGGCAGTAGAAATACTGTCATTCACAGGTTGTGATGACTCGCAAAAGCTTGAGTCATCACTTTTTGCCTTATTTGTGTGGACTCTAAATGCGAACCTGTACCATGTTCACTACAAATAAAACTTCCTGCAGGAGATGAATGGGCTCAGAGGAAAGAAGATCCAAAAGAATGCTGAACATCAGCCTCCAGCTGGAATTCTGCTATTCGGTGATTGCTAATTCTCAGCCAAGTTGGAGGACTGAAGACTTCTGGTGACAATGGCTTCGCTAACAAAGCTGAAGTGTCACAATGTAAGTTGCAAAAAAGTGCCACTTGCTGGAAAGAAAACAAGCTTAAATATTTCACATGCTGGTAGTGGATAACCACGGAACAAAGCTAGATGATTAATCATGCCACAGCTATTATATTTTTTCCAAGAGACTTAGATTTTAACTCCACCTTGGATGCTCTTCTACTCAGTCCTCTCCACTGTCCAGGACTCCCTTTGCCTTGAGATTGGCTCAGTTATTCTGGGTGCATTTTCCGAAAGCAAAGATGCTAACTTACATAGTTGGAACCATTGACTGGGAATGGACAGACTAGCTTTTGAGAAACACACTTGTTACATTAGATACTAAGCAAAGACAATTCTTCTAACTCAATTTATTTTCAACTGTATTTTTCTTAGACACTGTTCCTCTTCTGTGTAATTCAACAATCATTGTTGTTAATGTTGACTTCCAGATAGCGCAAGCAGCAGTAATGTTGCAGGTAGCCTACATTAAAGTCTCACCAGTAAGGCTGAGGTACAGGGTGTGTTGCAGGTACAATGGAGTCTCGCCAGTGAGACTGAGTTACAGCAGGTAGTAGTCGTGTTGCAGGAATATTGAGGTCTCACCTGAGGTACTTTGATTGCCCTCGCTGATCTCCTCCAACCAGCCCAAGAGTGCGTCAATATTGGATTTGATCTGAGTCAGTTCTGACCTGATGGCCTGCAGCTCATTTGTCCGCATCGCTGAATAAGAGACAATGCACAAGATATTCCCAAATTAAGGCATGCTCAGTTTTGTAATCACCATTATTTATTTTCTTCATAGTATTATTAAGCATTTTTCCTTTATTTGAAATAAAACCCCTTTCCAAAAAATTGGGATGCAGTTTAACATCTAAATAAAAATACAGTGCAATGATTTGCAAATCATTTAAACTCTGTGTTTAATTGGAAATAGTACCAGAGAACATATCAGATGCTGAAACTGAGAAATTTTTCTGTTTTTCAAAAATATGCGCTCATTTTTTATTCTAAATGCTTGAAACATTCAAGCAGGACCCAGAAGCACAGTATTCACTATAGTTGGCATGGAGAGTGACACAGTGGTGTTGTTGGTGAAGAAGTAACGTACTGCTTTAAGTGTTTCACTTTGTTGTCGTCTAGGTGGAAGCTGGTGCTCTTCTATCTTCGAGTTCGTTGGAGACTTGAAACTGTCCATCAGCAGATGTTGGATAAGCCCAGAACAGCACAATGAGTCAACTCCACTGGAGAGCCAACACTGCACAATTTTTAGGTCACCTGAGCCGAAGGCGTGACCTATTGTGATCCCCTTTTGTCCGTTGTCGCGCGTCGTCCATAAACTTTTCGTTGTGAACAAAATACCTTAAGTATTTATGAACCAATTTTGATGAGACTTTGTATGCAGGCATATATCCATAAGATCTAGGACGAGTTCGAAAACGAGATTGATTTGATCATATTTGATGGAGTTATTGCCCTTTGTTGTATTATTATCATAAGCAACCTTGTGAACACAATAATTTTAGTAAATATTGGTCAATTTTCATGAAACTTTGCATGCTGGCTTATATCTATAAGATCGCAAAGAAGTTTGAAAACCAGACCGATTCAATCAAATGTGATGGAGTTATTGCCCTTTGTTATATTGTCATCATAAGCCACCTTGTGAACACAACAACTTAAGTAAGGGTCATTTAAGGATGTGTTTATGTTTAGGTTTTGGAGGAACCTGGAGTATACCTGGAGAAAACCAACAACCTGTGGTTGGTACTTGCCAACTGCCTGTACAGTTTGAGGGGAAAATGCCCCGCGGGATGCGGTTTTACCTCAGAAGTAGAAAAGTAACTTGACATATGTGAATGAAGGTATTATTCCTTCCTTTCACTGAAGCGTTTTTTGTTTAAACGCAAAATGAAGTTTTTTTGAGCATATTCACAGATCGCACCGACCAAACCTATGTATTGTCAACTCTGTTATTGCAAGCCTATTAATAGGTATAAAAAAGGTATTTTTTTATAGACATGCAAGACAATTGTCTTGCATTTACTTTTTTATACCTTGATATGCTGGAAACCAGTTCTCTTTATAGATGGAAGTGTCTTGAGGTGCTTTATAAAAATTGAGAATTTCATGACCACCAGGCTCCATGTTTCCCCCTGGGGAGGGGGTCAAGTTTACTATAGTTTATATAGGAAAATGATACTTTTGGGTATATTCTGTTTAATTTCTACTGGAAATCATTCACACTTGATTGACATTACAACAATGAGATGATATTGTGATATTTTTGACAGTTTCCCTTACCCAGGGGCTAAGGGGCAGGGCCCAAGGGTCAAAATGGCTTGAGCACTCTTCTTTGCTTAAAGAAACTAGCCACAAGTTATATACATACAATTTAGAATACTCTATTGCTTATGATACTGGTTTCCATTAATCTGATCCCTGGGGTCAAAATTAGGGCCACGCCTAATGGCCAAAGTTTAAAATTGGATATACTGTACTCAGGTGACCATTAAGGCCCATGGGACTCTTGTTGAATAGTGCAATGCAAAATCTCATTCTGGAGACCTTTGAAGAGTAGGATAGAGGCAGGATTAATAGGCAGGTTGGTCAAGAGATGGACAAATACTGATGTCCTTTAGGCATTGTTTTGGTACCCTACCCCGTTATACCCAGGACCTTCAATGGCTTGCCATCGAAGGTATAAAACCCCTTGAGAACCCTCCCCCATAATGCTCGATTACTCCAATGCAGTGCACATTTACTTTTCCTACTCATCAAAAAAACATTAATTTGCTCACTTGCAAAGACTAATTGGTATAATTAACAGCCAGTTTGTTTTTAGGGGCTTTATTGTACATTGCATCTCATACGTTAGTTTTCAAGCATATACCTGTCCACATTGATGATGACTTAAAACAGGAACATGCCTTTAGAAGATTCTGAATTCCTTTTGAGCCAATTTTGCACCTAGAATTTAATGAGCTGGAAAAGATATTCCTCATTTTAAATGTATTCTTTTTTACAATACTGACCAAAACTTCCAACGCAACACATACAATTTTGAAATATACTGAGTACAAATGAAAACGCACCACTTGAAAAAAGTCAATATTTAAGTTCAAATGAACTTCAATATAATTTTTATACAACAGCAACACTGCAGTGAGGTCACCCGACATGTCAGGTGCAAGAAATGCGAGAATTTCAAGTTAACTGTAACGCTAGGCAATTTTTTGCAAAAACGCAACATCTTGCACGCACACCACGGGAAAAATGAATTTCACTCTGAATTTGTGCACACATTGCCTTTAAAAGCATGTGAATCCGAATAAAATTTCACTTCTTCACTGACACTTGTGAAACCGCGATACTATGCCGCGACTTACAGCCCCTGAACAGGAACGTGCCATAGGCATGCTTCAAATTGGCGCCAGCACCAGGGCAATTGCCAGACAACTACACTGCGCACACACAACGATCGCAAGACTCCATCAAAGGCTTCTGCAAACGGGGAGCAACTCGGGACCGTCCTCGACCGGGTCAACAACGTGTGACAACGGCATGTCAGGACCGTCAGATCGTACGGGATCATGTCCGAGACCGAACACTACCAGCGACAAGAACGGCTGCTCAAGTCCAAGGACGACGTGGATTTATTCACCCCAACACCGTACGGAACCGTCTGCGAGCTGCAGGCCTGCGTGCACGACGTCCTTATTTCGGCCCCATATTGTCGGATCGTCACCGAAACCAGCGTCTACAGTGGGCAAACAGGCACCAGAATTGGCGACTGCGACAATGGCACGGTGTCATCTTTTCTGACGAGTCACGATTTCACTTAAGGAACGCAGATGGCCGTATTCGTGTTTGGCGGAGAAGTGGTGAACGTTATAACGCCGACTGTGTTGTTCAAACGGACCGTTGGGGTGGAGGCAGCGTTATGGTGTGGGGTGGAATAAGCTACCGTCACAGAACCCCTCTCCATATCTGCAGAGGAAGGGTGAACGGCGTCTACTACCGGGACCAGGTGCTGCAGAACCATGTTGTGCCTTTCTTCAACCAACACCACGATGTCCACACGTTCCAACAGGACAACGGTAGAGCACACACTGCAAGGGTGTCCATGCAGTACCTTGCACAGCAGAACATCCCCGTGCTTCAGTGGCCGGCTCTGTGACCCGACCTCTCCCCTATCGAGCACTTATGGGATGAAATTGGACGACGTCTTTCACGGCGACGCCAGATGGACAACGTCCGAGAACTTGAGGTTGGCCTTGTTCAGGAGTGGAATGCTATCCCTCAGAACACTATCCAGAGACTGATCAACTCCAAGCGACGACGACGCACCGCATGTGTCAATGCAAATGGCGGTCACACCCGTTATTGACTTTCCTGTTTGACCCCTACACCAGTTTAAGAATGAAATTTAATGATGTTTACATGTCTTCTTAAATCATTCATTATCTCAAATGCATCATACATAAATACTTCACATATCAATCCGTGGAGCTATTCCAGATTTCGTGAGTGGTGCGTTTTCATTTGTACTCAGTATATTTGCTGTACATAAAATGGGATATTGGTTTTGAGCCATGATACATCAACTACAACTTAAAAGCTCAGAAAATTGTTTTGATTTTGTTGTGTGGGCAGCTCGTTCCGCTTGATTGCACATTGTTTAGAATTTTGCCTATCCCGTCAGGTTAAGTAGAACTCATTGACCAATCCTTCGAAAATTAGGTCAATAAATAGCCGTAGCAATGGGCAACTTAAATATTCCTTTGCATTATCCTGGGTCAACGTGTGACCATGCCGCGCCTTGGTCAAAATCAGCGTGAGTGAGTCGTTGGTATGCTCACTGGTGGAACATTGCAAAGACGGGTTGTAAGGAACCTGGGCGTCCACGTGTCGACCATGTCACGTCTCTGGAGCCGGTATAATGAAACAGGAAGCACCGGTGACCGACCACGTGCCCCCAGACCAGGTGGCCCTACCCCTCAGCAAGATCGCCATATTCGCCTCCAACACCTACAAAATCGCTTCCTGCAAGCTACAGTCACTGCTGCTCAGACCAGAGGTCGTCACTAGAACTGGATTAGCAACAAAACCGTACGCAACCATCTGCGTGAAGCCGACTTGCACAACCGACGTCCCTGCCGTGGTTCGGTGTTGACTCCTGTAAGTCGCAGCGTCCGTCTGCGATGGTCAAGACCACATTTGGGCTGGAATGCTCTCAGGTGGAACAGGATGCTCTTTTCCGATGAATCGAGGTTCAAGTTGAGTGTGCCTGACGGAAGACTGCGTGTATGGCATAAGCGCGGGAACGTTACACTGACGCTACTATCCTGCAGCGTGACCGCTGAGGTGGACCCAGTGTGATGGTTTGGGCTGCAATAAGCAGTAGACACAAGACAGACCTAACCTCAGTGCGGCCCATTACCATGACGACATTCTTACCCCTGTCGCAGTTCCACTCGTCCATCGCTATCGCCTAACGTTGTAACAGGATAACGCGAGACCACATGTCGCCAGAGTCTGTCAGGACTACCTGAGGCAGAATAATGTTCAGTGTCTTGATTGGCCTGCGTATTCCCCAGATTTAAACCCTATAGAACATCTATGGGATATTCTGGATCGCCGGGTGAGAGGGCGTGATCCAGAACCAGCCACATTCCAACAGTTGCGTCAAGCACTCCAGGAGGAATGGGACCGCATCACACAAGCTGAAATTCAGCAAATTTGACTCCATGCATTACAGAATCCAGGCAGTGTGTGACACCAGAGGAGGCCATACAAGATACTGACTTCGGTGATCCAGAATTGTTCCTTCAACTGATGCAATGAATTGGAAACCAGGAAAAATCAGTTCTCCATTTCTGACTCTAAAAATGTGTTTTTGATTTGAATCTTAACATTTGTTATGTATTGTTAAATTTATCGTAAGAAAATGACATGTGTTGCAATAACCCCAAGTGTTGCGTTGGAAGTTTTGGTCAGTGTACATACGTGGAAGAGAGATGAATGTACAACAGAGTTGGAGATTTACTGACGATGGTAAAGTTAAAAGCGTGAAAAAGGGAAGTCGCACACTCATAGTGAGCTGAAATGGGAGATGGAATCTGGGAAAGTTTTGGATTGACTAAATATTTTTATTACTGCCATCAGTGCTTTAAGTGGGCCGGTACGCATCGGTACGGAGTACCGGCACTTCTAGATTTTAGCCCCCATAGTACCGGGACTTTTTAGGGCGTACCGGGACTTCACACGAGCTCGTAGTACCCTGTCCTGCTCTATTTCTCTCTTGGCGATTCCGATCCTATGGCTGTACTACATTACCCACAGTGCACTAGTATGCGCCGCTCGCCTGTCCCTTTACTCGCCAGACGTTCACTCGCACGGAGATCTTAAGGAGGAGTGGCATGTCTTTCAAACATTATTTGAGCGAGCTGTGTGATGCGATGGCAGTCTCATCGCGAACGATCAATGGCAGGTAGCAAGCGATGTGGGCTACAGATCGGACTCATTGTGGATGGGTGTTGCTGCGGAGAGACGGGTTTTAGCTGTCCTAGCTACCAAGCAAATTTGGTGGGGGTGTTTGTAATCATGCTAGCTAGCTACTTGCCAACACGTGGAATTTGATCATCTCTGAAATTAGAACTGCTTCAAATGTTTACCGGCACGTTCTGAGTTCAATAATAATTTGCATGCCAGATGATATTTCAAACTATTAACTTTCATGGAATCGATATTAATCCTCAAAATACCCACAATCAAATACATAAACCAGTGCCAGCTGGCTAGAGAACAGAAAAGACGAGTTTATTGTTCGCCCATCCACATTACGTTATGTCACGTCCTTTCGACAAATAACCAATTCATGATGGTGATTGTAGGCAATTCATCAGCAATTCGTCGTCATTACTCAATACACCCAATCGGCCGCTCTAACGTTGAGTGTGATGAGTAAAACAACACTCCCAATAACTTTATCATCGAATGGTGTCATAAAAAATAACCCATTGATTCTTATTCTTATATGCATTCCAGTTATATATGTGTTGAAAATACAGCACCAGACCCTTTAATTTAAAAGAAAATGGCTCAGATTCTCCATTATATTCATTGGAGTGACACACCCCTATCTGAAATGAAACATCTGCCGGTGAGTTTATTAAAAGATAGAATTTTGTTCTGGAGCTGACATTGGAAAGCCGTTGCCTATATTTAAATGGCCGAGGCTATTTGCCCGACCGTCGAGTGTGTATGTTGCTACTGTCTATTCACCCGATCGTCGGGTGCGTATGTTGCTACTGTCTATTCGCCCGACCGTCGGGTATATAAGCTGTTTATAGGCTATTTGCCCGACGATTTTAGAACAACACACTGAGTACATATATATTATCTATAGATTTTTTTTCATTTGACTTGCGATCACGTTTCTGGTTCAGGATCATGTTAGTTTGACTGGTTCCCTACTGTATCACCAGTTCGCAAACGGCCCGTTGCATGAACTCTGATCGAGCTTGTGAGATACCGGACAGGGTACCAGTCTAGTTTAAAAGTGTTTTTGGGGTGTGGGTAAAACACAGATTGAGGATCTGGTAAAATGTAATGTTGAACATACCGCTATTTTTAATATTTTAATAAAACTACCGTTTTCAAGGTCAATGTTATAAAGTGTTAAATTTCCTGCAAATTGAAAATGACCTAATTATTGGGAATTTTAACTCAGTGATCGTAGGTGGTACAGTGGGCTGTATGTGTTGATTGATGGGCTTCCAGATATAAAATTTGCTCATTGAAAATCATTGCCGCTGACAAGGATCATATTTTGTTTATTGTGTTGAGTTCCCAGCGATTTGACAGTAATGACAATGATAATCTTCATTCAGGTAAATCGGACAAAAGAACCAATACTAGTACAGTACATATAATGCTGTTACATGTACTAGAGCCGGCACCACGAACATCATACATACTCACATAAATAAATAAATAGATAAAAATAAATAAATTAAATAAATAAATGAGAAAAAAATAACACTTTTATTTTAGTGCTCGAATAATATTTGCACCTAAATAAATTGAATGGATATATTCTATTTATTTATTTAATCATCCATTGGTTTATTTATTTACAAAAAAAAATGAATGAAGAATTGCATAAATTAAAAAAATGAAAAAAAATACACTTACACTTATATTCGCACACGGATAATATTTGCACTTGGATAAATAAATAAATATATCTTATGTTAATTTATTTAATCATTAATTGTTTATTAAATAAATAAATTATTAAATAAATATATTTTATATATTTTCTTCATTTATAGTAAGCCTGCCAATATTATACAAAATTACAAATTCCAAGTTCAAGTAAACACTGCTTACTACACATGCACTAACTGCTTTCTGAAACTTTGTTTTTACATCACAAGCCACATTCTTCAGTGAAGCCATTTCACTGTGGCATGATCTCAATTAAGTGAGTTTTTCTTGAAACAACATGCCATGTGTGAGACCATTCACTCATGCTTAAAATCACAATATATCAATATAAAGGATTAAATGTTGATTTTTTTGTTTGCGTGTCGCGTGCCGCTTCTTTCAATAATTTTCATTAGATTTAAGCTAATAAACGCTGAGCATACAAAATGAACAATGACACGATAACAATAGGGGCAGTGGCGCGGAAATTCTAAAAATGGCAACAACGCAAGATCTCGCGCGAGAATAGACTGGTTTATGTCCCTATAGACGCCCCATATGCAGTAGCAGTTCACCAGTCTATCCTGTCGGGCGAATAGCAAGCTACGATTTATTTACCCGACCGTCGGGCCAATAGAGAACGGTTTCTTATTCACCTGACCAATAGTCACTCTCATATTTAAATATTACCTTGAGGAGCTGCGAAAGGAGCGAGGCAGGAGGCGAGGGTACTTTTTTAAAGCTCCGAGAACGCGAGCAACTCTAATCACTTTTCACACTCGTAGCCTCAACATCAACATTGCCAGACTAACCAACACATGCATCACGCGCCTAGCAAATGTGATACGTCAACGGCTGTCCAACAGTGAATTATCACCAGGTTGGTAGGTACCCTTACAAACCGTTAATATAAGTTTGTTCGATAAAGATGAGCTGAGTGGTTGTCAGGGCACCTGTTAGCTTAAACATGACAGATGTTGGCAGAAGTATAACTATCAGTCCATCAAAAAAATTTTTTTTCGAGCAGATATTGTAATTACATGATTGAGCTAGCCAAGGTTTTGTGTTGCTATGTGCGGTATTTATTCAGTTTTTGGAAATCAAGATGTCTAGAAAACATGAGCCCAAATTGGCTGGCTCACAAGGGCTAGTTAACGTGAGATCTCATGTATTTCCACGGAAACGGAGAGAATACTAGCAAAAAACTTAAATATTTTGAGAGCGAAATTCTTGTCACTTTGGTGATGCTAACGAACTCGGCGCCTGGGCGCATCTCTGTCTTGACAAGAATGACGGTAAAGCACACCCTCGCGTGTAATAATGCTGAATTAACGTTAGCTTCGATTAATGTGGCCAAGCAGCAAAAGCAACCAGGAACATTAAGGCTGAACAGAGTTAAATATTTCAGCCCCATCTTTCGGGGGCTTTCGCTAATCACCTTTTCTGACTATTATCAAATTAACGTTTCCTCTGAAATAAGCAGTTTTCACAGATCTGTTGATTTATTGAATGTTCATTTCAATGCAAAAATGCAAACAAATTGACAAATTAATCAAATCAATGGCCTAGGCACCTAAGATAGGTGGAGTAATATTTTCAATGAGGTAGCCTCATTTGAGCACAGGCTACCCATACTGTCTTGCTCATTTGAGGACATTCATTTTTTTACCTGTTTGAGTTGGGTGGGACCTCAGCAAATGATATAATAGAGAAACTGCTAGCATGTCTTCATAAAAATGGCTTTGATGACTACTTCTTGGGTGAGTGTTTTGTGGCATTTGTATGTGATGGAGCGTCAGTAATGCCGAACAGAAGAGTTGCTGCACAACTTTGTACCAGATTTCCAGACCTGTTTGTGTGGCATTGCTCAAATCATCGTCAGGAATTGGCAGTTGGTGATGTTCTCAAGGAGGTTGGTGGACTTAACCATTGTAAGATCTTCTTTGACAAGCTGTACACTCCAGGCTATATCATGCCTCACCCAAAAACCAAAGAGAACTGAGTCATTGTGCTCGTAGTGTTGGGCAACATCTCCCTTCAATTGGACGTGTTTTGTCGGTTGATAATTCATAGATGGATTTTAACGAGAAAATACTTGTTAAAACTCTTAGTGGAGTTTTAAAACATTTTTTCTTAAAATCAACACATTTGAATGTATCACTTAATGATCTGCTGGTACCGACCGCCCACCACCTAATTTACCTGCCAACAGTTGAAAAGAGGGAGAACCGGCACTTCTTTTTTTTTCACTTAAAGCACTGATTGCCATCCTTACAAAATCACTATTAAGTACATGTCAGTGTGGCCCATTGGTGATCTCTCTGTCATTTCTTTATAATTTCTAAGTAATAATTGGCTTACATACATTGTATATTGGTCTTAATTATTCAGTTAATAAATTGTTTGGTTATAATCAGGTGATCTTGAATGGTAACAGATTGAAAGTAATTATCGGTTTAAGGGTCAGAGGCTGACAGCATGCCACTGAAAACCCCATAGCGCCAGCGCAACCACTTGGGGGAAGTTGGGGTTTCAAATTAACCTGGATCATATTAACTCCTGAAATAAAGGTATTAGGTGTAAAGGAGTTATAAATGATTTCTATACTTGTACAGCCTTATTTGGTGACTTTTCTCATGGTTCTTTGCCATGTCCTCATTTCACTGTGTACCACTTCACGATTGACTGTGTGATCACAAATCATGGGAATGTGGTCATTAACAGTTGACAGTTTAAACATTTGAGTTGCATAATTGTATAAATTCTGTATATTTGGTAAAATTGTTTATCACTGTGAAAGTTGTACGTAGTGCTGAGAAACTGAGATTCTTACCCTTGTGTTTGCTGGAGCTGCTGGTGACTGAGGACCGCAGTTTGACTGGAAGAGCCTTCACCCTGCGCACCAGGGGGATCGCCACACGGGGGCGCTTTCCTGTCAGGATCCTTGGAACCGGAGACCCCGTCTCTCCATACTCAAACAGCCTAAAGGAAGTACAATGGTATCCTAGTCATTTCAGTGCACACAACAGGAACGGACCATTTCAGTATATGGACACCGTAAAGACTCTGAGCATTTCAAATACACACTAAATGGCGCAGATTACTTCAGTACATACAGCAGAACACTGACCATTTCAGCGCATAACGTAGGTCATTGACTGTTTTGGTACACATTGCATGCCACAGACCATTACAGAATGCACTGCAGATCAGCAACTCTTTTACCAAACACTGCGTGGCCCTGACAATTTCAGTACACATTACAGGTCAATGACTTTTTTTTTGCTCCACAATATGCACTCATGGAGCACTTTCCTCAGATCAAAGGTGCATCTGGCTGTTTATCCAGTATCCAAGCCAGCAGCTTCAGTTAATGTTAAGATCAGACATTTGAATGGGGAGAAGTGTGATCTCAGGGATTTTCACCACTGCTTAGTTGTTGGTTCCAGACGGGCTAGTTTGAGTATTTCTCAAACTGCTGATCTCTGAGGACTTTTAGATGCAGCTGTCAGTAGAGTTTGAGCACAGTGATGTGGAAAATCTAATAAAGTCTCTTTACAGAGCAGAAAAGCATCTGAGGGTGCACACAATATGTCAAACCTAGTAGCACATGGGTTAGAACAGACCAAATCAGGTTCTGCTCCTGTCAACCAAGAAAAGAAATCAGAGTGGGCACAGCCTCAGCATAACAGGTCATGAACAGATTTTAAAAATGTAAAATAGAGTGTATTCAGCATCAACTGTGCGAATACATGTATCCAACCTGCCTTCTCTTAATGTGTGAACGTTGCATCCTCTCAGGGTAATGTTGCTGACCAGGTGTGTCATTGATGGCCACAATTTACTCATCTTCCAGCATGATAACGCACCATTCAGAAAACAAAAATCATACAAATGAGTTCAAAATAAGTTCACTGTGCTCAATTTGCCTTCCCTGTTACCTTTGAATGAACGTGCAGCTAATAAATTTGCCAAAATTATGTAATGCAATCATGTCCACAGAGGCCGTGCATACCTGCAGAGGCAAAAATGCAAACCTGCGCAAATAGCTTGAGCTGCATGCTTTTTATAGCCTATTTCACTGGCGAGTGCTGCACTTTTTTCATTCAATACCGAGAGTAATTTTGAATAACGTTGATTTAAATTTAGCAAATACGCGTCCAGATGAATGATTGTCGTCTTACCTAATCAGGGAGAACAAGTAAGCCCTGTTAAGTGCTCTCGGAATGAACCTTTTGTTAATCATGAAAATGACTGAGAACAGGTCAGGACTAATAATTGTCTAAAACGAATGTTTTTTCCACCCAAATTCTCAGTTCTACTGAATTTACCCCATGATTACATAACTGTTAGATCGCAAATGGAGAGAAACCGTGTCTTCAGTTGCCAATTACAATAATTGGAAAATGCGTCAATAAAGGAAAATGATTGAGAACTAGCCAGGACTATCCTAATTGTCATAAAGGGACATGTCTGTGCCCCCTCAATTCCCTGTTACCAACTATCAACCGCTGACTTCACGCCAGCGAAGGAGGTCGCCCTCGACCAGAACAGAGGCAGGCCGATGATGGAGTGGGTAGAGGGGGGAACAGCCACAGACTCTGTCCCACCGACAGAAACCACCCTCTTCATACAAAGTACATTATTCCAGTAGACTGTACGTGGACTCAACAATTTTATTCATTCATTCATTCATTCATGAATCAACCATTGGTGTTCTGTGGACTGTCTGACTTTGGATTGTCTTGCAGTGTCAGGTGACACACTGATCCCTCTGGAGCCTCCAGAGGATGATCCAGTGAGTATTATTCATTAGAGGCATATGTTGGACATGTCTTGCAAGTTTACATTAGGTCAATACAAGTTGTATTTAATGTGGCAGGGTCAAGGCACATCTGCATCTGCTGCACGAATGGATGCAGCAGTGGATGCAGCAGATGCTGAGGAGACTCTGTCCCTGGACTCCAGAAGGTTTGAGGTAACTTGCCAGTCTTGTGGAGATAATTTATGTCTCAATTCTATAATGTTAATGTATCAGCAGTCAGTGATGTGGTGCTCATAGAAAAAATATTCGTAACAGGACATAGATGAACAGCCTGACAACCTGCCTGGAAATGTAGGGAGTATTGCCTGAAGAACTTCCACGGTCACCACATTTGCTGTGCTAATAGAAATGTGTTTTACAGAATGCAGAAACTGGATGTGGACCCAGCAGCCTTTACAGGTAGCAGATCCCATCTCCCGAGAAGCAACGGGTCCGACCTGTCCCGCAGCACTCTCTCCCGCCTGAACGTCCTGCGCACAATGAGTGCCTTTTCATCCAGTCTCCCAACCTCATTCAAAAACGGACAGGCCATTGTCATGTCATGTGCATGGGACTTTATATACGCCTGTTGCCCTAATCACTTAATTGAAGACACCTGCCGATGCTTAATGTCAATCAAACTTCATTTATAATAACCACAGTTATATTTTTACACAAATAGATATAATATTTCGGTATTCGGTAAACAATATACAAAAAAGATACACAGCCTGGCTGGGAGGTTCCAACATAAAGGACATATGTGACATGGATATACAGACAAACACATCATCACACAAATAACTGGGCTGTGACAAAAAGAATGTTTTACTTGTGAAATGTTTTATTATTATTGCATGTATATTGTTCAAAAATGAGGCAAATACGTACATAAGAAAATGAAATGATGGTGAAATACACTGATTTCCGATCGCAGTGACAGCTGATTGGACAGATAAGGCTCAAGGCTAAACTAAGCCTGGCAACAAATGTGCACCATACATGCTTCTGCTTACGAACAACCGGATCAACACTAGGTTAAGCCAGGATAAGCAACATATCCCGGCTTAATCCCTTATCTAGGTTTCGAATAATGGGCCTCTGGTCACCTTTCTATGTTGTTCAACTCAAATGTAAAATAAACTTCTCTGGAAGTAAAACATCTTCTCAAATCCAGGTCAGAGATGCTTGGAAATTATCTGCAGGTCTAGTTTCGTTATAACATGGACACATTGAGCAATAACAATAGCAGATTTACCCTTGAACAGTTTTTTTATTACAAAATATCAAAGGTTAGAAATTTTTTTGCTCATCTCTGTAGACTGTAGTGTATGTCTGCTGTTCTTTGAGTGTGGTGCTGGTTTAAAATGACAGGGCATATATTGTTAGATTCTGTGACGTAGCGTTCAGGAACCACACGCAAGAGATAGAAATCCAAAAAAAAGTGTGCCTTTAATGAAGTCCGAGCTAAAGCCAAAAAACACAAGAATTGCCAAGCTACAATACGAAATCCAAAAATAGTGTCTAGTAGACAAGTAGGGGTCAGAACCAGGAAGACAGGTGAGCAAAAGTACATAGACGGTAGGCAAAAAGTCAAAGTCGATGAACAAAGCCAAGTGTCATACACAGGGCATCCAAACACAGAAATCGTGGTCAGACAAAAATTGGTCCAAATCCAAAAAGACAAAACAATACAAGAAGGGCTATGGCAAGAGTCAAAGTCGGACAAACCAGTCAAAGAAAAACAACACTCAATGGCATACACAGCACTCTGCACAAAGAAATATTGATCAACGATGTGACAAAGTCAGAACTGCAGTGAGGACTCTTAAATAGACAAGAGGGAAGTCACATGCTATGCAGGGAACAGGTGAGCTGGATGAAACTAATTACAATGAGAGAATCACATGAGGGAAACCCCAACCACGAAAATTGGCGAAAGCCAAGACACGGACGCGAATCACACAAACAGCCTATGACATTTAAACAGCTCCGGTCAAGGAGTTCTAAGTGCACAGATAATGAGTGCAGGAAAGTAATTAAGGACGTGCGAGAGATCTTGCAGAAACGCAGGGAGAGACAGGTAAAGCTGAGTAAGAGGCGGACACTAGAGGAGGGCAATTGCAGAGAGGGAATTAGTACTAATTTGCAGCCGTGCAACTTTACAGATTTAATTAGAGTGGTGTTAGTAAGTTAGCATATATACATGGATTCGTTGGGTTAGTAGACTATGATTAGAAAATAAAAATGTTAGTTTTGTTTGTAATCAGAACAGTAAGGCGAAGGAAGTAACAGAGAATTGAAGGAATATATTAAACACCAGAAACCATTTAAATCACCCGAAGCATGCGAGCTCACAGACCAGGGAGACGGACTGAACCAACTTGTAAGCGGGAAAGACAGAGAGGATCATCTGGCTGGATTATCTAGCGCCATAATCATTACTCCAACAGTTTGACCCTTGTTGAGATACGTGCCCCATCATTACGCCAACAGTTTGACCCTTGTTGGATACATGCTCCAACATTTAGCAGATGACCCCAGGGTCATGGGAATGGACTCAACCAGACTCTCGGGCGCCAATCTCATCTTGCCACAGGGCTAATGGTTAATGCAGATGCCTGGGAATCTTCCAAAAAAACTACTGTCCGCAAGCCGTTGGCCAGCGACACTCATGCCGGACAACTCCACAGTGCCATCCAATGGACTCTGACATAACTGCACCCGTACAATTTCAATACATTACAGTTTAGGAAAATATTTCTAAAAGACTTTTAATTTCCTGAGTAAAACACTAATCTCACTCACGATGTCACAGAATAATGTGTATTTTGCTATACTGAAGGTTAAGAGTGGAATGATGGCCTTAATGCAGATTATTCTTGTAATTCGGTATTGTGTCGGACGTTTCATGACCAATTCTAACGCAAGTAGGTTGTGTTTGGTATCATTTTAATCCTCGTAATTTCTGAAATCTCATAGGGAATATTTTGAAGGAATTGGACTTGTGCCATACCCTCCTTCAATAACATTAAGGGAAAATTATGCTTCAGTTTTCCTTGTGGTCATGTCTCCTCCCAAAGCTCCTCCGGAAAGGGGGAGCATTCCTGGCTCAAATGACCCAAAAACGACCTATGACCCCGCCATAGGACGCAGTCTGGAGTTTGGGCATAAAAGAGGAGGAAACAGAGAAGTCGGGGAAGCTTGTTTTCATCCTTCCCTCATATACGTTGCGTATATGTGTAGTTTTGGGCTGCGCCAGGTATGAATTGACTTCTTTTCTCTTTTCTGTAACGATGTAATTAGGTCTTGTAATTTAAGCTTGTGCCTGCCTGGCGAAATAAGTTGATATTCGCATCTGTGGGGTGTTTCTGACTTTGGACAAATGCATACCTACCGGTTCGGACTCCTGGATCCCAGTTGAGTAACGTAGACCGTAATCGCGTGCCTGATCAACACGCTTGGCATCTGCGTTACAAGGTGGATTTTCCATGCTGTGTATGACGCTATTAATATTGGCTTCGAGCAAGATTTCGCTTATATTTTTAGGCGGAAATCTTAAAAGACGCAAGGCCTCTGAACGATGTGTTTCCGTTATGCCTCTGTAGTTGCTCGCTGTGGGCCCCAGTAATCCCTAGTCATAGCGAGGCTATGTCAAATTACTGGCTTAATAGGCTGCCAGCCTCTGAGTTCTTTCGCCGGATTGGATAGTTCAGATGGTTTTGGTCCGGCGGAGTAGGGTATAAACCTGTTATGAGTCCGATGCACAACGGAGCTCCAAATTGGGTAATAAATTGACGAATTAAAATCTGAACATATTTATGCAAACGCATGATAACCGCAAAAGATTGCAACCACAAATTTGTATCTTAAATTTGATATGGAGTCAGATATATTGTAACCACTAAGATATTAGGGTTGCAGCATCCACTAGGCACGTCTCAGGCCATTTAAAAGCAGAACGTGAACGACGTCATCATGTGAGGCCTGAGGCAGGGGTCTAGTGCTGACGCTGCAGCCAGACCCCATTATTATAATGGAGACTGCGAGGACCATCTTTTAGCAGGCTGTTAAGGCAAACACGCTGAGACCTTCCGCCTCAGTTAGGACCCTCCTTGGCCTAGTTGCACGGTGTTTACAAACTAGATCACAAGACGGGGAGACAAGTGCAATGAAGCTAGAGAATGGACTGAACTAAAACCTGAGAATTACAATAACAAAAAAGAATAAATAAAAGACAAAATTATGAACACTGAACTTGAACATAAACATGACAAAAAACCATAACCATGACAGATTCTTTATTTGAGATATCGTTTGTATGCATAGCACAAATTCAAGAAAAATTCTTGTGACTTGGCGCTGATATGATTTTAGCCTTTTTTTGCGACATGCTTATTTACTTGCTTGGTGCTTGAATTGTGTTCGGTTGAGGTCAACACAAGCTTTTAGCTAAGTTTCTTCACGTAAAGTGGATATGCCGCGTGACAATGTAGGGATTAAAAAACATGCTGTATTTATCATGCGTAATGACCGGTAGAGATGTCCTCCCCATAGCATGAATCCACGCCTCTTGGGAAAATGTGGAACCGAACTTTGGGATCGTTCGGTTTGTTTTTGACCCGATTATTGCACTTGAAGGCAATGCAGTGAGGCATTTTGCTGTTATATCTCTGATATCCAGAGAGCCGAGCAACCAAGTTACTTCGCAAGCGCAGACTGCTTCACACGCCTATGAAGATGGCAAGGGCCTTTTTTGGAGGCCGAAAAAAATGTATTTTGGTGAGAACAATACTTTTTTTCTGCGAAATATCTTCTTTTCAGTATATTTAGAGCATTTTAAGTAATATTTACTTTAAGAATGGAGGTTTCCTTTAACATTTAAGAAATGTTGAATAAATGAGGTGCCAACTTAAAATAAATTACAATGGGAGATGGAGTTTAAAAAAGTTAGAAAACGAGATTTCAATCTCAACGGGACTTCCCTGGTTAAATAAGGGTTAAATAAAAATATTTTTAAATTAGAGAAAGTGTTATATGTTTTCATAGTAACTCAGATTATTGCAATCTTTACAATATCACATGTATCATATGCAAATGCAGCCTATGAGCAATCTTTTTGTCATTCTGGTTTCCTCATCATTATAAGATACATCTTGGTCGTAAGATTTAAGATATACTTGTTTGAACCCTGGGGGGTAATTTGACCTCTGCATTTGACCCAACCTATAGTTTGGAGCTGCCAAAGAGCAGCGCCAGCGACCAACTCCAGTTCTAAAGCCAGTTCCTTGGTCAGGAGCGCTGGTAAGAGTGTTGCTATGATACATGTTTTTCTTGCGGTGAACAGGGTCAGGTTGAGAGAAGTCATGTGTTAAAAGGTAAGGTTACTGTGGGCCCTTTATATCGTTCACGGCGCATCAATGGAAATCAATTGTCCCAGAAAGTCATCTACAAGTGGAGAAGATTTCAAACCACTGCTATCTTGTCCAGGCCAGGTCACCCAAGCAAGTTTAGCCCAAGCAGACAGAAAAATGCAGAAAGACACATCCCTATTAATCCTTTCAGACACTTTAAGAATTGACTTTGAAGCCTAGATCTATATCCCATCAAGATGCTGTGCACACAGAAAACACAACAAACATCACATAGCCAAAAGAATTCTGCATGGAAGAGTGGGCAAGTCAGTGATAAGAAATATCTACTAAAGGTACTGCTAAAGGAGGTAATAACTTGCTTTAGAGTGATGGGTGTACATACTTTTTCCATGGAAGAAAATAGCATCTCCATGAACTCTTTGTTGAAATTACTAAGGTCAAATTTTCATTGTTTTTTTTGTTCAATTAAATCACCTTTATTCAGAGATGCTGAAATAATGCTCTAATATTGATAGTACCTTATACAACCCCAATTCTGAATAGTTGGGACAAATAAAATCAAAATGCCATGACTTTCAGATCAAATGAGACTATAAGTTATTTACAATAGAACATAGACAACATTTCAAATTTTGAAATTGAGGCATTTTACATTTTTATCCAAAAAATGAGCTTGTTTCAAATTTTCTGGCTGCAACAGGTCTCAAAAATGTTTGGACACAAGCAAAACAGGGTTGAAAAAGCAATTAATATATAAGAGAATCAGCTGAAAGAACATTTAGCAAGTAATTAACTGTAATGCGTTTTGACTGTCTTGGCACCTCCCCTTTGTTCTGGTGTGAGCATAGGCCTAGCAGACAAACTTCGGTCTACCTCGGTGAAATTTTCCTGAGGAATACCAATGTGGCCTCTGAGCTTCAGTGGGCCAGACAATTCTCGGTGTGTTTCCGGAAAATTTAACCGAGGTCTACTGAGGTGTTGTCCAAACTCAAGTAAACTGGACAGACTGCGGGATACTCCGAGGTTAACTGAGTTGGCCTCAAATCTCCTGTTAACCTCGGTGTATTCTAAGTTTTTATGGGAATTTCTCAGAAAAAGGCGCACTTATTTTTTAGGTGCTAGTAGTGAAAAATGCGATCACCCTTTGATTTCAACATAATATTTGACTTTGCCAGAGAGCCTAAGTCTGAAGACCTGAGCTGACTTTCTGCAGTGAGGGACCTGAAACAAAGCAGAGAAAAGAGGCACAAACTCATTCACTGCCTTATAATACCAGAGAAGAGTAAATAGCAACACTAAATAAAAAAAATCAAGTAATGTTTACCACGCATGACTTACTCAGAGTACTCATGACTTACTCATAATAAAGAGACCATTCTGGTTTTAAGTACCCAGTTGTTTCATGCTGGGTAAAACTTTTACAGCTTCAACTATAATGCACCCTATGCCTATGAGTTACTAATCACACCTGCACTTGATACTGCCCTCAATATTGCAATTTTAATATTCTACTGAGGTGTAATGTTTTACACTGGCTAACAAAAGAAAAAAAGTATAAACTATACAACCCATCAAGCTGAATCTGCGGAGGTGCCAGGACATACTTTAGGTCAGGCGCAATGGGTTTCCATCCATCCATTATCCATACTGCTTCTTCCTCACTTGGGTCATGGGACAACTAGAGCTCATCACAGCTGATTGTAGGCAAAGGGCGCTCACATTCACTCATCATTCACTATCACACACTTGTACCTGCAGGCAATTCAGAGTCTCCAATTAGCCTGACATCCATTTATTTGGATGGTGGCTGGACCCTGGAGTACCCAGAGCATACCCACTCAAATGGAGGGAGAACATTACTCAACACAGAACGGCCCCAGACCAGACTCAAACCCACAACCTTCATTCTACCCACCACTAGATACGATAAGATAATATACACATTATTGAACCCTGTGGGGTAATTTATCCTCTACATTTGACCCATCCTATAGTTAGGAACAGAAGGCAGCCACAGTGCAGTGCCCGGGGACAAACTCCAGTTCTAAAGCCAGTGCCTTGGTCAGGGGTACTGGCAGGAGTGTTCCTATGATGCATGTTTTTGTGGGTGGGGGAAACCGGAGTACCTGGAGGAAACCCACGTGAACGTGGGGAAAACATGCAAACTCCACACAGAAAGGCCCCAGGCCAGATCCGAACCCACAGCCTTCTTGCTGTGAGGCGACAGTGGTAACAACTAACGCCACTGTGCCATCCATGCATGCCCGCAAAGTAAATTGTAGGATCTTTAACTCAATTTTATTAAATAATGTGCTTCTCCTTATTTAAAAAATAGAGCCCGCCATAATTAGAGCAAGCATTTTAACAACTCAATCATTTTTTATATACAGTACTATAAATGTACTCTATTCTTAAAAGAGTTATACTGTATAGGTGAATAGCATTGATATTTGAAAATGTATTATAATCTGCCTACCTGTCATAAAATTCCTCTCTGTAGTAGTCATAGTCAAATTTATAACCACTGAAAGAAAACAAACAAAAAGAAGAGATTAAAATCTTGTAAAGTAAAGTAAAGTTGTGTTTTTAGTAGGGAGGGAAATATCATCCCCAATAGATGCGTACCAATTAGACCACTGAGTATTTTGAGCCAAGTTTCTTTTTTAGACACGTCCCAGATAGAGGCATTGTTGCAACCCCTATTGTAATAATGGTCACTATTGTAATAAGTTATTATAATAGCGGTCGCGAATGCAAGGTAAACTCAACCACTATTGTAATAAATTATGACAATAGCAGGCGGGAATATTCACCAAAATCAACCACTATTGAAATAAAATATTACAATAGCTGGCCCAAATGCAAGGTAAACTCAACCACTATTGTAATAAATTGTTATAATAGCTCCCGCGAATGCTCAGTAAACTCAACCACAACTGTAATAACTTATAACAATAGCGGGCAGAAATATTCAGCAAAATCAACCATGATTGTAATAAATTATTACAATAGCAGGCAAAAATGCGTGGTAAACTCAACCACTGTTGTAATAAATTATTACAATAGCGGGTGGAAATATTAAGCAAAATCAACCACTATTGTAATATTACTACAATAGCTGGCGCGAAAGCATGGAAAACCCAAACGCTTTTGTAAATAAATTATTGCTATTGTAAATAAATTATTACAATAGCGAGTGGGAATACATGGTAAACTCAACCACTATTGTAATAAGTTATTACAATAGCAGGCGCGAATGCACAGTAGACTCAACCTCGATTGAAATAAATTCTTTGTCTTGAAATTATCGTAAAAGAATAAAATATGACACACTAGTATTTCATTTACATTTTTATAAAGTAATTTCTTTTCATATCCATTCAAAAAATGCATTTCGCATATAACTGTATTAAATGAATCACCCTATTGAATTTCAACTACAGTTCTTATAACCCCCCCATCCCTGGTCACAGTCTGGCCATCTATCCATCGGTCTGTCTTAGGCCGCACATCTGTCTGCTTTGGCAATATAGTTATGGTCAAATTCACAATGAAAATGTTACCAAACATTTTGACTGATTACGTTTTTGACCAGTTCTGGGGCCTGGGCTTAATCCATAGATATATATATTTAGAACACTAGATTGCTGATGTCGTCATATTTACATTATCCAAAGTGAAGCACCCGGCCGCCATATTGATACACCCAACTTCTTCATAAAAATGAATGGTTTCCTATGAGGCCAATTTCAAATAAGTCGATACAAGCGAGAAAATGCCGAGATGTGCGGCTGCCTTTTGCAGCAATAAATATTTGAAGAGATGTAATAAAATGTTTCATGCGTAAGTTAACATATAAACGCAAAGTCGTCACTTTAATAGTAAAAAATCGCGTTTCGTGCTAGCTAGCTAATTAGCCGTCCCATTGACTTGAACAGACTGCTGACTGAAAGCGAACGCTAGCGATTGATAACAGTCACCAGCGAGCTACCTTGGCATCGCGGGGACTGCATTGACTTAGTGGTAAATAAATTAAAAAGGTGGCTAACAAGCTAGCTAGCTACTTGTAAATGACATTCAACGACAATACTTCTCACTCGCATAATATTTAAAATAGAGGACATGCCGCTTTGTCTGTTTTATACAGAGCTCCAAAAGACAAGGCGGGGAGAAAGGCTTCACTAGCTCTTCCTTTTATCTACGTTGGCATTAAATCGGGTGATTTCCAATGGTCAACCAGGGTACAATGAAGTGAGGAAACCAGAGTGTAATTTGATAACCTATACGGACATTCATCAACGTTTATTATAACGGCGATAACTTCCAAGCAATTATCTTATCAAAGGTAAAAGCCTCGGTCGCATTAACGTCACGTCTCTGTTGCATTTTAACGTTAACAGCGAGTCACATTCCGATCTTCACTTTAGAAAGTGTGCCGTTTTCCATCCTCCGAAAAGCACATATTTAGGGAGACAAAATGTTACTCTGCGCAGCAATACCAAAATAACACAGACTCACATGCAAGTGTTTTTGAAAATGTAATTTTAAAGTAGGCTAAAATGAATGGGAGTCTATGAGCGGATTTTACTTCCGGGTGTATAGGCTCGTAGAACAGATGCTTCACTTGAGTGTACCCTATCAGCAATCTAGTGTTCTATATATATCTACAGATTAATCGCCTTCCCTAAAAGTAAACTTACAGTGCTGTTAACTAGTAGTGCTAACAATAGTACTTGTTGTTGTGTTGTTGTTGTCACTATGGGCAGTTTCTGGAAATTGTCGAAATAGGGAATGAATTATTTATTTCTTATTTTCTTTTTTCAAATATTTTGACCTTAGACCTATCTGAGAGCTGGGGTATTAGTCAGAGAATGCTTAAATTCCAAGGCTTTCCTCAATTTTTTGGTAAAATTTCCTGATATTGCATAGGAATGACATCTTAAGGAAGGTTCAAAGGAATCTGCCTGGAGACAAGTGATTTGACCCATTTTCTTTGTTTCACTTGACCTTGAAATTTTGAAGACGGGTCATTTTAGATATTCCTGGCCATAACTTGTAAGCGGTGCAGAATAGAACCATAGTTACTATTGAAAGCGAATGCTTTTTGTATTGGCATAAATATCACGTGAAACACGGAAAATAGGTTAAATCACTTCTCGCGAGGTGGATTCCTTTGAAACTCTCTTATAATGCCATTCCTGGCTAATTTTTTACCAAAAATTGAGGAAAGAGTAGGGGCTTTAAGCATTCTCTAACCAGTAACCCAGCTTTCAGATAGGTCAAAGGTCGAAATATTTGAAAAAAGAGAATAAGATTCATTCCCAATTTCGAATGCTTCAACAGTTTCCCGAAACTGCCCATGACACTACCACTACCACTACCACTACCAATACCACTACTTCTATCACTACCACTACTACTACCACTACGTTTAATTTTAGGGAAGGCGACTAATCCCAGGCCCCAGAACTGGTCATGAATAAGGCCTATGGCAGAGTTTCTAATCTAGGCTATGGGACCTATGAGTCATATTTAACTGGGATGTGTGTATCTGAGATGGATCTATCTGGGCGCATCCATCTAGGAGGCGTCTATTTGCGATGAAAACAGGAGTGATAGTGTCGTAAATAATCTCACCTGTACAGTGCAGATACAGATCTTTTCAGACCTTTCGGTCGATTTGGCTTGGGTTCACCCGCCATATTTATATCTGCAAGAGATGGCGAGAACCATTACAATGCTTAAAATTATAATTGTAAACAAAGTCATTTGAGCTGGTAGGTGATTCTAACAAAAGCAGGAGTTACTTTGATGTATAATTGCATGATGCATACACGGGTACCTGTTCGTTCATTCGTGCCAATGCTCAGTAATCAGTGTTACGTTCTACAAAGATATTCACAAAAGGAATTTTTTTTTCATGGGTATATGATGCTGCACTAAGGATCGCAGAAAATCCTGTTAATTTTTTGTGGGACTCATGATAGTTCGTCATTGGTCTAGTTTCCTTTCATAGGCACCTTTGTGTAAGTTTCCTTTATACTTATTATAAATGTCGATGGGGTACAATACTGTTTGAGGGTAAAAGAAAAAAAATTCTCATTTACGATACATTAATTGTTTCAAGTATGCTTCAGTTCAACTTTTTTTTTTTTTAGTTGAAACAAAGATAGTATATCTCTATCTGACTCTAGAAATGAAAGAATCTCTTGATAACCCAAACTTATTTAATAGTCATTTTGTTGTAAAGTAAATCATTGGGTTACACACACAGGCTCTTTTGGATGAGGACATAAAATTGAAGTTGCATACTGCCTCAGTATCAGATTATTGGAGAGAGGGCAACATGTTTTACAGTTCCCCACTATCAATGATGGTGATATTGCCCACAAGGGAGAGTGGGAATCAATTCTTTGCATGTATTCCATGGACTTCATGTTATTACTGATTGAACAGGCCAAAAACAGAGAGAGGTGCTCAAAATTAAGATCATGGCTATTGAATCAAGATCAAGGACAAGATCCTTAAATTAGAGGTTAAAATTAAGGAACTCAAGCTGCATAAGTTCCAGAGGGATTTGGTGGAATATCAATGGGGACAGGACTATTGATGGGACAGATCCACACTCTCATCCTTTCATTTCCAACATACAGATCAATTGCAGCGAAGCCATAGGAGGGCTTCATTCAACCTCAGGAGCAATGAGGACAAGGGAGCTTTGAATATATCTATTAACCCTCTCCAGCCCAATTTATTATTTTGAGATATGAAAAATATTTCATTCATGGAGAAAAGTTCTTATACGCTAGTGGCTGCAGGGGGAACTAACGTTGTATTTTTGCAATACTGAGCTGGAAGGATAACTTTATCAAACCATTTCCCATGTGGTCTTTATATTTTATAGTCAGTCATCAATTGATTTATTGTTGCAAATTTGCAACATGAGCCTGGAGAGGGTTAACCAGGACAAATGTTTAGCAGTGGACCATGGCACAGCTTTTTCACTGACCAGACCCATAAATACAAGACACACTACAGTGGAAAATTATGCAATGTACTTTTTGAATTGTTTGAATGCCTGGATCTACCCTATTTCTTTCTAAACTGCTTGTTTTGCCAGAGACCAATGAGCACCAACTTTTCAATGTTACTTTTTGCTGCTCACTTGAGCAGTTAGTTGTTCCCTGTATATCAGTTTCTAAAAAATATTCTCCTACATGAAAGGATACATCTGCAGACGTGGGCAACCAACTTTTCTAGTTTGATTTAAATGTATCCAGATTAACTAATAATACATTGTCACGCAATCAAAGTGCACTCTTGACCAAAATATAGAACTTACTTTTCATGAAGTACAAGTAGAAATGTGCAATAAAGGGAAAGTTTTCATGAATATGTCTGAGGGGAAAAATAGTTATCGGCAAAAATGGCAAACAAAGGTAACACAGCATATTGTAAGAGAAGTAAAGAGGTACTTTAACAGGTTTTGCCTCGGGACAGAAATTAGCATTAGCAGTGCTTGACCCCTGACCCCAGATAAGTGCAGTGGATGAGGGCCGGATTTAGACTACACTTTTACCCTTTCCCCAGCAATCAGAATATGCCAGTTCAGGGTTCAGACGAAGCTAATATTTAAAATTTTAATTTATTTAAATTTAGAGAGATCATGGCAAAATGTTTCAGTGGCAAGATCAGGAGAAGCAGATATTTAACCAAAGCTGGCACCCATTAGAAATCCAGACTGCTCTGTGCAATATTCTTTATGACCCTTTAGGGGGCAGTGTTTTCACAGATATAGTCATTCACTATTGCTGTGAGATAAGTACAGAGAACCAGGGATCAAGGGTGAATCACAGGCGGACAGGCAAAGGCTCCGGTCTTGGGAGTACAAACACTGTAACAGACATTGAAAGAGATCTGATTTGGAGAGGGCACAGGGCCTTACAGTGGCTCACATAGCCTGCACTCTCCAGGGTAAACTCAAATATGCTAGCCTGGCTGAGCTGCACAACTCAACATTCAGCAGTCCCAGTTATGGCATAACCTATCATTCATTGCAGGGCTGCATTTAACCGCATTACTCATCAGCCACTACAGTGCTAGAGTACACTCAATTACTGCAAGCCCTGTCATTGAGATTGTACCTAGAGTCTGTCCAGCTAGAATGCGTCCGTTCTCGCCAATGACTGCACCTCGAGCCTGTCTCTCACTGGCATACTGGACGAAGGCGTAGCCCTTGTGCACAGAGCAGCCCAGCACACGGCCATATTTGGAAAAGATGGTCTCCACGTCGCTTTTCTTCACCACTGCTGTGTTCAGGTTCCCGATAAACACACGAGAGTTGATGGATTTGGGGTCCTTCTTATTTGTGATGTTGCTGGTCTGGACTTTAAGAGACATTTCAACTTTTTTATCTTCCCTACCTGTAGGGTAGAAACATCAAACACAATTTATTTATTTATTACAAAATTACAAGATGGCTGAAACAAAAAATGCCCCCATTTCACCACATTCAAAAACGCTTTTGAATAAAACTTGACATATAAATGCAGATGCAACCATAAATTTTTCATGTAATTACTAGTTATTATTGTCCACTGAGACAAAGCAATACTATTCATGACATTTGGCAAATTTACTTTACAAAGACCAGATATATGGTTTAATATTAGGCCTAGCTAAAATCTGTTCTGTGCAGTTTACACACTTGGTTACCTGATATTATTCTAAACCTTTGCATGTGCACCATCATCTGACAACCCATTACGAATATTTGGTTTTTAAGGACCATAAATATGCTAATTCAGCCTAAATCTGTCTAACCAGCCAACCCAGAGCCTAATTCAGCTCTTATCAGTCGGGGATGTTATTTCAGCTGAGTGGAGTTAGAGCTGGTAAGCTCTACGCATGCTGTAGTCACATGCATACGGGGGGGGGGAACAAAAGTGTAAATTATAGCACTATATAGACCACTGTGCTGGAATACCAACTCAGGACACAGTGCCTTAATCCACCCAACTCTTCGGTGGTGTTAATTCATCTGAATGTGATGTATCAGCTCAGAATGTAAGAGGATTTTACCCTTTGTAGGGCGCTCTGTAGGGCGCTATAACCAATGTCAGCGAACAAAGTTTTATGTTGCACTGACAAATGCAAGTTAAAGCCCTACCATGTAAAAATGAAGCCAAGAATAAACAAAACCCAGAAACACAGACGCTTTCTCTCAGCCTGAGCTCATTTAAAATGGAAAGTTAAAAAAGTCCGATGTTCTTCTCTCGTACATTACAGACCTACATTCCTCTCTCTTGCAATACAAACCCACAAGCTGCTCTCTTAAATTACATACCCACAGTCCTCTCTCTTACATTACAAACCAATGGTCCTCTTTTGCATGACTGAGCCAGGGTCCTCTCTCCTACAATACAGACCCATGATCTTCTCCCTGTCATTTCAGACTCAAGGTCCTCTGTCTTACATAACAGACTCACAGTCCTGTCTCTTACATTAGAGACCAACTGTCCTCTCTTACATTACCAACTCACCACCCTCTCTCTATATCATAAAGACCCACGGTCCTCTCTCACACATCTCAAACTCACAGTCCTGTCCACTGTTTTTTATTACAGACCCACAGTCCTCTCTCTTACATTACTGACCTACAGTCATCTGTCTTACATTACAGACCCACAGTCCTCCCTCTATAGTACAGACCCACCTCTCTCTCTTAAAAGAGAGACTGACAGTCCAGTTTCCAGATAAAAAAGAGAAAATAATTGACTAGAGCTAATTCTATATGTTACAAGTAAATGATGGCTCAGGCATTCTCAGGAAGGAAGAGAACATGTTTTCATGCGCAATATTTCATACTGTCTGCACATTTATAGCAAAAGCTAACTGGCTCAATTTTTCCCTTTTTGATTGGATAGAATACATCTAATCAGTATACATCAGTAAGAACTGTGACTGAACTGGAGAACATAATTAGGCCCAAAATAACCAGCACCACCGATAAGATTCATCATTCAAATCCATAATGGAGCTCAAATTCTCACTTGCCCTGGTATTATTATAATCTCTAATGAGTTATTTTTCAAAGAGAGGCTGTCAAGAAGGCTACGACTCATGAACTGCTAACGTCTGTGGTTACGTTATTATGTGAAGCGAGCAGGGTGTGGCAAGGCAGCCGTACAGTCATGTGTGCCTTATTAGATTTTTTTTTCATAAATACAGTACTTCTCTTCAGCTTCTTATCTAGTTTTAATAGAGGTTCTCTTCAAAAATGAGGCACCCTTCCTTGTTGGGTGAGATATACTGCTTTTGCGGACTAAATATCAGTGCTTTGCTTTTATGTAAAACAGAGATGGGGAACCTTTGCCAGAAAGGGCTGGTTTGGGTGCAGGCTTTCAGTCCAACCGGGCAGTTACACACCTGATTCCACTAATCAAGGTCCTTAGCACAGATTCCAGAGGTTGATTATTAGAGTCAGGTGTGTAGCTGCTTGGTTGGACTGAAAGCCTGCACCCACACCGGCCCCATCTGGATGAGGTTCCTCACCCCTGATGTAGGAGAACACCCACATAACAGCAGCACAGCCCCGGCAGTTTAACTGCGCATTTCAAGGGCCCTCTTCATCTCACACCACCAATTTGGACCATTGCTAGAGCTTCAAGGCCTACTGAACAGGGGCAGATGAGGTTTCCGGTCAACTCAAATGCCTGTAGCTTTGAAGTTTGACAAGTGTTGACATTACGTTTTGAAGTCAAGTTTTCTCATTCTCCACTAAGCTCTAGCCATAGCGCATCCTTTAATGAGCGGGCATTTATATGCACACCACTATCTACACTCTGCAATTGGGTAATAAAGCTCAGGTGAGAGAGAGCCAGTGCTGGGCTAAGGAGCCACAGCAGGCCAGCATGGTAAGCACTCATCTCTCATACATAATTGAATGCTTTGAGTGGTGGAGGCCTTAAGCATTCCCGGAGGCTAACACATGCCCAAGCCTTTCCCAAAGCCCAGAAAGCTTCTATTAATCCTGCCTGACCTTTGCAGTTTGGCCACCGGTAGATTTTCTAAAAATGCCAGCCTGTTCCCCACTTCTCATGGAATTCTTATGCTAAGAATGATTTTCAAGCAGGAAGGACGAGCATACCTTCCAAAATGTGTCTGGAAGAGGTGGAGACCAGACTGGGTGGTGGGGCCATGGTGTTGGATGGAGATAGATGGGAGCGAGGCTGGTCTGTTAACAGTCTTTAGTAGAGGGCGTTACAATTCCTTCCAGGGATATGGATCCTTTAATCGAGTTCTTCAAAAGCATTTTCTCACTGATTCATTCACTCTTTCTTTCATGCTGAGTCTAGTGATCAAGAACTGGAATCATGCAGGAACTGTTTATGACCATGGATGTAGCCATGAGTCCAAATTCAGACTCCAACACCAAGTAAATATGGATGGTTGATGGGGCAATTATTGTGTGCCTTTGGTTTGTACACTGATAAAATGTTGATAATGAGTAACATACTGTATTTCCGTGCTGTAGTTGCCAAGCACAAACACTGTTTTTCTCAGTATAAAAATCGCTGGATGTAAGCTATCGTTCTGCAATTCTGCGTGTTGTCAATATATTAATTCTCATTTTGCCCATTATTTCTCATTTTTGTGACATATCTCCTCCCAAACCGCCCAGCAGACCCCCGCGCCCTCTGGCATATGCGTTCCTTACGAGCTTGCCTCTGTATTCCCCCATGTGGGATCGAACCAACTCGCCCCATTACTGAAATTAGGGCCATTTTATCCGTTTCTGCCTTTCGTTACCATGACAACGGGTGACATCACTATTCACCTGGATTATTGGTCACAATCAACCCCCTGCGGAGCATGGGTATGGCTAGTTTTGTTTTAATGCTGCGGTTTCGATGAATTTGTAAATAATATGCCATCATTTTAACAAAAATATACCCTACTGCAGCGTACAGGACAGCACTATGTCACGCATAGAATTTGTCTGCTTGTACTTTGCACATCTGGACCTCATGTTTCATATTTCAAGTGGTTAATGCTGTTTTTAGCTAATAAAACTAAATGGAGAAATGTGTGGAGTCATAGCAGTTTCTGCGAATGAAAAATGTTCAACTTTATTTATGGATAGCTGAATCAAAAGAACAAATCCTTACGAGGAGGTGATTCAGTTCCTCTTGTTCACCAATAAGGATTTGTCCAAAGGTCTAAATTGTTCACAAACGACCCACCGCTAGCAGCCGGTGGGGAGCACCTGAAAGTACGGCCAGCTGTAGACAGTTCAGGAGTGGAGGGGTGCTGCTCATTCAGACCCAGGCTTCCCCTGAGATCCAGCCTCATCACACTTATCTCCCCCTCTGCCAGAGAACATTCTGCTCAAAATGAGTTGAGCTCTTTAGTTGGCACCTCCTGCTCATTTCTATCCATCTGTCCATCCTTTCCTAAAGGAAAAGGAGTGATGTGCGCATATAGTGAATCACTCGGGGTACCCATGTTTGGATTATTTTTGCTTACTGATCGGTGGATATGTTTCATAAGACCTCATGAATAATGCACATTGGCCTATATAACACCATCTGCTCACATAACAAGGCTGCAATACCAGGAGATATTCTAACAGACTTCCTGAATAGGAACACTCAAAATAGTTCACAACAATTAAATGAATACTGCTTATTTCATAACACAGTACAAGGAACCACCTTGAAAGGTTTATCTGAGTGTCCTGCTAAGATAAATAAAGCCATTTTCACCCAACTGAAATATTCCTAATCATCCCCTGCCACAAAGTGGATGAGGATATAGGAATGGCTGTTGTCATTCCGCACGTCTGTCCATCCATTCTTCCATCCATCCTTCTGTCCTTCACACCTCTTTTCTGGGTCAGACCATCTAAATTAGAGGTGGGCAATGAGGGCCGTATCTGTCCCTGGTTTTCACACCAACTTCTGGCCTTTAATTAGTTGATCATCTAAATTAGCCAAACTATTTATGAAATCTGACATTTCAGGTGCATTTCTTTAAATTTTCATGAATGGCCACACTCTGCTCTTGTCTCCATACGTGACACATTTTTCATTTTATCTAATTGTTGCACAAATCTATATTTGTGTATGCAATCAATGAACTCAATTAGTCAGGGTAATTGATTGAAATAAAAACCTGCATACACACCAGCCCTCCAGGACCGGAGTTGCCCACCCCCGACCTAAACTATACAATAGTTCAAAACAAAATTTAATATATCGATACATCTTATTGTGTAGATGTGATTTTTCATACTTCCTTTCATCCCCCTGTATGTCTGTCTGTCCCTCCACCACTTTTTTTTTCCAAGCCAAATGCCAGCCATCCCATGACAGGGGATCTGAGTATTTCATGCTTGTTCTGAAAAAAGTCTTCTGGTAACATGCCAGTGATTAAATTCAACTGGACACACAACTCCTTTCCTAGCTGAAATTAACTAATTCATACAGGGGCCAGGTAGCTACTGTATCTGTCAGCAAAGTATTTTTTCACTGATCACCTCCAGTCAGTGTGTGATCTGCTGTAGATAGCAGTCATCAAGCTCCCAGTTTGTAGAAACAGAGCTTCTCATTGTTCAATTATTGTCTCACCCCTTCCATTTTGCTCTCTCACCTGTTCCCTGTTTTTAATTGTCGTCTTGTGTATTTAGGTTCCTGGTTTTTCCCTTTTGCTGGATTATTCTTCTCTATCTTTGGTGTATAAACTGAAGAGAGCAAGCAACTATTTATTAGCCTCCCTCACACCAGTTTGAAGGTCTGCACCTGCCCAGCTTGCCTCAGTACATTTAACTTGCCATCCTGGTAACTGACCTCGGACCAGTCCCTTCGATTACGCCTTGCCTGACCCCCTATGATCCAGTTCACGTTCTGTCTGACTTTCGTAGAATTTCAAGAAGTCGGTGCAAATTGACTTTGAGTTATTCTTCTGTCTGCCTAAAGTTTCGGCTTAATCTGTGATTGACGCCTAGTTCCTTGCTCTGAAATTTGTGGCATGTAGATTGTAGAGTGAACATTGCCAAAAAGGATATGAATCTTGTATACAATTCCATATCATATAGTCACATCATTACACCAGTTTCCTTGAACGAGGGCAGGCTCGTGTTTGCATTAGAGCTGTATACTATTGTATTGTGTCCTGTATTTTGGGGCTTTCAGCAAATGAATACATTTGATTTAAAATATTGTTATTAATATATGCGGCTTAATCCAGCCTGATTTAGCCAAGAAAAAGCGCTGCAGCACTGAAGGACAGCGAATCACAACAATAGCAGGCACTGAAATCGCAATTGCGAGTCTGCACACATCGAGGGGCCAGTACCATGAGAAAGGGTAACTGCAAAACCCTAAGCCCTCCCAAATCTGGGATCAGGACTGAAGCAAAGAAGGGCTCTCCTCAGTTTCAGTCAATGCCATTATTCAGCTAACTCAGTTATCCTGCTTTGTGATACAGGCTCCTGATCTATAACGAACAAAAAGGACCGGAGCGCCACTGCCCCGCACAAGTTACCCACATTCAAGGACTCAAGCTACTCTTCGACACTGTTGATGCTCCTCTTCAGCTGCAACCTGCAACAAGAAGTCACCATGGAAACACAAAAGTACATTAATTCCTGTTTCCCTTCAGGCGCTGAAGGACTGGATTCCCTATTTCATAAAGAACCTGCAATGACCTTTAGATTTAAATATTTCATGTAGCTCTGCTTTGTTTGATGACTGCAATACACAGTTTTGAAAAATTGTATTGCGGCTTCAATATGTATGTAATTACCAAATGAGAAATAAAAAACATACATAAAATCAATGTTTTACAAGAAATAAATACCATGGTGATTTTGCGAGAGCTACACACTGTACTGTAACAGTATGACTGGTTGCTTGGGGTGCCAGTTTGGTCAGCATCTAACAATACTTTCATTAGGTTTGTGAGTCAGAATTGTTTCACCTTTTGATGCATAGAGTAGACAAATGCCTTGCACCATTTGTTGGGATTTGGTGCAATATTTTGTGTGTGTGTGTGTGTGTGTGTGTGTGTGTGTGTGTGTGTGTGTGTGTGTGTGTGTGTGTTTTGAAGGGGGGGGGGGCTGCAAGTGGGTGGTCTGTCTGTCCATTATTTTGGGCATTATGCATGCAGAGTGACAGAAATAATGTGTTGAAGAAGTTGAAGAAACCTGGTCATTGATATGCATGATGATCCATCTGTATTCTGGACATTGCTTATTTGAGCTATTTACTCAGCATGCATAATGTCCAATACCTTTGATAGAGCTTAGACTCAGATGTATTCCAATAGACATGCATTACATAGGTTATGTGTTTTCAGTTTGTGCTATATAATGTATTTAAATCCCCCAATAGAAAAAAGTCTGATCAAAAATTGAACAATATAAAACTATTTCTGCCTTTCATCAACTTACTTGTGGATCCAGCCATTGTGATTTGTGGTAAATCATGTGACTAATCAGAGAGGCACCTATTGAGGAAATTATTATCTGGAAATGTCCAGTAAAATGTACATTTTGTGTTTTCAGGGTATCTATGAGCCAAGAGAAAATAAACCCCGCTTATGTCCAAAATATAAGACAACATGCAAAATCAGGGTCATCCACACACAGGACTCAACATAGAGCATATTTAAACACAACTCTCATCTTGAACCCTCCAGAACCTATAACCAAAAAGCAATATATATACAGCATAGGCTGACAAACAATGAGACGCCACAGCAATTTTCTCCTCATCCAAGGAAATGTGCCATCATACAAAGCACATGAAAAGAAAAAAAAAAAAACCCAAAATGAACAGGGAAACAAGACCTACCCCATATTCTGTTTCCCATTCTGTTTTCCTTTCCACAAAATCCTCTAAACAAAATTTTGTAAATATCCTGGTCTGTAGACAGATCTTACAGATAGAGTGCCGGCAGTCAGTTCTTGTATTCTGATTATTGGATGTGCGAGAAATGGGAGCAGTATTTGACTTTGGTAAGGGCAAAATCGTGATGGCCAGACGAGTGGGTTGGAGCATCTCTGAAGTGGCAAGATTTCTGGAGTGCTCCCTATCAACAGATGTAAGTGCCTACAGACAGTGGTCCGAATAGGGACCAACCATGAAGCGGGGACGCAGTTTTGGCCGCCCAGGGCTCAATGATGCATGAGGGCTACGATGGCCATCCTGTCCGGTCCAAGCCAATAAAAGGGCGATTTTGATGCAAGTCGCAGAGAATTTCAATATTTACATTAGGAATGTGTCACAACACGCAGTGCATCATATCCTGCTGTGTACTGTACTTTTCAGCTTGGAGACCAGTCGTAGTGCCCACTCTAACCCCATTACACCTCTTAAAGCACCCCCATGGGCACCTGAGCTTTGAAACTGGACCATGGAGCAGTTCAGGAAGGCCGCCTGGTCGAGTGAGTCCCATTTCCTTCTACATCATTTGCACAATTTAACTGGGAAGAGTTGGTATCAGGGTGGTTCTTGGAAGTGCTATACTCAGTGAAAAGTTTGAGGAAACCAATTTTCGTGAGGAACCTTTCTCTTCCCAACACCAACATACAGGCAAATATGAATTTGACTGCAGAATCCATTCTCGAAATCGAAGAAAATTGAAAATAGCTGCTGTGGCGGCAAATCTCAAAGCACGCACATATTCAAAAAGACGTCCTCTACCCACCACAAATGCCCAAAGCAAAATCAAATTTTATCAAATCATTTCTTCTCCTTGAACTCGACAGAAGGCAAAAGTTTACATTGTATTGCCCGGAGATTTGACCAGGATTTTGACATTATACCCCCAACCGACACTTTCAAGCAAAGGGGCATAAAAACGAATGTGTGGATGGAGACTGGCCTCCTCCTTCAAGATTTCAAAGTCTTACCCTGCATCCACCACTGATTATATTTAAAGGATACTGGTATTTACACCCATTAAAAATAAGTGATTTGGGTCTAAAACATAATGTTTTGCGGTAATTAGCAAAAATTACGCAATATTTCTATTAATTTTGCCCTTTATATAAAGCCTATATTGCTCTCACAAGAAAATTTCGAGATTTTGACTCGGCTGGAAGATAGAGGCATGGCTGGGCGGAGGGAGTGGTGCGAGGGAAGAGGGTGGGAGGAGGGAGGAGTGGCTTGAAAGCACAGCCATAGCAACGCCTGCATAGTAACACAACGTGTGACCTCACCATGGCTGAATCTATCAATCATTCTGGGTGGCTTTGACGTGCTCCTGCCATCTGAGTGTGATGCACTGAGCCCTGCGTGAGATGTACTAGCGAAATAGCCTAAAAATGGGGGGAATATAAATGCCACATGCAAGCTAACATTAATGCATCTAAGTTCCATGATCATATACTCAAGAGTAACACGCTGCGTTTGGACAGTATAAAAAGGCAATAATATACAGCCATCCCAACTGAGCTAGCTATTGTTAGCTTTTTGCTAGCAGAAATTTAGCGTATGTTTGGAGAGTTATTTTGCCTGCTTACCGGCCTCATAGCATAGCGTTCCTTAGGTTGTCTAGTTTCATATTCATATTTCACTGTAGCTGAAAGTGAGCCTGCTACAGCCTCGGAAATACGCCATGTCAGGCAAACCTGTGGGCTGTGAGGGAAACGTTTATGCATTGGGTACAACCTAATGTTAGTACGTCTAAGTTCCATGATCATATAATCAAGAGTAACGCACTGCGTTTGAACAGCATGACAAGACAACAATATAGCAACAGCAACCCATAAACAAATTAACAATGTGCAAGCTAAGGTTATTGCTGGCCTAAATTAACTTAGCTAGCTAATGTTAGCTTTTTGCTAGAGGAAATTTAGCGTATGTTTGGAGCATTATTTCACCTGCTTATCGACATCATAGGATATCTATGATCGACATCATAAATTCCTTAGGTTGTCTAGTTTCATATGATGTGTGTCTCTTCGCTGTAGCTGAAAGTGAGCCCGCTACAGCAAGGGAAATGTCGGGAGAACCCTCGGTTGTGAGGGTAAGGTTAACGTATTGGGTATACTGCCAAGTTTCTGTTGAACTGCACCACACTCCTTCCAATAGCTTACGGTAATGTAATGATAACTTTATTCCCCCAATTTCAATGTTGTCAGCTAATGCGAAAGTTGACATTTACAGACATTATTAAAGTGGCGGGTTCCGTAGTGTTGGAACAACTCCTTTTTCTAGCCGAAGGTATGGTGGCCGACAGGTACAAACGCGCTGCATATACAGAAACGAGATGCATATACATAAATGACGCGCTTCATATACAAAAACGAGATGCAAATACAGAAACAGCATGCAAATACAGAAACGACATGCATATACAGAAACGACATGCATATAAGAAAATAGATGCAAAAGAAAAACGCTGTAAATACAGAAACACGCTCCGAATAAGAAAACAGATGCAAGAGGAAAACGCTTTAAGTACAGGAATGCGCTGCATTTAACCCATCACCTTGGCCAAACTACCAACTGTTTATTATGTATTTATTTTTTCACTAATCAATCACAATTGATTATTATCGCAAATTATTCAAGTTTGCTTGCGTATTTTTCTGAACAAAGTACACATTCATTTTTTTTGAACAAGCCTCGTTATATCTTTCCATGTGACGATTATTTGACAGCAAGTACATCACGTAATGTTACTGACGTGATGTCTACTATATTTGCGCATTTTATTATAAGCTGTGACGGTACGACCGTTGTTTTCCGAGCTAGTGATAGCTTGACCGATGTTCAGAAACTTCACTACCTCCAGGAGTCAGGCTCATTCTGTCTTCCGTACAGCCCCAAGCATTTTAAAATTTCTCTCATTGCACGCATACTAGTCACAGTATCGCCCACCGTGCTCAATAATAGCATAATCTCGCCATGTTTCAAGACAAGCAAGAAGTAGAACTAAATCAAACCATGTAAATGAGCCAAAAGTTTCTTGTCACAATATGATGTTTTTGCGTTGAAATAACGTGAAGATATCTTGTTAAAGCGTGAAAATATGTTGTCATAACATGAAAAGGATCTTGTAATAACTAGAAACTTTTCACTACAGACCCGTTTTTTCAGGAATGGCAGCAATACGCTACCGTAAGTCAGGGACTCTACCACATGACCTTGCCCATTCATAAGTTTCAATGTCTCCTTGGAGACGATTGACCAATCAGAGAACAGGTAAAAGGTGCAATATACATAACGTTTAGAGAAAAAAAATTGCGGCCCGCCTGCGTCATGAATATTCATGAGAAAATGCGAAATCTGGCCTCGCTTGGTTACGAAAAAAAAGTACGCGCGGCCTGGAGCACTTCCATTGTGTGACTTTCTTAATTGCATGTTTTCTTAAATGCAGCGCGTTCCTGTACTTAAAAAGCGTTTTCCTCTTGCGTCTGTTTTCTTATTCGGAGCGCGTTTCTGTATTTACAGTGTTTTTCTATTGCATCTGTTTTCTTATATGCATGTCGTTTCTGTATATACATTTTGTTTCTGTATATGCATGTCGTTTCTGTATTTGCATGTCGTTTCTGTATTTGTATCTCGTTTCTGTATATGCAGCGCGTCGTTTATGTATATGCATCTCGTTTCTGTATATGCAGCGCGATTGTACCTGTCGGCCACCATAGAAGGTTCTTTGCTAATTCAGCATTATACAGTCCCTAGTTAGCAAAACAGTCTGGAGAGATGTGTTTGGCGCAGACAAACAGGCGACTTGCTGGAGCAACAGGAACGTTGCCATTGAAAGTAAATGTAATCCAACTGTTCTTCAGAGCAGCATCACCAGATGGGATGATAAAAAATATTTTTATCAGGGTTTTGACAGTCAACAATGGAACAGTTATGTCCTCTGTTGCCCGTAGCTCTCATTTTCTTCGACATGCTTGCCTCTGCTTGGGTTACGCCGGGTAGAAATACAAATGGCGTATTCGCTTCCTTCTCTCCAGAAAACAGTGGGAGTGGTTTCCCCCTAGCCCCCAGCTTCTTCCAGAGGTCAGCAAGAAGCCCAATCTGAAATCGCGTTTTATCTCTCTCCTAATGAGTTCATGGGGGAGGAGGCGAGACTGAAATTCTTTGCCTGGAAAACTTGTCAGCTATTGTCAATGATAGAGAAGATTGAGGTATACATGCAATAACCTGAAAAAATGAATTTTCCGGTGATGGATCCTTTAATCCTTTATCCTGATTTAGGTCATAACTTGGGACTGGATGTCATGAGAAAGGTGTTTTAGCACTGATATAATGTCCCATATTTTAATTCACAATAATAATGATAATGTCATATGCATGTCAGCGTCATGGTTTCTGCGGCAATTACTCCCATTTTGCTTCATCAAGATCCTGATGAGAATGGTCCACCTATTACTGATTCTGCAATACATTTGTAAGAGCCTGGCGGGTTTCTGTGTCAAGGAGCGGCAGCTTGGCAGGCCATGTTTTTCTCTGGGAGGAAAGGATGGAACCTGGAAAGGAAACTTATATTGTCCAGTGAGCGGCATTCTGGAGTGGCATGGCCATTCATTACCCGCTGCTATTACCTCCTGCCTCAATCAGTTTGCCTCCTGCTTGTTTTGCCGTGATGTATGAGGTCCCAAAACACTCATCTATCTGCAGGGCAGGTCTATTTATCAGCCACACTGAAGAAAAGATGGTTTATGAAGCATAATTTTGTGCTGGAGCAGAACTCTGACCTCTAGACGTATCAGAGGGGAGAGGGGGGTGGTGGGTGTTTGATTTAATCTCCTTTATGGGAAATCCATACTTTCTTCATTAGAGTACACTCTCTCTGCCCATCCCCCACCCCCCACCACCTTGCACCTCCCGCTCCTTCATAGGCACCAGTGCTACTGAGAGAATAAGGCCAAGAGGACGGGATCTTGGTTCAGAACAACTGTATTTACATATACTACATATGCACACATCACTGCTTAGGCTCACGAGAATTAATGGCACACAAACACACACAAATACTACATACAGACACGTCACCACTCCAGCTCACGAGGATTAATCTAACACGCACACACACACAGAGAGGCACACATTATTTACAGTTACTGGCTTTCAGAGTACAAGTGCTTAAAACTCACAATCTCAGAGCATCTAATCTCAGTTATAATGTTGTAATATATCATCCCAGCAAGCATATCATTCGCATACCAAAAGAGAACAAGAGGCATCAGGAGATGGCATATCCCCGAGCCCCACGTCATCAACTTCGGATTAGCAAAAGGCACCAAGTCAGGTGATGATTAATGTGCACACCAAGTTTTGTGTAAAAATATTGAATGGTTTTCAAATTATGTGCCAGAAACGAAATGTTCACAAACAGATGCCACGAGTGGTGGACACCAAATATGCGGGCAGCAAAAAAAAAAAAATTTACATTTTAAATAATTAAATAAATAATAAATAAATACAATAATAATGATAAAAATAATGTTAAACCTTTTGAAAACAATTTAAAAACAATTTTTTAAAAAACAATCCCACTTTATCTGCCGCAATCCTTAGACATGAAAAATAAATTAAAATATAAGTAGAAGAAATGACAAAAATCTGACATTAAGTCCCTTTCGTTGTATCAAGTCACTGTCAGAGCATTCTGGAGATGCATGCTGATATGCGATTCGTCAGTCAGCTTGGATGTGCGTGGAAGGCATTGCAAGATTGACTATTGTAATGTGAATATAATGTGAATATAGGCCTCTAGATGGCAGTATTTACCTTCTTTTATTCAGCCCAGACTGGAGCTAGGTTTAGACATGTCCTGGGCATGTCTGGGGAAAGTCCCAGAAAATAAAAAAAAGAGGTCTAAATGTGGGTGGGGTCTGCAAAAGAGTATATAAGGAAAAGAATTGAGACAGTAAAGTGGTAGGAGAAATTGCAAGAAGAAGGATACATGTGACCAGACCTGCCATTCTGTTCAAGACCTGTGAAGTTTTCTTTTGTGGATTTTTGCCTGCGTTAGAGAATTTTCCTCACCCAGGACATCACCAAGGGACTGTAAATATTTCTATTTTCTTAATCAATCTTGGTCATTTAGTTGTAGATAGTAGTTTAGTTGTCTTTGTTCATTAAATGTTTAAGTTTTTAAAACTGTCTGTCATCCCTTGCTGTTGCTGTTGCTGTTGTGTTGTAAATTGTAATAACAAATTGGGGCCATAACAAATTGGGGGCTCGTCCGGGGTGACCATTGTGTAGGAATTTATTAAAAATCTAACATTTCAAATTGTAAAATTGTTTTTTTGAATTTTCCTATATAAATATATTGACAGATCAACAGCAATGGATGATTTCTTGGCATCACCAACCGTTGAGGTTTTGAAGTCTTTTAAAAAGACAGAACTGCTAGAAATTTGCAGACAGTTAGAGCTGACAGAGGTAAAACCAGCCATGCGAAAAGCAAGACTGGCTAGAGAGATAGTTGAATATTACATTGATGAAAATGTGTTTGCACCAGGAGATCTGGAACAGTTTCCAGTGGAAAATCTAAACATAGAAATGGAACTTAAATTAAAAATGCAGTTTGAGTTGGAAAAATTAGCAAGAGAAGAGAAAAAAGAAAGGGAGGAAAAAGAGAAACAAAGAGAATTTGAGAGGGAAGAAAAAGAAAAACAGAGAATTTGAGTTAGAAAAATTTGCAAGACACAGAGATTTTAAATTAGAGAAATTCGATAGAGAAGAAAGACTCCAAATGGAGCAACTAAAAATTAAAATTCAAACTGAAAATAAATTTCGGGCTAGCCAGGAGGTAAAATTGGTGCCTCCATTTTCTGAAAAGGACGTAGACAACTATTTCCAGTGTTTTGAAAAGGTAGCAAAGAGTTGCCAGTGGCCAAAGGAACACTGGCCTCTGATGTTGCAAACTGTCCTCAAGGGTGAAGCTCAACAAGCCTATTCGGCTTTGTCTGCAGATGATTCCTCTGATTATGAGGTTGTCAAAAAGGTTATTTTGAGAGCTTATGAGTTGGTTCCAGAGGCTTACCGACAGAAATTCAGAGGTCTGAAGAAATCTGAAAATCAGACTTATGTTGAATTTGCTAATGAAAAGCAGGTTTGCTTTGAGCGCTGGTGTACTTCTATGGAGGTCAAGGATGATTTCAACTCACTGAAAGAGATGGTGTTAGTTGAAGAATTCAAGAACTGTGTTAAGGATGATATTAAGACCTACCTTAATGAGAAGCAAGCACTGAATTTGCAATCAGCTGCCAAATTTGCAGATGAATATGTTCTCACACATAAGTCCAAATTTCAGTCTAGCAGTAACAATAGATGGTCCCAATTTCAGAAAAAGGGTTACGGTGATACCCAAGATTCTTCACCCAAAGACAAAGACAAATCTGGTGATGGTGCTCAGAAATCCAGTAACAGGTCTGATCAAAGTGTGAAAGCTGACAGTGACAAAAGTGGTCTAGTTTGCAGTTATTGCAAGAAATCTGGTCATGTTACAACTAACTGTTGGTTCCTGAAAGCTAAGAAAGAAAAAGAAAAGGATACCAAACCAAATGCCTTTGTGAAAACAAGGTTAGAAACTACCCCTGTAGTAGATAACCGATCTGCTAAATTACCTGCTTCTTGTGGGGCTAAAAAGCCTGATACAGCTGACTTCGTGAGGGAGGAATTTCTTCCATTTGTGTCAGAGGGATTTGTGGCTCTGAATGAGCATACTACTCCTGTCCCCATATATATCCTAAGGGATACCGGAGCTTCTTAGTCACTTTTGTTGATGGACTCCTTGGAGTTACGTGATGAGACCACTTCAGGGGATTTCATACTTGTACAAGGTATTGAAGGGAGGACTGTATCTGTACCCCTGCGCTCTATATTCTTGAAGTCAGATTTAGTTACAGGACAGGTAGAGGTGGGACTTATGTCAAGTCTACCTATAAAGGGTGTTTCTCTGTTGCGAGGCAATGACCTGGCTGGGGGCAAAGTAGTTCCCCCTGTACATCTTACTTCACAGCCGAGCACTGAAGATGGGGATGAGGACCCATCTCTGTATCCTTCTTGCGCAGTGACTCGTGCTATGGCCAAGAAGGCTAAAGAAGATGATGTTGTGGTGCCGTCCAGCACATTGAATAGTCAGGACTCAGGTGGTTCGCCTCATGACTCTGATTGGCCTACTATGGTTTCTCCGTTCGAGAACTTATCAGACACTTTTATCAGTTCATTGTTCAGCCAGCCAGAGGGGTTTGGTGATTCTGACGTGTCTGGAGACTTTTCTCTGTCCAGAAAGCGGTTGATTGAGGAGCAAACTAATGATCCTTAAATTTGTGCACTAAGGAGGAGAGCCCTTCCTGATAAAGAAATAGACGCAGTTCCAGTTGGGTATTATCTCAAGGATGGTGTATTGATGCGGAAGTGGCGCCCTCCTGATATCCCTGCCAATGCAGATAGGGCAGTGGTCAGGCAAATTGTTGTTCCGAAGGTCTACAGGAATGAGATCTTAACAATGGCTCATAGTTTACCTTTAGGAGGTCATCTTGGTGTTAACAAGACTGTTGATAAGATCATGAAACACTTCTTTTGGCCTGGGCTTCGGAAAGACGTTTCCAACTTTTGCAAAACCTGTCACACTTGTCAGGTAGTTGGAAAACACCAGTTAGACCCACCTGTAGCTCCATTGCAGCCTATCCCAGCATTTGGGGAGCCATTCTCTAGGGTCATTGTTGATTGCGTTGGTCCATTACCCAAGACTAGATCTGGAAATCAGTACTTGTTGACAATCAAGATTCCCCGAAGCCATACCTCTACGTAACATCAAGGCAACTGCAATCTCGAAGGCTTTGATAAAGTTCTTCACGTTGTTTGGCCTTCCCAGGGAAATTCAGTCAGACCAAGGTAGCAATTTCACTTCTGGTTTGTTTCAGCAGGTTGTGTATGAACTAGGTGCAAAGCAGATTCTTTCTAGTGCCTATCATCCAGAAAGTCAGGGTACCTTAGAGCGGTTTCATTCCACTCTCAAGACAATGATGAGGACTTATTGTTATGACCATGAGAAAGACTGGGATGAAGGTGTTCATTTGCTGTTGTTTGCAGCTAGAGAAGCAGTGCAGGAGTCTACTGGATTCAGTCCATTTGAGCTGGTGTTTGGTCATGAAGTGAGAGGACCTTTGCTATTGTTGAGTGAACAATGGCAAGAGGAAGAGCCGCACATCAGTCTGTTAGACTATGTTAGCAAGTTCAAGGAAAGATTGCGTGCAGCTTGTGACCTTGCCAAAGAGAACTTGAAATCAAGTCAGGGAAAAATGAAAACTTGTTATGATCATAAGGCTAGAAGCCGTGAGTTTAAACCAGAAGACAAGGTCCTTGTGTTGTTTCCCTTGCAGTCCAATCCATTGCAGGCTAGATTTCATGGTCCTTATGAAATTCTGACAAAACTCAATGATCTCAGTTACATTGTGAAGACTCCAGATAGGAGAAAACCAAAACAATTGTGTCACATTAACATGCTGAAGCCTGATCATGACAGAAATGCTAGGGTTGCAGCTGTCACTTCAGATTCTCCTATGGCTAAGATTTGTGAAGATGAGGGGGAGTTTCAAGATGATGAACCTAGAATTAAAGCTGAAGTTCTTTCATGTAAATTGTCAAATTCTGAAGTGTTGCAAAATCTTGATGTAAAACTCCAGCACTTAGAACCCTCACAGAGAGATCAGTTTGAGAGGTTGATCAAAAAATATGAGGATCTGTTTCCTGATGTTCCAAAAAGAGTTTCTATAGCCTCTCATGATGTAGAGCTTGGTGATGCCAAACCAATAAAACAGCATCCGTACCGGATGAATCCTGAAAAGAGAAAGATTGCTGAGAAAGAGGTTGAGTACATGTTAGAACATGATATTATCAGACCCTCCAACTCAGATTGGAGTTCACCCTGTGTGCTAGTTCCAAAACCTGATGGAAGTACTAGATTCTGTACAGATTATCGCAAAGTCAATGCTGTAACTAGAACTGATGTGTTTCCAATACCTAGGATTGATGATTGTATCATTAGAGTAGGGCAAGCAAAGTTTCTGACCAAGATTGATTTATTGAAGGGTTATTAGTGTGTGCCTTTAACTGAGAGGGCCAAGAGCATCTCTGCTTTTGCCACACCATCTGGATTGTACCAGTATTAATTCCTACCCTTTGGGATGAAAAATGCCCCAGCCACATTCCAAAGGATGATACAGTCTACAATCGCCGGATTGCCACACACGGGTGCATACATCGATGATCTGATCACATGGAGTGACTCCTGGGAAAAACATCTAAAAGATGTAGAGAGGTTGTTCCAGCGCCTGACCCAGGCTAACCTGACTGTTAACCTGAGCAAGAGTGACTTTGGTTGTGCTACTGTCACCTATCTTGGCTACGTCATAGGCCAGGGTAAGGTGGCACCCATAAATGCTAAAGTCCAAGCCATCATGGACTTTCCAGTTCCTGACAACAAAAAAGCTTTGCGCCGCTTCCTTGGAATGATCGTGTACTACCGCAAGTTCTGCAAGAACTTTGCTGAGATTGCTCTCAGTCTAACTAACCAACTGTAGAAAGGCGTAAAGTTCACTTGGGATGATGCATGCCAGAGAGCCTTCGATCACCTGAAGTCTCTGCTGTGTCACTTCCCCGTGCTCAAATCTCCTGACTTCAACAAATCGTTCTCCATCGCGGTCGATGCTAGCGACCAAGCTTGTGGATCTGTGCTCCTACAGAGAAGTGACTCTGATGACATTGACCATCCCGTGGCATACTTCTCCAGGAAGTTCAATCGCCACCAAAGGAACTATTCCACAATAGAGAAGGAGCTGTTGGCTCTATCTTTACAACACTTTGATGTTTATGTTTGTACAGGGCAAAAGCCAATGATTGTGTACACTAACCACAATCCGTTAATGTTTTTGAGTAAGATGAAAAACAAGAATCGGAGATTGTTGAATTGGGGTTTGATTTTACAGGAGTTTGACTTGGAAATTAAGCATGTGAAGGGTACAGACAATGTAATTGCTGATTGCTTATGCCGTGTTTGAATATGTATATATATGTCGCGTGTTTATTTGAATATTGTATGATGTGCATATATAGACAAGTATCAACTTAACCAATTTGTATTGAAAAGAAAATTTTTTCGTTTATGAGTCAAACTTTTTCCCTTTTGGAATGGAGGTGTAATGTGAATATAGGCCACTAGATGGCAGTATTTACCTTTTTTTATTCAGCCCAGACTGGAGCTAGGTTTAGACATGTCCTGGGCATGTCTGGGGAAAGTCCCAGAAAATAAAAAAAAGAGGTCTAAATGTGGGTGGGGTCTGCAAAAGAGTATATAAGGAAAAGAATTGAGACAGTAAAGTGGTAGGAGAAATTGCAAGAAGAAGGATACATGTGACCAGACCTGCCATTCTGTTCAAGACCTGAGAAGTTTTCTTTTGTGGATTTTTGCCTGTGTTAGAGAATTTTCCTCACCCAGGACATCATCAAGGGACTGTAAATATTTCTATTTTCTTAATCAATCTTGGTCATTTAGTTGTAGATAGTAGTTTAGTTGTCTTTGTTCATTAAATGTGTTTAAGTTTTTAAAACTGTGTCTGTCATCCCTTGCTGTTGCTGTTGTGTTGTAAATTGTAATAACAAATAACAAAAAGCCATCCGGGGTGCAGTACAGAAAAAGAAGGAAAGAGGAACAGGAGAAACATGCTAAGGAGAAAGGTATTCAGTTTTGATTATATATTTGTCAAATTCACTGAGTAGCACTCATTATTTGATGATCAATCTAGCTAGCAGCAGCAGAAACATAATCATGCAATCTCGCTAGTAAGCTAACGTTCAGTGGCCATAAGGGGGTGTGACTTTCTGTTTTGATCTGTTAAGTTTGTTCCTTATTACCATGCAGTCAGTTGCAAAATTGTCATAATGAGATTGCGATAAAACTAGTTCAGACTGCTGGGCTGGCTTCGCTTTGGCTGGCAGGCTATTTTTAGCAAAACATTGTTTTCAAGCTGATGCTGGCTATACAGTACTTTGCATCATTCTCACTGTGTGTTATGAAATTTAAAATTGAGTGGAATCTATGCTGGAGCAAGGAAGGTCAGAAGGATTGCACTGTAAATGTAAACCAGTAAGAGCTAATATGTTGGATAACCTTGAAGTGGGATGACAGGAGGTACAACGTTAAGGTCTTGATTTGAGGCGGATTTGTACTTTATTTATTTGTTTTATTTTTTTTTTTTGCATGTTATATTTGTGTTATTTAACGGATACCATGTGTATCATATTTTATCAAATGTTTTGGAGACAATATTTTATTGTTTATGATAATTTCATGTCTATTTGTTCTCATTCTTCAGAGTGCACATTACATTTCATCTCAGCTCTGGTTGTGTTTATAATAAACATTTTGCGCTACTTTACTGCAGAACTGTCAAAAGGTTTAGTTTTTTGTTTATTTCGGCCTATCATTGATTATTTATCAGGTGTATTTCACAACATCAACATATTGAACAATACAAATTAGCACAAATGGTTTTATTATTTGTTATAAACATTGTTTAAATAAAATAAACTGGGGGGGGGCTTGCTAAGGGCAACAAATGCACTAGGACTGCCCCTGAATACATCTAAGATGCACAAATATCTTTAAAAAAACATAAATATTCAGCATTTTGCTATCATCACATAAAAAAGCAAAAAGTGTCTGTTTTAACGTCTTTCAATCTAATTATGAGACTTCTTAATTTTTCTCTCTAAAGTAGAAAATATTAGCTTAAGGTATCATTTGGACTTATTTTTTTTTTACAGTGCGCTACAACCAGCAGTTTGACAAAATGCTTGAAGATGTGCTGCAGTATTGTTTCTGCATTTGTAAACAGGCTATACGATCATAAACAGACTTTCTAATTTATGGGGCTTTTCACACATTATTGCCCCCAGCAAATCAGGGCACATGTTTTTTGATTTTTAAACATCTAACACTGCTGTGTGGTTATTGTCAGACAAGGTGATTGGTTGGAAGTCTGTGGTGGCACACTGAATCAAAAAGCTGCATGCTGGACAGCAGAAAATTAGGACTTATGGCTGTAATTCATGTCCTGTCCTTGTATATTGCTCTCTACTGCTCCTGCTGTCCTGCTCACTTTCTACTGCATCTTTAAATAATTGAAGATGATGTCATACTAAAGCCTTATTCAGGGCTGATTGCCATCCAGCCCTGGAAGGCTTTGCTTGGTTTGTTGACAATTAATTAAATGTGTTAAATGTGCTGTGCTGCCCAGCTTGCTAAACTAAATGCAGCGACACTGTCACAGGGCCCTCACACAGGCAAAGGCCAAATTGCCAGCAAGTAAAGAATGGCACTTACTGGTTGACTGCAGTTTGCTTGCTTTCTTGGGATAGCGAGTGTGGCACCATCATCCCTGTCTAAAAACACCATGCTATGGGTAGGTTCATTCAAGCAAGTCTCTGTTGCAACAGTCATTTTTCTGAATGGATAGAGGCACTCCTTCATCCCCTCGCTCCCCTTGTGACTCCTTTCGTCCTGTCTCACAGAGTGATGTGTGCCTGATGCATGCTCTCATCGGCTCACATTAGATATTTGGGTCCTCTCGTTGCAGTTCATGTAAATCAGCAAAACCATAAACTAAAAGATTTTTAATGGCCTTGTCTTGCCTTAACGCCAAAACTAAACTGACTTGAGACGTCACGTCTAAATGTAACTTCAGAGCTGTTTCTTTTATTTTTAGTGACAATTGACTGACAAAAATACACTCATTTTTTTTACTCAGATTTTTGCTCATTTTTGCTGCAACCGCATCTAGACTGCAGATTTTCAAATGACTTTTAACGTAACGTAACGTAACGTAACGTAACATAACATAACATAACATGAATGGCGAGAACAGGCCATTCAGCCCAAACTAGGCTCGCCAGTTTCTTTATTCTATTGTGAATATATATCACTTCAGATACTCAATGACTCAGTGGTATCTAGCTTTAAGTCAAGCCTGCTCCCAAGGTCTCAGCCTCAACAATATGGTCAGGCAAGCTATTCCACATTGAAATTACTCTTTGGGTGACAAAATATTTCTGAATATCAGTGCTAAATTTACCTTTGGTCAACTTCCATTTGTGACCCCGAGTTTTACTACCACCACATCGAAGGAATCCTACATAATTCACTTTGTTAATTGCTTTAACATATTTAAAGACCTCAATCAGATCACCCCTAAGTCTCCTTTTCCTAAGACTAAAGTTAAGGATCTTCAGCCTCTTCGCATAGCTTTCATGTTTTATACCCGGAATTAGTTTAGTGGCTCTTCTCTGAACTTTTTCTAGAGCCTTTATACCTTTCTTAAAGTATGGTTGCCAGAACTGTACACAATACTCCAGATGTGGTCTGTGGTTGAACAAAAGAAGCATCACCTCCTTGGATTTGTACACAATACGTTTGGCAATGTATCCCAGCATCCAACTGGCTTTTTTAACTGCTACAGCACAATGGCTAGAGCCTGTGAGGGTCGGGTCAAGAATCACTCCCAGATCTTTTTCGTGTGGAGCACATTCCTGGTTTAAACCTCCCATGAAGTAATCCCGACTAATGTTTTTATTACCAACATGTACAACTTCACATTTCGCAACATTACATTTCATTTGCCACATTTCTGCCCAATTCTGGACTCTATCCAAATCATCCTGAATCACTTAAGTGGACTCCAAGCCATTTGCCTAAACTCCCAATTTAGCATCATCTGCAAATTTAACTAATCTGCTCTAAAATATTCCACTTCAAAAAATTCCAGGTTTGTCAGGTATGACCTTCCCTTAAGGAAACCATGTTGGCTATCCCTCAAGGGAAGGTCATGCTTGACAAACCTTCTGGAATTATTTGAAGAGGCCACCAAGCAGGGCTTATGACATCATATACTTGGATTTTCAGAAAGCAATTGATACAGTATTGCATAAGAGACTAATTTTTTAAAATGAGCTGCACTGGACATAGAGGAGGTATTCTGAAGTGGATTCAAAACTGGTTACAGGACAGAACACAAAGAGTGGTGGTCAGTGGTATCTCATCTGAGCTAGGTATGGTGGGGAGTGGCGTCCCCCAGGGATCCGTGTTGGGACCCCTGCTGTTCCTCATCTACATGAATGACCTTAATAGGAATATTGAGATCAGATTAGTTAAATTTGCAGATGATACTAATTGGGAGGTTTGGCAAACAGTTTAGAGTCCACTAAAGTGGTTCAGGATGATTTGGATAGAATCCAGAATTGAGTAGAAATGTGGCAAATGAAATGTAATTTCACCAGACTGTTGATAAATTCTCAAATTGACCATCATAACATTATATGGGAAAGTATGTACAACTGAATAGACCTTTTTGACATTTAGATGGACAAAATTATATCCAATTAAAATCTAGTCAGATGAATGTCTGCATTCTGATATCAGCGTACTACCTTGCATCAATAGATGCTCGGCCCGAATAGGATGAAAAAGCATACTACCAATTTCCCCATAACATTAACATCGCATAAGCATGACGCAGAATATATAAAGTATAGGAAAACATGAATGGTATATTCTATAAGCCTCCATATCCGACATGCATCAAATAAACTGATCTCATTTTGTGTGCAATTATAGTTGTGTAGTTTGCCTAATTTTTTGAGCTTTAGAAATAAAACAAGCTCATACTTCACCACTCAGTCCAACTTGTAATCGTCAGATTTTGTAATTGGTACCTTTGCTTAAACCACACATCTAGCTAGTTAGCAAGCTATAGTGATGATTCATATTTATTTAGGCAGTACACAAAGTCATGGGCTGATGCCACATGGGAACATTTGCTAGCTAGCAGCTGTATGTTAGCATCCACATCCAGTCACATTGATAGAGAATTGAGTAATAGTTGAAAATGGATGCCACCAAGCAGGAGTCAAACAAGTTCACGCAAAGCTCAAGTTTTATGCTTTTAACCATGACAATATACACACTAATTCTGGTTATACCATATGTTGGCCAGCAAGTACTGTTAGCAGTTTGAAAAATGAGCTAGCCAAATCTGTATCTGGCTGATTATCTTAGCCAGCGGGAGTTAGCCAAATTACCAAGTGAATGGTTGGCTGACAATTCTGTCAGCCAAGTTTACTTGCATACCTGATTATAACACACATCACTCACTCTGATTATAATACCCATCACTCACCTTGATTATGACACACATCACTCCCTCTGATCGTCACACATCACTGATCCTGATTATAATGCACATCACTCACTCTGATTATAAATGACATCACTGATCTCGATTATACCACACCTCACTCATCATGATTAATACACACATCACTCGCTCTGACTACAAAGCACATCACTCACCCTGATAATAAAATCACTCATTGTGATAATAGCACACACTCTCCCTGATTAAAGCACACATACTGTAACTCAGCTTGCTTATAACACGTCACTCACCCTGCTTAAAGTACAATTAACTCAGCTTGATTATAACATACATCACACGCCCTAATTATAACACACATCACTCACTCTGGCACACATCTCTGATCCTGTTTATAACAAACATCACTCCTGATTATGACACACATTACTGGTCCTGATTAAAGCAACCATTGCTCACCGTGACTGTGACCAGGGCTTGAAATTAAAATCCCACCACACGCCACATGCGGGTAAATTTGGCGAATGGCGAATAAAAGTAACACTCCACCGGCCACATTGGTGGGTAGCCAATAAATATTGAGCAATTCATTAATCACTGTTTGTTTGTTACTCCCGACCAACTATCAGACAAAGCAAAAATGTACCGACCAACTTTTGCTCGGGGGGAATGAAAGAAACGCATTATCTTAAATCTATCATGATCCAGTCCGATGAAATGCTCCGTTTGCTTTGTACAATTCATAAATAGTTCCACCCGGAGAGACTCAAGTCAAGAAAATATTTATTATCCTTTGAGCATAAAGGGGTAACATGCTTATAATCGAAACAAGTCTTTGGCGCTTGGACTCTTTGGGAAGACTTGAAGATCAGGAGCACTGCCCGGAGCAGCCACAGGAAATCCTCCGAAGAGTCCAGACACTGGTGGCGGTGGTGGCTGAAGACTGGTGAAGCTGGAGTGGTGGAACGGGAGGCCTGATGAGTAGGGTGGCGTTGGGGCGGAGGAGGGTCAGCGAGCAGCAGCATGGGTGAACTAGGGCGGAGAAAATAACATATTTAAAAGTGACGGCAGCAGAATGATTGGCTAGCGACGCGACTGAGGTGTGCCCTGGTTGGATAGAAGCGATCAGCTGCTATGCCATTTGACTGCTCATTGACAGCCCCAGATATTCTCTGCAGAGAATCACGAGTGAACATGCATGAACAAATAGACGGGGTTGACAAGCGCGAAAGAGAGAGAGTCTTCCTGACAGGACTTTCGCTAAGCTTCATTAAGTGGTCCATTTTGAAGTGTTAAACTCAGCAACAGTTGCGTTACCGGACATGAAGATGCTTAATACACAGGATTGCGAACTGTCAAGTTAACGTAGCTATATATCCTCGTACTTGCTTTCATGTCCCGGCTACTCGATCAGAGCTGGTTTCTTGAGTGCGCCGAGATGGTTTGTATTAAGGATGTAGCAAGTGAAAGAAATTTAAACAACAATTGATATTCAAGTACATGCGATGATCGGGGGGTCTGGGGGAGCCGGAATACTGGATTATTCAATTGCCATGCCCACGAGCAATGGGTGGCCGTTTAAACTCTGTGGTTAGAAGGATAATACGCAAGTAATGTAAATGAGCAACAAGGATTCATGCAAGCGATTTAACGCTCTGCTTGTAGATCATCCTCATTGATGTTTTAGAATAATAAACATGAGCAAACAAAAATAAATCTTGGTCGCAGGAAGTAACATTCTTATGATTTCAATGCGAAGTAATAATGTAAATATGAAGGGGCTAACATCAGATTATTGATTTTTTTAATCAAATTGCAAGTATATTGGCTCCATATTTACTTTTTATATTATGGAAAATGCACTACCGCTCAAAAGTTTGGGATCAATCGGAAATTTTCTTGTTTTCCATGGAAACACACATGAAATTAGTCTAAACAGGAAATATAGCAAATCAACAGAACATGCTGACATTGTCTGAGTTAGAAATAAAGATTTTAATGAAAAATGATGAATATGTACTCCAAATTTTGCCTTCATCAAAAAAAACCACCTTCACTGTTGATACTGAAACTGGTGTTTGACGGGAACAATTTAGCGCAGCTGCTGGTTGAAAACCTGTGAAGCGTCTTTGTCTTGAACTACACACTCTCAGATATTTGTCTTTTTGCACAGTTGTGCATCGGGGCGTCCCATTCCTTTTTTCTGTCCTTCTTAGTTCCAGTTTGTGCTGCTCTCTGAAGGGAGTAGCTGACACCATGGTAAGAGATTTTAAGTTTTCAATTTCTCACATTGAATAGCCTTCTTTTCTAAGCACAACAATAGACTGATGGGTCTCTAAAGGAAGTTCTTTCTTTCTGGCCATTTTGAGCCTGTAAACAAACAAACAACTACTGATGCTTCAGGTACAAAACCAACGTCAAGAATGCCATGTTCCCTTTTGCGCTCCCTTATTAGTTCAACGGTTTTCAGCTGTGCAACACATTTGCAGAAGGGTTTTCTAATAATCAATTAGCCTTATAAAATGCTTAACTTGGATTAGCAGCCATACCAGGAGATTGATGCAGAGGACTGACAGTTGCTGAAAACTGGCCTCTATGCAAAAATGTAGATCATTCTTTGAAAATCATCTGATTAATTTTAATCATTTGTGAAATGGATAAAAATATTTGTGAAATTGGAAAAAATGTTTGTGAAATGCACGAAAATGTATTTTTCTTTGGAAAACAAAGAAATCTGCAAGTGATCACAAACTTTTGAGCGGAAGTGTAGCTTTGAATGAATTTAACTTTGCTGAAAATGCGGTCATCAAAGATCGAACAAAAGTAGAGAGGAAGATGAATTGAGGGGTGTATTGCCAAAAATAAATTCCTATTTTATTCCTTGTGTGATGTTCAGCAATAGAACGCCCAAAGAAAATCAAACGGCATTACCTTAGCTACCCACGACGCTATCTGGCTAGCTAGTGAATTAACCCGGTTTCCTTTCACGTGGGACATTATTTTACATGCAGCTGGTGCATTGTTTTCCACATGAACATATTGCCTATGCAAAGAAAGTCGGACACTGGACCTAGCAAAGACTCAGTTCCTGATGAAGTTCAAATGGACATCGAATTTGAGATTTAAGAACTAGGCTCTAAAAATGCGTTTAATTAATAAAATTTTGAAATTTATGCTTTAGGCGATTAACTTGGAATGGTCTGAGACGGCCAAATAATGGTTCTTCAAAAGGTTTCTTAGTGTTAAAACTGTTATCTAACTTATGTCCAGCAATGTGAGATGTTGGGTGACACAGAAACCGTGCTTAGCATTTCCAAGTCTGATTTGTACAGCCGTTAATTGTCTTGCTGGCCCCAGAACATAATGTTAGGTCACCAGCTTGCTTGAGAGCTATAGCTAGCTAATAAATTACCATATAATGATTGTGACGTTCGCTAATAATACAACATTCCATTATGCAACTAAGTAACTTATGAATTGGGAATGAGTATTTTAATTGTTGGATATATTTGAACAGACATAATGTTAAAATGAATCACTCTACATTTTTTGTACCATAGCAATTTCTTTTTGACTTTTCTAATAAAAGTGAAATTCTATAATTAATATATAATAATTCTATTTGCTGAGGACCTCCCTGGAAGCCCTACAAGGACCTTGATCACTCGTCAATACAGTGAAGTCACATTATACCACCCCAATTCCGAAATAGTTGGGAAAAAGTGTAAATTGTGAATAAAATCAAAATGCAATGATTGGATGTGCCAGAGTGTATCCAGGCGTATTTTGCAATTTTGTGCCCCGCGCAGCCCGATGCAAGTACTCCTCAGTCCCGCATCTGCCCCTCCTCCCAGCGCAAGTGGCAAAGAGGGAGGAGAGAAGGCGTTGAGTGGGTTTAACACAGCCGAGTCAACTCTCCGCCAATCAAATGAGCTCCTCTCCTCACCTTTTAGTGGTTGGAATAAAGAAGCCTCTGTCCTAAATTGCATGATGTGTTAATGTTGCATTTTAATTTGCTGCGTCAGGCATGTTTCTGCACTGCTTACGTCTATATTAAGCATTACGAATGCGAGTTAGCTGGCTAGCTAGGGCATTCGCAAATTATTACCGTTAGCGAACAAAAAACGAAACAACGACAGATCATTCAAAATTAAGAAGTTGGAATGAAATACGACGGTTGCTCATTTATTTCTTCTGCCTGCACCATTGGGAAGAGAAACAATGGAAAGCGTGTTCCTATTATTACACCCTGTTGCTGCTTAAAATTTTGGGATTGACATGCATGGACAACAATGCAAGATACGTTACACATTTGTTTTCAATATTTGATCTTAACTCAATACGAGAGCGTAGCGATCGGGCTGTATTCCTTTCCCCCATTAAAAACGATAAAACCTAAGTGACAATAATACAAAACCCAAAACCAGTGAAGTTGGCACGTTATGTAAATCGTAGATAAAAACAATGATTTACAAATCCTTTTCAACTTATATTCAATTGAATACACTGCAAAGACAAGATGTTTAATGTTCAAACTGAGAAACTTTTTTTTTTTTTTGCAAATAATCATTGACTTAGAATTTAAAGGCAGCAACACATTGCAAAGAATTTGGCACAGGGGCCTTTTTACCACTGTGTTTCATCGCCTTTCCTTTTAACGACACTCAGTAAACCTTTGGGAACTGAGGAGACCAATTTTTGAAGCTTTTCAGGTGGAACTCTTTCCCATTCTTGCTTGATGTACAGCTTAAGTTGTTCAACAGTCCAGGGTCTCCGTTGTTGTATTTTACGCTTCATAATGCGCCACACATTTTCAATGGGAGACAGGTCTGGACAACAGGCAGGCCAGTCTAGTACCTGCACTCTTTTACTACGGAGCCATGCTGTTGTAACACGTGCAGAATGTGGCTTGGCATTGTCTTACTGAAATAAGCAGGGGCGTCCATGAAAAATACGTTGCTTGGATGGCAACATATGTTGCTCCAAAACCTGTATGTACCTTTCAGCATTAATGGTGCCTTCACATATGTGTAAGTTGCCCTTGCCTTGGGCACTAATACACCCCCATACCATCACAGATGCTGGCTTTTGAACTTTGCGCGTGTAACAGTCCGGATGGTTCTTTTCCTCTTTGGTCCGGAGGACACGACGTCCACAGTTTCCAAAAACAATTTGAAAAGTGGACTCGTCAGACCACAGAACACTTTTCCACTTTGCATCAGTCCATCTTAGATGAGCTTGGGCCCAGCGAAGCCGGCGGCAATTCTGGGTGCTGTTGATAAATGGCTTTCGCTTTGCATTGTAGAGTTTTAACTTGGACTTGCAGATGTAGCAACGAACTGTAGTTACTGACAGTGGTTTTCTGAAGTGTTCCTGAGCCCATGTGGTGATGTCCTTTACACACTGATGTCGGTTTTTGATGCAGTACCGCCTGAGGGATCGAAGGTCACGGGCATTCAATGTTGGTTTTCGGCCTTGTCGCTTACGTGCAGTGATTTCTCCAGATTCTCTGAACCTTTTGACGATATTACGGACCGTAGATGATGAAATCCCTAAATTTCTTGCAATAGCTCGTTGAGGAATGTTGTTTTTAAACTGTTCGACAATCAGCTCACGCATTTGTTCACTAAGTGGTGACCCTCGCCCCATCCATGTTTGTGAATGACTGAGCATTTCAGGAAAGCTGCTTTTATACCCAATCATGGCACCCTCCTGTTCCCAATTAGCCCGTTCACCTGTGGGATGTTCCAAATAAGTGTTTGATGCGCATTCCTCAACTCTCTCAGTCTTTTTTGCCACTTTTGCCAGCTTTTTTGAAACATGTTGCAGGCATCAAATTCCAAATAAGCTATTATTTGCAAAAAATTACAAAGTTTACCTGTACGAACATTAAGTAACTTGTCTTTGCAGTGTATTCAATTGAAATAGGTTGAAAAGGATTTGCAGATCATTGTATTCTGTTTTTATTCACGATTTACACAACGTGCAAACTTCACTGGTTTTGGCTTTTGTAGTATTAAGCCGCTTGCACACTGGACGCCAAACAAATTTTTCGCACGACAGATTACTTTCAAGGTCAATGGAAAGACGCATTGACTTTTAAAGTAATCAGTCGAGCGAAAAAATTCATTTCACGTCCAGTGTGAAAGCAGCTGAAGGACACATAGCCTACACATGCACTCATGTGCCCACATGCACGCACATCTCTCTCACTCTCTCTTTCTCATACGTTGCAGACAGGGATATTTGCGGTCAAAGCCACTGCCGCAAATAAGCAGCTATGGCTCTCAAAGTAATTTAATATCGATACTCACTTATGTTTTAAATTCAAAACATCGATATGACATAGAAAACACATATTTAGAAAAAGTCATGGACAGGTGGACTCATATCTTTTACTGACTTGAAATACCATGCGTTACTAACATCTGTGCCACGATTCTAGGGTTAAGGGCAGAGCTGTGCAGCCAGGTGGTCTCTCCTCTCTCGTGAATGCCGCTGCTCTCCCTGCTACTACACGCACATGCAGTTCAGCCTATCTATGTCTCAAGTCCTGTAATGTCTCCTGCGTGAGGTCAAAGTGACATCCATGGCATACAGCTATGTTGTGTAGCACGCAACATGCCAAAAAGAATGCACTGACACTCTAAGGGCTGTCAGGTCGAGTTTCCATTAGGTGTGCCAACCGCCTTTGATCTGACATCAGGACAATTGATATAGATACTATAATTTATGTGCTGATTCCGATAGTTACATTAAATAGTGGTTGTTGTAATTATTTATTGCATTGAAATGAGCCTGACATTCTGGAAACCTGCCAGTGGGTGACGTGTGCGCACTGTGCGCCGGTCAGCCAAATTACCACTGTACAGAAAGTAAACTAGGTTGGAGCTGGCAAGCTATCTGCGTAGTTTTGGCGGAGCCTTTATCCACGAAATTGTCACTGCGTTATGATGATTATGTGACACCTCGCCCCATTACGCCGCCACACCCATCTCGGCGCACGTCCGTCTACCAAATTGCCAAAGTGGCTGCGCACAGTGTTGCACCGGACAAAATTACCACTGCACAGACTACACCACGCTGCACCACCCTGCGCTATGCCAAGAAATTAGAGCCCAATATGTTATTTACAATAGTACATATACTGAGTACAAATGAAAACGCACCACTCACGAAATCTGGAATAGCTCCACGGATTGATAGGTGAAGTATATACGTATGATGCATTTGAAATAATGAATGATTTAAAAAGACGTGTAAACATCATTCAATTTTATTCACGATAATGTTAATGTGCGAGAGAGGTTTAACTGGTGTAGGGGTCAAACAGGAAAGTCAATAACGGGTGTGACCGCCATTTGCATTGACACATGCGGTGCATCGTCGTCGCATGGAGTTGATCAGTCTCTGGATAGTGTTCTGAGGGATAGCATTCCACTCCTGAACAAGGGAAACCTCAAGTTCTCGGATGTTGTCCATCTGGCGTCGCCGTGAAAGACGTCGTCCAATTTCATCCCATAAGTCCTCGATATGGGTGAGGTCGGGTGACAGAGCTGGCCACTGAAGCATGGGGATGTTCTGCTGTGCAAGGTACTGCATGGACACCCTTTCAGTGAGTGCCCTAGCGTTGTCCTGTTGGCACGTGTGGACATCGTGGTTTTGGTTGAAGAACGGCACAACTTGGTTCTGCAGCACCTGGTCCCGGTAGAAGACGCCGTTCCCCCTTCCTCTGCAGATATGGAGAGGGGTTCTGTGACGGTAGCTTAATACACCCCACACCATAACGCTGCCACCACGCCAAGGGTCTGTTTGAACGACACAATCGGCGTTATAACGTTCACCACGTCTCCACCAAACACGTATACGGCCATCTGCGTTCCTTAAGTGAAATCGTGACTCGTCAGAAAAGATGACACCGTGCCATTGTCGTAGTCGCCAATTCTGGTGCCTGTTTGCCCACTGTAGACGCTGGTTTCGGTGACAATCCGTCAATATGGGGCCGAAATAAGGACGTCATGCATGCAGGCCTGCAGCTCGTAGACGGTTCCGTACAGTGTTGGGGTGAATGAATCCACGTCATCCTTGGACTTGAGCAGCCATTCTTGTCGCTGGTAGTGTTCGGTCTCGGACATGATCCCGTACAATCTGACGGTCCTGACGTGCCGTTGTCACAAGTTGTTGACCCGGTCAAGGACGGTCCCGAGTTCTTTTGCAGAAACCTTTGATGGAGTCTTGCGATCGCTGTGTGTGCGCAGTGTAGTCGTCTGGTAATTTCCCTGGTGCTGGCGCCAATTTGAAGCATGCCTATGGCACGTTCCTGTTCAGGGGCTGTAAGTCGCGGCATAGTGTCAACATATCAGTGAAGAAGTGAAATTTTATTCGGATTCACATGCTTTTAAAGGCAATGTGTGCACAAATTCAGAGCGAAATTCATTTTTCCCGTGGAGTGCGTGCAAGATGTTGCATTTTGGCAAAAAATTGCCTAGCCTTACAGTTAACTTGAAATTCTCGCATTTCTTGCACCTGGCATGTCGGGTGACGTCACTGTAGTGTTGTTGTTGTATAAAAATTATATTGAAGTTCATTTGAACTTAAATATTGACTTTTTTCAAGTGGTGCGTTTTCATTTATAGATAACATTTCAAATGTTGAAATTTTACACTTTTATCCACAAAAAGAGAACATTTCAAAATTTCTGACTGCAACTGGTCTCAAAAAAGTTGGGGCACAGGCAAAAAAAAGGGCTGAAAAAGAAATTAATATACCTGTAAGAGAATCAGCTGAAAGAACATTTAGCAAGTAATTAAGTTAACTGGCATCAGGTGTGTAACATGACTGGCTATAAAAGGGATGTCTTAGAGAGGCTGAGTCTCTCAGAAGTAATGATGGCCAGAGGCTCTCCAACCTGTGAAGGCTTGCATAAAAAATTGTGGATTGCTTTAAAAACAATGTTACTCAATGTCAAATTAAAAAGGCTTTGAAGTTCTCATCATCAACAGTGCATAACATCATCAAAAGATTCAGAGAAACTGGAACAACTTCTGTGCGTAAGGGACAAGGCCGAAGACCTTTACTGGATGCCCGTGGTCTTCGGGCCCTCAGACACCACTGGATCACTCATCGGCATGATTCTGTTATTGACATTATTAGATGGGCCCAGGAATACTTCAAGAAACCATTGCCTGTAAACACAGTCCACCGTGCCATCCACAGATGCCCCCTAAATTCTATAATGCAAAAAGGAAGCCATGGTTGAGCATGATCCAGAAGCGCAGCCGTGTTCTGTGGGCCAAAGATCATTTAAAATGTACAGAAGCAAAGTGGCAAAGTGTCCTGCGGTCAGATGAGTCCAAATTTGACATTCTTGTTGGAAATCATGGACAGTGTGTCCCATGAGGAGAGGAGGAGAAACACCACCCCTTCTGTTATCAGCGTTCAGTTCAAAGGCCAGCATCTCTGATGGTCAGCGGATGCATTGATGCATTTGGTGTGGGAAACTTGCATGTTTTAAAAAGCACCATGAATGCTGAAAGGTATATAAAGGTTTTAGAGCAGTGGTCATCAACCCCGGTCCTGGAGGGCCGGAGTGTCTGCTGGTTTTTGACGTTACTCTGCACTCAATTGATGAATGAAAGCAGTTTATTACACGCTTAACTCATCTCACCTGGTGTCTTAGGTTTAAATAGGGTAGAGAAAACCAAACTCAAACACCCTGTGGCTCTCCAGGACCAGGGCTTGCTATCCCTGCCCTATACACTTTTATCTTTACTTTGAACCTCAACTTTGTCCGGATTACAACTATGCTCAATGTCCAACTACATTGACAAATCTTGGTTTCCACTTAGACTTCTGTCACAACCTGCATGTCTGTTTAATTGGCTCTCGGAGTCTTGCGGGTGGTTCCTGGTAATTGGTTGACTGGCATATTATTCCCTTAGTGCTGTATCACTAACAGCACAGGGTGCTGAGTTTGGTTTTCTCCACCCTATTTAAACCTAAGATACCAGGTGAGATGAGTTAAGTGTGTAATGAACTGCTTTCATTCATCAATGAAGTGCAGAGTGACGTCAAAAACCAGCAGACACTCAAGCCCTCCAGGACCAGGGCTGATGACCACTTTTTTAGAGCAACATATACTCCCCTCCAGATGACATCTCTTCCAGGGAAGGCCTCGTGTATTTCAGCAGGGCAATGCAAAACCACATACTACAGCTATTACAACAGCATAACTTCATAGTAGAAGTGTGCTGAACTGGCCTGCCTGCAGTCCTGATCTTTCACCGATTGACATTGACATTTGGCGCATAACTAAACAAAAAGTCCATCAAAGGAGACCCAAAACTTTCCAGCAGCTGGAAGCCGGTATCAAACAAGAGTGGAATCAAATTCCAGAGGCCAATCTCAAGAAACTTGTCTCCTCAATGCCGAGATGCCTCCACTCTGTGTTAGAAAGAAGAGGGGATGCAACACCACGGTAAACAGGCCCCTGTCCCAATTTTTTTTAGACCTGTAGCAGCCATAAAATTTGAAATGCACTCACAGAAATGAATCATGGTGGAGTTTAATTTTAAGCATATAAATCATCATTATAAATAAATTTGATTTTATTTAAATGCTCATATTTTTTTAAAGTTATGTATTGAAATTAATTATAATCAGTTTAATTACTTCAATTCTAAAATATATTGAATATAATTACTTAATACATATTAACATAGTTTAAATAATTAAAGCTGTGAAACCAAGAAGATTCTTTTATTTATAATGTATGTGATTGGTTAACATACAACTTAGAAGTGAAATCCGAAAATATATTCTGAATAGATAATCTGATTAATATGCATTTAAATTCAATAAATTATATTAATACTGAATACATAAACCTGGTGAATATGCATTTCAAATGAATAGGCTTTATCACACTGATGCATGTGCATCATGTAAAGTTTATTAGGTTAAAATCTTAAAAAGTTATCTTAAAAGTTGGGGTGACCTCATTTGAGCGTGACCTCATTTTGTGAATAAAATTGTAACATTTCTCAGTTTCAACATTTGCTGTGATCTCTGAACTATGGTGAATAAAATTCTGGCTGGTGTGATTTGAAAGTCATTGCATTTTGGTTTTATTCACAATTTACACTATTTCGGAATTGGAGTTGTATTATTTGCTTGGAAATCAATAAATAAATAGACGAAAAAATTTAAAATAGTCATTCATGAAATTAATTTGGTTAATGATTTGTAAACAATTTCAACAACGATGTTTGGGCTTTTACTGTGTCTTTCACTTTTATTTTTAGGCAAAAATTGGCTGGTGAAAAACCTGTTAGGCTAGTGGATTTTTACTTCAGGACCTTACTGTGACATATCATTCACTCTGATCATAACACACATTACTAACCTTGATTATAACACTCATCGCTCACTCAGATCATGACACACATCATTCACCCTGATTATACCACACATCACTCACTCTGATCAGGACACATATCTTTCACCCTGATTATAACACACCACTCATAATTACAACACATTATCATTGGTCCTAAATATGGAAAAGACAGTTATCCTGACTAAAAACACTCTTAGCCAAATGCATTCCTTGTTAGATCACAAGCATGCTGGGCAGCATGTAATGCATGATATGGCACTGCTACAGTACCGACATTCCTGAAATCAGAGTAGCAGGCCATAAATCCACTCATCATAACACCTTTCATACATACAGGAACTACTTATGCTGTTTACTTGTATTTAACTATTCTCCCAATTCTGAATTCTGCACCCTGATTTCCATAAGAGAAAAAAAGTGGCTGAAGTTACTGAGTAATTAAACCAAGCTGGCAATGTTTTGAACACTGAGAAATTCAGCAAATTTCTCATATTAAGTCGAGAAAATCAGACTTGATGTCCTACCCGCACTCTGCAGAAGATGATTAGAAAAAGCCCTTTATCATTTTCCCAAATTACTTTTTGCTCCAAAATGGTCTGTTTATAAATGATATGGGAATCTCGCTCTAAATATTGAGCAAAGAAAATGGGCATGAATTTGCATGAGCCTGTACAGTTTTTATACAGCACTAGCTATAATTTAGTCAGGAAAAAGCATTCTGAAATCCTGATGCCAGAGTTGTGCAAATTTATGATCCCTCTGAAACACATGCTCACGCACCACACACTCAAAGATAAGCATAGTGCACCCACAGGAAGATCCTAGCGGTCAGGGAAAGAATGAGGCTGTGTAGCAAATCAAATTTGTATATGCTTATAATGTAATAACTGTCCATAATGCAATAAATAAAATGTTGTTACAAACAGCAGAGACAAGCCAAATGCAAAATCATAGAATATGCCAAAGTGAGCCTTTATTAACAAAACCTTAACAAAAAAGGCGTATAAAGCTGATGTCTAGTCAAGCTGATGGAGCAGGGAGGAGAGGACCTGTGCTTAAAGGACTCAAAGGAGTTGGACTGAGGTCAGTATTGGAATTGCAAGCAAGAACGAACAAAGCACATATGTAGGTACACACCTTAGAACAGGACAGATGACGAGACTGATGGACACCACTAGACTGCGGAACCTTGGTAGGAAATCCCTGAGGGATTTAGTCGATAAACTCCAAAGATGATAGACACAATTCAACAATCCAGCAAGGGGATGACAGAGACAAGGAACTCAAAGGGAAAGTGTGCTGCTGAACAATCTGTCTTCAAAAAGAGAAATTCAAGGCTACTGCTTATATTTATTGGCTTTGTTTCAAAAAACACCAACACCACAGTGTGAAAAACGTCCCCATGCCATGATTTTTGCACCACCATGCTTCACTGTCTTTACAGTGTACTGTGGCTTGAATTCAGTTCCTGGGGGTTGTCTGACAAACTGTCAATGACCACTAGACCTGAAAAGAACAGTTTTCCTCACAACAATCCATAGAATGCTACGCCATTTCTCTTTGGGCCGATTGATTTGTTCCTAGGCTAATTTTACCCAATTCTATACATGCCCTTTTTTCAACAGTGGCGCTTTTCGGGGGCTTCCTGCTGATAGCGTAGCTTTTATCAAATGTCTTCTAACTGCAACAGCACTTACACATTCATTTTCACATATGGCAATCTACTTTTGTGTAGCGCTTGCAGTAATCTGAAAATTTTTGTGGGCTGTTGAAAGCGCGTCCTACAGGGGGCGCTGCAAGACGCTACTTTTGGCCATTCATTCAACAGCCCAAGATGGTTTATTCATAATATGATACCATGGAAAGTCTTTTACATAATCAACACAAATTAAGTGTGGGACGTTGAGGGCGCAAGAGAATAGGTGGGGCTTCAGTCAGGGAAAAAGCGAAATTTGGAATTTTGGGAGGTCAAAGTTCTACATGCGCCCCCATCAGATTTTGATGGAACCTTTCCTGTTGAGTAGCCCTATATGTCTGCTAACTATAATGTGAAGATTACTCTGTGTCTTTATTAATGTCTGTGTCTGAGTATTAATTGTGCGATAAGCCAAATAGTAACTCAAATAAAGCAATGCATATAAATAAAATGGTTACAGTGTCCATTTTCAAGGGTGCAAAGATGATCACTGTTTCCTAAGCCTACTTAAACAGTCAGAATCTAGGAACAACAAAAAAAAAAAAAACACAAACTGTAACCAGGGACAAAAGTTGTAAAACTCTCACAAATGGAAACAAGCACTAACTCGATATCCCAGCACTTATGACGGAGATATAGAAGCAGAGAATCCACTGCCTCTACATTATAGAAATATCTGCTCCTATAATACAGAGATATAAGAACCAGAGAATACACTTTCTCTGCATGAAAGAGATAATAAGAAACAGAGAATCCACTGCCGCTGCATTACAGAGATATATGAACCCACTAGAATCCACTGCTGCTGGATTACAAGGATATGAGAACCAGAGAATCCAATACCTTCATATGACTGCAGTGTAATACTCAGGAATAAGAATATAGTAAAGAATATTTGGTGGCTTTCCCAGTTTTCACTCACTTATGTTCTGTGTGCATGCACGTTTGCGGGGTCATGGGTTTTAAAGTTTAAAAAGATCTTCCACAAAAAATCTAAACTACCTCCAGGCAAGTACCACATGCTGCCTTGTCCTACACCCCCACAGAGCATTTCAGGGCTTACGAACCTCACATGACAGCGAAGGTCAGCACTTAACAGTAATGTAGGAAAAATGTACTAAAACACGTGTGGTTCAGCTTCCTATGTGAGCCGCCTTCCATCCTGAAGGCCGAAACGTTCAAATCTTCCCGTTCAAATCATCACACAGCACTTCGTCATTTATCACTTTTTTGCAACGTGCTAATTACATCAACTGCACCAGCTTTACTGTTTCTATTGGCAAAGTTGGGTTTAAAAGTGATCATAACACAAGCCACCAAAAGTTATTTACCAGTAAAATGTTATGGTTTTGGTTTTGTGTTCATGTTCCCACTCATGTTCAATGTTCATGATTTTATCTTTTATTTATTCTTTTTTGTTATTGTAATTCTCCGGTTTTAGTTCAGTCCATTTTCTGTTCCATTGCACTTGTCTCACCTTTCTTGTATTCTAGTTGGTTCAGTCCGTCTTCCCGGTCTGTGTGCTCACACGCTTCCGGGTGATTTAAATGGTTTCTGGTGTTTAATATTATTCCTTCAGCTCTCGTTTACTTCCTTTGCCTTGCTGTTCTGATTACTAACAAGAATGAAGTTTGTATTTTGTATCATAGTCTACTAACCCAACTACCCTGCTGAAAATTCCAGCTTTGACCAGCCCAGGCTGGTTTAAGCTGGGTTTTGGACAGTTCTAGCTGGTCAACCAGCCCTTCACCAGCTGACTCCAGCTGAAAATACCAGCTTGACCAGCTTTGACCGCCTTCATCAAGCTATAGAGACCAGCTAGACCACCTATGACCAGCTAATAAAACAACTCAGACCATCTTACACCAACTCAGAATTCTAGCTGCTAGAATTCTAAGCTGGTTTAAGATGGTCAGAGCTGAGTTCTAAGCTGGTCATAGTTGGTGCGGCTGGTCTCAATGGCTTGATGAAGGCGGTCAAAGCTGGTCAAGCTGGTATTTTCAGCTGTAGTCAGCTGGTGAAGGGCTGGTTGTCCAGTTAAAACTGTCCAAAACACAGCTTCAACCAGCCTGACCAGCCTAGGCTGGTCAAAGCTGGAATTTTCAGCAGGGATCCATGTACATATATTACTAACTCACCAACAAGCACTCTAGTTAAATCTGTAAAGCTGCACCGCTAGTAATTAGTACTAATTCCCTCTCAGCAATCGCCCTGTTCTTGTTGTGATTCTGCCCTTTCGTGTGTTGTCCCGTGCGTATTTGTGCTTGTCAATTACTTTCGTTTCCTTTTTTTCCCCCAGCCCTTAGCTCAGCCGGCTGATGATCCTCTTCCAATCTGCCTTCAGTGGTGTCGCGTGACTGCCTTCAGCATGCCTGTGTCTCGTCGTCCAATCACCTTTCTACTTTCGGTTTGGCTTTGGTATTTCATTCATTGCTTCCAGCTGTGCTTAATTCCGGGTCTCGCAAAACTGAGTGAATGCGTTCTCTGATAGGATATTACTAACACGTACTAACCAGCACTTATTAAGGGTGATTGTAAATATTTAGTCACGTAGTATTAATTGATTAACGCATTTAGGGGTCTATTCTCCCATTAGTGCGTAAGTCTGTTTTTACGCGCTTCGAGTTAAGCGCTTTTGAGTTACGCGTATTCTCCCCTACTTGCTTCGATCACGCCCACAGCGCTTAACTCCAGAATGTAGGCAGCCTTATGAAAGAGGTGTGACTGATCCAAAAGAGAGGCAGACTCTGTACAAAGCTCATTGATTATGGCTATCAGGAAAACATGGAAATAGGATTTTCTGATTAACCATGAAAACGCATTTGTGGTCCATGGAAAACGCAAACCAGACTTTAAATTTGAATATCGTCGGCCTGCTGATAAAACCTCGTATCTCCAAACTGATAAGAAACGAAAACTCGTATGTCCACTATTCTTACATGCAAAATTAAACATTTTTATTTTAAACTATATTTATCCATTTATATTATTATAATTATTATTATTATTTTATTTTTTATTTTCCTGTGAAGTTTGTCATTGTGAAGATACAAGGTTTTATATGCCGCTGTAATAGTAGGCCGTACCAATTACAAGACGTACCTAATTCAGACATCTCTTTATTTATCCCCCGCCGCGCGATTAGCGCGAAGCGAGGGATATAGCATTGGGCTCCGTCCGTACAGACACATAATATTTCGGTGGCGGGGAATATGTTTGTGACAAACACTTGTTATTTCTTACTCTAGCCACCATGGCATTAAAGCTATGCAAACAAACAAATTGCCGCGATAATGAAATAATAAATAAAGAATTTAGTGCTTCTCAATCAGCGCAATCAGATCATTGAAAATGTGCCCCTCCTACACCAGCCTGTTTGTTCCGTGGAAGACAGCGAAGCAGAAAAAGGGAACATTCTAGTCACACAAAGACAATCAAAGACAGTTTATATGAACTCATTTAGAAATTGCGCACTTGAAAACTACTCCGATGTCAGGTTTGCAACTAAAGGACATGGAAACGCTTTAACAAGGATTCTTACCCCGCACGCAGTCATCTCCCCGCCCCGAAACCGCCTCAGCAATGACGGAATTCCATATCCATAGCCTATCATCATATTTGATTTGAGCGACACATTCACTTGAACTTGTGCCTAATACTTTATTATAATCAATTATCCCATTTACTGATAATGATTCTTCCCATGTCGGCTATTCTTTAAAGGCTAAAATTGATTAACAAATGGATAGTGCTTTGGTATTTGCCAGGGTAGGGCTCAATCTAGAGTAGCCTATTTTATAATATCTTTATTCACACATTAAATTACACAGTATTACCAATGGTAAAAAATTACTAGGACTCGAGTTAGTTAATACAGATATTCTCAATTAGAAAATCAATCCCCTCACTCGTGAGAATATCACAACTTTTTAGATTATCACGAACATAAAGGGCAGTCGCATTTGTTAATAGAACATGGAAGACAATGATGGCGACGTCGAGCCAAAGCCGAAAACCAAATTTCACAGATGTTGGTGTTGTATGGCAAGCAAGCAATGAAGGCTGATCCGAGGAATGAAGCTGCGAATCGTTCTGGATGTGGCTTCGGTGGGGAGAAGTGAGCGCAATATCCCCGATTTAAAGCATAAATGGAGAGATCTGCGGGGCGCTGTAAAAGCCAGGTTCTCTGCACACCGGAGAAGTGTACACGCAACAGGTGGTGGGCAACCATCATCCCCTGTGCATTTCACTGCACAGGAGGAGGGGATGGCATCCACTCTTTCTGTAGTGGAAGTGCATGGAGAAGAACTTGAATCGCCAACGAACTGCGTCAGACACCTTGACATAGACGCCTGTGTTGTGAATGACATCACCAGCCACTCTCTGGAACGACCCAGATGCCAGGAGCGACAGGGCAGTTCTGACGTTGATGACCACGGGTATGTTTTGTGAATAATTGCTGCGGCTGGATAGCTGTTCATCCAGAAGTGGGCAAAGATAGATGATTGCCTCATGCACGGTCCAGGCGAAATGTTTGTAAGTCCCAGGATGTCCAAACGAAGCCGATATATGCGTGTTCATCTTCGAGCTCGGCGCGCTCCTCTTACTCTTTCCCCATCACGCAAGAGTGCAAGCAAATGCAGGACTGGCATTTTGGCTTTAGATTTTGAGGGCATGGTAGACTGATGGTCTTATGTATACTCGTATTAATTAATTGTTTTGCGTTTGTAATTTAACTGATTGGAGAGGAGGCTGATGCGTAATATCATGTGATGATTTCGTTTGACAAATTATCATGGCTTTGAGAAATGTAGTTTAGAAATAAGGGAGAACAATCGAATTTTAAATGTATCAACCTTTACCATGTTAAATAAAATAAAAGTAATGTTAAGATTCGGCCTGTAACCGACATCAAACGCAATAGTCAATTTCGCCGTATGTTGGCGCTTGACCTTAATACAGCCCTCAAAAGCGCTTAACAGAAAAAGCGCGTAAGCCAGGGGGAGAATACGCGTAAGTGTTATTTGCATGAGAAACGCCCGGAAACGCCCCGATTTTGGCCATGCTCCACCCCAAGCGCGTAACTCCCTTCAAGGCGCGTAATGCACAGACTTAAGTCAAGGGGAGAATACGCGTAGGCTGAAAAGCGCGTAGCTACGCGCTTTTTTCGACTTAAGCGCATGGGAGAATAGACCCCTTAGCGAACGTATGTGTTTCTGGCTTTTGTGATTTCAATCTGAGCTTTCTGATTAACTAAATTTAAAACCCTGTGCTTTCCTTTCGCTTTTATTGTGGTGCTTTTTACTTGTCACGTTTAGATTGCCTTAAATCTAAACCGTCTAGCTTGATTGCTCGTCTCAGTGTCTTGTCTCGAGTCATTAGTGTTAACCCGGTTCTCGTGTAATTGTGTGTTTCTGTTCCAGTCAGTGATTGCATTCAGAGTCCCTGCCTCCTCTCGTGACTTTAAATGTGGCAGTATTGGATGCTTTCATCAGACCGATCCTTGTTTGACTCAGTCCACATGGTGCTCCTGTATTCTAGTATTTTCCTCGAGCCAGTCCTGAGTCTTGTTTTTTGCTGCGCCCTGTTATTGTCTTCCTTTTCGTTCAGTCTCCCAGTGTTGTCCGTCAATAAGCTAGGTTCATTTTTTGTTTTCTAGTTTAGGTACTCATTGAGTATTTACCTTAGTTCTCCCCCTGCCTTGGACAGTGTATTTTAGTTCTCCCTTCTGTTCAGCGCATGTGCACGGTGTTTTGTTTCTGGCGTGCCAGCCATCTTTTCCCCTTAGTGTTTTTTGTGCTCAATAAACACTTCTGCACCCTGCGCCTGGTGATCCCGGCTCCCTTCTTACAGTTCTAGTCTCTGCCTCTTGCTCAGCTTTACCTGTCTCCCCCTGCGTTTTTGCGAGATCTCTCGCACGTGCCCAATTGCTTTCCTGCACTCATTATTTGTGCACTTAGAACTCCTTGACCCGAGCTCTTTAAATGTTATAGGCTGGCTGTGCGATTCCCGTCCGTGTCTTGGCTTTCGCTAATTGTTGCGGTTAGGATTTCCCTCATGTGTTCCTCCCATTGTAATTAGTCTGATCCAGCTGACCTTTTCCCTGTATAGCATGTGACTTCCCCCCCTGTCTATTTAGAGTCCTCACTGCTGTTCTGACTTTGTCAGAATGTTGATCAATATTTCTTTGTGCAGAGCCCTTCGTATGCCATTGAGTATTGGTTTCCTTCGACTGTTTCGTCTGACCAAGATTTTTTTGCCATTGCCCTTCTTTTATATTGTTTTTGTCTTTCTGGATTTCAACCTATTTTTGTATGACGTCGATTCCTGTGTTTGGATGCCCTGTGTATGACCCACTGCTTTATCGATTAGAACTTTTTGCCTACCGTCTACCGTCTTTTGCTCCTCTGTTTTACTGGTTCTGACCCCGGCCTGTCTAGTTGACTTTGTTTTTGGATTTTGTTTTGTGGCTTGGCAATTCTGGTGTTTTTTGCTACTGACTCGGAACTCATTAAAGGCATACGTTTTTTTTTTTTGGATATCTGTCTTGCGTGTGGTTACGGAACGCACCGTCTCATAAAAACACGATTGCTGTGGATCTTGCCACAACAGACAGCTTCTTATATGCTGTAATAAATCCATTAAATGCTTAGCGGGAAGCCTACATTGTGCTTTGTAGGATTGAGGAGAGGGCTTACAGTCTGGGGATCATGGATGGGCTTCCATGCACCTTACTACCCACTTCCTCAAAAGAAGCCCTTTCATCAGTTTCCAATCAAAGCCATGAATGGTAAATGCCTTTTGCTTTCTGTCAGTCCTTCAGGCATTATTTTATCTAGGCAATATTACTCTTTCTTTGGTGACTCTGGTCAGCAAAGTGAATTAGTTGGCTTGGATGACCTTGGCGAGAGTGGTCCCTCTTAAATTGCCAACAGAAAGCTGCAAGTGTATACAACTGGGTATTTTCTTGGTTACATATGATCAAGGGAATTTACTCACCTGTGGCCATGTGTTATACTTGTGAACAGAGGAAAGGCACATGGAATCGGACATTTTCAGATCAGTTTTGGGCCTCAAGCTTATCTGGAAATAATTCTATCAGTCATATATGCCAAAATATTGATAAAATGATTGCCAGAGACTTGATTTGATAGAGCAGGATGTGCTGAGAGAAAACACAGAAGTTATCATTGTTGTTTATCATTTTTTGTAATGTGAATAAAACATTTTCTCTTTCATCATTGCAACTTTGCATTAGTAGGGAAGCGGTGCATTTAACTGCCGATGGCTTATTTTAATCATTGGAAAGTGTGTTCATCAAGAAAATTGATAGAGAACAGCTCAAGACTTATGAGTGCTTGTCTTATCTTACCGAGCAGAACTGGCTACACCTGATGGTCTCGACTGTTTTTGGAGTTCATGTGGCGTCAATTTAATTAAACGATCCAAAACCGGTCAAGACCAGCCAGTCTTTTCAAGTAATGGTCTGTGCTTCACCTATTTTTAGTTCACCAGGTATATATAAGCCCCTACTTTTGCAGACTGGACTTCATAATTTTTTTTTTTTTTTTTGTGCATCATTTTGACATTGCATTGAGTTTCTAAAACCTGCTTTCACCTCAGGCTCATAACATTGTAGCCGACCTATTCCAGCTGCCTAAATTCCAGCTAAGAATTTCACAATCTTCTGACAAATCTGATATTTCTGCGGATTCCAAAAACAAAGCATTTCCTCTCTAATCCTCACTACTGTTGTAGCACCTGATTTGTATCGAATTCATAAGTGGAAAAATGCTAACTTTTGTGAGTAGCTCGAGACGATTGTGTTGGGTACTGCATGTAAAACCAACTTCCCACAACTCTGCTCAGAACATTGAATGCGTTTTCATGACGTTTGAAAAAAATTCAATAACTGTTAGTCAGACTAAAACTGGACTTTTGAAATACATGTAAACATGTCAGCTTCGACTGGAATATAATGGACCACGTTTTTACCCTCTTGCAGATATTTGAGAAGGCATAGGAATGAGCTTATCCAGCCAACGTCTTTAGTGGATTTAGCCATTCACCATGTTCCTTAGGGTGTCTTGTGGGAGGTAGTGAGCGCATAGGTGGCAGTGTCGCTATTGTGAAGTACACTGGGAGTAAGAGCTGTGTCCACACACTCAGCATTAAGTCACACTCATTCAGTGTGGGTGTTGGATTTTGCCATGGATGTGGGCTGTCTCCTCCCCTGTTCCTGATAATTATGGACAGATTCTCAAGACGCATCCGAGTTATAGAGAAAGTCCTGTTTAGGGACATTGGGGCAGCATGTCCTCTGTCTGCACATACTGTCCTCTTGACCCATTTCACCGTGACCTTCAGCATGCACAGGAATGGTTCGCAGCAGAGTGTGATGCATTGGCGATGAGAATCAGAGCCATCCACGTATGTATCTGTAAGGCAACGCCTCCAGCCGTGCAGCTCACCGGTCCGCTAAACTCGGAGCGCACTTCAGTCATTATCCAATTATCATCAACACCTGTTTCTCATTTCCACTGAGTGGTAGCAGTGTGTATTTAAAGGGCATCTAAAGTTGATTCCCATTGTTTTTGTTTATCGGCCAATCAGCAAGTCGCACCTGAGCATACGAACCGAAATAGAAGGATCATCTACGCATGAACACAAAGCATTTGTTTATGAATGAAATTGGTCATGTGACAATGCAAGATGTCAAAAAAAGCAAGTGATTTGTTTGTAAACATTGATGGATTTATTTGTAAACATTGGACGTTCAACGTCCCATCTTAGAATCGACTTTAGATGCCCTTTAAGACCGAGCTTTCCTCAGTCTCTTCGTGAAGTCTGTGTAATCTTATGCCTGTTTTAAGTAGTAGTCTTGGAAGGCTTATTCTCCACATTTCGCAAACTTTTACTAAAACCTATAAACCGTGTGGTTTATTGTTTTACCAGCATGTTTATTTTTAAGCAACCTCGTTTCTGGTTTTGATTCCTATTTGTATAACAGTGTTACTGTAGCTTAGTCCAGGCTTTGTATTACTCATAGTGCTCATACTTAGGAACCTTAGTTCCTTGTGGTTTTGTATTTCTATGTTTGCGCCTTCTGCCTTGCAGTTGGTGATTAAATACAACCAAATCCATCCTTGAACTTAAGTCCAGTCCTCAACTTCCTGTCCTCTGTACATCTGCGCTGTCATGGTTTGGAGGTATTGAGAGCTTTGTTGCTCTCGTCCAGGACGATAATGTTTTGGGCCCTACTGGATTCCTGGGCCAGCTGGCATTAAATGGGGGCATTACCCGGACTCTATTTAAGCTCACGTTCTGCCTCGCTTTCGTTGCTAGAGAGTCAGTGTCTCTATTGCGCTTTAGCCAGTAAGGTCTCTAGTGAGAGTACTGTCAGGCACCTAGCTGCATAACAGGTTTAAGTCATAGTGAACAAGGAAAATCTTTGTTTTATTTTCCCTTTTCTTTTGGTTTCTTCGAGCTCGCCTGTTATTCTACCACGGACGGCGTTAGGTCCGTTGGTAGTGTGAGACTTGCTATTTCTATCTGTTTTTAGTCTCTCAGCACGCTTCTGTTTTACCTTTTATTTCTGGCCGCTGCTCTTGGCGTCCAATTTCCAGCAGCCATCACACTGCGCTCTGCACAAAGTATAAAATGTTACAGTATCGATGGCTCTCTTGCACAATATTAAGGCCTATCTCCTTCCACTGACATAGGAATGCTGACCGCAGGTTGACGAGTGTAGGCACCTTCGGTCTCACTCCCGAGTGAGGTAATAAGGGATCGAGAGATCAACTGCAGTGTAGGTTCTGCGGTTGCGGTCATTGGGTAAGTCACCAGTCAGTTTTAGTCCCTACATTTCTTGAAAGGAATCAGTTCAGATGGTTTGGGGATTTGGCAAGATGCCCATTGGGCTCTTTCCTGTGGGGGTGTTCAAGGCACTTCAACCTGGAAGGGGACTTTGAGGCAGAGCTGGGACATGCTGCAAGGCCAGGGACAGTCTCCCAGCTGAGAGCTGCTGGGAAGAAGGGCATCTGCGCTACAGTGCACGCACTTTTGCCCTAACAACCCTGAGCTGCATCAATGGACAATTGATGGAAATAAAAATTGTTCAAAGCAATCACAAAAATCATTTATGATGGACACCACTGATCTATACAGAATAACTGGATAGCTGATGACTTCATAATTTTTAAGTATCCATGCCACCATATTGGTATGCCCAACTATAATCTCTCTGAACATTAGTCACATTGAACATGTTGCTGCCAATGATATCATTCATTGAAAAGATATCTTTTCGTAGACACTGAAAAGGCTGTATTTTATGTTACCTCCTCTGTTCAACCTGACTGTACGAAAAGTGCCTCAACGACAGCAAGTTTAACTTAAGTAGGCAGCAGTTGTACGTGTTTTTAACATTGTCAATGGACAACATCAGCATTTGACAATATGTACAACCACTGAGTGAGTTCTGGGCATCATAGGAAATCTATAAAGAATTTTCTGCATCTCAACCTGAGTGGGGCAGTGGTACAACAAAATTCAAGTTGAACGTTGTTGAGACTGAAGAAGACAAGACGTTAATCTTGCACTTATTTTTTTTTGTAAGGGGGGCTTTAAAAACTTAATGAAAAAATGTACTAGCCATAAGCTAGCATCTTGTTAACTGTTGTCTATATTTTAGAAACACTGGGTGTGAGATGCAATCGCGGATAACACATATGTAACTCCCAACGGATGTCTTGTAATGAGTTCTATCTTCAGATGTCTCCAGTCAATAGCTGCCGTGAAACTCGGCTAATTTTCCTACGAAGCGAAAGGTCTTACTGTAGCGGCCTGGGTTCGATTCCAACCTGGGCCCATTTGCTGCATGTCAATCTCCATTCTTTCTGCCTCCACTATGCCTGTCCAATAAAGCAAAAATGCCCCCAAAAAATCATCTTTTGATTTGTTATGAAATTTGATATGATAATTTTTCACAAATTTTTTTATGGCTCCATCTCCTTCTCTGTCCCTCTCTCAATCTGAAAAAATCATCAGCTCCATCAGTTCTCTGGGGCTCAGACATTTTTTCCGGGATAATTAGTAGTGCGGGTCCGTGCTTTGCCGCCTTGCCAGTAATGAGCTCACTACAGAACAATCTCACTCAGCTCTGGCTCAAATCTGCCAAGGAGGACACACAGATTTCTCCCTTCGAAATAAAGACTGTCCTCTGACCGAACACAGAGATAAATTCAAAACATTGTGAGCAATTCCAGCTAAATATCAATTAATCTGTTTGGCTTATGAGCTGGGAGAATTTACATTCATTGATATTATTCTAAAAAAATAAAAAATAAGGACCCTATTTGAAGCCAACAGCACAGCCAGCGATTTTTTTTAAAAATCTGAACATTTCAAAATAATTTTTGTGCCACTTAAAGAAATTTCTGCAGAAAAAAGTTTGGTGAGGATTGGTTTTTATGTATGCATACCTAAACACTACCTTACCATATTTCAGCAAGTACGCAATCATGCATTCTAAATGAGAGTGTTTAGTATATCATCCAGGAAAACACCAGGACTTCAGAGCTCTCTGTATTTGGATAATGTTCCATTACTATGGGATCCTACCGAAAGATCCAAAAGCTGGAACATCACAGTTTAGGATAGGTTGAGTCTGAGATAATGAATAATCATTCACCTAGTGTGGTCAACAGAACAGGCTGTGAGCATTAACTGTAAAAAAAAAAAAATACTATAGACTAAGTCACAGCGACATCAGCCGCCTACTCTACACAGCCTTTATGAAAGGCTTTCCTGCACAGGCTAGTGCAGTTTTTGCGCTTTGCCACATGGTACAATTTTGAGTCAGAGTCTGTGCAGTATAGCCGCTGAAATTGCTATTAAGACTCCATCCACGGTAGGGGAACTGCATAGCCTCGCTGCCTCAGATCCTAAATTATATCTGAGTGCTGTTCTCCCTTTGAAGTGAAAACTTAATAGGGAGCTATGCACTGCAATACTAATATTGAGGGCATTTAATGGTACCCATATAGTGCCACATCATTACACATCAGAATCTGTGGAAGAAGAAACACAGTTGGACAGGGAGACAGCGGGATAGAGAGCATTTGACATTTTACTTCAGAAAAGGTCTCAATCCCACTAAGTCAATATGGCAGCAATTTGACTGACACTCCTTGATGCTAAAATAAGGTTTTGCTACATTCCCTTTTCAGGTTGTGGTGACCTTTTAATCAGTCAAAATTTTCAGTCAAAACATCCCAGACAAAAGCAGCATTGTTTTTTTTTTCCACAGGTAATGTTATGCCAACAGCAGCAGCAAAACACATTTTTTGAGCTACGCTCTGGACCAAACTGACAGAAAAATCATGTTTGCTATCTATAACCATCAAAAAATGTTATTCCGAAGGACTATATAAAGGAAATAAAATCAATGCCTTGGATCTCATAATAAAATATGACAATGCATGGAAGACCTGAGCATCACACTATCCGAGATGCTTAGAGTGGAGTGAAGATTCATCTCATATTATAAAGAAATGGAAATAAGAACCCATTTTTCTACTTCACTGCTCAGGGTAATGGACTATTTGCAAACTAATTCTTCCTGCATTGACAGCGTGATGTTCCTTTTGCTCCGCAGATTCTGTAAGAACCAGACATAAAATATACCATCAGAAGTGCCTCATCTTTTCGGCTTCTAAATAATTTCAAACAGGTAGGACTATTCGGCAGGTAAAGCTTGTGACTTCCCAGGATTAAGATGAACCCTCGCAGAGATTAATAACAAGAAACATAAAACATAACCAAAGTTTATTTAAGTACAATTAGTGGTCAGAAAGGCGGAGGTCAAAACTATTCTGGCAGAAAGCAGTCAAAAATCTGAATCCAAACTCGTTGTCAAAGAACAGGCAGAAGGACTAGCACAGGTGGGCTTCAACTGACTTTACAAAGCAAATGTAAAATCTCAAATTTGGGCAGAACAGAATAAAAAAAAAAAAATAGGCAGAAGGCTGACATGTACAAAAGGCTAATAAGACGCAAGAATGGATGCATCAGTGAAAATCTTATAATCACAAAAGGGAAGACAGGAGCTTAAATGCACAGACAACAAGCAACAGCGGGGAAATGGTGCAAGAGAGGTGCGAGGCATGAACACAGGGAGCAGGAAAGTAAAGAGACAATGATAGAATAATTGAAATGGAAAAAAAATTGTCAGCAAAAACATTGGCAGTTGTCAGTTTCAGATGCCAAAAATCATTCCTACAAAGTTTCAAGAGATTCTGAGGTGGTCAAGCAATTGACCTCCCCTAATCTCACTGAGTTGACACGGAATGACCCTTAACTTCTCCTCAATGAGCTTTTTTGATGATCCTTTCATGCAAAATACTGGCTCCAGGTCTCTTGTTTTAGCAGCATATGATTGAATTTTATTTAGCAATGGAAAAAAAAGATTAAGACGTTCAGGGTATCGTTGGATGACATGGAAATTTAAAATAGCGAGCACATTCATCGATAAAATAATGTTTCATCACCTCTTTAATTAAACTTATACACATGATGGATGTCTATGCGCTGTTGGATTGCATCCTTTCCATGTACTCTAAACAACAATGGACATTGGTGCCAGTGTTGTCGTCAATATTCATAGTGCTTTCCAATTAAATAGACCCTCACCCATCAATATACAAGAAAAAAATAATCATCTGAATAATGAGAAATATTCATTTTGGATAACCTTTCCAAACTGTTGCCTTTTTTCATGAGTCCTGTAGTACCAGGAGAACTGTAAAGCCGTTTCTCACAGAAGGTTCATTTGGATTCCGCCTACTTACAACGCTGAGCAAGGCTTCTAGTCCACACATTTCTCCTGATAAGGTTCAGCATGACCAGGCCAGTATTGTAATTTCCCAACTGCCACCATCAACTGATCCTGTGGGGCAGGCATCTGTCACCACATCCCCCTTTACCCACATTGGCACAGAGAGGCGAACACCTCAGCTGACAGCAAAGAGACATTGAGCCTCATGCAGCAACACTCCTCAAATTTCTTCTATATTTTCTTGACTTTTTAGACTTTAAAAATATTCAAATGAAATTTTCACAGTCCATTTATAATTTCATTAATGAAAAATAGACCTTTAAAATGTTTTTTTCAATATATATTTCAAATTATTTTAAGGATTTTACCAATATTTACTGGATGTAATACAGATGGGAACCCGAAGAGGCTGAGATGTATGCTGTATTGCATTTTTTTATATTCCTAAAATGTAAAATATCTTTCTAGGCATTGGATATACAATTTGTGGACTGTTTTAATGGGATGTTTTTCTCTCATCTTGCTAAGAGTGTGCTTAACCACTTGTGAATTTTTTTCTGAACAAAGAGAAGAGCAAAAATAAGAAAATATTGGTGAATCCCAGTAGCCTATGGGAAAAAAATACGAGTAAATAGTGGATACGAACAAAAATATATATCACTTCTTGCATGAGGCCCATTGACTCGCAACAATCTCATAACAATGGCACATCTCAAGGTCTGCAGACTGTAGACAGTGAGCAAACTAGCAGTTTTGCAAAAAACATGCTGGATTTGGGAGAGATGGGACCTGAGGGACTTTGACGCGAGACAAATTATTATAGCCAGATGACTGAGTTAAAGCACTTTCCATTGAAGCAAAGCTTATGAGGTGATTCAGGTGAGCTGTGGTGAGTCCCCACGAGAGTGGTCTGAGATGGGATGAAACGATGGGATGAAAGAATTGGGCACTCAAGGCTCACCGGTGCACAAGGGCAATAAAGGCTATACCATCACTGACAGTAGGGCTACTTCAGCACGAGTAGCAAAATAAGATGTTTAGTGGGAAGAATCTGTCACAGTACATACATAGTTAATCGCACTGTGGTGCCCGTGGGGTTCTGTCTCCAGAGACTGAACAGAGTGCTCATTCTAACACCTGTCCATCTTCAAAAGCACCTACAATGGCCATGCAAGCATAAGAACTGCACCTTGGAACAAAGGAAGAATGTCGCTTGGTCCGGATTGTTCCCGTTATCTTTTATAACCCGAGTTCCGAAAATCCGCACATCGTTGAAAATGCAAATAAAATCAAAAAGAACTTATTTGAAAAGTCCATTCACCCTCGACTATACTGAAAACAGTACGACACATTATTTTATACTCAAATGCAAATTTATTTGCATATTAATTAGGGGTGTAGTAATTAATCGATTTGCATTGATGCATAGATTCTATGGCCGTCAATACAATGCATCGATGTGTCCGTACAAGTATCGATTATATGCGTCTACTTTGTCGCTTGTTCGCCCGGCTATTTTTTTTTCGAGCGTCTACTCAGAAGCAGTACCCACTCCCATACTACGTGTGGTGCCGTGCTACCGCTCTCGTGATAGCTTTCCCACACTTCAACTTGACACTTACTTCACACAGTCATGTAGCGTCTTTCGAGAGCGAGCACGATGCATCAGGCAACAGAAATGGAGCGAAGTGAGTTACACAGTCCAGCTGGCAGTAAGTCTTGGGTGTGGAAATATTTTGGCTTCAGAAAAACAAATGGAGCATTGGTACCAGATGTTGCCGTTTGCAGAGACTATAATTGCCAAATAAAATACTGCAGCAATACGTCCAACCTCTCAGCTCACCTGAAAAGGCGCCATGGCATTGATGGCGATTGCCCAGTTTCCACGACCACATCACTGACCCCGTTTTTCCCCCAGAAGTTTCCCAGCACTTTGAAAAGGTAAAAAACATATCAAAAGCAATTGGGTTATTTATGTGCAAAGATACGAGGCCTTATTGGGTTGTTGAAAATGAAAGTTTTCATTACCTACTGGATGTACTTGAGCCGAGATATAACATACCCTCCCGTCAACACTTCAGTGAGACATTTATTCCGAACCTTTACCGGAAAGTTCGTGAAGAAGTCCTGCAGGATCTGAAGTGTGCTGAAAGAGTAGCTTTAACCTCTGATGGGTGGACATCCTGCACAACCCAGTCATACATTACTGTAACGTGCCACTTCATCGATGATGACTGGCAACTGAAAAACTATGTGTTGCAGACTCGGGTTATGGAAGAGACGCACTCAGGGCAAAACGAACAACAAACTGCGGTGATGGCGACACTTCTCGATAAGAAAGTCAGGAAAGGCCCAAACGACGTGCATACACTCAGTGAAAGTGACGTCTCCACTGCTGAAGAAGTGGTGAGTCTGCTCTCCCCACTTAAAGCTGCTACCACCCTGATGTGTGAGGAAAAGCAACCCACTGTGTCAGTCATCGCACCTCTTTGAATGAAATTGTTGGATCACGTCCAAGTCACGACAGGTGATAGCCCCATAATCCAACAAATGAAACATCTCATGGCTGATGATATTAGAGAGCGGTATGTGAAAGAGGAGCAGTTCTTACTTAAGGAAGCTGCTTTGGACCCCCGGTTCAAAAAGTTTCTCTTCCTGACCAAGGAAAAAAGAAACGAAATCTTCAACAATCTTGCTGAAGAAGCAGCACAGCTAAATGAAAAGAGGGTAAGTTCTTTCTTAATTTTGAATCGTAATTATTTAAAAGTGATTGTGTTGCAGTGATTTCTGATAAATCTATAGGTCCTGTCTATTTATGAAATATGATTTGTTACTTTTGGAATTTATCTTAACATTTCTTTTTAGATATCCCACTCTATCCTCTTTTTTTTATCTAGTTGTCACATTATTATTGTCTTAAACACAAATGGAATGTCACCTGTAATCTCATATGTTAAATGTAATGACAAATAGCTTTCTATTCTCTGCGTGTCTGTCTGCTTAAAGAAGGAGTCAGATGCCCAGACTGAAGAAACATCACCTCACTCCTCCCATGACCAGATTCTGATGGAGAAAAATGTGGCGTGTAATGCTGCAACCACTGAAGGTATGAAGTCCTACGTTGTGAATGTATTTTTATTTATATATATTCAACTCCAGTTAAGTCTCATTTTTGTTTTTTCTGTGCCATTTTAGAATCTGTTCCAGTTTCCAAGAAGTCCAAGATGTCCGGTTGGAGGATCTACAGTATTTGGAAACTCCTTCTTCACTGGGGAGCCAAGTGCCAGGATTAAAAGCTCAAGAGACCGAGCCCATGATGGACTTGTCAAGTACAGAGATTTTGCATCTTTGAGCTTAGATGATAAGGTGTTGGAGTGGTGGAGAGTACACCAGACAGAGTTTCCTCTCATAGCAGACCTGGCCAAGGCTTACCTGTGCATTCCGGGTACTAGTGTACCATCTGAGCGTGTGTTTAGCATGGTAGGGGACATGGTACGTTCAGAGCGTAGTCCGAGCATGTGGACCATGTGATTTTTCTAAAGAAAAATCTATCAAAGAGCACCATTGACAAATCTGAACTGTAGATGTCAATCTCTTTGATTTTACTTTTGTCTCTTTTACATTGAATGGACTGTACTAGACTCATGTCCTTGACTCTTGTTACTTTTTGTTCTTATTGCACTATTACTCATTTTGCTGGGTAACAGTCTTGCATTTTCTGCTTTAGCTCAAAAATATATGAATAATAATAGTTTACCTGTTGTGTCAAAAGCAAGAGCAGGACTGATTTATTTGCATATTTATTTATATATTTATTTGTTCTGTGCATCTGCTACTATAGGTCAGAGTTAGACCATGTGTGACCACAATTACCTCAGTCTCAGAGAGATAAAATGATGATTTTGCAAAATAATCATTTGTTAAAAAAGCAAGAGTAGGACTGATGTACAAAACTCAAAACCAGTGAAGTTGGCACGTTGTGTAAATCGTAAATAAAAACAGAATACAATGATTTGCAAATCCTTTTCAACCTATATTCAATTGAATACACTGCAAAGACAAGTTACTTAATGTTCGAACAGGTAAACTTTAGAATTTTTCGCAAATATTAGCTCATTTGGAATTTGATGCCTGCAACATGTTTCAAAAAAAAAAAGCTGGCACAAGTGGCAAAAAAGACAGAGAGAGTTGAGGAATGCTCATCAAACACTTATTTGGAACATCCCACAGGTGAACGGGCTAATTGGGAACAGGTGGGTGCCATGATTGGGTATAAAAGCAGCTTCCCTGAAATGCTCAGTCATTCACAAACATGGATGGGGCGAGGGTCACCACTTAGTGAACAAATGCGTGAGCTGATTGTCGAACAGTTTAAAAACAATATTCCTCAACAAGCTATTGCAAGAAATTTAGGGATTTCATCATCTACGGTCCATAATATCGTCAAAAGGTACAGAGAATCTGGAGAAATCACTGCACGTAAGGGACAAGGCCAAAAACCAACATTGAATGCCCGTGACCTTCGATCCCTCAGGCGGCACTGCATCAAAAACCGACATCAGTGTGTAAAGGACATCACCACATGGGCTCAGGAACATTTCAGAAAACCACTGTCAGTAACTACAGTTCGTCGCTACATCTGGAAGTGCAAGTTAAAACTCTACAATGCAAAGCGAAAGCCATTTATCAACAGCACCCAGAAATGCCGCCGGCTTCACTGGGCCCAAGCTCATCTAAGATGGACTGATGCAAAGTGGAAAAGTGATCTGTGGTCGGACGAGTCCACATTTCAAATTGTTTTTGGAAACTGCGGACGTCGTGTCCTCCGGACCAAAGAGGAAAAGAACCATCCGGACTGTTATAGGCACAAAGTTCAAAAGCCAGCATCTGTGATGGTATGGGGGTGTATTAGTGCCCAAGGCATGGGCAGCTTACACATGTGAAGGCACCATTAATGCTGAAAGGTACATACAGGTTTTGGAGCAACATATGTTGCCATCCAAGCAACGTCTTTTTCATGGACGCCCCTGCTTATTTCAGCAAGACAATGCCAAGCCACATTCTGCACGTGTTACAACAGCATGGCTCCGTAGTATAAGAGTTTGGGTACTAGACTGGCCTGCCTGCAGTCCAGACCTGTCTCCCATTGAAAATGTGTGGCGCATTATGAAGCGTAAAATATGACAACGAAGACCCCGGACTGTTGAACATCTTAAGCTGTACATCAAGCAAGAATGGGAAAGAGTTCCACCTGAAAAGCTTCAAAAATTGTTCTCCTCAGTTCCCAAACGTTTACTGAGTGTCGCTAAAAGGAAAGGCGATGTAACACAGTGGTAAAAAGGCCCCTGTGCCAACTTTTTTGCAATGTGTTGCTGCCTTTAAATTCTAAGTTAACATGCAAAAAAATATGCAAAAAAAAAATAAAGTTTCTCAGTTTGAAAATTAAACATCTTGTCTTTGCAGTGTATTCAATTGAATATAAGTTGAAAAGGATTTGCAAATCATTGTATTCTGTTTTTATCTACGATTTGCATAACGTGCCAACTTCACTGGTTTTGGGTTTGTACTTTCACTTTAAAGATCAGCCTTTTTTATAGTGGAAAAAGACTTACTGGCTATGTATAGTAGGCACTAGACTTTACTTTATTTTCTTTTTTATTGCAGTTTGCACTGTTATTGTGTGAAGCAAAATTAATAAAATGCAAATTATATATTCTTTTGTTGGTTTCTTTGAAACTTAAAAGTGCAAAAATATTGAATTGAATCGAATCGAGGGGGAATTCTGAGGTATCGAAAATAATCAAATCGGAGGCTTAAGAAATCGAAATCAAATGGAATCGCCATGAACGCTGCAAATTACATCCCTAATATTAATACAAGTAAACAATAAATAAAGACATACCGGACAGAATAGAAAAATAATTGCACACCTAAGGGGTGTAATATGGCCCAACACTGAGAGGACTAATGTCTGCAAAATAAAGGAAAGCGCCACAACAAAAATAAAAAAAAATTAAATTAGGCGTGCACCGTTGTCTCGGGTGTACATCAGAGGCCCAAAACAGGGTGGCCCTATTGAAGTTTCTCCAATCTCATAAGGCAGATCACTCCCTTTCAATCACAAATACTTGCAGCTGTCACGTCTGTGCATGCATATTAATTAATAGGGGACGAATCACTCCCATTGAAGAATCGAGGAAGGGTTGTGATAGTCTTTACTTCGATTCCACGTGACACATCAAGCCCAATGACTTTGATGACATGCTTAGTAGAAAGATACACCTGCATGACCTGCTCCAGTGAACACGTGTATACATGCTCAGGTCAACTGGGTAAGAGAAAAAGATATTTTTGTAACCAAAATATTTAATGATGTCCCCAAGATTCTTAGTTTTAATCTGATACATAGGGCCAAATGCACTAAAAATTTAGTTCAGCAGCTTGGAAATATGAAACAAGAGAAAATCCGAATAACTTCGAAAGTGTCATAAACTCAAGAGTTCATCCATCTGGAGACTGTACCTTAACTATCTCAAAAGATTTCACTTTTTTTTGGAATCCATCAAGTTATGGACTGCACAAACCATATTGTTTTTCAGGTCAAACCTTCAGTGAGGCCAGTCCCAAAGCAGCGCTTGGGTTTGAGGTAAAACACACGCAGCTCTTTTCTTTATTCTTAGGTAATACAGACTGATTTTGAGAAAAGAAAAATGGAGAGATAGTTTTTTATAGCTTTTACTTTCAGGGTGCTGCTGTCTTGCAGCCCTTCCGGTCCATAATTGCTTGATTAGCGTCAGAGGCTATTGTAAGTGCAGCAATGCCAGCACAGCATCTCACAGCGACAGCATCTCAAAAGAGAGAAGGTGACCTAAGTCCTTGTGTTCAAGATTGATGTCACTTTAAAGGCAAAGTCATTGCGCCTTTGAGGGTGATTTACCCAGTAAACACACATGCACACACACACATAAACTTGTGCACACGCGCACACACACACACACACACACACACACAGAAAAGGAACATTTTCTTTCAGGAAGAAGGCCTGGATTTACATCTCTTTCATATGTTCCCTGTAGGTTTGGAATGACGTGAATGATTTCTAGGGGGAAAGGCTAGAAATAGAGAGAGCAGATCAGTGGATGAGGACCCCAAATGACTTTCAGTTTCAGGCGTGGAATACAAAGATCTGTCCTTCTCCTCTTCTGCAACAAAAAGGGCTAATTGAGCCAACAGTTTCTTATTGAAATGTTACGTAAATGTAGCTTTGAAGGAACTATGGTTAATGTTTCGGCTTTGCAAACTTGCAAGTATCTAAACGAAAAAGAACAGCAGAAGCAGCAAGCTGGCTTCTTCCTCAACAAACTCACCTCTTCATATTACATCTTATTTCAGAGAAATAGTTCACATGAGGTTCAACGTGATTACCTTCTTCAAAAATATGCACTCTGAAGTCCAGCCAAAACAATGTCTGGATTCACCGGCGACTGTTGATCTGAGGCAAAAATCCAGAGATAAAAGAACAATATCCATCCCGTCTGCTTCAGTTCAGATTCAGGCACTGCCAACTCTTTAACTAGAAAGAATGCATAAAGCAGCCTGATAAAGCAGCAAGCTGACCTTAATAAGGTGTTGAACATTAAAACAGAAAAGTAAAAATAATCAGAAAATTTCTCAAGAAATTTTGCATGTATGTCTTGTTTGGTCTCTATTTTCCCAGAGGGCCAATGAGTGTAGGTTTGAGCTCATTTTACGGTGACTTCACATTTTTTCTAAGGGGGAACATTTCTCACACTACAAGTGCTGGTCAATGAATTAGAATAAATTGAAATAGCGCAATAGTTAAATTTTCTTGATGGATTTTTGGCGCAGAAAGCAAATCAGGTGTTCACCGCGCCTGTCCTACTTGTTAGAGTATTCACAGAACTCGCTACCTATGAAAAATTTGCTCAGCTGAGCTTTCCAAAAGGCCCATTTAGGCCATTTAACTGTGAATACTCTAACAAGTCGGACAGGCGCGGTGAACACCTGATTTGCTTTCTGCACAAAAAATGCATCAAGAAAATGTAACGATTGCGCTATTTCAAATTATTCTAATTCGTTGACCAGCACTTGTATTTTGCAAGGAATAGCTTGACGAATCATGACTGAAAAGACATTCCACACTTGTCCCAATCATCCTGCACATTTTGATGCATTTTTTGCATATGTGCCGGTAATGCTGTGGGACTAGCTGTGCACAAAACAAAACATATGGAAGAAGAATAGGCTTAAGCTAGCTGTTGAAGGGCTGGTTGCTAGGTTATGCATGTTGGTGTTTCAAGATAGTGGCCAGGGTGTATAGGGTAGATAGTGTGGAGTATCAGGGTGGGCGCTAGGATGTTTTTAGGTGGTTGTCAGGGTGGTTGCTAAAGTGTTTCTGAGTGGTTGCTAGGGTTTATTACGAGGGAGCTCAGGTTTTTCTAAATGGTTGCTAGCTTGGACAGGGTGGTTGCTAGCATGTACGTGATGGTAGCTCGGGTGTTTCTTGCTGATTATTCGCATGTTTCTTTGTGGTTGCAAGGGTGTGAAAGGCAGTTGCTATGGTGTTCCTGGATGGTTGGTCAGGTATTTGTGGGCAGTTGCTACAGTGTGCAAAGGTGATATTAGGTGGCGGAGTGGTTGCTAAAGTATATCTAAATGGTTGCTTTGGTGTTCATCGTGGTTGCTAGGGCAAGCAGGGTGGTTGCTAGTGTATTTTTGGGTGGTAGCTAGAGTGTTTATAAATGGTTGCTAAGGTGTACAATTTGGTTAACGGAATGTCTCTAAATGGCTGCAAGGGTGTTTCTGTTTGGTTGCTAGGGTGTACGTGATAGTTCCTAATAGGGATGGGCATAATTAATCGATCAATTGATAATTGATCATTAAGAATTTCATCGAGGAAGTTCATTTTCGCCGACAAATCGAATGTTTTTTTTTTTTTTAACAATCCGAATGTAGGTTATTAGGCCTAGTGCACGACTGTCCTCAAACAATGCAACGCTTTTCACTGTGCCACTGTATAACATTTGGGCACTAGGGGGCAACATTTCCCATCACCGTACCCTGGCCTGCCTCAGTCGATACATGCGAGCTTCCGTTGGTCAATCGCCTGATCATGAAGAGGTCGCGGCGAAGTGTTGCCTGGGACCACTTTCATTTAGAAAATGACCAAGTGTACTGCAATCACTGCAATGCAGCTTACAAATATAATTCATCATTTCAGAACTTTTTGCGAGAGACTCCACCACCACTGGGTTGTACCCCAATCGACTGGTGGAGAGATAACGGAGTTCGGTTCCCAAGGTTGGCGAAATTAGCTAAGAGGTACTTGAGCATCCCGGCCACGTCGGTGCCATCCGAACGGGTTTTTTCAGCGGCAGGACTGGAATTCGGTCACGTCTGACGCCAGAGCATGTGAATATGCTCATCTTTTTAAATTAAAATGGGTAGCCGTCTAATAATACTGGCGTTGTGATGTTATACTGATGATTGGATACAAAGGCCTTGTTGCTTTGTTACAGGCAACTTTTTCGACAACTTTTTGTTGTTTTATTATTTTTATTTTGGGTTAAAAAAAACGGCTCTTCCGTTATGTTATCAGTCACTGACATGAGTTCACGTTTTACTGCCGAACACTGAACATTTTTTTTGAACAAAAAGCCTATAATTCTGACGCCGTGATATAATGGGATACGTAAAGGCAAATTGTTGTGTAGCTCTTATTTTAATATCCTTGTTTTTAAACAAAGGAAAAGAAAAAAGTTAAAGAAATGTCTGTTCCGATGTGTCCTGTAGGCCTATGTGTTCCATTATTGTCTGGCTCGCAACTTGAAGCCTCCCTCGTTTGCGCAATGCGCATGTGTTCACGCTTGACTGCCCAAACACTTGTCTTGTTAATAAATTCATCCTCGAAGAAAAACGCTCTGTATTATAATTATTATTCTCAATACATAAGAGTATAGGCATCATAGGCCTAAATGTGATTGTTTTTAATATAAAAAATGTTAATGATTAATCGATAATTAGTCATTAGTTCTCCCGACGATCGACGAAGAGAACTTCACCGAATGCTAGGTTGCTAGGCTGTTTCTACAAGGTGGCTAGGGTGTTTCTAGTGGTTGCTTGGGTGTTGCTGGGTAATTTCTGGGGTGTTTTAAGTTTGTTGCCTGGGTGTTTTTAGGTGCTTGCTAGGTGAACAGGTTGATTGCTACAGCATATTTACGAGGTTTCTAGGATGCACAAGGTGGTTGTTATGCTGTTTCTGGGTGGTTGCAGTCACTGCTAAGGTCATTCTAGGCAGGTGTGTGTGTGTGTGCATATGTTTGTGTGTATGGATACATGCAGCAATAGCAGTAGTAGATGTCTGTGTGGGCACCTTAGGGACACATGTATTTGTAGTAGTAACATCAGGGATTTATGGACCGTAAGGACACTTGCAGATAGTGTTGATACTAAACTGCAAAACAAAATGAAAGTAATAGAAATTGGAACTTGTTTGGAATAGGAACTCCTTTGGCTAATTTTTATCATTAATCTCAACCCAATAAAAGTGCTTTGTATATAACTACAGGGTGGGGGCATGTTATCTATACATGTTCCATTATGGGAAGGTAGCTTTATTAGACTGCATTGAGGCTAGGGGTGGGAACGTGTATAAAACGTTCACCGTATAATTGGGTGTACACGTGTCTTCAGAGTTTGTGGATTTTGACCGCTATGCAACCGTTAGAGAGCAGTGTCACCATTCCAATAACAGTGTCCACACATCCATAATACGTAATTAAATCAATAGTTGGTAACAGTGAATTTGTAGGTTACTCCAATACAAAATTATGGCCAACATCAGATAGACATAAAATCACAACTAAATAAATAATATTAGGCCCTTTCACCATTGCAAATGAATTAACCATAAACGAAAATCATAATTTTGACAAGCAAGAATATGGACATGAATAGATTCTTACAGTTTAGCTCTGCTTTTTTGCCATGGTCCTTATTATTATTATACCTTGTTTTTGTACAATTTTGATTTGTAAATTTAAACAGCAAACTGCATCCCTCACTCACAGTGGGAGCTGCATCTCTCTATCGTTACGTTTCATAGCGTCATTAAAATGATTTGTAATTGAGGAGGAAAAGCAGCTGATAAAGTAAAACTAAACACTTTTTACATCCACAATGCTCAAACAAAAAGAAATGTTAACTGCATTTTACGTGTTCTCAATCAAATAACAAAATGAAGATCGTTGACCTGCTGGTAAAACCTTGTGTCTTGAATAAGATAAACTTCACAGGAAAATGAAAGAATTAATGTAAATAAATGATATAAATATGTATCAACTATATATATATATATAAAATTTAAAATGTTTAATTTTGCATGTAAGAATAGTGGACATACACGTTTTTGTTTCTTATCAATTTGGAGACACAAGGTTTTATCAGCAGGCCGACAATATGCTTTTCTTTTATCAAGCAGACGCGATAATTGCCCAGCTGTTATAGTGCAGCTGGTAATGGGACACGTTTGCCTTTTCAGAGCGGTACTGTAAGTTTACGCTTAAGTAGATTCAACTTTAAAAAAGGTTTTTTTTGCATACATAGTTTGTTCGTTGGTTTTAGTGCTTTACTACGGAAGCCCTGAACCGCACCGTGAAAAAAAAAAATGTTTGTGGTAAAGTAAAAGTGTAATTTTTTTCCTTTTGTTATTTTGCGATATTATCTCGTTATTTCGAGATAATATCTCGTTATTACGAGATATTATCTCGTTATTTCGAGACAACATTACGACCTGTCTGGGATTGAATCAATATGAATCGCTCATTTTTCCGAGGATGCATCGGCTGGTAACTTGTGTGAACTTGACAGCAGGCATATAACAGAATTCTTTTCGGCATCTAAGCGGGAGCGGGACGCTCCTGAGAGAGAAAGGCAGGGTCACGTTTCCCAAAAGCATAGATGCTTACTAAACAAGTTACACAAACATGCCAATTTCCCCCGCCGCCTCAATTTTTTGTGTCCATACGGAGGGAGCCCAATGCTATATCCCCCGCTTCGCGCTAATCGGGGGATACTTAGCAACGTACATAGTTCGTTCATTCACAGTCAGTGACTGCGTTTCCATACACACCATGTTCCTGTATTTTATTGCGTACCTGTCATGTAAACGAGTTCAATAACCCGATTAAGGTCATTTTCCGATTCGAAATATTCCGAATAAGACCCCTGATATATGCCTGTTTTAATCGGAATATTGGCTCATGTATACACCTTAATCGGAATATGCCCTCGAACTGATTATTCTACCACATCTGCTCCTGTTCACTTCGCAAGGAATTGGCATTTTTGGAGCTAAGAGGAAACGACTGTATGCATAATGAAAGACATGAATAAATTGTTATATATGATGGGCGAAAGCACCGTAACAACGATATAATTGTGGTGGGCGAAAAGTGGAGAGAGGCTGGTTTTGTGTTAACTGACAAGCGCCAACCAAATTCAGCATCGCTGGAAAACTCTGAAGGCAGCATATTCCAAAGCGAAAAAATAAAGGCAGTGACTCTTTTTACGCCAGCCGTAATCTTGCTCCAATTACCTATTCTTAAGATCTTCCGCATGCTCATGCACAATTTGGGAAATTAGGACTTGGAGCCATAGACTGATTTATACAATCTATGCTTATACGACGGCATTTGCGGATAACGCAGTGTCTACGTGTCCGAAAGTCGGACAGGTTTTTCATATAACTCCGTGTCCGACAGTGGCTTATTGTTTTTAATTTCGTAAAATCTACTGAATCTTTTAGATATTTAACGTGAATGTTTTGATCAGAGGGACCCTCTTCTTCGAGATGAGTACCGAGAATTTCAATCAATGTTTCTGTTTAAGCTCTGCTCAATAACGTGAGTCGACATTGGCGCGGGACTTAGTGCATTTATGACGACTTTAGCGACTGTCGGACAGAGATCCTAAAATACACCGTGTCCCAAATTCATTAAAAGTTTTAATTTTTCAAGTATTCCAGCAATTATTAGACATACAAACTTGGCCATGTTTGTGTTCGACCTTCACAAAATGAAAATTAATATCTATCCACTTTTTTTGATCTTTTTATTCGTCTGTTTTCTTTCGTTGAAGATAGACAACAGTTTTTATTCGGTCTCTCTTTTGAAAATTAGTCAGATCGATCAAACAGATTCACACTTCATTTCCACACCAGAGATAAAATAGTTCTTGTAGTCATTGAGCAAATCAATTCCATGACCATTGACAGTGTGAATTAAATATTGCATGCACGATCAAGACTGTCGGACGCGAAATGCAAAATACTCCATGTCTGGTAGACAACAGAAAGTAAAAGTATTTATATGAGAGCAGATTTATAACGAAATAAAGAATAAAAATATATCACCAACAAACAGAACATCCAAACAAGATGGCCCACAAATAAATAAATTGCAGTGTTCATTGGTTGTTCTGTTTGTTGTAAAAATGTTTTTTATTCTTTATTTCGTTATCAATCTGTTCTAATCGTCCTCTTTTTTTCGGCTGTCGGACACGGAGTATTTTGCATTTAGGCCTAATATCCGACAGGCATTGTACGGAATTGTATTTATAAAAATTGCCCAAATAAATTGATTGCAGAGCACATTGGATGTTCTGATTGTTTTTGATTGAAATTTTCGGTACACATCTTGAAGAAATGAGCCCTCTGATCAAAAAATTCACGTTTAATATTTAAAAGATTCAGCAGATTTTAAGAGATTAAAAACAATATTCGACTGTCTGACACGGAGTTATATTGAAACTATCCGACTGTCGGACACGGAGTTATATTAAAACCCTGTCCGACTTTCGGACACATGGACATTGCGTAAATAAAAAGGTAATCAGAAAAAAAAGTTCAGCACCTTCCTATTGTTTTCTAATCCGTGTCATTGTTCCGATTAATTATTTCATAATAAATAAGATATTCCATATGGTTATGTTCTTAGGCTATAAATGTTGAATCCGAATGTGTATTAATCAAAATAGATGTTTTTAATTGTTTTTGTCGCTCTGAATCTGTATTTCTTTACTCAAAAATATCGTTGTGAATGTTTACAATAAAACCACTTTCACACTGGACTCGAATGAATTTTTCGCACGACAGATCACTTTCAAAAGTCAATGCAAAGACGCGAATCCACGCGTATTTGCGTCTTTGCATTGAATTTGAATGTAACCTGTCTTGCGAAAAATTCGTTTCGCGTCCGGTGTGAAAGCAGCTTAATTCATGTTAATTATACATAATTCTATTACCTAAATATTCATACATGTATTATTAAACTTGTTAAAACGTAATGCTGGTGTTGTTTCATTCTTTTAAGATACATGGTAACATACAAGATGCATTAATTGTGCTTTATCCTTAATGCCGTTGTATAAGCAGACTGTATAAATCAGTCTATGGCTCCAAGTCCGGATTTCCTACATTGTGCATGGACATACGGAAGATCTTAAGAATGGGTAATTGGAGCAAGATTAGACTGGCGTAAAAAAAAAGTCATTGCCTTTATTTTTTCGCTTTGGAATATGCTGCCTTCAGAGTTTTCCAGCGATGCTGAATCGGGTTGGCGCTCGTCAGTCAACACAAAACCAGTCTCTCTCCACTTTTCGCCCACCATAATTATATCGTTGTTACGGTGCTTTCGCCCATCGATATATTACAATATATTCATGTCTTTCATTATGCATACAGTCTTTGCTCCAAAAATATTAATTCCTTGCGAAGTGAACAGGCGCAGACGTGGTTGAATATTCAGTTCGAGGGCATATTCTGATTAAGGTGTATACATGAGCCAATATTCCGATTAAAACAGGCATATGCCAGGGGTCTTATTCGGAATATTTCGTATCGGAAAATGACCTTAATCGGGTTATTGAACTCGTTTACATGACAGGTACGCAATCAAATACAGGAATATGGTGCGTAAACGCAGTCACTGACTGTGAATGGACGAATATGTACATTGCTAAGTATCCCCCGATTAGCGCGAAGCGGGGGATATAGCATTGAGCTCCATCCGTCCGTCCCTACGGACACAAAAAATTGAGGCGGCGGGGAATATTGCCATGTTAGTGTAACTTGTTTAGTTGGCATCTATGCTTTTGGGAAACGTAACCCTGCCCTTCTCTCTCAGGAGCGTCCCGCTCCCGCTTAGATGCCGAAAAGAATTCTGTGATATGCCTGCTGTCATGTTCACACAAGTTACCAGCCGATGCATCCTCGGAAAAATGGGCGATTATATTGATTCAAGCCCAGACAGGGCGTAATGTTATCTCGAAATAACGAGATAATATCGCAAAATAACAAAAGGAAAAAAAATTACACTTTTACTTCACCACAAAAATTTTTTTTTTCACGGTGCGGTTCAGGGCTTCCGTACTTTACTGAAGCTGCATCACACTGTTAAGAAGTAGGCAGGGGAGCACCAGATGCAACAGAATTCATTAAACACCAAACACTGGGAGAATGATGGCAAACAGGCCAGAAACAAAACACTGTGCACATGCACTGAACAATTCCGAAAACTAAGATACACTGCCCAAGGGAAACAAAGGTACTCACTCAAGGAGTGGCTAAACTAGAAAAACAAAAACTGAACCTCACTAAACTGACGGATAACGCTGGGAGACTTAAACAAGGGGCAGACAAGACAAGGGCGCAGCAAAATACAAGAGAAAACACAAAAGAAATACTCGAAAGGCACAGGAGCTGAGATTTCACAATGTAGAGCTGAGTCTAACAAAGTTCCGTCTGATGTCCTTCTCACTTTGCCCACAGAAATAGCTACGAGAGGAGGCGGGGACTCGGAAAGCAATCTCGAAAGGAAACAGAAACACATGAGATTAATAAAACAATTACACGAGAACCGGGTTAACAATAATGACTCGAGGCAAGACTCTAAGACAATCAATCAGGTTAGACAGTTTAGATTAAGGTTATCTAAACGTGACCAGTAAAAAGCACCACGAGAGAAGCAAAGGAAAGCATAGCTTTACACGCAGTTAATAAGGGAAAGCGTAGGAAGGAATTACAAAAGCTAGAAACACTTGCACTTGTTAATGAGTTAATAAAGGTTAATACTATGTGACAAAATATTTACAATCACCCTTAAATAAGTGCTGGTTAGTAGGGGTTAGTAATTATCCTATCAGAGAACGCATTCACTCAGAGTTCAACGAGACCCAGAATTAAGCAAAGGTGGAAGCAATGAATGAAATACCAGAGCCGAAACAAAAAGAGGAAACGTGATTGGACAACGAGACTCAGGCATGCTGAAGGCTGTCACAAGACATCACTGGAGTTTGGGCAAAGAGAGAATCGAACATCAGACGGCAGGAATGAAAGCTGAAATAAAGCGAAAGTGAAGCACAAGCACAAATAAGCTCAAAGACAACACAACTCAGGTAGAACCATAACACACACATAAGAAAAATATTCAGACTCAGAATTCCATGTTCTTATGGCCACAGCATTACTTAAAATTGAAAATATCTAGATGTTGAACATCAGTTTATACACGATTCCCAGTAATTCCACAGGACATGCAGTATTTAGGATCTTTGAAAACCTTGGGATCTCTATTAGAATTTAAAATTGTATAAATACAGCAGGTTTGAGAACAGCAGCTGCATTTGACTGACCCATAGGTTTTATGGAGTTAAGATGAAGGAAGAAACAAAACAGATGAACAGTTGGGATGAAAAGGATGAATGAGTGAATGCAGGTCTGGGCTCCGCTCGCTGAACGTGCCATAATGAGGACTGCTGTACTAAAACAATACCAGCATCACTGTCACCACTGGTGCATTTCCTGATTGCCTCAGGTTAATATTAAAAAATATCTAATAAGATAACTCTTTTATGGGTGCACTGCATTGGTGTACATTGCAGGACGTTTCTACAGACAAACAGTTGAGAACTAATCTGCCCTTCAAAGGCAAAATACCTTAACTCGCCAGAGTGTGAAACTGAGAAAAATTATTTTAAAGTTTCTGTTTCGTCCAGAAAAAAGTTTTGTAGGTAGGATACTCAAAATCTAGCTCAGTAGTTGTTATAATGAAGAAAATTGTGTGTACACAAAAAAAAAAATGTAGCACTCAAGTCTGACCTTTGACTCTTATTTGTCAGTTACTGTGCACTGCTGTTAATCATCTTCTAAAATTAAGGAGTCATGCAAAGGCAAACAGCAGTAACTTGGATAAATTCAATATTTGGTTGCTATTTTCTGAACACAAGACCATTATAAGAGCACTTACCTAAGGTCTCACCATCATGGCATTTGTTTTGAAGGATTAAGAATGAATTAGATACATTTAATATTTGCTATACAGAGCTGCGGTGACATTACATCATATCTTCATGATAGAGAATAGCTCCAGATTGGTCGGAGGCACCAGAAACATATACCAGCAGATAAGTTACTTTACATTATACAGTATGAATAAATACAGAACATTATTTTTAATTACTAGAATAACAATTTAATTGTTAAATACAAAACTTAGTAATTAAATACAAAGTTTTAATATGTATTAAAATTCATGGATGTATTTAACACTCCTCAAAAAGAAGGTGTGTCATTAAACTCAAAGGGCTCTAAATTCGTAGACCAGGAGCAGGCGCGGAATGGGGGGAGCACCGCGCCAACGAGGTGTGTCCAAGAGTATGTTGCAGTTTTGTGCCTGGTGCAGCCTGGCGCAAGTACTCCTCTGTCCCGCCTCAGTCCCTCCTGCCGGCGCAAGTGGCAAAGAGGGAAGAGAGAAGGCGTGTTTGGGTATAACACAGCCGAGTCATATCTTCACCAATCAAATGAGCTCCTCTCCTCCTCTTTGATGTGTTGGTTTTGTTATGGCACCAATTTGTTATTACATTTATACAACAGCGAAGGATGACAGACAAAAATTTTAGAGCTTAAACACATTTAATTTTTAACAAAGACAACTAACTAATCTACTCTCTACTCTAATGACCAAGATTAATTAACAACAAGAACAAAAATATTTACAGTCCCTTTTTGTTGGGTTGCTTGATGTCGTCCTGGGTGAGGAAAATTCTCCAACACAGACAAAAATCCACAAAAGAGACTTCACAGGCCTTGAACAGAATGACAGGTCTGGTCACATGTATCCTTCTCCTTGCAATTTCTCCTACTACTTTACTGTCTCAATTCTCCCCTTTATATACTCTTTTGCAGACCCCTCCCACCTTTTAGGCTTTTTTTTTTTCATTTTTCTCTGGGACTTGTTTCAGACATGCCCAGAACATGTCCAAACCTAGCTCCAGTCTGGGCTCAACAAAAAAAGGTAAATAGTGCCATCCAGTGGCCTATATTCACATTACATAATATAGAAGCCTCTGTCCTATATCTGCATGATGCGTTAATGTTGCATTTTACTTAGCAGGCGTTACTTTCTGCACCACTTACGTCTATTTTAAGCATTACGAATATGAGTTAGCTGGCTAGCTAGGGCATTCGCAAATTATTACCATTTGCGAATTTGAATGGAATTTCAAAACAAAACTACGTCAGATCATTCAAACTTATGAAGTTGGAATGAAATATGACGGTTGCTCATTTATTTCTTATGCCTGCATCACTGGGAAGAGAAACGATGGATAGCGTGTTCCTATTATTACACCCTGTTGCTGCTTAAAATTTTGGGATTAACATGCATGGACAACAATCCAAGATACGTTCCACGTTAATTTTCTATATGTGATCTTAACTCAGCACGAGATCATAGCAATCAGGCTGTATTCCTTTCCCCCACTAAAGACGATAAAACCTAAGTGACAATAATAGTATTTAGTATCTTTAGTATCTTTGTTTACAGTGCGCGATTTCGACCCACAATGCTTTGCGCGGTAAATAATCTAGCCGATCTATTTTTAGACCGGGAAACCCTTTTTTTAAAAATTGTATTTCCTAAGGTTATTTTTGGTCAAATATTTTTAATAATTTTTTTGGGCCATATTACAGATAGCTTGACTTTTGGAATTTAAAAAAAAAAAAAAAAAACACATGCAAGGTATTTACTGGCACTTTAATTGAACTGTTAGATTCAGTTAGTTTATTACAGCGTAGGAAAGCCAAACTTCGTTGCTCTGTTGCGACTGCGTGTGTGCGTGGTGCAAGCCAGCTTGTCCGGTATACACGAGTGCTTTTGAATAGAAATGCATGGTGACGGGACTGGAAATTTTGTCCAATGTAAGCGAAAGTCCATTATATAAAATCTGGTATAATCGATGTTTATTTATTGGAAAAACATTACAGAAAAATCGGGACTTCAGCTGTTGTTCGGTATGTGCGAGTTTCCGTTTTATTCCAGGACAGTTTAGGCGAGTTCTACTGTTATATATAATACCACTCGACAAAGTCTTGTTCAGTGACAGTACACTTTTATTCTAGTGTAATATGCGTATGTGTGTGGATTTTGGTGACAATACATAGACTCAATACTCTAGCTCGGCAAACTTTGGTGGGCAATAAAACAAAGGCGGATTTCGTAACTTCAGGCCATACAGTAACATTTGATGCGCGGCTAAACAAAGGCAGAGTACCTTAAGTCAATGTCAGCGCAATGAAACATAGACTAAGCACAGTAACTGCAGTTACGGCGTTCTGTCTTGTTTTCTCATTGGGATTTTCGGTGTTACTGTTGACACAGACCTTGATTTTTTCATAAAAACAATGAAATTGACTCAAAATATTGATCCAGATGATAAAGGAGGTCTTCAATACCCCCAAAATGACAATAACTCATTTTCCACCAAAAGTGATGTTATGGTGTTTTGCCTTTGCACGGCAGTAATATGGGATAGCTCACAGTTCGCTCATAAGGTTGGAATTTGTGAGAGTAGTCTCAGTAGCTGCTCTGCAGTCTGCTTACTCTTATTCCTGCTGATGGCATCTTCAGTACAATTTATGAAAGAAATGTCACAGTAAACAGTGGGTGGGGTTCATATTCTCTGAGGTAGTGTGTAAACAGAGCTCAAGATTACTTGTTTAGGCCTGACAGTGTTTGCCGTATTCACATTGCTATCCTTTATCTCTTTCTCTCTTCCTCTTGCACTCTCTATCATACACACATCAACCTTTCAGCGTTGGGCTGCTTAGGTGCAGGTTTATATTAACCCTTTCCTTGGCTACCATGTACAGCAGCAGACCTGCCTGGAGGACCCGTTCTCATCCTGGCTTGTCATATAGTACAGCCACCAGACCAACCGTCGATATACAATGAAAAAGGAGACTTTCGGTGATCTTATTTGACGCCAGTGTTGAAACGAACCCTACCCCTAAACGTCAAATAAGGACGCCAAAAGCCTCCTTTTTTTTGTCATATACTGACGCTTGGTCAGGCAGCACCACGATACGACGAGTTGGGATGAGACTGTCTGGCTGAGCCAGCTAATTTTCCAGCTTTCTCACAAGCTATGGACCCAATGGAAAAATGACATGCTTTGGAAACACAAGAGAGACGCAAGAGATATTGTTCCCACGATACACAAGCACACAGTACAGGTCACCTGTGGCCTACCTCGGATACAAGTCCTTTGCTTGTAGACCAGATATTTTAGAGCCAAATTCCCATCTCAAGCAGCCGCATAGCAAGCAAAAATATTCAGCACCAGCATCCTGGAAAAGACTCAACACATTTGGCACAATAATAAAGGAAGCAACACGACAGCTGATACTCATGAAAAATTAATACACAGATCCTCCTTTTTGTGTCAATTACAATCCAAGTACTGCGAGTAAAACTGTGAGAAGCTGTTGCCTCTAAGTGCAACAACACTGGCAGAGCTGCTTTGAGTGGCAGTTTACAGCGGACAGCACACCCCTGTGGTGGTGGGGGGCGGGGGGGGTCACTAGCATCAAAATGAGAAGTGAGGCAAAATATGAAAGTGACAGAACGAAACATGGCTGGATTCACTTGTTCCTTTGAATTAACTGCTGTTTCTCTGATTGTCAATCTGCATCAACACACCTTCATTTCTTACTTTTGATTGCTCGTTTCTATGAGATTTCCAGACATCAGGGAGCAGTTAATAAGTTTCTGGACAGTTCCTTTCTGTAAGCTTCCAGAAGCAGTGATGCCGCTGAATTTAGACAGTTTCCATATGATATACCGCAGGAGAAACCTGTCCAAACACGAGGTGAACTAAGGATAATGAGAGGCCTTAGGGCAAATACAAGACATATTTGGGCATTTACAGCACTTTCCCCATGAATTATTCACTTGAACTAAAAAGTGACAAAGTCATGCACGGCCGTCCCTTATCTGCTGAAGCACAGCATTTTCCCTCTGGCACAGTTTCTTTCCAAAGCACAAGCATTTTCATCCAGGCTTTTGCACAGCCTGGTGGTTTCATTTGCATCTTTAAATTTTCATTGTGAGAATTCATTACGCACCTGTTGGGTGTCTTCCTTGCCAACGAGGTAAGTGAATAAATTGACTGCTGTAATATCTAAAGAACACACTGGTATATCTTTAAAACATTATCTGCTGAATCAACTGATTATTACTTAAAAACATTTACCCCAACCCTTCCGGTGTTATATGAAAAACACACTGACGCTTTAGCCTTGCAAAAAAAAAAGAAAGAAAAAACAGTCTATATTTTATAAACATCATAACCTATTAATCTATTTCAACAAAATTGAGTTTGTCTAGAATCTCCATATGCGTATCCCACAAAGCTGTTTCATGACTGGACAAATCACTGTGAACACTGCACTTCATTCATTCCTGCATTGCCATAATACCAGATACCCAGATCATTTCTTGTGTCACACTGGAAAAGCAATAAGAATCTATTATTCTTCAATTCACTGCAAATGCAGTTCACACATCACTGGTGCATTTTTAATGGCGCTCGGTATACATTTTCACAGGTTGTCATATGTCAATTTTGTCTGGATTCAAATACAACCCCAGTTCAGAAATAGTTGGGACAAAGTGCAAATTGTGAATAAAATCAAAACGCAATGACTTTCAAATCACACCAGCCAGTATTTTATTCACAATAGAACAGAGATAACATAGCAAATGTTGAAATTGAGAAATGTCACAATTTTATCCACAAAATGAGCTCATTTCAAATTTGATGGCAGCAACAGGTCGTTTTGGGTCTCCTTTGACAGACATTTCCTTTAATTAAGCGCCAAATGCCACCAGCTGCTGGAGAGTTTTGGTCTCAGTCAATGGACTTTTCATTTTATTAAGCGCCAGTGAAAGATCAGGACTGCAGGCAGGCCAGTTCAGCACACAGACTCTTCTACTACAAATCCATGCTGTTGTAATAGCTGCAGTATGTGGTTTAGCATATTCCTGCTGAAATAAACAAGGCCTTCCTTGGAATAGATGTCATCTGGAGGGGAGCATATGTTGCTCTGAAACCTTCATATACCTTTAAGCATATAGTGCTTTTTAAAACACGCAAGTGTCCCACAGCATATGCACCAATGCATCCCTATACCATCAAAAATGCTGGCTTTTGAACTGAACGTTGATAACAGGAGGGGTGGTCTTTCTCCTCTTTAGCTCGGAGGATACAATGCCCATGATTTCGAACAAAAATGTCATATTTTTACTCGTCTGACCTCAGGACACTTTGCTACAGTCCATTTTATATGAGCCGTGGACCACAGAACATGGTGGCGCTTCTGGATCATCCTCAACAATGGCTTCCTTTTTGCGTGAGAGAGTTTTCATTGGCATCTGTGGATGGCACGGCGGACTGTGTTTACAGATAGTGGTTTCTTGAAGTATTCCCGGGCCCATTTAGTAATGTCAATGACAGAATCATGCCAGTGAGTGATGCAGTGGCGTCTGAGGGCCCAAAGATCACAGGTATCCAGTAAAGGTCTTCAGCCTTGTCCCTTATGCACAGAGATTTTTCCAGTTTCTCTGAATCTTTTGATATTATACACTGTCAATGATGAGGCCTTCAAAGCATTGGCAATTTGACATTGAGGAACATTGTTTAAGTATTCCACAATTTTTTTTATGCAAGCCTTCACGGGTTGGAGAGCCCTGGGCCATCTTCACTTCTGAGAGACTCAGCCTCTCTAAGACATCCCTTTTATAGCCAATCATGTTACATACCTGATGCCAAGTAACTTAATTATGCGCTAAATGCTATTTCAGCCGATTCTCTTATATATTAATAGCCTTTTCAGCACTTTTTTGCCTGTGTCCCAACTCTGAGACCTGTTGCAGCCAGAAAATTTGAAATAAGCTCATTTTGTGGATAAGAAAGTAAAATGTCTGTTTCAACATTTGAAATGTTATCTATGATCTATTGTAAATACCATACTGGCTCATGTGATCTGAAAGTCATTGCATTTTGATTTTATTCACAATTTACACTTCGTCCAAACTACACTGAGTCAAAAAAGAAACTTCACACTTATAAATTTGTAAATATTTTCTTGAAACTTAAAAGAATTTTTATAACTAGGGGTAAATGCGTTGTCAAAGACATGACACGCATCAACTCCAACGTGCACAGGTACGTAGCACGTGCGAGCATACTTTAAGCTAAAAACAATGTTCTCGTGTTCCTAGTCACGTGACCATATGAGTGATGTGCAACTGAGCTCATAATAGCATGTTAGTGACAAAACAAGTTTTTACAGTTAATTATTCGTTGATTTTCAATGCCATGGCTGTCAAACATTCAGCGTTAATGTGCCATTGGCATGCTAAATATGGAAACGTCCGTCACCGACATTACAAGGGTTATGGGATGCAGTCGACGGACTATACATGATCTTTGGACACGTCTCCAACAAACTGGCACCACAGCTGACCGACCTCGTTCTGGTAGCCCACGTGTGACGTCAAAAGCAGAAGACCGACAAATTGTCTTACATAATTTGCATAGTCAATTTTTCACTGCAACGTCCACTAGGGATGAATTGTTTGGAGGTTGTGTGACTGCTTAAACCATACGTAATCGCCTGCGCACTGCTCTTATTCAAGTTGTAGCTTCGCATTTTCACTCTTGGACATTCCCGTAGCATTTCCGGTGGAACTGGTTACATTATGGACATGATAGATCATCTTTAATAAGCACAGAATTAAAATCATTATTTAAAACCTCATTTCTTGTATGTTCAACATATCGACCTCCAAACGAGTGTGAAGAACGAGTGAGTATTTCGGAATTGGGGTTGTACATGAACTTACTTGGCTAGCTTTCAGTTCTTTCCTTTGAATGAATATACATTTTTAAATGGATCAAGCTTTAAGTCACTAACATTGAGTTCATGTGGAGGTAAACAAACTATCGTGGAATGCTACATAACACGGACGCACACTGCTACAGGCTAAACAGGTCCTTGTAGGATCCTACAAGCTCAGTGGCCATGCATTTCATGTTGGCAAAACAATGTGGCGTCTTTAATATATCTGGTTATCGAACATGTCAACTATCCGACACGGAGGTGATATAAATTGCTATTGCACCGAGTGTCTTTTTGGATTTATACTCTGGATATGTCTCCAAAGGGAATGAATGAAGATTTCCCCTATTAATTTTGCAATGGGTTCATACACCTGCGGTATTGTTACCTTTGTAGTCCTTACCTGTCTGAAAAAAAAAAAAAACCCCCCCCATCTTGCTTTTTCAATCTCTGCCTTTTGATAAAGGTTTTTGAATGTTTGCAAAGAGATTTAGAAATGGGAATGCGATCATTTCACTTGTACGTCCACCCACCATCGATGACGCTGTCCGTAGGTACTGCATTTAGGTGCGCACAATATACCTTTGTAAAAGATGACCCTGACGAAGAGCACTGGCTCAAAAGATGGTCTTCTAGTAAACATTTGGAGCATTTGAGTGGGCGAGTTTCATTTTCATGGCACTCACCTTGCCATCACCCCCAAAACATACCAACAGTGAAGTTGAGGTGGTAACATGGTGTGGGGCTGTTTTAAGTATGGTACTAGCAGACTTCATATGATTGAGCGAAAGATGAATCGAGAAATGTACAGAGACATTCTTGATCAGAATCTGCTGCCATCTACAACCCCAGTTCCAAAAAAGTTGGGATAGAGTGTAAATTGTGAATAAAATCAAAATGCAAAGACTTTCAGATCAAATGAGCCAATATGTTTACAATAGAACAGTTTCAACATTTGAAATGTCTGAGACATTTTTATTCACAAAATGCTTATTTAAAATTTTATGGCTGCAGCAGGTCTCAATGACATTGGGACACAGGCAAAAAGGGCTGAGAAGGCATTAAAAAAAAAAAAAAAACACACACACACACACACACACACACACACACACACACACACACACACACACACACACACACACACACACACACACACACACACACACACACACACACACACACACACACACACACACACACACACACACACACACACACACACACACACACACACACACACACACACACACACACACACACACACACACACACACACACACACACACACACACACACACACACACACACACACACACACACACACACACACACACACACACACACACACACACACACACACACACACACACACACACACACACACACACACACACACACACACACACACACACACACACACACACACACACACACACACACACACACACACACACACACACACACACACACACACACACACACACACACACACACACACACACACACACACACACACACACACACACACACACACACACACACACACACACACACACACACACACACACACACACACACACACACACACACACACACACACACACACACACACACACACACACACACACACACACACACACACACACACACACACACACACACACACACACACACACACACACACACACACACACACACACACACACACACACACACACACACACACACACACACACACACACACACACACACACACACACACACACACACACACACACACACACACACACACACACACACACACACACACACACACACACACACACACACCACTATGAAAGATGAAAGGCAAATAAAGGTTTAGAGCAACATATGCTCCCCTCCAAAAAGCTACAAACACAAAACTAAAATATACAGACTAATACAAACAGACAAATGCTTTCAAAAGATCAACCACAAACCAAATAGCACAGATGCAAACAAACCTACCAGACAGAGTCAAGGGAAAAACAAATCCACTTGGAACAAAGGGGGAATGGGATATTTAAGCACAAGACAATTAACGTGATTGCCTGACTAGACAGGGAACAGCTGTGGCAGGAAGCCAGAGAGGGGCGGAGTCAGGAAGAGCAGGACAGGGGTAGGCGAGTAGAATGGAAAGGGCGTGGAAACCTGCACTAATCTGCTCCACACACCCAGGCCCTGATTCTAAACTACTCTCAGGTGCAGACAGGCAGCAAGAACAGAATGAAGGAAGTTAGAATTACCTCACCGATTTAACAGGGAATTAGTGCGTTAACAGGACAGGAGAGAAGAACACAAGGATTTATACTGACAATGAAAATCAATCAGAACAATACACAGTCACTCATAAAAATAACAAATGGTTCATAAATGAAAATTAAAACTAAGAATAATGAAAACTAAAAATAAAACAGACAGACAAAATCCTACTTTCTCACACAATCACCATCTTGAAAATCTATGGAAAGAACTGAAGATTAGAGTTCAACTCTGGGACATGTGTTGGCAAGTGTTATTGTACACGCTGCCGTATAATATAGTAAAATAATATAGTATAATATGTTTTTGCAACTTGCAGTCCCTCCCCCTGCTGCATTCTTCACCACCACCTTAACAAGCAACAGGTGTGGCTCGTTGTGGTGGAGTAGAAGGATTGTCTATTTAAGGGTTGGCTGTGCCACAATTAAGTACATGTTAGAAATTGTTTGTTTGTTTTTTTAGTATGTTTTAGTAGTTTTTATTGCTATTTATTTATCATATTTATTTGTTTAGAGTGTGTATGTTTCTGTTACAATTGTGCTGTCTTTAGTCTTGAACGTTTTCCTTTCATTTCTGTCTTGTAGCGTCTTGTCAGTCTTCACATTCTCTTTCCTATATTCGGTGAGGTAATTCCACTTCCTTCTCTCTGGCTGTTCTCATTGGCTATCCGCACTGAAGAATAGTTAGCGAGGCACGGGTGATTAGTTAAATCAGAGTTAGAACTCCACCTGTTTCCCCTTGCTTTCCTATCACCGTCCTTGCTTTTCTAGTTCTGCCTCCCTCTACAGCTGTCCTGCATTCTAGCTGCGATCTCACCTGATTGGTGTGTTTAAAAAGACACTTTTTTTCGGCAGCTCCTTGACGACAGCTTTCCTCCCTCAGCTTGTCTTTGGTTAAGTCTCGTTTCTGCGCTTTTCTGGTTTCGATTGTTCGTTTCTTGTTATCTCCCATAAGTCTTGTTGTTTTTGTATTACATTGTTTGATTGCTGCTGATTGATTAGTACTCTGTTCTCCCTTATTCCCATTTTGTACCCAACTGTTTAGTTTCTCCTTTGTTCTCCCTTATCCCATCCAACTCCCTTTTTCCTTCCCCTTCCATTCCCTTAGCTCAGCCCCCTTTGTTACTGTCTTTGTGCAGATTGATTCTCTGGTTACTGAACTACTTGCTTGTCCCCTGACCTTGATTCTGACAATTCTGCATTACCCTGTTTGCCTGGCTATCGATCTGTTTTAGACCATGAGCTGTATTAATCCTAATAAACGCCCTGCCGATGCTGAACTGCATTTGGAGTCTAAGCCTGTTCCTTTCAGTGCAGCAGTGTTCTGAGTTAAGCCCCTAATGTTTGCTACTGTGCCCCTTATATTTAGGCTTTACATCTCTTATTAAAGATTTATTTTTATTCAGCCTGTGTGTTTGGGTCCCTTTGCTTTTGGGCCCATTGTCCCAGTGCCCGCCGGCTTCCCCAGCCGGTGGGACAAATCCATGACACTTTCTGTTAACTCCTGCTTTTAATCATCTGTTTTTGCAACATTCTAGTGGGGGGGGGTTTCACTCACTATAGATGTCTTGCCACCTGTTTGAGCTGATCCTGTTGTCAAAGTTTCATAAAGCAGCCTCTGAAACCTTCAAGATTTGAAGACTGGGACAATGGGCCAAAATCACACCTGAGCAATGCATGCAACTAGTTTCTCCATACAGGAGGCATCTTGAAGCTTTCATTACCAACAGACCAAATTTATTAAATTTCAGTCAGGGTCTTCAATACTTTCCCTGTGTCATTCCTCTTAATCATAATTTATGGACTTATGTTTTGATTTCTTTATTTGTGTAAAATTACTTTGGTTGTTACCAACCTCTGAATTTCATGTCAAAAATATATTTACTGAGGGGAAAATGGTTGTTAAATACTTATTTTCCTCACTAAATACCTCCAGGTCATAGAACTTTCCAAAGCAAAAAAGACTTCAAGCGCAGCCAGAGTTAATCCAAGATGGACCATGGGTAACTCAGACTGGTTGAGTGACATGCAGAGATGACCATTCTAAAGAGACAAAATTTGATTTTGTAGGCCATTTGAAACTATCAGATGAACAACTTGGCCTATTCCAAAAAACCGCATGACTGGCGAACCTGGAGAAACTTCTAGTTCAATGTTCTGGATTTGGGAGTGTCCTGGGCTGTGGTCAGTGTATCCTGCTTTGGATTTCATTCAATTGGCAGATAAGTACAAAAGTGGTTAAAATGATTTGTAATATCTGACAGAACACTAATGTTGCAAAATTTAAATCATCTTGATAATTGGTGTTGGTTCGTGGCAATATTAAATTGAGGTCCTCAATCTTACCAAGAAAGGGCCAGTGTGGGTGCAGGCTTGCATTCCAACTGAGCAGTTACACACCTGACTGCTTATCAAGGTCTTTAGCAAAGACTCTTAGGGTTGATTAGTAGAATCAGGCGTGTAGCTGCTTGGTTGGAATGAAAGCCGACATCCACACTGGCCCTTGCTGGGTAAGATTGAGGATGCTGTACATTAAATAATAGCAAGCAAATATCTAACCTTTCAAAATGTCAGCTGGTCCTTATTACAGGCACCATAAATTACCAACGCATTCAAAGTTATTTGTCAAAGTACTTTCCAAGTACTTACTAGTTTTCCAAAAATATCCACATTCCCACAATTAAGACTTGATAAATTCATTTATACACTGCTAATTACCCCTCTACCCTCCTACTTCATTCTCCCATTTCAGATGCAGCTGAAATGTTTGACAAGCGTCAATGAGGGAATAACTGTCATAAAATTTTCATTATAGCGCATTCATAATTCACCATTCTGGCTTGCTTTGTAGTGATTAATGGTGGCAGATGTACAAATCAATGGTCGCTTTCAGTCAAATACCACCGTGACACAGCTTCCTTCTGCAGATCATGCGAGCATCTCAGAAAATGTCAACAATCTAAGGACAGCATCTAGAAAGAATACGCTTTTACAGGTTGAGGCAGTGTGGACTGCTATTATTACCCTACTACAGACTTTTACTGATAAATTCTGAGTTTACTACTGCTAAACCTGGATGAAAGGAGAAAGCATTTCTCATACTTTGAAATACTATTTATTATATCTTTACACAATACTACCAAATGAATCCAAACTACAGCCACTCAGAAAAACCAAACAGATATGAATATGTTGACTCTCACTCCAGTGTACTGCAAATTCACATTTGAAGCATAATGTACTATAAACTCTATGGGCTCTAAATTCGTAGACTAGGCGCAGGTGCGGTGAATAGTGGGAGCGCCGGGCCAACGGGGTGTGTCCAGGCGTATGTTGCAATTTCGTGCCTGGCATAGCCGGGCGCAAGTACTTCTCTGTTCCGCCTCTGTCCCTCCTACTGACGCAAGTAATGAAGAGGGAGGAGAAAAAGCTTAAGTGGGTTTAACACAGTGGAGTCAGCTCTTCACCAATAAAATGAGCTCCTCTTCTAAACTTTAAAGTATTGAAATAAAGAAGTCTCTGTCCTATATCTGTTGCATTTTACTTTGCTGCTTCAAGCTTGTTTTCTGCACCGCTTACGTCTATATTAAGCATTATGAATATGAGGCATTCTTGAATTATTACCTTTAGCGAACTTGAATGAAATTTCAAAACGAAAACTACGTCAGAAATAAGACGGTTGCTCATTTATTTCTTCTGCCTGCTTCATTGGGAAGAGAAACAATGGATAGTGTGTTCCTATTATTACATCCTGTTGCTGCTTAAAATTTTGGGATTAACATGCATGGACAACAATACAAGATACGTGACACATTTATTTTCAATATGTGATCTTAACTCAGTACGAGATCATAGCAATCAGGCTCTATTCCTTACCCCACTAAAAATGATAAAACCAAAGTGACAATAGTAGTATTAAGCCGCTTGCACACTGGACGCAAAACTAATTTTTCGCACAACAGATTGCGTTGCTGCTTTGAACGCAGAGTCTATGTGTCCAAAACTCAGACAGGGTTTTGATATACCTCCGTATCCGATAGTAGGATGGTTTCAAAATAGCTTTTTTCCGACAGTCGATTATTGTTTTTAATTTCAATCAATGTTTCTGTTTAAGCTCTGCTCAATAAAGTGAGTCGACATTGGTGCGGGACAACGTTGAACATTCAATGCAAAATACTCCATGTCTGACAGCCAAAAAAAGAGGAAGATTAAACCAGATTAATGACGAAATAAAGAACAAAAAAAGAAACATTTTAACAACAAATAGAACATCCAATGAACACGGCGATTTATTTATTTGCGGGCCATCTTTTTTGGATGTTCTGTTTTTTGATGGTATATTCTTGTTATTTATTTCGTTATAAATCTGTTCTCATATCAACACTTTTACTTTTTGCTGGCTGCTGGACATGGAGCATTTCGCGTCGGACAGTCTTTATCGTGCATGCGATATTTAATTCACAAAGTCAATGGTCATGGAATTGATTTGGTCACTGGCTACAAGCACTATTTTATTTATTTATTTTAAGCCTATTTTATCTCTGGTGTGGAAACAAAGCGTGAATCAGTTCGATCCATCTGGCTTATTTTCAAAAGAGAGACCGAATAAAGACTGTAGTCTATCTTCAACGGAAGAAAACAGAAGAATAAGCAGACGCGAGTATTCGCGTCTTTGCATTGACTTAAACTGTAATCAGTCGTGCGAAAAATTTGTTTCGAATCCAGTATGCACGCGGCTTTACTGAACATAGAATGCAAGCATTATATATGTGGTTGGCTGAGAAAGATGTGAAGTTTGCATCACAGATTCAGCTGCGTTGACTAAGCCAGGTCGAATTTCCATTATGCATGCCAACCGCCTTTAATCTGACATCAGGACAGTCGATATAGTGTTATGGCCCCAATTTGTTATGACATTAACAACAGCAAAGGATGACAGACAAAAATTTTAAAACTAAAACACTTTTAATTAAACAAAGGCAACTAACAACAAACTACTCTACTCTACAGACCAAGATTGATTATATACAAAAATAGAAATATTTACAGTCCCTTTGTTGGTTTGCTTGGTGATGTCTTGGGTGAGGAAAATGCTCTAAAACAGGCAAAAATCCACCAAAAGCTTCACAGGTCTTGAACAGAATGACAGGTCTGGTCACATGTATCCTTCACCTTGCAATTTCTCCTACTACTTTACTGTCTCAATTTTACTCCTTATATACTCTTTTGCAGACCCCTCCCACCTTTTAGGCTTTTTTAATTTTTCTCTGGGACTTGTCCCAGACATGCCTAAAACATGCCCAAACCTATCTCCAGTCTGGGCTTAACAAAAAAAGGTAAATACTGCCATCTAGCGGCCTCTATTCACATTACAATAGACACTATAATTTATGTCCCGATTAAGATAGTTTCATTAAATTGTGCTTGCTGTAATTATTTATTGCATTGAAATGTGCCTGACGTTCTGGAAACCTGCCTGTGAGGTTTCGGTGACGTGTGCGCACTGTGCGCCGATCAGCCGAATTACCACTGCACAGAAAGTAAACCAGGTTTCAGCACAACTTCAGCGGAGAATTTTTCTACGAAATTGTCGCTGCGTCTTGATGAATATGTGACACCTCCCCCTACTACGCCGCAACACCCACCTCAGCGCACGTTCGTCTACCAAATTGCCAAAGTGGCTGCGGACGGTGTTGCACCGCACGAAATTACCACTGCGCGGGCTGCACCGGACAAAATTACCACTACATGGGCTGCGCCATGCTACGCCACCCTGCGCTGCGCCAAGAAATTAGAGCCCAATGACATCAAAGGAAAGCATTAAAACTATTATGTGCAGACCGATGCAGAATTAAAAGTGTCCTTGATAAAAATGACTGTATAATGAAAAACACAAACCGCCTATATGTTATTGTGTGCTTGCGGCAAGCAATACATTGTTCTTCTTAAGTCCGTTTATTTATTTATTATTTTACTATTTCCACATACTTTTTTGTCCCATGTCAACCGCCCGTGTGTTCGCAATAGAAATGCGGTTCAAATGCCGAAAAGACCAGCTCCACCGTGTCTCCAGGCGTTGTAAAAAAAGTTGCATAGCACCTTTTCATTCTTTCACAATCCCTGTTCTTCATCCCTTTTTTTCCCACATGGGCAGAATGTTTGCGCATTCTAGGATTACAGGGGAGAAAGGCCAAAAAAAAAAGACTCGGAAAAAAATTTTGAAATCTCTCTAGCTATAATTTCCAATGCACACACACAAATTCTACATCAACTGCCACATAGGCAGCCATTATAACAGGAGCAGAAAATTTTGGGAAGAAAGTTGAAAAACACCTTTTTTAAATCACCACGCTGACCACATACTTGACACTACATGTATAAAATATACATGGGGACGGTCAGCAGTCTCCTCTCGCTCACAATGTTTATTTTTTATGCCATAGAATGGTAGTACAACCCCAATTCCAAAATAGTTGGGGCAAAGTGTAAATTGTGAATAAAATCAAGACCCAATGACTTTCAAATCACATCAGCCTGTATTTTATTCACAATAGAACAAAAATAACAGAGCAAATGTTGAAACAGAGAAATTTTGCATCCTCTCTACTTTTCAACACAGAGTGGAGGCATCTGGGCATTGAGGAAACAAGTTTCTTGAGTTTAGCTATTGGAATTTGGCCCCACTCTTGTTTAATACATGCTTCCAGCTGCTGGAGAGTTTTGGGTCTCCTTTGAAGGACTTTTTGTTTAATTATGCATCAAATATGCTCAATTGGTGAAAGATCAGGACTGCAGGCAGGGTAGTTCAGCACATGGACTCTTCTACTACGAAGCCATGCTGATGTAATGGCTGCAGTATGTCATTTTGCATTGTCCTGCTGAAATACACAAGGCCTTCCCTGGAATAGATGTCATTTGGAGGGGAGCATACATTGCTCTGATATATACCTTTCAGCATTCATGGTGTTTTGTAAAACATACAAGTGTCTCACACCATATGCATTAATGCATCCCCATACCATCAGAGATGCTGGGTTTTGAACTGAACGCTGATAATAGGAGGGGGGTCTTTCTCCTCTTTAGCCTGGAGGACACAACGCCCATTATTTCCAACAAAATGTCAAATCTGGACTCGTCTGACCACAGGACACTTTGCTACAGTCCATTTTAAATGAGCCTTGGCCCACAGAACGCAGCGGCCCTTCTGGATGATGCTCAACAATGGCTTCCTTTTTGCATGACAGTGTTTTAGGTGGCATCTGGGGATGGCACGACAGACTGTGTTTACAGACAATGGTTTCTTGAAGTATTCCTGGGCCCATTTAGTAACTTCAATGATAGAATCATGCTAGTGAGTGATGCAGTGGCGACTGAGGGCCCGAAGATCAGGGGCATCCAGTAAAGGTCCTGCTGTGTCAGGCTCACACCCACACACACACACACACGCACGCACGCACGCACACACACACACACACACACACACACACATCTGTCTGTGTTTCTCACTGGTAAAAATACAGTGTCAGTGTTAAACACACTGCAAAGCACTCTGAAATTTATCCTTTTAACAATGTCAGATGATACATGTGTGTGTGTGAGTGCAAGAGAGAGAGAGAGTTCAAGAAGTCTTTATTGTCCCCATGGGCCAAATCGCTCTACATCCAGAAGTAACAAAAACAATCAACAACAATCACAAAGTAATAATAAATAGAACAAACAGGTTAGTCAGTCACTTGTTCAGAAGACTTATGGCACCAAGGACAAAATAATACCTAACTCTATTTGTCCTACATCTTGGCAAGATGTACCTGCGGCCTGACGGGAGCAATACAAACTCACCAACCAAGGGGTGGCTCTGGTCAGTGAGGAGTGAGCGGGCCTTACTTAGGGTTCTGAGCTTGTATACGTTAGAAAGATCATTTGAATTTATGCCTGGAATTTTGCTGCACACTCTCACTATACCTTGCAATCTGTTTTTGTTTTTGAGGGAAATTAAGCCACACAACACACATCACATCACATCATCTTCCGCTTGATCCGGGGCCGGGTCGCGGGGGCAGCAGTCTAAGCAAAGATGCCCAGACTTCCCTCTCCCTGGACACTTCCTCCAGTTCTCCCGGGGGTATCCCGAGGCGTTCCCAGGCCAGCCGAGCGACATAGTTCCTCCAGCGTGTCCTGGGTCTTCCTCGGGGCCTCTTCCCGGTGGGGCATGCCCGGAACACCTTCCCAGGAAGGCGTCCAGGGGGCATCCGATATAGATGCCCGAGCCACCTCAACTGACTCCTCTCGACGTGGAGGAGCAGCGGCTCTACTCTGAGCTCCTCCCGGGTGACAGAGCTTCCCACCCTATCTCTAAGGGAGCGCCCCGCCACCCTGCGGAGGAAACCCATTTCAGCCGCTTGTATCCTAGATCTCGTTCTTTCGGTGACCCAAAAGTTCCTGACCATGGGTGAGGGTAGGAACGTAGATTGACTGGTAAATTGAGAGCTTCGCCTTTTGGCTCAGCTCCTTCTTCACCACAACAGATCGGTACAACGACTGCATTACTGCTGCCACTGCACCGATCCGTCTGTCAATCTCACGCTCCATCCTTCCCTCACTCGTGAACAAGACCCCAAGATACTTAAACTCCTCCACTTGAGGCAGGAGCTCTCCTACAACTTGGAGGGGACATATCACCTTTTTCTGGTAGAGAGCCATAGCCTCGATCTTGAAGGTGCTTATTCTCATCCCAGCCGCTTCGCACTTGGCTGCATGCTGAAGGTCCAGGTTCAAAGGAGCCAACAGGACAACATCATCTGCAAAAAGCAGAGATGAGATCCGCTGGTCCCCGAATCGGGCTGCCTCCGGCCCCTGGCTGCGCCTAGAAATCCTGTCCATAAAAATAATGAACAGAACCGGTGACAAATGGAAGCCCTGCCGGAGTCAAACATGCACTGGAAACAGGTCTGACTTATTGCCGGCAATGCGAACCAAGCTCCTGCTCTAGTCATACAGAGACCGCACAGCCCTTAGTAGAGGGCCCCGGACTCCATACTCCCGAAGCACCTCCCACAGAATGCAACGAGGGACACGGTCGAATGCCTTCTCCAAGTCCACAAAACACATGTGAACTGGTTGGGCAAACTCCCATGAACCCTCAAGCACTCTGCGGAGGGTATAGAGCTGGTCCAGTGTTCCACTACCAGGACGAAAACCGCATTGTTCCTCCTGAATCCGAAGTTCGACTATCGGCCGGATTCTCCTCTCCAGCACCCTGGAATAGACTTTACCCGGGAGGCTGAGGAGTGTGATCCCCTATAGATGGAACACAGCCTCCGGTCCCCCTTCTTAAAAAGAGGGATCACCACCCCGGTCTGCCAGTCTAGAGGCACTGTCCCCGACTGCCACGCGATGTTGCAAAGGCGTGTCCACCAAGACAGCCCTACAACATCCAGAGACTTGAGGTACTAAGGGCGGATCTTATCCACCCCTGGAGACTTGCCACTAAGGAGCTTCTGAACTACCTCAGTGACTTAAGCCCGAGTGATGGATGAATCTGCCTCTGGGTCCCCAGCCTCTGCTTCCTTTGTGGAAGGCGTGTCAGTGGGATTGAGGAGATCCTCAAAGTATTCCTTCCACCGGCCGTAAATATCCCCAGTCGAAGTCAACAGCTCCCCACCTCCACTGTAAACAGTGCTGGCAGGGCACTGCTTTCCCCTCCTGAGGCGCCGAACGATTTGCCAGAACCTCTTCGGGGCCGACCGATAATTCTCCTCCATGGCCTCCCCGAACTTTTCCCATGCCCAAGTTTTTGCTTCTGCCACCACCCGGGCTGCAGCACGCTTAGCTTTCCGGTACCTGTCAGCTGCCTCAGGAGTCCCATGAACCAAGCTCGATAGGACTCCTTCTTCAGCTTGACGGCATCCCTTACTTCCGGTGTCCACCACCGGGTTCGGGGATTGCCGCCACGACAGGCGCCGGAAACCTTACGGCCACAGCTCAGAACGGCCGCATCAACAATGGAGGTGGAGAACATGACTCAATGTCATGACTCCATTCAGACTCAATGTCTCCAGTCTCCCTTGGGATCCGGTCAAAGCTCTCCCGGACATGAGAGTTGAAAACCCCTCTGACAGAGGGTTCTGCCAGACGTTCCCAACAGACCCTCAAAACAAATTTGGGGCTGCCAAGCGTGCCCAGCTTCCTCCTCTGCCAGCGGCTCACCACCAGGTGGTGATCAGTGGACAGCTCAGCCCCTCTCTTCACCCGAGTGTCCAAGACATACGGCCGAGTGTCACCGGGACCCCACCCTGGAGCCAGGCCTGGGGTTGGGGCTAGCAGGCGAGCACCTGGTGGTCGGGTCTCTGCCCACAGGACCCGCCCGGGCACTGCCCGAATGTGCAACGTGGGCCCGCCTTCCCATAGGCCCATCACCCGCGGGAGGGTTCAAAAGGGGCAGATGCCTTGCGATTTGGGCGCCAGTCGTGGGCGGGGGCCCCGGCGACCCAATTCCTGGATGCAGAAACTGGTTCTCGGGAAAGTAAGCCGTACCAGCAAATAAAAGAAGAGGTCAGAACAGTTTCAATCAAATAAGAATAAAACATTTTCATAAAAGTGCTCTCAACATTAAAACTCCGCAGTTTCCTAAAAAAATACATGCGTTGATGTGCCTTCTTACTGACAGCATCAATATGGAAATCAAAAGACAGCTTGTCATCAATGTTAGTGCTAAGATATTTATAATCATGGACCAGCTCGACGGCTTGATCCTCAATAACAAGAGGAGAGGTGACTGACAGATGTTTGCAAAAGTCTATCATCATTTCCTTCTTTTCTTTCTTTGACACATTGATGCACATAAAGGATGAAGAACACCAGTCTGTGAATTCCTTCACTACAGGGCCATGGTCAGGGTCGTCACACCCCAGCAAGGACACGATTACTGAGTCCTCTGCAAATTTCAAGATGTGATGGCCCAAATGTTGGCTACGACACTCGTTTGCGTACAAAACAAACAGTAAAGGCGAAATGACACATCCCTGAGGTGATCCAGTGCAGGAGACGAGAGTGTCTGACAAGACACCATTGACCCTCAAACGTTGTAGTCTTTCTGTTAAAAAGTCCATTAGCCAGGCTATTAGACCAGGATAGATGCGGTGGAAGTCCCTTAATCTTTCAGCTAAAATGTGTGGCTGTATACAGTTAAAAGCAGATGAAAAGTCAATAAATAAAAGACAGGCAAAAGTCTTTGCTCCCTCAAGATGAGTCAAGACAAGGTTTAAAAGGGTGGCAAATGCATATGTCTGCCAGCTGGTCGGCACAGCACTTGAGAACACGCCCTCCAATGCCATCTGGGTCAGGGCTTTTTCTTTGCTTGACTCCACTATTGATGCGCGGGTCGGCCCGGAACCCGCGGGTTTAATCGCGGGTCGGTTGTGGCGGGTCAATATTTTAATAACATTTAGTGGGTGTGGGCGGGTTGGGCCAAACAGTGGCAACGTCTAATTCCCGCGAATAAAAAATATAATAGGCTATCGGCCACTTGAGGGCTCTAGATATACAGCCTAGATAATATGCTCTTGTCAAACGATGTAACGCTACCTTAAGCAGGACAGAATGCCAATTGTACCTCTCCCTCTTCCTACTCTTGATGTACACGCACTCACTGGTGAGCGGTGTAATTCTCCACGGTTAGACTAAGGATCTAAAGGCAAAATGGTAGTTCATCTTATAAATCATTCTGCAGTCAGCAGCGAAATAATATATAGTAGTAGTAATTTTATTGACCTGTGGGTCCAAACAACACATAGAAAAAAGATTTTTTCGCCACTTTACAGTGAAAGGCATATCACGATTCTTATTCAAAAATAAAATCAACTTGTTGAGGTGCTTCCGTTTATCAGCTACGTGTTCTCTAACAGCAGAGCGTGTGCTGCCATCGGCAGTAAAGACACTTCTTAGATATACATATATGTAACACCATTCTATACACATATCACCCAAACAAATAGGTAACATCATTACTGGAGCCTGTATGGTAATAGTCTTGCTCATTGATTACTGTACCATGAGACAAAGAATAATCGTGTAAAACTCCATGGTGGCCAAAGCAGTCCTCTGCGTCCCAGCAAGTAGCGCAACAAGTGAGCGAACCTTCAGTACGGCCTGCCGTGTCCTGGAAGCACGCCGTAATCGCTTAAACCCTGGCACTGTTGACGCGATTTTGTTTTTGCATAGTTTGGGAAAAAAGTACGCTTAGGCCTACATTATAAGCTGTGTTGAAAAAATAGCCTAAAAGCCCCCCCCCCAAATAAATATATGAGGGGAAAAAAAATTTTCCTCGTAGACCGGATATCGCAACACTGTATGGAAAACGATAGCGCCAGTGGGCCACTGTCATGTTAGTTTTGTTCCAATAAAACAGCCTGTTTGCAATAGTTTGCCAGATGGTATTTCGTTTGGTTGCAAAGATCAGAAATCAAGGTAAGGTTCAATTACAATTTTTTACAATCGCTTCAACGCTAACCTCAGAAGTTGTTGCTCAACTTTCAAAACTCTAGATGCAAACCTCAACACAGATCATCAAAATAGACCATTTTTCAAAACTCTAAACACTTTTTTCAATTGCTTGGATACAATGCACATTACATTTAAGTCATTTGTTCATTGAACTTAAATTACTTGTTCAAAATGACACAAGTGAACATCAAAGTATTACTATTTTAAAATATAATACACACATTATATATGATTTGACTGTCTTTTCATGTCGCTAAAGGCATCTAATTATCAAAGACTACAACTACTCAAAATGATAAGTAACTGAATCGTTGAAGTACTTGCCCAAATTTCCTGTGGGTAGTAATGACAACTGACTTGAATTTGACTCCAATTAATGACAATTGACTCCAATTACTGATTATTGATTTCACCTTGTGGTATGAGTATATAGGTAAGGGTTTGCACCCATCACAGCTTCAACACAGTGACAGCATGGAGCAGGCAGATCAGCTGAGAGGTCAAGCAGTGAGAGGACGTGGACGTGGACGTGGATGTGGAGGTGTAATTGGAGGTGGACGTGGACTTGGACGTGGAGGTGAGGGGGAAAGATTTGGTAGAGGACAAGGACCCCTCCATAGAGGTGGCCATGGGCCTCGTCAGAGAGGGGGGGGGGCGGTGGTAGAGGACAAGGCCAGGGACCAAGACAGCGACAGTCTCAGCAAAAGGTGTCAAATGAAATCCGAGCAATGGTTGTGGATCCTGTCATCAATCGGGGCATGACAATGAGTGAGGCCGCTGCCATGATCCAGCAACGTAAGAAGATCCACGGTGGCCTCGATCATCAGAACATTCCGCAACGAGAACCGGTAAGTCTTCAGCGTGGACTTGCGTAAACTACCATAAATTATCAAATTTCTGTAGTGAGTAATGATATACAGCCTGTGTCTTACCACTGTCTTAGTGTCTCTCCAGTATACCACTGTATAGTGCATACAAATAGATACCACACAGTAGGTGTTGTGCCTCAATGTGTTCATTGCTTTCCCTGCAGAATTGAGACCAGGCCAAATGGGGGAGGCAGGGGCAGAATTTTGACTGACTAACAAGAGCTGGCTGTGGTCAATTTAGTTCGGGCCAGGAGTGAGATGCGCCAGACCGAAATCGGCAGCACATCATCGACAATGTCGATCTATTCAATAATGTGGAAGCCATTAGTCTGCCGACTATTGCCCACATACTGAAAAGGAACCAGGTGTCTTTAAAGCAGATCTACCGGGTGCCATTTGAAAGAAATAGAGAGGGTCAAGCAACTGCGTATGTTCAGGTATGCTCTGTTTAAAGATTAAAGGCAACTCTAAGACTATAGCGAAATCAACAGTGCATCGTTCATTTTCAGCAGGGTGACATGCTAAAATAAGCGAATTTACGAGAATGTGGATGTAACAGCTACGTCTTACAATTCATTGTTAAACATCTGCATTAACAATAACGTCATTTTTGGAAGTTTTATTTACCAACCGAAGGAGACACGCCTGATTCCGCTATCTCTGAAAGCAGCCTGGCCCGGTTCGCGCAAGCGCAGTAAATGGCAAAGACGGATGCGAAAGAAGATGTTGCAGTTTCATAGTCTTATGCTACGAGTCAACAGTTTATGTTGCGGTTTTTGCAGTTTCGGTAGCGGGGTATTATTTTTCTGTTGCTATTTCCGCGATTAATGTAGGCATTTCAAAGTTTTTGTGTGCTGAGGCTACGTTTTCTTTGGTAGGCCTGCATTTGAGAGCACCAGATCAGGCCTTCCATTAAGGGAGACATGGCTCTTCCTGGATTGCATCCCCATCATGGATTTGACCCCCCTCCCATGCAGGACGAGAGCTGCCTGTCCTGAGCATGCTCTCAACTTTGTCCTTATACGTGCATTTGGTAAGTTTAAGCTCCTTCTTGAGCTGTTTTTGAAGCTCCCTCTATGGAGCGGTGTCACCCTGAGTGAAGCAAATGTTTCTCTCAATCTATTTTGACACTTTTAGTCACCCACAGCTTGTTAGGATAGAAGAGAATTTCTTTCCGTGGAATGATGGAGGCCTTACAAAATGAAATATATGACGAAACAACATCATTTAATTCAATATCTTCGCAGACATTTGTGAACAAATCCCAGTCTGTATTGTGGAAACAGTCCTGAGGCAGTGGATTGACTCCTCTGACCAAACCGGAACCAATCTTCCCTTCGGCTTCTTCCTCTTCAGGACGGACTTGTAGGAGGGAACAAGATAAACCATGTTATGATAGGACGTGCCGAGTGGAGCTCGGCTGAAGGACTTATATGCTCCTTTTACGGATCCAAAACAACCCTTTCGCGAAATACTCGACTGTTGACTTGATTATTCCAAGATGGCCGTATGTTGTTTCTTGTGTTTACCTGTCCGTATATCTGTGTGATTGTGTTTTTATTTGCCAAGTTACATTTATCGCAAACAAATTTTATTTTAGAGTTCTATTTTATACTAGCAACCAAGTCATTTATTATCACGCAATTTGGATTTTATTAACATCTTTGTCCTGGAATAGAGGGTGCGGATCAGGAGTGAAATCGTTTGATTTCCGAAAGCAATTAGACTTTGATGGGCTCAAACGCAGCATCGTAAAGGGAAGTGCTTATTTCTACCTCAGTCACTGGCTTTTTAAATAGTGCTAATTTGTGCAACTATCAGCGGTCTTGAGTTTATTCCGTCTTTTGCAGCGGAGATTCCAATTCGGAATGCGGCGAAATCCCCATGGAGCTGTCAATCCGCCGCTGAATTATTCAGTTGGGCCTTTTCTCCATATAAGTTAAGGACAGTGCTTTTAGCGTAACCTTTTAATCGCGTGTTTTAAACTACTGTTCTGGACCCAGTCCGGCCCAGAATGTTGCCGTTTTCGCTCTTTCAGCGTATGCTGCTTATCGCAACTTCTGACGTCCCAGCAGTGAGAGACAAGGGATTCCCTTTTGCCTGATCACGCAAGGGCTTCCCCGTCAACGCTCTCCGCGGAGTTCGATCTACGGCCGATTATAGACTGACACGTAGGCGTTCTCACTTGCTCGCTAATCTCTGCGATCGTTTGCAGTGAAGTTTGACTTTCATTTTTATTTATTTTTAATGAGGGTGAATAATTTGTTGCTACTCATGATGCTAATTTTTTTTGTTTCTTTTCTGTTTTATGTCCAATGACAATCGTCCACATTATAGTAGGCCTAATACCTATCCGCCTAGTTGGAGCTTGAATGTTTCAGGTTATAATAGGCCTATGTGTGTCACTTCAGGTTTTCTGGACATAGTATTTTTGCCACAAGGGCTACGCAATCTTGAGCGTTTGGAAAAATGTCCTCCCATTTGCCCTTATTCTATTAGACATGGTTTTTGGTCGTTACAACCGCCCCCGTTCAATCTCTGCTTCTATCCTCTCTCTGTCCCCCAGTGCCCCTGAAAATAGACTAACATTTAAAAAATCAACAACAAGGCTGTTGATTTTGAGGATGTTTATGTCTGGAAATGTTCACATTAATCCTGGCCCTGATTCATCAGAGAATCTACCTACTTTGCTTACTGCCCATGACTTTAGCTGTAGACACGGGTTGGGCTTCCTTCATTTTAACTCTAGGAGTGTAGTGCGCAAGCTTGATATTTTTAGCAGTTGGTTCAAGATAGCTAATCCTGATGTGGTAGCCGTTTCTGAAACCTGGTTAAAACAATCTATTCCTGATGGTGTGGTTCATATCCCTGGTTACAATCTCTTCAGAACAGATTGGAAAGATAGAGGGGGGGGGTTGCTTAGTACATCTCTGACAGGTTCCAAGGGTCTCTTCTTCATTCGGTATCACTGCCTAGGCAGTATGAATTCTTAGCAGTTCAGATATTGGTGGTAAATACACCTCTGACTATTATCTGTTGCTATAGACCCCCCTCTGCAATAAATGAAGCCCAGGGGAACTTAACTGATTTCAAACTATCTCAACACTGAGGTTATCCTCCTAGAGGATCTAAATTGGGATTGGCTAAGTGTTAAGTCTGCTGCTTTTAAGCAGCAATGTGATTTTATGAACTTAACACATCCACAGCCCTACTCGAATCAATCCCCTCAATTCTGATGGTGATACTTTGACATAATTCTTACGAATGCTGTACACAAATATGTCTCAGTTGGTGTATTTTGCAAGTGACTTGAGGGACCACTGTGCGATTTGTTGCGTCCGGAGTACAAAGCTTCCCAAAATCAAAGGCTTGACTGCTTTAAGACACTGTTATAAGTACTTCTCAGAGCAAGCTTTCCTTATTGACCTGGCTGCTGTAGACTGGTCCCGTATCTCTTTCATTCCTTCTTTGGATGATGCTTTTAGTTTCTTTTATGATCATTTTGTCTCTTTGATTAACCGTCATGTTCCTCTCAAGAAATTCAGAATTAAAAATCGTTCGAATTCCTGGTTCTCTAGGGACCTTGCTGACTTGATACATGATCGAAATAAGCAATGGGCACGTGCCAGGAAATCCATGTCTGCAGATGACTGGCTCTTGTTTCGTATTCTTAGGAACAAGTGCACTACTCTCATCAGGAAAGCAAAAGCCGAGTACTATTTATCTCTTGCTACAGACAATTCTAAATATTCAAATATTTGGAAAGTTGTTAAATCTCTCCAGAAGAGAAAGGGAACCGCTGGCCCCCCATCTAAGATTCAGATCGGTGTATCTCATGTTACTGACATTAAGGAAATGTCCAATGCTTTTAATGCTCACTTCAAGAAGGCGGGGCATCTTTTTGATGAACAAAATGCTTGCTCCCCTCTTCAGGTTGAATAAGAGATTGCGAGATTGCAGGCTTTCCCATAAATTTTGAGTTCTCCCCCATCCAGGTATCGGATGTTTTGCTTGCCCTATCCACTCTGGATCCAAAATAGTCTGCTGGTCCAGATGGCCTGGACCCGTTTCTTCTTAAGATTTCTGCCCCTGTTATAGATCAACCAATCACAGATATTTTTAATCTTTGTCTAACCTCTCAAAGGTTGCCTGCTTTGTGGAAACAAGCCTTTGTGTTGCCTCTTCTCAAGGGTGTGATCCATGTGATGTAAAAAAATTATAGGCCAATTTCTAATTTGTCTGCCTTGGGCAAAATTCTTGAATGCCAGGTATCAGCCCAGGTGAAACTCTTTCTCGATACATCCAAGATTCTTAACCCTATGCAATCTGGTTTTAGAGCAAAACACAGCACTGTATCGGCATATCTAAACGTCAAAGATGACTTTAGGGCTGCTCTGGACAAGAAATCTTTCTGTGTGGCTCTGTTTGTCGACCTTACAAAGGCCTTTGATACAGTCGACCATCAAGTATTGCTTAAAGGCCTTTCAAATATTGGTTTTGGTCACAAAATATCAGGTTGGTTTAAGGATTATTTATTTAGTCGCACACAATGTGTAAAGCTTGGTGACACGGTATCTGACCCTATCACCCTTGAGAAAGGAGTCCCTCAAGGCTCAATTCTGGGTCCATTGCTTTTTTTCCTATATGTTAATAACATATGCAGTCATTGCAAGTTCTCTAAGAATCATATGTATGCGGATGACACGGTTTTGTATACATGTGGTCCTTCTTTGAATCTGGCTGTGTCAAATTTGGCTTCGGATTTTGTCTCCAGGCAGCAGGATTTGACACAGAGTAAGCTCCTACTTAATGGCCAAAAAACCAAGGCCATGCTATTTGCCCCTAATCGCTCAGTAAAAATCCCTCCACCCATCAAAACTCTTGACGGAACATCCATTGAATGGGTTGAAGTTTACAAATTTCTTGGTATTTGGCTGGATACTAAGCTTACTTTCAAATATCATGTTGACTTTCTGGCAAAGAAATAAAAATTTACTTTGAGTTTCTTTTATAGAATGAAATCGCGTTTTTCCCCTGCTTCACGTAAGCAGCTTGTTACAGGCCTCTTCCTGTCGCAGCTGGACTATGGTGACATTGTCTATAGATTTGCCTGTGCCTCAACACTGGCCAAACTTGATCCTCTCTTTCACGCAGCCTTGAGGTTCATCACTAACTCTCCTTTTAGGACTCACCACTGTACTTTGTACTCTGCTGTTGGTTGGTCCTCGTTAACATCTTGCAGGTTGCAACACTGGTACATTTTTATTTATAAAGCCATTCTCGGTAACCTCCCCCTTACATCTGTGCCAAATTTGTTTTGGTTCAAAATTCTTTCAATCTTAGATCCAATGCTTGGCTGCGCTACGTTGTGCCTCCAGTCAGATCTGAGTCAGGGAAAAGAAGTCTTTCCTACTTTGGGCCTTGGTCGTGGAATGACCTCCAGTCTAAACTCAAATTGGCTACACTGGTTTCTCTCTCCAGTTTTAAAAGGATCATCAAGGATACTCTCTCTAGTCACTGCTCCTGTTTTGATGTATAACCCCCTTTTTTATATAATCTCCCCAACATTTTTATAATTATTTTAGGTCTCGGGCTCACTTTTTAGGATTACTTGTTATAAAATTTTCAATTTATTTATTTATTTATTTATTTTAATTCTCAAATTTGTTTCTTTATAGGTAGTTATTGTGCTGATTATGTTGCGTGTTATGTCTTTAATGTATTGTCCTTTGTAGGATTCAATGTAAACTTTATGCCTCTTGGCCAGTTCGCACATGTAAAAGAGACTTGTCTCATGTGATTTTACTGGTTAAATAAAGTTTAATAAATATTAATAATAACAAAGGTCCAGAGACTTTGCATGTCAAGTGGGACACGTCACATATTGGTAAAAATTACCCAAAGACTTTGACAGTTTGCAGTGATTAAAATCACCCAAAATAAAGTGCGGAGCATCCGGCGCTAACCCCTGCAGCCGCTGCACTGTTTTAGCATAGCCTGAGTGGCTACATCAGCATTAGTCTTTGGGTGAACATAAACAACAGTAATAAATAACTGAGGAAATTACCTGGGAAGATAAAATGGTCGCAGGGATACGGACAACAGTTCAATGTCTTTTGTGCATATTGTCTCCCTGACGATCACCGTATTACACCAGTTTTTATTGATGTAGAGGCACACACCCCCGCCGAATGACTTGCTGGTCATTGCGGGGTCTCTGTCAAAGCGGAAAGGAACTCAAAATCCATCAATCTCCAACTCTGACTGTGGATCTTGCTCCTTAAGCCAGGTCTCCGTGAGGGCCAGGATACAAGCGTCTCTGTACTCTGCCAGGTACTTGACGTTACCCTGAAGCTCATCCACTTTATTCCGGAGTGACTGAACATTAGCCAGGATGACAGTGGGCAGGGGTATCCGACGGTGACCCTGCCGCTTGAGCCTCTGCCGCAGTCCACTGCGTTTCCTGCTTTTCCTCGCAAGCCTTGGCCCAGACGACTAGCTCCGGTTCTCCGTGAAGGGATTCAGCCCGTCGATCTCGAGGGGAAGAGCTGTCGAGGGATCCACGATGCCCATACCGAAGTCACAGAACAGAAGTAAGAAGTTGCCGCTATACTGGTGAGGCTTTCCACTCTCACAAACTCCAAGTAAAAAGTGGCATGAAAGTGTTAAAATGAAGAGAATGACCCCAAATTGGGGTGATTCCCTGCCGCCATTGTCTTCCACAGGTGGTTAAAAGAGTTAGTAAAAAGAGTCAGTAAAAAAACACTTAAAACACAGCCAAACAAACGGGCACCGCACACACTGCTGCTACATGTAGCCGTAACCAGCGCCATCATCCCCCTTCTGAGAGACAGACTACCTACCTACACTCTGCCACACTACCACACTAGTGTGTGTGTGTGTGTGTGTGAGAGAGAGAGACATTGTTTTTAACTTAGCGTTAAATATTTTAGCAAGCACACTCTTGAGGTTCGTCCTGACGAAATGCAGTTCTAGTTTATTTATTTTGAATTTACCACTTGTGTATGGAAACCCATTTGAGTCAAAATAAAATAAATACATAATTAAATATGCCCATGAAAAAAATAAATATGGAAATGAAATAAATTAATTTAGATGTAGATAAAATCAATTTGTCTGTGGATAAATATCAAAATGAACTATTCTCAAATAGAGTTCATGGTTTCTACCCGGTGTCCCACGTGGTAAAACCCAACGTAACATACAATCACAAATTGGATCACTTCCATGGCTATGCCTGAAATAAAAACGTGCATAAAAAATCCAGTCTTTACCCATGCAATAATGAGTTTCTGAATAGATGGACATATTCTAAAGACTAAACTACAACGCCATAAAAAAGCAAAGCCCTTTGTGGGGCCTCGGGAGTTTCAGTCGGGAGATTTAAGCCAAAAAGCCATTTTTAGGACCCCACAAGAAAAAAAATCGAAGCACTGCTTATTGAATTTGATGCCGATATGCTAAAAATTTTGGTACAAATGTACCCAAATGAACTTAAGCAGGGTTTACACCTAGGCACGATGCGTTACGAATACCCGTCATTCATGGCACATTCGTGACGTCACTTAACACATCTAAATAGGGTTCTTCACAGCGCCTGTCGGTTTGTGACATTTGTTATATTCGTGAAGCATGTTTTTGGCTGCCAAAAAATCTTCAACGAATGTCACGAATCACCCTCGATTCGTGGAATTCGCAACTGAGCATGTTGATTCGAGGTGATTAGTGGTGATTCGTAATAGAGCATGACTGAATTCGTAGTGTATTCTTGCCATTCTTTGAGCCCATCCTATCACGCGTCATTACGAATCGACACGAATGCTGTCAAGAACTGAACTGAATGACATGTGAGGCCTCTGCCCCGAATTATCAAATTCGATTCAAATTCGTGATCCTCAGTCACATATTTAGATTTGTGGCATTCGTGACTTGTCGTCGTTATGTGTAAACCCAGCATTAGTTAGATTCAAGCCCCTAAACAAATCTAATATTGATTCTTGGACTCGCAAATTTGACCTTGAGACAGCTAAAGGGCCAATTTTTAAAGTCCCGATTCTGCTAAACTATTAGAAATTGAAAGCTAACATTTCTGTTTATTGTTATCATTGAGATAAATGTAATTTTTTTTTTTCCAAATTGACCCCGAGGGATCTTCTCTGGAAGTGCTGAAAATCTTGATGGTTTCGCAAGAAATGAACTCGCATGATTTTGTTCAGTCACATACAGTACATCTGTGGAGGTTAGTCACTGCAAATTAGTAGTTTCTGAACAACATCAAAAACTGTAAAATGCAGAAAGATGGAGAATATAACATGTATATATATATTGGGATGCAGAGTTGGTAAGTGCTAGGTTGGTTGTTGTTTCTCAAACAAAATAAAAAATTAATTGGAGTTTACACTCAATTTATGACAGTCTATTTGATATGAGTCTGGCAAAAACAGCTAAATTTGCATGAACAACAGACTAAAGCTTTTTCCCTTTATATTTTTTATGTATTTATGTCTCTCCTCAGCAGAGCAAAACTCATTACAAACCCATATAGCATTTGAAGAAAATAAAATTTCTTATATGAAAATGAGGAAAGATATGATAAAAAAGTATGTTTTTGAAGACTATTTTGTTTCTTTTTTCAAGTGGGTACGACATATTAACAGGACTATATAGTTCACTTAATTGGTATTACATATGCATACCATGCAATTAACTGTTATTTTATGTACTGTTGTGGGTCATCATTACATTACATTACAGGTACTTAGCAGACGCTCTTATCCAGGGCGACGTACAAAAGTGCGTCAAGAAGTAATGGTTGAACCATGACCTTTCCATATCTACTTTTAGAACTGCGTTCTGGCAAACCTGGCAGAGGAATGCAAAGAAATTAATGGAGTTTGGTTCACTATAGACTAGGGATGGGGCCAAATTCAACTGCAATTTTTTTTAATTGCAGTTGAATATCGCCACATCCCTAGTATAGACTAATGCTGTTCTTACAGAGCACTGTCAGGATCCACAGATGTCTCACCCAGTCTGTAATGCACTCGTCCCTACAGCAGACATGAAACACTGAGGGTTATTTCACAAGTCAAAACCTGGACAATGCAGCACAGAGCAGCAGAAAGCAATCTCATTCTAGAGTACTATCGCACGTGCGCATTAACTCCTACACACCGAATGCACAAACACACAAACAAAATACAAATTTGCGCACACACACACACACATACAAAAAATATATTTGCGTGGCCCGTCTCCTGTAGAAAGAGCAGAGGGTTCTGGATCTTGGATGTTAAGCGCCAGACAGCAGCTGCGAGGCTAGCAGGTGACGGGGGCTGGAGATGGATGTGCGGAATGGTCTGGACTACACACAGGCACCTGATGCATAACTTGGCAGAGGAGAGCATGAGTATTACGAAAGCAGCTCCAGGTGAGCTGCAGAGACTTGAAGAGGTGAGCTACAATGGCGGCTACAGGTGAGGTACAGAGACTTCTCCAGATGTAGTACATGGGTTGCTAAAGGTGTGCTACAAATATAGGGTACGGTGTGAGTGTTTGTAGCGGATTGGAATTCCGGAAAGAGTTGGGCCGCGGAGGGATTTTCTGCGGTAAACATGCCTGCGCGGTCCAACGAGTCCCGAAATTCCCCAGACGCTACAAACACGAGCACGGTAAACTATGCATTATATGCCTGCCTCTTTCAGCTCTTTCCAACCACTTTCAAGTACCATTCTTGAGGAGGAGAAGTAGTCAGAAGTGATGATATTCACTGGATACTTTTGTTCCTTCAAATACCTGGCTATACCTCAGTGGATGGAGGTAAGAGAATCGGGTTGATATGGTTCCCCAGGCCTGTTTTAAGGATAATATAAAATACCCTAGGAGTGTGTCCAACCTGTTTGGCTTTATACTGACAATATCATCATGAATGTCTGTAAAAATTTTTTTTAAATAAATAAGTAATGCATGACAGCTACTCAGCAAACATGAGATGTCTGCCCGACGTGTAGATGACATACTGTATATAATGCGATATGGACATGATCTGGACGTCGGGCAAATGTCTCATGTTTGCTGGGTAACGTAAGATGGTTTAACGAGACAAAATAAATTTTTAAACACTTCTGGAATTTGTGAATGCTCTTATTGGTTAAGATGGCTGTATTTCTTTTTTTTTTTTGCCCTTAATGAAAGACTGAAGTGCCTCGGGGCTGTTGACAGAAGCTGCCATCTAGGTTGTTTATTAATTTTTTTTTTACCGGAATATACTTTTTTACACAATTATACTATTTTTTACACATATTCTCAGCTTTGAAACCGCCCAAGATGCCACGGAAACGTCCGACTTGAAATAGTTCCGACCATTTCAGCCCCGTATGGCGCTCGTGCCATACGGCGAACATTATGGCACAGGTGTCAGCGAGACAGGCGCATATATAACAAACTGGAACAGGTTAAGTACTGAGACAACTGGTGAGCATCAGAGACTGCAACAGATGACTACAAGGACTGGCACAAGCTTGATACAAAGACTTGTACAAGTATGATATGGAGATTAGAATAAGCATGATAGAGTGACCAGTCCAAGTAAGGTACAGAGACTGGAATGAGCATGATACAATGACTGGTACAATTGAGGCTAGATAAAAATCGTGACAGATCATCTTTAAAATATCAGCAGTAGAACTTGGGACTGTATTTCATTATGAAGGTAAGAGCATTTCCACATGCACAATGAAACAAGAACTTGGAGGACTGGGACTTAACAGCTGCTTGGCCACAAGACAGCCACTTTATAGTGAAGCTAGTGGGAAAAAATGAGTTCAAATTTGCCTGGGGGCATAAAGATTGGACCGAGGAGCAATGCGAAAAGGTCATGAGGTTTAAAGAGTCCAGATTTACCTTATGCCTGAGCAATGGCCCAGTAAAAGTAAGCAAGGAAGCCCATGAAGCAATGCACCTGTCATGCATAGTGTCCACTCAAAAACCCTATGGGGGCTGTGTTATTATCTGGACTTACTTCATTTGTTCAGGTCTAGGCTGAGCACTATTCTTCAGCAAATTAAAGAATTCAGCGAACTCTCTGAATGTACTGAGTGACCAGTAACCCATCAATGGACTTTTTAATCCCTGAGGGCAAAGGCATATTCTAGGATGACAATGCCAAGATTTAACAACTGATGATGTACAGGAAATAAGTATAAAACAAATACATAAAATAAATTGGAATGGCTTTTCCCAATGATTTCTTTAAATGTTTGTTTTTGCCTTGTGGGCAAATTTGCAGACAGCTTTTACTAAAAGAGGAGTTGAAAAATTACATCTGATCCTCTTTCGAAAATAACTTATTAATTGTGGGAAGAGAGCCTTTTTGCAATATTTTCCTGTCCTCCAAAGTATTGCATGATTTTTCACACTGAGGCAGCTCAGCCTCACAGTGAGGAAGTTTCCAGCTTTTTGCCTGATTAGTCTCTGGTCTATTTAATCCCTTCTGTGACCCTCTCCCTTCACAAGTTGGTCCTTGTTGCTTAGTTCAGTGTCCTACAAGCCTTTTTCCCCAAGTTCTGATTTTTTGTGTTTGTTTTTCCAGTTTCTGATTTTTGTACAATTCGCTATATTTTTGTACTTTTTCCTGGCTTTTTGGATTTTGTCTGATTTGTGATTTTGTGCTGCATTCGGCCCATCAGGTTATGGACCCTCAACCAGTTTTTTGACTATGCCACGGCGTACTGATTTTGTACCGCAATCTTACTGACTCGGGCTGTTCAACAATTTTTCCATGAAACTCTGGGCTCAGTCAATCTGACATCTGCTGTTGAATCTTTGCGTTCTGCCCTGACTCACATTTGCAAACATACACAAAAAAGAACGTAGGGATGGCAAATTCAGATTCAAGCAGATTTACAAACAAGCAAAACATAACCATACATACAGCGCCCTCCATAACTATTGGCACCCCTGGTTAAGATGTGTTCAAAGCCTTAAAATAAATTCAATTTTTATTGCAGAAGCATACTCTCACACTGAAAATTGTAGAAAAATGTAACCTTCAACTCAAGTGAATTTTAAGGGGGGGGGGGGGGATCCCTGACTAAGAAATAATTATTTTTCATTAAATCACCTGTTCCACAAGTATTGGCACCCCTAACATTTTCAAGGAAATAAATGTGATTGAAGTATTTCTGTCATTTCCGCAGTAGTTTACAAAGTTGATCAGAGTATCTAGGAACATTTGATTAGTAATTCATCACTTCCTGTTTCCCTGGGGTATAAATATGACGTGAAACAGAGGCCATTTCTCTTAACCACTCTTCCCATATCCTGAACATGGGAAAGACAAAGGAACACACCATTCAAGTAAGGTAGATGTGTGTCGACCTTCACAAGTCAGGCAATGGCTACAAGAAAATAGCCACTCTCCTGCACCTGCCCATATCTACTGTCAGAGGAATCATTAAGAAGTTTAAAACAACTGGAACAGTGGTAAACAAGCCTGAACGAGGACGCAAGGTTATTTTGCCACCACGCACAGTTAAGATGATGGTAAGAGAAATAAAAAGTTCTCCAAAGCTCACTGTCAAAGAATTGCAACAAATGGAAGCACAATCATTTGCCTCCCATCATATAGGCCTTCTGAAGGAGACTGATTTGAGAAAGAATATCATCTCTTACAACAAGTCTAGGTTAGACTTTATTACAGATCTCTGCATCTAGACAGTTTATGTTTCAGCTAACGGCAAATAAAAACACATTCAAATGACATACAGATTTGTTTGCAAGCATTTGTTTGAGGCAACAACATTTCATATTAAAAGTATTATCAATAAGTGCCAGCAATTCAAAATCATTCTGAACTATCATAAATGAATGTTAGAAAATGAAAATCAGAACATAGACAGAGAATGGCCTCTGGGACTGAGACAGTTTCATGGGGACACTCAAACAAATACCTTATCAGGGCAACAAAATGGTGACGGTTTAGCCTGTGTAATCACTCTGAGTGAGGCAGTATGGAACACAGAGCATTTCATGTCCAAGTCGCAGAGTTTTATAACGGGCTCAAAATGGCAGTATTTCTGAAGTAAACCAGGACTAAAATGCAGACGCATGTGGCAGAACACGGCTTTGATAATGAGTCCCTTTTTTCTCTCAGCAAGTCAAAGGATCCTCATTTCACCCTAGAAAATCAAAAATTTTACCACCAGGGATTAGCTCTTTCATTCAGTCCAAAATGTTCCAGCACACAGCTTGTTCTAGAGCATGGAAGAAGCAAAGATTAGAAGACCCATTTTGATTATTGGCATCTTCAGCTTTTCCCTCAGGAAGAAAATTCACTTGCCAAAGGCAAAACAGAAACAGTGTGCTCTAAAAGCTCAGGAAGCAAGTGAGAATTGATATTTCTCTGATGATGCAGAACCAAAAGAAGAAATCACAGTGTTTTTAACTTCTTCTCAGCCTCTTCCCTTTGGGGAGCATCAGGAATGCAAAGTGATGACACTTATCTTGCAAGCAGAAAACAAGTTACAAATTTAAAACACTATGGGTATACAGTCAGACTCATCTTGTGAGTGGCTGTAAAATATAGATATGGCATCTGAACACATCTGTAAGTATTTTGTGAAAGTTAAAATTAAATTACTGCTAAGGCAGAAACAAATGGCTAATATTTGTGTCTTGGATTCTTGAGTAAAAATGGATCGAACTGCAAACTTGATAGCTCAAACACAAAAGTCCTATATGCTTGAGAAACTGAGAGGGAGCAACTGTAGACAGACAGTGAAATGTAACAAAGCTTTTGCGCCATGTTTTTGTTATCCTATATGTCACTGGGAAGACATCCTTCGGATTGAAGGGGTGTGAATGGGTGGGTGCTAACTCACCAACCCTCAATCCCCCCAACATAAAATTTAAAAAAAATCTGCCTCACGGGGGCAAAGGCAAGACCCCTCAACCCTGACACAATGGATCAAAGGTGAAGGTGTTTGAGCCAGAGTGAAAGGTCATTGTGGTAAAACACCTGGACAAGGCACACCTACCCACCAAGGCAAGTCCACATATGCAAAATCATGTTCCTAACTGTAGCAGTTACAGAAAAACGGTCCAGACAAAATTTTTCCGCTGATGCCACCCATCTGTTAAGGGGATGACAATACCTCTCTGCCCCGTAGTCAGGGCTGATGGGTAAAAAGTGGGATCAAAATCTGCTTTAGAAGGTAAGAGGAATTTAACAAAAATGTGATTCTATTCTGCACTAATGGCAATGTTTCAATGTAAAACCTCCATGCAGTATGCGCTTGGGTTCAAGGAAGTCAGGGACATGGTATTCAGTAATAAAATACATCAGCAGGTAATAGAGAAAGATGAAATAAGAATTTATTTACGGAAATGATAATTAATACCATAAATCACCTTCAAAGCCCCAGGAGTTTAGCAACACATGATGGATAATTCACGAGGGCTCCAATGAGACAGACTAATGTATTTCCAGATGTGCCTTACTCATTTAAAGCACTGTAATGGAAGTTACATTTAGTTTGACATGGCAGTACATTTTCAGAACAGAATGATTTGTCACTTGCAGGGCTGCACAGAACAGTTTGAAGTTTCAAAGCTTCATTCATAACATTCCCAATCAAATTCAAAATCAACACTTGAATACTGCGCAACTTTTTTTGCATTTCTATTCATTCTGCCAAAACCAAGATTTCTGCACTTTTGCAGATAAAGATTTGGTCACACTGATAATAATAGTGCAGTGTTATTTGTAGAATTACATTGAAATTTTGACTGTGTTAGATTTTTTCAGTGCGATCAAAACATATCTACGAACTCCAGAGCATAGTCATTTTAAAGATAGTCATTCTAATCATTCAATCATTTTTATGATTTATAGTGAAAATGTAAGATTCTGCCCAAATCCATATTTGTTGGCATTAGCCTTTCAAAGCCATGATCACTTTGGTTAGACAAAGAGACGTACCCACCCGTGATGGCTGGTATTTCGAGATGCCAAATGCAGTGGCCGCAAAATGCGAAATGACGCACACAGATAAAACAAGAGAAAGGGTCTTGCGCTTCCAAAAGACATAAATCTCCTCCGAGTAATAATCAGGAAGCAACGCAAGCTAGACAGAACAAAATAAAGGAAAAATCTCGGAAGCTGAGATCAAAAGATTAAGCACCCAGATGGTGCACAGACAGAGGAAGGGACAGGGAAAAGAGAGAGATAATTTCCCTTACTTACACTTTCCTCTTTTGCAACTAAATCCAAACCAACTCTCTAGCTAGAGAATTTACGGGCTATAGTGCAATCATAACATTGACACTCTAGCAAAGATGTCAAGGCGGAGCTTGGGCTTAAATAGAGTCCGGATGCCACTCTGGCCAAAGAATTCAATGTGGGCAAAAGAATATCCTCCCAGACAAGAGTAACAAAGAAAGCTCCCAAACAAACGCCGACCTCCAAAACCATGACAGGACCCCCACCCCCTCTAAGGGACAGCTCCAGAAGTCCCCAGATAACCCCGTGCATGGAACTCGGAAATGAGCGTGGGATCCAGAATATCTCAGGAAGTGACCCCGCAGCGCTCCTCAGGGCCATATCCCTCCCAGTCCATGAGAAACTGGGCCCCATGACCAAAACGCCTCTCAGCCAGAATTCGGCGCACGGTGTAAACTGGCCCTCCCTCCACCATTCGCAGTGGTGGCGGGGGTTGTGTCGGCAGGTGCCAGGACGCTAGTGTTACCCAGCTTAATGCCAGAGACATGGAACAACGGATGGATGCGCATATATCTAGGGAGCTTTAACTGGACCAGGACTGGATTGATCTTCCGCACAATCTTGAATGGGCTAATATAGCGGGGAGCCAGTTTTCATGATTCTACCTTCAAGGGGATGTCCCGGGTAGACGGCCAAACTCTCTGACCCACCTGAAAAGATGGGGCCAAACGACGCCATCTATCGGTGGCAGATTTCAGTTTGAGCCCCAAGCACAACAGAGATGAACGGACCCTAGTCCAAACCGACCGACAACGACGAATGAAATGGTTGACTGAGGGAACCTCGGAATCATTCTCAGTCTCAGGAAACACTGGGGGTTGGTAACCCACCTGAGCTTCAAACAGGGAAAACCCCGTGGAGGAATTACTCAGTGAATTATGGGAATACCCAGCCCATGCTAAAAATCGACTCCATGAAGATTGATTATCCACCGCTAAAAAATGAAGAGTGTTTTCCAGTGACTGATTAGTACGCTCAGTCTGCCCGTTGGTGTCTGAGTGGAACCCAGAGGAGAGACTCACCGCGGCCCCAAACTGCCTACAAATCACCTGACAGAATCCGGCCGTAAACTGAAGACCCCAGTCAGAGACAACATCTTAATAATAATAATAATAATGCATCAATTTTATATAGCGCTTTTTTGGACACTCAAAGACGCTTTACAATGGAGGCATTATTCATTCACTCACACATTCACGCTCTGATGGTGGTGTAGCCACAGCTGCCCTGGGGCAGACTGACGAAAGCGTGGCTGCCAGTATGCGCCTACGTCCCCTCCGACCACCACCAAACATTCACACACAGCCATACGGGAGGGAGGGAGGGTTCCTATATTTCATGTTTTGTGGGTAGGGGAAACCGGAGTACCCGGAGGAAACCCACGCAAACACGGGGAGAACATGCAAACTCCACACAGAAAGGCCCCAGGCCGGATTCGAACTCACGACTTTCTTGCTGTGAGGCAGAACCACTATGCCACCATGCCGCCCTTGCGGAAGCCCAGGCAGCCAAAACACATGGTTAACCACAAGAAGAGCCATCTCCCACGCTGAAGGCAGCTTGGGTAGCGCGACAAAATGAGCGGCCTTGGAAAAACGGTCAACCACAACCAAGATGACCATCTTGCCTTCAGACACAGGCAGTCCCAAAATAAAATCCAATGCAATATGCATCCGAGGACGCCTGGGGATGGGCAATGGTCGCAGCAGACCAGAGGGAGGGAGATGGGAAGTTTCATTTCTGGAGCAGATGCCACAAGCAGCAACAAATTCCCGAATGTCCATCATCATACTGAGCCACCAAAAACGTCCCGGCCAGGCAGTGCTTGGTCCGATGGGCTCCCGGGTGCCCCACCAAGCAGGAAGAGCGTCCCCACTGGAGGACCTGTAACCTAACCCTAGGCAGGACAAACAAACAGCCAGGAGGCTCCCCCCCCATGACCGGGATCGGTCTTCAAAGCCTCCGGAACCACCGGCATAATCTCCCATTGAATGGGCATCACAATCTGAGCAGCCGAAATAATTAGCTCCGGGGTGGGATTGGGATCAGAGCAATCGTAAATCTGCGACAAGGCATCAGACTTAATGTTTTTAGAGTCAGGGCTGTAGGTTAGTGTAAAATTAAAGCAGTTAAAGAACAATAACCCCTGCGCCTGCTGGGAATTAAGTCGCTTAGTTTGCTGAATATACTGGAGATTTTTATGGTCTGTCAACACCACAAAAGGGTGTTCAGCCCCCTTCAACCAGTGGTGCCACTCTTCAAGGGCCAACTTAACCGCTAATGACTCCCGATCACCAATGCTGTAATTCTGTTCCTTGGCGGACAAAGACCGGGAGAAGTATGCGCATGGGTGTAGCTTATTGTCCCAAAGGGTGCACTGGGACAAAATAGCACCCACCCCAACCTACGAAGCATCCACCTCCACCACAAATGGGAGGCAGGGATCGGGCAAAACCAGAATGGGCTCTGAGGTAAAACGTTTCGTTAATTCCTGAAAGGCAGCCTCAGCTGCTGGAGACCAAAAAAACGCTGAGGAGGTATTCCTTCTGGTGAGCGCAATAATGGGGGCAGCAACCGCGCAAAAATTACGGATAAACCACCTATAAAAATTAGCAAAGCCCAAGAAGCGTTGGACCTCCTTAACACTTTGAGGGGCGGACTAATTCCTGACCGCAGCCACCTTGTCCGAGTCCATACGGACCGACCCCTTAGAAACAATAAAGCCAAGAATCGAGACGGTCTGGGCGTGAAAGGTGCATTTCTCCGCCTTGTAAAATAGCTTGGCTTTAAGGAGGGCCTCAAGCACTTGTCTGACTTGTTGCTTATGCTTCGAGAGAGTTGAAGAAAAAATCAGAATATCGTCAAGGTAGACAAAGACGAATCTCTCCAACATCTCTCAGAGAACGTCATTGACGAGCGCTTGGAATACGGAGGGGGCATTAACCAATCCGAACGGCAAGACCAAATATTTGTTGTACCCATCATGCGTATTAAATACCCTTTTCCACTCATCCCCTTCCCGGATTCGGACCAGATTTTAATCATTGTGGAGGTTTAAATTAGTAAAAAACGATGCCTCCTGCAGTCACTCAACCCTGTAATCATTACAGGGTCTCAAACCGCCATCTTTTTTTGCCCACGAAAAAAAACCCTGCACCTGCAGGAGAGGTAGACGGCTGAAAGAATCCGTTAGCTAGTCTCCTGGATATACTCTCGCATAGCTTTACGCTCAGGCCTGGACAGCGAGTGTAACAAACCACTAGGGCCAGGGTGGAGATTAATCTCGCAATCATACGAGCGGTGAGGAGGTAAGGTTGAGGCCCTTTGCTTGCTAAAAACCTCAGCGAGGTCAGCATAATCATTAGGAACATTAGAAGGCAAATCAAAGTTCAGGGTGGCCCCCAAATTCTCACCCCATTCAGAACCTGACGTTTCGGTGACTGATTCAGAATAAAAAAAATCTCTAAAAGGTAATTGTCCTCTGGCTGTCGCTAATAAAATTGAGAATCCCATTCCTACCCCTCCTCTGTCCCTTTTTCCAGTTTAGGAGGGTACGGTACGGTGAGACAACCTCCTTATACTCCCTCCAGGCATCAGTCTGCCCCATAGTTTGATGTCTGGGAAAACAAGTCGCATTCTCTCTACGATGGGACCTACAAGTCCCATCCTACAAGAGGATATGATTATTCTGTTCCCCCCAAGTGATGCAAGGCCTATGCTCCCGTAGCCAAGAATGCCCTAAAACAATGGGAAAAGCAGGGGAACTGATAATAAAAAACCGGTTCAGAAACTTCGGAAATAAATACCGTTCCCAGCAGGCGACCGTCCAAAGTTTTCACAGAGCGTGGCCGTGAAAGAGGACAGGTAGGAATGGAGTGTCTCCTAGCCCACTCAATATCCATGAAATAATTCACAGCGCCCGAATCCCAAACGCTTCAATAATAACCCTCTTCCCCGCAGTCAGTTCAACAGGGATTAGTGTTCGGAAGGGAAACTGGGTCTGCCCCTCTAGCGCCCCCCAAACGGCTAGAGGGATTTCCCGTTTCCCAGAAGCTTTGGGCAACATGGACGGGTATGACGTTTATTACAACTAAAGCAGATTATTCTTCTGAGAACAGGTTTATGAGTCCGACTCTCAAATGAGCTATCAACCTTCATGGCCTCAAATGGAGAGGAATTTTCAGTGGGTGGAATATTAACCGCACACTTGCCACTAGCAGCCTTGGCCCTGTTGATAACAAGCGGCAAACTGTGTAATTTATTCCTGTTGCGTTCACGGATGCGATTTTCAATTCGCATCGCAGTGCGAAGCAAAGAATCAAAAGTCGAACAGGGCTCCAATGTAGCCAATGCGTCTTTTACCTCCTCAGTAAGGGCATGACTAAAGACAATCATAAGAGGAGCTTCTGGCCAGCTTGTCTCTGTCGCAAGGGAGCAAAATAAAATTGAAAACTCATCGACACTTTCATAGCCCTGTTTCAGACGCATCAAACACAAAGCCGCGTCCTGACCACAAACATCCTGAAGATTTTCTTTCACATTTCCTTAACAAGAGCCTCCACAGAATTCACGACCGGTGAATTAGATCTGATAAGTGGGCCGACCCAAGTGAGTGTTGTGTCAGTCAGCAGGGATAAAATAAATGCAACCCGAGAATCCTCATTAGGAAACCGTGAAGGCTGAGCCTTAAAAAATATCTCACATTGGGCGATAAAATCTTTACATTTTCCAGCCTCGCCGCTAAATCTTTGGGGTAATTGCAACTTGGGTTCTCGGGGAAGGTGTATGGATGATGCTTGTGCAACATTTCATGAAACTTGTGTAGACAGGGATTTAATACTCTCGGACAAACTTAACAGAGCGCTCTCTTGTTTCTGCAACTATTTCTCCTGAAGGCGAAGTCTCTCAGCCAAACCATTGCCAAGGCTGGAAAGCCCTTCACCAAAGCCAGGAAGCATAGCTTGCTGGCTGGTAACGACCTTTTCAATAGCCGCCATAACTGAAGGCTCCATGTTAGCTAGAGTGTACCGTGATGGCTGGTATTTTGAGACGTCAAATGCAGTGGCCGGAAAGAAAGGAAGTACAGCAAGCGTATGTTGAGGTTAGCATAGGATTATTTAAACTAGGGACTTGGGGGGCAGGGAGGTTAGTGAGTGTTACACATCGGGAAATGCAGACTGCCCCGATGGAAGCTGATGGCGTCACATGCACTGTTGATGATATACTTTTAAAGCAACGAAGCGTAGTGGGGGGCTTGAAGCTTGATGAAAAATCAAGGGGAAGAGCATTAGTAATAACCTGAAATGTTTTTATTTAAATGCAAGAAGCATAAAAAAAATTTTCCAGAGCTTGAGGCAGTTATGATTAGTGAGGGCTATAGTGAGGGCTACATAGTTGGGATTACAGAGACATGGCTTAGTGAAGAGGATGGAGATGAATATAATATAGAAAGTTATAAGCTCTTTAGGAAAAATAGATGTATTAGAAGAGGAGGGGGCATAGCAATCTATGTGAACGAAAACATTAATGTACAGGAAATTCCCGAAATTGAACATTCCTTGCCCTGTGAAGATATCTGGGTCAGGCTCATTGGCAAACACGAGGTTTAAACATAAGATTATGCTATCGACCACTAGCTTTGGACAGTACAGTCAATGAAATGCTTTTTAAGAGGATTACGCAAACTTGTAAGGGTGGAGGGACTATTATTATGGGAGACTTAAATTATCCTGGTATCGATTGGGAAATGGTGAAAGGACAGGGTAGGGGGGAGGAAGAATTTCTAGATGTTATAAATGATAATTTATATTAATGTTAATAAACCTACAAGAAAGAAGACAATTTTAGACTTAGTGCTCTGTAATGACCCAGAGAGAATTAGCGATGTTGAGGTACTGGAGCCACTTGGGACAAGTGATCACTCTGCTGTTAATTTTGATGTTTCATGGGAAGTTAAAAGGGTGTATTAAAAAACAAAAATTTTCCATTTTAGGCAAGCAAACTTTGACAGGATGCGCTCATATCTAAGTGAAATAAAATGGGAGACACTCTTGGTCTCTGAGTCAGTACATGAGATGTGGGAAAGATTTAAGGGGGTTTTACTTTAATCACAAAGCAAATTCATTCCAAATGTGTCCAAAAGTAAGCTGAAAAAGCAGAATCTTCAGTGGATGACCAAAGTATTTGCAGGATTTTGAGGCGAGGCGGAACTTGGGCTTAAATAGAGTCCGGGCGCCACCCACAATTAATGCCAACTGGTCAAAGAATCGATCTGGGCAAAACAATATCGTCCCAGACGAGAGTAACAAAGACAGCTCCAAAACAAATGCCAATCTCCAAAAGCATGACACCCACCTGCATTAACAGGGCAGTCAAACAGCAATCTAACTGCACTAAAAATTACATCCATATAACCGCAATATCAAAAATATCTATTTCAGCTATAACACTGCAGCTGTGATATACTGAAGTTGTTACAAAAACTAGATTGCGACTTTTTTCTCAAAGACATTATTTTAGCACCAGACAGACCGTCCGGGGGTACTATGGATTTGCAGTTGTCGCTCGTCCATGTCCTGGCCCAGAAGTGCCTTTGCATGAGGGAAACGATAGAAGATAGATAGTGATAGAAGAAGAATAGAATCAATATTATGTCAAATTTTTTCTCCGACCTTTCTGAACTACTAATTTGAATACCATTGGCTCTGTACACATGAAGTGGTTGCTACAACTAATTTTTCAGTCACAAGAGAGCATTTTTGGAATTGCTGGATTGATAGTATGGGCAAGTATATTGAGAAGTTTGCACCTGAGGCTTAGCTGATGAGTTTAACTTATGCAACTGTTGAAAAACAGGGTTGAGACTGAACTGGCCAATACTCTGAACTGTGTTCGAGGTCGGCTTGTTGGTGAATACTCAATAACTTATTCGGGTGTGCTATCTAGTGAGAGAATAGTGTAACTGAGTGCATAAATAGAGCAGCTTCATGTCCGCTGACACGAACATCTGCTCAGACGGGTTATGGGTCGGACCAGAACATAAACAGTGGCACGTACAAACTGAAGACATAAAAACCACTGTTGAAGCTAGTGACCACAAAAATTGCGAAACAGTACAAATCTTATTTCAATTGTATTTGATTGCGATTCCACATTAGTTCTATGCAAACTTTCTTGATGCAAATAAAACTATCTCAGTTATTTTATTCATGCGCTCATAATTGTTCATAAATTATGTACGGCACGACAGGCTGAGCCATAAAGTTATGTGCGCGAATATTCCATGAACGTTTAGTGCATGTTAACCCTTTAACGGGCAAAATTTATTGGAAGGTTGGAAAAAATCAATCCTCTTGATATCATTATGGAAAATGACGCATGTAAACTGCCTATGCCTCATTTTTGGGGGTTGGGTCATATTTTGGGGCTCCTTGGAGATGGATTACTTTTTAAAATGTTTCTTGTATGAAGGACCGGGGGGCTGCTCATGTTGTAGCCATATGGCAGTAATCAAAGAAAGGGTTGATGGTAACACTGGCAAACACATGATGACCTAGCCAGCTTTTATTGTAATTAGTGAAGTCATAACTTATGCTAAGGAACCTTGCATTAGAATAACACACACTAGCTTTGTTAAGCAGTAACTCTATTTAAGGAAGACTGTAAACCATGGCATGTCGTATTCATGAACAAATGTTCGTCTTTTTAATGTTACATTTCTATCAAACGCTTCTTTGTGTGATCGTTTCATAAGGTTTAAAATAGTGTTGAATTAGCTTAGACCTGACAGTAAATATGAACAGCCTGGGAAAGTAGCTAGGTAACCTTTTTTTAAGATTGGGAATTTGTCCCATCGGGTGAATTTCAATAACTGCAAAATCGCTGGTTAGTTTAACTTCGTTTTGATGATGACACACGGAAGGCACACTTGTTTACTCACTCACTCACTGCCTTTATATTGTTTTCAATGTAGAACATTACAACATAATGCCCTACATAGTGGGTGAGTGTGCATTTCGAATGCGTGTGTATTGTAACCAAATCATCTCCATGGGAACTCAGCTGAGCTGTTAGGTATCAAATCAGCCAATCACAGAGGGCCATCCCAGGACTGGTTCCCCACACACAGAGAATCGCCGAGAATCACTTAGTCAAAGAAATCCTTGGTCATACCTCAAACTCCTGCTTCTCGTGTAAAAAAATTTAATCCTGCCACCAATGTAACCACATAATTCAAGGCACGAGACTTTGCTGAGTGCGTGGATTTCTTTTTTTATTTCTCTGAGTGGTATATTGTTGGAATTACAGCGATCTAAAAACTCTGTTTGCTGTTCTCCCAAGAATGTTTGGGTGATTTTTGAATGGAAAAGTTGAAGAAATTCGACATGCTTCATGTCCTTTGACTATTCCCTGAGGCAAAACTATGTACTTGTGCAACAAAAACTATAGTACTGTGACAACAAATTTTCCTACCTTTTTGTGAAATTCCACGAGGAGGGATTCAAATTCATGGAAGCGATTTAAAATGTATTTTTTCATTCTGTCTGCTCTCAGCTCCCTATCTAGCTGTGACATCACGCACTGTACCTTTTGACATTCATTCCAATGGGGAAAATTTTTGTCCCTTTTTAGGGAATTATCCAGACACCGCACAACCAAAGTCAAGCAAAATCGATAGGCTTCATTTTCTGACCACGTAAAACATCCCTGCTGTCATCACACACAGCTAATCACCCTGAGATCCACTCAATGCACCGTGGACCACGAATCTATCATTAAAATTTACTACGAGCAGTGCGCTTAGCCAATCACAGACAGCGAGAAGCCAAAATTATACTCTTCGCAGGAACGTAGTGAACTGAGGCCAAGAGCAGCAGTATATCAGACCTACATTGCAATGATAAAATGGCTACTCAGCTAAATCAAGATAGGATACAGTGATCACTTCATGATTTCGCTGGGGGGAATCCTCTTTGATCAAAAAGGCTGAAGTTTCAGAGCAGCCAAATGACAGAAACGAAAGCAGGGCTATTCAGTCCAAATGGTTCCAGGATTTTCCATGGATGGAGCAATACAAAAATGCCGACAGGCCATGGAAATGCTACTGCGTTTGGTGTAAAGAAGCTGGCAAGAAAAGTACATTCCCCTCGGGGAGCAACAACATTCCGAAAAAGGCTGATAAAAGTTGGCCGGAGTTTGACAGTGAATTACTTTCAGAACGGTGTGCACTTATTTGGGTAATTCGGTCATTATAGTAACCGATAACATTTTGCAAATGGTTCATGAACAAATTTCTGCGTACCATTGTTTATAAAATAGCTGCTGACAGGTGCCATATGGCGTTCAGATGGAACCTGACTAAATAACCACTAATTAATTTTCAATTAAGACCTCCTCTTTCCGCAAAAGAATTATTCACCCTGCCTTTTTTAAGCTGTTTTTTTTTTTTCATTTTTACACAGCTCCTCTTTATTTCTGGCTGAAGAACTAAGTAATGGACAAGGAAACCATCCTGACAAGAACATGCATTTCAGCAAATGTACCGTCCGAGTTCAAAATCTTGCAAATGGTAAACAGTCGTATTCCGTTGGCTCTATTCTCATTTTCAGAATTGTAGCCGAAGCAAGAACCCCCCCCCAAATTTTTTTTGGAACAGGCCAGAAAAAAAAAAGTGCACGATAACTTGAAGGACGCAGTCACTGAACAGATGCGGACAGTGCATTGGATGGCGCAGGAAAATATCAAAAAGCAGAAATTCAGAAGTGCAATCAAACTGCAATGCTGTTATGATTCTGTTGTTGCCTGACCATGTTTTCGTTATGACTCTGATTCCAAGCCATGTGATTTAGTCCATGCCATGCTTTGTATTTCACTGTGGCTTTTGCCTGCCATTTCTCATATTCAAAATTTAGATTATTATTCTGGTTTATGTATTTCTCGTGCCTTGCATTGCACATTGTCTCCCCTGTCTGGTCATATGCAATGTGAGAGTTTTATTCCCCAGTATTGCGTGCCACATTTTCAGGTGATTTCATGGTTTCTGGGTTTCCAATTATTCCTTCCAGTCTCGTTTGCTTCCTTCGCCTTGCTGTTCTATCTTTACTAACAAATACTAACAGTTTAATTTTAGATAAATTACTAACATTGTTTATAGTACTAATTTACTAACAAGCACTAGGGATTGTATAGCTGCACATAACTAATTGACTAACGAGCACTCGCTCTGCTCTAGGCTACGCCCCTTGCCTTCACTCACTTTACCTTGCTGCAATTCGGCGGATTCTCCGCACCTTGTTGAACACTGTTCTGCCTCTCACTCTCAGCACTTTAGAACTCCCTAACTGGGGTCGTCTGTTTGTCATGGGCTGTCTGTGTAATCCCTGACTGCGTTTTGGCTTTCGCCAAGTTCATGTGGTTAGGAACTTGCTCTTGTTCATTCCTTTGTCGATTAGTCTGATCCAGCTCTTCTGTTCCCCATTATAGCATGTGACTTCTCATATGTGTATTTAAGCAGTCATTTCACTACTAGCTCCTGTCAGAACATTTTCCTTGGTTTGCTTGTGCTGTGCTGTTTATGCCTTGTACTTTACTAAGTACTCTCATACTTCGTGTTGTACCTCTGACTGGAACGTCCCGGATTTAGATTTTTGCTGCATCTTTGATATACCTGTGCCCATGTAAAGAACCTGCTTTGCCCGACCCGGAGTCTTGTATTTGCTGCCCTGTTTACAAACTGCATTATGTCTAATGGATTTTGATTTTGGCTTCGTCTATGATATACCTGTGCCCGTCGAACAAACCTGGTTTGGCTTACCTATTCTGATTTTAGACCGTGGAATCTGTTCCGTTGCCTACTGCCCTGCAGGGGTTTCCACTCCAGAACTAATAAAGTACAAGTTTGCTGGATATTTTTGGTCTAGATTCTGGTACCTGAATGCACCCTTACAAATGCCGCCATGTAAGTTAAATGGTGTCAGTGCCAACGAAAAAGACTTAATTCAAGATGTTCCTCAACTGTATATAATATTCCTTATATACGCATTTTCTAGGCAATGGCTGCAGCAGTTAGGAGTGTGATTAAATGAAAACACTTGCCTGTGCTACGGAGACTATTGGTGTCGTGTGGCGAGGCAAATGTCTTGAGCCATGGTGGTTGAGGAGAGACAGAAGAAGACCTGTTTATGTGTTCCCACTGCAATGAGTATGTCTAAATGTGTATAGTTGTTATCATTCGATCAATATATTTTATTTGCTTTTTTCCTTTATTTATGGTGTTAAGCTTGCTAAATCTGTGAAATAATTGAAAACCTATAAAATAACAATTATACAAAAAATGCGATTTAACTTGACTAACTTATCCAATGAATTAATTCAAATTCAGTGTTTCATTTTTTTGCGGATGATAACGTCATAAAATGTGAAACAGTCACATTCAAACATTTCTCAAATCTCAGTATAGTATAGTCAAACATCCTCCACTCTCAATAAAATACAATAAACATCATCCATACTCAGTACAGTACTAATTGTCTACACTCAGTACAGAACAGTCAAACACCCTCCACAGTCAATACAGTACAGTTAAACATTGTCCACACTAAGTATAGCACAGTCAAATTTTGTCTATGCTCAGTAAAGTACGATGAAAATCATTCACTCTCAGTACAGTGCAGTCAAACATCATCCACACTCAGCACAATACACTCATCCATTGTCCAAACTCAGTGAATTATAGTCAAAAATCTTGCACACTCAGGATGGCATGGTCAAATATTGTCTACAGTCAGTGCAGTAAAGTCAAACATCATCCACACTCAATACACTACACTCAACCATTGTCCACACTCAGTACAGCACAAACATCATACAAACTTAGTACGGTACAGTCGAGTATTATCCATTCAGTACAATACACTCAACCGTTGTCAACACTCAGTGAATTATTGTCAAACATTGCCCACACTCAGTGCAGTACAAACATTATCCAAACTTAGTGCAGTACTGTCAAACATTGTCTACTCTTGTTGTGTTCTGGGGTCCTGGCCTTTGGCCAGGACAGCATTTATGGTTTTAACAGTTTCAAGTACCAGGATTTCATAGTTCATGCTCATATTTCATAGTCACAGTTGTAACAGTTTCTTGTATTAGGATTACACTTTTCATGGTTCACATTCATTGTCCATGTTTTTACTTTTCCATGTTTTGTTTCATGCCAGGTCTGCCAAGCCACTCCACTGCTTGTCTGCGTTCCACCCCGTGCCTTCGTTACTGCACATTTTCAGAGCTCTGGTTGGCTTTGGTATTTCCCCCTTCCTTCTGTGCTGTGCTGATTCGGGGCTGTCTAAGCTTAATTGGCAATTAACTGTTTTTAAGTTACTATTATTTACTAACACTCACTGGGTGGTGTAATTCTTAGATAGGCACATTACCAATATTACTAATTTAGACAGGGAGTTTGTTGTCATGATTCCTGCTTTACTATTTCAAGTCTTGCTGCGCTTTTCTGTTCTTAACATTCATGCTTGCTTCCAAACTGCATACTTAATTGGTACTTAAGCTGAGCACGCTCATTCTCTTAATGAGCAAGTCTTGTCCACCAATCTTTGTCCATGTTATGATCTTGCCATGCCTCTTGTTTCTCCTTCTCCAGGTGTTGCCCCTCATGTGTTCTGATTGCTTAGCCTTTATCTGGATGCGGTGGAAGTTGGCTGGCAGACAGTGTCTCAAGTCCTTGTTTGCAAGTTTTGTTGCCAAGTTTCTGCTCAAGTTCTTACTCAAGTCCCATGGTTTTCATAGTTCTTGTTTTCTTGTATATAGCATCTTTGTTCTTTTCTGTTTATTCATTATCTGCCTGGAGTTTCCAGTGGCTTTTGTTTTTGTCGTTTTTGATCTTTAGTTTCTAGCTCTGTGAAGCTCACCTTAGTTTGTATTTTGCAACCCTTTGGGCCAAGTTTTTTGTTGGCCCTCGTGCCTGTTTGCTTTTGTTTTAATAAATTTCCTTTTCCCTTCCACCTCGCTTTTGGTGTCTCTCTGATCTCGCATCAACTCTCAGTACAGTAGAGGCAAACATCATCCATACTCAGTACAGAACAGTCAAACATTGTCCACACTCAGCGCAGTGCACTAAATATCGTCCACACTCAGTACAGTGAACATCCTCCGGACTCAGTATAGTGCAGTTAATATCGTTCACACTCAGTTCAGCTGAGTCAAAAATCTCCATGCTTGCTGCAGCCCAATAAAAACTCCACTATCAGATCACTATATAAAGGCCCCTCCTCGACAGAGTATCGCCCGCCTTTTGGTCCTTCAAAAAACATCAGTGAATGACTTGAATTTGTCTTTGTCATTATTATTTAAACAGAAATATGAGTTGTGATGACCTGACGCAGCCAAGAAGATGAAGCATTATGCCTGGTAATGTCTGGAATTGGCCGGGTTTGTATTATCTCAGCCTCTGCGTAATAAACAGTCAGTAACCGCATTATTCAGCTGTCCATCAGAGAGGCAGTTTGGTAAGCATAACCTTAAGCGGAGAAGGGCAAAAGGTCTCCTGCAACACCCCAACATTCTATCAAAATAAGGACGAGAACTGCCACACAGGCACCAGTAAATAACCAGAGTAAATGCAAACAACAAACAAATATTGTCCCGTCCTTTAACAGATGGCAGTTCCACCTCAATAATCTGGCTACATAAAGAAAGGGAAGCACTGCACTTATTTCCTCAATGAATCAGACAGGAAATGACTTCATATGACAATTTCAGCTGAAAAGAATTAGAGAATATCCCACAGGGAACCACTGCTGTGATTCAAATAGTCCATAGCCGCTTAAATAATAAAATAAAATAACCCAGGTAGTCAGTAACATGGAGGCAGGTTTATGACCCCGCAATCCCCTCATGCCACTCATTCCACCCACAGTTCCTCTGTAGATAGGAACCTGCTGATACTATGAAGAACAAGCCATTCTCTAGATGCATCACCTTGCACTCCTTTAAAGCAAGAAGATGGAGAAAAGAGCAGATTAAAAACCCAACACTACCTACTCTCTCCCCCAGAAATGCACAAGCATACAAGCTACAAATGCACGATGGGAATGAATTTATAACAAACCCAGTTCCATGAGAAACTGCACTATTATAACATCAGATCAGGTTTGACCAAATACATCCCAACCTTTCTGGAGATAATGTTCAGGTACTCTATTCAATAATGATTGTCCAAGGTAACCATGTGAATGTGCAAGCAAACTATTGATATTTCAGGGAAGATTTGAGGGAATTAAACTGTGCATCTAATAAAAACATGTTATTAGGGCTGCATTAAACGAATTAAAAAAAAGAAATGCCTAATTCCTAGCTACTTTTCTTTTACCTTGATTGGAAATATCTTGAGGTTAAGGAGAGGTACAAAGAGGAATCCATAAAGGCTCAGGAAAAGACAAGTGCGCTGCTAAGAGAATCCAAACGCTCCTACACATGGCAACATGATCATGCGTCATGTTCATGTTTGTTTTATTTCATGTGTGGCCGGAGGGTTGGTCATCATTTTATCGCTGCCACATAGAATTGTGGGACAGCATTATCTTGTTTCTTTTCATAAAGGATGGTGTGCTAAAGAAGGTAAGTTAGGAAGCAATGAAGCACCTTTCCTTAACATTTAGAAAATTTGAACATACCAATTATGGCTGCCACGTAAATAATTCTGGGTCATTTTCAAGGAGTGAGGAACTTTCCTGACAAAAAAGACGCAACCTAGGACAGAACATTACGCAGACAACATTTGACAGAAAGCTGTTGTCCAAGCAGAATGATACGGACTGATTTACTACTGAAACTAGATACAGAAACTGAAAAGTGCAATGACATGAAAAAAAATGAATTTTGTAGTCACCACATGTAAGTCCTTCCCACGATTATGTTAATTCATTGCCCTTAGTTACGACCTGTTCCCTCAATTTAATTAACTCATTTCCACAATTTAGCTCACTCGTTGCCACTAAATACAACCTGTTCCCACAATTTAGTTAATTCATGGACTTGAGATATAATTCATTCCCAGGGGCGGATTTAGCAATTTAGGGGCCCTAGGCAAACAGAAGCATGGCGCCATCTGCCTTTCTCAAATCTCATTTAACAAACAAACTAAAAACAAACAAACAAATACAGGTATCTTGCTCCTAGTTTTTAAATTCCTTTTTTAAAAATACAGACAGCACTAAAACACAGTAAAGTAACTACAGTAGTGAGCCTTATTTACCTTTTCATCTAAGTAATATAAAAAGATGCATAGTAACATAACACATTTCAATTTCTGAACCATTATGACTTGATAAAGCCACCTTGATGGGCACCACCCATCATTAACCCCATTTACCAGATATCGCCCCACAAGACATGGGTTGTTACAGCGGTGCAAGTGGCATTTGTAATGAGAGATCATACAAACATTCTGACGGAGTTTTACCGCGTGAAACATACCGGAGCTACTGAAAACAGCCTGGAAAAAGAAAACAGTCAGTATCAATACGTTCCCAGAGTTCAAATGTTAGCCTCGAACGGCCACGGCAGCCAAGAGAAATGAAGAAGAAGCTCTCTAGTTAACATTATTCTGAAGTAAATAACTGCAGTCAGGCCAGGCTCCACACCGAAAACACAGTCAAACTACCCCCCACAACCTGCCCGAATTAGCTCACTTAAATGTTACCCTATTAACTCAACACAATATCCCATATCCCTATTCAAAAATGATAGCGGTGGTTATCTAGGTGACTAACAACGAACAGCTATGACAACCAAGAGAAATCAGAGAAAGATAAAAAGCTCCTTGGTTATTAAAATTTGTTTTTAATTAATACTACTGAGCAGAATGAACGACTCATTTTCCCTGATTTATAATCACGCAACCCCAGAACTCTGACGCATTTAGCGCGTAGATTTTAGAATGACGTGATTAGTAAAGAAAGAGTGAAAAATAAGCAAAACCATAAATATGTATATTTATTATATCCCCGAACAGCGTTTCGGGGATATTATGTTTTTGGTCCGATAGCCGCTGCCGCCGGATATCCTACGTGTTAACGCGATAACTTCAGAAATATTTCAATTAGAAATTTCATGTTTCGCATATAAGTAAGTATCATAAAGAGGAAGAACTGATTCGATTTTGGATAATTTACTATTTTTAGACTGACCACCAGAGGCCAAAAACTGAAAAATCACTGTTTTTATCATATCTCTGGAAATATTTGTGCGATTGACCTCAAATCAAGTGCAAATGAAAGGTCATGACCTGAAGATGTGTCCCACAATGACATTATACCTGTTTGGTTCAAAATTTTGACACAAAGTGTCAAAAGTGTCAAATAAATTCACCATTTTTGCCATCTTTGGAACCATTTGTCCAATTGACATGAAACTATGTGCAACTGCAAGGTCATGACCTTGCAATGTGTCACATGATGACATCATACCTGTATGGTTCAATATTTTGCTACCAGATGGAGCTTTGTGATGGAAATTACCATTTTGGCCATATCTTCAGAAACGTTTGTTTGATTGACCTGAAATTAAGTTCAAATGAAAAGTCATGACCTGGGGGACTTTATATTGCATTGGGTCTATTCGACTGGGCAACTGGAGGATCAGGCGTGTTCAGGGATATACCCCAAGCTGTCGCCTCTGACGGCTTCAGCCTAGTTTTAAATTCTTTTTAGGTCTACAGGAGGCCGCTTGGATGTTGGGGGCCCCCGGCAATTGCCTACCTTGCCTAATTGCAAAGTCCACCTCTGCTCCTTCCCTCAGTATAATTGACTTGTTCCCTCAATTTCGTTAACTCAAATTGGAGGAACAAGTTCCACCTAGTGACCACATGAAAGCTAAATTGTGGGAAAGACTTGTACAACCCTAATTCCAAAATAGTTGGGACAAAGTGTAAATAAAATTAAAGCACAACTACTTTCAAATCACGCCAGTCAGTATTTTTTATTCACAATAGAACAGATATAACAAATGTTGAAACAATTTTAATTTTTTTAATTTAAATTTTTTAAATTTAAATTTAAAATTTTACAATTTTATCCACAAAATGAGCTCATTTCAAATTTGATGGCTGCTACAAGTCTCAAAAAAGTTGGGACAGGGGCCTGTTAACCATGGTGTAGCATCCCTCTTCTTTTAAAGACAGAGTGGAGGCGTCTGGGCATTGAGGAGACAAGTTTCCTGAGTTTAGCCATTGGAATTGGATCCCACTCTTGTTTAATACAGGCTTCCAGCTGCTGGAGGGTTTTAGGTCTCCTTTGATGGACTTCATTTAATTATGCACCAAATGCTCTCAATCGATGAAAGATCAGAACTGCAGTCGGGCCAGTTCAGCACACAGACTCTTCTACTACGAAGCCACGCTGTTGTAATAGCTGCAGTAGGTTGTTTTGCATTGTACTGCTGAAATACACAAGGCCTTGCCTGGAATAGATGTCGTCTGGAGGGGAGCATATGTTGCTCTAAAACCTTTATATACCTTTCAGCATTCATGGTGCATTTTAAAACCTGCAAGTGTCCCACACCATATGCACTAATGCATTCCCATACCATCAGAGATGCTGGCTGTTAAACTGAACACTAATAACAGGAAGGGTGATCTTTTTCCTCTTTAGCCTGGAGGACACGATGCCCATGATTTCCTACAAGAATGTCAAATTTGAATTCATCTGAACACAGGACACCTTGCCACTTTGCTACAGTCCATTTTAAATGAGCCTTGGCCCACAGAACACGGCGGCACTTCTGGATCATGCTCAATAATGGCTTCTGTTTTGCATGATAGAGTTTTAGGTGGCATTTGTGGATGGCATGGCGGACTGTGTTTACAGACAGTCTCTTGAAGTATTCTTGGGCCCATTTAGTATTGTCAATGACAGAATGCCGGTTAGTGATGCAGTGGCGTTTGAGGGCCTGAAGATCACGGGCATCCAGTAAGGGTCTTCGGCCGAGATTTTTCCCAGTTTCTCTCAATATTTTGATGATGTTATGAACTGTCGATAATGAGACCTTCAAAGTCTTTGCAATTTGACGTTAAGGAACATTGTTTTCAAAGTATTCCATTATTTTTTTTTCTGCAAGCCTTCACAGGTTGGAGAGCCTCTGGCCATCTTTACTACTGAGAGACTCTGCCTCTCAAAGACATTCCTTTTATAGCCAATCATGTTCTACACCTGATGCCAGTTAACTTAATTACTAGCTCAATGTTCTTGCAGCTGATTTTCTTACATATTAAATGCTTTTTCAGCCTTTTTTTGTCTGTGTCCCAACTTTTTTGAGACCTGTTGCAGCCAGAAAATTTGAAATAAGCCCATTTTGTGGATAAAAATGTAAAATGTCTCAGTTTCAACAATTGAAATTTTATCTATGTTCTATTGTAAATAACAAATTGGCTCATGTGAACTGAAAGTCATTGTATTTTTATTCACAATTTACACTTTGTCCCAACTATTTCAGAATTGAGGTTGTATATTGAGGGCATGAAATATCTAGGTCTCGGAAACGACTTCTATCTCATGGCCACAAAATAGCTAAGTCATAGGAATGAGATAGCTAAATTAAGGGAGCAACTTGCATCTCATGGCCACAACTTGTATTTTGTATGTCATAGCACTTCCAGGCTCCTAAAGATTCACAGTATGTGAATGCTGAAGAATTCTTGTGTTTTGTTCGTGAAAACAAAACAGCCGCGACTTCACGGTGCGTTTTAAGAGAATAGACGGAGTCAGATTTGGTGTTGGAAAACCCAGTTTAAAGTAAACGAAGTTTATTCGTCGTCTCGACCAGCGCGGTGTCCAGTATAATGATGATCTGACTGACTTCACTGGGATACAACAGGGTTAAAATACTCCTTGTGATATTGATATTGAAAAGATATTGGCCCAGGAGTTTTGGTATGGCACAGAAACAATAGTGCCTGATTAACTCATTGAGTTAAACACAGATGACATTGTCTCAGTGAATACAGTATATAACCCATTAGGCTGTTCCTGCTTGACTACATCAACCAAGCAGTGGACTGAAACTGCCTTGATTAAGTAGTTGGGTGAGACAGAATAGCTGGTTGTAAAGATTCTAGATCACTGCCAACAGGACGCAATATATAACTATAAGTGCTGTGAACACTAAAATCTAACAGTTTCCCCCTCTGATCATATGATCACTCACATCTATGATCAAACCATAATTACAGAGAGGTATGAACATGCAGGTTCGGAATACTGGGTGATAAGTACATTGTAAGGTATGGGGATACAAACACTGCCCGTAAAACTATGATTAAAATAAACATGGTGGAATGAATGTACAGTCTACGGTTCCATGGAGGCAAGAGTCTGTTGGTGTCCACGGATGTGTAATGGGTTCTATACGTTTTTGAATGTCTCTATTTGCGAACAGTGACACTTTGGCTCCAGGTGGGTGCTTGTTTCCGGATCGGTCCTCTTTCATCTGTAGCTTATCAAGGGGAGAGAAGTGCAGCAGTACAATCTGGAACACAGCATTTGGAAGTTTCTCTAATACATTAAATAAGTGAGTTCAACGCATGGAAACAAAAAGGAAAATAGAGTTCCCAGCCAAACAGAACAGAATAAGGGAAACCGTCGGACCAACCTTGCAATGGGCCGTCGGACCCAAAGATTCCCTTAAACAAAAGAAACATACATTTCATACAAACCAAAACCGAAAACTGGACTACCAGCAATCTCCAAAAATAACAAATAACCATGCGTTGATTGACAATAAGCAGTCTTTACTATGTTGGTGTACTGTGAATGACAGCAGAAGTGTTTAAGAGCTGTTCTAAGAGCAGATTCTCAATTCAAAAACAAAACAAAAAATATTCAACTTTCCAAGTGAAATGCTTTGTTTTCGTTATTGCTTCAAGGACATATGCCTTCCAACAACTTGCACAGCCCAGGTGTATGCAACACAAACAACCTGCAGTCTAAAAAGTGCATTTCTCATGTGCCAGCAACAACAATAAAACATCACCATACACTTAAAAAATGCTGAACATTTTGATTACAGAAAACATACATCAACAAAACCAATCAAGCATCAACTTAATCAAAGTCCTCGTTTCGAAAATGAAGGTCAGCAGCAGTATGTACGAGTGGTACAATTTGCATGGTTAATGTTGCTAGAAAGATTCGAGTCAACAGTCCCTCAATATGACTCATCTTTTCTTTCAAGAATTTGGTTGCCTTTTCAAATTTAAATTCAGACTCCCTTTTTTTCTGCTCTTAGGGTGCCCACTGTCTAATGTACATGGTCGTCTGAAAAAGTAAGGGGGAGGTTTGGCTCTACCAAGTGACCCGCATTTGTCCACTGTCTGGCCTTCTTTCCGACACGTTTGGCAAAACCTCTCACTGTTAACTTTGCAGTCTTTTACAAAGTGGCCAGGATTCCCACAATTACGGCAAGTGTTGTTACGTTTCGCATTTGTTCGTTTGTGGCTGTTTGAGTTGCGGATTTTATACTCGGTGTCCAATTCAACCCTTCTAGCTGCTGATAACAATTGATCAAAGGTGATTGTTTCATCCTGCCAATCGGGCTTGTTAAGTTTTGTAGCGGAACGGATTTCTGGTAAAAACGCCTGCTTAAAAGTGGACTTAAGGGGGCCGTTTGTACTGGAGGAGAGGGTATCCCGTCTCAACTCCTTAATCCCAGAATGCCTCAAGAAGGTTTCGGAAGAACGCTCGGCAAACACATCAACTGTCTCACCTGTTTTCTGAACACATGCGGCGACTTTTAGCCCAATTGGTGGACGCGTTAGTTGCCTTCTGAATGAAGTCTTCAATGGACTCCCACCCCTTATCAAGGTTTTGTCCATCACCTCCCAATGCGGTTTTAACTGCTGAATTGAGCTCATTGAACTCCGTGGGGGTCATAACTGTGGCTAGCAACTGCACACCATCACATGGGTGTAAACAATAAATCGTCTTTAGGCGATTGATTTGGGTCCAGGTGTCCATGCCTGCAACCCATGGATGTTTTAAATCATGCGACCATTTATCAATATCTTGAGGTTTGGTTGGTTTATGACGATACTGCATTTCGCCATCGACCCGTCTTTGCGTCAACGCTCTGAGTTGGGTTACCGCCATGTCATGGTCAGATGTCTCTCTGTCAGTACTACTAGTCCACAGGTCATTACGAGCCAGGGAGGCAGGCCCCCTTTCCTCGTAAGGCAGTGGGGCGGAAGGAGGAACTGACATTGCGCTCACCCCACTAACATGCGCTGGTAACTGCCCGTTGTGCAAGAATTTGATCTTATCCTTTAAAGCAGCTATTTTCGTGGTTTCCTTAGCCACCTTTGTTTTGACGCTTTTCAGTTCTATCACCAGATTCTTTACGTTTTCCCTGTCAATGTCAAGGAGGCGGTCGGCTTCGGCCTTGGCATGGATTTCGTTTCGTTTTTGCATATTACACACGATAAGCAGAGCAATGGGAAGCTTGCGTGTATCATTCACACGTTGGAATTTGCCAAAAACTTTCTCAATGTTTTCCTAACTCCAAACCTTATTCTCACTGACTTCAAAAGCGTATTTTTTTCGAAGGTACTCGTCTACGTTTTCCAACTTCAGATGGGACTAAATGAAACCTTTCGTCTCTCTAATAATGACATCATTAGCAACTTCAGGTACAGCTCTACCGCCCTTTTCGGAAGTAGGGACCTGGGTTTTATCGCATCTCCCGAACATGATTTCACTTGCAAAATTAGTCAATCAACTAATACTGAGCCATAAACTTATAAAATTATGGAAATTGTGCTCTCGTCACTTAGAACGTGGACAACGCAAATAATCTTATGTATTCAAAGGAAGTAGAAAAAATAATGCTGTACCACAGTCCTGTTCCTATACCCTTCACCAATGGCACAATTTAATTTAGCACTCTAGATCTATTACGGATTGCAGTAACCTACTTGGGTTTTTAGGGTAAACACAACAAAAAAACAAACACTTAAACGTTCACAGAAACCGAGCAGTACCACTGATAAAACGGACCACAAATAGGTCCCCCACGCGTCACGGGTTAAGCAAGTAGCGCACCGGCGTTTCAATCCCTAACACCGCCACAGACACCCTGTTGCCGTCAAAAGTCCACTGAAAACTTTTGGCCGCTCACTGGAGGATTCCTTTAATTTACTTCTTTAAATTAAAGGAGCGTGCCTCACTTCCCGAACTGACCAAGACCCCTAGGTTAAACAAGTAATGCACCAGCGTTAAAACATGAACACTGCCGCAGACACCCTGTTGCAGTCAAATGTCCTCTGAAAACTGTTGACCGCTGAATGGAGGATTCCTTCAATCTACTTCTTTCAATTAAAGAAACGTGCCTTGTTCGCCCATACAACTTGGATCCCTGACGAATAATGTCTTATACAGTAGAATTGATATTCTAATGCTCACCCCCAGCAAACACCCCTGCCTCCCGCAAGTAATAATAATTTCACAAATTTGACAAACGCGCGATAAACACCCGTGCCAGGTGTTAGTACAATGTTTAACAGACAATACGCGAACAAACACGCTGATCACCACAACATGAGGCTTTCCCTTGAAATACAACGACGCCAGCCGCGTTTCTACCCCTAGTTTTTTATCGAGCGAAGGTAATTAGCTCCAAGAAACTCAAAACTTCACCGGTATGTGCAACTTCTGGTTGCTGGAGTGACAGTCCGCTAGAACAGTTCAAGTTTTTCCAGATGCCGGGGAAAATCTTGGGCCTTGGTTATCTTCGTCGATCTCGGTGGAACCCCTAACTGAAGAATTCTTGTGTTTTGTTTGTGAAAACAAAACAGCCGCGACTTCGTGGTGCGTTTCAAGAGAAGAGACGGAGTCAGATTTGGTGTTGGAAAACCCAGTTTAAAGTAAACGGAGTTTATTCATCGTCTCGACCAGCGCGGTGTCCAGTATAATGATGATCTGACTGACTTCATTGGGATACAACAGGGTTTAAATACTCCTTGTGAACAAAAGATATTGGCCCAGGAGTTTCGGTATGGTACAGAAACAATAGTGCCTGATTAACTCATTGAGTTAAACACAGATGACATTGTCTCAGTGAATACAGTACATAACCCATTAGGCTGTTCCTGCTTGACTACATCAACCCAGCAGTGGACTGAAACTTGATTAAGTAGTTGGGTGAGACAGAATAGCTGGTTGTAAAGATTCTAGATCACTGCCAACAGGATATAACTATATGTGCTGTGAACACTAAAATCTAACAATGCTAAAACAAAAATAAGCTATTAACAATAAATAATCTTGTTTATTGTTCTCAACTTAAGTCACCACAGCAGTTTTTACCAAAAAAAGTACCGTAACACGTTGAGGTAAGCAGTAATAGCCCAAAACCAATATACAAGCAATGATTCATATTAACCATGCAAACAGTACAGCAAAATACACTACTGATTTGCTCAAACTGTGTCCCAAACTTTGCCATGGAAAGAAAAGCAAGTTGTTTTATGTTTTTCTTCAATTACTGAAAATAACAATTCATAATTTTAATTTTTCTAAGGCCACTAATCACAACATAAAGGGAAACCTCATAAAAAAGTATAATTTGCACAGCATTGACAGCAGAGGTAGCACTTAGAATGGAATAGCCTGCGTTGCTGGCGGTCAGCGGCTGGCGGGAGAAAGGAGAGGAAAGACCGCCTGCACGATAACATAGGGATTTTGAGTAGCCGCCCACTTCCTTGCGCAACGAGCCGTGACGGACCACCCCTTTTTTAAACCAATACGTACTTCTTGGTACGTTTCGCTGTTCAGCTCTGCAGCAGTGCATTCTAATGAGTGTAAATCTAGTAGCTGGTCAGAGATGAGGCTTTTCAGAGGAGAAATTACGAGAATGCTTTCTGCCTTTCACGTTGACGTTGATTCCAAATTTTTGGATAAACGAAGTACAGTAAAAATCATGCTTTTATCGAAGCCAGTCGGCAAAACTCCAAGTACATCTTTACCATCTAGTAAATGATTGATCGCCTGTAGTTGTTCATTCTTTAAAGTAATCTTTCGGTCGTGAATTTCAAGATATTCAAGCGATTTCTTTATCAAAGTGTCGTTCTCTACATTCGCAATCTTTGTTCTGGCAGTTTACGGCGTAACCATGCGTTGCGTTACATTCGATGACAATTCAATTTTGATTGACACCTCTTCAGCCAATCAGTAATTCCCGTTCACTGGTGAACGGACAACTCAAAATCCCTATGTTATCGGGCAGGCGGTCGTCCCTCTCCTTTCTCCAGCCAGCCTCTGACCGCCGGCAACGCAGGCTAAGAATGGAATTCACACTGCATATATGAATCAAGTCTGATTAAAGAAATCTAGAAGAAAAAAAGCATTTGATAAGTTTTGCGCAAAGCAATCAATCAGTCTCAAAATTGCCAATCTTCACTGTACTTTGTAACTGTCAATTCGCAAAATATTGAGCTTCTGAAAATGTGTGATGACTGCACTTTGAGAATTGAAGACATTGTTTTTGAAGCATGCCCATAGACCAGTGATATTCAACTGGCGGGCCGCAAGCTTTCTTGTGGCTCGCCGGCATATTCCATTGTTTAAAAAAATAAAATAAAAATAATAATAATAATACTTTTATTATTATTATCTTTGAAATAATCTCTCAATAGAATTTAACTTGCACTCAGTGCTGCGCTATGAGCTTGTAGATCTGCTATAACAGCATGTCACTATCATGCCCCGGAAGTGTGACAACTTGCGTTAACCAGACGCGCGAGCCAGCCCGGTGTTTACCTCCCAAACACTGCACAAAATGAGCGGAGAAAAACGGCGTAAAGTTGCTGACGAAAACCGTCAATTCAACCCGAAATGGACAGATGACTACATATTTATTTTACCGTCGCATGCTAAACCCAAACCTTTATGCTTAATATGGGAAACAACCGTGGCAGTCTGCAAGATTGATAATATCAGGCGACACTTACATATGCGAGTCTGGATTTTCAACCATGAACTTGATAAAAAATCAGCAATGCTATCGACTCACGGATGATCATCTCAATCACTGCATGCAGCTTGCTTTGACCTCCCACCAGCCTGCATTCAACAAGCTGGCAATGTCTCGCAAATGCAACTTCTCACATTGAATTGTCATGTCAGGTAGGCCTAAGTCTATTTTTATTTTAGTTATTTTTCTTTTGGAAATGCGTGATGGACAATGCATATGCGTGCATAATTACAAGGCATTGTTTTGCACGACTTCAGTTCTGAGCTTGAGCTGAGCTTTTTATTAGCTTTTCCTTTTATTTAAATAGTTTTTTGAGCAGTGCCAACTGTTCCTGCGTGACTTTGTCTCTGTCCGTATGAGTACGTCTGTCTCTCAGTATGGGTACGGCCAGCTGCAATAGCTGCTTTGAGAGACACACACACACACACACACAGGCCAGGAAGGAAGGAGTAAAAGTACTGTGCTCAGTTCAGTGATTCATATTGAATATTTGTATAAGTTGAATAAACTTTCAGATAGTACCTTTTTTTTCCCTGTTGGATAGAGATGTTGCAATTGTAAATGCACTGTGCTCAGTTCACTCCAGGTGTGATTCATATTGAATATTTGTTAATCTAAGTTGGATAAACTTTCAAATGGTACCTTTTTCATTTGTAATGATTCATTGGACAGTGTGTTGTTTGTACCTTGTTAATTCATCTCTGTTGGATAGAGATTTTGCACTTCGGACAATGTAGCTATCCCTTGTTAATCTCTGGAGATTTTGCACTACTTCAGATTTTTGTAGTATTGCACAGTGATTATGCTTGTTGTCACAATATACAAATGTGTTATAATAAACAAGCCATGGGTAATGTTTTGGTTGCTTATTTTACAACAGCAAACTGACTACTAAGGATTGAAATGCTTGTGCTCAATACTTAATATAATATTCAAATAATTAATTCTTGGTGGAAAAGTGGTGCTTTTTATGATGGTGTATTTTATTAAAAGTAGGTAAATGTCAACTTAATTAAGGTTTGACCTTATAAATAACACTGCTTTTTGTCAAATATAAGTATATTTTCCTGAATCTGGAGACAATTAATAGATAATTCATATGTAAACCAGACAGATTCTCCTGCTCATTACTGTGCAGAAATGTATTATACATACATTTTCGCGTTTGAGCACAAAATGCATTTTGAGAGCCCCCAATTTCTTCGCGTGCGCGCTTTGCGCGCGTGCTGTGTGTGTGGCCCCCCTTCACACAGTCGTTTGCCCAATGTGGCCCCCGGCCTAATCTAGTTGAATACCCTTGCCATAGACCATGGGTAAAAAGCTATGCATATCCCTGCTGAGCTTCTACTAAACAAGCAGGACAGATCTTTCCTCGCATTGAGATGAACTGAACCATATTTCAGACACTTGTAACGCTTTCACACTAAAACAATTGATCAAAACCTTTCAAAACCTCAGTGTTTCTGAAAAGAAAGCCAGGAAAGCACAATAAATGTATGTTCTAAGAAATTATTGATCGTCCTCATTCACTGTCAGAAAAAAAGGCTTGTAGGGGTGAAAAAAGGGGGGGGGGGGGGGGGGGGTAAAGGCTTGTCACTGGGTTGGTACCCTCTACTGCTGTTGTACCCTCAGTAGTGGGGACTTATTTCCTTAGGAACATATAAGTACCTTTTAGACCCTTTAAACGTTCACACAGGTACCTTGAGGTCCTATAATTATCCCTGGGGCGTACATAAGTGCTGAATGTACCTAAGGGGAACAGAAATGGACTCCTGCTGGCTGCTGTACGCCTATTTCTGAGAGTGATGACTGGGCTCCTAACTGCCAAAGAATATCATTAAACTATGGATTTTGATCCAACGCAAGATATAATCAGTATGAACATGAAATTGATTTCGTTTTCCCATAGCAAGCATAAATAACATGAAAAAACTTTTAAACAAAACAGTCCATGCACTCATTATATGCCTCTCAAACAAGCTGCTCAATAAAGAGTAAAACTGAGTTTCAAGGGGACATCTGCAATGGTCTAATGACAGGTCCCATTATCAAAAGAAGTTAAACTATATGATGCCATTGTATTCGGAAAATATTCATTGCCACACCGACTTGCGATGTTGGACCTCCCAGAGGTCCCCCAGTGTTGTTATTATAGCAATAGTGCATTAAGCGTAAGAATACAAACAAGCACACCCTCCCCTGAATGCAAAATGCATGTACCCAGAGCGCGTTAAATATCAGCAATAAATATTGCGATCTTCTCTCATTTACTTGCGTACCCATGTCATCCATAAGCGTGCACCTGAAGAGATCAGACACAGGGTGCGGATTCATTATTGGCTATTTAAATATACCGTACGCCTAATACTGAGGAAAATCGAATTACCAGGTTGAACTTCAGTGAAGTGAAACTGTCTCTGTTTCCAAGGGTCTATTTAAAACCTCCCGATATAAACAAATATTGCTCAAGCACCCATCGTATCTCTGGTCGTAAGGCTTTACATGTTCAAATAAACGTGCCAGTCCGCAGTGGAGAAGGCTACGCGAAAAGACAGAGGTAGACTGAAGGCTACACGGCGCAGAATGATTCCGTCTAAGTTTCCAAAACAGATTTACGGAATTTAAAAAAAAAAAAATCACAATAAGCCAACAATAAACGAATCAAAAACTCCTATGTCAAAAGCAGTTTCCCGAGCAATGTAGCATACAATATAATGAATGAAAAGTAATCCGGAAGGCTGGTGAGAAAGGACGAAAAAGAATTAATATATAATAGGAAAAATGACACATTCTGAAAATATTAGCATCCATTCGCATGTGCCTCTTAAAAAAAGAAAAGAAGAGAAAAGAAAATGCTTCCAGCGCCACCGTCGAAAAGGCAGCATGGCAATTCTGATGTTCTTATTATGGAGTTATATAAATAAATTCAAAAGTCGGGATACGGATGAAAGGAAAAATTAAAAACATTTCAAGATACAATGACCGAGATATAAACAGTCAAAAATACAGAGGACAAAAAATCGAGAGAGAAGAAATTACAGGAAGAAATTACTCACCGCGTAATATTTCAGAGATAGAGAGCGAAAATGTGAAAGGGCGTTGCAGGTTAGACAGATGAAACAAGCAGACTGACCAGAGGGCAGTGATACGCAATACACAGCCATACGCGTGTTTAACACTCAGCGCGATTATCGAGGAGGAAACCACTCGCTCACCATGAGGGGAGCCTCGGAATAATTTAATAAATCATATTTATGCTCTTGCAAGTAACGTCGTCCGGTTCGAAAACAAACGTTGATTCATTCACAAATTTAAAAGTGACGAGTTCACCATACAACTGCCAGTAAGACCGTCCTCCAGATTTTAGTTTCAGCGTTTATTCTGTGACTGATGACGTTTAAAAACAAAAATAAAACCCCTCAGTGTTTGGAACGAATTCCTACACTCCACTCTATGCAAACACGTGGTCATCCTGCAACATCACATGCATACGGTAAGCCCAATTCGCGCGGAGTTAAAGAAGATCTGTGCTGTATAGGGGCAGCCGGGGCCCAGTGAATCGGAAAAATTATTTCGTTGATTTTCTCATACTGTTTGGAAGCAAGCTTACCATTATGTAGGCTACTGAGCATAAAGGGGTGGGTGTTGTTGTATATATACACAAGGCATCAGATCCTGGTCACTACCGACACATTTTTGGTGAGACACTTTTTTTTTTTAAAGATCCAAGTGATTCACTGTGCTAATAAATAAAGGTCTCACTAAAGTGAAGTGAATTCCATTAATTTAATTTTACCAAATTTATTTAAACACTAAACCTTGTTAAAGGTGCTGGAAAGGCTTTCGTATTATATACAATGCCCTCAATAATTATTGGGACCCCTGGTTAAGATGTGTTCTTTAGCTTCTAATAAATTCAGTTTTTTTTCTAAAGAATATATGGCCACAATGAAAACAAAAGAGGAAAATCCAACCTTTAATTCAAGTGCATTTATTCAGTGGGGAAAAAAATCCCTCATTAAGAAATAATTCTTTTACATCAAATCATGTGTTCCACAATTATTATCACCCCTGATGTTAATACTTTGTACGACCCCCTTTTTCCGACAAAACAGCACCTACTTTTCTCCTATAATGTTTCACAAGATGGGAGAAAGCAGAAAGAGGGATCTTCAACCATTCCTCTTTGCACAATCTCTCTAAATCATCCAGGGACCTGGGTCCTCTCCTCTTCAGCTCACTCCACAGGTTTTTAATGGGGTTGAGGTCTGGGGACTGAGATGGTCATGGCAGGAGCTTGATTCTGTGTCTGGTGAACCATTTCTATGTAGATTTGGCCACATGTTTAGAGTCATTATCTAGCTGAAAGACCCAGTGACAACCCATCTTCAGCTTTCGGGTAGAGGCCACCAGATTTTGATTTAAACTATCCTCGTATTTCAAAGCGTTCATGATGCCATGCACCCTAATAAGGTTCCCAGGGCCTCTGGAGGAGAAACTGGCCCACAGCATCACCGATCCTCCCCCATACTTCACAGTGGGCATGAGGTGCTTTTCTGCATACACATCTTTTGTGTTCCACCAGACCCACCTAGATCTTGTTGGCAAAAAACACTCTGTCTTGGTCTCATCTGACCGAAGGACACGTTCCCAGTTGAAGTCCCAGTACCGCTTAGTGAACTCTAGAAGTTTGCGTTTATGATTGTGAGTGAGAAAAAGTTTTTTCCGTGCATGCCTCCCAAACAGCTTGTTGGCATGTAGGTAGCACCTGATGGTTGTTTTGGGGACTTTGTGACCCCAAGATGCTACCAGTTGTTGCAATTCTTTAACAGTGAGCTTTGGAGAACTTTTTATTTCTCTTACCATCCTCCTCACTGTGCATGGTGCAAAATAACCTTGCGTCCTCGTCCAGGCTTGTTTACCACTGTTCCAGTTGTTTTAAACTTCTTCATGATTCCTCAGACAGAAGATATGGGCTGGTGCAGGCGAGTGGCTATTTTCTTGTAGCCATTGCCTGGCTTGTGAAGGTCGACAGACATCTGCCTTACTTGAATGGTGTGTTCCTTTGTCTTTCCCATGTTGAAGAGAGGATAAGAGAAATGGCCTCTGTGTCACATCATATTTATACCCCAGGGAAACAGGAAGTGATAAATTACTAATTAAATGTTCCTAGATACTCTGATCAACTTTTTAAACTACTGTAGAAATGACAGAAATACTTCAGTTACATTTATTTCCTAGGAATTGTTAGGGGTGCCAATAATTGTGGAACAGGTGATTTTATGAAAAATAATGATTTCTTAGTCTGGGATTTTTTTCACTTGAGTTGAAGGTTTTATTTTTCTACAATTGTCAGTGTGAGAGTATGCTTCTGCAATAAAAATTGAATTTATTTTAAGGCTTTTAACAAATTTTAACCAGGGGTGCCAATAATTATTGAGAGTGCTGTATGAACAAAATTGGATCATGGAGTTACAAAAGGGCCCAACTCCACTCTGCCTCGATTCACTATGCCCCATGTGCACTCTTTGACCTAAATTGGTTCTCCTGGTCCATGCTGCTTTTGTTCTAAGCAAACAGCCATTCAGTAATAATGACAAAAAAACACACTGACCACTGCATCGTGTTTTGATTTATATTTCTGGGTGGTCTACCAGATATGGCCAACAAACTGAATTGGCAGAAATTTACTTTTGATGCCTAAAAACATACTTTACCTTGCTATTTTGTTTGTAAGTAGTGATCCTGAAGATACCAAGTAAGCTTTGTTGGATGGGGGTCCCCAAACACAAAAAGTGATAATATCATTTTGGTATTCTCCCTTGTCAGTTCTGAAAAAAACGCCCTGATTCACTGTGCCCCGGCTTCCCCTTCTGTTAAGCGTTTTATCGTTTCCTGATTTCCTTTTGGTTATGTGATGTGAATAGAGGCCACTAGATGGCAGCATTTACCTTTCTTTTGTTGAGCTCAGACTGGAGCTGGGTTTGGACATGTCCTGGACATGTCTGGGGCAAGTCCCCGAAAATTAAAAAAAGGAGGTCTAAGTGTGGGTGGGGTCTGCAAAAGAGTATATAAGGAAGCCAGAGGGGTTTGGTGATTCTGATGTGCCTGGAGAGTTGTCTCTGTCCAGAAAGCGGTTGATTGAGGAGCAAACTAATGATCCTGAAATTTGTGTACTAAAGAGGAGAGCCCTTCCTGATAAAGAAATAGACGCAGTTCCAGTTGGGTATTATCTCAAGGATATTGTGTTGATGCGGAAGTGGCGCCCTCCTGATATCCCTGCCGATGCAGATTGGGCAGTGGTCAGGCAAATTGTTGTTCCGAAGGTCTACAGGAATGAGATCTTAACAATGGCTCATAGTTTACCTCTAGGAGGTCATCTTGGTGTTAACAAGACTGTTGATAAGATCATGAAACACTTCTTTTGGCCTGGGCTTCGGAAAGACGTTTCCAACTTTTGCAAAACCTGTCACACTTGTCAGGTAGTTGGAAAACACCAGTTAGACCCACCTGTAGCTCCATTGCAGCCTATCCCAGCATTTGGGGAGCCATTCTCTAAGGTCATTGTTGATTGCGTTGGTCCATTACCTGTTATGGCCCCAATTTGTTATTACTTTTACAACCCAACAGCAACAGCAAGGGATGACAGACACAGTTAAAAAAACTCAAACACATTTAATTTAACAGACAAAGACAATAACAACTAACTAACAACTAATGAACCTACTGACCAAGATTGAATATACAAAAAAACCCAGAAATATTTATAGTCCCTTTTTGTGGGGTGGCTTGGTGATGTCCTGGATGAAGAAAATGCTCAAACACAGGCAAAAATCCACAAAAGAAACTTCACAGGTCTTGAACAGAAATGACAGGTCTGGTCACATTTATCCTTCACCTTGCAATTTCTCCTACTACTTTACTGTCTCAATTCTTTGCCTTATATACTCTTTTGCAGACCCCACCCACATTTAGACCTCTTTTTTTTACTTGTCTGGGGCAAGTCCCCGAAATGTCCTGGACATGTCTAAACATAGCTCCAGTCTGAGCTGAATAAAAAAAAGGTAAATACTGCCATCTAGTGGCCTCTATTCACATCACATACCCAAGACTAGATCTGGAAATCAGTACTTGTTGACAGTCATGTGTGCATCTACCAGATTCCCCGAAGCCATACCTCTACGTAACATCAAGGTAACTGCAATCTCGAAGGCGTTTCACGTTGTTTGGCCTTCCCAGGGAAATTCAGTCAGACCAAGGTAGCAATTTCACTTCAGGATTGTTTCAGCAGGTTGTGTATGAACTAGGTGCAAAGCAGATTCTTTCTAGTGCCTATCATCCAGAAAGTCAGGGTGCCTTAGAGCGGTTTCATTCCACTCTCAAGACAATGATGAGGACTTATTGTTATGACCATGAGAAAGACTGGGATGAAGGTGTTCATTTGCTGTTGTTTGCAGCTAGAGAAGCAGTGCAGGAGTCTACTGGATTCAGTCCGTTTGAGCTAGTGTTTGGTCATGAAGTGAGAGGACCTTTGCTATTATTGAGTGAACAATGGCAAGAGGAAGAGCCGCACATCAGTCTGTTAGACTATGTTAGCAAGTTCAAGGAAAGATTGCGTGCAGCTTGTGACCTAGCCAAAGAGAACTTGAAATCAAGTCAGGGAAAAATGAATACTTGGTATGATCATAAGGCTAGAAGCCGTGAGTTTAAACCAGGAGACAAGGTCCTTGTGTTGTTTCCCTTGCAGTCCAATCCATTGCAGGCTAGATTTCATGGTCCTTATGAAATTCTGACAAAACTCAATGATCTCAATTACATTGTGAAGACTCCAGATAGGAGAAAACCAAAACAATTGTGTCACATTAACATGCTGAAGCCTTATCATGACAGAAATGCTAGGGTTGCAGCTGTCACTTCAGATTCTCCAATGGTCGAAACGTGTGAAGATGAGGGGGAGTTTCAAGATGACGAACCAAGAATTAAAGCTGAAGTTCTTTCATGTAAATTGTCGAATTCTGAAGTGTTGCAAAATCTTGATGTAAAACTCCAGCACTTAGAACGGTCACAGAGAGGTTAATCAAGAAATATGAGGATCTGTTTCCTGATGTTCCAAAGAGAGTTTCTATAACCTCTCATGATGTAGATGTTGGTGATGCCAAACCAATAAAACAGCATCCGTACCGGATGAATCCTGAAAAGAGAAAGATTGCTGAGAAAGAGGTTGAATACATGTTAAAACATGATATTATCAGACCCTCCAACTCAGATTGGAGTTCACCCTGTGTGCTAGTTCCAAAACCTGATGGAAGTACTAGATTCTGTACAGATTATTGCAAAGTCAATGCTGTAACTAGAACTGATGCATTTCCAATACCTAGGATTGATGATTGTATCGATAGAGTAGGGCAAGCAAAGTTTCTGACCAAGATTGATTTATTGAAGGGTTATTGGTGTGTGCCTTTAACTGAGAGGGCCAAGAGCATCTCTGCTTTTGCCACACCATCTGGATTGTACCAGTATGAAGTCCTACCCTTTGGCATGAAAAATGCCCCAGCCACGTTCCAAAGGATGATACATTCTACAATCGCCGGATTGCCACACACCGGTGCGTACATCGATGACCTGATCACATGGAGTGATTCCTGGGAAGAACATCTAAAAGATGTAGAGACGTTGTTCCAGCGCCTGACCCAGGCTAACCTGACTGTTAACCTGAGCAAGAGTGACTTTGGTTGTGCTACTGTCACCTATCTTGGTTACGTCATATGCCAGGGTGAGGTGGCACCCATAAATGCTAAAGTCCAAGCCATCATGGACTTTCCAGTTCCTGACAACAAAAAAGCTTTGCGCCGCTTCCTTGGAATGATTGGGTACTACCGCAAGTTCTGCAAGAACTTTGCTGAGATTGCTCTCAGTCTAACTAACCAACTGAAGAAACGCGTAAAGTTCACTTGGGATGATGCATGCCAGAGAGCCTTCGATCGCCTGAAGTCTCTGCTGTGTCACTTCCCCGTGCTCAAATCTCCTGACTTCAACAAACCGTTCTCCATCGCGGTCGATGCTAGCGACCAAGCTTGTGGATCTGTGCTCCTACAGAGAAGTGACTCTGATGACATTGAGCATCCCGTGGCATACTTCTCCAGGAAGTTCAATCGCCACCAAAGGAACTATTCCACAATAGAGAAGGAACTGTTGGCTCTGGTCCTTTCATTACAACACTTTGAGGTTTATGTTTGTACAGGACAAAAGCCAATGGCTGTGTACACAGACCACAATCCGTTAATGTTTTTGAGTAAGATGAAAAACAAGAATCGGAGATTGTTGAATTGGAGTTTGATTTTACAGGAGTTTGACTTGGAAATTAAGCATGTGAAGGGTACAGACAATGTAATTGCTGATTGCTTATCCCGTGTTTGAATATGTATAGAATATTGTATGATATGTATATATAGACAAGTGTCCACTTAACCATTTTGTATTGAAAAGAAAAATTTTGCCTTTATGAGTCAAGATGTGAATAGAGGCCACTAGATGGCAGCATTTACCTTTGTTTTGTTGAGCTCAGACTGGAGCTGGGTTTGGACATGTCTGGGCCAAGTCCCCGAAAATTAAAAAAAGGAGGTCTAAGTGTGGGTGGGGTCTGTAAAAGAGTATATAAGGAAAAGAATTGAGACAGTAAAGGAGTAGGAGAAATTGCAAGGAGAAGGATACATGTGACCAGACCTGTCATTTCTGTTGAAGACCTGAGAAGTTTCTTTTGTGGATTTTTGCCTGTGTTTGAGCATTTTCCTCACCTAGGACATCACCAAGCCACCCCACCAAAACAAGGGACTGTAAATATTTCTGCTTTTTTTGTATATTCAATCTTGGTCAGTAGGTTCATTAGTTGTTAGTTAGTTGTTATTGTCTTCGTCTGTTAAATTAAATGTGTTTGAGTTTTTTTGACTGTCTCTGTCATCCCTTGCTGTTGCTGTTGGGTTGTAAAATTAATAACAAATTGGGGCCATAACAGTTAAAACATCTGGTCTAGCTAGTCGAACAAAGCATTTTCATATCAAAGATTTTCAAAATCTTAGCTGTTCGTTTTGAGTCTCTCTTTGCACTGTTTTTGAAGACGAGGGTAGAATGCAAGAAGACTCATGTAACACCTTGTAACACTAGTGCTGGCCCAAGTGAATTCACTGACCGGGAGTCAAGTAGCTAAAGCATTAATATCAACAAAATATTACATAAACAGATTAGGTAAATATTTTGGGCTCCCCCACCACTTACATGCACCATCTGTGCACATGCCAACACAGACGTGCCTGCGCACACATATATTCTCTTCAATGAGGAACAAGGCAGATGAATGGGTGGGGTTTTTCTGGTTCTGATTTTTTTTTCACAATCAGAAAAGACCTTGTCTTTGTGAGGGATGAAGCACACAATTTGATACATCTCCCCTTGGACTAGGCCAGAAGAGTGTATTCACTCCATTCCTGTGCATACTTTTGATTTTAATTTTCATTTTAAAACCATGTCAAGAATTATTCCTAGATAAGTTTGTGCATCGTAATTCACAATGTACCACGGGCCAGTGTGCCACGGGGCTCTCTCAGGCTGGAGAGAAGAAGGGGCAGGCCTTTCAGTCATGCAGCCTTCTTGCTGATTTTCACTTCAGCCATAAGTGAACTCATGGAGCCCACAGGGCTGTAAAGCACCCCATCCATCATTTTACAAAGACAGCTGGTGTCCCTGCATTTGATGCTGCCTGGGGCTGCTGATCACCTGGTGCATCCTCACGATGCCTTTAATCAATAAAAGAGTGGGCACCTCCCAGAGACTGTATAAATAGATAGATGAAGCAACTGTGACATCACCCAGTGGTTTCAGTATACCATTTAGGAAGCCTCAATTTTGGCAATTTGAGCAGTGTCATTTTGTCATTTTGAAACTGGATGTGATTCCTATTGGACGAGAGAGTTAACATCGGCCTAGTGCTCTCATGCTCTGAGCCTCTGTTCACAAGCGATGGCAGTGCAATTGAGGAGGTTGGTGATTTCAAGTATCTCAGCTCATGGGTTACTTCCACCGAACAGGATATCAAGGTGCGAAAGGCTCTTGCTTGGAAAGTGTTAAATAACTAAAGTAGAGTTTGGAAATCTGGTGTCTCCTGTGAGCTTATGATCAGGCTCTTCGTGGAAACTGTGGAGTCAGTGCTACTCTACGGATGTGAGTGCTGGTCATTAACATCGACCCTTGAAAGGTCACTTGATGGCGCCTATACCCGGATGCTCCGTACAACTATGGACATCAACTGGCAGACCTTTGTGCCAAACAAGGAACTATACGGCACTCACCCCAGAAGACTGGCAGAGACTTGGTTTCGCCGGCCATTGCTTTAGGAATAAAGACCTGCCTGCTGGGAAGCTTCTGCTCTGGGAACCACTCCACAGCCGCAGAAATCGGGGCCGCCCTCCCGCAACCTTCATTGACATCCTCAAGAGGGACATTAATTAATGCATCATCCACAGTCGATCTGGCAGAATGTATGGCCGACCAAGCGGACTGGTCCTCCAGGCGTGAAACTCGGCTGAGGCCGCCCTAAGTGAGTGAGTGAATTGAAGATCCAGGGAGGAGCGAGGGGTGGATCTGCGGGCGGATCTAATCGTATCTGACAAGGATCAGAAGATAGCTACACCCCTAAAGCATATTCTGGCTTTATCCTTCATTCTAGACTATTTGGGACCATAATTTACAAAAATGCACATCATGATATATCGAAGGAGACGTGAAATTTGCGATAGATACAATAAAGTAATGAGGAAAATCATTACGGAAATAATAAATCAGGTGAGAAAGTCGGGTCATTTTCTCAGACTTCTAGAGCATTGACCTTCTTTTTGCAACCAGTGACATCTCCATCTGCTGGCCAATAAATAGAATACAATTTTGAGAGATTTCCACATTGGCCTCATTTTTCAGACCCAAGTGAAGAGTCTATCTTTTTTGCCAGTCTTTGGTCCTTCCACAGTGTGTTGAGCCATCTCCAAATTTTCTGAGGACACAAAGAATAGCTCCTCAAAACAAGTCTTTTGTCTGAGCTGGTGGAACAGGATTTCAGCATATGGAATATATGTTCCATGACCCACAAAACTGTGCACCTTTCTCTTCAAGGGACCACTGACATCTGGTGCTCTATTCCCATTGATGCTCTCAAAGAAATGCCAGCTCATGCCAAAGCAGAAGTGACTATCATGCCAGCAGTGGTCGGAAACTGTTTTCAGAGTAGCGTGCAATTGGTCAATGCGCTACTGGGATGCAAATTGGGAAGGGTCTGCTGGGATAAGGTATTGTAAATAACAAGTTGTCAGGTGCCTCCTGTCGGCCAGATGGGCGCTCGTCAGGAATATTCTAAGCTCGTTCATGTTCGGGTATCTTCCGCCCTCGTTCTGAGCTTGTGAGGTTTCAACCAATGAGTGTATAAGAAGCGGTGGCTGACAGGCGCATGCTGCGGAGGAGAGCTGCGAGCTGTCTCACTTTCCTGAGTTGGCAATTGGGGGCCGCATATGCGAAAAGCTTTGTATATAGTTCCCGAACTGGACATTCCAGATTCGGGTGGGATTGGAGATGCAAAATTAAAAAAAAAAAAAAAAAGCCAGCTCAACCCATCTTTAAAGGCTTGGGGAACCAGCCTTCTATTTATACTGGGTGGCTGATCCATTGCTGAAAAATGCAGGCTGGTGCAAGGGATAAGATTAGTGACCCGATTTAAATCATTGTTCCTGGGCAACATGTTAGTTTCCCTTATAATGAAATGTTTAGGCAAGTGAATAATAAATTCTATAAAGTGTTTAATTCACATGCTTCGCGAAAAAACCGCTATGGATTTTCCGCGTTAAATTTTGTCACATCTGGAGCAAGTCACCAAACCTGTGCGTAATAATTGTTTAATTGAAAAAGATTGAAATGCGCACTTTTTTCCGTTCAACTGGGGACAATTTCTCGTCTTAACGAAGACAATTAGCTACACCTGAGAGGGGAGAGTTCAAGTGTTTTTACCCAGGAAATTGACTGAAACCAGATCGAGACTAATAAGCAATTTAAAGACATGTTTATCGGCCTCCTTGTTCTCTGTCCACCGCCCACCACTGACTGCTAGTCATGTCATCTGCAGCCTGCCTGGTAAGTAATCTGTGCAATCAGTAGGCTACTAATAATGTAATAATACATGTAATTCATATAGCGTTTTATTAAATACTCAAAAGTCGCTTTATAAAGAAAAAAAGTATAAATGGTTCCAGACAATGTAGGCATTTATTTGGCTGTGGGTATTTTCCAAAATGGGATTTTGATCCTCCCCTGTCTGGATTTGACCTCATGCACGAGCAGTTTAACTTTGTCTTCGGAGAAATGTGTAACCTTCCTCTCTCCATCACGGGCTTCAGTTTGAGGATTTGGGATAGCGCTGCCTGCTGTTAAAGGCAATGGCACCTGGCACACTGATTTGTTTAACTGGCGTAACGCCCAAACCACGCCTATGCATAATATAACGGGTAGCACAGGTGTTTTAGGGATATAGGCAGGTACGCAAGATAGCAAATTTCGCGGGGGGACGCCTCTTACACAATGCTAAATCCCCAAATAACGGGTTTAGGGACTCTAGTGTAAGATAGGGCTCTCAGGGTACAATCCATAAGGGCATTTATTAATACTAGTACTGTAGTAATAGAGAGAAAGGTCTTAGCCCAAAACAGAGGAGGGGGCATTCCAACTAATTTGGTAATGAATGGAGAAGGTAGGGGTGTGTCTGCGCCCAGGCTAGTTGCTGTCCTGGAGCAGAAGCCAGGTGATGAATTCCCCTCGCTGAAATAGGACTGCTTTACAGTTGAACTGAGGGCTTTAGCAGAAATGCTGTTCAACCTCAGAGAAACAGACTGGACTTGATGGTTAACCGGAACACATCCTGGATACCCACATTGAAGCTTGGGAGTTTGATCCTATTAATAAGGCTCCAAAGAGTAATTGTTTTTCTCTATCATTAAGTACAGATGGACACACGGAAGAAGAACTTAGCTCAGTACTAAAAGGTAAACCGAATGGTAGGCTTTAGTAGGACAAAGCATAACAATCCAGCAACACTGCTTGACAAAATAAAAGATTTATTTATTTATTTATACTGGGAGTCCAATTGAGAGCAAGCTCTCTTTTGCAACGGAGCCCAGTTACAAACAATAGCAAACAACCAAGAACAATAAATTAAAAAAATGACCACATTGTACAAGTACATTCCAGCTTCGTAGCAGCCAATAAAAGACATTTAAAACAATCAATTGAAATAAGACTTTCCAACTTTAAAAACTGTTGAAACCTATTACATTTCTGTGGAGAATAATACATAAAAGCAGTTTTACTCAGTTCAGTACGCACCCTTGGGACATCTAAGAACAAATAGTCAAGTGTGCGCAGACCATAATCCCCCCTTCTCAAGTTAAGCAAACTGCTCAAATATCCTGGCAGTTTACCTAACAATGCCTTGTATATAAAAAGGCAACAATGCGGCTCCCTTCTCATGGCCAGCAAAGACCAACCGACCTTAAAATAAAGACTACAGTGATGCGTTCAGAAGCCATCTCCAGTTATAAACTTTAAAGCAGCGTGGTATACTGCGTCAACTGACTTCAGCAAGGAGGGAGCACAGTGCATATAAATTACATCTTCATAATCTATTCTAGAGAGAATAGTTGCCTGAACAATCTGTCTTCTGCAACTCCTTCGAAAGCAGGCTTTTTTCCTGTACAGAATAGCCAATTTAGGTTTCAAATTCTTGATTAGCTCATCAGTACGCTTCCTAAAATTTAGATTGTCATCCACCCAAATGCCGAGGTATTTGTATGAAGGAACTCTTTCAATTTGAATTCCATTTACTGTTGTGATACTACCATTGTAGAACCTAGCAGCAGGTTTCTGAGCGAATAGCATGAATTTAGTTTTTTCAGAGTTTAAAATTAGTTTAAGTTCTAAAAGAACTTTCTGGAAGATTTGGAAATCTGACTGCAAATTTTGAAGAGCCAATTCAGCAAAAGAGGCAGCTGAGTAGATTACTGTATCATCTGCATACAGTTAGATTGTACTGTTGACAAAATTAGCACCAAAATCATTAATAAAAAGTGCAAAGAGCAAGAACCCCAAAATTGAACCCTGTGGAACCCCCTTGCTGAGATAAATAAAGTTTGATTGATAGACATCAGCCACAACAGCTTGACACCTTCCAGTTAGATAATCTTTATACTAATTCAGAGATTTAATATCAAACCCAATGGTACTTAGCCGCTCTATGAGTATAAAATGGTGAACTGCGTCAAGCACTTTTAATTAATTGGTTAAAAATGTGTGTCAGGATAATAACAATCAATGGTAAAGGCTTGGGTCCAATTTATCCACCCCAGTAGATTGCTTAGGGTCAATGCTACAAAGTGCTTCAAGTACTTCCTTCTCAGAAAAGAGACGCAAGGGAAAACAACAGGAGTTATTAGGTACAGGTACAAAAGGCCTGCTATCACAGCTAGGAACAGCCGGCAATAACCCTAGATTTTCAAAGAGGTGGCCTGCATTAACAAAATACTCATTGAAGATATCTCAAAGTTCCCCTTTATCTGAAATAATAACAGAACCCTTCGTTATCCTACTCGGTAAAGCCGAGGAGGGGGCCTGAGATAATGACTTGAAGTTCTCCAAAATTTCACAGGATTGCTGCCGGAGTCAGATAAGTTAGAGAGATAATATGATGACTAGGCTTTCCGAATTGCTGTAAGAGTTCTATTGCAAAGGTAACGAAAATGTCTCCAGTCAGAACGCAACCCGGAAACGCACGCTTCCTTCCATGCGAAATCCCGAGCTCCGAAGTTCCGAGATATCAGGGGAAAACCAGGGATTCACCCTGTTCTTAACTCTAAAAGGGGGCATGCTTATCCACGACTGTACTAAAAGATGTGATAAAATGGCTTAACGCTAAATGAGTGTCAGGAATAACAGCAGAGTAATGAAGGTCACTCAGATGCAAGTCAGGCAAAAAGGCTTGTTCTGTGAAGTGCTTAAAGTTTCTTTTGACTATGACCCTGGATTCTGATTTTGGGTTACTACTATTCCTGACACAAGCTACAGGACAGTGATCACTAAAATCCAAAGGGAAAACGCCATTAGCTTTAAAATAATGAGGCCTGTTTGTTAAAATAAGATCTAAGAGAGTTGCTCTATAAGGATCCTTAGGGTCAGGGCGTGTAGGACGCAAGATCAGCTGAGACATATTCAAATTAATTCACACATCTTTCAAGCTATTTGAAGCATCCAAGAGCCAGTCGATATTAAAAACACCAAGTAACATGATTTCAGATTTTTTATGCGCGGACAACAAGTTCGCTAAATTATCGACTGCGTTGGATTGAGCTGATGGTGGACGATAAACTCCAATAACTGTCAGTCGGCTGCAGTTTACACCATTTCCTAAACATACACTCAAAGCTAAAAACTCAAACCACCTGTACAACGATACAGAGTTTAAAACAGAAACAGTAAAACATTTCTTCACATAAATGGCCACACCGCCGCCCCTTGAAGGTCTGAGCCTGTCAGACCTAAAGACATTATACCCATCAAGGAATCACATCATCTTTAACCTTGTTGGACAGCCAAGACAGTAAACACAAAAATATCAGCCTTCGTCTGAATAGCCCAAACCTTTGAGGGAAGACTGCGAACATTAATATGAATAATACCCAAGACTTTGTGCTTGATAAAAGCACAAGCTATGGGGCACAGCAGTGATTAAATTATTAAGGAAAAGGGCTAGACTCCTTAGGCTTGAACTCACCAATAGCTACATTATGAGTAGACACAAAAAATCAAAATCACAAGAAACAGGAGTACAGTAATAACAGCTGCATTTGCACTGACTGCGCATCTGACTCACCAGTAGTCACTTATTTTGAGTGATGAGTGATTGCATAGCTAATTCAATATAACAATGTATGATAAAAGACAAGAGCCAGCCTTGCTCAGATGACGGCCATCACGTCCGAAGAGATATTTCCTCTTCCAAAAGCTTGCAAAGTTGCCAGCCAAGGGGATATTGAGCATGCTACAATAACCTTTAAGCCAGATATGCAGCTGTCGGATCCGGAAAAAGTTAATGTCCCCAAAACAAAGAGACGGAATGGGACCAGAAACCACACACTGCATGCCAGTTTCCAAGCAAGCGTTGATTAGGTCTTTAAAGTCTGACTCCAAGTCGACGGACTTTTCCAAAGAAATGTCATTGGATCCAATATGGACTATTATCGCTTTCGATGAAGGATGGGAGTGCACGACGGAGGGGAATATTGCCTGATATCAGAGACCCGTGCTCCGGGATAGCAGAAGGTTTCAGCTCCAGGAAGGTGAAGATGTCGAATCATTGACGAGCCGATGACTAGCACAGATGGACAATCCTGACAGGAGGAACGGCTAGGCATCTCATGGGCAATCCTAGGCCGTGAACCAGCACCAGGGCTGCGTTCCAATCCGAAAAAATGCTCGCTTCGTCGTGTTCACTTGCCCTCCAATCGAGGGGGGAATCCCCAAAAAATCCCGGATGTAAGATGGCTGCCACTTGTAGGGTCGTTCCAATCCAGTTTTGCGGAGGGAAGGGCGCATTTTCCTTTGCTCAAGCCCTCGATTATCCTCCCTCAAACGAAGCCAACAACGAACATCCCTCCAAGCTTTGATATTGCGCAGAATGCTTTGCTCATTCTCCCTCGGTAAAAATTTCACGTCCGCCATTTTTACCTTCGCCAGCGACTTCGCTGACGAAGGTAATGTTTTGATCCCCGTGTATTTATTTGTTTGTGTGTCTGTCTGTCTGTGTGTATGTATGTGTATCGAATAACTCAAAAAGTACCAAACGGAATTTCATAAAATTTGGTGGGCTGATTTGGCATGACCTGAGGATCAATCGATTAGATTTTGGGAGTGATCGGGTCAAAGGTCAAGGTCAAAACCGACTTTCGGCCATATCTCGGTCAATTTTTATCCGATCGGCATGAATCCAACGCCAAAATGTGCAGAATTATATACCCGATCCTGTGGCGAGGGATTCAGTGGCGTCGGCGAAAGGTATGCGCTCTACCGAGTGCCCGTTCTAGTTTTCAGATGGCAAAAGGAGGAATTGTGGCAGGGATATTACCATACCAATTTAAGAAATGTGTTCGAGTAGTGTGCAATTTATGACAGAGTTATATGCAAGTAGCGAAGTTTGGGGTGTGGGGCATCGGTTTCGCATTATTTATAAGCATTTGTGACTTTACGTTCATTGTAATCTGCGTTCATTCACAGATTACATTCAAATGCAAAGACGCGAATGCACGCGAAATGCATCCATCGCACTGATCATGCAATCTGTCGTGCGATAAATTCGTTTCGCGTCCGGAGTGAAAGCAGCTTTATTTTCCCATAAAACAGTCACAAATGCCGCAGCAGTCAAATGAGCATGCCGTCTTCTACTTGCCACGAACACGCGATACGCTTCTGCGTGAACTGTGAAAGGTAGAACGAACACATAGATATATGGAACGTACAGGCAACTAACTCACTCGGCTCCATGGCAACGCAAACTTCCGCTGGCTTGCTGACAAATGTAGAAGTGCGGAAAAAACCTGGCGATGGTCGTTCCAATCCGATTTCCCACAACCCTCCCCCTAAGTCCCCTCTATTGCCCTCCCTTGCTGGGGAAGGGCTTACTCGCCTGCTACGTCATTCGGAGGGCTCACTCGAGTGGAGGGAAGAAGTGAAGGGAGTATCTTATTTTGGATTGGAACGCAGCCCAGGAGACCCAGGTAGCGGCTGGCGCAGGGAGGAGGCAAGCCGTGGCCCACCACGGAAAAACCGTGAAGCCTGAGATGGGGTGCCGCTCCCGGAGGGCATGACAGCTAGCGAGCCAACTGGGAGATCCTGCCCTGGCACCGGTCGAGCAATCCGACACGAAGAGCAGGCTGCGTCAGGCCCCACCACTGAAGCAGAGCGCCTTTCTGCGGGAGACGCCAGCGTCAAACTCTCTGGACTCTATTGCCACTGGGGAAGAAATTTACTCCAGGACGCTGAATTTGTTCTCCAGCCTCAGCAGGGGCACTCGCCCTGGATGACGGGAAGAACAACGTTCCCTCCGCCCGGTAACAGGCATCAATGACAACGTAACAACTGGAGTGGACTCCCAACTTGCTGCACGCAAGGCCCGTGTGGGAGTTCTCTGCCATAACACCAGAGCATTGGGAGACCAAGAGAGAGTCCAGTAAGTCCTGTGTAAGTTAATTCACAGACAATGCACGCAAAGAGCGGGGTGTATAATGGATTACACCTTGGCATGGGGAAGAAGACAAGACAATAAATCAATTAAAGAGGACTGAAAAACAAAACACGCATAGGTTGCTGGAATGGGGGAGGAGACAATCAAGGATACACTGGTTATGACAAGGTGAGCCGAAGAGTTTCTACTGCCCCTGAAAATAACCTATTTTCTTTTATCATTGACCTTAACTTTTTTTTTTCGGCATGATTGTAAATCATTTCATGACAATTTCAACACAACACAACATGTTTCATGACCGAAAGGGTTGCGGGAGAAGCGAAATCGCTTATCAGAGTCCCGCCCCCAGCTTCCAGAAAAAAACAGTTTGGTAATGGTTAAAATATCATAAGGATTATAAATCACAGCAGAGTTAATGTCCATGTACGCTACTTGATTCATTAAAAAGCCATACACCCAACCAAATACATCTGAGCTTACTTTTTTGACACTGTTTTAATGTATTAATCAACATCTTCACCAATGTATTTTAAAAAATGGTTTCCTATTGGGAAAATAGAGGATAGAGCCATATAAATTTTAGTTTTTGGTCAAAATAATTCAATTGTACTGTAAACTATTTGGGCTCTAATTTCGTAGACCAGGCGCTGGCGCGGCAAATGGGGGGTGCGCCGCGCCAAAGGGGTGTGTCCAAGCGTATGTTGCAATTTCGTGCGCGGCGTAGCCTGGCGCAAGTACTCATCTGTCCCGCCTCTGTTCCTCCTTCCAGTGCAAGTTGGCAAAGAAGGCGTGTTTGGGTATAACACAGCTGAGTCAAATTTTGCTCATTGGCAAGAGAAATGATGTATAGCGTGTTCCTATTATGACAGCCCGTTGCTGCTTAAAATTTTGGGATTAACATGCATGGACAACAATGCAAGATACGTTTGGCATGACCTGAGGATCAATCGATTAGATTTTGGGAGTGATCGGGTCAAAGGTCAAGGTCAAAACCGACTTTCGGCCATATCTCGGTCAATTTTTATCCGATCGGCATGAATCCAACGCCAAAATGTGCAGAATTATATACCCGATCCTGTGGCGAGGGATTCAGTGGCGTCGGCGAAAGGTATGCGCTCTACCGAGTGCCCGTTCTAGTTTTCAGATGGCAAAAGGAGGAATTGTGGCAGGGATATTACCATACCAATTTAAGAAATGTGTTCGAGTAGTGTGCAATTTATGACAGAGTTATATGCAAGTAGCGAAGTTTGGGGTGTGGGGCATCGGTTTCGCATTATTTATAAGCATTTGTGACTTTACGTTCATTGTAATCTGCGTTCATTCACAGATTACATTCAAATGCAAAGACGCGAATGCACGCGAAATGCATCCATCGCACTGATCATGCAATCTGTCGTGCGATAAATTCGTTTCGCGTCCGGAGTGAAAGCAGCTTTATTTTCCCATAAAACAGTCACAAATGCCGCAGCAGTCAAATGAGCATGCCGTCTTCTACTTGCCACGAACACGCGATACGCTTCTGCGTGAACTGTGAAAGGTAGAACGAACACATAGATATATGGAACGTACAGGCAACTAACTCACTCGGCTCCATGGCAACGCAAACTTCCGCTGGCTTGCTGACAAATGTAGAAGTGCGGAAAAAACCTGGCGATGGTCGTTCCAATCCGATTTCCCACAACCCTCCCCCTAAGTCCCCTCTATTGCCCTCCCTTGCTGGGGAAGGGCTTACTCGCCTGCTACGTCATTCGGAGGGCTCACTCGAGTGGAGGGAAGAAGTGAAGGGAGTATCTTATTTTGGATTGGAACGCAGCCCAGGAGACCCAGGTAGCGGCTGGCGCAGGGAGGAGGCAAGCCGTGGCCCACCACGGAAAAACCGTGAAGCCTGAGATGGGGTGCCGCTCCCGGAGGGCATGACAGCTAGCGAGCCAACTGGGAGATCCTGCCCTGGCACCGGTCGAGCAATCCGACACGAAGAGCAGGCTGCGTCAGGCCCCACCACTGAAGCAGAGCGCCTTTCTGCGGGAGACGCCAGCGTCAAACTCTCTGGACTCTATTGCCACTGGGGAAGAAATTTACTCCAGGACGCTGAATTTGTTCTCCAGCCTCAGCAGGGGCACTCGCCCTGGATGACGGGAAGAACAACGTTCCCTCCGCCCGGTAACAGGCATCAATGACAACGTAACAACTGGAGTGGACTCCCAACTTGCTGCACGCAAGGCCCGTGTGGGAGTTCTCTGCCATAACACCAGAGCATTGGGAGACCAAGAGAGAGTCCAGTAAGTCCTGTGTAAGTTAATTCACAGACAATGCACGCAAAGAGCGGGGTGTATAATGGATTACACCTTGGCATGGGGAAGAAGACAAGACAATAAATCAATTAAAGAGGACTGAAAAACAAAACACGCATAGGTTGCTGGAATGGGGGAGGAGACAATCAAGGATACACTGGTTATGACAAGGTGAGCCGAAGAGTTTCTACTGCCCCTGAAAATAACCTATTTTCTTTTATCATTGACCTTAACTTTTTTTTTTCGGCATGATTGTAAATCATTTCATGACAATTTCAACACAACACAACATGTTTCATGACCGAAAGGGTTGCGGGAGAAGCGAAATCGCTTATCAGAGTCCCGCCCCCAGCTTCCAGAAAAAAACAGTTTGGTAATGGTTAAAATATCATAAGGATTATAAATCACAGCAGAGTTAATGTCCATGTACGCTACTTGATTCATTAAAAAGCCATACACCCAACCAAATACATCTGAGCTTACTTTTTTGACACTGTTTTAATGTATTAATCAACATCTTCACCAATGTATTTTAAAAAATGGTTTCCTATTGGGAAAATAGAGGATAGAGCCATATAAATTTTAGTTTTTGGTCAAAATAATTCAATTGTACTGTAAACTATTTGGGCTCTAATTTCGTAGACCAGGCGCTGGCGCGGCAAATGGGGGGTGCGCCGCGCCAAAGGGGTGTGTCCAAGCGTATGTTGCAATTTCGTGCGCGGCGTAGCCTGGCGCAAGTACTCATCTGTCCCGCCTCTGTTCCTCCTTCCAGTGCAAGTTGGCAAAGAAGGCGTGTTTGGGTATAACACAGCTGAGTCAAATTTTGCTCATTGGCAAGAGAAATGATGTATAGCGTGTTCCTATTATGACAGCCCGTTGCTGCTTAAAATTTTGGGATTAACATGCATGGACAACAATGCAAGATACGTTACACATTTATTTTCAATATGTGATCTTAACTCAGTACAAGATCATAGCAATCAGGCTGTATTCCTTTACCCCACTAAAAACAATAAAACCTAAGTGACAATAATAATAGTCTAGTATTAAGCCGCTTGCACACTGGACACGAAACGAATTTTTCGCTGGACAGATTGCGTTGAAAGCAGTGTCTTGTGTCCGAAAGTCTGACGGGGTTTTAATATATCTCCGTGTCTGACAGTCTATTATTGTTCTTAATTTCTTCAAATCTGCTGACTCTTTTAGATATTAAACGTAAATGTCCTGTGGTCAGATGAGTCCAAATATGATATTTTTGTTGGAAGTCATGGGCGTTGGGACCTCCGGGCTACAGAGGAGAAAGACCACCCCACCTGTTATCATCTTTCAATTCAACAGCCAGCATCTCTGATGGTATGGGGATGCATTAGTGCATGTGGTGTGGGACACTTGCATGTTTTTAAAGGCACCATGAATGCTGACAGGTATATAAAGGTTTTAGAGCAAGATATGCTCCCCTCCAGGCAACATCTATTCCAGGGTAGGCCTTGTGTATTTCAGCAGGACAATGCAGTACCACATACTGCAGGTATTACAACAGCATGGCTTCGTAATAGAAGAGTCTGTGCGCAGAACTGGCCTGCCTGCAGTCCTGATCTTTCACCGATTGAGAATATTTGGCGCATAATTAATCAAAAAGTCTGTCAAAGGAGACCCAAAACTCTCCAGCAGTTGGAAGCCTTAAACAAAAAAGAGTGGGATCAAATTTCAATGGCAAAACTCAAGAAACTTGTCTCCTCAATGCCCAGACGCCTCCACTCTGTGTTAAAGGTACACTATGCAAGTTTGTTTACTTTCTGCGCAATTATATTTTTGTCTCAATTCGCCGACATCTCTCCACGATCCGCTAGCTGCCTGCCCCTTAATGCGCTGTGAAAAACCCTGGGCTCTGGAGACTGCACAGACGTCACATATTGCAAATAAACATAAGGGGCACAGGCTGTGCCCCATAACATAACAAACCGTCTCGGCCAATCGCCGACAAGACTTGACAGCTATGTAAGCATGGGAAGGAGGGAACTATGGGAAGGAGGGAGGGGCGGGCTACTTCTGTTTTGTTTGAGTTTGAATTTCAACAGAAGTGAAAGTAAACAAACTTGCATAGTGCACCTTTAAAAAGAAGAGGGGATGCTTCACCATGGTAAACAGGCCCCTGTCCCCAACTTTTCTGAGATCTATAGCAGCTATCAAATTCGAAATGAGCTCATTTTGTGGGTAAAATAGTAAAATTTCTCAGTTTCATCATTTGCTATGTTATCTCTGTCCCATTTTGATTGTGAATGCAATGCTGGCTGGTGCGATTTGAAAGTCATTGCATTTTGATTTTATTAAAAATTTACACTTTGTCCCAACTATTTCAGAATTGGGTTTTTATATCAGTGGCAGTTGGTGAACTGGCTATAGGGGAGGCTCAAAACAATCCCTTACAATTTATGATTGGTCACTATCTATTCTCAATCATTCATTTTAATTACCATTACATAAACTCTGATAACTCTCAACATTATCAGATGTGGCCAGTTTTCATTTATAACGCATTATAACGATTACGACTCCGGACTTCACACGCTTTTCTTTATTCAGGGATTGGAAGCAATGCATGTTTCATGATCGTTTAAATGAAATAAGATCATTTGAAACATCTTTATGCAATGCCGTTGCTTCCAACCCCTCCAGTGCAAAAGGACTTCAATTCCGTGCGCGAATTGCTGATGAAAGCAGAGGAACGTAAATATGCCACTTAAACTCAGACCGAATGCATGAGAGTTGACCGGTATCCATTAGAAACCTTTAGAACAGTTTTAATTTATAACAGTTAACATAGTCTACTCGTATTTCAGTTCAGAGAGTTCTCCTAATGATACGTATGTGCTGTTGCTGAACAGCATGATTAAGTTCTTTCACTAATGTGGTTCTAATGTGGCCTTGCTGCTTGAGAATTCTGCCCTGAGAAGTGAAAGCTATGAAGGAAGGCTATTTTTCTAGGCAAGTGTCTGTCCTGAATCATCTGAGCATAACAAAGGAGACAGCGCCATTATTTAACCGACTAAGGGAATACATCATCCCCAAGAGAAAATTAAACGCCTGTTTTCTAGCCTTTGGTGGTTTTTTGTGACACAAACAAATTGAAGGTATCACTCACAATGGCACTAAATGTTATTCATAAATTGCTTTTGCACATTAAAATTTAGGCCCATATCTTTATCTCAGATCTGATCATTCAATCAAAAGGGCTTTGCATTTACACAACAGATGTAATGCAGGGATGAGACTATATAATGTTTTTGTCTGTTGTAAAGATCGCTGTCAGATTAAATGATAAGAGAGTTAAAAATTCTTTCAGTGACGAGGCTGAGAGAAGTGGCATACTACACGATGCAACATGACTAACTGTCATTTGCAGTCTGTCATGTCGTGCGCCGTATTTTTCGAGGAATGACGTGTAATATTTCTGTCATTTCTACAATAATTTACAAAGTTGATCAGAGTATCTAGGAACATTTAATTAGTAAATCATCACTTCCTGTTTCCCTGGGGTATAAATATGACGTGACACAGAGGCCATTTCTCTTATCCACTCTTCAACATGGGAAAGACAAAGGAACTCACCATTCAAGTAAGGCAGATGTGTGGCGACCTTAACAAGTCAGGCAATGGCTACAAGAAAATAGCCACTTGCCTGCACCTGCCCTTATCTACAGTTGAAGGAATCATTAAGAAGTTTAAAACAATTCGAACAGTGGTAAATAAGCCTGGACAAGGACGCAAGATTATTTTGCCCCCACGCACAGTGAGGAGGATGGTAAGAGAATTAAAAAGTTCTCCAAAGGTCAATGTTAAAGAATTGCAACAAATAGTAGCATCTTGGGGTCACAAAGTCACCAAAACAACCATCAGGCGCCATCTAAATGCCAACAAGCTGGTTGGGAGGCATTCAAGGAAAAAAGCTTTTCTCACTCACAATCATTAACGCAAACGTCTGGTGTTCGCTAAGCGGTACTGGGACTTCGACTGGGACCATGTGCTTTGGTCAGATAAGACCAAGATAGAGATTTTTGGCTACAAACACTCTAAGTGGGTCTAGCGGAACACAAAAGATGAGTATGCAGAAAAGCACCTCATGCCCACTGTGAAGTATGGGGAGGATCGGTGATGCTGTGGGCCTGTTTCTCCTCCAAAGGCCCTGTGAACCTTGTTAGGGTGCATGGCATCATGAACGCTTTGAAATACCAGGACATTTTAAATCAAAATCTGGTGGCCTCTGCCCGAAAGCTGAAGATGGGTCGGCACTGGGTCTTTCAGCAAGATAATGACCCTAAACATGTGGCCAAATCTACACAGAAATGGCTCACCAGACACAAAATCAAGCTCCTCTCATGGCCATCTCAGTTCCCAGACCTCAGCCCCATTGAAAACCTGTGGAGTGAGCTAAAGAGGAGAGTGCAGAGGAGAGGACCCAGGTCGCTGGATGATTTAGAGAGATTGTGCAAAGAGGAATGGTTGAAGATCTCTCTTTCTGTATTCTCCCATCTTGTGAAACATTATAGGAGAAGATTAGGGTGCTGTTTTGTTGGCAAAAGGGGGTTGTACAAAGTATTAACATCAGAGGTGCTAATAGTTGTGGCACGCATGATTTGATGTAAAAGAATTATTTCTTAATGAGGGATTTTTTTTCCCCTCTGAATAAATGCACTTGAATCAAAGGTTGGATTTTCCTCTTTTTTATTATGGTCCTATATTATTTAGAAAAAAACTGAATTTATTAGGAGCTAAAGAACATATCTTAACCAGGGGTGCCAATAATTATGCAGGGTGCTGTGTATATATAGAGTCCAGAAAACTCTGTTCCAGGTCAATCAGCCAGCTGGGCCAGGAATTGAATGGACAAGAACAATATTGTCCCGGACGATAGAACAAAGGAAGGTCCAGCAAACAAGCACGCCTAAACCATGACAGTAATACTGCTGGGTAAATATCATCTTCATTGTACTGAATGGAGAAATTGTAAACCCTCTTTCATTTGTTTTCTCAATGAAATGAAAATGTATCCACACTCCAAAAAGAAAAAAATGATCAAACAAAGAAATTGTATTAAGACATGCAAAATTCTGGTGTGATCCCCCCAGCCACCTTTTATTGTGCATTCTTTTACCCTAATGTTTATTGCTTTCTCTTTAGTTTTGTTTATTTTTTGTTCAGGTGTCCTTCTCTAGTGTTTCTGTATATTTAGTTTTGTTAAGTCCTCCGGAGTTGTAAGGTGGTGTCAAAAAGAAGAAGAAAAAGGATACCGCAAGGAAATACTGAAGGAAGGGTTCTCTTTTAGAGACATTCCAAGGAACCTTCATTTGTCAAAGTACATGGGGCAAAGACATAAGCGAAATAATATTTTATCAGAGCAGGGCAGCGCAAGCAGACCCATGCACCTGCCTGCTCCAGCCAGTCTTCATTAGGTTCAACTGTAAGCTCATTCAGAACCATTCATTTAGCAAATTCCTGTGCACACCTGTGTTTCTATGCTTTGGCGTAGCCATTAAAGTCACTCAAGCCTCTGACCATCCTCATCAGTTAGCTTTAGACCGGCCACATCATGATGACATGGTCCCATCTTTAGAGCCTTTGAATGACTGTTACTCACAAAAGTTACGTTTCATAATTTCAAAGCAGGACTTTGAAGGCTAATCTTTGCAAAAGCCTTATGCCGAGACCAGACTACATGATTTCAGCCCGATTTTAGTCCAATCTGGAAGTTGTAGGGCGTTTGGTGGGGTCGGAAACAATGACTGGTCATTGTGGGCAAAGATTGATAGTTTTATGCCATGTAGTGTGCCATTGTGGACATCAACTGTCACAGCCCCACGACACCCCGACAAAAAGTCTAGCATGTTTAATTTTTTTCTTCGTCTTCCAGGACAAGTAGCGTCGCTGACCAATAGGAACATAGCTGACAGCGCTTTGCAGGAAGAGATGAAACCGTAGCGCGCACATTTGTGAACAGAGCCTACAGAAAGAAGAGTGATGCTGTTACAGCAAGGTGGAGCAGTGAAAGAGAGGAAAGGTTCATCGTCCTATGACAACAAGATCCATGCTTTCTTGATATTTCCTCAAGGGACTATATTATGACGTAGGGAATAAAGCTGATATCTGGCAAGTAATAGCCTAGGCACTTCAGCAAACTGGCGAATATTGCCAGTTGCATTAATCTGGCAACAAAGTTTGTGTCCATAGTATTTCAGTTTCTGACAGGGGTATTGAAGTACTCTGGTAATGCAAAACTCTTGCATGCAAAAATAATCGATTAAGCCCTTTTTCCAGTTCTGATAAACCCTAATAAGATAGCTGGGTTACATCAATAACAAATATTTTGGCATGTTATATCTTTCTTTGGTGAGGCCACTTATTCAACCTAATTCACCGGTCATGAGTTCAGTGTAGACTCTTGTTTGGGAGATGGTGTCGGTGTTTCATCAAGATGTGGCTACACGTCTAATGCATCTAAGGCAGGGTTCTGAGAGAATTGCTGAGTTTTCTAGAGCATTTCGCTCTCTAGCTACAGAGACGGGCTGGCCAGGGGGGCCTCTAATGACTATTTTTGTTCATGCCTTGGCGGAGGACGTGAAGGACGCTCTGGCTACATTAGAACCCTGTACTTCTTTGGATTTGTTGGTTTGTACTGCTGTGCGAATTGATAATTGAATTTGTGAACGGAATAGAGAGAAACGTATTACTTTACCTCTTGTTGACAAGGGGGCTAATCTTCCTTGTTGTAAGCTTATAACTCCTTCTCCACCCGCTGAAATTTCCGCATGGTTCATATGTGAGCCGGGCTCGTGAGCCCATTCGTAAACCAATTATTTGGCATCACTGCTACAAACCAGGACATATTTGCCCACACTGACCTGATCTTAGAGGGACTTCCCGTTTCCCTTAATAGTTTGGGGAGCGCTACAGGGACAGACCCAAACTCCCTTCCGAACCTTGATTCCTGTAAAATTAACTGTGTGCAGACAGATATTTCCTGTGGAGGTATTTTTGGACTCGGGCGCTGTGGATTGTTTTATAGATGCGGAGTGGGCTGAGAGGCATTCTATTCCAATATGCCCTCTGCTAAACTCACGCACGGTTAAATCTTTGGGCAGTCACCTGCTAGGTTCTGGAGTTATAACTGAGGTCTCTGAAGCACTAACCATGTTCATCTCATTCAGTTGCCATTCCTAGGAGTTTCGAGTTTTTATTATTCTTTCCCCTGTTTTTCCTGTTGAGTTAAGGCGCTTGTGGTTATGATAACATAAGCCTCACATCTGTTGGGGTAGTCAGACTAGTCCTATTTTCCAGTGGGGTGCTAATTGTAGATCCCACTGTCGGGAGAGTTGGACGCTTAGTTTCGGGCATCAACCTAGGGGGGAGGCAGATGCCACGAGTCATTCTGCTGAGTTTGCCTCATACAGCCCTCCTCGTCAGGAAGAGGAGGCGGAGGAGGGGTTGGAGTGGGATCCTCAATTTGACTGGCAGCAGCCAGAGGATGATTGTGATTTAGATGATCTCTCTGACTGTGATTCAGTCATAGATATTGCGGGACCTGAGCAGGTGGAGAGTTTGGGGGCCGCTTTGAATTTTGATCTGCCTCCTAATATTCCTGGTGATTGGACTGATCTCGCCGAGGTTTTTAGCAAACAATGAGCCTCGACTTTACCTCCACATTGCCTGTATGATTGCAAGATCAATCTCCGCCCTGGTACTACTCCTCCTAGGGGTTCGCTGTACTCGCTCTCAGGCCCTGAGCGTAAGCCCATGTGGGAATATATTCAGGAGGTTGTTGCTAATGGTTTTCTTCAGCCATCCACGTCTCCTGCCGGAGCAGGGTTTTTTTTGTGGGAAAAAAAGATGGCGGTCTGAGACCTCGTATTGATTATAGGGGTTTGAATAAGATCACTATTAAAAACCGATACCCCCTTCAGTTGATGAATTCCCCGTTTGAACGTCTACAAGAGGCGTCATTATTTACCAAGCTTGATCTCCGTAATGCTTATAACTTAGTCCGCATTTGGGAGGGAAACAAATGAAAAATGGCATTTAATAGGCATGGTGGGTCCTGGCAATATTTGCTCATGCCCTTCGGATTGGCTAACGCCCACTCCGTGTTTCAGGCACTCGTTAATGACGTCGTCCCAGAGATTTTAGAGAAATTCGTCTTCGTTTATCTCGACGACATTTTGATTTTTCCTTCAATGCTCTAAGAGCATTAACAACACGTCAGACACGTGCTTGAGGCCCTGCTTAACGGCAAGCTTTTTGTCAAGGCTGAGAAATGTGTTTTTCACGCAAAGACTGTCTTGTTTCTTGGTTTCAATGTGTCAGGGGGTCGGTCCACATGGACCCTGTTCAGGTGGCAGCGGTCAGGAATTAGCCTGCCCCTCAAATCGTTAAGGAGGTAGAATGGTTTTTGGGGTTTTTATAGGAGGTTTATCTGTAATTTTTGCGCAGAAGCTGCCCCCATTATTGCGCTTACCAAGAAGAATGCTTCCTTGCCCTTTGATTGGTCCCCAGCAGCTGAGGCTGCTTTTCAGGAGTTAAAGAAACATTTTAGCTCAGACCCCATTCTTGTTTTGCCCGATCCCTCCCTCCCATTCGTTGTGGAAGTCCTCTGATGTCAGGGTGGGTGCCATTTTGTCCCAGCGCCTCCTTCGGAACAATAAGCTGCACCCGTGCACCTAATTCTCCCGGTCATTGTAGGCGGCCGGATGGAATTACAGTATTGGTAACCGAGAGTTGCTAGCCATTAAGCTACCATTAGAAGAATGGTGCCATTGATTGGAAGGGGCTGAGCATCCGTTTGTGGTTTGGACGGACTATAAAAATCTCCAATCCATTCAACAGACTAAGCGACGTAATTCCCTGCAGGCGCGGTGGTCTTTATTTTTTTATTGCTTTAATTTTACGTTAACCTACCGCCTAGGGTCTAAAAACGCCAAGCCTGACGCCTTGTTGCGGATTTACGCCCGGTCTGGTCACGACACTATGCCGGAACCGGTTATCCTGACTGATCAGATTGTGGCTCCCGTTCAGTGGGACATTGAGTCGGATGTGCGAAGGACCTTAAGGTCAGATCCCAGTCCTGGTGGGGAACCACCTGGTTGTTTGTTTGTTCCACCTTCGGTACGCACCCAGGTTCTCCAGTGGGAGCACTCTTCCCATCTTGTGGGACACCCAGGGGTTTATCAGACCAAACAGTTCTTGGCCCGACGTTTTTGGTGGCCCAGCATGATGGAAGATATCCGGGTCTGTTGCAGTCTGTTGGGGGCCACTGCAAGCCTTTCTTCTGGCTTTCATTCAGAGACTAATGGTCAGACAGAGCGGCCCAACCAGTCTCTGGAGAATACCCTTCGATTTTTGGCGGCTGATAATCCGTCGTTATGGAGTTGTTTTTTAGCTTGGGCTAAATATTCCCATAATTCTCTGAACAACTCCTTCACAGGCCTCTTTCCGTTTCAGGCTCAGCTGGGCTATCAACCCCCTTTTCTCCCAAGACTGAAAAGGATTCTGAAGTCTGTTGTCAATTATTTTATTTGACGCTGTCGCTCCGTCTGGGCCATGGTCCGGTCCTCTTTTTTGCGATCTAGGCAGAGACAGAGGACCGCTGCTGATAGAAGGCGCCGGATGGCCCAATCTTATCGAGTTGGCCAAAGAGTTTGGCTTTCTACTGAAGACCTTCCCTTAAAGGTGGAGTCACAAAAGTTGGCTCCCCGCTTCATTGGCCCTTTTAAAATTGTGCGGAGGATATACCCTGTTACTGTCAGGTCGAAACTCCCCAAGTCCTTGCGCATCCACCCCTTGTTTCATGTCTCTAGGCTAAAGCCAGTTAGCACTAGCGTCCTGGCTCCGGTTGACAAGCCTCTGTCACCGCCACGGATAATAGTGGGGGGCCTGGTTTATACCCTTCATCACATTTTGGCCGAGAGGTGTGTGGGTCGCGGAGCTCAATTTTTGGTGGACTGAGAGGGATATGGGCCTGAGGAGCGGTGCTGGGTCCCCTCTCAGGATATCCTCGATCCCAGCCTCATTTCTGTGCACAGGGTTCTCAGGGAACTTTGGGTGCCATCCCTTAGAGGGGGGGGGGGGTCCTGTCATGGTTTAGGCGTGCGTTTGTTTGTTGGACCTTTCTTTGTTCTATCGTCCGGGACGATATCAGAATTCTTGTCCATCGAATTCCTGGCCCAGCTGGCTGATTGAGCTGGTGCGGAGTTTTCTGTACTCTATATATATGACCGAGTATACGCCACGCCAATTGCTAGAGTTTCTGTTTGTTTTTAGCACTTCGGCTGGAGAAAATCTCTAATTAAATCTTCCTAGTGATTTGTAATATTCCTTTTATTGTTAAAATTTCGAAAAGAAGCAATTCCTCTCTCTCTTAGTTAATTTTTCTCTCGCATTGCTTCTGTGTTGCGGATTTTTATTTGTCCTTGGAAGCGCGAGCCTTTACCGGAGGTTTGTGTTTGTCTCATATCTGAGCTGCTCATTGCTCTTTCTCTCGCTGGTCACAGCACCTGGTGTCCTATCATCGCCCATTACAATTACAATGTTAACTAAACTACAGAGGGCAGGGGTAATGTTTATCATATAAAACAATAAATCACAGGATTCAAAATTCAGAAGATCATGTATTTTCAGAGATGATTAATTGTTAATGTTCGTCCAGAAAATGTTTGATAAGGGGCATGTACAAAAACAAATACTCTATTGACTCATGAGGTACATTACAAATGGAACATGGCTCAACTTCAAATTTAAATCTTTTTTGATTAAGGACTCCAACTGGGAATATATTACTTATAATTTTAAAGTGAGTTTCCTTGACCTTGGGGGAACAGGCCATTTAATATATTTCGAATGAGCTCCATAAGTGCTACATATGATCATGCAGTAGGCACGTCTATGAAAACAGCTCTGTTGAAATTGTGAAACATTCTATCTTTGAGAAAGGAGGCAATGACTCTGACCTTTTGTCATTGATGGGAATATGATTCATCATTAGTGTTGGTAACATTGGTAAGATAGGCCTATTTCAGCACCTTATGGTGTTCTGTATCATTTTAAGTTGTTGTAGGGGTATTGCTTTGCATACTTTCATATACTCATGTTCTGCGCACTTCAAATTATATTAATTGGTAAAGGTCATGTGATCTAATATCTGTGATCTAATGGTGATCCATATCACCATTTCGATCTAATATATCTGTATTAAAAATAATGCCTTTTTTAAACCAACCATGTTTGAAAATGGACTTTCTATTCACTGTAATTACTCTATTATTCCATAAGGTTGATGTGTGCGGAGTGAAGTTGTGGGTAAATTGTAAGAAGAGGAACAGCAGTTGCAGGATCCAGAAGTGTTTATTAAACACAAGACACTAGGGGAAAATTGGCAGACACGCCAGCAACAAAACATCGTGCACAAGCACTGAGCAAATCGAAGAACTGAAGTACACTCACCAAGAGTGGAAGAAAACAAAAACTGAACTTAACTAAACTGACGGACACACTGGGAGACTTAAACACGGGGCAGACAAGACAAGGGCGCAGAAAAATAGAAGACTCGGAAATAATACACGGGAGAAACTCGGAAGGCACGAGGAGCTGAGATTTCACCATGTAGACTGAGTCAATACAGAGGAACCGTCTGACATCCGCTCTCCCAACTCTGCCACATATAGGCTGTGTCCCAATTCAGCGGCTGCATCCTTCGAAGGATGCAGCCTTCGAAGTCTACGAAGGGCATGTCCTTCTTGGACCGCGAAGGCCGAACCGAGCGGTCTTCGAAATGAGACGGTCTAGCCCACGGAGGATTCACAGTTGACGTCTCATGCTGTTCCCGCCCTTAGCTTCGTGTCGCGCTGCTCCCGTCGCCTAGCAACCTTGATAGCAACAGCTGACAATCTGGACCCAGCAGCATAACTTACGAGGCAGAATTTTTTTGTTTGTTTTTTTCAATTATTGGAAGAAATGGAAGAGATGCTTCACCGCCGACGGGTGATTTATCTGAGGTCGAGAGAGGCATGTCTAGGTAAAATACATGTTGAGGTTTGTACTTCGAGCCAACAGTTAAAAGTTGTTAATCAGACTACTCCCATCAGGCTAATTAATGAATGGCTGATACCATTTGACTTTGACCATAAAATAGGGGTGGAATGTAACTTTGTGCCTTTACTTAACTGCTAATTCTGGACACCTGTACTTTTTATAATTTCCATTTTATTCAAATTTATGCTACTCATCCTCTCTATCTTATGGGCAAATTGTGCACTTTCCAGCTACTTGTTTATTTCTCTAATCACTAACTTTATCCAGCTAGACACATTTCAGATTACAAATTTTCATACCCTTCATGTTCAGTAAAAACCATGTAGCTATCCCAAAATCTGTTGATGTGGAATGATAATGCTTTAAACAAATATTTAAGAGTGACATTCCTTGTGGATTTACAGCATTCTCCAACCCCAAAATCAAAATGGAAATCAGGAAAATGAATCTTAAGCTCAAACTTCAAAAACCATACAAGTATATTGAGTAGTTGAAATCAGCTCAACCTTTAACATCTAAAGCAGTAAAATGCAAAATTGCAGAGTAGTCATACCTTTTGCCTGCGTAAAAGTTCTGAATATTTCTTCATCACTGAAAATACTGAAGGGGGCCTTGAAGCAGCGGCCACATGGGAAATCAAGGGGGAAGAGCATTAGTAATAACCTGAAATGTTTTTACTTAAAAGCAAGAAGCATAACAAAAATTTCCTGAGCTTGAGGCTGTTATAATTAGAGAGGGCTATGACATAGTTGGGATTACAGAGACATGGCTAAGTGAAGAGGATGGAGATGAACATAATGTAGAAGGTTATAAGCTCTTTAGGAAGGATAGATGTAATAGGCGAGGAGGGGGCATAGCAATCAATGTGAACGAAAACATAAATGGACTGGAAATTCCCAAAATTGAACATTCCTTGCCCTGTGAAGATATCTGGGTCAGGCTCATTGGCAAACACGAGACAGGTTTAAACATAGGTGTATGCTATCGACCACCAGCTTTGGACAGTACAGTCAATGAAATGCTTTTTAGGAGGATTACGCAAGCTTGTAGAGGTGAAGGGACTATCATTATGGGAGACTTAAAACGGGTCGCTGCTATTTGATGACAAGGATATTGTGGATGCCTTAAACAGTTACTTTGTTGAGAATTTTACGTCAGAGGGGGTCTTTTGGCCAGAGGGTTTGTTAAATGCTCAAGATTATTTAGCAGAAATTGAGGTTCGGGATAACGAAGTATTAGACAAGTTGCATAAACTAAAGGCAGATAAGGCGGCGGGTCCTGATGGCTTATATCCTAGAGTGCTCAGGGAAGTTGGTGAGATCATCTTTAAACCGCTATCCACCATCTTCAAGCGGTCTTTAGAAACTGGAGAAATACCAAATTATTGGAAACAGGGCAATATAATACCAATATATAAGAAAGGGGACCGTACCGAGCCAGGAAATTACAGGCCAGTCAGTTTAACTTGCATTGCGTGCAAAATATTTGAATCTATCATCTTTGCAGCTCTGTTGCAGACACTTCCACATCTTTAATTAATTCTGCTTATTCTTCCCCAAAGATGTCTTCATCAATGAAATGTTGAACTAAAATGTTCAATATTTCTTGTTTCTTCATTGATGATTTCACATCAGATAATCCAAGGGTTGAGGCTATTTGCAGCAAGTCCTTCTTCTTTGCCGGCACAATTGATTCCTGGGTTGGAGTTTTCAAAAAATTTTCAACATCAAAAGTCAAGATTGCTGGTTTTTCAAATAGTTACAAGATTTCAAAATAATAGCTCTGCTTTAATCTTTGGTGAATCCAGTGGTTGATCCAATGACTGGTTCATCTTGGTGGGACCTCCAATTTGTTATGACTTGAAAATCATGACAAAGAAAACCAGCAATGACAACTTAAACCAATTTATTCTTCGCTAAAAAAAACTTCTACAAAAAAATCCACTGTTCAATCCTCTAATAACACTCGAATGCCACTATGTAATTCTGCTGCCGAAACAAAAACTCTGCCTCTGCTCTGCTCTGCAGACCAAAATCACAGCATTTATATAGACTAGCAACATCCTGGAAAGATCTACAGGATTCCTGGGTAATCCTGCCCTCTCCAGACAGGAAGATGCCAGAAGCTTCTAAAAGCACTACTCTATTTCAAATGATATTAATCAGATCATGTTTTGCTACAGATATACCACCAGAGGGTGCTGAAGAACAAAATAAATAGCTGACCAGCAAGGCAGCAAAAACAGCATGTAACAAGTATTTGACACTAACGTGTCTTTGTCCCCCGCCACAAAATGTGAAATTGTGTCAAAATGAAAAATTTCTCGGTGTGACCTTGAGGATGGCGCGAAGGTCACCGAAATGGACTGGCGCCGGGGTATCACCCTAATACATGTTAACATAAGATTTGAAGTAGATCCGTCGATTCGTTCTTGAGATATGTTGCTGACAAGGCTATCAGTGTGAAAATCCACAATCTCTCGGTGTGACCTTGAGAATGGTGCGAAGGTCACCGAAATTGACTGGCGCCGGGGTATCACCCCAATATATGTTAACATGGAATTGAGATATCGCGCTGACAAGGCCAAAAGTGTGAAAATCGACAATCTCTTGGTGTGACCTTGAGAATGGTGCGAAGGTCACCAAAATCGACTGGCGCCAGGGCATCCCCATCATACATGTTGACATCAAATTTGAAGAAAATCCGACCATTCGTTCTTGAGATATCGCGCTGACAAGCATTTCAGTGTTAGAATCTATCATACCTCGGTGTGACCTTGAAAATGTCGCGAAGGTCACCAAATTCGACTGGCGCCGGGACATTACCCTAATACATGTTGATATCAAATTTGAAGAAAATCCGACCATTCGTTCTTGAGATATCGCGCTGACAAGGATTCGGGACGTACGGACGGTCGTGAATACTATGTCCCCCGCTAATGAATGTTGCCACCAAATATGAAATCAATCCGAGGCTTCCTTCTTGAGATATCGCGCAGACAAGCATTTCAGTGTCAGAATCTATCATACCTCGGTGTGACCTTGAAAATGTCGCGAAGGTCACCAAATTCGACTGGCGCCGGGACATTACCCTAATACATGTTGACACCAAATAGGAAAAAAATCAGATGCTTACTTCTTGAGATATCGCGCAGACAAACATTTCAGTGTCAGAATCTATCATACCTCGGTGTGACCTTGAAAATGTCGCGAAGGTCACCAAATTCGACTGGCGCCGGGACATTACCCTAATACATGTTGACACCAAATAGGAAAAAAATCCGATGCTTACTTCTTGAGATATCGCGCAGACAAGCATTTCAGTGTCAGAATCTATCATACCTCGGTGTGACCTTGAAAATGTCGCGAAGGTCACCAAATTCGACTGGCGCCGGGACATTACCCTAATACATGTTAACACCAAATTTGAAAAAAATCCGATGCTTACTTCTTGAGATATCGCGCAGACAAGGTTTCGGGACGTACGTACGGATGGTCGTGAATACTATGTCCCCGGGACAACAAATCTCCATTTACAAATGATATACTGTGCTTTACATAAAATACTCATACATAACAATGCACTTTGCGATTTAAGCTCTGGCTGATCCTGCCTACCCAGCCACGGACCTCACTACACGTTAATTCATGATGTACATTGAAACGAAAAGTCCAAAGTATTAGTTTTAAAGAGGTGATGGATTTGGGGCATGCGTGGCTGGGTTAATGGGAATGAGCCAAACGTCTTTTTATTTTTTATAACGTAAGTGTTGCAATATAGGGGCACAAATGAGGTGCACGGAATAGAGGCACTGTGAATGAGCTGAACACATAACACAGCACTTTTTGACCTCCCCACTTCATAAGTGAATCCGGCGCCCCTGTATGGTCATCACTGGAATACATTGGGGAGGCGTTACCAGTTAGTTTCTGAACCAGCATTTTGAACATCTGCTGCAGTAGACAAAATACTGTTCAACTGACCGCTGGATAATTCTCGGGAACCCAAAGAAAAGAGACTATAAATCTATAAGAACCAAAGCTTTTCTCATGTTTGTCATACTCCATTGAAAATAAATAATTTTGCACCCGAACCATCCAGTCACCAATTTCATTCATGCTGCATTAATAATCTGCAAAAATGTGGGACTTCAGATCAGAGAGGAAGGGAACATCCAATCTTAGGTTAGATTAATAAATCGTGCTTCCTCAGCTTCTGTCTTGGTATTAGGAATTTTCTTTTGTTTAGGGTGAGCAAGGTCATTTGGAAGGGGGTTCAAAATGTGGCCAAAACTATGTGACGGTTGCAGGATGATCACACTGCGACTGGTGCCAGCTAATTGAGTATCTGGAGAGCAAGATCCTTGATCTTCAGGGCCATTTGGCGGCGCGACAGTTCGCAATCAGTAGAGTTCTTAGAGGAACTAAGTAGTATGTCGTTAAGAGAAATGGTGCGTACGTCGAAGCAGGGTGGTACAGGGATCCAAGAGCAGGCAGGGAGAGAAAGTTGGATGACTGTAAGTCAACAGCGTAGGAAAGGCCATGCACGCCGTACAGCAACAGCTCCTCCAGTGGTTGAGGTATTCAACCGATTCGGGCCCTTGCAGGAACTCAAATTGGCCCCTGACCCTGAGAGTGAGGGGACTGATGAGCAGCAGGGCACCCTGTTGGCCTCTACCCCTCAGAAAAGAGAGTTGGTGATAGTGGGGGACTCAATACTTCGAGGATTAGATAGCTTAGTCTGTTTGCGCAACAAAGAGTCTCGTACGGTGTGTTGTCTGCCTGGTGCCCTGGTAGGAGACCTCCTGGAGCGTGCGGACAAGCTCCTGGCCAGAGCGGGGAGGGATCCATTCATGGTCCATGTTGGGACAAATGACATAGGTAAGGGTAGGTTTGAAGTTCTGCTAGGCAAGTTTGTGGAATTAGCTGAGAAGCTTCGGAGCAGATCCTCAACGGTAGTGTTCACCGGGATTCTACCGGTACCACATGCAAGCAGAGGAAAGCAGAATTTTATCTAAAGGTTTAACACGTGGCTACGAACCTGGTGTAGAAAAGAGGGGTACAGGTTTATGGGGCACTAAAACTTTTTCTGGGACAGGGGTGACCTGTTCAAGCCTGACGGGCTGCACCTGAACTGAGAATTTTACTTCAGAGTGGGTCTTTATTCGGTCAGAGGGCATGTCAAATGCTCAAAATTATTTAGCAGAAATTGAGGTTAGGGATAATGAAGTATTAGACAAGTTGCATAAACTAAAGGCAGATAAGGTGGTGGGTCCTGATGGCTTATATCCAAGAGTGCTCAGGGAAGTTGGTGAGATCATCTTTAAGCCGCTATTCACTATCTTCAGACAGTATTTAGAAACAGGGCAATATAATGCCAATATATAAGAGAGGGGACCGTACCGAGCCAGGAAATTACAGGCCAGTCAGTTAAACTTGCATTGCATGCAAAATATTTGAATCAATCATAAAAGATGAGCTGGACTTATTTCTTGAACGTAACAGTATCTTGAGGGATATCCAACATGGTTTCCGTAAGAGAAGGTCATGCCTGATAAACCCTCTGGAATTTTTTGAAGAGGCTACCAAGACTTATGACCAGAGCAGGGCTCATGACATCATATACTTGGATTTTCAGAAAGCATTTGATACAGTACCGCATAAGAGACAAAATTTTAAAATGAGCTCCATTGGAGTTACAGGAGGTATTCTGGAGTGGATTCAATACTGGTTACAGGACAGAACACAAAGAGTGGTGGTCAGTGGTATCTCATCTGAGCTAGGTATGGTGGGGAGTGGCGTCCCCCAGGGATCGGTGTTGGGGCCCCTGCTGTTCCTCATTTACATTAATGACCTTGATAGGAATATTGAGAGCAGATTAGTTAAATTTGCAGATTATACTAAATTGGAAGATTTTGGCAAATAGTTTAGAGTCCACTTAAGTGATTCAGGATGATTTGGATAAAATCCAGAATTGGGCAGAAATGTGGCAAATGAATTCAAAGGAGAATTTCGGTGTGAAATTGACTTGGGGTGTATTGAAATATGATAATGAGTACTAACTTTAGTCGAAAACCCCACCTATGTAGGCACGCAACATTTCAAAATAAATGGCTTTTTAGCCGAAGCTCCCAACGAGCTTACAATGGTAGCATATTGGGTATAGCATTGCCATGCAAAGAAATCGCTATTTTTTATATCATTAACAATGCTCAAGGAAGCCCCACACTTCATTGGTAGAATTCCAGGGCCCTGACATTTAAAACAAGGCACTGAGAACTTTTAAAATGCACAGGTAATTTATTAATAAAGACTATTTATGCAAACAGTACCTTGAGGTAGTTTCCAGTCGCCTTCACCTTAAAAGTAACAATAAGTCGATTGACGAGCACGAACGAATAGATTGCAATCTGTTCCCCTATCCTCCCTATTCGTTTGCGCTTGTCAATCAACTTATCGTGACTTTCAAGATGGAGGCGACACAGTGGGGAGAGGAAACGACCAGCGGTATCTTGTCAACACACCGCGATGACAAACCCAGGGCTGTATCATGTCGATTAAGTCTGCCGGGACAAGACAGAGTCGCACTACGCAAAGATGTACGAGAGCCAAGACAATGCTCAGCAAGATGGCTCTTTGCTAAGTTTGATGAATGTAATTACCCTAAAACGACATCACTGTAATGACAGCGCAAATGCACGAAAGATGGCAGTCAAGTGTCAGCTACTAACTGTAGAACATCCCGAAAAGAGAAGGGTTTGCAAGGGCACATTTGCCAGTGATCTTGGTGAGTAGTCATACATTAGAGTAGACCGATAAATCTGACTCTATTTCTTTGGCTTCGTATGTAACAGTATGGTCATGTAACACGGTCGGCCCTCAATAGAGACAGATGTAATATCCATACTAATTTCTGTGTGAATCTTATCGTAAAATCCTATATGAGAAAGAAGCTAGACTAGAAATTCTTAGTTTTCCTATTTTCGAAATAAACGAGGTCACTAGACTTCGTGTACGTGTCCTATGATATAGTTCATTTGTGTTAACTTACCGATTTCAGGATAATCGCATTTTTGCGGCGATCTTTTATAGGTAATTGAGGTTAGTAATGTCGTAGACGATAAATCTGTCTATTTGGTGGCCTCGGATATAACAGTACGGTCGTGTAAAATGAGGGGGCCTAAGGTTTTGTCTAAGATTAGAGTAGTTAGTAGGAGTGTAGTCAAGAGTCTAAAATGAATTCAAACTTTATCATTGATGATTGATGCAATACAGAGGGATGGATCATTTTATCTGTGTAATCAATCTGATCTATTAGTACATCCCCAATTCCGAAATAGTTGGAACAAAGTGTGAATTGTGAATAAAATCATATGCAATATCTTTATGTAGCAACCATTTTAGCTACAGTGAGCCAACAGTATTCCAATTAGTGGTTAAAAAATACGGTTGTGTGAAGCAAAAAATCCGACATAGTATTGATTCTGTTACATTCTACTGTCAATTACAGTCATCACACACAAAATATGCATAGTTCCCTCCCATGGATTAACGCGTACATTCCTCCATTGACAAATTCAAAAAACAAAAGTACTGGTGTCGATAGCCAGTCACTCAATTATATACTCAGATTCATCTGCGTAACTCTACAGTTATAGTTCACGCCCTCGTGAAGCTTCCCCGGTAACAAAGTATTGATAGACTCGTTTCTTATCCAATTCCCGAGTGTTTAAACTTTCCTCAATAACTGAAATACATTGATCGGACAATAAGAATAGGATACAAAGCTAAGCGTAAAAGTAAGGTCGATTGTATTCTTCAAATGTTGACCACGGTTGCGCAGCTGAAAATGATGCGATATCAAAGAAACAAAGACACCTGAAACCGGCCTGAAGTGTTCAGTTTAATTTACGAGATACATGTTGTATGGACGCGGTCAATGGGAATTATTCCGAATGAAACAGTACTGGAGGGTTCCTTCTTCCCGATACATCTGTCTCTGGAGGAGGGTATCAGTGAAGAAAACAGGTTATACTTCTACTCTGTTTGCATTTTGCTCTAATTTGGCTTTTTGCTGTGGAATTTATACCGCGTTTTAAGACATCGAATGCTGAGGTTTTTGTTTCTCCAAATGCATGCAGCGCACGCACGTCGGTAGATCCCTCGGTACGTTCATTATACCATTCTGTTGAATATGGAAACATGGGTCGTTTGCTTGTTCCTAAAAGTGAAATTCCTGTTCTGTTAAAATAAGGTATATTTCAGAATTCAGATATTACTGAGTGAGTTTTTACCCTTATAAGGTGTAAGGTTATGAGCTCGGATGTGAGATCAGTTAGCTTTTCATTGCAGCGTGAATGTTATAGCTGTTTAATCAGCACTTTATTTAATGCTTGGGAGACTTCGAAGAAAAATTGACAATATTGTTAACTTTATTATGGAGAAAAGGCATGTTTTGTCTTTGGAGAGGTCACTGGTGACCAGTGATGTTCAACTGCACTGATATTGATAAATTCATGCTAAACTCAACCAGAAAATCATTAGTTCCTGCTGAATTTCATGCCCCAAAAGTTAATTTGCGTTAAATATATCATTAATGTATGATTTGACTGTGAACCATTTTGATGGATCTCAGAGTTTGGGGAGACACCTGGATAGCTGTCTAATTTGGCTCATAGAAAGCGAGTAATCTAGAATGTAATGTTCAAGATGAATTGTTCTTGTGGTCAAGAAGTTTATGATCCCAGAAATGTATAAATTTAAGCCCCAGCAGTTTTTCATTTGTCAGTATTTTTTTTTTGCTATTGCAATGTTGAATTCTCAGGAAGATTTTTTATGTTTGCAGCCCCTTTTCTCCAGCAAAATCACAAAAATAAACTGAAATACGATGGGAGTCTAAATGCTTCAAGTGTGTAGACTCAATTGAGCCAAAGTTTTTCTTTCTGTGAAGCTGCAATCTGGAATTATAAAGCCTTAAATCAGGTAACACCTAAAAAGCCAGATTTGGCTTCTGCGCAAAGGGATTAAGTGGCAAAATCAACACCATTCACTGTTCTTTATCAATTTCTATGCAACACATCTAAGCTAGCTATTAGTACCCAGCTGTGAAATAACTTTGCTTGATAGCAGGTCCTACGCTGTCCAGGTAATAGTCAACGGCAATTAATGTCTATGATCGACTTCTGTCAAGTTACAGTTGTAAACATTAGCTGAAATTGAGGTATCTGATCGGCTTAGAACAAATCACAGGCTACTCTTGCATTTGTGTTGTGCATTTGTAGTTCCCAAAAATGGACGACAACCTGGATTACAAATGCAAAAGCATTACATTTTCAATAATAAATTACAGATTTGATCTAATCTCCGGCATCCGTATACATCATCGGTAAATCTTGGAGCAAATTTGCTCATGAAATTAACTCTAATTTGAGTAAAACCAGTGAATGCCTGAACCCGTTAAAATTGAAATAAAGATTTTATTTCTGACACCGGAAGCTAAGTAGCAGTGATGTTGTCACCTTTGCGCTGCAGTGTATAAACCTATGAAACCTCATGCCTGTTTGAAATTCTAGAGGAGATCCCAAGGTTTCCGATGATGCAAATGTATGTCCAGCTGAATTACAGGGAAATGTGCATGAAATATTGTACAAGATCTTGATATTTTCCATCTGATGCAATGCTGTTGCCATAAAAACATGCCATCCAGGGTCTGGATATTTCTGTGTGATGTAACTCCAGTGAAGCTCTGCAACCAACGGGTAAAGAATATGGCTGACAATATGTGATAATATGTGTTGTTCTACTGTACAATATGAAAAAAAAAGTTTTGTTTTTTTTTTTTTACTTTGCCCTACTTATGAGGAAACTTACGTGAAAAGTTTGAGTTTAAGGGGAAAATAATAGTACAGTTTATCCAGCATTTTTCTCATACATGATTCCAGGCAATAAATTATTAAAATTACTTATGTAGGTCATGTCTAAATTTACCAACACTCCAAAACGTAGGGTAATCTTCATTCTCAACACTTTATCTCCATGAGGTTTGTTGGAAATCTGGTGTAGATGGTTTTGGTCTGATGGTTTTAAATTTAAGTTTGTTTTTTTGTTTTTTTTAAATATATATATACTGTAGTTTGCATGTGGTGAAGGGGTGGGATGCTGGGCATTTTCTTGCTTTTGTAAAAAATTCTCACCAACCTTAACCTCCTCCCCACAGTGATTATTAACAAATGAAACCCCTTTCCACAATGGTGAGAAATAAACCTCTGCTAATAGTTCTTCACGGCTGGGAAATATTCCACCAGAGCTCATTTATGAAGTGCGCAGAGGCTAACCTGTAGTTTCCAGCTCTCCTGCAGCTGCCCACAGGGAGGGACGCATTGCAGGGCTGCTTCGGTTTTCCCTGGTCACCACAGCTTCATAATTCTTCCCCGGCCTTGTAATGTGTCAATGTGTGATAGAAAATCCCAGGAGGGCCCATGGCCAAACAGCTCAGCACTGCCTCATTAATCCTGTCCTTTGCATTTACGTATCGTGATAGTGTTGAGGGTTCACGGACCGGACCTCTGGAGACCACTCAATCACTGCATCTTACAGCAATTAGAGCCCATTAATGGCTGGTCAGACCCTGATTGGCATGTGGGTGTTGCTGTGAAAAGGTGAATCGGCGGGGGTTTCCTCTGGTGGTGATGCATCTTGATTGGTGCTGCCATCATTCTCAGCAGACAGTGTTTGATTTATGCTTTTGTTTTTCTTGTACAACACTAGGAAACACTGGTGTTGCTCATTTTTTGGCAGACCAGACTCCAGGCAAGTCCATTCCAAACGGAAGAGAAGAATATAATGATCTTTTGCAAGAATAATGTCATTTTGATCATTTTTACCCCCGCCCAAAGCGGCTGGCAGGAGGTTTCGTGATCGGTTGCGTTTGTCTGTTTGTTCGTGAACAATCTGGAGGATACAGTTCTAAAAAAAAATGTAACGATTGCTAGGCCTCGCCCGAGAATAGAAGCCTATTGAATTTCACCTTAGTAGGTCAAAGGTCAAAGTCACAAAAAATTTCTGACAATTTCTGGTGGAGGTACTTCCGCTCTCTGATCGCAGCTCTATTTTAGTTCTGTAATACAAATTTAGGTACAATTGCATTGGGCAATTCTCAGCTCAATATCTGTGCGTGGACTCCTCGCATTGATTTTCTCGTCATTAAAGATGAGCAGTCGGCTCAGCAGTCCTACTTGCCCCTTCACTGATTATTTCAACATGTCATTGGAAATCAATCAGTCACTTCGAAAAATTCATTTGGAAAGGTGCTTATTCCTCCCAGGTGTCTGTGTGATCACAGGGCAAAGTATTTGTTCATAAAAAGACGGTCCATTCTCCTTCCTTCCATCACTTTTTGATTCCTAGCCACCCAAAGGGAAGGTCAAGGGACAATTGATTTAGACCATTTCTGTCATTGTGTCCGCCCAGATACATTGCGGTGAATATACCATGTTACATTGACTTTATGACCTTTACCAAAGCTGCATAATTGCTATCTTTGTGTGACCTTTCACCTTTCAGCAAAGACCTCCATCACTGTTTTTCATTCCTGGAGCGTATTTCCAAAACTGTTGACCATAGCCTGTCAATCAAAAGGCCTTCAATTCCACGTGAGAATCTCTCACATGTGTTAATTGAATAATTGCTGACTGCAGCAGAGGAATGTAAATATGCCACTAAAACTCAAGCCGAAATTAACGCATAGTTGGTAATGAGGAAACCCAAATGGGATCAAGTTTGGAGATATAATGTACTTTAAGATGAGGTGAGAGCAGTGATGACAACTCCGGAGTGGAAGAGGTTCAGGTCTAAGTTGACATGGGCCGTTTCTCAATACCAAGAATGCTAAGAACAAACTTGCATTCTTGGGAGGAACGTTCTCGCTAGTCGTTCTAGGAAGAGTGCACTTCCAAGGCTACGAGCACTCAGAATGCTGTTGACGGTTTGAGACGATGCGTTCTCGTTGGTATTATGAAATACGCCAGCCAGTGAGCCACGACTTCCTCCGTGTTCATCCTGTTTTTCCCCCAGTAATGTTAGCTGTGAGGGTAGAGGGGTGTGTGAGCGTGAGCTAGTTAAGGTGCTTAGCTTAACTACGTTCCGCCGGCTGTTGCGGAGCTTTTCTACTACAAAAACACTGGAGCATATTCGATATAAAACATCGTAAAGCAGCCAATATTCCAAATGTACTCTGATAATAGTTCCTCGCCTGAAAATTAGCAAACTAGTATTTAGCTAAGAAATAGCGAACGAATACCAACAGATTACATTCAATGTATTGAATTCGCGTCTTTGCATTGACTTTGAATTTAACTTAAACCTGTTGTACGAAAAATTAGTTTCGCGTCCAGTGTGAACGCAGTTTTACCGATCCTGGGGTGCATTTCCCGAAATCACAGATGCTAACTTACATAGTTAGAACCATTGACTGTGAATGGACAAACTATGTAAGCTGCTAATTTAGTTAGCAACTACGCTTTTGGGAAACTTAACACTGCCCTTCTCTCTAGGGAGCGGAACAGATGCTGAAAAGAATTCTGGGATATGCGGGCTGTCAAGTTCACACAAGTTACCATCCAATGCATCCTCGGAAAAATGGGCGTATCAAGAACACTTCTGGGACTGGTAACCGTTCTCGTCGAGATGCAAACTTTGAATTGAGACAGTACATGGTCTCAGAGGAATGACGTTTCTCAAGCTCACATGAACAAAAGTACAGAGAAGAACGCATATTGAGAAATGGCCATGCAAACAATTCCAAACTTGTTCTTACGTCCCCCAGTCCTGGTGGCCAAGGCCACATGCTGTTTTGGCAGCCCCTGGTGGTTGCCGGTTCTTTTGTTGTTTTCCAACTGTCCTAATTACAGCTGAGCCACACGTGAGCAGCGTTTCCAGCCCTATAAAGAGGATTGGGGGTGCTCACCAGGAGAGGAGCACACGTCCTGGAAGAGAAACCTTGGGAAGCTGTCCACGCCACTTCGTTCCCGCTGGCCTATGGGTTAATAACTAAATTATCTCAACAAAAAAAACCAGTTGGCACATCTATTATATTGTTTATTAAACATACCCCTATTTTTTCTAAAACGAGTCAAGAGTGTTTGTTTATGTTGCGGCTCCTGTCCGGGTCGTAACATAAGTGGGCGCTCATCTGAGAGCCTTAATTACCGTATTCGGACTTGGACATTCAGCGGGAGTTTTGTGATTATCTGCGACATTGAATATCGGGGAAACAAGAGTTATAGTAAGCAATCAATTGTCTTTGTGAAAGCGTATATACCCTCTTAGTTAATTGTGGATGTCTGCTGGTTTGTTATTTTTGATGGATATGTCAGTGGGGGTAAATTTCACTGTGACTGCATAGGCTACGCCATTGGTCTATGTGAACCACGCGAGTTTACGTTTAAAGGGGCCTCGAGCTGAGTAAGCCATTGAAAACTAGACAGGATGAGAGAGGTTTTTTTTTTGTTTGTTTTTTAGTCAGGAGGAGGGTTGTTGAGTAGCACTGGGATGATTTGCTCATCAGATACCTTTTTGCATGATTAAGTCACAAATTATATTTCGTACTGAAAGGCTTATTGCCTGTGTGGATTTCTGGCTTTCGTGTTTTTCTCGCTGGCACTTGTGATAATTCACGGGTGGACTTCTGTTGTGGTTATTTTTGTGTCTTTTTATGTGGCCGCTTTAGTGATATAGCTTTTAAAGCTTGAGCAGTTAAGCTGTTTTTATTCAGTTTAAGCTTCAAAAATTGGTCTCCTCCGTTCCCAAACATTTACTGAGTGTCGTAAAAAGGAAAGGCGATGTAACACAGTGGTAAAAAGGCCCATGTACCAATTTTTTTGCAATGTGTTGCTGCGTTTAAATTCTAAGTTAATGATTATTTTTAAAAAATAAAGTTTCTCAGTTGGAACATTAAACATCTTGTCTTTGCAATGTATTCAATTGAATATAAGTTGAATTGGATTTGCAAATCATTGTATTCTGTTTTTATCCACGATTTGCATAATGTGCCAACTTCACTGGTTTTGGGTTTTGTAAAAGGACTGGTCATGTTGTGGCAGATTGTAGAATCTTGAAAAAGTAAGGAAGAATGCACCCCAACGATCACTTCACCAGAAACCAAGTCGCATCGGCGATGGATTCGATATAAGGAAACCTCTACAAAACCCATCTCGATTCCCCGAGCAACAACACTACTGCCAGTTGTAGTCTCCTCGGACAAGAGGTAGTAGACCATGAAGTAAAAATGGCTGCGCCGCACCTGTAACACGCAGAATGTGTTAGAAATCGGTGATTTATTATGTTTGTTTTTAGTATGTTTTAGTATGCTATTTATTTATTTATCATATGAATGTTTCTGAAAGATTGCGCTGTCTTTGGTCTTCAGTGTTTTCCTCACGTTTCTGTCTCGTGGCATCTTGCCTTTTTCATCACACTCTCTTCCATGTAATTTCGGTTAGGTATTTCCACTTCCTTCTCTCTCGCTGTTCTGATTGACTATCCGCACCTTAGAATAGATTAGCGAGGCACGGGTGATTAGCTAGATTAGAGTTAGAACTCCACCTGTTTCCCCTCTCTCTCCGATCACTGTCCTTGCTTTCCTAGTTCCACCTCTCTCTACAGCTGTCCTGTGTTTAGCTGGGATTCCACTTAATTTGTTAGTGTTTAAAAGGCCCACTTTTTCCGCAGCTTCTTGTTGACTCGTTTCTTCCCGTAGCTCGTCTTGGTCAAGTCTCGTTTCTGTGCTTTTCTGGTTTCAATTGTTGAAAGTTTGTTTCTTCTGAATCTCCCGTAAGTCACGTATTTGATTGTTTGTATTACGTTGTGTGATTGCAGATTGATTAGTGCTTCGTTCTCCCTTATTCCTATTTAGTACCCATCTGTTTAGTCTCTCCTGTGTTCTCCCTTATCCCATCCAACTCCCCTATTCCTTCCCCTTCCATTCCCTTAGCTCAGCCCCTTTGTTACTGTCTTTGTGCGGACTGATTCCTTGGCTACTGAACTATTTTGCTTGTCCCCTGACTTTGATTCTGCCTATTGTGCATTACTCTGGTTGCCTGGCTATTGATCCATTTCTGTCCCTGACCATGAGCTTTGTCAACCCTAATAAACGCCCTGCCGATGCTGAACTGCACTTGGCGTCGAAGTCCTTTCCTTTTCAGAATGCGCACAGGCAAAACTATTTCCTACACTGAATCTAAATTGAAATCGTTGGTATTGGGTAAAGACTAACGTAGTAACGCATGGGGAGTGGATTAAGAAACGTTTTTTTGCCTTCGGTTGGTTTTCCGACAGTTGCTCAACATTGGTCCGCTGGACATTCCGCCGTCGGGCTTGGCAAATTTACGTTGCTTGCTATCTGGGATACCACATAGTTCCTGGCAATGCAGGTCCAGGCATTATATTGGTGTTATGTTAAAATCTGCATGAAGGATAATTAAAAAAAAAAAAAAAAATTTAGGGTGAGAGAAACTTCCCTCCTCTGCCTCAATTCATTGTGCAGCCTCCCAATGTCCCTGCTTCAAGTTAGAATAGTGCTGCATCAATCACCTTGAGCAAATTAATCTGTATTAAACTCGCCTGAACATACAGCTGCAAGCTGGAGAGGCCTGATTTCTCCATGGCAGGAGCCTGCATCTCATCTTCCAGTTGCTGACTGCTATTTTGCTAGATATTGTGCCATCTGGCCAGGGATTTGAACCAAAAATTCAAGGTATGCAACTTTTCATGCATAACCTTTGGGCTACCTACTGCCGAAGTTTCCCATCCATTATTTCTACCAGCCCGCCCTCATATAGCAGGCTAAGACCTGCCCTGTAGGGTGGTCTTTACCACTCACTGTTACATTTGTTTGCAGTTCAGTAGTTGCATGCTGGAAGCGAGGGTTGTATTACTTGCTTGTGATTTCAATCAAATTAATACTTTTCACTGACATGCATATCAGGCAGTTCTTTGGGAGAACGAACGAGGCAAGGGAGCCAGAAGTGGTAGAGAAGTGATCGTCCCCCGGCTCCCCCCTCAACCTTAGATAACTTTATGGCTCAGGTTTGTGAAAATCACTTGGGAAGCTTAGTAGCTTGTGACATGCTGGACTGGCTTCTAGTTATAATCATGCTGTATGACAGAGGCTATGTGCCTCATGATGTAATCCCCAGCTTCTAGGATGTATATCTCTCCGATCTTGATGCTGCTTGAGAATGGAACAGAATAGAACTTATTTTTGAGCTCTACCTGTCTATGAGCTCTACTCAGTTGGCAAAAAGTCCTTCCCATGAGGTTGTTCCACTAGCACTAGTGCTCAGACTTGGCATTTACATGAAGTGGTCATTTATTAACCCATGGTTCCTTCGAGTCACAGTATTTGTGTGCCACCTTAAACAATTCTCAAAGTCCATATTGTGGGATGGAGTCTATCACTCCATCATATTGTAATGTTGCCAACAATCAGTGCAGGCATCAGACAAACAAACCACCAGTAGTGACATTCTTAAGTAGCAACTGATTACCATTGTTAAGGCCACTCCATGATATCAGACCGTCACTCCAAAAAACGCAAACGACGAACAAGAGAGACATAACATTTCGGTAAACAGAGTCCCTCGCAGTGCATGGGCCACCTGCATGCACGGTGCCGTAGTTAGGAGAGAGCAATGCTACCAGCCTACATCACATGAGCTTGCCACATATACCCATTTACAGCCCACGTCATCAAAAAGATGCATGCGCATCTTGGCAATGGAAGTAGCAGTCTCTCCAATTCAGTCTGACGAGTTATGAATCTGCAAACATTGAATTAGAAATTTTACCAGCACCGAAATGTCTGGCTGTTGCGTGTATGGCTGTAAGAATTTATATTTCATTGGACTCAAGTTTTACAGGATTCCAAGAGGATCACCTCCGTACAACGCCCACTGGCCGCAAGCGAAGCATCAAGTCAAACTCCGAACGTTGCCTTGATGCTTTTAAACGGCCTTTGAAAGAGTCAGCCGCATCAACATTGACAGCTGTCAACAAGACCGAGAAGCCATGGGGGTCACATTTTGTATTTCAAAATATTCAAGATAACACTGAATTTTGAAAACACCTACCGATAAAGCTTATTTTAAATTAAGTTCAGGTTACTGCGCACTATATGTTATATATACAGGCATAGTTTTCCTCCTAAATTTAGCTGTCTAGTAAATTAAGATTATGATTCACTTCATCCAGCAGCAAATTAGCTAGCTAGCTAACTTAGCAGTGATAAATTCTTACCAGGTTCTGTCTAACTGCTAACCTAATAGACAAATGCGTTCCTATTGAGTTGACGCTCAAGAAATTGAGCAATGGCGAAAATGAAAAATCTGACGCTTGTCACACGCTGCCAATGGGCTTTGCTATACCGAAATTAATATAACCAATTTTCTGACATGCGTCTCACGGTTATAGACATTAAATGAAATATGTGAGAATAATGGTAAACCGAAGGAGATTTCATGTTTGCATGACAACTACGCAGTCAAACTCGCTAGCTAGCAAGCCAACAATACAAAATAATACTTAGCCTGCCATGCAGGTAGCTACAATTATTTGTCAGGACGTAGTTTTCTGTTTATTTATTATAACCCATGGCGGTTTTATGCCCTTGTGTTTGACTAGGAAGGACCTCTGATTTCGAGACACCAAACTCCAAGTCTGTTGTGGTATTTAACATTCTGGTTATGTTCGCAGATAACGTAATCTTAAGCATCCAGTGACTTGTATGCTCGTAGTTCCTCCCTAGTGTACATGGTAGGTTTCTCGATCAAATGGGAATATATATACTCAGCAACAAAAGTTTCTGTGACACCATTTATGTGTATGTTATAAATGACACGCAAAGATCTCAATGCAATCAATATGTTTATTTAACAGGAGAAACACTGACTTTTCAGTGCCAACGTCACTCAAAATGAAAAATGTCATTTTCATGCGTCATGAAGCACTTGTCTGACGTCTAACCAATTGTGACCTTCACACTTCAATACCGGGTGTGACTTCCTCGTGCCATGATGCAAGCAACGCATCTCCGGCGCATGGACCGAATCAGATGTGCCAGAAATTGCTGTGGGATGTCATTCCAAATCTGACGTAGACGTTGTCGCAATTCCTGGAGTGTAGCTGGCGGGTTATCCAACCGCCGCAAACGTCGATCCATCTCGTCCCAAAGATGCTCGATTGGGGACATGTCTGGGGATCTGGCTGGCCATGGCAGGACATTGACATGTTGTTGCATCAGATACTGCTGTACAATCCTTGCAACGTGTGGTCTGGCGTTATCATGTTGCAGCGTTATTCCGGGACCATGTTGCATCAAAAACGGTACCACCAATGGCCGTAGCACTTCATCGCGATATCTTTGACCTGTCAGATTTCCATCAATAACAAGCAAATCTGTTCTGTTTCTAGCCATGATCCCTCCCCAAAACGATCAAATTCCTGAACACAGTTGTTGGCATAACGTTCTCCACGTTGACGGTATGCACGTAAACGACCATCGCATCGGTTAAGCATGAATCTTGATTCATCAGTGAAGAGTACAAGATCCCACTGACGTTGGATCCACCGTCGATGTTGTTGTGCCCACTGTAGACGCAGTCGTCGGTGTTGTACTGTGAGTATTGGACGTCTTGCTGGCCGACGCGGGACAATGCCAAAATGACGGAGACGGCGACGGATTGTCTGTGCAGACAGTCGCCTCAAACCAGGTATCGTTCTTGCAGTTATGGTTGCAGGTTGGAATCGATTTCGGAGATGGGTTGTTCGAATCCAGTTGTCCTGTCTGGGAGTGGTTACTCGTGGACGGCCGCTGCGAGGACGGTCTCTGACATGTCTCGTCTGCTGATGACGCTGCCATAAGTTCCAAATGGTGTTTCGGTGGACATTCAGGCGATGAGCAACTTCCCTCTGCGAGGTTCCGGATTTAATCATCCCAATGGCCCTCCACCGATCATTTTCAGACAGTCTTGGCATTTAGAGGGTAGAGTTCCTGATCCGAAATGGCTGTGTTTTCGAGAAGTGATGCTTCCGTCGTTCATCAGGCACAATGTGAACATTCCAAAAATTCTCCTCTTTTATTGCCATCCACAAGCATGATTTACGCACATTTTCACGTGCAAAGTCATTTTCTCGCATTTTCATGATTTCCATTTCAATGTTGTGTTTACGTGTACTGTTTCAGTCTGATATCACCATGTATGACAATTTCATAATTGCGTTATGAAAAATAATTTACAATATTGGTGTCACAGAAACTTTTGTTGCTGAGTATCAGGCCACGGAATACTGGGCCACTCGTCATCTACCCACTCACTGATACAATAGGGATCTGGAAATTGGTTGCCACATGTCAAAGTTAATTTGTTTTGGTAAAATTTGCGATCTTTGATGGCTAATGCCCTCGCATAGCTTGACAAGCTATTATGGTCTGCCATACTTCCGTTGCCAAGCTGCGCACGCAGCCTGTTTTGTTTGCAAACAGTAAATGGGTCTTTACATACAACTTTGCTACAACCTATAGTGTGAATAACCTGTGCACGGTCCCCCTCTAGTGGTAATTTGTTACACCAACAATTCTAGCTGGTACCAGTAGACATTCACATGAATCATTAATATGCTCCCAATAGAGGTAAAGCAAGCAGTCTGCTTCACCTTTGTTGAATGCACATGGAAGATTCATATATGGGTCATTCCAAACTAAACTGTACAAATGTGTTACAATGGTGATGAAAATTCAAATACACCTTTTCCAAGGTTTTTCATTGCAGTGTTGAAACCCCATCCATGGGCATCACAAATAAGCGAGCAAGAAGATAAACTGAGTGATCACTTCATTTCTGTGACCCCATAATGTACTAAGGTGGCAGGCATTGTGGGTGTAACAAGAACTTAAAACAGATATTAAATTCCTGAAAATCAGATACAAGTCATGTCTTTTTTATGATCAATGGCCTCAGTCTATCAGTAACATTTATGAACAATTACGGCAGTCAATGTTTTTCATGTCTATTGTCCTCAATGTCTATATTCCATTCACCTGGTTTCAGTGCAAAGCATTGTTAACATTTTGTAACTGGTCACCTGTTGCTCTCAATCACCAAAAGAATATATTATTTTATTCACAAGAAGGCATTTCAGAGAATAAGAATGAAATAATCAATCAGATGGCAAAGTAGGGTCATTTTCTCCTAGACTTCAGTAACATTGAACATCTTTCTGCAACCACCGACGTCGCCATCTGCTGGCCATTAAATATAATTAGGGCTGGGACTTTAATGCGTTAATTTCGATTAATTAATTACAGAAAGAAAAAAAAAACGCGTTAAATCGCACCTTTCTCAGTTCTCTAATTTCTGGCACGCCGGTAACACTGATGCGCACACTTCAGCCCGGTAGGTGGCGGTAATTCACCTAAAGTCATAAAATGTTGAATTTCCACTGTTTGGAGCACAGTGGTGATATGTCCAAATTTTGTGATTTTGAGATTTTTACCTCCTGTCACACATTTCTATCAGCTAATTATTGAAGCACAATAATTATATGTCCACGCGCTTCAGCTTTAAACAGAATTCACAATGTCATTTTGTGGTATGTCCATCAAAATCTGCTTAAATGAATTAAACATTGACATTTTGATGAATAAACATGAATAGTATTACTGAGTCATCTGTCTATCATTGCAAACAAACTTAACTTCAATCTATCACCATTGTGTTATGTCACATCAAGTGCTGGAATTGTTGGAGCACGAAGGTGACATGTCCATTTTGGAAATTTTTGCCATGATGTCACAGTTCCACAATTAAGAAAACTTGCTTGTTCAGTATACTTCTGAACCATGCAGTAAAAGAGTGACTGGCATAAAAATGATGTACCTGATTTAATAGAACATTTGCAAACCTAAAAATCAATTTTTCTCAAAACCTCTAAAATGGACAGATAACCATTGCACTCCAAACCCTCAATATAATGGCTATAATTGCACTTTGAGTTTGCACTTTTCTGTGAAGACAGGTGAAAAATAAACATTTTTGTTGTTTAAGTCCACATATATGTCTATTCATTGTTTCAGTTGTCAACCAAAATTTATTTGAATTGAAAACCTTTGCTTATTGTGTCAAATATTGCTATTTGATAAAAAAATGCAATTAATCAAGATTAATTAATTACAAAGCCTCTAATTAATTTGATTAATTTTTTTAATCGCATCCCAGCACTAAATATAATGCAAATTTTTTTTAGAGTTCCGCATCGGCCTCGCGTTTTAGATCCAGGTGCTGCGTCCATGTTTTTATTCAGTCTATGCGCAGGACACGATCTATGCATATGTCTTGATATTGTTATGGACGTAACACGATATTAAGACGTGGAAGATTTTTCTTTTTTCAATCATTATTTTTTAAAGCATGGTATATATGATTGTCTGACGCCTTGTGAAATGTTGATGCAGGAAGTGTGTACCTTAGTTTGCCGCGGTCATCTTTATGCAATTTGCAACATTATGCAAATTTACCCACAGGTCTGCATTTACATGTGAGGACGCGACTGGTTGCCCATGACGGTCATTTCAAATTGCATTTCTGATCAAACGAGTCCTGATAATTGAAACTGTTATTATGGGTGTTTCTCTGCAATACTTTATTTCACTTTGTATCAACAGATATGTCCTGAGCATTTCATGAAGTTGGCTGCCAAATTTTGTAACTAAACATGGCTTCCACAATGCCTTGGCTGACATCAGGACACCACTTTTTCTGCTGTGTTGACGGACCGATTACTCTGTTTTTTTTCCGTATGTATATCTTCATTCTGGGAGTGAATAAATATGAACAATGCAAATAATTAAATTCTCTTCGTAAAGATTTTATTGATCATTCTTATGCAACACAGTGAATTGGACAGTTTAGCATGGAATGACCCATAAATGTTTACTAGTACCAGCGAGAACAGTTTTGGTCTATCTCATGGAAAATTGAGTATACATAGATCTCAATTTAACCAACCCATTGCTATAGAGGTTCTTCTTTGACTTTGTTTGAGTATCATAAAATAACAATACTTGAAAACTTACAATTACTAGCTCTTTTCTATAGTACCCACAACAACCTAGATAACAAGACAAGGAAGCAGAGAAAGACACAGTTGATGCGAGATCAGTAAGACACCAAAAGGGAGATGCAGGGGAACAGGGAGTTTATTAAAGCAAAAGAAAACAGGCATCAGGGCCAACAAAAAACTTGGCGCAAAGGGTTGCAAAAATCCAACGAAGGTAAGCTTCACAGAGCTAACAACGAAAAAGTCCAAAAGACAAAAAACAAAAACCACTGGAACCTCCAGGGAGAAAACCAGGAACAGAGAAAATAAATCAGGCTTAGAATACAATCAACAAGAACTTGACTAGGCTATAAAGAGGACATAAAGACTGCTCTGACATACAAAACAGGAGGGCATGAGACTGTCTGCCAGCCAACTTCCACCAACTCCAGATAAAGGGAGAAAATCAGCACATATGAGGGGCAACACCTGGAGAAGAAACCAGGGGCAAGGCAAGATCATGAGACGAGGACAATGATAGGTTGACATGACTTGCTCATTAAGAAAATGAGAGTGCTCAGCTTAAGTACCAATGAAGCATGCAGATTGGAAGGAAGCATGAATGTTAAAACAGAAAAGCACAGCAAGATCTTGAAATAGCAAAGCAGGAATCGTGACAATAAACTCCCTTCCTAAATTAGTAGTAGTAGTAATGTGCCTGTCTAAGAATTACACCCCCCGTGATTGTTAGCAAATGTTAGTAACTTAAAAACTTGTCAATTGAGTTTAGGCAGGGGTGAGGGGGAAAATACCAAAATCCAACCAGAGCTCTAGAGTGTGCGAAAAAGAAGACATGGGGTGAAACGCAGACAAGCGGTGGAGTGGCTGGTCAGATCTGGCAAAACACAAAACATGGAAAAGTAAAAACATGAACAATAAACATGAACTATGAAATGTGAAATCTTGATACAAAGACTGTTAAAACTGTGACATGAGTAATGAACATGAACTATGAAACCTGGCACAAGAAACTGTTAAAACCCAAAAATACTTTCCTGGCCAAAGGCCCAGGACCCTGGAACACAACAACAGTGATTTATAGGAGTGCTCCCTATCCTTGATCTGCTACGTTAAAATTCCTTCTTTAACAGTGAGATTTTCAAAATTTTCCCAGACCCCCCAAAAATGGTTAGGTCAAGGGAGCTGAAGCCCCCAATGTTTTCAAGTCCTAACAATGCCCCTGTGTACAGGGGAGAAAAATGAAAATGAACGGGAGACTGAATTTTTAAAATGCCATGGGCTATTCTGTATGTTTCAAGAAAAGAATGTATCAATTTAACTGATTTACACAGTGGCGGAGCTACCTTAGATGACCAGTCCAATTTTGGATTTAGAACACAAAGTCACCTCCCAAAATAAAACTGTGCGGGTTTGAGCAAAAAAAAAAAAGAGAAAAATCTCTCATTGTCATAATTCAGAGCATAAATACTTGCCAAGATAAGTGGAGTGTTATGAACATGTCCTGTTACTAAAATGAATCTACCTTGGGGATCAGCAGTAATGTGAGTAGAAATAAATGGAATTTTCTTATAAATCAAAATGACTGCATCCCTAGATTTAAATTGGAAATGCAAATGAAATACCTGCCCTACCCAACGCCAGCAGAAGCAGAAGTGAACCTTAGGTTCTTAGTTGCATCTCCTGCAAGAACACTTCACCTGTTTTCAGTGTTTTTAAATGACCCAAGACCCTTAGCCTTTTGATTGTACAATTTAAGCCTTTAGTGTTCCAACTAACAAACTATGCTAAGCTTTCTCCTTTAAAATTTGGATCAGTCATATCATATAAGTCATTAGACTAGAGAAAAGAATCAATTTGGTTGTATTCACGTTAGAGATGGACTGGAATATCAACCTGCTAAAACATGGGGCAACAAAGAGAAGACAAGGAGACCAGCACGCAAACAAAGAACCAACACCCCCCACCCACCCTACTTGCCTTTCCCCAACCGAAAGGCTGAAAAAGACACATTCCTGACTATGACTTCGCATAGTGCTATTACACTACAACAGCTTAACTTTGTAAACCTACTGTTGCACAGAAGCTCCTTTCTAACAATAAACAATGTACAGTTTACCATAGAACTGTGGCACACGGAATAAAATGTGGGGTTAGGTAACCGTCTCTGGCACATTAATGAGGATGCAAGCATACCAGAGGGGAAAAAACAATTTGAGGCCAGTTATATGCCGAATAGGACTATAAGTCTGCAATTACACATCACCAACTTTCCCTTCGCTTGAAGCTGGTAAGTCTACCATGTGCCACAAGAGGTCGCACATGATACACTGAGAACTATGGAAGGCAAATAATGTCAGCATGCTCACCTTCCTCTTTCTCATTCTCTTGCATTATTTTGACAAACATGTTACCAAAAGTGAGATTTTAAAAAATATGCAAAGTCTTAACCTATCTACCATCTCTGTAGCAAAGTGTCAAGAGAGACTTTTCATTTCATTCTGCTGTTTACAGCTAAAGTTGACAATTGCAGCAAATCAAGTCTATAAAAATAAAATAGATTTAAACAGGCTATACAACCAAAAGAACCTTATCCTTGAGTTTAATTAAAAGGGTCATACTTTAGGCTGCTAATCCGTGGTTACTTTAGGGAAAAAAAACCACAATTGGTTGCTTGCAGTAGAATACTTTTGATGTCAAGATGAATAGCTGGCAAAATGTCCCGAAGGACAGATGAACATCAGAGGTCCATCATGCGTTTCACTGGCAGTATCCTCCAGCTGGTGAAGTGAGTTCAAGTTTGTTTATTTCTCTACATGGAAATGTCGGCCCGGTAGTGGTGGACTGTGTGGTGGACGCCATTCAGGGTGACAGCCAGGGTCACTGGGTAGAAGAGGCTGTAGCTTTTTTTGAAAATACAAATAATGAAATTACAGATCTGCAACATACCCTTGACCCTGTAACTATCTCCTAACATATCTTGTAAGGGCACTCAATGTTACTTGAATTACCCAATACTTTTGTATGCCATAAATGATCTGATATTGGTTATATTACAATAATACTTATGACAAGCTCCACACTGGCTAAATAGTCCATTAAGTAGTATTGCTCTGCTGCCTGTGTATGCTTAAATGGTATTGTACTATGTATCTGACTGTGCAATTTCATGTATCTTTATTTCTTCTCTCTTTCATTTATCAATGCATTTACTTTTTCCTTTTGTAAACCTTGATCGATGAGAAGCGGGGTGGGTGGGTTGGGACTGGGGTTATTTTAGTTCATATTGTTTGTCTATGTTCATTTTGTATCTGTGTACTCAGTGTAGTCTGCTGTAAAAATTCAATAAATATTTGTTTTAAAAAAAAAAAGAAGAGGCTGTAGCTGAGTCTTGCCTCATTTAGTTTGGCTTTCTCTGATGAAATTTCATCACTAATACGGATACTGCTTTTATGTTCAGAGATTCGAGTCTTCAAGTCTCTTTAAGTTTTACCAACATAGCATAAACTGCATGGACATTTCAAAAGAGAAACCACAAATCTTACAAGTAATCCTACTTTTAATGACATTTTTTTTACCGGAATGAGGATGTACAAAAAAATTCTCTCTAATGGCCGGATCTACAAAAGCTTCGCGTGTATAAAAACGCGTGCAAACTCATTGCACACGCAAAAAAATGTACATACTGATTTACTAACAGTGCACAGTAAGGGTTGCCTCTTTCAAAGGTGCAAAATAGCACGTCTGCATCCAGTTAGTACGTCTGCCACAATGAATATGCAATATGGGGCGTTTACACGCAATTGTGCGTGTGTTGGGAGGAGAAAATGTAAATATATTAATTTAGCACGCGCAAATTGATTTATAAAACCTGAAAGAAATTTTGCTAATAAAATCTGCATCTATATTTTAACACGTGTCAAAAGGAGGTGCAAACGGTTTGTATGCGTAATTGCCGCAAGAAGGAGACATCGAAATCATGAAAGGAGACGCAGAGAACGCATTTTTCACCCTCGTGTGAACGTTTTTGGAATGAACGAGGAAAAAATCATTAAAACATATTGCCTTTCCAGCACTGCCATTTTGGAGCTGTTGGAGGAACTCAGAGGGTTTGGAGCCAGCCACGAGTCACGCAATACCTGCAATGACAAAACTCCTTGCAAGTTTGCATTTTTTTGCATCTGGGTCATTCCAGCGTACGGTAGCTATTACAGCTGGGATCCCCCAATCCCGGTTTTCAGATGTGCTGTCTGAAGTCCTAAATGCCATGTCGCGCCGGATGGCCAAGTTCATTAGGTTTCCACGCACTCCGCACTTATTGAATGAGACCAAACAAGGTTTTTTTGCAGTAGCTGGATTTCCTAGAGTTATAGGGGTGATTGACTGCACCCATGTGCAGCTTGTGCCCCCCGCAGACACTGAGCACGTGTACAGAAATCGCAAACACACGCATTCATTGAATGTGCAGTGCGTTTATGATGCCAAAGGCATCATTTCCAACGTTGTGGCAAAATATCCCGGGTCAGTACATGATTCTTTTATTCTGAGAAACAGTTCTCTGTTTTCCAAGTTGCAAGATGGCGAGTTTGGAGATGCCTGGCTTGTAGGTGAGTCAATTTGTAAAATCCTTAGTGGTATTTATTTCATTAAAAACAAGAGCATGTTTCACATTGATTCATATGTTTTTTAAGGTGACAGTGCATACCCCCTACACCCCTTCCCCCTGACACCTGCTCTCAACCCGACCACTGCCAGAGAAATAAAGATACAACGAGGCCCATATCCGTACACGGAATATTGTGGAGCGCACCTTCGGAATCCTGAAGAACAGGTTCCGTTGTTTGGATCGCACTGGTGGAGCACTGCTGTACAGGCCAGAAAAGTGGCCCAGATTGTAGTGACCTGCTGCATGCTACATAACATCGCCAAGCAACACGGGCTGGAGCATGAGGCCATGCCGGAGAAGAACGCCGACCTGCCCCCCTGTATGGAGCAACAACCGAATGCTGCAGGAATGCAGACACGCAGCAATCTAATTCGAAGTCACTTCTTGTGAGCTGTTTGGTATGTGCATTTTTCTATTTTCATTCAATGATGCGTTTAGATTGCAATACAATGCCGTTCCCTCTGGCTAGTGTTACCCAACAAACTGCAAAACATTGCAAAGTTAAGCAAATCAACATTTGTTGAAAAAAAGACTGAAATCACTTTCTGAAATCCAAACATTATCAAACGAAATACTCATTCACTTTTAATTATGTTAAGTCCCGCAAAATCATATTGAAGACACATTGTTTCAGTCAGAAAATGTATTAGGCTATAGTCTTAACATTTATGGTGGAAAAAAAAAGAAAAAAGCAGTTCTTCATCATATAGCCCATTTTATACAAAAAAAAAAAAAATATTCACAGCCAATAGAAGACAACTTAATCGTGACAGTTGAATGTATCACTTGTGTTTCCTTTTACGCAGGTGGAACTTGCCCGTCATGCGCACCTCTCCTCCCTCTCCGGTGCCCGGCTGCCTAGCTGTCGCTGTGGGACTCGGTCGGCCCGCTTCTCCACCTGGATTGAGGGCAGTCATTGCCTGCATCCCTTCCCGTAGCCCTCTTGCCACAGAATTGACGGCCATCGTCAGGGCAGATACTGCGCTGACCATCTGTCTGCAGTGCGTGGCAATGGCCTGAGTATCGTGCATTGCCGCCCGTGCCAAAGATGACGCCGCTCGCATCTCCCGTGCAATTGTCTGAATGGCTGCAGACTGTTTCTTTTGTTCCTCCAGCAACTCCAGATCAATGTCCTCGGGACCCTTTCGAGGCTCTGCAGGGGTGGCGGCTGCTCTGGGGGGATTTGAGGTGGATGGCTGGACTTCTGCTGAAGATTCTACATGTAAAAAATAAATGTTTTTTGTTTGGGATTAGAGTTAAAGGACAGCAAAATGTAACCACAGGAGGTACATTCATTTTTCACTTACTAAATAAATATCTTTTCAGTAAAAGTGTGTTTATACAGTATTATTGTGCGCCTACCTTGTTCTGCTGTTTAGTCCAATGTGTCATACCCGGCAATTCCAGTGACTTGCGTCTCGCAGAACGTTAACTGCACCTGTTTCTCAATGCTGGTCAGAGACATCTCATCCACTGTACCCCCACCTGTTTTCTTTGCAGATGTTTTATTATACGCCAATTTTTCTTTTGTTTGTCTTCAGATATCTCGATATCGTCTTTTCACTTCATTCACTGTTCGCATCGTTTTACCCACAGCATTTACTTTTTTACAGATTTCCGCCCATATGGCGTTCCTTTGTGCGACAGTCAGATTTCTTTGCTGTAGCTCATTCACGTGTTTATTGGCTTCATCTACCAACACCTCTAATTCCATAGGGTCGAATTTCATTTTGCGCTTTCTTCTCTCCAAACTCTCCATGTTGCAAACCATGAAACACGCAAAGCCCTCATTTAAATAGGGTGTGTCCAACACGTTTGCACCTGTTCCCATTTGCGCAATCACTCTTAGTAAATCACCTGCAAACTGCGGTTCAGCCCCACACGCAAAATTCTAGATTGCACGCGCAAATTAGTACACGCAAATTGGGATCTTAGTAGATCCGACCCTAATAGCGTTGCAATGAACACAACTATAACATGGAAAATGGACCCCTGGAAAACATAATTAAAATGTTGTGGGTGTGTATAACAGTCAGTTCTAACTAATATATCTCTCAGGTTTCTGGCCCATTTGTGAGAAAATATAGGTGGATTTTTAAAAATATGGCCAAAATGAAGATCAATTGAATGTGCCAGTATGTTTTTATAAGATAAAAAGCAGATGAAAAAGTGGTAGCACATATTAAATCATTTCTACTGGAGGAAGGAGCATTAGTGAGTGAAGTGTCTAAAAATCAAGTGTTTGCCACGAACATGGCAATATCCCCCGGCGCCTCAATTTTATGTGTCCGCACGGACATACGGACCCGCACAACTTCCGTCATCGAACTTCAATATGCCGACGACAACTGTGTCTGTGCAACCTCCGAAGAGAGCCTCCAAGCTATTCTGGATGCCTTTGGGCACGCATACCAGCGGCTGGGTCTGTCTGTCAATGTGAAAAAGACCGAGATACTCTATCAGCCTGCTCCTGGTCTAGTCAACGTCCATCCCTCCTTTAAAATTAACGAGACAGTTTTGGAGAACGTAGATTCTTTTCCGTACCTGGGCAGCATTCTATCCGTTAAAGCTAACATCGACGATGAGATCCAGCATCGCCTGCGAGCTGCCAGTTATGCCTTTGGACGAATGCGCGAGAGAGTATTCGAGGAGAGAGGAATACACACCGAGACTAAAGTGAAGATCTACAAGGCGGTGGTCTTATCCTCTCTTTTATATGGATCCGAGTCCTGGACCACATATAGGCGTCATCTAAAGGCCCTTGAAAAATACCATCAACGGTGTTTGCGCCGTATTCTCGGTATAAGCTGGACCGATCACCGAACCAATACAAGTGTTCTAGAGGAAGCCAACTGCTCGAGCGTAGAGGCCTTGGTAGTTCAAAACCAACTTCGCTGGTCTGGGCATGTTCTTAGAATGGACAGCTCGCGCTTACCAAAACAAATCCTCTACGGCGAGCTAAGCTCTGGTGAAAGATCAGTTGGAGGGCAAAGGAAGCGATTTAAAGACAATTTCAAGGCCAACCTAAAAGCCTGCAAGATCAGCCCAGACAACTGGGAAGAATTCGCCCTTGACCGCCCGAAATGGAGGGGGCAGATCCATAAGGGTGTTGCCTCCTTCGAAAATGCCAGACGCGACCGCTGTGAGGAGAAGCGCCAAAGACGCAAGGCCCGGGAAAGGGCTCCCCCTCCGTCGACCACTCTCTTCATGTGCCCTGTGTGCCAACGGTTATGCGCGTCCCGCATCGGCCTTTTGAGCCACCAGAGGACTCACAAATGATGAAAACGGACCATCATACTCGCTCGCGAGGGATGCCTGATGATGATGATGATGATGATCCCTCGCTTCGCACTAATCTCGTGGCGGGAGACAAAAATTAATTAAAAGTAGGATTACTTGTAAAACAATACTTGGCTTAATGGTAAACTGCAGCAGACATTTGAGTCCTTCTATAAAGAATATAAAATGTAGCATACTGAAAGGTATTATGGGTATATTAATCCCTTAAAAAAGGTTAAACCGTCAAAATCATAAAATAGTGCCATACTTATGTCAATATCCCAACCGCCACAGGGAGTTGAATTTGAATATTCAAAAAATACAATTTCTTGCCACTCATTTTCGTTTTGATACGGGGCACTTTCAGGCTTTCTCTTCGTGAAGTGTGGACAACAGTAGCAAGTACTCGAAGATTAAAGCGGTTGTAATGAAGGTCTATGAACTAGTTCCCGAGGCCTACCGCCAACGATTTAGAAACTGGAAAAAGAGAAATAAATTGTGCCTGAGTTTGCCCGTGATTTGGTGATTCACTTCAGTCGCTGGTGTTCGGCGTCTGGTGTAAAGGATTTTGATGATTTGTCTAACTTAATAGCCCTTGAATAGTTTAAAAATTCTGTCCCAGAATGTATAGTCATGTATAAAACCCAAAACCAGTGAAGTTGGCACGTTGTGTAAATTGTAAATAAAACAGAATACAATGATTTGCAAATCCTTTTCAACCTATATTCAATTGAATACAATGCAAAGACAAGTTACCTAATGTTCGAACAGGTAAACTTTGTAATTTTTTGCAAATATTAGCTAATTTGGAATTTGATGCCTGCAACATGTTTCAAAAAAGCTGGCACAAGTGGCAAAAAAGACTGAGAGAGTTGATCAATGCTCATCAAACACTTATTTGGAACATCCCACAGGTGAACGGGCTAATTGGGAACAGGTGGGTGCCATGATTGGGTATAAAAGCAGCTTCCCTGAAATGCTCACTCATTCACAAACAAGGATGGGGCGAGGGTCACCACTTAGTGAACAAATGCGTGAGCTGATTGTCAAACAGTTTAAAAACAACATTCCTCAACGAGCTATTGCAAGAAATTTAGGGATTTCATCATCTACGGTCCGTAATATCGTCAAAGGTTCAGAGAATCTGGAGAAATCACTGCACGTAAGCGACAAGGCCAAAAACCGACATTGAATGCCCGTGACCTTCGATCCCTCAGGCAGTACTGCATCAAAAACCAACATCAGTGTGTAAAGGACATCACCACATGGGCTCAGGAACACTTCAGAAAACCACTGTCAGTAACTACAGTTTGTCGCTACATCTGCAAGTGCAAGTTAAAACTCTACAATGCAAAGCGAAAGCCATTCATCAACAGCACCCAGAAAAGTCGCCGGCTTCGCTGGGCCCTAGCTCATCTAAGATGGACTGATGCAAAGTGGAAAAGTGTTCTGTGGTCTGACGAGTCCACATTTCAAATTGTTTTTGGAAACTGTGGACGTCGTGTCCTCCAGACCAAAGAGGAAAAGAACCATCCAGACTGTTATAGGCGCAAAGTTCAAAAGCCAGCATCTGTGATGGTATGGGGGTGTATTAGTGCCCAAGGCATGGGCAACGTACACATATGTGAAGGCACCATTAATGCTGAAAGGTACATACAGGTTTTGGAGCAACATATGTTGCCATCCAAGCAACGTCTTTTTCATGGACGCCCCTGCTTATTTCAGCAAGACAATGCCAATCCACATTCTGCACGTGTTACTACAGCATGGCTCCGTAGTAAAAGAGTGCGGGTACTAGACTGGCCTGCCTGTCGTCCAGACCTGTCTCCCAGTGAAAATGTGTGGCGCATTATGAAGCGTAAAATACGACAACGGAGACCCCGGACTGTTGAACAACTTAAGCTTTACATCAAGCAAGAATGGGAAAAAGTTCCACCTGAATTGCCTCAAAAATTGGTCTCCTCAGTTCCCAAACGTTTAATGTGTGCCATTAAAAGGAAAGGCGATGTAACACAGTGGTAAAAAGGCCCCTGTGCAAACTTTTTTGCAATGTGTTGCTGCCTTTAAATTCTAAGTTAATGACTATTTGCAAAAAAAAAAAAAAAAGTTTCTCAGTTTGAACATTAAACATCTTATCTTAGCAGTGTATTCAATTGAATATAAGTTGAAAAGGATTTGCAAATCATTGTATTCTGTTTTTATCTACGATTTACATAACGTGCCAACTTCACTGGTTTTGGGTTTTGTACATAAGTGAACAAAAAGTAAGAACAGCGGCAGTGTCGAAATCCACTTTTATGCTTTTGCCAGCGGGGTAGAAAATGGTCCTGCTGGGGGGATGTATTTTTCTGCACGTTCGGGTCCAAAATTTATGCCGGGGCAGCGAGGCGATTGCGGTGTCAATGAGTCTGAAGATGCTTGTTACTTCTGTCACAAAAAAGGTCACTGGAAAAAGGACTGTGCTCTGCGTAAAGAGTGTAATATGCACAATGGAGCACATGTGAAACCAGTTGCTATAGCTGCGCCCATTTCCAGTGTAGTTTGTGGGGACCAGCCGAGTAATGATTTGCCATCTATCATGTCTACACCTGATTTGACTTCCTATTTGCCGTTTATTTCAAAAGGACAAGTGTCTCTGCTTGGTAATAATGAGAAGGCGCTGGTAACTATTTTTTGCAATACAGGTGCGTTTTATTTATTTATTCTGGCCTCTGTTCTGCCTTTTTCTGCTGAAACTGACACGGGATCTTTTATAGCTGTATTGGGCATGGGCTTGTCAGTTTTTCAAGTGCCGGTACATAAACTCGTGCTTCATTCAGATTTGTTTAATGGTGAAGTCAGAGTGGGTGTGTGCTCCGCTCTCCATGTTGATGGCGTTACGCTGATTTTGGGGAATGATATTGCCGGAGGACGTGTTTGGGCTGATCATCCAGAACCACCCGTTGTTGTTCCTGTACCATTGTGCAGTAATGGTCTTGATGAAAATGAAATGCGGTTTCCTGAGGTGTTCTAGGCCTGCGCAGTGACGCGTGCCATGAAAATGGCCGGCTACTGGGCAGATTTGTCAGAACATGTAAAATTAGAAGGTAATGCCGCTGAGTTGTTTGGATTTTCCCAGTCTAACACTCCTTTGTCTGATCAGTGAGCAACAAGCTGATCTCACATTGAGGGAAGGCTTCAAGTGTGCACTTCCTGTTGAAGAAGTGAGAAATCATGCACAGCAATACTTCATGCAGGATGAGGTGCTGGTAAGAAAGTGGGTGCCACATGGCGAAGGTTTCTTCGGTGACCCAGTCTATCAGATTGTTGTGCCCACCAAATTCCGTGATGTAGTTTTGAGTGTAGCTCATGATGAATTGGGGCACATGGGTGTGAGTAAAACTTAATGGTATCCTACAGCATTTTTTTTTGGCCCTGCATTAAGAGTGTTGCAGCTTACATTAAAACCTGTTACACCTGTCAATGAACTGGTAAGCCAAACTAAAACATAAAAGTGGCCTACTTTATCCAATTCCAGTGATTAGCCAGCCTTTTGAACATTTAATTATTGACTGTGTTGGTCCTCGTTCCCAGTCTGGGGCTGTGTATTTGCTGACCGTGATGTGTCAGAGCACCCGGTATCCTGCTGCTTATCCGTTATGTACACTGACAGCTAAAGCAGTGGTGCGTGCACTCAGCCAATTTATATCCATCTTCGGCATTCAAAGTGATCAGGGGTCCAACTTCTCGTCTCATTTGTTAGGTATTAAAGCTGCTCCATGTTAAGCACAACCAGTCCTCAGCATATCATGCGCAGAGTCAAGGGGCACTAGAGCGTTTCCATCTAACATCGAAATTGTTACTGCAGACATACTGTGTACAATTGGATGTTGATTGGGAGGATGGGTTCCCGTGGTTGTTGTTGTCAGCACGAGAGGTGATACAAGAGAGTACTGGTTTCAGTCCAAATTAATTGGTTTTCGGACTGTTAGCCACTCTACAAAATGATTGGAAAGAGGCGGAACCACCTCAGAATTTAATTGAGTATGTTTACAGTTTCAGGCAGCGGCTGTATGCTGCTACAAAATTAGCAAAAGTGAAGTTGAGTTCTTCACAGGAAAAAATGAAACGCCTGTATGATCAGCGATCTGAGCGACGTGTTTTCTATCTCCAGGTGACCTATTGTTGGTTCACCATTTCATGCTAAATTTATGTGTCCATATATTGTCGTGAATCAGCTTTCGGAGCAAAATTATCTTGTTGCCACTCCGGAACGTCGTAAAAGTCATCAGCTTTGTCATGTGAATCTGTTAAAAGCGTATCATGCTCGTGCACCTCAGAAGCACAGCGCGTCGGTAGATGGCGTTCATCCTGTGTGCGTGAGTAGCACCGTTTCATCGGATTGTGATGCTTTGTGTGAGGATGGTCTGCTCAATCAAGATATTGAGTCAACCCGGGAGGCTTAAAAACTGAGGTACTTGCTGATTTAAACAGTGTGGTGGATCATTTGTCTGAGCCACAACGCACTGAGTTAGCTGAGCTCAGCAGTAGGTATCCCAGTTTGTTCAGTGACATTCCCTCCCGCACACATTCTGGAGCATAATATTGAGGTGGGAGACGCAAAACCGATAAAACTGCATTTTTATCGTGTCAATTCGGAGACGAGAAAATTCTTGGATTCTGAAATTGATTATATGTTGAAAAATGGCACTGCGGAATCGTCTGCATCTAGCTGGGCATCTCCTTGTTTGTTTGTCCCGAAGTCAGATAATATATTTTGTTTTTATTCTGATTTCAGGAAGGTAAATGGTGTCACAAAACCTGACTCATACCCTCTGCCTCGTATGGATGACTGCATTGACCAGGTTGGTGCTGTGAAATTCATTAGTAAATTCAATCTCCCGAAAGGGTATTGGCAGGTCCCTTTGTCAAAAAGGGCGCAAGAAATTGCAGCGTTCATTACACCAGCTGGGTTGTATTCTTATTCAGTGATGTCGTTCAGATTACGCAACACACCCGCTACTTTTCAGCGCTTAATGAAAAAAGTCGTTGGTAATCCCAGAAATGCCTACTGTTACGATTTTTTATTTAAAATACGGAGTTACGGGAAAATGGTTCAGGGTTACGGATTTTTCCAAACCCATGGATATTATATTGCTACATGCTAATTATACTAGTTCAACAAAGCCATTCTGAGGCTCGTAAAGAAATTCCCTACGGCAATTGCTGAGCACGATCCGATTCTCTCTCCTACCTCTCAGTCGGCCAATCAAATAGCCTGTTTCTAAGTGTATATGGAGCGGCAGCTGCTGGCTGCTTTGGAGACCAAATCGAACGTTAACAAGCGAGCGAGGCAGCATGAGCTATAAGATTATAAGACATTATAAGAGATTTATTATTGCAGATTTTGGGCTCCTGGTTTTCACACATTTAAACCCGGAGCACAATGAGATTAAAAACAAGGTTTTAATAGACTTTTGATTTCATTGTTTCATTATTTGATATGTTTGTAATAGTGAAATAAAATGTCCATGAAATTGCATTTCGACATCATATTAATTGTTGCCAAAATGTGCCAGAAAATTCAGAAAAATATGTTTGAAAGTACTCATTGTCAGATTTCCGGATAGGCATCTCTGTAATCTAGAACAGGGGTGTCAAACGTATGGCCCGCGGACCAAAACTGGCCCGCCAGAGGGTCCAATCCGGCCCACAGGATGACTTTGCAATGTGTAAAAATTATAGAATAAACATGAACTACAAGTACTGGGTGTCGCACTGTTTGTTTATTTCACTGTCAAAATATCACTCTGTGGCACCCGCATTACTGAAAATGGCTTTGTCTAAAAGGGGAAGTGGACTCGGAGTGTGGTGTTTTCTAAGAAAAATTGACCCTCTCATATTTATTCACGGAGGTTAATGGGAAACGTGTGTGCTTGGTGTGCTCGCAGCCAGTTTTAGTGCTCAAAGAATATAATATTCGGTGCCACTATGAGACTAATCATGGCGAAAAATACAACTGCTTGCAAGGACAACGGAGAAGAAATAAGATAAATGAATTGTTAGCGGGTCTGAGGAAACAACAGTCTGTTTTTACTCATAGCCGAGAGATCAGTGACGCAGCAGTGAAAGCTAGCTACCTTATTGCACGCGAAATAGCATCAGCATCAAAGCCAGACTGTGAGGGTTGAGTTCCTGAATATGTGCATGCTGAAGGCTGCAGAAATCGTGTGTCCTGAAAAGCGACAGGCTCTTGCCAACATAAGTCTGACGTGAAACACTGTGGCAGATAGGATTTCAGATCTTTCGATGGATTTGGTCAACCAAATGAAGCAGAAAGTCAGGTCGCAATTGATGAGAGCACAACTAGCCATATTTGTTTGTGGTGTTGATGAGACTTTGACCGTCACCGAGGAGTTCCTTGAGTTGGTGCCTATGATGGACACCACAACAGCGGTCGACATTTTCAACTCTCTCGTTGGAGGGCTGGACAGGGTCGAAGTGGACTTGGCCCGCGCTGTCAGCCTGGCTACAGATGGCGCGCCATCAATGATCGGGGAAAAAAGCAGGTGTTATGACAAAATTCTGAGAGAAACTACAGGCCGCAAATGAAGGACATAATTTTTGGACATTTCACTGTATTTTGCACCAGGAGGCATTGTGTTGCAAGTCGTTAAAAATGGATCACGTCATGGAAGTGGTTGTCCAAACAGTGAATTTCATTCGAGCCAGAGGTTTAAATCACCGTCAGTTTGACAGCCTTCTTAGTGATAAAGACATTACCTATGGACTGCCATACCACACTGAGGTAAGGTGGTTAAGCCGAGGTGCCGTGCTGAAGCGTTTTTTTTAATTTTCGATAGGAAATTGGACAGTTTATGGAGAAAAAGGGCAAACCATTGTTGATCTTGACAAGTTGTTTTATTCATAGGGTAAAATACCATGTTGTTCAGTTGCAGTACCTGTGACTAAATGTTTTTTGCCATTGTACGTCTACTGTAATCTGTAAGTTCTAATGAACATTTGCAAATTGTAAACTGAGGAATAATATTGTTGAAATTGCACTTATATTTCTTAAGAAATTTCAGGTTCATAATATTTTTTGTAAAAAGATAGTTCATTAAATGTGAACATTTTCAGAATGTACTTGTTGTTCTTTATGCGAAAAAAGGGAAAGATTTGGAGTTGTCATAATATAATAGCGTTACTACGCTAGGATTTTACTGGTCTGGCCCACTTGAGATCAAATTGGGCCGTATGTGGCCCCTGAACTAAAGTGAGTTTGACAACCTTTTGAAGGTTGCGCTGTGTATTTAGATGTTGTAGTGTATTCTGACACTTGGTCTTCTCATGTTGAACGCGTTAAGGCACTGTTTTACAATGAGCTGTGCCTCAGCCAGGCAGTCAACTTGGCAAAGTGTAAGTTTGCTGAAGCGACAGTAACGTACCTGGGTTGGCAGGTTGGGCAGGGCCAGGTGCGGCCCCTGAGTGCAAAAGTGCAAGTGAATTTTTCCTCTATTGTTGCGCCGTTAACAGTTCTTCTAAAAAACAAGGTAAAATATATACGGTCTCCATTGTGTCAAAAAGCTTTTGAACTTGTGAAGGTGATCTTATGTGATGCTCCTGGCTGCCCCAGATGTGGGTAAATCATTTAAATTACAGGACGATGCTAGTCACGTGGAGGAGGGTGGGGTATTGCTGCAAGAGGATGACTTTGGTATTGATAAATCTTTTTTTTTCTCTAAAAAATTCAACAGGCACCAGCTAAACTATTCAGTAATTGAAAAAGTAGCTTTGATTTGGTCATTACAGCATTTTGAAGTCTATGTGTGTTCTGGGTCTGTGGTTGTTTATACAGACCACAATCCTTTGACATTTTTGAACTCACTGTGATGTCCAAACCAGAGGTTAGTGGGATGGTCCCTGTTTCTCCAGTTGTACTCCTTAGATATCTGCCACGTGAAAGGCAAAGACAATGTAGTTGCGGACGCGTTATCCAGAGCCCCATGCCAGTGATGGTTATTTGTTTTCACTTTTGGTATCTATCTCTCTTAAATTGCCTCAAGGTACCAGTTGCTGGGAGGAGATGAATGGCCATTATGTGACAGGCAATATAATCAAGTATAATCATGTATATTGAGCTTTGCTTATTGTAAGTATTGTTTGTGCATTCAAAATGGGGTAAAGTGATTACCCATTATTATGGGTAAAGTAAAAAAAAAAAAAGTAATACGTAAAGTTAATTTTTTGTTTACATTTCTAGTTGTTGAAGCCAGAGATCCTGTGGGGACCCTGTCTCTAAGGGGGGGGGGGGGTTACGGCCCCAGGGCCTTTGTCACAGTTCTCTGCTGTGTGATGCTGTGTAGTGATCTCCTTGATGGGAACGGAGCTTATTGGAAGATTGGATGCCGCTGGCCACCGTTTCCAGTTTCTCCATAAAAACCCGCCTCTCCTGCAGTCGGAGTCTCCCCTCTTCCCCTGGCACCATGACAGTCTGAGGTTCTTCATTTTGTTGCGCCCAGCTTTGCTGTGCTGTGGTTGCCTCAATTCTCCATGCACATTAAACATGACTGGCCGATTCGACAGCTCCCAGGCTGCAGGGGGAGCCGCTCACTTGGCTGACTGGCCGCGGTGGCCAGTGGGTGTGTGGTCTTAAAACTCCACCTCCAGGTTCTCGGGGGGATGGTTTTTGGCACTCTGTCTTGGCCACGGGTGGGCTGGCTGTGGGCCTCCTGCTCTCTCTCTTTCACTCACACTCACTCTGTGCTTTCTTTTAATGCACCTCACCATTTGACTAACGACACTACTGATTTTGGATGTTTTATTCTGAGAACAATGTAATAAAGTATTCATGTAACGTTACACTCGGTGTGGTCTCCCTTATGTTGTCTCCACTTTGAGCCAGGTGGGTATAACAATTTTGTGTTTGTTAATTTCCTTTATTAGTTTGAATATTTCGTTATGCTGTTGATTTACAGGTATCATTTGTTAAATTCTTTTGCTTTGCTTAATCGCTCTTATGTGCTTCCTCTTTTGTTCTGGCCTCAGAGCGGGGCCATTACAATACATACACACGATACGCGGGGAATAAGTCTTAACAAGACTAGAGATACAACACTGGTATGTGGTTTAAGAGACCTCGTAAATACCAAGTATGAAGCTCGGTCTTAAATAGCCCAACACTACCACACAGTGGAAATGAACAGCAGCTGCATACAATGATTGCGGGGAAGAGAATGTGGTCCAGGTGTTAATAGACTGATGAGTTTGATGGCTTGAGGTGTGGCCATACAGTTATCATGACTGTACTTGATTAATTACATGCCAGATCTTGTTGTCTATGCACACATGCATGTCAACCCTGAAGCCACAGGGCCCCTTTACATAGCAAATCCCAATTTAACCACTGCATATACAGTGCTGTGAAAAAGTATTTTCTCCCGCCCTGATTTATTATTTTTTTCCGTACCTGTCAAAATTTTGGACAAACCCACACTTTTCTTACAATGTATGGTAAATAAAGAAATGAGCAGACTTTATTTTGCAAACAAAGATCTTATTCTTAAATCCATCAAACGACTTGCCATTTATTGTCATATTTGCAGAGCATTCTCAATTTTCTTTTTTTTAAAAAGCGCAGTCATATGACTGCTGAATTTGCCGCTGCACGGCCTCTTGGAGTAATTTTGGCTTCCCAAAATTACTCCAAGAGCGCATCAATGACTCATCCAGGGGGTCACAAAAGAACCCAGAACAACATCTAGAGAACTACAGGCTTCACCTCATGACTCAACATCAAGAAACAGAGTGGGCAAAAATGGTATCCATGGGAGAGTTCCAATGCTAACACCACTGCTGACCAAGAAGAACACAATGGCTCGTCTCACCTTTGCCAGAAAGCATCTTGATGATCCCTTAGATTTCTGGGAAAATAGTCTGCTGACTGACGAGACAAAAGTTGAACTTTTTGGAAGGTGTGCGTTCCCTTACATCTGGTGTAAAACTAACACAGCATTTCATAAAACGAACATCATACCAACAGTCAAACATGGTGGTGGTAGTGTGATGGTCTGGGGCTGCTTTGCTGCTTCAAGACCTAGATGACTTGCTGTAATTGATGGATTTTGAATTCTGCTCTCTACCAGAAAATTCTGGTAGGTGTCCTAAAGTAAGCTGAAAAAGCAGAATCCTCAGTGGATGACAAAGTATTCGGAGGATTTTGAGGGAAAAGAGGAATCATTATAAGATGTACATAAAGGATAAGAATGAGAATACTAAGGCTGAATACTGTAAAATGCGGGCTGTGGTCCAAAAAGAGCTGAGGAATGCTAGAAGACTGTATGAAAGACAAATTGCAGAGGGGGCAAAAACTAACCCAAAGCCATCTTTCAGTACTGTAGCAGAAAAAGGGATGTTAAAGAGCAGGTGAGTGCATAAAGAACTAGAAGAGCACTCAGAGAGCGCAGAACCTCCGCCGCCAGGGGGCAGCAAAGCCAAAAGCACGGCGATTGGAACTCCGGCCCATTGGAAAGACTTGAAATCTTGAACTTTGGAGTATATCCCAGCAGTACTTTGGCCTAGATATGACAAAATTTAATCACCTCTTCCTTGACTTAATACCCACCTACCCTGAAAATTTCATCAAAATCCGGCCATTAGTTTTTGATTCATCTTGGACACAAACAAACAAACCAACAAACAGACTAACAAACAATCGGCACCGAAAACATAAAACATAAACCTCCTCGGCGGAGGTTAATAAAAACGGATCGCTGTTATACGATAAGGAGCATATTGTGGATGGCTTAAACAGTCACTTTGAGAATTTTACCTCAGAGGGGGTCTTTATTTGGCCAGAGGGCATGTCAAATGCTCAAGATTATTTAACGGAAATTGAGGTTAGGGATCACAAAGTATACTCAGCAACAAAAGTTTCTGTGACACCATTTATGTGTTTGTTATAAATGACACGCAAAGATCTCAATGCAATCAATATGTTTATTTAACAGGAGAAACACTGACTTTTCAGTGCCAACGTCACTCAAAACGAAAAATGTCATTTTCATGCGTCATGAAGCACTTGTCTGACGTCTAACCAATTGTGACCTTCACACTTCAATACCGGGTGTGACTTCCTCGTGCCATGATGCAAGCAACGCATCTCCGGCGCATGGACCGAATCAGATGTGCCAGAAATTGCTGTGGGATGTCATTCCAAATCTGACGTAGACGCTGTCGCAATTCCTGGAGTGTAGCTGGCGGGTTATCCAACCGCCGCAAACGTTGATCCATCTCGTCCCAAAGATGCTCGATTGGGGACATGTCTGGGGATCTGGCTGGCCATGGCAGGACATTGACATGTTGTTGCATCAGATACTGCTGTACAATCCTTGCAACGTGTGGTCTGGCATTATCATGTTGCAGCGTTATTCCGGGATCATGTTGCATCAAAAACGGTACCACCAATGGCCGTAGCACTTCATTGCGATATCTTTGACCTGTCATATTTCCATCAATAACAAGCAAATCTGTTCTGTTTCTAGCCGTGATCCCTCCCCAAATCATGACACTACCACCTCCAAAACGATCAAATTCCTGAACACAGTTGTTGGCATAACGTTCTCCACGTCGACGGTATACACGTAAACGACCATCACATCGGTTAAGCATAAATCTTGATTCATCAGTGAAGAGTACAAGATCCCACTGACGTTGGATCCACCGTCGATGTTGTTGTGCCCACTGTAGACGCAGTCGTCGGTGTTGTACTGTGAGTATTGGACGTCTTGCTGGCCAACGTGGGACAATGCCAAAATGACGGAGACGGCGACGGATTGTCTGTGCAGACAGTCGCCTCAAACCAGGTATCGTTCTTGCAGTTATGGTTGCAGGTTGGAATCGATTTCGGAGATGGGTTGTTCGAATCCAGTTGTCCTGTCTGGGAGTGGTTACTCGTGGACGGCCGCTGCGAGGACGGTCTCTGACATGTCTTGTCTGCTGATGACGCTGCCATAAGTTCCAAATGGTGTTTCGGTGGACATTCAGGCGATGAGCAACTTCCCTCTGCGAGGTTCCGGATTCAATCATCCCAATGGCCCTCCACCGATCATTTTCAGACAGTCTTGGCATTTAGAGGGTAGAGTTCCTGATCCGAAATGGCTGTGTTTTTGATAAGTGATGCTTCCGTCGTTCATCAGGCACAATATGAACATTCCAAAAATTCTCCTCTTTTATTGCCATCCACAAGCATGATTTACGCACATTTTCACGTGCAAAGTCATTTTCTCGCATTTTAATGATTTCCATTTCAATGTTGTGTTTACGTGTACTGTTTCAGTCTGATATCACCATGTATGACAATTTCATAATTGCGTTATGAAAAATAATTAACAATATTGGTGTCACAGAAACTTTTGTTGCTGAGTATATTAGACAAGTTGCATAAACTGAAGGCAGATAAGGCGGCGGGACCTGATGGCTTATATTCTAGAGCAGGGGTGTCAAACTCATTTTCACCGAGGGCCACATCAGCATAATGGTTGCCCTCAAAGGGCCACATGTAACGGTAAGACAGTATAAATGTAACCAAATGTAATGAAAAATAAATGTAACTACTCCTTAATGTTAAATAACTCTGAATTTATTACTGATTCAAATTACAAATATTACACATGGCTTTGCATGTAGGGATTTACGAAATGAACCAAGTGCGACAACCAGTAGAATACAAAAAGGAGGCTTTATTTCTGAAGGGGGAAACCCCCCAACAGAGCTGGCAACAGTACAAAGTCCGCAATCCAAAATTAGAATCCAAAGGGCGAAATCCTGAGTCATACACAGGGCACCAATCACAAAAATCGTAGTCAGACAAAAGAGGTCAAAACAAGAATGCGGCAAAAGTACAGGGAATAGGCAAAGCTCGATATCAAGGACGGTCCAGTCAGAAAGATAAATACTGAGAAATCAAGGCGAGAAACGTGGCACAAGAAAACTAGGGAGAACGATCTGACAAGAAAGTGTACCAAACAGACATCTTATATATACACACCCGGGGTAAACACATGACCAGGGAGAACAGGTGCAATTAATAGTAACAATGATCAGGGAGAGACACATGAGGAATAAACTAATTACATGAATTAGGCTGTAGCCAAAACACAGACAGGGATCACAAGACAAACCTAAGTACAAAACAACAGCTCCGGTTAAGGAGTACTAAAGTGCCAAGATAAAAGAAAAGGAAAGCACAAAATATAAGTGGAAATCCACAGAAACTTGCAGCAGAGATAATTAGGGATAGGCAAGGAGGCGGAGACTAGAATTGGGCGACTGCTGAGAGATTGTTAGTCAATTAGTATGTGCAGCTGTACAATCCCAAGTGCATGTTAGAAAGTTAGTCAAAATATACAATGTTAATGAGGGTTAGTAATTATCGAAAACAACAAACTGTTAGTATGGTTAGTAGATAGTAAAAGAGAGAGGAAGGAAGCACACGAGATAATGAAGGAAGATTGAAAACCAATAAATCACCCGAATGAGTGGTATGCGAGACTAGGGACCGTGGGCAAAGACCTACACAAGACAAGACAGGGTAGACGAAGTGCAATGCATGGAAATGAAAACATGGTATGAAATAATAATAAAACATGAAATATAAATTACCAAAAAACACAATACATGATCCTAAGAATGGTCAGACATATGCAGTGGTCACTAAACAGAATCAAACAACATGGCAAAGCCAGGCACAGAACTTAAACATGACATGCAGAAACGGAATCACAACATTGCATAGATGTAAAAAAATATATATATTTTCACGAGTTGCTCTGTTTTAACATAAATCTTTTGAAATTGTCAGGTGAAGAAACCCACAATACTCCAATCAATGACCAAACTATCCAAGTGAATGAAGAAAAATATCATCCAACACTAGTTGACATTAACTAGTTTGGTAGCTAACTGAGCACATGAAAAAGCCCCTGGAAACAAGGCTGAGATGCTCTGACAAACAGGAAAGTGGGCAAGATTGTCCTGTTTCACTTGGAACATCCATAGGTCAAGTTTACGCTGGAAAGCGGTGATCATGTCGGACATCTGCGTGATGACTTGTTTGCGTCCCTGCAGCTTCTGATTCAGTTGGGCGAGATGCTCGATTATGTCACACAACATAGCAAAATCACACAGCCAGTTTGGATCTGACAATTCAGACAAGGGTTTTCCTTTACTCTGCATGAAAAGAGCAATGTCTTCCCTGAGCTCAAAAAATCGTTTGAGGACTTTGCTTCTACTCAGCCACCGTACTTCTGTATGATACGGCACGTCTCCATGCTCCGAGCCCATCTCCTGCAAGAACAGCTGGAACTGACGGTGATTCAGGCCACGCGCCCGAATGAAGTTTACCGTTTTCATGACCGTGGTCACGATATTATCCATTCCCAGCGCCCTCCCACACAAAGCTTCTTGATGGATAATGCAATGATACGTTATCAGAGGAGTGTGACAGTTACTTTTTTCCATTTTCTCCTTCACTAGTCCAACCAAGCCCGTTTTTCCTCCACAAATTGCAGGTGCACCGTCTGTAGTTAATCCCACCAACTTTTCCCAGGGCAATGCATTTTTATTTACGGACTTCTCCACTGCGTTAAAAATGTCCCGTCCCGTTGTGGTCCCATGCATGGCAGCTACATTCAACAGCTCCTCGGTGACAGAGAGGTCCGACTTAACGCCTCTAAAAAAAATGGATAGCTGCACTGTATCCATGTTGTCTGTACTTTCATCAAGAGCTAATGAAAAAGCTATGTAGCTGCGCATCTCTTCGGCCAGCTGTGTTGCCAGGTTTCCTGCTAGTTCCGTAACTCGGTCCGCAATGGTGTTTCTTGATAAACTGACATTTTTAAAAGTCTGTACCTGATCGGGACACACCTGCTCACAAACCTTCAGCATGCACTGCTTCAAAAAGGCACCATCTGCAAAAGACTTTGAAGCTCGGGCGATTTCCTCAGCCACAATAAAGCTAGCTTTCACTGCCGCAGTGTTTTTGGTTGTGGCTTTCGTGAACTCATTCTGCTGCAATCGTAGTTTGCCTTTTAATTCTTGGACAATTTGTTGTTTTTCTGGAAGGCTAACTTTGGCATACTTAGCTCTGTGTTTGGTGTCAAAATGCCGGCGTAGATTGTACTCTTTGACAACCGACACTGCCTCATAACACAAAAGACATACCGGTTTTTCTCCTTGAAGCACAAACATGAATTCGCCTTCCCATCTTTCTTGAAACAGCCTTCCTTCTGCGTCAACTTTTCTCTTCCTAGACATTTTGGGATCATTCGTATTTCTCAATTCCACTTGTTGAAAAATCGCATTGATGTGGATACACTGCAATCTAGTGGCGAGATACCGTCACTTCGTGGGTAACATGATCGGCATGAATTGTGGTAAATGTATTTTATGGTCAATGCACGCTTTTGATTTATTTATTTTAAGACAATCAGACCTTTTAAGTTCTCGCGGGCCACATAAAATGATGTGGCTGGCCACATTTGGCCCGCGGGCCTTGAGTTTGACACGTGTTCTAGAGTGCTCAGGGAAGTTAGTGAGATCATCTTTAAGCCGCTATCCGCCATCTTCAGACGGTCTTTGGAAACTGGAGAAATACCAAATGATTGGAAACAGGTCAAAATAATAACAATATATAAGAAAGGGGACCGTACCGAGCCAGGAAACTACAGGCCAGTCAGTTTAACTTGTATTGCATGCAAAATATTGGAATCCTATCATAAAAGATGAGCTGGACTTATTTCTTGAACGTAACAGTATCTTGAGGGATAGCCAACATGGTTTTAGGAAGGAAAGGTCATGCCTAACAAACCCTCTGGAGTTTTTTGAAGAGGCCACCAGGACTTATGATCAGAGCAGGGCTTATGACATCATATACTTGAATTTTCAGAAAGCATTCGATACAGTACCACGTAAGAGACTAATTTTTAAAATGAGCTCCATTGGAGTTACAGGAGGTATTCTGAAGTGGATTCAAAACTGGTTACAGGACAGAACACAAAGAGTGGTGGTCAGTGGTATCTCATCTGAGCTAGGTATGGTGGGAAGTGGCGTCCCCCAGGGATCGGTGTTTGGACCCCTGCTGTTCCTCATCTACATTAATGACCTTGATAGGAATATTGAGAGCAGATTGGTTAAATTTGCAGATGATACTAAACTGGGGGGTTTGGCAAATAGTTTAGGGTCCACTAAAGTGATTCAGGATGATTTGGATATGTAAAACCCCACACAGCTCGACCAACGACGGAGGAGCCAGGGGCGAAGGTTTATGCGTGTGGAATCCAGCTGTTATGAGGCAATGGAACGTGTCAATTAAATCTTTTATGCCGGTGTCCCGCCTTGGACCTAGTTTGAGACTTACCTGAGATGTCCACAATAGTTCTCCGTTCGAAAACGGGGCTATGCCGAAATCACGGAATCATCTAACTTAATGTCGTGCTGCGAATAATCCCAGGTGCACATTGGGTCACACGCAGCAATTGAAAACGTCAGATCTATCAGTGATTTAAGCAAACTAAGCATAACGATTACAATGTTACTCTCGCTTCAAATCTGACTCCATAATAAATTTAGAATACAAAATTTGGTTATATCCTCGCTAAGTGGCTAACTCTAAATTAGAATTAGAATGGATAGTTTTGAAATAGCATGCGTGAATCTCAGGGCAGTTACGCACCCGAACTCTGTCCGCGAAAACCATGGTCACTAAGCAAAACACCCCCTAGGGTTAAAATAGGTGTCACTGCCAGGTCTAATTCGACAATACTTCCATTGGATAGAGGAGACTGTCACGGTAGCAACATCAGGCAAATGGCTCTGAGTATGAACGTACCACGAACCTAGGTTTATGTATATCAAAGGGCCCCTTAGAAAGATTAACCAATAGCTACATCTTAAGAATCGATAATTTCATAACCCCTTAATGGGCAGAACCCAATCTCAATCTAACTTAGAAGTATCGCTACCTACACATGTCTTGGTAGGAGTCTCCCCTTAAGTCCCAATCGCAACAAGGCCAGAAAGAATATACAATGAGAACACGCAAGCTGGAAAAGGAATAACAATAATTTATTCACCAGGTAGGCAAAAGCTTAAGTCAAACAGATTAATGTCAAACCAATTATAAAGTACACACATAGAGAATGAGCGAAAGGTCATACCTGGCGAAAAGGCTACACACTAGGCCGTCGTGCAAAGTCCGAATTGCCAAAACTTCACGAAGCTAAAGATACGCACGGACGGAAGTGTGGGAAGTCGAATGCGAACTTCCCAGACTAGATCGTCCCTCTCAGATTTAAGGTTGGTGGCGCCTTTGATCAGGCCGCACAGATGGCCCAAATCGGAATTTAGACTCCCCCCCCGGAGGAAATAAGGAAACATTTACTATCTCAAAGGAGACAATAAAAGTTCTTAGATCTGCGCAAGGACCCTTAGACAGACCTCAGGGAGGGGTCGCAAGGCACTTCTGTAAAGGGGGAGAGATGAGTGTAAATACCTCAAGAGATAACTCTGGTTCAGGACAAATCATTGCTGGGGAACAGAAACTATGTTTTCTTGAAATATGGAGGATATGAAATACAACTCATTCAACTCCTTTAATTTAGCTGAAGAGATGCATACCAAACATGATTACATAGAGGATTATGATGATGTAACTATTATGAATTTTCTTCCCAACAGACCCATTCCCCATGAGATTTACATCACTATTACTTCAGGTATAATACAGTAATTCAGTGATGATATGAGGGCAATTAAAACAGTGTAACAGTGGGTTTTGTGTGAATTGAAATTCTTAAATCAGAACAGTTACAGTGATGAAATAAAAGGGTGCAGTGACAGGGTGTCCAGAAGAGGTCACTATGTTGAAGTGTCCAGCTCCAGGCCCCCTTATCTCAGTGGTAGAATTGGGGGTGTCGCTGTAGAGGATGTCTGGACCCTGATAACTTTTACTGCCCCACTGTTCCCAGCCATGCCTGACTGGAGACGATGCCGGCTGTGGTGGAAGTGTAGGTTTTTATGCCTTTATTACGCCACTATGTTAAGAACAGGCACTTTTGATCGCATGTCCATGTTACCTCCTGGCTTCCCTCTTACATTCCCCCCTCTGACCCCAAGGGAGACAGCTTAGATCAGACTTCCGAGGGGTCATAAAGACATCAGCTTAGGGATACAGAGTTAGCCAAGAAGTTTGATGGATGAAGTATTGGCTGGAACCAGCAATTAAAAGTCTTTTACAGAGTTATTCTGGGGTATTTGAAAAAGGCAGTCATATGGAAAATGTAAATGATCCACAAAGTCCACTCCGATATCACAGGGTGGAGCGAAAAACCCCGCTAATTATGCAATAGTGGGGGAAAATTCTCCACCTATCCTCCGATTTTACTGGAGCGATAATGCCTTCCGCAATCTGTGATTCGGCAGTGGTGAACTGTGATATTGTTGTCCCACGGTGTCCGAGTCGGCCCGACGCAGCGAAGATTTCACGGTCGCGATGCTCAGCAGAAATCCGTGCCGATCCGGTCCGGTGTCCCACTGCTCCGGTTGGCCGAAGGTGTTGTTCTTGCCTGGACTGCCACTCCCAAGATGGTTCAGCATCTGAAATAAACAGAGAGAGAGAACGCGGCAGCATCAAAAGTTCATGGCAAGAGTGCAACATAGTTCTTAAGTTTAGGGGCGGCAGTGTATGCCTTAAGAAGGAAAGCAAAAGAAGGAAAAGGACAGATAATTACAAATATATACATATATACACCTACACCTAGAAATGCTCCTTCTGGCGTGAGTAAGCGTGTTTGCAGGCCAAGCCACATCGGATGCTATAGGTTGAGAGGGCTCTGGATGGCAGAGAGGGAGAAACGCCTGCGTTTCTGCCCAGGTAGCCTGTATGACCGGGGTTTGGTTATGTTTGGGCAGTTAAAACCAGTGGCCACCTGATTTAAACCCGGAATTGTTGAGTTGAGGTTGAAATATTGACAAGAGATGTGAATGGAATTTAAAAACATAATTGAGAGTTGTATTGACAAATTTATGAGGGTAGGTAGAGATTAGTTACCGAGGGGTGGCTATAGCCATGCAAAGATGTAATACATCCACGCTATATCACCTTTGATTCTGGTGCCAGGATGAGATTCTGGTGCAAGAACGTCAGTTTCAGAATCAGGGTAGAAAAAGGAGATTAGTAATTTACATTATTCCGTCTCAAAGGAAATTTATAACATTGATGTTAATTGGTAGAATTCTCTGTGGGTGGTATCCTGAATTCTACCACATGTAATTTTTAAAACGCAGGATTTGATTGCCATTAAAACTCCTACGAAGAGTAGAAAGATTAAAACTATTTCACCGATTTCCCAGATTTTTTTCCAAGTTGGACCTATAATCCCCTCTAACCAGGAGGTGTTATCGATGGTCATTCTGGAAATTTGTTGTCGCAAGTGAACTATATCCTCCATTAGCTGGTTTAAGTTGTCAGTTGGGTTCACTACGTCAGAGCAGCACTCGAGTCCTATGATTGTACAGGTACCTCCTTGGGAAGAGAGAATATAGTCCAATGCAAAGCGATTTTGTAGAATCATCAGCCTTTGCGATGACAATGCCAATGAAATATTTCCCAGTGCCATGGCCGTGTCATTGGCTAAACGTTCCACAAAATGCGAAAGCATTCTAACTTGGTCTAAAGCCTGCATTACTCCATAGTTGGGCAAAAGAGCCTCTTGGGCCCGGGACCAGAATGTTTGCTCACAGGTGAGGCCTTTAACACAATCGGGAGAACCATTTTTATTTTCCATTGAAAGGAGAGACGTGGAGGATTGACTGGGCACACGAACAGGACGCATGGCTGGGTACAGATATACAAGGGAGCAAGTTCCAGTAAACTGAGCCGCTAGTTCGGGCCACACCGTAGTATTACACAACCAATGTGTTCCCGCCGGAGCTGAAATGCGACAGAACTTATTTAGCCCCAATATGTGTATCCAGCCGCTCCCCTCATTTACACAGTCATCTGGAGAGAAAAGGAATGAAAAGGGGGGAGAATTTTCTAAAGTAATAGGACGACGATGGGGTCCACTAAGATGATAAATCCGATTTTCATCTAATGGATAGATGTGCTGGCAATTGGAGTGTGGTATGGTTCTCATCGGTGGGGACGCTCCCTGTTGTTCCAGGCACCATGGAAATTGGTTTGGGACAATGATGTCAGAAAGATTGAAAAGAGGTAAATCAGTTAAATTGCATTTCAAACCAAGTGTACAGCACTGAGTGATATTGGGAGTGGTGAGGTTATGGCAGGTTAATATGTTGGGGGCGCGCTTAGAGTTAAGCCTCAATATTGCGCATGTATCACATTTGGAAACCGGATGTGCCACCCAGGGAATACCAGCACCTACACTCACTGAATGTGGCATGCACACATTTTGATTGGGGAACAACAAAGAGCGTGTATAATTAAACATTAACTGAAATGTGTTGGCCCTTGGTTCAAATTGTGGAGGTTGCGGCATTGCCAATTCAAATCTGGGAGGCGATGAGGTTGTCATTAGGGCTGATGTGGAGTCCCGTCTGCCAGATGTGAAGGGCATACAGGGCACGCAGCATATTAATATCCACAAAAAGCCCATAGTCAGGAAAGGAAGTCCGATGAGGCTTCAGTTTAGGGATCTCCAACCGCAGCAGCAGCTGTCGTACTGGGTAGCCGATATCCTTGATACACAGAGGGAAAAGCAGAAAGTTAGGTTTCCCCACCCCTCGGAATAGCTTGCACTGGCTCATGTGGTACCACCTGAGTTTTCCCCGGATAGCGACAGCGAGGCAACTATGGCAGACAGCCTTGACTTGATAAGGCCCATGCCACCGAGGACCAAAAGCATTTTGTTTGACAAAAACTCGTACCATAACCATATCACCTTCTGCAAACTTAACTTCAGAGAGGGGGTTAAATTGTGTATCATTGCGCAGGTCAGCCTGTTGCTGGTTTAGTGCAGCCTGCGCTCGAAGTATCTTGAGCCGCTCCTTGAGCTGCTCCAGTACCGCTTGCTGTTTGACAACTATTAGAGGTCCCAGATCTGCAGGGGATACCTCGGGATCGATTGGAAGTCTCATAACCCGCCCAGTCATCAGTTCATACGGACTCAGGCCTGTCGCTCGGGATGGGGTGGCCCGCAGAATGGTTAGGACGGTGGGCAACGCTTCAGTCCATTTATTTTGATGTTGAGCAATTTGCTTAGCAATTCCTTCTTTGATGGTGCGATTCACCCGTTCCACCATTCCCGAACTTTGAGGCCTGTACGGCACGTGAAATGACTGTTTGATGTGAAGCATTTTGCAGACCTGCTGGGTTATTTGACCGGTGAAATGTGTCCCCTGGTCTGACTCAATTTGCATTGGCACTCCCCAGAGCGGGATGATTTGGTTCGCCAGTACCCGTGCCACAGTATTCGCGGTGTTATTGCGTGTGGGTATGGCTTCAACCCACTTGGAAAACTTATCAATGATTACAAGGCAATAGCGATACCCCCCTCTCGCACTGGGAAGTGGACCAATGAAATCCAGCTGAAGGACTTCCCACGGCCCCCAAGGGGGCTCAGGTCGACGAAAATTTGTGCGGCCAGGTTTGCCTTAGTTCACCGAGGCACAGACAACACAAGCACCACACCATTGTTCTATGTCCGCTGACATACGCGGCCACCAAAAATGACGTTTAATTAGTTGCAATGTTTTGTCTGCAGAAACGTGTGCATATTCATGGTAAAGTTTGAGTATTGGCCTTCGTAACGTATCAGGGACTACATATTTGCCATCTCGCAAAACAATGCCCTCCGCAATTGTGACCAACGGGTCCTGCCTTAAGTGAGGCATCAGCTCACCACCCTCTCCCCACAGCTCTTTCTGATACTGTTTCAGGTCGATGGGAGCGACCTGAACCGCACACACTGCAGACTCCGACAAATCAATCTGCTGCCAGTTCTCCCCGCGGGTCGCCGCTTGCTTGGCCAGATTGTCAGCTATGGCATTATGCCGTTCGTGTAATGTGGGATTTTTCGCAACGTGCGCTCGCACCTTAACTACAGAAAGGGGAGCTTCGCGGGCCTATATGGCGTCCCAGATAGCTGTGATGGTCTTAAAATGTTTGATAGGAGCCCCAGCGGCTGTAAGGAACTTCCGCAACTGCCATTGGACCATAAAATCATGCACAACTCCGAACGCATAGCGGCTATCAGTATACACGCACAGAGGTTCAGAATGAGCCTTTATGGCTTCCAACAACGCAACGAGTTCCACTTCCTGGGCAGACATTCCAGACGGTAACCTGAACAAAAACTTTGTGCCATTCTCGGAATCCCCTTCCGGGATAGGCAATGGGACGCAATACTCCCCCGTGCTCTTGAGCTAGCACCCCACTAAGCGTATGTTCCTGCGCGTCTACCTGAATGTGAAACGCCTTATTGGGATTGGGTAATCCCAAAGCAGGCGCTGAACACAAACTGAGTTTTAATTTAGTAAACGCCGCCTCGTGTGTTTCCGACCAATCGAGTGGGTCGGTTGGTTTAGATTTCCCTTTAAGCAGATCGTATAAGGGAGATGTAATCCCAGCAAAATCGGGGATGAAATCCCGAAGGTAATTTGCTGTCCCTAGCACTTTCTGCAACGAATTGAGAGTATAGGGTCGGGGCAGTTCAGAAATGCATTTCCGCCTGTCTTCAGTCAACGCGCGGCAACTCGGTGTTAACGTATAGCCTAGGTAATGGACCGCCTCTTGTGTGATTTGCGCTTTCTCTCAGTTTAGTTTAAACCCCGCTCTACCCAGAGTCTGCACGACCATGTCCACGAGCTGCAGGTGATCATGACGTGATCCCCCTGTAGCTATCAAGATGTCATCGACATAATGGGTGACCTGTCCCGTCTTTAACAATGGTCCCAAAACATCAGCTACAGCTCGGTGAAAAATGGCAGGGCTGTTGTGAAAGCCCTGAGGCATTCTTTCCCAGGTATACTGAATTTGGTTGACAGTAAATGCCAGTTTCCATTGGTCCTGACGTCGGACCTTAAGGGACCAAAAGCCATTTTTGATGTCCAACACAGTAAACCAACACGCCTCATTTGAAACCTGGGACAAGATAGTCGACGGGTTTGCCACAATGGCTGTAGCTCTGGGCAGAACCTGATTTAGACGCTGATAATCGATACAAAGACGCCACTTGCCATTAGGCTTTGGTACCGGCAGACATGGAGAGTTAGCGGTTGAACTGCAACGATGAACAATACCCCGACTTTCGAGCTGTTTTACAATTTCGTGCACGGCGGCTTCGGCCTCGGGCTTAATACGGCATTGCTTTTGGGGGGGAGGCGGATCCCCCTCAATGCCAACCTCAAAGTCAACGAGACCGCAGTCATGTTCATGATTCGCCCACACGTCTTTATGTTTATCAAAAAACTGTTGGAGGGGGTTTGTTGTGGAAATGGCCATCAGACGGTTTCCGGGGGAGCACCGTTTAGTGGTCTTCTCCGTCTTGAACTCAATTTGCTTTTCAAAACACCGAATTACAAAGTCATATTTCGCCATTATGTCCATTCCCAAAACAGTACCCTCTCCATTGTTCGGTAGAAACCAGAATGGCTCCTCAAGCACAGTGACACCCAAATCAAGCCGGACGGGCTTAGTGCGAGTAGCTACCATAATGGTTTCCCCTATTCCTTGAATTTGCATGGTTTTCTTGGTCAGCGGTAACGGCACGTCCATGCAGGAGCAAGATGCCCCAGTGTCGATTAAAACGTCAACTAATCGGCCTCCGAGATTAGCCCGTATTTTAATACGATTCCCACTGGAAATACTACTCCCAACCGCAAGGGAGGCCACGCACCGCTATTGAGAGTATTCCCACTGGACAGCTAGTGCTGCCACGGTCGCTTGAAGCGCGCTGTAGGGGTTGCCCGCAATAATATTAGTAGTTTTTGGGTTAGGTCCTGATTTAGAATCATCGCCGGATTTTCCACCGCTCGCCTGTTTTGCCAACATGTCCTGGAGGATGGTGTGAGAGGACTGCTGTGGAAGGCCCAATGCCTCTCACAATGTAAAACATCGATTGAAGCTATGGTTTGCTTTCTTACAAAAGGAGCATCCCCGCTGCCGATTATTTCCTGGCTCTCCCGGACTACCTGCGCCTTTCCCCTCAGCTACCCATTGTGCAGCAGCAATGGCTCGCGGCTTGCTGACCCTCGCTAAACGCGCCTCAATTTTGGAAGCCCACTCCACAAGGGCTCGGAAGGTGTTCTCCGGTGGGTCTGCGCCGGTAGCTAAGGCCTGCTGGATATGTGGCCCAGCGTTATTTTTCAGAAGCTGCAGTAGCACCTCCTGATCGCGGGTGGCGTGCTCGATCCCGGAATGCTCTTTAAACGAAACCCACATTCTTTCGGCAAAAACTTCGAATGCCTCTTTTGGAGCCTGTTTAACATCTAAAATTTTGTGCCACGCAGCATAAGTTGGTCCCCGCAAACGCAGTAACGCCTCTTTTAGTCGATCATATACGTCCCTCTCATCTTCGTCCTCGCCTTTAATCATAATTGTCCCCGTTTTAAGATCTTCCGGCAACTGAGATTTTAATTCGTTAGGAATTGTGTGCAAAGCAATTTGCCAGACGTCCCGCAACTCTAAATTATACACGGAGGCCTGCAACATTAAGTTATCCCAATAGGGTTGGAATGGGCCCCGTCTTGGCATAGGCCCAACCACCTCTTTGTGTCTGGCGCATTCCTCACACGTAAGAGGACGACAAATAACAGTTACCGTGTCGTCGGCGTTGGTGACTGTTTTTAACACCGCAATTTTGACGGGTTTACGGATGATCGTACCAGTTCGTCGACGCTTTAATACTGGGCTACGTTGCCAGGGTTCGCCTGGCTCACTCGGGCGATAATACGACCTAGTCTCTGCAGCCAGGGAAGGCTCTGTCGACTCCCTCGGAGTCGCCAGAGCGTCCTCGGCCGCGGACGGCTTTCTTCGAGCCGACTCACAAACGGCGAGAATTTCCTCATCACTCTCGTCCGATGCTACGCCACTAGTATCCACGGATCCCGCTTGTCGGATAGCCGCCACGGGAAGCCCAACTTTGCCACAACAAACTTCTAAGGCCCGCACATACTCCTGATTTCTAGTGAGCTCCTGCTCGAGCTCGGCAATTCGCTTCTGAAAAGCAGCATGCTGGCTGGCCCAGCTCTGCTTATCATAAGCGAAGGCTTCTACTTAAGCCCGCAATCGCCGTAATTCATCCGACCGCGACTTTTCTAACTCACGAGTATTAGTCAGGACCCACTCATTAGCAGCAAGTGAACTTATATCGTTCCGACGCAACAAATACACCATTACCGCCGGCAATTTGGGGAACGGGCGCTTTTGCAACAACTGTATTCCCTCCGTTTCATACCAGTGGAGAAGCTGCTCATTACTCCACGAAAGCGATACGCCAATATTGTGAATCCGTATCAACAGCTCCTTATAATATAGGCCAAAGCTGTCCATCACCTTTTGATCCGCCCTCTGCTGCTCCTCGCTATCCATGTTTTCCCACTAATCTTATCCCACCGGATTTCTACGGTCTCCGGTCTAGCACTGGGTACCTCGACCCATTCTAAGAATGTGTCTAGATGGGATGTAGAGATGCTTTCCCTTAACACTAGAAAGTAGAAAACACCGCGGTACTCACCAAGGCAGCGGTATGCAGACGGTAGACTCAAACTCGCGGGCTGGAAGACACGTCCGAAGTACCTCACAAGTTCAGGATCGCGTAGAATGGTGACATCACCACGTTGCACAGCAGGAAGTCAGCTTGGGCTCACCACTGTAGAACGCGTTGGATCACGGAGGCAAGGTCACCACTGTAAAACCCCACACAGCTCGACCAACGACGGAGGAGCCAGGGGCGAAGGTTTATGCGTGTGGAATCCAGCTGTTATGAGGCAATGGAACATGTCAATTAAATCTTTTATGCCGGTGTCCCGCCTTGGATCCAGTTTGAGACTTACCTGAGATGTTCTCAATAGTTCTCCGTTCGAAAACGGGGCTATGCCGAAATCACGGAATCGTCTAACTTAATGTCGTGCTGCGAATAATCCCAGGTGCACATTGGGACACACGCAGCAACTGAAAACGTCAGATCTATCAGTGATTTAAGCAAACTAAGCATAACGATTACAATGTTACTCTCGCTTCAAATCTGACTCCATAATAAATTTAGAATACAAAATTTGGTTATATCCTCGCTAAGTGGCTAACTCTAAATTAGAATTAAAATGGATAGTTTTGAAACAGCATGCGTGAATCTCAGGGCAGTTACGCACCCGAACTCTGTCTGCGAAAACCATTGTCACTAAGCAAAACACCCCCTAGGGTTAAAATAGGTGTCACTGCCTGGTCTAATTCGACAATACTTCCATTGGATAGAGGAGACTGTCACGGTAGCAACATCAGGCAAATGGCTCTGAGTATGAACGTACCACGAACCTAGGTTTATGTATATCAAAGGGCCCCTTAGAAAGATTAACCAATAGCTAAATCTTAAGAGCCGATAATTTCATAACCCCTTAATAGGTAGAACCCAATCTCAATCTAACTTAGAAGTATCGCTACCTACACATGTCTTGGTAGGAGTCTCCCCTTAAGTCCCAATCGCAACAAGGCCAGAAAGAATATACAATGAGAACACGCAAGCTGGAAAAGGAATAACAATAATTTATTCACCAGGTAGGCAAAAGCTTAAGTCAAACAGATTAATGTCAAACCAATTATAAAGTACACACATAGAGAATGAGCGAAAGATCATACCTGGCGAAAAGGCTACACACTAGGCCGTCGTGCAAAGTCCGAATTGCCAAAACTTCACGAAGCTAAAGATACGCACGGACGGAAGTGTGGGAAGTCGAATGCGAACTTCCCAGACTAGATCGTCCCTCTCAGATTTAAGGTTGGTGGCGCCTTTGATCAGGCCGCACAGATGGCCCAAATCGGAATTTAGACTCCCCCCCCGGAGGAAATAAGGAAACATTTACTATCTCAAAGGAGACAATAAAAGTTCTTAGATCTGCGCAAGGACCCTTAGACAGACCTCAGGGAGGGGTCGCAAGGCACTTCTGTAAAGGGGGAGAGATGAGTGTAAATACCTCAAGAGATAACTCTGGTTAAGGACAAATCATTGCTGGGGAACAGAAACTATGTTTTCTTGAAATATGGAGGATATGAAATACAACTCATTCAACTCCTTGAATTTAGCTGAAGAGATGCATACCAAACATGATTACATAGAGGATTATGATGATGTAACTATTATGAATTTTCTTCCCAACAGACCCATTCCCCATGAGATTTACATCACTATTACTTCAGGTATAATACAGTAATTCAGTGATGATATGAGGGCAATTAAAACAGTGTAACAGTGGGTTTTGTGTGAATTGAAATTCTTAAATCAGAACAGTTACAGTGATGAAATAAAAGGGTGCAGTGACAGGATGTCCAGAAGAGGTCACTATGTTGAAGTGTCCAGCTCCAGGCCCCCTTATCTCAGTGGTAGAATTGGGGGTGTCGCTGTAGAGGATGTCTGGACCCTGATAACTTTTACTGCCCCACTGTTCCCAGCCATGCCTGACTGGAGACGATGCCGGCTGTGGTGGAAGTGTAGGTTTTTATGCCTTTATTACGCCACTATGTTATGAACAGGCACTTTTGATCTCATGTCCATGTTACCTCCTGGCTTCCCTCTTACAGATATAATCCAGAATTGGGCAGAATGTGGCAAATGAAATTTAATAGAGCAAAATGTAAAGTTGTACATGTAGGTAATAAAAACATTATACGGGATTGCTTCATGGGAGGTTTAAAACAGGAATGTGCTGCACAAGAGAAAGATCTGGGAGTGATTGTTGACCAAACCCTCACAGGTTCTAGCCATTGTGCCGTAGCAGTTAAAAAGGCTAATCGGATGCTGGGATACATTGCCAAAAGTATTGAGTGCAAGTCTAAGGAGGTGATGCTTCTATTGTACAACACGTTTGTTAGACCACATCTGGAGTATTGTGTACAGTTCTGGGGATCATACTTTAAGAAAGACATAGAGGCTGTCGAGAAAGTTCAGAGAAGAGCCACTAAGCTTATTCCAGGTATAAAAGATGAAAGCTACGAGAAGAGGCTGAAGATCCTTAATCTCTTTGGTCTTAGGAAAAGGAGACTAAGGGGTGATTTGATTGAGGTCTTTAAATATGTTAAAGGGATTAACAAAGTGAATTATGTAGGATTCCTTCGACCAAGTGTTGTGAGTAGAACTCGGGCTCACAAATGGAAGTTGACCAAAGGTAAATTTAGCACTGATATTCGGAAATATTTCTTCACCCAAAGAGTAATTTCAATGTGGAATAGCTTACCTGACCACATTGTTGAGTCAGAGACCTTGGGGGTTTTGAAGAGCAGGCTGACTTAAAGCTAGATACCATTGAGTATCTGAAGGGATATATTCACCATAGTATAAAGAAACTGGCGAGCTTAGTTGGGCTGAAAGGCCTGTTCTTGCCAGTCATGTTATGTTCTGATATGAAATGTTAAAATTCTGGGGGGGGGGTCGTCGATGATGTCTGTTGTGGTTATGGACCAGCATTTCAATCCTTCCAACTCAGATTCAGATTCAGATGAATTTATTGTCATTTTTACAGAATAACAACAAAATTACGTTTGGAGAGAAAGTGCTCCGGGCTGCTGCAACGTGCGTCACACTGCCAAATCCACTTTCTTCTTCGAAAATTAAAGGTTACAGAAAAGAAGCAATCAGGTTTATAACACGACACGCAGGAAACACGTAGGAATTTTTTCAGGGGAATGAGGGGTGAAAGAGGTGGGGGAAGGAAGGGATTAAATGCCAGAGCCAGCCTTGGCAGAGTTCAGAGTCCTTATCAGGGGCAGAATGTTCTGTCCTTGTCAGAGGGATAAGAAGGTTGTTGACAGGACATGTTCCGTGTGAGACTGAGGCAGACAGTCTATTTCCACCCGAAATCTATTTCAATTTCGGGTGGAACAAGCAATTTTGAATGATCCGCTATTCATTTTGTCCATTTTTTACTTCACGCTTCAGGGCCACCAGTTCTCCCATCAGTTCTTCCATCCTCTCGTCCAGTCTGTTGCCCAAATTCACAGTCAAACGCACAAATTCCCCACACTGACTCAAAACAGCGTCCATCTTTCTGTGCATTTCTGCAGATGATCCCAGAGTCTTTTTGAGCAACTCAGCATTCTCCAGTACTCCACTGAAGCACTCCATAACCATTTCAGTGCTAGGCAGCGCGTTGCCCTTTTTTCTCGCTCCCCGCTTGTGTACTTTGCGGTAGATCAGAGCAACTCCCATGCCAATTAGGAGAAATCCTGTCACCATAAACCCAAAAAGATAAACATCCTCCACGTCTTCAAGGGATAGTGCCGCCAGACAAAGAACTTGCCTTTGTGCTCCGCTTCTCGGTGAAAATATTTTGTCAATTGCATTCAGGGACCAGCTAATTAATTCCATCTTTACTTGAAGAGCCTCAGAAGCAGACGGAAGGTCCAAAAAAAGGAAAGAGGGGGTAACACGACAAAACAGGACAAAGAAAAAAAAATACGCAGGCAGGAGCAGAGATAGAGTGCGACTGCTCTCCTCAAAAGCCGGAAGAAGACTATGGAGTGGATATGTAGTTTGCAAAAGTGGACTACAAACTGGACTGCAAGTGCAAAAGCATATCTTCTTTGGCAGTAATCAACAAATTTGATGTAATCATTTGCATCCATATACCCCGTAGAGTATTCTCTGAGCGAACCGACAAAAAAAGTTTATACGAGTTCAATCAATGCCGGTAAGGGTCCTCACCCCATTGTAAATTTCCATTGGGATTTTACCTCTGACACCAGAAGCTAAGTATTGAAGTCATCACTTCACTACTTTATATGAATTCAGAAGGTAATTAGCAGCCTGGTGTTGTTGATCAAATGCATGTGATTGATTATGAATGAATTGATTATCAGCAAGTGTGACCTCCATAAAAGCACAAGTTTCGGGTTTTTGCTGGTTTGGAGAACTTTAAGTTACAATAAAAATTCTTCAACTCCCATTGCAAATTGGGTTTTATTGCAAAATTTACAAACTTTCAGTTGTTTGTGATAAATGGATTGAAAAATAATTTTTAAATAGCTCAACACAACTAATATTACAAGTTGTTTCTCCAAATTGTACTCAAAATGGTACTTTTAATGACTACTGCAGTCTCAAAATAATTCACCCCCCAAATAGAATCCGTCAGAAGAGCTTATTTGCGAGTCAGGTATTGTCTTGAGCATACCTAATGCAGCTCATCAAGAGCTTAATTAGTTACGTAAGGTTTGCTTGAGATGGAACACATCAAATACTTGCACTTGCTAGGGGTTTGTTGACAGTGACATGTGATTGCACATCAGAAATATGGCTGTCAAAAGAATTGTCCAGAAAGCTAATAGAGGAGATCATTGCCTGGCAGAAACAAGGAAAAGGATACAAAGAGGAAGCACAAGCACTCAAATTTTGTCGAGATACAGTCGGAAGCATAGCTGCAAGAGTGGCTACAGTACCAGGATGTGGCAGAAAGAGGAAGCTATCAAGGGCTGTCATCAGATTCCTGAGGAGACAGGTGGTCAAAAACCCTCGAGTGACTGCAGAGACCCGCGGCAAGACTTGGAGGCAGGAGGCACTGAGGTTTCAGTTTGCACAGTAGGGCGCACACTAAACGTTGAAGGTCTCCAAGACATACAACCACATGATCCAAAAGTACAAGCTCCAATATGCTCAGCAACCTGTTCAGCAGCAGTATGGCCGCGCCTGTGTTGGCAGCCTGTCAGCTGCGCTGGTTACTCGTCGTGTTCGCGCTATGTGTCTGTCTATCGTCATGTTCGAGCAGTGCGAAACTGGTAGTCATATATGATCGACTCACCTTGCTGAACATCCGTGCCTCGGTGGTCTGGTCCTTGTCTTATAAACCTGAACAACGGAGGTCTCATCGGGTCCTGCATTTTGACATCCCTGGAAGTATCTGGGCGCCGTCCTGTTGTTGTTCCCGGATGAGGCGGGCAAGGAGACGGGGAAGACGAGCCGGAGTTGCGGTGAAGCTGCGCAAGCAACTGCGAGGCACCCCCCTATCCCTGCTGCAGTCCGTCCCCAAGATCTTGGGCTCCGGTGTGAGGCTATCATGCCTCCGACCAATCCTCCCGGCATTTCTCTCGCAACAGCTCACGAATGTGGCTTCAGTGCCTGCATGTAAGCGAGTTCGAAGCCGGTCCAGGTGTCTGCGATCTCTGCCCCGAGCCTCAACTTTCGGCAGAGCAGGATCCGACTCCGTCGTTTTGGATTGGTGAACGCCAGATCCATAGCAAATAAATCGTTTGACCTAAACGATTTTTTTATTTCCAAAGACTTGGACTGTATGCCGATTTCGGAAACTTGGCAGAAAGCAGATGATTTCGTCCATTTGAATGAACTCTGCCCTTCCAACTGTGCTTACTCCTGCGCACTGAGATCCTCCGGCTGAGGAGGTGGTCTTGCCATAGTGTACTGGGACTGTTTCTATGCGCGGACAGTGAGCTCCAGAACTTTTTTGTCCTTCGAAGTCCTAATGATTAAATTTGGACGCACTAGTCCCTTTTGCTGTGTTTTAATTTACCGCCCTCCTGGCAGAAATGGTTCATTTCTATCAGAATTCAGTGACTTTCTTGCTTCCATTATATGCTTAGACAGAATTCTCACGATCGGAGACTTTAATATACATGTAAATAACAGCTCGGATAATTTTGCGGCCAATTTCCTCAATGTCACGCAATTGTTTCACTTTGACCAACATGTTTCTGGTCCTACTCACAACAAAGGGAATACCTTGGATCTTGTGTTCACGACAGGGCAAAAAGTCAGCAATGTACGCACTGAGGAGTTGTTGGTCTCCGATCATAATTGTGTTTTGTTTGACCTATCCTTCGACAATGATTTTGTACCGGTGAATCGCTTAAAAAACTCACGATTTGTTAGCAGCTTAGCCATAGAGAGCTTCACCGCAAACTTCGATAGAAATTTGCTGGTGTCCTCTGATGATGACGTAAACAGCCTGGTTAATGTTTTTAACTCGCACTGTGCGGCCATTTTAGATGACGTAGCGCCCATGGTGACACGCACAGTCAGTACGAAAAACTTCACCCCCTGGTTTAATAGTGAAATTCGAGCCCTCAGGCGTAAATGCCGCAAAGTGGAGCGCCTATGGAAATCCTCTCACCTCCAGGTTCATTGCCTATATCTGAAAGACCTTATCGCTGAATTTAATGATTTGGTTAGAACTACTAAAGCTGCTTATTTTGCCAACTTAATTTCTTCCAGCAAGCACAATCCTAAAGTGTTGTTTTCGACTATTAACACCATTGTCAACCCGCCTCTCTCATCTACACCCATTTCCTCAAATGAAGATTCCAGTCGTTTTCTTCTGTTCTTTGTTAACAAGGTTTCTGATGTGAGGGTGAGCATCACCTCCTCCCCCTCACCCTCCTCTGTTCCTCTCAGCCCAGTCAAGAAATCATCCCTGAGCTGTTTTTCTACTATCTCCCTGAATTACCTAATGGATACTGTGAGCTCTATGAAATCCATCTCAAGCCTCCTAGATTTTTTACCTACGTCAATGTTTAAGGAAGTTATGATCTCTGTTGGCCCCAGCTTTCTCACCATTATCAATAGGTCCTTGGTTTCAGGCACTGTGCCATCCTATTTTAAGCAGGCGGTAGTACAGCCCCTTCTTAAAAAGCCCAATCTGGACCCATCCATCCCAAACAATTATAGACCCATTTCCAAACTGCCTTTTGCCGCGAAAGTGTTAGAGAAAGTGGTGGCAAACTAGCTAACCACTTATCTGAATAACCATAACATTTCTGACAAATTTCAATCTGGTTATCGTAATAAACCCACAAAACATGCAATATAGGAACCCTCCCCCCCTCCTGTATGGCTGCGTGTGAATGTTTGGTGGTGGTCGGAGGGGCCGTAGGCGCATATTGGCAGCCACGCTTCCGTCAGTCTGCCCCAGGGCAGCTGTGGCTACAAAAACGTAGTTTACCACCATCAGAGTGTGAATGTGTGAGTGAATGAATAATGCCTCCATTGTAAAGCGCCTTTGAGTGTCCAAAAAAGCGCTGTATAAAATTGATGATACATTATTTAACACTCCACTGAAACAGCCCTCCTCAGAATTTCCAATGACATTATGATGTCCTCTGACAAAGGGGATTGCTCTGTTCTGGTTCTGCTAGACCTCAGCACAGCTTTTGATACAGTTGACCATGGTATCCTGCTGAACAGGCTCAGGGATTGGGTGGGCATCTCGGGTAGCACTTTTAGTTGGTTTGCTTCTTACCTCAAAGAGAGAAGCTTCTCCGTATCTGTGGGTCATTTTAAATCCGACCCTTCTCCCCTTTCTTGTGGTGTGCCTCAAGGGTCTGTGCTGGCTCCGATTTTATTCGCCATACACTTGCTCCCCCTTAGCCTTTTAATTAGTTCATTTGAGGGTATCGGTTACCATTTTTATGCGGATGAAATCCAACTCCGTGTATCTTTTAAACCTGACAATTTTAAAGGTCTGTACATTTTATTGGAGTGTTTATCCGCTATCGAGCAATGGCTGTCCAGCAATTTCCTCCAACTCAATGCTGCAAAGACTGAGGTGTTGATCATAGCCAGTGATAACATTGCCTCCAGAGTGGCTAACCACCTGGGGTCTCTGAAGGGAAATGTTCGCCCTTATTTAAGAAACTTGGAGGTTATATTTCATCAATCTATGCACTTGGATAAGCATGTAAAAACACTCACTAGCTCCTGTTTCTTTCAGCTTAGGAACATTGCCAAATTACGGTCCATTTTTATCATGATCTGAATTAGAAATCTGTATACATGCATTCATTTCATACAGACGCGATAACTGTAATTCTCTGTTTACTTGTCTCAGCAAATCATCCATAGATCAGCTCCAACTTATCCAAAATGCCGCAGCAAGATTACTCACTAGGTCAAAAAAGACATGCCACATCACCCCAATTCTAGCTTCTCTTCACTGGCTCCCGGTACATTTCCGAATACAATTCAAAGTCCTGGTTTTTGCATACAGAGCCCTCCAAGGTCAAACCCCAGACTACATCTCAGATCTCCTTCAGCTGTATCTGCCTAGCCGCCGCCTGAGGTCGACTGACCAGTTGCTCCTGGTAGTGCCCCGGACTAGGTTAAAAACCAAGGGTGACAGAGCCTTCGGGGCAGTGGCCCCAAGGCTCTGGAATGCGCTCCCCCATGACCTGAGAGCCTCCCCTTCTGAACTTCAGTTCAAGACTCATTTAAAAACACACTTGTTCAGACAGGCTTTCGGCCACGTGTAGCTAAATTTTTTTTTTTTACAGTTTGCTCTGCTTTAAGTGTTGCGGTTTTATCGTCTTTTATTGGTGACTTCTTGTAAATGTCTCGTTATGCCTTTTTTAATTTATTTTTATCGCGGTGAGGTTTTTTATGCAATCTTGTTTTAAAACTGAACGCCATGTATGTTTCTTATTCTCTTTCTTATTTATTGTTGTTTTTTTTTATTATTATTATTTTTACCTCTGTAAAGCACTCTGTGCACTCGTGCTGTGAAGAGCGCAATATAAATAAAGCTTACTTACTTTATAAATAAGCCACAGAAGTTTGAGGATATTCTACTGTGGAGTGAGGAAACAAAACTGGAACATTATGGGGTTATGAATCACTGGTATGTCTGCAGGAGGAATAAAGGAACATATGCTGAAAAGTACACCCTGCCTACAATGAAGAATTGTGGGGGCTTTTTGATGCTCTGCGGGTGCCTTGCTTTTTCTGGCACTGGAAATCTGCAAAGTGTGGAGAGCAAGATGGATTCAGTCAAGTACCAGGATATCCAAGGAGAAAATGTCATGCTATGTCTGTACGGAAGCTGACGCTTGGGCATCATTGGACCTTCCACACGGACAATGATCCTAAGCATGCCTCAACATCCACCAAGGCTTGGTTTCAGAAGTAGTTGGGGAAGATTTTAGAGTGCCCATCACAGCTGCCTCACTTGAAACCCATAAAAAATCTCTGGTAGGATTTGAAGAAGGCAGTTGCCATGCGAACCCAAGAATATCAGTGAACTGGAGGTCATTGTTCATGAGGACTGGGATAAGATTCCTTAGGAATGCTGCCAAAAGCTGACGTCAGCCTATGCATCACATTTCCAGCAGGTTATAGTGGTTAAAGGGTTTTCTTCGAATAATTCTGAGCCTGCAGTAGTCATTAAAAGTGGTATTTGTTGTGTTGAGCCATTAAAATTGTTCTTGTTTGATTTGTTCTTTGCAAACAGCTGGAAGTTTGTAAATGTTACCAGTAAGCCTAATTTACATGGGGGGTTGAGTAATTTTTATTGCAACTGTAGGTGTGTGTTAACACAATGGGAAGAGGAAAAGACATCAGCAATCATCTTAGAGAAGCAATTGTTGCTGCCCATCAGCGAAGCGTAATAATATCATTTCCAAGCAATTTGAAGTCCATCATTCTACAGTGAGGAAGATTATTCACCAGTGGAAAACATACAACAGTTGCAAATCTTCTCAGGAGTGGACGTCTCTGCAAACTCACCTCAAGGTCAGACTGTGCAGTGCTCAGAGAAATTGCACAAGACATCTATGACTCTAGAGGCCTCGGTTAGCATGTTAATTGTTAAAGTTCATGACAGTATAAGTCAAAAAAGACTGAACAAGTATGGCTTCTTTGGAAGAGTTGTCAGGAGAAAGTCTGTTCTCTCCAAAAAGAACATGGCAGCAAGGCTTAAGTTTGCAAGGTTGCATCTGAATAAACCACGAGCCCTCTGGAACAATATCCTTTGGACAGAAAGGACCAAAGTGGAGTGGGTTGGCCAAAATGCACAGTGCCATGTTAGGTGCATACCAAACACAGCATATTAACACAAACGCCTCTTACCAACTGTCAAGCATGGTGGTGGAGTGATGATTTGTGCTTGTTTTGCAGCCACAGGACCTGGGCACCTTGCAGTCACTGATTCGACTATTAACTCCTCTGTATATCAAAGTATTGAAGAGTCAAATGTGAAACCATCTATGTGACAGCTAAAGCTTAGCCGCAATTTGGTCATGCAACAGCAAATTGATCCCAAGCACACCGGCAAATCTATGACAGAATGGCTGGAAAAGAAAAAAAAAATCAAGACGTACCAATGGCCAAGTCAAAGTCCAGACCTGAACCTGATTGAAATTCTGTGGCAAGAACTTAAGAGAGCTGTGCAGAAACTAATGCAATGTTGTAAAGAAGAGTGGGCTAAATTCCTCTGCCACGATGTGAGGGACTGATAAAATAATAAAGAAAATGATCAGTTCAAGTTGTTGCTGCTAAAGGTGGTTCTACAAGGTATCGAATCATGGGGTGGTTTAAGAAATAATGGCACGGTGGAATCATCCAAAGTAGAAACTTTGATAAAAATACGTGGCTCTGCAATGCTAAAAACCGGAGTGGGGGAATTTGCTGAGGTCCACTGGTACCCCTGTGGAGATTGATTTATTGTGGACTAATCATGTTAAAACGTGGCTCTATATGGTTATTGTACAGTTTTAAATGAGCAAATTATTTTAGCATTTACTTCAGCATTTAGTATTAATTATATTCAGTACTCATGCTCAGTTTCATCCACATGCTCAGTTTTGAACTCTGTTTTCCTTATATTTTCTTCATTTTTCTAAAAGCCTGTCTGTGAATTAATGTACAACCCCAAATGCGAAATAGTTGGGACATATTGTAAATTGTGAATAAAATCAAAATGCAATGACTTTCAAATCACACCCTTTCCTTTCCTTTATGGTCGCCGTCACTTATAACGATGGGGGACCCGAAGCCCTTTCATGCCTCCTCTTGCGGCGCTCTGAAGCTTGCACTTTGAGTTGTTCCTCACAAGCCAGTCTACCGGAGCGGAGCACACCTTTCCATGAGGGCCGGGCGTTGGCACTCTCATCACAGGTATTTGTGTCAATCTGGAAAGGGCGGAGGTCTTCCTTAGCACAGTCCTTCCAGCGTTTGCCGGGGCGGCCTCTGCTTCGTTTTCTCAGCTTCAGCTCGCCGAAAAGTAGCTACTTTGGAATCCTGTTGTCTTCCATGCGGGATACGTAGCCAAGCCAGTGGAGTCTGTTGTTGTTTCAATGAACGTGCAATGTGCGCACTCGGAGATCTCTGAGTTCGTTACGTGATGCCACCATTTGACATTCATAATCTGCCTGAGCGACCTTTGATAGAATACTTCAAATACTGCAAATGTGGTGTGCGAGCGTTGCCCACGTTTTGGATACGTACAGGAGAGAGGGGAGGACAATAGCCTTGTAGACAGTCACCTTAGTGGAAAGGGATAGACTTTTTCTGTTGAAACATCTGGTTCTGAGAGCACTGAACCCAGCTGCACCACGATTCACTCGGCGCTGGATCTTAGAGTCTAGGTTTGTGTCATCCGACAGGTTACCTCCTAAGTATGTAAAGTTGTGTACTTGCTTTAGTTGTGCGTCCTCGATTAAGATGGTGGGTGGGTGCTCACATTGAACGTGCATCACTTCGGTCTTTGGTTTACTGTTGGTTAAACCCCAGGACATGCAGGAGTTGTGTAGAGCTGTTACGCCTTCTTGTAATGATTCACCGGCACTAGTGGTCAAAGCAGCATCGTCAGCATATAGAAAGTCACTGAGGCGTGTAGTTGTTGTGGACTTAGCTTTGAGCCTCTGAAGATTAAACAGTTTACCATCGAGCTTGTACTTGATGTCAACGCCGAAGCCAAGGGTGGATTTGTGGGCATTTTGCAGGACAAAGGAAAAAAGAAGGATGAACAGCGCAGGGGCTAAGATACATCCTTGCCGCAGGTCGTTTGTAACTGGGAAAGGTTCGGTGAATTCTCCACCAACCAGTACTCTAGCCTCCATGCCATTGTGGAAGCTCTGTATGATGTTCACTACTTTTGGGGGGATTCCGATCTTCCTCAGTATTGCCTACATGAAAGGACGGCTGACAGTGTCAAAGGCCTTGACAAGGTCTACGAAGACCACGTGGAGTTCTTGGTGTTGTTCTCTGCAATTTTCCAAGAGTTGGTGGAGGGAAAACATCATATCGCTGGTCGATCTCCCACCTCTAAAGCTACATTGTGCCTCAGGGATGTATTTTTCGATGCAGGGCCAGATCCTGTCGAGGATTACTCGGGCAAAAAGCTTGCCAATGACGGAGAGAAGCGCATTACAACGGTAATTGCTGCAGTCGAAATGACAGTGCCTCTTGAAGATCGTGATAATGTTGCCATTCTTTAGGTCTTGTGGTACTTTTTCCTCATCCCAGATGGAAAGGAGCAGTCTGAGCTCTGTAAGGAGGGGGGTTCCTCCTGCCTTTAGGACCTCTGCTGGGATGGTATCTGGGCCCGGACCTTTGTTGTTAGCTAAGCGGTCAAGGGCTGAATTAACCTCAGTTTAGGTTAGCGGTGCTGCCAGTTCGTCGATAATCTCATCCTGGGGGATTTCATCAAGAACCTTAGCGTTAGCAGTTCCGGTCTGATTTAGTAGGTCACTGAAGTGTTCTTTCCAGCGGGTCAGTATGTCCTCATTTTCCATACGCCGGTTGCCCTGAGCATCATTGATGGGACTGATACCGCTCTGGCGTCGTTGGTAGTCGAACTTAACTGACTGGTAGATGGCTCGAAAGTCATGACGCTCAGCATGTTGTTCAACTTCTTTGGCACGGTCCAGCCACCACTGATTTTGGAGGCGGCGGAGCACTCTCTGACAGGTGTTTCTTGCTTAGCTGTAGCGTGCTCGGTTCTCTTGGGTGTCATTACTGAGGACAGCCTGAAAGGCAGTTTTCTTTTGGTTCAGGAGGTTACTGATAGTTACGTTGTTCTCGTCAAACCAGTTGTGGAGGCTGCCTTGTCAGCCTCGGCCTGGACTGCAGGTGTTCTTAGACGCACAGCAAAAAGTGAGGTCCAGCCTTGAATGTCCGTTTGGGGTTGTTCCCCGTTTATTGCAAAATTGATTTTTTATACAAAAACTAAAGCCACCCTTGTGCTGTTAAGTTCATTTAAAATGTGCTGCTTGGGCTTTGGCGGGTTCACACGGCTACGGTAAGAACCGTGTGTTCCCCAGTCCAAGCCATCATTAACACTAATCACAGGCACCTGCAATTATACCTGTGCCTGTGTGACCTAAACTAAAGTGAAGTGCTCCCCCTTGTGACTAAATCTAAAACCTACACTAAAAATCTACCTATAGCTGAAATAAAATGGCTCCTACACCAGTCACGGTGGTTGCTTTTAAAAAGCCAATGGTGTCTTTGGCACTGTTGTAGAGAGTGTCGCGAAGGTTTTCCCAGTGTTGCTCCAGGGGTAGGTTTTCTGAGGGATTTCTAGCCAGGTTCTCCCGAATGGTATCCTGCAGCCGATCAGTTGGTTCATTGGTATAGTATACAGTTGGTATAGTTGGTTCATTCAGCTTATCGACATTGAGGCGTTTTAGAGCGGTGTTCCGTTTCTGGCCTGATAGATGGAAGCGCAGTTTCAGACGGGCACATACTATTCTATGGTCTGTCCAGCAATTGGCACTGCGGTCAAGGACATCGCTCTTGTAGTGTTGTTTCACAATGATATAGTCAATAAGGTGCCATCGTTTAGATCTTGGGTGTTGCCAGGTCCCCTTGTGAATATCAGGGTGGGAAAAGAGTGTGTTGTTAATGCAGAGGTCAGAGCAGGTGAAGAATTCAAGAAGTGAGGTTCCCTGTTCATTTATGTCTCCGAGGCCGTGCCGACCAATCACATCATCTGGCCAGGCTTCTGGGTCACTTCCCATACGGGCATTGAAATCCCCAAGTAGGAAAACTCTGTCCAGTCTGGGAATTGCCGTAAGAACTTCCGAAAGTTAGTCATAGAAGATGGCTTTTTCTTCTTTGGGTCTCTTGAATGTTGGAGCATATGCACTGACACCTGTTGCTGTAAATTTGTCTAGCTTTATTCTCATGCTCATAACTCAGGAGCTGACTCCCTTCCAGCTCATCACAAGGGGGCATATGGAGTTTTTAATTGCAATAGCTACTCCCTTGAGTTTGGTTTGTCCTGGGGGTCTTCCTGAGTGGAGGAAGGTGTAGTTTCCTTCAGTGAATTTGCCCTCACCTGGTAATCAGCATTCGCTGAGGCAGGCAATATCGATGTTAAGACGATGGAGCTCTTGGGAGACGAGGGCTGAGTGGCGCTCTGGGGCTAGGCATCTGGTTGTGCTATCATCGGACATGGTCCAAACATTCAAGCAGGCTAATTTAACATGACTGGTACGCTTACGAGCGCATCTGGGGAAATCAGGGCTGCGGGGTCCACGAGGCTTTACCCGTTGCCCATCATACTTACTGTTTACCTGCCCAGATTCAAAGCACTGATCCTGATTAATTTTTTCGTGGTTATCTCCCCTAGATCCGCCGCGTTCTGCGTCACCAGGGGCGGCGCTAGGAGCCACAGCGTACGGTCTTCAGTATGTGAGAGGCTAGATGGAGTGGCCACTTGCTGGTGATGAATTGGTCCTATGTTACGCTTCACATGCCGCTGGATATGGGGAGACCAGTCTGGGACGCCCAGAAAGGTATTGCTCCTCCAGTGATCCTTAGCCCCCACCACCAGCCAGTATTCTATTCACAATAGGACAGAGATAACATAGCAAATGTTGAAACTGAGAAATTTTAAAATTTTATCCACAAAATGAGCTCATTTCAAATTTGATGGCTGCTACAGGTCTCAAAAAAGTTGGGATAGGGGCCTCTTTACCATGATGTAGCATCCCCTCTTCTTTTTAACACAGAGTGGAGGCGTCTGGGCATTGAGGAGGCAAGTTTCCTGAGTTTAGCCATTGAAATTTGATCCCACTCTTGCTTAATACTTGCTTCCAGCTGCTGGAGAGTTTTGGGTCTCCTTTGACAGAATTTTTGTTTAATTATGCACTAAATGTTCCCAACCGGTGAAAGATCTGGACTGCTGGCTGGCCAGTTCAGCACACAGACTCTTCTAATACGAAGCCATGCTGTTGTAATAGCTGCAGTATGTGGTTTTGCATTGTCCTGCTGAAATAGATAAGGCCTTCCCTGGAATAGATGTCATCTGGAGGGGAGTATATGTTGCTCTTAAACCTTTACATACCTTTCAGCATTCATGGAGCTTTTTTAAACATGCAAGTGTCCCACACCATATGCACTAATGCATCCCCATACCATACCGAGATGCTGGCTTTTGAACTGAACACTGATAACAGGTGGGGTGGTCTTTCTCCTCCGCCCGGAGGACACGATGCCCATGATTTCCAACAAGAATGTCAAATTTGGACTCGTCTGACAAATGGACACTTTGCTATTTTGCTGCAGTCCATTTTAAATAAGCCTTAGCCCACAGAACACAGCAGCTCTTCAGGATCAAGCTCCACAATGACTTCCTTTTTGCATGATAGAGTTTTGTGGATGGCACGGCGAACTGTGTTTACAGACAGTGGTTTCTAGAAATATTCCTGGGCCCATTTAGTAATGTCAATGATAGAATCATGCCAGTGAGTGATGCAGTGGCGTCTGAGGGCCCCAAGATCATAGGCATCCAGTAAAGGTCTTCGGCCTTGTCCCTTACACACAGAGATTTTTCCAGTTTCTCTGAATCTTTTGAGGATGTTATGCACTATTGATGATGAGACCTTCTAAGACTTTGCAATTTGACATTGAAGAACATTGTTTTTAAAGTATTCCACAATTTTTTAACGCAAGCCTTCACAGGTTGGAGAGCCTCTGGCCATCTTTACTCCTGAGAGACTCAGCCTCTCTAAGACATCCCTTTTATAGCCAATCATGTTACACACCTGATGCCAGTAAACTTAATTACTTGCTAAATGTTCTTTCAGCTGATTCTATTATATATTCATTGCTTTTTAGCCCTTTTTTTGCCTGTGTCCTAACTTTTTTGAGACCTTTTGCAGCCAGAAAATTTGAAATAAGCTCATTTTGTGGATAAAAATGTAAAATGTCTCTGAAATGTTATGTATGTTCTACTGTTAATTACATATTAGCTCATGTGATCTGAAAGTCATTTCATTTTGATTTTATTCACAATTTACACTTTGTCTGAACTATTTCAGAATTGGGGTTGTGTTGTAGGTTTTCAAAACCTTTGACTCCATGTTTATTGCTGCTGCTAAGTGAATTATTCTGCATATGCATTGATAGCAATGTTGTGGATCTATTCTGTGTGTGTAAAGTAGGACCAGATTCATTGAGTTAAGGTGCCCACCCAGTGAGACACTGGAGCACTGAGCCCATGGGGGCCCACAGTATACAGTCAGTGGCGGAACTAGACTTTTATCCTTGGGGTAGCAGGGGGGTGGCCAAGACTTTTTCAGGGGGTCAATGATTTCAAGACACACAAATATGCACGAGCACTCTGGATTGATGCGGCACCAGCGAAACATCAACCTTCTGTTAGCGACTCTGTACTGTAGCCCATGTCTGTTTCTCTCGTGTTTAAATTATGGATTACTGTAGTTATTATTAACTAGTATTATTATATTTTACATTGTCAAAGTGTGAGATCAATTTCCAAAAAAAAAAACAAAAAAACTTCATATCATATGAAGACCACCAAGTGAACACAGTACGGAACATGGTCAATAACCAGAGACAGGCTTCCCATCTTCAAAAAAGCATAATTCTACGATTTTGGTTAGAATTGGCAAAATGGTTTACAAAGTCATCCATGTCGAGGGCACGTGCCCTCCTTGATTCAACACTCAGGATAGCCAAATGGCTTAAGCGGTCATCCATCATGGTTGTCCTTAGATGAGTCTTAATTAACTTTAATGCAGAGAAACTTCTTTCGCATGAAGCTGTGCTGACAGGAATAACAATTGCTATTTTGCAGAGCCTGAATAGTTCATGAAAAACATCTTTATATGGCTCAAGGAAAACAAGAAAATCCAGCAAGGAAGTTGGTTTTGCCAACCCCCCTTTTACTCTCCTTTCAAGGAGGTGCTTCGTTTGGTGCACCTCATGTCTTAAGTCACATATATCAGCCTCAAAGGTCTGAGCAAAGGCAAACAAATACTCATCAAGAAAGGTTGGACTGTTGGGGTTCAATGACTGGACACCATGCATGATTTCACAATTTTTATGTGAAAAATTCCTATCCAGTTCACTAATTAGGCAATCAATGATCTGATAAAAGAGTGCTTTGGGAAAGTCCTCTTCATCACAATTTCTCTGCCCAACAGTGCTCATCATTAGTGAGTCAAGAAATTTTGAGCTTATTTTTCGTTGTCTTTTTTTGTGTGCTTGGGCACCAATTTTGCACTGTTGTGCAAGCTCCCCAACCTCTTCCAATAGTTTGTTGATATAGGCATCTCTTCTGTAGTCCTGGGAGGAGTCTTTCAGGGCATGTACTAAATCCACAGCCCTTGCTAAATTGAGTGTGCTGGACTGGAGCATGTCAGAAAGACACTTGGCATCCCCAAGTACTGTACAGAAGGTGACCAAAAGCCCCAAGAACTGTAGGTCAATCTGTGAAAGAAGCCCCCTTGCTAGCACTGCTCTTACACCGTGTGTGTCCAGAGAAAGATCTTGAAGCAGTTTTAGCACAGCAGGAAGCCTGTCTCAGACATTTCGGCATGCTGCATATCTGCAGGCCCACCTAGTATCTGAAAGGGCTTGAAGTTCCCTGGGCTGCTGTGATGGGTACAGTTCCTTCTGAACCTCAAGCCATTTGAGATGAACATATGAGCCTGATATAAAGTTGTAGAGTTGCTGGAGAAGGGCAAAAAAGTCAACAACCTCAGGCACTGCTTTTGTAGCATCAACAAGAACTAAATTTAAGCAATGTGCATTGCAATGCATGTAAAACGCAAATTTGGCATTGCTTTGGATTCTTGCAGCGACCCCTGAATGCTTGCCACTCATGACCGATGCTCCATCGTACCCTTGTCCCACAAGATTATTTCTGTAATCCAGACCATGCTTCTCTAGACAACTGACAATCATTTGACTGAGGCCAGCTGCATTAAGGGTCTCAGCTGCTTGAAAGCATATAGGAAGCCATCATGTATGGCACCACTGTAGTAGTAGCGCACTACCAACGACAGTTGTTCCTTTTTTTGCAAATCTTTTGTTTCGTCTGCCATCACACTGTATAATTCATTTTCTTTCACTTCTTTTATGATTTCTTTCTGAACCATTTCAGCTAAGGCCTGAAGTATTTCATTCTGCATTTGGTGACTTGTGTACTTTGCGTTTCCAAATGCCTCTAACCGCTGCTGAATGAATTTGTCGTGTTTTGCAATTTTGTCCAATATAGCCAAAAAGTTACCCTTATTTTTTGATTCTTGAGACTCACGATGGCCCCTTTGTGGCATGTTTTGGGTCGCGGTCAAAAGGAGGACATTTGCGATCGTTTTGATATAGTGTCTGTTTTCTTCCACTTTTTTTTGGCGTTTCTCGTTTAACGAATTTAACAATGTCTGGTTTGTTTCTTTAGCCCTTTTATAATCACTCCAGGCACACATGGCATTAACATGGAGTTCTGACTTAGAGTGGAGTTTAAATCCTGCCTCATTAGACAATGCCTATTTCCAGTTGGAAAACCCTACATCTGACGTATAGGCAGAGTCTGGGGCATTAGGTAGAGAAAAATGCCTACAAGCAAAGCAGTAGGAGGAGTCTTTAGACACAGAATATTCCAGCCAAGAATTATGCCTGAACCATTTGCTGTTGAAAGCCCTTGTGCTTGTGCCATGCAGAGTTCTAGGGAATCTTCTCAAATGTGGCTGAACTGGAACGTCTTCTTTCGATGTTGAAATATCTGTAACAAATCAAATTGAATCATAGTTGGAAAATGCAGAACGTTATCAGACACTGCAAACTAGCAGATTTCAGGTAAGTCAACCTACCACTGGGCCCTTTTGAAGGTGCAAAAGTAGCACTGGGCACAGGAGGTAAGAAGTCATCTTCTGGCTCTGGTTGCTCTGGGTCATCATCTTGCTCAGAAGCATCTGTGTCTTCCTCAGATGGAACTACATTGCAAAATTATACATATATGATATTATAATTATTACTATTATTATTACACACACACGCGCCACTAAAACAACTTATTATCATTATAGAATAATCTCAGTGACTGCATAAATGCACTGACCTGCTGATGGCGGGCTATTTTGTGCCTGACCCTCCTCAGTACCAGTTCCAGGTTGGGACCTGTCATCTAGGTTCTCTCTGTCCTCTCCCGATGAACCTGCATTGTACAAAAATATTAGTATAATAGCATGATCGAAATAAAATTCAGCCACTACCTACAAGTAAATATACATCAGTAACCAACACTTCAAAATAATGTTAAACATAACATCAAATGACTGAACATGTCACTGCTTCTGTATATGTTCAAACCTGGTGGTGATGGTGGACTGGATTCTGCCTGTCTTTGCTGACTAGTCCCAGGATGAGGGCTGCTGATCTGCTCTGAGCCTGATCTGTTTCTCTTAAAGTAATTGTAAATTGAGCCTCCCTCTTTTCATTCTCAACTGAAAAAGAAACTTGTCTTGTTACTCCTAGCATGACTTCCCTTATGAAAACAAAATGCAACATTTTCATGTCCAAAATGATGTATTATGAAAATAAATTACAAGGGTCAAAATCACTGGGTTATTAGATTCAGCCTAAAAATATCAAAACACAATGAACTCAGAACCCCAAAATTACAACACTAGTCTACTGTAGCCTGTCTAGTGCCTTTGCAACCTATCCATTCAATGTAGGTTTCACAATAGCTTGGCAGTGAATTATCTATGCGTTTCATGACATGGACAATCGATTTTGATCCAAATGTATAGGCCTAATTGGTTTCATCAGTCAGAAGGGCTAAACGAAAAAAAAAGAGAATATTTTACGGTTTTGTTTGACAACAGAAAAACTGATACTAGTTTTCTGTTTTCAATCGTCAGTATTTTCAGTAAGCATGTAAGTAAAAATAACAGAAATCAACTAAAATCAACCCATCAATTCTAATTCCATCCATCTACAAGTGTCTGCTTACAGGCTAGCTTCTAGGACTTCGTGAAAAGCAAGAACTTAATGTTTTGGGCTGTCAAGAAATCGTATGCTTAAAAAAAATCTATTTATTAGGCCTAAACGGATTAGTCCATTCACTTGTCCTGAGCTTCTCATGTCCTCGTGAGCACAACTTAGCAGTGGGGCAAGCGTGGATATCTCTCAAATTCAACTGGGACCTCTGGGCGAGCTAAATGCCTACATCTTTTCATTCCATTCAAAAGAGGGTCCAGTCTTCAAAATACGCCATGGATTGCTTAATTCTGAACAATGTTCATACTGCAAAAGGCGACTTCGCGTCACATACACACAGAGTATTGACTACATGTGCGTTTTCAAAATAGCAAAACACCAGACAAATCATTCTGGTTTATGAAACAAAAACCGACTGACTGATCTTATTCAACTCGTGAACTTATTTTGGGATAAACTGTGGTCGTGTAGACTACTCACCAATATAGGTCAGCTTTAAAATCCAACATAAAATCCATCTCTTGCGAAGTTTCCACAATTCGCGTTGCCCAGCGAGCTAAATGAAATGAATTGGCGCTGCCCGTGCTGCATTTCTGTTTCACCAAATGATCCCTTCTTCTTCTCTTACTTCTTCCCAAAATGGAGTGCAAGCCTTGTGGTAGCCTGCATTGCGCCATCTACTGTACAAGAGGAACCGAGCAGTCACATATTATTTCAAAATGCGACTGGCTTTCCACGTGCGGTGTAGACATGTCATTCATCCGGGGGGGGGGCACCTGGGGTAGCCAAACAGATTTCAGGGGAGGCAATTGCCACCGTAGCCACCCCTTTGGCTCCGCCCCTGTATACAGTGCCTGACAAAAGTCTTGTCGCATAAAGACATAGTAACTAAAAATAGCATATAACCTTATTTCAACCAGGAGGGACTCAAGTGAAGAATAAAATATTTATCATCCTTTGAGCATAAAGGGGTAACATGCTTATTATCGAAACAAGTCTTTGGTGCTTGGACTCTTTGGGAAGACTTGAAGATCAGGAGCACTGCTCAGAGCAGCTGCAGGAAATCCCCCGAAGAGTCGAGACACTGGTGGCGGTGGTGGCTGAAGACTGGTGAAGCTGGAGTGGCGGAATGGGAGGTCTGATGAGTAGGGTGGCGTTGAGGCGGAGGAGGGTCAGCGAGCGGCAGCATGGGTGAACTAGGGCGGAAAAAATAACATATTTAAAAAAGACGGCAGCAGAATGATTGGCTTGCGACGCGACTGAGGTGAGCCCTGGTTGGATAGAAAAGATCAGCTGCTAATGCCAGCTGACTGCTCATTGACAGCCCTGGATATTGTCTGCAGAGAATCACAAGTGAACATGCATGAATAAAATAGACGGGGTTGATGAGCGCAAAAGAGAGAGAGTCTTCCAGACTGAACTTTCGCTAAGCTTCATTTCAACCGGGAGAGAATCAACTGAAATCAAGAAAATATTTATTATCCTTTGAGCATAAAGGGGTAACATGCTTATAATCAAAACAAGTCTTTGGCGCTTGGACTCTTTGGGAAGACTTGAAGATCAGGAGCACTGCTCGGAGCAGCTGCAGGAAATCCCCCAAAAATGAGGGGCGGAAGCCCCCCGGAAGCAAAGCCCGATGAATCCCCAAAGGAAAGGAAGGAGTACTTACCAAGCACGAATGACTAGGCAGATGGAGGAACATGGGCTGCTGAGAGAAGAAAATGTGATGAGTGAGACAGAAAACCATGAGGTCTTAAACAACAGACATAAAACAGAAATACTAAGGGCTGCAAAGCCCTGCAGGGGTTTTTTTGTTTTGTTTTTTTGTCTATCTGATGCCATTAGCCAGCAATGGCTCATAGGCTGCAAAGCCTTGGATTTTTTTTTTTTTTGCCAGCAATGGCCTAAGGACTGCAAAGCCCTGCATGCAAAAACTGAGCATATGACAATAAGGCCTAAATGCCAACCAGTTATTTGCAAGCTTACCAAGGATTGTTATGGCTTCGGGGATCTTTGGGCTTCGATGATTGCTGATACTTCGGGGCACACGTATGATGCGTATGCCGATGACGACCAGTGGCCTAGTTATTGGAGAGAGGCTGTGGATATACCTTGTGTAGCCACCGAAGTAGCGGCACCTATCCTGAAGGAATGGCCTGAATAATTCTTAGGGGCTAAGTTGCATTTAAATAGGAGTTAAACCAGAATTTAGACATGGGTTTACCATCTGGGGTGAGGGAGAGGGGAGATTCGGCTTCAGACGGAGGCCTAATCAATATTTGCACATGGATTTAAAAGGGCAAAGTTGAGAATCTGTGCGAGCAATAACAATTAGGCAAGCACTGGCAGCTTCAGAGTGTTTCAGATGAAGGCTATAAAAGTCCGGAGAGAAGGTTAAATCTGAGAAAGTGACATCTTTTGATGGATCAAATGAGCTTGATGAAGTGGTCAATTCTCCGCTCCTTAAAAACCCATAAAAAGCTAAAAGAAAAGAACAATCCAAAAGAGAATCTATGTAAGGTGAAAAGCAGCCTTGTCTCAGAACTACTAACATCCTATGCAAGATGATTAGAGTGATGGGGAGTCTATTGTCCAATTTTGGGGGATGAACCATGGCAATACCTTTGAGCAGAAGTTTAACGGAAGGATTGGAAAATAAACTTGGACAGGATGGGTCAGAGCATCTAGCACCAAACTGAACACCAGCTACCAAACCTCTTCTGTAGTGGAGCTTGAAGTGACGAACATCGACACAATGACAAATGAATGCGCAGACCGTACTGACTGAAACCGGTTTTAGTGGCAGATGCAGGGCGGCACAGAACAAGGCAAACATTCTCCAAGAAAAATCGTATAGTTATAGAGTAGAGGAAGTGAGACCCTTTCTCATATAAAATCTAACAGATTTTAGACAGGGCTGCAGGGGGGGCTGCTGAACTAGAGAAGGGCTACCATATCTAGAGGGGGGACTGCGACCAGTGCTGGGCTGGCATTCGGGCAAAGGCTCTTGAAAATCTGTAAATTAAAACGTGAGTGAGAATTGGCAATTACTTTAACATGCCCCGGCACATGACAAGCAGTAATGATAAAATTTTGAGAGACCGATAGCCAGGTGATGCGTCTCATGAACTGCTTAATTTAGGGTGAGGATGAGCGGCCTTTGTTAATGATGCAAACAACCGCTTCGTTGTCGCACAGGACTGCAATGCGTTTGCGATGCCAGAGCTTGCCTCAAAACGGAACAGGCTACGGCGACGGGGTAAATTTTGTGCAGTGCAGAGGATTTGATCTGAGGAAAGTCGTGGGGCCGATTGCATGCGATCCATTGGCCTTGGAAATAACCACCAAATAACCACGGAAGGGGCGGCATTGGTGAAGAATTGAACTGATCCGGAGGAACAGACCAGATCATCGTCAAACAAACGTTACGCCATTCCAATGAGTCAATAGTCTAGACCAGAAATTCAGATCGGGGCGGCAGCCCTCGTCCAGGGAAATGACGTCATGTAGATTAAGCATGGATGAGGCCGAAAACGGACGGGAAATGAATGCACAACCTTGGGGAACTACGCGCATGGCGAAATTAAGATGGCTAAGGAGAGAAAGGATTTGCTGTTTGGTAACGACCTTTACTGAGATAAATGACCGGATAGTTGAGCAAATGCGCTTGAGCTTGTCGGTAGGTAGGACGCTTTCATTTCGACTGTGTCCAAAGAAATACCTAGAAACTGAAAACAAGTAGCCTGTCCAGCAGTTTTAGAGTCGGAGAGAGGCACGCCTAAATGAGCAAACAGGTGTTTCATTTGGATAGAGACTGACCCGAATTATCTTGGGGCAGATGGATCAACAAAAAATCGTCCAGGAGATGGAGGAGAGAGGGAACTCTATTTAGAAGTATCCAGCGAAGGGCCTCAGAAACCTGATTAAAAATTGAAGGCTACTTTTACAACCGACCGTAAGACGAACTGCGAAGTAGAATTTGTATTCCCATTTCATACCGAAGAAATGTGCCTATCCATGCTTCTCAGTGGCTATTTTAAATGCGTCGGTGATGTCGGCTTTCGAAAGCCACGCGCCCTGACCAGCTAGTTTGATGAGTTCAATTGCATTGTCGATTGTAGCATAATAGAGAGAAAAGGGTTTGAGCGGAATAAGGCTGTTGACACTAGAAATTGGGCCCGAGCGAGGGGCAGGCAGGTCTAAAATAAGCCTTTTCTTACCCGAATGCTTCTTTGTATCAAGAACAAAATACGGGGAAAGGAGAGGACTTGAACGGGCCGATTATATAGCCTTTATCAAGCTCCTTTTTAAGGAGCTGAGAAACCGTAGTTGGCTCATCTAGGGCCGACTGGAGGTTTTAAAAAATACTGGAGGTGACCAGAGGCGAGACGACCCCAACCCAAAACCCTTGAGAGAGGCCAGTCAGCAAATGATTTACATTTACATAATCATCATGGGAAGACAGTTTGGATGCTAAAGCGCAAACATTTATTGGAGCACAAGGGTGAATTTTCAGGAAGTCTTGGCACCGTGACGCTGCTGCTGAGGGAGAAACCTGCAGGGCACACGGATTTTGGGTGTGCGTCTTTGCTGATGCTGCAGATGTGGAGAAAGATGCAGTTGAGGTAAGTACAAACATTTTTGTTGAAGTTATTGCATATGGGTTGGTTATTGTATGTGAATACCTTACGACCACAGCCAGTGGCGTAGCGTAGAGGCGCTGGGCCCCGGTGCGAGAATGGCGCTAGCCCCCAACCCCCCCCCCCCCCCCCCCCCCCCCGGACTTTTTTTTTAAACCTGGACTTTTACTCTACAATGTTTAAAGCTTTAAAATTATCATTTTACTTTGTTACTTTGACACTAGCCACATCGTTACAAATGAAAATATGAACGCAATTCATCGTGTAAGGTTTATCTGGATTTGGCGTCTGCGAGAAGAACAACGGTGCTCGGCAGCAGGGTATGTTAGTGCGGGGACCCGGAGCTGCAAATTTATGCACGTAGTTACAATATTCCATCACTAGATGGCCCACCCGCATCAGTTATTGGATATTCACAGAAACAATCGTCCCCTGTAGCCAACCACTTCAGCTACAGTGAGCCAGTAAGTATCCAAATCAGTAATTAAGAAAAATCAGTTTCCTGAAAAAGGTAGACACCCATAATTATTAGGGCTATTAGAACCATGGACAATGAATATTTGCACTGCATCTCTACATCACACAACACGTTAGGCTATTTGAACCATGAACAGTGACAATACATTGCCAATCAAAATGCAAAAAAGATCCATACGGCTGAACAGTCAACCATATTTCCCTAACAGCACAACAGTGGCCAAATCAAAAAGTAAACAGATAGATAGACACACATCCTGGCACAACAGCCATTTAACCACAACCGGCAAGCTGATCACTTGCAGTAGCCTAATAAAAAACTGCACTCACCCATTCAGAAGTTAACTCTGGGTGCCTTCTGCTCTGCGAAATCGTTGAGCAAGAGGGCAATGAGGTGGTAGCATTAGCCTCCAAGTCTGACTGCTGCGTGTCGCCGCTATCATTCACAACGCTAGCAGGAACTGGATCTGGACAAGATGACTGTTTAAAAAATGTATTCAATTTCGCCAATTTGGAGTTCCGTACATCGAGCTCTTTTTTTCTTTTCTCTTTTGAGCACCGCTTTTGTGCTGCTCAACATGGTGCTCAAGACTTTTCACCTCTAATACTAAGCTAATGGGTGAGCTGATCTCTCAAAAAAGAACAATTCACGAGCAAGCGCGTAGCCTACGAAGCTACGATCAGAAAGGATTAAGTAAATGTCAACTAATTGGACAAACACATTCCCAGCAGGCCATGTTCTTTTGAAAATGTTGAGAATAAAACAATCAAATATATGATTAGTAATTCTGATTATAACGGACAAAGTATCATTACTGAAATACAAAAGACATATATCAAAGAAAAGAGGAAAAATGGCCAGTATGTGTGTGGGGGAGGGGGGGGGTTGTTACCATGACTGTGTTGTATGAAACAGTAGAGCAATATATTAACTCATCCATTCGGTAAAATATGTGTTATTTGATTAGGTTAGATAAAATTCCAGTTGATAATATTGATGAATATGATATTTCTTTATGTGTTGTGACAAGAGGAAGAGTGGCCTAGCTAATCACTGTGGGCCCTCAGCGCTCGTCTGGGCCCCGGTTCAACGCACCGGCGGCACCGGCAATACCTACGCCGCTGACCACAGCTGTTGTATTTATTAAATGGGGGAGTACAGAATCAGATCGTGTAGCAAGCGGGGCAGTGAGTTTATGGGGAAAAATGGGAACCAGAGGGCAAAGGGATTCAGAATGGCTCACATAGCTGCGAGATGAGCATGTCAATGCCTTGGAGACTCATAACTAGAAGTTCGGTGTCCAGAACAGACCAGTCCAGCCGGACGTAAGCCTGGGAGATGTAGAGTGCTGCCTTGTTAGCAAAGCTCTTGACATGAACATTATTGAGCATTTCAGGGGTAAGATGAAGGAAGAGGCTTGGAAGATGAAACCATAGAATCTTGAACTCTGGGAGTCTTGTAAGACTGCTTTCTTTGAAATTCCAGATGATTTCATCATCAAGTTATTTCAGTCATTGCCAAGACATATGGATACAGTCCTCCAAGCTCATGGGAGTCTACGCAATATTAATTATTTTTTCCAAGGAACCATGAATTTATGCTCTAATATTATGGTGGCATATTTGTGTATTCAAAATAAAGTTTTGAATATTTTTTCATATGCAACAGGACTTTTGTCCAAGCAAAATCTGACCTTTCTGTACTAATGAAATAATAAAATTTCATAAAAATAATAAAATTAGAAAAATAATAAAATGAATGACACAAAACTCTATTTTGGTATATTTAGCATAATCTAGAGGGCTTTGCCTTTCATATAAGCCATTTTTTGATTGTAATTGATCAACTACAAGTCAGGTTATTATTGTTGTTCCTACAACTTGGATAAGTGACAAGACTTTTGTCAGGCACTGTACACCCTAAAACAGCCCGCACGCCCTAAGGTTTGGGCAGCCCTGACAAAGCCCAATAAAGTTTTGGGCAATAAATGGGCTAAATCTGGGCTGACACGTGGCCACCATTTTGCAGCTGATATGGGCCCAATCTGGGAAGCCCACAATCGGCCCATAAAGATTATTCTATCTTTTCCAATGAGGCTTTTAGCCTGATTTCCATTGCTGTGAGTTTTTCTTCCATTGCATCCATGTCTGTCGGTTGATCACTCATGCTGTGGATAGCAGACAGACCATTTTACCGGAAACCTCCCTGTGGTGGCTTTCGTTATTTGATCAATGAGGATGTGGTGTCACATGCATCTCTTGTGTAACTCTAGAGAACTTGTGGAGGTGGGGAAATATTTTCGAAACTTGTTGGATCACATCATAAATTACAGTTAACTGGCTTGCGGGTGTTTCACCAGGCAGTGAGCAATATCTGAGAATATTTTTAAAGAAACACTGGATGAGAGCTAAAATAAAACCTCTATCCGTAAGCTTTACATCTGCCATTGAGCTGCCCAAGAAAATGCAACATACATCCCAGCAATCACGCCTGTACTGACTCAATCTGACTTCACTGAGGACAACCCCTTGTGTTATCAGTTCAGGACAGTAAAAACTGTATTAAAGCTCATAGATGTTCCAGAGCCAGGGGCACACAAACTTTTTTTATTCATGGTCCACATAGAAAAGTTGCATAAATTTAGTCTGCAACAGGGACAGCAGACTGTAAAAAAGTTTACCATGGGTATAAAAAAAATCATCATACATTCAGCAGCCCTTCACACTTCAACAGCCAATAATATTTTTCTTGAAACACCTTCATTCCTGAAGCAGTCTTAAATTCAAAGCACCAAACATCAGATGCCAACTAGAAATGCTTCTGGCAAAAAAAAAAAAACTTCACTGATATCAATCAAACATTCATTTTTCTCAGTAAATATATTTCTAATGGGGCTATTGACATAATATTTTCACCAAAGGTTGGTAACAACCCAAGTTACCCACACATACAAAGAAATCAAAACTATTTAGTCCATAAATTAAGTTATGTGTAATAATGTGGAATGACACAGGCAATAAGTATTGGACACGTGAAGAAAAGGAGGTGCAAAAAGGCATGGAAAGCCAAGAAATTAGCTGAAATCTGTCAGTATTTAAAGAAAGCAATCCTATCTCTTATCTGTGCAAATTAATATCAGCTGCTTCAGTCCTAATTGATGGCCTATAAAAAAAATTCTTATTTCCAAGGTTTCACACAAGAAGCATCTCAAGACGGGTAAAAGCAAAGAGCTTCCCAAGACCTTCACAACCTTATTGTTGCAAAACATACTAATGCCATTGGTAACAGACGTATTTCTAAACTTCTGAATGTTCCAATGAACACCACTGTGGACATAATCCAGCAGTGGAAAGAACATCATTTCACCATAAACCAGCCATGACCTGTTATGATTCTGCCTTGTTGCCAGACACGGCGCTGGGCATACGCTTATTACGCACTGCGTGTAGGGCACCAACTGCCTGGGGGGGGCACCAAAAAAATCAAGCCCATAAAAAAATTATAATAATACAGTATTTAATATTTAAAATAAAAGTTTGTAAAGCATGGTAATAAATATAAGTAATACAAAAATAACGTAGGCTTATTTACGCTAAAAAAGATTAATCTCCAACGCGGCCCTCTTATCGGTCTACCTTTGGTGCCCCCCCCCTCCCCCATTCCCTAGTAGTTTGCGCCATTATGCTTCAATCGCAAATTTGGCAGAAGTTTATTCCGGAGATCTGGACATGTCATCGAAAAGGCATCAGGAGTCGGGGGCGGAAATGAGGAAAAGAAAAAACCTGCGAGATGATGCTCGCGCGTCACTTGCAGGTAAGACAATGTTGTAATTAACAATTACTTGTTCTGTAACGGCTACGTTTACATGACCACAATAATCCGATAACTGGGAATAATCGGGTAATGGCAATAATCTGATTTGACGCGTTTTCATGTAGGCCTACTTCAGTAATGTGATAATCGGAAGAACCTGGTTTACATGGTTCAGTCAATAGTTCGATTTCTTTCTAAGTACATGACGTAAAACTCTTGGTCTCAGCATGGGCCTTCCTCCACTCCTACCAAAAAACCGTGCTTGCTGGATGTGCGTTAGGAGTAAGGACTGGTGGGAGAGAGTGGTGCTCAATGAATTTTTTAGATGCAAAATGGAGAGAGAATTTCTGTATGTCTCGGGGAGCATTCGTGAAACTGTGTGATGAAATGAAGGATATCATGAGCCCAGAAGAGATGACCGCTGTACCTCTAGAAATGCGAGTGGCGATTGCGTTATGTAAGCTCGCTAGCTGCGGAGAGTATAGGCTCATAGCGAATCAGTTTGGTGTCCATAAAGCGTCTCTAGTTAGCTACATCCATTTTTCTATTTGTACACATTCGCAGATGTATCCCTGTCAGTTTCCTCTGCTGAGCGAAGCTTCTCCAAACTTAAACTCATTAAAACATACCTGCGCTCATCAATGGGCCAGAAGCGTTTAAGTGGTCTGGCTGTCATCAGCATCAATGGGGAAATTGCTCAGAAACTGTCATATGATGACCTGATAGCTGGTTTCACAGCTGGAAAATGTAGACGTGTGCCTCTGTCGGGCCTCTAACAACTGGTGCTTGCATTTTAAAATATTTATTTAAAGTTCCTTACTCAGAACTGTGATAACAGTTAAAAACATGTTTATTTGTTTACAGTAGTGGCATTTTTATTAATTTAGATTATCTATTTTTATTTGAGTATTTGATGCCATTGTTAGTGTTTTATAAAGACTTAATTATTGTTATTTATCTCTTAATAATAATAAAAAATAATAATAATCATTATATTATTATTATTATTATTATTATTTATCTCTATCTCAGTTTTTGAACCATTAATATTGACAACTTATTGTGTAAAATGGAGCAAAACTGACAAATAATCAGATATTGTTCATTTCTGTCAGGGGTGGGGTTTGGTGGGTGGGTATGTGGGGGGCACCACAAAGCATTTATGCTTAGGGCACCAAAATGGCTAGCGCCGGCCCTGCTTGTTGCCATGTTTATTTTTGATTCAGCCATGTTTGGATTTTGATATCTGCCTTTGTCTGTTTATGTCTTGCCATATTCCATTATTGCAGTCTTACTCCGGTCCATGTTTTGTTTTTCACCATGCATTGTACTTTGTCTTCCCCTGTCTGGTCTCATGTCTTGTAACTCCTCACAGCCCCAGTTTTGTGTGCCACTCTTTGGGGTGATTTAATGGTTTCTGGGATTTCAATCATTCCTTCCAATCTCATTTACTTCCTTCACCTTGCTTTTTTATATTACTAACAATACTAACAATTTGTTGTTTTAGTTATACTTACTAAGACTGACACTGTTTACAGTACTAACTTACTAATGAGCACTAGGGATTGTATAGCAGCACTTTACTAATTGACTAATGACCTCTCAGCATTCGCCCTATTCTAATCACCAACTCTTGTCTTTACTCAATTTACATTGCTGCAGTTTCAGCGGAACCTCCGCGCTAGTTAAACTCTGTTCTCTCTCCTTTTTCTGTGCACTTCTCCATACAGGAGGCGTCTTAAAGCTGTCATTACCAACAAAGACTTTCTACTAAGTATTAAAGTTCAGTAAATGTGTTCAATACTTTTTTTTCCCCCTGTGTCATTCCACTTTAGTCCATAAATTCAGCTATGCAAAATAATTTGTTTTGATGTCTTTGTATGTGTGCATTTTTCGGGTAGTTACCGACATCTGGCGAAAAGTTCATGTCAATAGCCCCATTAGTGGTAGGCCTAATCCTAATTTTAATCAACTATTTTTTACCAGAATGAGGATGTATGAAAAAATTCTCTCTAATCACAGCGTTGCAATGAAAACAACTAAAACATGGAAAATTGCCCCCTGGCAGACATGATAAAAATGCTGTGGGCGTGTATAACAGTCAGTTCTAACTGATATATGTCTCAAGTTTCTGGCCCATTTGTGAGAAAATATAGGTGGATTTTTAAAAATATGGCCTAGAAAGAAAGCATCATTATTTTTTTCATACATCTTTTTACAAAATAAGAAGCAGGTGAAAAAGTGGTAGCACATATCATATCATTTCTACTGGAGGAGGGAGCAGTAGGAAGTAAAAGTGCCTTTAAAAAACTAGGATTACTTGTAAGGCAAGATTTGTGGTTTAACTTTTGAAATGTCCATGCAGTTTATGCTATGTTGGTAAAACTAAAAAAGAATTGAAGACTCGTATCTCCAAACATAAAAGCAATATTCACATTAAAGGTAAAAATTCATCAGTAGCTACACATTTTAATACAGTAGGCCACAATGTGTGCTCTCTCAGGTTTCAGGGCAACAGGTGGGAATAGAGAAAAATTTCTCCTCCAAAGGGAGGCCCTCTGGATTCATACTTTACAAAGGGAATACCCTAGCAGGAATTACTGCTGGGATATTTTTTATGGTGTTTATTAATATTTTTTCTGCTTTGAGAATTATTGCTCACAAATTTTTACGCTAAGTATATTTGTTAAAATTTTTTTATTATCTTTTGTTTCGATATGCTATATATTTTTGTACAAATTACACAAGTTCATATGAGTTTGAGTCACTGATCGTATATATTTTTTGGTTTTTGGTCCTGTTTATATATAGATTGAGCAGCCTTAAACTATACTACTCACATGAATTTTTAGACTAATTGCTTCCTGTATATAAAGATCCACTCATTGTTGGCAACGCTGAGGAAGGCTTTGCGTCAGAAACGCGTCCATTGCCACATTGTTAGCCTGTGGTCCTGAGTAAAAGTCAACTCTATTGGAAAAGATTTTTTGAGTGTTCTTATATAATAAAAGACAATGACTCTTACACTACAAGACTCCAAAATTAACTATTTATTAAACCAAAAAAAGTGATGTTTCGAACACTACAGCATCAAACTACCAATAGTAACACACAGCGCCATCTTAAATACACATGGCAAAATATCATGTGATCCAGACACATGACCCATTAGACTAGAAAATCAAAGAAAAACATCCCAAAAAGTTAAAAAACACCACCACAAATGTATACACACACACGCACCACACAGACAAACGCTCACAAACACACGATAGTAACTGCCAACAGTGCAATTTTACTCATAGGACCAAGTCTTTTTATCATCCACACACAGGGAAAGTTTTTGCCATCGAAGGCATTATTTTGTTCGTAAGCATAAATTGGCAAAACTTCTAGATCTCTTAAACAAAATTTCAAAACATATAAGTTCGATTAGAAATTTTGATCATAAAAGCCCCATGGCTAATCATTTTAAACTCATGAACCATACTGTGGCCTCTTTAAGCTAAATTGGTATTGAACATGTTCAGCTTTCTTGGAGGGGGGGGGTGACATCAGCAGTGGTGGTTTTTCACGGAGGCCAAGGGAAGCCTGGCTTCCCCAAAAATTATTGCAAGAAAGAAAAAATATAAATAAGCTTCACTACAATGTATTTTATATTGTTGTCATTTCCTTGTAAAAACACTACATCAGCGCACTTCTGCTTCGGCTGAGCGTGAGGAGCAAAACAGCGCCCCTCCTGTCGAACTCTCATTGTGTATTACACTTCGTGTCTCATGCCCTCCGCCCTGTCTGTCAGTTCGGAGGCCAGCTTCACCTTGCCTCCCTTAGAAAAAAAAACAGCCCGTATTAGCTGATCAGATTGAAGCAAGGCTCATCGCTTAATGGTCGATGCATCATTAAAAAAAATATGAGGGAGGCCAGATCAAATCTGGCTTCCAACCGATCACAAACTGTTACGGAAAATACACTGTCCCGCCAGGCACCAGCTAGCCCACGCAGAAAGTATAGCTATTAAGTCAGAGAATGGATGGTGACAGGGACCTAGAGTTTCTTGTAAAAAATTACTTCACAAAACCTCCTTTCGAGGTTCAACTAAAAGTCAAGCGAGACGGTAGGCCGACTCCAAAGCTCAATTTAACTTAGGGCAGAGCTGATGGAAAAGTTTGCTCTTTTTGTGAAGCTAACTATGCTAGAAACCAGTGGCTAACAGGAAGTGCCAAGCTTAACCAGCTTTTCTGCTGGCCATGTCTCCTATGGCCCGCCGTGGCCTTTTTGATGACCGGGTTGTTATTTTTCTTATGTGATGCATAAAATGTGGTGTTTTATTCTTTATTATTCTTGTCGTGTCTAGTGGATTTCAGAGCATGATGGCAAAGCTATACTGTTTTTTTTAATACTCTCAATCCTTTTTTTTTTTTTTAATAATCTCAATCCTTACCGAGACTGCATATAGGTCCGCTGACATCAGCTGCACTATCAGCTGACAGCTGTAAGGTTTACAGTTGATAGTGCTGCAGCACAGTTGAAATCAATTTTTATATAAACCTTTGTAACTATGTGTTTTATACTTAGTTTTTGCAATTCAGACGTTGCGCACGGGTTATGCATTCATGTTGAGTGTGTTTATGGATGTATGAATGTTGGGCATCCTTGTGATTTGTTAACTTCAGTTGCGAGGCTGCCTCATATGACATTGTTACTTCTAATGTTGGTGGAAGGGGTTTGCCTGTGTTTCTGTTCAATAGTCCACGGCTATCTTGCAAATGCTTTTGTTGCCAATTAATTAAATATGAGTCAGAGAGAAGCATTATACAGAAAACGAAACTTCATTAATACTGTCTGTGAAAGCAATGGCTAAAATGTTTTTGTTATATCTGGATCTTGTCATAATTGCTGTCTGATCGCTATGTGTTTAGCTTTCTGCTGTAATAAAGCTACGAAACGTTTACCAGCTTTGCATGGGCTTCCTGTTACTGATCACATATTACTGTGTGCCAGAGCCATAAACACACGCACAGCCCGAAGCGCGCATCCACAGCTCTCCCTCGCGCTTTCACTCTCTCTCACACACGCGGTCCTCTTTTTTTTAACTTCTCTTTTTCACTAAAATGAATGAGAAGTCAGTGGAATAAAGGTACTGTAACTGTTGGCTAATTTGTTTGCATGAAAATAACACGTAAACACTGAATTAAATTCGTTGTTCATTCTGGCTTCCTCTGTAATTTTTGTCATGGGCCACCACTGGACATCAGTACTCTACTTCTAAAATGTGAATTATTTTGGATTTTTACTTTAGAGACCTTGTCACCCAAAGGTCTCAATGAGGAAATGGACATTCGTTCTTTTTTGTAATTTGATATAATTTCTACTTTTTTGGTTTTCTGGGCCCCTTATGTAATGCTTTATCTATATTATAATAGCCAAGTGGCCTCCGTGGGCATGTGTGTGTGCGTCTGGCCACTCAGTGCTAGGTTCCACCAAGCGTGTATCTGCAGAATAGCGTGAGCAACGCTGTTTGGCTCCACCTTGCAGGCGACTGTGTCCGGCCAATCGCTGCTAGACTCCGCCGGGCGCGTATCTACAGCATAACGTTGTGACACTATTATATACTCAGAGGCAATGAAAATGCAAAACACCAGTTTGGATTCAAATAATTTTGTGACTCAAATTTATTTTCTTATTTTAACAATTCAAATATGTTGGGTGGGTTGACTTTGATGAATTAAATGTGTTAATGGGCCGATTTGGACAATTATAAACAAATGCATTAAACATAACGAGCACAAGTTGAAAATGAAAAATCACAACAAGACTGAACGGAACACATATTTAAAAATGAACTCAAAAGAACAGTCAGTATCGGGTGTGACCCCCACGAACATCCACACAGGCAGTACAGCATCTCCTCATGGATCTGACTAAGGGTCTTAGATTGTCTTGGGGAAGTTGTCACCAGTCTGCCTGTAATGCATTCTGGAGTTGCTGCCTGGTTTGAGGCCTGGGTACTCTTGATGGAAGAGCTCGTCCCAGTTGGACGTACTACACCCAAAACGGTGAGCCACTTGCTGGGCACTTATTAGTCCCTCCAGGATTTCGTGGGGTTTTTTCGAGATTGTTGCAGCCTAAAATGCCTGAGTTTGCGGCAGCTTTTCCAAAAATCTGCGATTTAAGTTGCAATGTTTTAAGCGTATTTGTTGTGATGAAATTGCAGGAGACGGTGAAAATTGCAAAAAAGTTGCGTTTTTTTCTTTGTTTTAGATTATTCATTAAAAATCAAAGGTAAGTTGTTCCAGCAGAAAAAAAACTGCGCTCTGGTCCAAGTGTTCCCAAAAAGGCTCAGTATTACATAATTCTAACAAAATATGCTTTATTTTTGGAAGGCCCTACAAAAGTACTGAGCTCAGTAAAAACCTTGATCACAGAAGATTCCTAAAGTCAATAACAAATCTTGACAATGACCCATGACAAAATTTAAAAAAAAATACAGTAGAATACTCTTATTGCATTGAGTTGGTTCAAAAGCGAAAGTGCAGAGAACCTCAGAGAAAGACTGAATAGCTTAATTGAACTTATGTTCATCAACATCCGCCACAATGTAAAACCCCGTTTTCCTCTGATAACAATTACTGAAAATGCATTACTGACCTCAGATTATGCAAGGTTAAACGTTAAACTGAACATAACCTCTCCGTAAACGTTTAGTATCACTGATGCTGAAACAATTAAAATCCAGCAGTTGAATGATTGAGTGCACAGAACCTCTCGGTAAACATTCAGCATAATTTATATAGAAAAAACTAAAATTCCGCAGGATTAAAAATTAAAGTGCGCAGAGGTTCTCAGTAAACATTCAGCATCATTTATGACCGAAAATAAAATAAAATAAAATTCTGCAGTGTTTAAACTTAAACTGCACATAGCCTCTCAGTAAACATTCAGAATCATTTATGCTGAAACAATTTAAATCCTGCAGCCAAATACTGGTTTAACATAAAGTGGTTGGTAGATTTAAGGCACAAAAATGATCATTTACAACTAAATTAATCATATTTGGACATATCTGTCATTGGCTGAAAAAGTTAATTTCTCATCCTGGCGCGTGCACACACACACACACACACACGCTCACAGCTTGTCACGTCAATGAATCAATCTCTGGATGCAACTGCTTCCGTCACGGTGATTTGTTTAGTCTGTGGTCCACTCATTTCAGCCATTCTCCGAGTATATTTTGCAGTAGAAAAGCGTTTGTCAATCAATGATTTTCGTTTGTGTTCCACCACAATATTGCACAGGGTGCAATACAGTTTACCTCTGCTTTCGTGAAGAACATCAGGGAATTGTTTTGCAGGGTCTTTAACAGTATTTTTTGTTGGTAAGTGCGAGACATTTGAATCGCACATGTCTGCATCTTAAAACCACAAACAAGAAAGTAAATTCTCCTCCTTCTTCTTCTTCTTCTTCTTCTTTTAAGGATGGTAGTTACAACTAGTTTATGTTGTGTATCCCCACTTACTGGGAAGTGAATTCGGTGACGTACTTGCATTATGTTTGCGATGAGGACAGCTATGATTGCTGGAACTCACGGGAGGCTGGCCAAAATTGCGGAAAAGTTTCGGTGATTGGACAAAATATATATATCACGTATATTGGTTGAATTTGCGATAATTGTTGCGATCGCAGCATCGCAAATTCCTGGAGGGACTGACTTACTCCCACCTCTAGCATACCCAGGGTCCTGTTCCCTTGTTCAGTCGACAGACGTGACATTATGACACTTAAAAATATTTGGTGTACAACCCCTCCTTCATTTCAACCACTGTACTTGCAGAACTCTTAATCCCTTATGTTGTACTCAATATGGATTGATGGCAGTCCAACTCGCACTGTTGAGTTACATGATGATCGTTAATGTGTAACGAGGTACATATTGTGACCCCCAATGGAACTCAATTTGGACAACTCAGGTCCTGAGCAAAAATAAACCATAATTTTGAGTGTTGCTTTTACATTGGCTTTGAGTATAATATAGACATGGAGGGGGGATTCCCCCTGTATGTCCTCTCCTGGAGATTCCCCCTTTTGAACCCAAGCCAATTCATCCATAGGAGTCCCAAATCCAAAAAAACAGACGCCAGGCCGCAAGAGAAAGTAGCGCGTAATCTGCAGCAGAACATGAGCGACACTATTATGCTCCGTCTTGCAGGCGACTTCGTGTTCCACTGAGCACAGAATGTCAGCGCAGGATATTCCCCTTGATGGTTACTTAGTTTTAGTTACTATAAAAACATCGGTCGCGTGACAGCCACCTTGGTGTTTATGGAAACGCCATAGCAACATGATGACATCATAGAAGTGCATGTGATGACATCATAATGCTGCACGAAATTACATAAAATAGAACCTGTGGATCCCCACGGGCAGAGTGCTTGTTATTCTTTATTTTTTCTTACACCTTGACTTGCCTTAGCAGTTCTTTCCTTGTGATGACGGCTTATCGGCCTGACTGTATTTAGGATTTTCCTGGTCTCCTGGGTCATTGTGTGCCTTCTTACCACATTTTTAATGTATTGAACTTTTATGTACTATATATGTGGATTAACACTTTTTTCTGCACTATCGTGTGTTCGTGGACGCGCGCGTGTGTGTATGTGTGTTTGTGTATACACTTTTGTTGGTATTTTTTGACTTTTTGAGATGTTTTTCTTCGATTTTGTAGATTATTGGGTCACGTGTCTGGATCACATGATATTTTTCCATGTGTATTTAAGATGGTGCTGTGTTTTACTATTGGCAGTCTGATGAAGAGCTGTAGAGCTCGAAACATCACTTTTTTTGGTTTAATAAATACTGGTTATTGGAGCCTTGCAATGTGCGAGTTATTTGTCTGTCATTATATTTACTCTTTTTTTTTTATTCAGCTCCTGTTCTCTCTCTGGCTTTGGATGTGCGTGTATTCCATTTTTATTAATGAGCGTTCATATGTAAAAGTGTTTTGCGATCTTGCACCGGAATGTATTAGACTGGTTGAGAGTGCTCCTTTTTCCATTTGTTTTTTTTGTAAACCTTGTAATCCTAAGCTGGCTGTTCTCCAATCTTAACATACAAATGTATACTTTGAGCTTGTCCTTTTTTATTTTTGGATATTGATCTAGGACCTCGGCTACTTCCCCTATTAATCGAACATTTTCAAGTTTCCCCCAGTATTTCATGATCTCCTTGTTCAAATCTCTGAGACAACTGTGTGTCTACAACATCTAGAACTCCATAAAATTCAGCTCTGTAAAATTCTTTGGAAGATCCCGGAATGTAGGGTCTTGCCCCTCAAGTATATATTTTCGCTGGAGGCCTTCAACGTGGCATTCGAATGGGTTCAATACCGAGGGAGTTGACTACTTCTGAGGCCTTATTATAGACCTCTTGAAGGTGAACATCATTTCTTTTGTTCCTAAGAGAACGTTTAACACTGAACTGTGGAAGTCATTCCTGCAATGGTTTCAGTTTGTTTTTGCAGTGACCCACTCCAACATTCAAGCTCCCCTGTCACCTCAGATGCAATCATAAGCCCCAAAACAGTTTTCCCTCGCTGGAAGCAGTTGATTAGGCCATTAGCCCTATTAGTTTCAGATTCAGCTGTTGCCATTTCCTGTACTTTAGCTAACACACTTTCATATTCCCTCATAACAGTACTAATAGCTTTGTCCTGAACAAGCCACTGAGTGGGACATGGAAGTTTAAGTGTGCTATGTCTGCTGGTTGTAGTTCCTTCAAAAGTATTTCTGAACTTTGCAGAGTGGCTGCTTAGAGTGCTTGCCCCACAGTACACATATAATGCCAGAGATTGCTGTCTCTTAATGATTGCTTGCAACCCTGAATATTTCCCCGCCATATTAGCAGCTGCCTAAGTTTGGCCGCACAGTGCTGTCATAGGTAGATTAAGTCTCAACAATAAATCAGGCACGACCTTGGAAATCTCCTCCCCATTTGTTTGAGAGACTTCATAAAGCCCTTTAAACACCTCATGAGGAACTAGATCATGATGAATGTACCTTAAGCAGATGGACTCTTCAATTCCTGATACTAGGTCCTGAGTACCATCTACTTTTACAGCATGCTGGGGAGTTTCTACAGATTCGGTGGTTTCAACACTGTTTCTCACAATATTTTTTCTCTCAAACTTGTCTGAAAGATGATCTTGACACTGTGGGCTTACACAATCATGACAGTGTGTCACCCATGTGCTAAGAAGGGTATTACTTTTAGCAAAAACCTTCTTCAGCAATTGCTTGAAATTTCTCTCATCAGCTGTGTGGCCAGGAAAAGCTTATTCCTTGCCTTGCCAAATACCTGACAAACTCAAACTCGAAGACATTGTCCTGCCTTAGACTGACTTTTGGCCCTCACTGTAGGCAGCTGGCCATCTATTAAACATGCCTTTAGTACCAAAACCGTCACAGTATGAATATGTACTTTGCTTTGCGAATGTTTCATGAATTTTTCCAATTTCTATAACTATAATATATATATAATATATATATATAAGTATAATATATATACTTATAAAAGCAGGATCTGCTCTTTTGTCAAATGGGTGATTCCTGTTATGGACCACATATTTGGTTTTCTGTTTCCTCAAAATTCAAGTGATTGTATTTTAATATATATATTAACAGTTTGTTAGAACTGTTTCATACTCAGCTATGAGGAATTCATGTTGGCCAAGCTCAGAGGCTGAAAATATTGTAATTATGGGATGTTTTTTGTACATTTTTCTCCATACGTTTTACTCCCTGTTAGGCACATGTATATGGTAATCACATAGTTGAAATAATATACAAGTTAAACAATACTGATCTTTTCTTAGAGAGAATATGTCCCTTGTGCTATGATGAAAGTTTCATTCTTGTAGCATTAACTATTTTAATTCTAAGAAGAGTACATATCTTGAATATTGGAATCTCTGCATTTTTGGTCCCCATTTTGTTGTCTAGTATGAATAATTTTATTAATCAGAAATAAGTTAGTATGTATATACATGATATGAACCTCAGTTAACAAAACATACCAATATGCCAAATATTAAAGTTGTGATTTAAATATTTTTTTAAAAATCCTTGTCTAACAGGGTGGAATGGAACTTAACAGGGTGGAATAATGCAATGTCATTTATTATAAAGTACATAGTTGCCCTTGTATTACACTGTAGTTCCACAGTAAAACAACAGTAATATTACTTCTACTACTACCACTACTAATTAAAATGCTAATAATAATAAGGTAACACTTTATGTAAGAGGGTCCCTGAGCCAATGTATCTACCTCATTAAGTACAGTAAAAAAAAAAGTTAAAACCTATATACTAAAATAATATGTATTTACTTTGTGCAGGTATTATGCAGGGTACGGAACAATCTAATGCAAGATATTACGTGTGAATACATAGGTTATTACGCTATATATAATGAGGTATAGATACATTGGATCAGGAACCGCAGAAAATAAAGTGCAACCAATAATAAAAGTAATAATAAAAAAACTGTAAAATAAGATAATATTTTTAATTTTTAAAAGTATTTTTCTCATTATTTATGTTATAGTTTTATTATTATTACTTTTATTATTGGTTACACTATATTTCACGGTGTCCCTGATCCTAATGTCTAGACCTCATTAAATACAGTGTAATAACCTATGAATTAATATTTTAATGTAATGTCATATTGAGTTGTAATTATATAAAAATATTGGTTATTTATAACATGAAAACTCAGACTCAGTACACTGCATATCTCAAAAAACCCTGTGGGGTTTGTTATGGCCCCAATTTGTTATAACAAATATGACAGCAAGGGATGACAGACAAAATTTTATAACTTAAACAGGTTCAATTTAACAAACACTTAATTAATCTACTATCTACTCTACTGACCAAGATTGATTAATAAAAGAACAAAAATATTTACAGTCCCTTTGGTGGGGTTGTTTGGTGATGTCCTGGGTGAGGAAAATACTCCAACACAGGTAAAAAACCACAAAAAGCTTCACAGGTCATGTAAAAAAAAAACAGGTCTGGTCAAATGTATCCTTCTGCTTGCAATTTTTCCTACGACTTTAATCTCTCAATTTTCCTCCTTATATACTCTTTTGCAGACCCCTCCCACATTTAGACCTCTTTTTTTTTTTTCTCTGGGACTTGTCCCAGGCATCCCCAAGACATGCCCAAACCTAGCTCCAGTCAGGGCTTAACATAAGAAAGGTCAATACTGCCATCTAGTGGCTTCTATTCTATCACATTACAGGTTCCACCCTGTCAGGCATACATAGCCTAATGCAAGGCTGACACTTGCACGATTCTGTGGCACGCATTGGCACGACACGAGTCGTGCCAGAGCGCTAACTAGTCGTAAACTGGCATGAAGTGTGCGTAAACCCGTCGTGACTGCGTGCCATGTCGGGACGAAAATTTTGATATGTTCAAAATTTTGGTCACAACAAATTCCGCGACCGGGTCATGAACTATGCGCAAACTGTTCGTGAACTCATTGTGAACTTGTCAAGACGATGCGGGAGGATGTGTGCCAGTGCGTGCCATGCCACGACTGTCTCGAACAGCTCACGTCGAGTTCACGAGTAGTTCACGACGAGTTCACGAGCAGTTCACGACTACTGCGCGACAGTGGTGCTCGCGTCGGTGCGGGGGTATATATAGGGCTTCCTGGACACTGCTTGCCATTCCAGAGATCGCCAGCGAAGAGACAACTTATATTACAGAGACAACATGCCAGGTATAAGCATCTTCTCTTCTCTGCAATGATTGTGTCTCTGGAATTCAGCATGTTGTCTCTTCCACAGCCAATCCAAAAATGACCAGGGGTTGGGGAGGCCTCCTTTTTATATGGCGTGCCCAAGTCGGCACGATGCCGTCCGAATTGCGCAAACTCGTCGTGCCAATGCTCGAAGTCCGTAAGCTATGTGCAAACTATGCGTGAACTCCTCGTGCCAGTTTAAGTCAATGTGGCCACTGATGGGCACGCATTCGTGAACTATTCGTGAACTATGCGTGAACTAGTCGTGAACAGTGCGGGAGCCTCCCAGTTCATGCCCCAAAATGGCACGACTTGCCACGACAAAATTGTGGCCAAAAGTTGTGCGAGTGTCAGCCTTGCATAAAAGGGTGGAACCTAACAGGGTGGAAATTTTTAGCCAAGTAAGCCCTAGCTCTTTGAGCTAGCAACATTTAGCTAGCACACACTCTACAGATGAACAGCACTTAACTATTTTTAACATGTTTTGAAAATTATTTTAACCAAAAAACATTATCCATAATATACACTAACAGGGTGGAACTTTAAGGTTTCCTCAAGCAGCCGTGTCAGACGAAATTGGGAAAAATAAAGGAGAGAATGAATGATGGAGCTTACCTCAGTTTTCCACTTGAATTTCCCCCCAAAAACAAATGTTGTATCTTCAAGTAAATGGCTATAGGGATTTGTAGTCTTTTTTGGGGGGTCAAGAAAGTACTAGTACGAAAGTACGAGTAACAGGGTGGAAAAGGACTGCAGGGACATATTATATAACCACAGAAAATAAATGTAGTTTCACCATTTTTACTTCTTTGTTTAATGCAGGGGTGTCAAACGTACGGCCAGTGGGTCAAATCCGGCCCGCAGGATGACTTAGCAATGAATACAAATTACAGGAAAAACATGAACTACAAATTTTCAATGAAAGTAACTGCTATTCCTAATTTGTCCACTCCGCGTCGCACTTTTTTTTTTTTTTCGCTGTCAAAATTACACTCTGTGGCACCCGGAGTGGACTCGGAGTGTAGAGTTTTCCAAGATAAATGGACCCTTTCCTATTTATTCACGGAGGTTAATGGGAAACCTGTGTGCTTGGTGTGGTTGCAGCCAGTTTTAGTGCTCAAAGAATATAATATTCGGCGCCACTATGAGACTAATCATGGCGAAAAATACAACAGCTTGCAAGGACAATGGAGAAGAAATAAGATAAATGAATTGTTAACGGGTCTGAGGAAACAACAATCTGTTTTTACTCAGCCGAGAGATCAGTGACGCAGCAGTGAAAGCTAGCTACCTTATTGCACGCATAATAGCATCAGCATCAAAGCCATACTATGAGAGTGAGTTCGTGAAAACATGCATGCTGAAGGCTGCAGAAATCGTGTGTCCTGAAAAGCGACAGGCTCTTCCTGACATAAGTCTGACGAGAAACACTGTGGCAGATAGGATTTCAGATCTTTCGATAGATTTGGACAACCAAATGAAGCAGAAAGTCAAGTCATTTGTTGCATTTTCGGTCGCAATTGATGAGAGCACAGACACTACAGATGTTGCGCAACTAGCAATATTTGTTCGTGGTGTTGATGAGACTTTGACCGTCACCGAGGAGTTCCTTGAGTTGATGCCTATGATGGACACCACAACAGCAGTCAACATTTTCAACACTCTGGTTGGAGGGCCGGACAGGGTCGGAGTGGACTGTCAGCCTGGCTACAGATGGCGCGCCATCAATGATCAGGAAAAAAGCAGGTGTTGTGACAAAATTCAGAGAGAAAGTACAGGCCGCAAATGGAGTATATAATTTTTGAAAATTTCACTGTATTTTGAACCAGGAGACATTGTGTTGCAAGTCATTAAAAATGGATCACGTCATGGAAGTGGTTGTCCGAACAGTTAATTTCATTCGAGCCAGAGGTTTAACTCACCGTCAGTTTGACAGCCTTCTTAGTGATAAGGACATTACCTATGGACAGCCATACCACACGGAGGTAAGGTGGTTAAGCCGAGGTGCCTTGCTGAAGCGTTTTTTTTTTATCTACGAGAGGAAATTGGACAGTTCATGGAGAAAAAGAGCAAACCATTGTTGGAATTTAAATCCCCAGAATGGTTGCAGGACCTTGCATTTATGGCGGATATTGCGGAGCACTTGAATAATTCAAACAAAATGTTTCAAGGCCACAAAAAAGTTGTCACACAGTATTATGGCAGCATGAGCGCGTTCAGGTTTAAGCTGACTTTGTGGGAGAGACAGCTGTCAAGTGGCGATCCTGCTCATTTTCCCCGTCTAAGAGATGTGCATACGACCGGAGTTCATGCTGACATGAGTCGGTACGAAAACGAGATAACAGGATTACTGCGGGAGTTTGAGCAAAGGTTTCAGGTCTTAGGCGAACTTGAGACAGAGTTCCCAGTTTTCCGCTCGCCATTCACAGTCAAGGCTTCTGATGTGCCCGTCGACATCCAACTTGAAATAATTGATTTGCAGTGTGATTCAGATTTGAAGGACAAATTTGCCTCGGCGGGCTTGGACACATTTTATCAGTATCTCTTGCCAGGGTACCCCAAATTGACAGCCCTGGCTGCAAAGGTTTTGTGAATGTTTAGGACTACCTACCTTTGTGAACAGGTTTTCTCTGCAATGAGTATCAATAAAACAAAGCTGCGCTCAAGGCTCACACACAAGCACTTAAATGACATTCTGAAATTGGCTGCTGCTCAGGATCTGACACCCAGTGGCGGAACTAGACTTTTATCCTTGGGGTAGCAGGGGGGTGGCCAAGACTTTTTCAGGGGGTCAATGATTTCTAGACACAAATATGCACGAGCACTCTGGATTGATGCGGCACCAGCGAAACATCAACGTTCTGTTAGTGACTCTGTACTGAAGCCTATGTCTGTTTCTCTCATGTGTTTAAATTATGCATTATTATTAGCTCGCCGGGACGAATGTCCGGAGAGCTATTGTCGTACCCCTGGCGTCCGCGTCCGTCCGTGTGCAGAAAAACTTTAACCTTGCCTATAACTTTTGAACCATGAGGGATAGGGCTTTCATACTTTGCATGTGTTCTCCTTGGTGCAAGACCTACCTACTGATGCCGAAATTTTGACCTGGTGACCTTGACCTTTAACCGACCTTTAAAAAACTTTAACCTTGCCCATAACAAAAACTTGACCCTTGCCCATAACAAAAACTTTAACCTTGTCTTTAACTTTTAAACCGTGAGAGACAGGGCTTTCATACTTTGCATGTATACTCCTTGGTGCTAGACCTACGTACTGATGCCGAAATTCTGACCTGGTGACCTTGACCATGACCTTTACCTGACCTTTAAAAAAACTTTAACCTTGCCTATAACTTTTGAACCGTGAGAGATAGGGCTTCCATACTTTGCATGTATACTCCTTGGTGCCAGGCCTACCTACCGATGCCAAAATTTTTGACCTCTTGACCTTGACCTTAGTAGTGTTATGGCCCCAATTTGTTATTACAATTTATTTCACAACTGCAACAGCAAGGGATGACAGACACAATTTAAAACTTAAACAAATTTAATTTTTAACAAAGACAAAGACTAATAACAACCTACAACTAAAGACCAAGATTGATAAATAAAAAAAAAACAGAAATAATTACAGTCCCTTTTTGGTAAAGTGGCTTGGTGATGTCCTGGATGAAGAAAATGCTCAAACACAGGCAAAGAAATCCACAAAAGAAACGTCACAGGTCTTAAACAGAATGGCAGGTCTGGTCATCTTCTTGCAATTTCTCCTACTACTTTACAGTCTCAATTCTTTTCCTTATATACTCTTTTGCAGACCCCACCCACATTCAGACCTCTTTTTTTTAATTTTCTGAGACTTGCCCCAGACATGTCCAGGACATGTCTAAACATGACTCCAGTCTGAGCTTAACAAAAAAAAGGTAAATACTGCCATCTAGTGGCCTATATTCACATTACACCTCCATTCCAAAAGGGAAAAATTTTGACTCATATAGGAAAAATTTTTCTTTTCAATACAAAATGGTTAAGTGAACACTTGTCTATATATACATATCATACAATATTCAAACACATGATATATATATATACACATTCAAACACGGGATAAGCAATCAGCAATTACATTGTCTGTACCCTTCACATGCTTAATTTCCAAGTCAAACTCCTGTAAAATCAAACTCCAATTCAACAATCTCCGATTCTTGTTTTTCATCTTACTCAAAAACATTAACGGATCGTGGTCAGTGTACACAATCATTGGCTTTTGTCCTGTACAAACATAAACCTCAAAGTGTTGTAAAGAAAGGACCAGAGCCAACAGTTCCTTCTCTATTGTGGAATAGTTCCTTTGGTGGCGATTGAACTTCCTGGAGAAGTATGCCACGGGATGCTCAATGTCATCAGAGTCACTTCTCTGTAGGAGCACAGATCCACAAGCTTGGTCGCTAGCATCGACCGCGATGGAGAACGGTTTGTTGAAGTCAGGAGATTTGAGCACGGGGAAGTGACACAGCAGAGACTTCAGGTGATCGAAGGCTCTCTGGCATGCATCATCCCAGGTGAACTTTACGTCTTTCTTCAGTTGGTTAGTTAGACTGAGAGCAATCTCAGCAAAGTTCTTGCAGAACTTGCGGTAGTACCCGATCATTCCAAAGAAGCGGCGCAAAGCTTTTTTGTTGTCAGGAACTGGAAAGTCCATGATGGCTTGGACTTTAGCATTTATGGGTGCCACCTTACCCTGGCCTATGACGTAGCCAAGATAGGTGACAGTAGCACAACCAAAGTCACTCTTGTTCAGGTTAACAGTCAGGTTAGCCTGGGTCAGGCGCTGGAACAACGTCTCTACATCTTTTAGATGTTCTTCCCAGGAGTCACTCCATGTGATCAGGTCATCGATGTATGCACCCGTGTGTGGCAATCCGGCGATTGTAGACTGTATCATCCTTTGGAACGTGGCTGGGGCATTTTTCATGCCAAAGGGTAGGACTTCATACTGGTACAATCCAGATGGTGTGGCAAAAGCAGAGATGCTCTTGGCCCTCTCAGTTAAAGGCACACACCAATAACCCTTCAATAAATCAATCTTGGTCAGAACTTTGCTTGCCCTACACTATCAATACAATCATCAATCCTAGGTATTGGAAACACATCAGTTCTAGTTACAGCATTGACTTTGCGATAATCTGTACAGAATCTAGTACTTCCATCAGGTTTTGGAACTAGCACACAGGGTGAACTCCAATCAGAGTTGGAGGGTCTGATAATATCATGTTTTAACATGTACTCAACCTCTTTCTCAGCAATCTTTCTCTTTTCAGGATTCATCCGGTATGGATGCTGTTTTATTGGTTTGGCATCACCAACATCTACATCATGAGAGGCTATAGTAACTCTCTTTGGAACATCAGGAAACAAATCCTCATATTTCTTGATCAACCTTTCAAACTGATCTCTCTGTGAGGGTTCTAAGTGCTGGAGTTTTACATCAAGATTTTGCAACACTTCAGTGTTTGACAATTTACATGAAAGAACTTCAGCTTTAATTCTTGGTTCATCATCTTGAAACTCCCCCTCATCTTCACACGTTTCGACCATTGGAGAATCTGAAGTGACAGCTGCAACCCTAGCATTTCTGTCATGATAAGGCTTTAGCATGTTAATATGACACAATTGTTTTGGTTTTCTCCTATCTGGAGTCTTCACAATGTAATTGAGATCATTGAGTTTTGTCAGAATTTCATAAGGACCATGAAATCTAGCCTGCAATGGATTGGACTGCAAGGGAAACAACACAAGGACCTTGTCTCCTGGTTTAAACTCACGGCTTTTAGCCTTATGATCATACCAAGTTTTCATTTTTCCCTGACTTGATTTCAAGTTCTCTTTGGCAAGGTCACAAGCTGCACGCAATCTTTCCTTGAACTTGCTAACATAGTCTAACAGACTGATTTGCGGCTCTTCCTCTTGCCATTGTTCACTCAATAATAGCAAAGGTCCTCTCACTTCATGACCAAACACTAGCTCAAATGGACTGAATCCAGTAGACTCCTGCACTGCTTCTCTAGCTGCAAACAACAGCAAATGAACCCCTTCATCCCAGTCTTTCTCATGGTCATAACAATAAGTCCTCATCATTGTCTTGAGAGTGGAATGAAACCGCTCTAAGGCACCCTGACTTTCTGGATGATAGGCACTAGAAAGAATCTGTTTTGCACCTAGTTCATACACAACCTGCTGAAACAATCCTGAAGTGAAATTGCTACCTTAGTCTGACTGAATTTCCCTGGGAAGGCCAAACAACGTGAAGAACTTTATCAAAGCCTTCGAGATTGCAGTTGCCTTGATGTTACGTAGAGGTATGGCTTCGGGGAGTCTGGTAGATGCACACATGATTGTCAACAAGTACTGATTTCCAGATCTAGTCTTGGGTAATGGACCAACGCAATCAACAATGACCCTAGAGAATGGCTCCCCAAATGCTGGGATAGGCTGCAATGGAGCTACAGGTGGGTCTAACTGGTGTTTTCCAACTACCTGACAAGTGTGACAGGTTTTGCAAAAGTTGGAAACGTCTTTCCGAAGCCCAGGCCAAAAGAAGTGTTTCATGATCTTATCAACAGTCTTGTTAACACCAAGATGACCTCCTAAAGGTAAACTATGAGCCATTGTTAAGATCTCATTCCTATAGACCTTCGGAACAACAATTTGCCTGACCACTGCCCAATCTGCATTGGCAGGGATATCAGGAGGGCGCCACTTCCGCATCAACACACCATCCTTGAGATAATACCCAACTGGAACTGCATCTATTTCTTTTTCAGGAAGGGCTCTCCTCTTTAGTACACCAATTTCAGGATCATTAGTTTGCTCCTCAATCAACCGCTTTCTGGACATAGACAAGTCTCCAGACACATCAGAATCACCAGACCCATCCGGCTGGCTGAATAGAGAACTGATAAAAGTATCTGATAAGTCCTCAAACGGAGAAATCATAGTAGGCCAATCAGAGTCATGAGGCGAACCACATGAGTCCTGACTATTCAATGTACTGGACGGCACCACAACATCATCTTCTTTAGCCTTCTTGGCCATAGCACGAGTCACTGCGCGAGAAGGATACAGAGATGGGTCCTCATCCCCATTTTCAGTGCTCGGCTGTGAAGTAAGATGTACAGGGGGAACTACTTTGCCCCCAGCCAGGTCATTGCCTAGCAACAGAGAAACACCCTTTATAGGTAGACTTGACATAAGTCCCACCTTTACCTGTCCTGTAACTAAATCTGACTTCAAGAATATAGAGCGCAGGGGTACAGATACAGTCCTCCCTTCAATACCTTGTACAAGTATGAAATCCCCTGAAGCGGTCTCATCACGTAACTCCAAGGAGTCCATCAACAAAAGTGACTGAGAAGCTCCGGTATCCCTTAGGATATATATGGGGACAGGAGTAGTATGCTCATTTAGAGCCACAAATCCCTCTGACACAAATGGAAGAAATTCCTCCCTCACAAAGTCAGCTGTATTAGGCTTTTTAGCCCCACAAGAAGCAGGCAATTTAGCAGATCGGTTATCTACTACAGGGGTTTCTAACCTTGTTTTCACAAAGGCATTTGGTTTGGTATCCTTTTCTTTTTCTTTTTTTAGCTTTAAGGAACCAACAGTTAGTTGTAACATGACCAGATTTCTTGCAATATCTGCAAACTAGACCACTTCTGTCACTGTCAGCTTTCACACTTTGATCAGACCTGTTACTGGATTTCTGAGCACCATCACCAGATTTGTCTTTGTCTTTGGGTGAGGAATCTTGGGTATCACCATAACCCTTTTTCTGAAATTGGGACCATCTATTGTTACTGCTAGACTGAAATTTGGACTTATGTGTGAGAACATATTCATCTGCAAATTTGGCAGCTGATTGCAAATTCAGTGCTTGCTTCTCATTAAGGTAGGTCTTAACATCATCCTTAACACAGTTCTTGAATTCTTCAACTAACACCATCTCTTTTAGTGAGTTTAAATCATCCTTGACCTCCATAGAAGTACACCAGCGCTCAAAGCAAACCTGCTTCTCATTAGCAAATTCAACATAAGTCTGATTTTCAGATTTCTTCAGACCTCTGAATTTCTGTCGGTAAGCCTCTGGAACCAACTCATAAGCTCTCAAAATAACCTTTTTGACAACCTCATAATCAGAGGAATCATCTGCAGACAAAGCCGAATAGGCTTGTTGAGCTTTACCCTTGAGGACAGTTTGCAACATCAGAGGCCAGTGTTCCTTTGGCCACTGGCAACTCTTTGCTACCTTTTCAAAACATTGGAAATAGTTGTCAACATCCTTTTCCGAAAATGGAGGCACCAGTTTTACCTCCTGACTAGCACAAAATTTATTTTTCATTGCTATTTTAATTTTTAGTCGCTCCATTTGGAGTCTTTCTTCTCTATCCAACTTCTCTCATTCAAAATCTCTCTGTCTTTGTCTCTCTCTTTCTGCTCTTTCCTCTTTCTCTCTCTCAAATTCTTTGTTTTTCTTCTCTTGCTAATTTTTCTAACTCAAACTGCCTTTGTTTTTCTTTTTCCTCCCTTTTAATCTCTAGCATTTTTAATTTAAGTTCCATTTCTATATTTGGATTTTCCACTGGAAACTGTTCCAGATCTCCTGGTGCAAACACATTTTCATCAATGTAATATTCAACTATCTCTCTAGCCAGTCTTGCTTTTCGCATGGCTGGTTTTACCTCTGTCAGCTCCAACTGTCTGCAAATTTCTAGCAGTTCTGTCTTTTTAAAAGACTTCAAAACCCCTACGGTTGGTGATGCCAAGAAATCATCCATTGCTGTTGTCAATATATATCTAGGAAAATTCACAAAAACAATTTCACAATTTGAAATGTTAGATTTTCAATAAATTACTCACACAATGGTCTATCCCGGACGAGCCCCCAATTTGTTATGGCCCCAATTTGTTATTACAATTTATTTCACAACCGCAACAGCAACAGCAAGGGATGACAGACACAATTTAAAACTTAAACAAATTTAATTTTTAACAAAGACAAAGACTAATAACAACCTACAACTCATGTTGGACTAATCCAACATGCTTTGGATTCTTGCGGCGACCCCTGAATGCTTGCCACTCATGACCGATGCTCCATTGTACCCTTGTCCCACAAGATTATTTCTGTAATCCAGACCATGCCTCTCTAGACAACTGACAATCCAGCAGGCCTCAGTCAAATGATTAAGGGTCTCAGCTGCTTGAAAGCATAGGAAGCTTTCATGTATGGCACCATTGTAGTTGTAGCGCACTACCAACGACAGTTGTTCCTTTTTATGCAAATCTTTTGTTTCGTCTGCCATCACACTGTATAATTCATTTTCTTTCACTTCTTTTATGATTTCTTTCTGAACAATTTCAGCTAAGGCCTGAAGTATTTCATTCAGCATTTGGTGACTTCTGTACTTTGCGTTTCCAAATGCCTCTACCCGCTGCTGAATGAATTTGTCGTGTTTTGCAATTTCGTCCAATATAGCCAAAAAGTTACCCTTATTTTTTGATTCTTGAGACTCACGATGGCCCCTTTGTGGCATGTTTTGGGTCGCGGTCAAAAGGAGGACATTGGCGATCGTTTTGATATAGTGTCTGTTTTCTTCCACTTTTTTTTGGCGTTTCTCGTTTAACGAATTTAACAATGTCTGGTTTGTTTCTTTAGCCCTTTTATAATCACTCCAGGCACACATGGCATTAACATGGAGTTCTGACTTAGAGTGGAGTTTAAATCCTGCCTCATTAGACAATGCCTTTTTCCAGTTGGAAAACCCTACATCTGACGTAAAGGCAGAGTCTGGGGCATTAGGTAGAGAAAAATGCCTACAAGCAAAGCAGTAGGAGGAGTCTTTAGACACAGAATATTCCAGCCAAGAATTATGCCTGAACCATTTGCTGTTGAAAGCCCTTGTGCTTGTGCCATGCAGAGTTCTAGGGAATCTTCTCAAATGTGGCTGAACTGGAACGTCTTCTTTCGATGTTGAAATATCTGTAACAAATCAAATTGAATCATAGTTGGAAAATTCAGAACATTATCACTGCAAACTAGCAGATTTCAGGTAAGTCAACCTACTACTGGGCCCTTTTGAAGGTGCAAAAGTAGCACTGGGCACAGGAGGTAAGAAGTCATCTTCTGGCTCTGGTTGCTCTGGGTCATCTTGCTCAGAAGCATCTGTGTCTTCCTCAGATGGAACTACATTGCAAAATTATACATATATGATATTATAATTATTACTATTATTATTACACACACACGCGCCACTAAAACAACTTATTATCATTATAGAATAATCTCAGTGACTGCATAAATGCACTGACCTGCTGATGGCGGGCTATTTTGTGCCTGACCCTCCTCAGTACCAGTTCCAGGTTGGGACCTGTCATCTAGGTTCTCTCTGTCCTCTCCCGATGAACCTGCATTGTACAAAAATATTAGTATAATAGCATGATCGAAATAAAATTCAGCCACTACCTACAAGTAAATATACATCAGTAACCAACACTTCAAAATAATGTTAAACATAACATCAAATGACTGAACATGTCACTGCTTCTGTATATGTTCAAACCTGGTGGTGATGGTGGACTGGATTCTGCCTGTCTTTGCTGACTAGTCCCAGGATGAGGGCTGCTGATCTGCTCTGAGCCTGATCTGTTTCTCTTAAAGTAATTGTAAATTGAGCCTCCCTCTTTTCATTCTCAACTGAAAAAGAAACTTATCTTGTTACTCCTAGCATGACTTCCCTTATGAAAACAAAATGCAACATTTTCATGTCCAAAATGATGTATTATGAAAATAAATTACAAGGGTCAAAATCACTAGGTTATTAGATTCAGCCTAAAAATATCAAAACACAATGAACTCAGAACCCCAAAATTACAACACTAGTCTACTGTAGCCTGTCTAGTGCCTTTGCAACCTATCCATTCAATGTAGGTTTCACAATAGCTTGGCAGTGAATTATCTATGCGTTTCATGACATGGACAATCGATTTTGATCCAAATGTATAGGCCTAATTGGTTTCATCAGTCAGAAGGGCTAAACGAAAAAAAAAGAGAATATTTTACGGTTTTGTTTGACAACAGAAAAACTGATACTAGTTTTCTGTTTTCAATCGTCAGTATTTTCAGTAAGCATGTAAGTAAAAATAACAGAAATCAACTAAAATCAACCCATCAATTCTAATTCCATCCATCTACAAGTGTCTGCTTACAGGCTAGCTTCTAGGACTTCGTGAAAAGCAAGAACTTAATGTAATCTATTTATTAGGCCTAAACGGATTAGTCCATTCACTTGTCCTGAGCTTCTCATGTCCTCGTGAGCACAACTTAGCAGTGGGGCAAGCGTGGATATCTCTCAAATTCAACTGGGACCTCTGGGCGAGCTAAATGCCTACATCTTTTCATTCCATTCAAAAGAGGGTCCAGTCTTCAAAATACGCCATGGATTGCTTAATTCTGAACAATGTTCATACTGCAAAAGGCGACTTCGCGTCACATACACACAGAGTATTGACTACATGTGCGTTTTCAAAATAGCAAAACACCAGACAAATCATTCTGGTTTATGAAACAAAAACCGACTGACTGATCTTATTCAACTCGTGAACTTATTTTGGGATAAACTGTGGTCGTGTAGACTACTCACCAATATAGGTCAGCTTTAAAATCCAACATAAAATCCATCTCTTGCGAAGTTTCCACAATTCGCGTTGCCCAACGAGCTAAATGAAATGAATTGGCGCTGCCCGTGCTGCATTTCTGTTTCACCAAATGATCCCTTCTTCTTCTCTTACTTCTTCCCAAAATGGAGTGCAAGCCTTGTGGTAGCCTGCATTGCGCCATCTACTGTACAAGAGGAACCGAGCAGTCACATATTATTTCAAAATGCGACTGGCTTTCCACGTGCGGTGTAGACATGTCATTCATCCGGGGGGGGGGCACCTGGGGTAGCCAAACAGATTTCAGGGGAGGCAATTGCCACCGTAGCCACCCCTTTGGCTCCGCCCCTGTATACAGTGCCTGACAAAAGTCTTGTCGCATAAAGACATAGTAACTAAAAATAGCATATAACCTTATTTCAACCAGGAGGGACTCAAGTGAAGAATAAAATATTTATCATCCTTTGAGCATAAAGGGGTAACATGCTTATTATCGAAACAAGTCTTTGGTGCTTGGACTCTTTGGGAAGACTTGAAGATCAGGAGCACTGCTCAGAGCAGCTGCAGGAAATCCCCCGAAGAGTCGAGACACTGGTGGCGGTGGTGGCTGAAGACTGGTGAAGCTGGAGTGGCGGAATGGGAGGTCTGATGAGTAGGGTGGCGTTGAGGCGGAGGAGGGTCAGTGAGCGGCAGCATGGGTGAACTAGGGCGGAAAAAATAACATATTTAAAAAAGACGGCAGCAGAATGATTGGCTTGCGACGCGACTGAGGTGAGCCCTGGTTGGATAGAAAAGATCAGCTGCAAATGCCAGCTGACTGCTCATTGACAGCCCTGGATATTGTCTGCAGAGAATCACAAGTGAACATGCATGAATAAAATAGACAGGGTTGATGAGCGCAAAAGAGAGAGAGTCTTCCAGACTGAACTTTCGCTAAGCTTCATTTCAACCGGGAGAGAATCAACTGAAATCAAGAAAATATTTATTATCCTTTGAGCATAAAGGGGTAACATGCTTATTATCGAAACAAGTCTTTGGTGCTTGGACTCTTTGGGAAGACTTGAAGATCAGGAGCACTGCTCAGAGCAGCTGCAGGAAATCCCCCGAAGAGTCGAGACACTGGTGGCGGTGGTGGCTGAAGACTGGTGAAGCTGGAGTGGCGGAATGGGAGGTCTGATGAGTAGGGTGGCGTTGAGGCGGAGGAGGGTCAGCGAGCGGCAGCATGGGTGAACTAGGGCGGAAAAAATAACATATTTAAAAAAGACGGCAGCAGAATGATTGGCTTGCGACGCGACTGAGGTGAGCCCTGGTTGGATAGAAAAGATCAGCTGCTAATGCCAGCTGACTGCTCATTGACAGCCCTGGATATTGTCTGCAGAGAATCACAAGTGAACATGCATGAATAAAATAGACGGGGTTGATGAGCGCAAAAGAGAGAGAGTCTTCCAGACTGAACTTTCGCTAAGCTTCATTTCAACCGGGAGAGAATCAACTGAAATCAAGAAAATATTTATTATCCTTTGAGCATAAAGGGGTAACATGCTTATAATCAAAACAAGTCTTTGGCGCTTGGACTCTTTGGGAAGACTTGAAGATCAGGAGCACTGCTCGGAGCAGCTGCAGGAAATCCCCCAAAAATGAGGGGCGGAAGCCCCCCGGAAGCAAAGCCCGATGAATCCCCAAAGGAAAGGAAGGAGTACTTACCAAGCACGAATGACTAGGCAGATGGAGGAACATGGGCTGCTGAGAGAAGAAAATGTGATGAGTGAGACAGAAAACCATGAGGTCTTAAACAACAGACATAAAACAGAAATACTAAGGGCTGCAAAGCCCTGCAGGGGTTTTTTTGTTTTGTTTTTTTGTCTATCTGATGCCATTAGCCAGCAATGGCTCATAGGCTGCAAAGCCTTGGATTTTTTTTTTTTTTGCCAGCAATGGCCTAAGGACTGCAAAGCCCTGCATGCAAAAACTGAGCATATGACAATAAGGCCTAAATGCCAACCAGTTATTTGCAAGCTTACCAAGGATTGTTATGGCTTCGGGGATCTTTGGGCTTCGATGATTGCTGATACTTCGGGGCACACGTATGATGCGTATGCCGATGACGACCAGTGGCCTAGTTATTGGAGAGAGGCTGTGGATATACCTTGTGTAGCCACCGAAGTAGCGGCACCTATCCTGAAGGAATGGCCTGAATAATTCTTAGGGGCTAAGTTGCATTTAAATAGGAGTTAAACCAGAATTTAGACATGGGTTTACCATCTGGGGTGAGGGAGAGGGGAGATTCGGCTTCAGACGGAGGCCTAATCAATATTTGCACATGGATTTAAAAGGGCAAAGTTGAGAATCTGTGCGAGCAATAACAATTAGGCAAGCACTGGCAGCTTCAGAGTGTTTCAGATGAAGGCTATAAAAGTCCGGAGAGAAGGTTAAATCTGAGAAAGTGACATCTTTTGATGGATCAAATGAGCTTGATGAAGTGGTCAATTCTCCGCTCCTTAAAAACCCATAAAAAGCTAAAAGAAAAGAACAATCCAAAAGAGAATCTATGTAAGGTGAAAAGCAGCCTTGTCTCAGAACTACTAACATCCTATGCAAGATGATTAGAGTGATGGGGAGTCTATTGTCCAATTTTGGGGGATGAACCATGGCAATACCTTTGAGCAGAAGTTTAACGGAAGGATTGGAAAATAAACTTGGACAGGATGGGTCAGAGCATCTAGCACCAAACTGAACACCAGCTACCAAACCTCTTCTGTAGTGGAGCTTGAAGTGACGAACATCGACACAATGACAAATGAATGCGCAGACCGTACTGACTGAAACCGGTTTTAGTGGCAGATGCAGGGCGGCACAGAACAAGGCAAACATTCTCCAAGAAAAATCGTATAGTTATAGAGTAGAGGAAGTGAGACCCTTTCTCATATAAAATCTAACAGATTTTAGACAGGGCTGCAGGGGGGGCTGCTGAACTAGAGAAGGGCTACCATATCTAGAGGGGGGACTGCGACCAGTGCTGGGCTGGCATTCGGGCAAAGGCTCTTGAAAATCTGTAAATTAAAACGTGAGAGAGAATTGGCAATTACTTTAACATGCCCCGGCACATGACAAGCAGTAATGATAAAATTTTGAGAGACCGATAGCCAGGTGATGCGTCTCATGAACTGCTTAATTTAGGGTGAGGATGAGCGGCCTTTGTTAATGATGCAAACAACCGCTTCGTTGTCGCACAAGACTGCAATGCGTTTGCGATGCCAGAGCTTGCCTCAAAACGGAACAGGCTACGGCGACGGGGTAAATTTTGTGCAGTGCAGAGGATTTGATCTGAGGAAAGTCGTGGGGCCGATTGCATGCGATCCATTGGCCTTGGAAATAACCACCAAATAACCACGGAAGGGGCGGCATTGGTGAAGAATTGAACTGATCCGGAGGAACAGACCAGATCATCGTCAAACAAACGTTACGCCATTCCAATGAGTCAATAGTCTAGACCAGAAATTCAGATCGGGGCGGCAGCCCTCGTCCAGGGAAATGACGTCATGTAGATTAAGCACGGATGAGGCCGAAAACGGACGGGAAATGAATGCACAACCTTGGGGAACTACGCGCATGGCGAAATTAAGATGGCTAAGGAGAGAAAGGATTTGCTGTTTGGTAACGACCTTTACTGAGATAAATGACCGGATAGTTGAGCAAATGCGCTTGAGCTTGTCGGTAGGTAGGACGCTTTCATTTCGACTGTGTCCAAAGAAATACCTAGAAACTGAAAACAAGTAGCCTGTCCAGCAGTTTTAGAGTCGGAGAGAGGCACGCCTAAATGAGCAAACAGGTGTTTCATTTGGATAGAGACTGACCCGAATTATCTTGGGGCAGATGGATCAACAAAAAATCGTCCAGGAGATGGAGGAGAGAGGGAACTCTATTTAGAAGTATCCAGCGAAGGGCCTCAGAAACCTGATTAAAAATTGAAGGCTACTTTTACAACCGACCGTAAGACGAACTGCGAAGTAGAATTTGTATTCCCATTTCATACCGAAGAAATGTGCCTATCCATGCTTCTCAGTAGCTATTTTAAATGCGTCGGTGATGTCGGCTTTCGAAAGCCACGCGCCCTGACCAGCTAGTTTGATGAGTTCAATTGCATTGTCGATTGTAGCATAATAGAGAGAAAAGGGTTTGAGCGGAATAAGGCTGTTGACACTAGAAATTGGGCCCGAGCGAGGGGCAGGCAGGTCTAAAATAAGCCTTTTCTTACCCGAATGCTTCTTTGTATCAAGAACAAAATACGGGGAAAGGAGAGGACTTGAACGGGCCGATTATATAGCCTTTATCAAGCTCCTTTTTAAGGAGCTGAGAAACCGTAGTTGGCTCATCTAGGGCCGACTGGAGGTTTTAAAAAATACTGGAGGTGACCAGAGGCGAGACGACCCCAACCCAAAACCCTTGAGAGAGGCCAGTCAGCAAATGATTTACATTTACATAATCATCATGGGAAGACAGTTTGGATGCTAAAGCGCAAACATTTATTGGAGCACAAGGGTGAATTTTCAGGAAGTCTTGGCACCGTGACGCTGCTGCTGAGGGAGAAACCTGCAGGGCACACGGATTTTGGGTGTGCGTCTTTGCTGATGCTGCAGATGTGGAGAAAGATGCAGTTGAGGTAAGTACAAACATTTTTGTTGAAGTTATTGCATATGGGTTGGTTATTGTATGTGAATACCTTACGACCACAGCCAGTGGCGTAGCGTAGAGGCGCTGGGCCCCGGTGCGAGAATGGCGCTAGCCCCCAACCCCCTCCCCCCCCCCCCCCCGGACTTTTTTTTTAAACCTGGACTTTTACTCTACAATGTTTAAAGCTTTAAAATTATCATTTTACTTTGTTACTTTGACACTAGCCACATCGTTACAAATGAAAATATGAACGCAATTCATCGTGTAAGGTTTATCTGGATTTGGCGTCTGCGAGAAGAACAACGGTGCTCGGCAGCAGGGTATGTTAGTGCGGGGACCCGGAGCTGCAAATTTATGCACGTAGTTACAATATTCCATCACTAGATGGCCCACCCGCATCAGTTATTGGATATTCACAGAAACAATCGTCCCCTGTAGCCAACCACTTCAGCTACAGTGAGCCAGTAAGTATCCAAATCAGTAATTAAGAAAAATCAGTTTCCTGAAAAAGGTAGACACCCATAATTATTAGGGCTATTAGAACCATGGACAATGAATATTTGCACTGCATCTCTACATCACACAACACGTTAGGCTATTTGAACCATGAACAGTGACAATACATTGCCAATCAAAATGCAAAAAAGATCCATACGGCTGAACAGTCAACCATATTTCCCTAACAGCACAACAGTGGCCAAATCAAAAAGTAAACAGATAGATAGACACACATCCTGGCACAACAGCCATTTAACCACAACCGGCAAGCTGATCACTTGCAGTAGCCTAATAAAAAACTGCACTCACCCATTCAGAAGTTAACTCTGGGTGCCATCTGCTCTGCGAAATCGTTGAGCAAGAGGGCAATGAGGTGGTAGCATTAGCCTCCAAGTCTGACTGCTGCGTGTCGCCGCTATCATTCACAACGCTAGCAGGAACTGGATCTGGACAAGATGACTGTTTAAAAAATGTATTCAATTTCGCCAATTTGGAGTTCCGTACATCGAGCTCTTTTTTTCTTTTCTCTTTTGAGCACCGCCTTTGTGCTGCTCAACATGGTGCTCAAGACTTTTCACCTCTAATACTAAGCTAATGGGTTAGCTGATCTCTCAAAAAAGAACAATTCAGAGCAAGCGCGTAGCCTACGAAGCTACGATCAGAAAGGATTAAGTAAATGTCAACTAATTGGACAAACACATTCCCAGCAGGCCATGTTCTTTTGAAAATGTTGAGAATAAAACAATCAAATATATGATTAGTAATTCTGATTATAACGGACAAAGTATCATTACTGAAATACAAAAGACATATATCAAAGAAAAGAGGAAAAATGGCCAGTATGTGTGTGGGGGAGGGGGGGGGGTTGTTACCATGACTGTGTTGTATGAAACAGTAGAGCAATATATTAACTCATCCATTCGTTGAAATATGTGTTATTTGATTAGGTTAGATAAAATTCCAGTTGATAATATTGATGAATATGATATTTCTTTATGTGTTGTGACAAGAGGAAGAGTGGCCTAGCTAATCACTGTGGGCCCTCAGCGCTCGTCTGGGCCCCGGTTCAACGCACCGGCGGCACCGGCAATACCTACGCCGCTGACCACAGCTGTTGTATTTATTAAATGGGGGAGTACAGAATCAGATCGTGTAGCAAGCGGGGCAGTGAGTTTATGGGGAAAAATGGGAACCAGAGGGCAAAGGGATTCAGAATGGCTCACATAGCTGCGAGATGAGCATGTCAATGCCTTGGAGACTCATAACTAGAAGTTCGGTGTCCAGAACAGACCAGTCCAGCCGGACGTAAGCCTGGGAGATGTAGAGTGCTGCCTTGTTAGCAAAGCTCTTGACATGAACATTATTGAGCATTTCAGGGGTAAGATGAAGGAAGAGGCTTGGAAGATGAAACCATAGAATCTTGATGAACTCTGGGAGTCTTGTAAGACTGCTTTCTTTGAAATTCCAGATGATTTCATCATCAAGTTATTTCAGTCATTGCCAAGACATATGGATACAGTCCTCCAAGCTCATGGGAGTCTACGCAATATTAATTATTTTTTCCAAGGAACCATGAATTTATGCTCTAATATTATGGTGGCATATTTGTGTATTCAAAATAAAGTGTATGTATAATTTCCATATTTTTTTCAATGCAACAGGACTTTTGTCCAAGCAAAATCTGACCTTTCTGTACTAATGAAATAATAAAATTTCATAAAAATAATAAAATTAGAAAAATAATAAAATGAATGACACAAAACTCTATTTTGGTATATTTAGCATAATCTAGAGGGCTTTGCCTTTCATATAAGCCATTTTTTGATTGTAATTGATCAACTACAAGTCAGGTTATTATTGTTGTTCCTACAACTTGGATAAGTGACAAGACTTTTGTCAGGCACTGTACACCCTAAAACAGCCCGCACGCCCTAAGGTTTGGGCAGCCCTGACAAAGCCCAATAAAGTTTTGGGCAATAAATGGGCTAAATCTGGGCTGACACGTGGCCACCATTTTGCAGCTGATATGGGCCCAATCTGGGAAGCCCACAATCGGCCCATAAAGATTATTCTATCTTTTCCAATGAGGCTTTTAGCCTGATTTCCATTGCTGTGAGTTTTTCTTCCATTGCATCCATGTCTGTCGGTTGATCACTCATGCTGTGGATGGCAGACAGACCATTTTACCGGAAACTTCCCTGTGGTGGCTTTCGTTATTTGATCAATGAGGATGTGGTGTCACATGCATCTCTTGTGTAACTCTAGAGAACTTGTGGAGGTGGGGAAATATTTTCGAAACTTGTTGGATCACATCATAAATTACAGTTAACTGGCTTGCGGGTGTTTCACCAGGCAGTGAGCAATATCTGAGAATATTTTTAAAGAAACACTGGATGAGAGCTAAAATAAAACCTCTATCCGTAAGCTTTACATCTGCCATTGAGCTGCCCAAGAAAATGCAACATACATCCCAGCAATCACGCCTGTACTGACTCAATCTGACTTCACTGAGGACAACCCCTTGTGTTATCAGTTCAGGACAGTAAAAACTGTATTAAAGCTCATAGATGTTCCAGAGCCAGGGGCACACAAACTTTTTTTATTCATGGTCCACATAGAAAAGTTGCATAAATTTAGTCTGCAACAGGGACAGCAGACTGTAAAAAAGTTTACCATGGGTATAAAAAAAATCATCATACATTCAGCAGCCCTTCACACTTCAACAGCCAATAATATTTTTCTTGAAACACCTTCATTCCTGAAGCAGTCTTAAATTCAAAGCACCAAACATCAGATGCCAACTAGAAATGCTTCTGGCAAAAAAAAAAAAACTTCACTGATATCAATCAAACATTCATTTTTCTCAGTAAATATATTTCTAATGGGGCTATTGACATAATATTTTCACCAAAGGTTGGTAACAACCCAAGTTACCCACACATACAAAGAAATCAAAACTATTTAGTCCATAAATTAAGTTATGTGTAATAATGTGGAATGACACAGGCAATAAGTATTGGACACGTGAAGAAAAGGAGGTGCAAAAAGGCATGGAAAGCCAAGAAATTAGCTGAAATCTGTCAGTATTTAAAGAAAGCAATCCTATCTCTTATCTGTGCAAATTAATATCAGCTGCTTCAGTCCTAATTGATGGCCTATAAAAAAAATTCTTATTTCCAAGGTTTCACACAAGAAGCATCTCAAGACGGGTAAAAGCAAAGAGCTTCCCAAGACCTTCACAACCTTATTGTTGCAAAACATACTAATGCCATTGGTAACAGACGTATTTCTAAACTTCTGAATGTTCCAATGAACACCACTGTGGACATAATCCAGCAGTGGAAAGAACATCATTTCACCATAAACCAGCCATGACCTGTTATGATTCTGCCTTGTTGCCAGACAGGGCGCTGGGCATACGCTTATTACGCACTGCGTGTAGGGCACCAACTGCCTGGGGGGGGCACCAAAAAAATCAAGCCCATAAAAAAATTATAATAATACAGTATTTAATATTTAAAATAAAAGTTTGTAAAGCATGTTAATAAATATAAGTAATACAAAAATAACGTAGGCTTATTTACGCTAAAAAAGATTAATCTCCAACGCGGCCCTCTCATCGGTCTACCTTTGGTGCCCCCCCCCTCCCCCATTCCCTAGTAGTTTGCGCCATTATGCTTCAATCGCAAATTTGGCAGAAGTTTATTCCGGAGATCTGGACATGTCATCGAAAAGGCATCAGGAGTCGGGGGCGGAAATGAGGAAAAGAAAAAACCTGCGAGATGATGCTCGCGCGTCACTTGCAGGTAAGAAAATGTTGTAATTAACAATTACTTGTTCTGTAACGGCTACGTTTACATGACCACAATAATCCGATAACTGGGAATAATCGGGTAATGGCAATAATCTGATTTGACGCGTTTTCATGTAGGCCTACTTCAGTAATGTGATAATCGGAAGAACCTGGTTTACATGGTTCAGTCAATAGTTCGATTTCTTTCTAAGTACATGACGTAAAACTCTTGGTCTCAGCATGGGCCTTCCTCCACTCCTACCAAAAAACCGTGCTTGCTGGATGTGCGTTAGGAGTAAGGACTGGTGGGAGAGAGTGGTGCTCAATGAATTTTTTAGATGCAAAATGGAGAGAGAATTTCTGTATGTCTCGGGGAGCATTCGTGAAACTGTGTGATGAAATGAAGGATATCATGAGCCCAGAAGAGATGACCGCTGTACCTCTAGAAATGCGAGTGGCGATTGCGTTATGTAAGCTCGCTAGCTGCGGAGAGTATAGGCTCATAGCGAATCAGTTTGGTGTCCATAAAGCGTCTCTAGTTAGCTACATCCATTTTTCTATTTGTACACATTCGCAGATGTATCCCTGTCAGTTTCCTCTGCTGAGCGAAGCTTCTCCAAACTTAAACTCATTAAAACATACCTGCGCTCATCAATGGGCCAGAAGCGTTTAAGTGGTCTGGCTGTCATCAGCATCAATGGGGAAATTGCTCAGAAACTGTCATATGATGACCTGATAGCTGGTTTCGCAGCTGGAAAATGTAGACGTGTGCCTCTGTCGGGCCTCTAACAACTGGTGCTTGCATTTTAAAATATTTATTTAAAGTTCCTTACTCAGAACTGTGATAACAGTTAAAAACATGTTTATTTGTTTACAGTAGTGGCATTTTTATTAATTTAGATTATCTATTTTTATTTGAGTATTTGATGCCATTGTTAGTGTTTTATAAAGACTTAATTATTGTTATTTATCTCTTAATAATAATAAAAAATAATAATAATCATTATATTATTATTATTATTATTATTTATCTCTATCTCAGTTTTTGAACCATTAATATTGACAACTTATTTTGTAAAATGAAGCAAAACTGACAAATAATCAGATATTGTTCATTTCTGTCAGGGGTGGGGTTTGGTGGGTGGGTATGTGGGGGGCACCACAAAGCATTTATGCTTAGGGCACCAAAATGGCTAGCGCCGGCCCTGCTTGTTGCCATGTTTATTTTTGATTCAGCCATGTTTGGATTTTGATATCTGCCTTTGTCTGTTTATGTCTTGCCATATTCCATTATTGCAGTCTTACTCCGGTCCATGTTTTGTTTTTCACCATGCATTGTACTTTGTCTTCCCCTGTCTGGTCTCATGTCTTGTAACTCCTCACAGCCCCAGTTTTGTGTGCCACTCTTTGGGGTGATTTAATGGTTTCTGGGATTTCAATCATTCCTTCCAATCTCATTTACTTCCTTCACCTTGCTTTTTTATATTACTAACAATACTAACAATTTGTTGTTTTAGTTATACTTACTAAGACTGACACTGTTTACAGTACTAACTTACTAATGAGCACTAGGGATTGTATAGCAGCACTTTACTAATTGACTAATGACCTCTCAGCATTCGCCCTATTCTAATCACCAACTCTTGTCTTTACTCAATTTACATTGCTGCAGTTTCAGCGGAACCTCCGCGCTAGTTAAACTCTGTTCTCTCTCCTTTTTCTGTGCACTTCTCCATACAGGAGGCGTCTTAAAGCTGTCATTACCAACAAAGACTTTCTACTAAGTATTAAAGTTCAGTAAATGTGTTCAATACTTTTTTTTCCCCCTGTGTCATTCCACTTTAGTCCATAAATTCAGCTATGCAAAATAATTTGTTTTGATGTCTTTGTATGTGTGCATTTTTCGGGTAGTTACCGACATCTGGCGAAAAGTTCATGTCAATAGCCCCATTAGTGGTAGGCCTAATCCTAATTTTAATCAACTATTTTTTACCAGAATGAGGATGTATGAAAAAATTCTCTCTAATCACAGCGTTGCAATGAAAACAACTAAAACATGGAAAATTGCCCCCTGGCAGACATGATAAAAATGCTGTGGGCGTGTATAACAGTCAGTTCTAACTGATATATGTCTCAAGTTTCTGGCCCATTTGTGAGAAAATATAGGTGGATTTTTAAAAATATGGCCTAGAAAGAAAGCATCATTATTTTTTTCATACATCTTTTTACAAAATAAGAAGCAGGTGAAAAAGTGGTAGCACATATCATATCATTTCTACTGGAGGAGGGAGCAGTAGGAAGTAAAAGTGCCTTTAAAAAACTAGGATTACTTGTAAGGCAAGATTTGTGGTTTAACTTTTGAAATGTCCATGCAGTTTATGCTATGTTGGTAAAACTAAAAAAGAATTGAAGACTCGTATCTCCAAACATAAAAGCAATATTCACATTAAAGGTAAAAATTCATCAGTAGCTACACATTTTAATACAGTAGGCCACAATGTGTGCTCTCTCAGGTTTCAGGGCAACAGGTGGGAATAGAGAAAAATTTCTCCTCCAAAGGGAGGCCCTCTGGATTCATACTTTACAAAGGGAATACCCTAGCAGGAATTACTGCTGGGATATTTTTTATGGTGTTTATTAATATTTTTTCTGCTTTGAGAATTATTGCTCACAAATTTTTACGCTAAGTATATTTGTTAAAATTTTTTTATTATCTTTTGTTTCGATATGCTATATATTTTTGTACAAATTACACAAGTTCATATGAGTTTGAGTCACTGATCGTATATATTTTTTGGTTTTTGGTCCTGTTTATATATAGATTGAGCAGCCTTAAACTATACTACTCACATGAATTTTTAGACTAATTGCTTCCTGTATATAAAGATCCACTCATTGTTGGCAACGCTGAGGAAGGCTTTGCGTCAGAAACGCGTCCATTGCCACATTGTTAGCCTGTGGTCCGGAGTAAAAGTCAACTCTATTGGAAAAGATTTTTTGAGTGTTCTTATATAATAAAAGACAATGACTCTTACACTACAAGACTCCAAAATTAACTATTTATTAAACCAAAAAAAGTGATGTTTCGAACACTACAGCATCAAACTACCAATAGTAACACACAGCGCCATCTTAAATACACATGACCCATTAGACTAGAAAATCAAAGAAAAACATCCCAAAAAGTTAAAAAACACCACCACAAATGTATACACACACACGCACCACACAGACAAACGCTCACAAACACACGATAGTAACTGCCAACAGTGCAATTTTACTCATAGGACCAAGTCTTTTTATCATCCACACACAGGGAAAGTTTTTGCCATCGAAGGCATTATTTTGTTCGTTAGCATAAATTGGCAAAACTTCTAGATCTCTTAAACAAAATTTCAAAACATATAAGTTCGATTAGAAATTTTGATCATAAAAGCCCCATGGCTAATCATTTTAAACTCATGAACCAGACTGTGGCCTCTTTAAGCTATATTGGTATTGAACATGTTCAGCTTTCTTGGAGGGGGGGGGTGACATCAGCAGTGGCGGTTTTTCACGGAGGCCAAGGGAAGCCTGGCTTCCCCAAAAATTATAGCAAGAAAGAAAAAATATAAATAAGCTTCACTACAATGTATTTTATATTGTTGTCATTTCCTTGTCAAAACACTACATCAGCGCACTTCTGCTTCGGCTGAGCGTGAGGAGCAAAACAGCGCCCCTCCTGTCGAACTCTCATTGTGTATCACACTTCGCGTCTCATGCCCTCCGCCCTGTCTGTCAGTTCGGAGGCCAGCTTCACCTTGCCTCCCTTAGAAAAAAAAAAACAGCCCGTATTAGCTGATCAGATTGAAGCAAGGCTCATCGCTTAATGGTCGATGCATCATTAAAAAAAATATGAGGGAGGCCAGATCAAATCTGGCTTCCAACCGATCACAAACTGTTACAGAAAATACACTGTCCCGCCAGGCACCAGCTAGCCCACGCAGAAAGTATAGCCATTAAGTCAGAGAATGGATGGTGACAGGGACCTAGAGTTTCTTGTAAAAAATTACTTCACAAAACCTCCTTTCGAGGTTCAACTAAAAGTCAAGCGAGACGGTAGGCCGACTCCAAAGCTCAATTTAACTTAGGGCAGAGCTGATGGAAAAGTTTGCTCTTTTTGTGAAGCTAACTATGCTAGAAACCAGTGGCTAACAGGAAGTGCCAAGCTTAACCAGCTTTTCTGCTGGCCATGTCTCCTATGGCCCGCCGTGGCCTTTTTGATGACCGGGTTGTTATTTTTCTTATGTGATGCATAAAATGTGGTGTTTTATTCTTTATTATTCTTGTCGTGTCTAGTGGATTTCAGAGCATGATGGCAAAGCTATACTGTTTTTTTTAATACTCTCAATCCTTTTTTTTTTTTAATACTCTCAATCCTTACCGAGACTGCATATAGGTCCGCTGACATCAGCTGCACTATCAGCTGACAGCTGTAAGGTTTACAGTTGATAGTGCTGCAGCACAGTTGAAATCAATTTTTATATAAACCTTTGTAACTATGTGTTTTATACTTAGTTTTTGCAATTCAGACGTTGCGCACGGGTTATGCATTCATGTTGAGTGTGTTTATGGATGTATGAATGTTGGGCATCCTTGTGATTTGTTAACTTCAGTTGCGAGGCTGCCTCATATGACATTGTTACTTCTAATGTTGGTGGAAGGGGTTTGCCTGTGTTTCTGTTCAATAGTCCACGGCTATCTTGCAAATGCTTTTGTTGCCAATTAATTAAATATGAGTCAGAGAGAAGCATTATACAGAAAACGAAACTTCATTAATACTGTCTGTGAAAGCAATGGCTAAAATGTTTTTGTTATATCTGGATCTTGTCATAATTGCTGTCTGATCGCTATGTGTTTAGCTTTCTGCTGTAATAAAGCTACGAGACGTTTACCAGCTTTGCATGGGCTTTATCACATACTACTGTGTGCCAGAGCCATAAGCCCACGCACAGCCCGAAGCGCGCATCCACAGCTCTCCCTCTCGCTTTCACTCTCTCTCACACACGCGGTCCTCTTTTTTTAACTTCTCTTTTTCACTAAAATGAATGAGAAGTCAGTGGAATAAAGGTACTGTAACTGTTGGCTAATTTGTTTGCATGAAAATAACACGTAAACACTGAATTAAATTCGTTGTTCATTCTGGCTTCCTCTGTAATTTTTGTCATGGGCCACCACTGGACATCAGTACTCTACTTCTAAAATGTGAATTATTTTGGATTTTTACTTTAGAGACCTTGTCACCCAAAGGTCTCAATGAGGAAATGGACATTCATTCTTTTTTGTAATTTGATATAATTTCTACTTTTTTGGTTTTCTGGGCCCCTTATGTAATGCTTTATCTATATTATAATAGCCAAGTGGCCTCTGTGGGCATGTGTGTGTGCGTCTGGCCACTCAGTGCTAGGTTCCACCAAGCGTGTATCTGCAGAATAGCGTGAGCAACGCTGTTTGGCTCCACCTTGCAGGCGACTGTGTCCAGCCAATCGCTGCTAGACTCCGCCGGGCGCGTATCTACAGCATAACGTTGTGACACTATTATATACTCAGAGGCAATGAAAATGCAAAACACCAGTTTGGATTCAAATAATTTTGTGACTCAAATTTATTTTCTTATTTTAACAATTCAAATATGTTGGGTGGGTTGACTTTGATAAATTAAATGTGTTAATGGGCCGATTTGGACAATTATAAACAAATGCATTAAACATAACGAGCACAAGTTGAAAATAAAAAATCACAACAAGACTGAACGGAACACATATTTAAAAATGAACTCAAAAGAACAGTCAGTATTGGGTGTGACCCCCACGAACATCCACACAGGCAGTACAGCATCTCCTCATGGATCTGACTAAGGGTCTTAGATTGTCTTGGGGAAGTTGTCACCAGTCTGCCTGTAATGCATTCTGGAGTTGCTGCCTGGTTTGAGGCCTGGGTACTCTTGATGGAAGAGCTCGTCCCAGTTGGACGTACTACACCCAAAACGGTGAGCCACTTGCTGGGCACATATTAGTCCCTCCAGGATTTCGTGGGGTTTTTTTGAGATTGTTGCAGCCTAAAATGCCTGAATTTGCGGCAGCTTTTCCAAAAATCTGCGATTTAAGTTGCAATGTTTTAAGCGTATTTGTTGTGATGAAATTGCAGGAGACGGTGAAAATTGCAAAAAAGTTGCGTTTTTTTCTTTGTTTTAGATTATTCATTAAAAATCAAAGGTAAGTTGTTCCAACAGAAAAAAAACTGCGCTCTGGTCCAAGTGTTCCCAAAAAGGCTCAGTATTACATAATTCTAACAAAATATGCTTTATTTTTGGAAGGCCCTACAAAAGTACTGAGCTCAGTAAAAACCTTGATCACAGAAGATTCCTAAAGTCAATAACAAATCTTGACAATGACCCATGACAAAATTAAAAAAAAAATACAGTAGAATACTCTTATTGCATTGAGTTGGTTCAAAAGCAAAAGTGCAGAGAACCTCAGAGAAAGACTGAATAGCTTAATTGAACTTATGTTCATCAACATCCGCCACAATGTAAAACCCCGTTTTCCTCTGATAACAATTACTGAAAATGCATTACTGACCTCAGATTATGCAAGGTTAAACGTTAAACTGAACATAACCTCTCCGTAAACGTTTAGTATCACTGATGCTGAAACAATTAAAATCCAGCAGTTGAATGATTGAGTGCACAGAACCTCTCGGTAAACATTCAGCATAATTTATATAGAAAAAACTAAAATTCCGCAGGATTAAAAATTAAAGTGCGCAGAGGTTCTCAGTAAACATTCGGCAGTGTTTAAACTTAAACTGCACATAGCCTCTCAGTAAACATTCAGAATCATTTATGCTGAAACAATTTAAATCCTGCAGCCAAATACTGGTTTAACATGAAGTGGTTGGTAGATTTAAGGCACAAAAATGATCATTTACAACTAAATTAATCATATTTGGACATATCTGTCATTGGCTGAAAAAGTTAATTTCTCATCCTGGCGCGTGCACACACACACACACACACACACGCTCACAGCTTGTCACGTCAATGAATCAATCTCTGGATGCAACTGCTTCCGTCACGGTGATTTGTTTAGTCTGTGGTCCACTCATTTCAGCCATTCTCCGAGTATATTTTGCAGTAGAAAAGTGTTTGTCAATCAATGATTTTCGTTTGTGTTCCACCACAATATTGCACAGGGTGCAATACAGTTTACCTCTGCTTTCGTGAAGAACATCAGGGAATTGTTTTGCAGGGTCTTTAACAGTATTTTTTGTTGGTAAGTGCGAGACATTTGAATCGCACATGTCTGCATCTTAAAACCACAAACAAGAAAGTAAATTCTCCTCCTTCTTCTTCTTCTTCTTTTAAGGATGGTAGTTACAACTAGTTTATGTTGTGTATCCCCACTTACTGGGAAGTGAATTCGGTGACGTACTTGCATTATGTTTGCGATGAGGACAGCTATGATTGCTGGAACTCACGGGAGGCTGGCCAAAATTGCGGAAAAGTTTCGGTGATTGGACAAAATTACTAGGTCGCGCAGAATTCACGTATATTGGTTGAATTTGCGATAATTGTTGCGATCGCAGCATCGCAAATTCCTGGAGGGACTGACTTACTCCCACCTCTAGCATACCCAGGGTCCTGTTCCCTTGTTCAGTCGACAGACGTGACATTATGACACTTAAAAATATTTGGTGTACAACCCCTCCTTCATTTTAACCACTGTACTTGCAGAACTCTTAATCCCTTATGTTGTACTCAATATGGATTGATGGCAGTCCAACTCGCACTGTTGAGTTACATGATGATCGTTAATGTGTAACGAGGTACACATTGTGACCCCCAATGGAACTCAATTTGGACAACTCAGGTCCTGAGCAAAAATAAACCATAATTTTGAGTGTTGCTTTTACATTGGCTTTGAGTATAATATAGACATGGAGGGGGGATTCCCCCTGTATGTCCTCTCCTGGAGATTCCCCCTTTTGAACCCAAGCCAATTCATCCACAGGAGTCCCAAATCCAAAAAAACAGACGCCAGGCCGCAAGAGAAAGTAGCGCGTAATCTGCAGCAGAACATGAGCGACACTATTATGCTCCGTCTTGCAGGCGACTTCGTGTTCCACTGAGCACAGAATGTCAGCGCAGGATATTCCCCTTGATGGTTACTTAGTTTTAGTTACTATAAAAACATCGGTCGCGTGACAGCCACCTTGGTGTTTATGGAAACGCCATAGCAACATGATGACATCATAGAAGTGCATGTGATGACATCATAATGCTGCACGAAATTACATAAAATAGAACCTGTGGATCCCCACGGGCAGAGTGCTTGTTATTCTTTATTTTTTCTTACACCTTGACTTGCCTTAGCAGTTCTTTCCTTGTGATGACGGCTTATCGGCCTGACTGTATTTAGGATTTTCCTGGTCTCCTGGGTCATTGTGTGCCTTCTTACCACATTTTTAATGTATTGAACTTTTATGTACTATATATGTGGATTAACACTTTTTTCTGCACTATCGTGTGTTCGTGGACACGCGCGTGTGTGTATGTGTGTTTGTGTATACACTTTTGTTGGTATTTTTTGACTTTTTGAGATGTTTTTCTTCGATTTTGTAGATTATTGGGTCACGTGTCTGGATCACATGATATTTTTCCATGTGTATTTAAGATGGTGCTGTGTTTTACTATTGGCAGTCTGATGAAGAGCTGTAGAGCTCGAAACATCACTTTTTTTGGTTTAATAAATACTGGTTATTGGAGCCTTGCAATGTGCGAGTTATTTGTCTGCCATTATATTTACTCTTTTTTTATTATTCAGCTCCTGTTCTCTCTCTGGCTTTGGATGTGCGTGTATTCCATTTTTATTAATGAGCGTTCTTATGTAAAAGTGTTTTGCGATCTTGCACCGGAATGTATTAGACTGGTTGAGAGTGCCCCTTTTTCCATTTGTTTTTTTTGTAAACCTTGTAATCCTAAGCTGGCTGTTCTCCAATCTTAACATACAAATGTATACTTTGAGCTTGTCCTTTTTTATTTTTGGATATTGATCTAGGACCTCGGCTACTTCCCCTATTAATCGAACATTTTCAAGTTTCCCCCAGTATTTCATGATCTCCTTGTTCAAATCTCTGAGACAACTGTGTGTCTACAACATCTAGAACTCCATAAAATTCAGCTTTGTAAAATTCTTTGGAAGATCCCGGAATGTAGGGTCTTGCCCCTCAAGTATATATTTTCGCTGGAGGCCTTCAACGTGGCATTCGAATGGGTTCAATACCGAGGGAGTTGACTACTTCTGAGGCCTTATTATAGACCTCTTGAAGGTGAACATCATTTCTTTTGTTCCTAAGAGAACGTTTAACACTGAACTGTGGAAGTCATTCCTGCAATGGTTTCAGTTTGTTTTTGCAGTGACCCACTCCAACATTCAAGCTCCCCTGTCACCTCAGATGCAATCATAAGCCCCAAAACAGTTTTCCCTCGCTGGAAGCAGTTGATTAGGCCATTAGCCCTATTAGTTTCAGATTCAGCTGTTGCCATTTCCTGTACTTTAGCTAACACACTTTCATATTCCCTCATAAAAGTACTAATAGCTTTGTCCTGAACAAGCCACCGAGTGGGACATGGAAGTTTAAGTGTGCTATGTCTGCTGGTTGTAGTTCCTTCAAAAGTATTTCTGAACTTTGCAGAGTGGCTGCTTAGAGTGCTTGCCCCACAGTACACATATAATGCCAGAGATTGCTGTCTCTTAATGATTGCTTGCAACCCTGAATATTTCCCCGCCATATTAGCAGCTGCCTAAGTTTGGCCGCACAGTGCTGTCATAGGTAGATTAAGTCTCAACAATAAATCAGGCACGACCTTGGAAATCTCCTCCCCATTTGTTTGAGAGACTTCATAAAGCCCTTTAAACACCTCATGAGGAACTAGATCATGATGAATGTACCTTAAGCAGATGGACTCTTCAATTCCTGATACTAGGTCCTGAGTACCATCTACTTTTACAGCATGCTGGGGAGTTTCTACAGATTCGGTGGTTTCAACACTGTTTCTCACAATAATTTTTCTCTCAAACTTGTCTGAAAGATGATCTTGACACTGTGGGCTTACACAATCATGACAGTGTGTCACCCATGTGCTAAGAAGGGTATTACTTTTAGCAAAAACCTTCTTCAGCAATTGCTTGAAATTTCTCTCATCAGCTGTGTGGCCAGGAAAAGCTTATTCCTTGCCTTGCCAAATACCTGACAAACTCAAACTCGAAGACATTGTCCTGCCTTAGACTGACTTTTGGCCCTCACTGTAGGCAGCTGGCCATCTATTAAACATGCCTTTAGTACCAAAACCGTCACAGTATGAATATGTACTTTGCTTTGCGAATGTTTAATGAATTTTTCCAATTTCTATAACTATAATATATATATAATATATATATATAAGTATAATATATATACTTATAAAAGCAGGATCTGCTCTTTTGTCAAATGGGTGATTCCTGTTATGGACCACATATTTGGTTTTCTGTTTCCTCAAAATTCAAGTGATTGTGTTTTAATATATATATTAACAGTTTGTTAGAACTGTTTCATACTCAGCTATGAGGAATGCATGTTGGCCAAGCTCAGAGGCTGAAAATATTGTAATTATGGGATGTTTTTTGTACATTTTTCTCCATACGTTTTACTCCCTGTTAGGGACATGTATATGGTAATCACATAGTTGAAATAATATACAAGTTAAACAATACTGATCTTTTCTTAGAGAGAATATGTCCCTTGTGCTATGATGAAAGTTTCATTCTTGTAGCATTAACTATTTTAATTCTAAGAAGAGTACATATCTTCAATATTGGAATCTCTGCATTTTTGGTCCCCATTTTGTTGTCTAGTATGAATAATTTTATTAATCAGAAATAAGTTTGTATGTATATACATGATATGAACCTCAGTTAACAAAACATACCAATATGCCAAATATTAAAGTTGTGATTTAAATATTTTTTTAAAAATCCTTGTCTAACAGGGTGGAATAATGCAATGTCATTTATTATAAAGTACATAGTTGCCCTTGTATTACACTGTAGTTCCACAGTAAAACAACAGTAATATTACTTCTACTACTACCACTACTAATTAAAATGCTAATAATAATAAGGTAACACTTTATGTAAGAGGGTCCCTGAGCCAATGTATCTACCTCATTAAGTACAGTAAAAAAAAAAAGTTAAAACCTATATACTAAAATAATATGTATTTACTTTGTGCAGGTATTATGCAGGGTACGGAACAATCTAATGCTAGATATTACGTGTGAATACATAGGTTATTACGCTATATATAATGAGGTATAGATACATTGGATCAGGAACCGCAGAAAATAAAGTGCAACCAATAATAAAAGTAATAATAAAAAAACTGTAAAATAAGATAATATTTTTAATTTTTAAAAGTATTTTTCTCATTATTTATGTTATAGTTTTATTATTGGTTACACTATATTTCACGGTGTCCCTGATCCTAATGTCTAGACCTCATTAAATACAGTGTAATAACCTATGAATTAATATTTTAATGTAATGTCATATTGAGTTGTAATTATATAAAAATATTGGTTATTTATATCATGAAAACTCAGACTCAGTACACTGCATATCTCAAAAAACCCTGTGGGGTTTGTTATGGCCCCAATTTGTTATAACAAATATGACAGCAAGGGATGACAGACAAAATTTTATAACTTAAACAGGTTCAATTTAACAAACACTTAATTAATCTACTATCTACTCTACTGACCAAGATTGATTAATAAAAGAACAAAAATATTTACAGTCCCTTTGGTGGGGTTGTTTGGTGATGTCCTGGGTGAGGAAAATACTCCAACACAGGTAAAAAACCACAAAAAGCTTCACAGGTCATGTAAAAAAAAAAAACAGGTCTGGTCAAATGTATCCTTCTGCTTGCAATTTTTCCTACGACTTTAATCTCTCAATTTTCCTCCTTATATACTCTTTTGCAGACCCCTCCCACATTTAGACCTCTTTTTTTTTTTTCTCTGGGACTTGTCCCAGGCATCCCCAAGACATGCCCAAACCTAGCTCCAGTCAGGGCTTAACATAAGAAAGGTCAATACTGCCATCTAGTGGCTTCTATTCTATCACATTACAGGTTCCACCCTGTCAGGCATACATAGCCTAATGCAAGGCTGACACTTGCACGATTCTGTGGCACGCATTGGCACGACACGAGTCGTGCCAGAGCGCTAACTAGTCGTAAACTGGCATGAAGTGTGCGTAAACCCGTCGTGACTGCGTGCCATGTCGGGACGAAAATTTTGATATGTTCAAAATTTTGGTCACAACAAATTCCGCGACCGGGTCATGAACTATGCGCAAACTGTTCGTGAACTCATTGTGAACTTGTCGAGACGATGCGGGAGGATGTGTGCCAGTGCGTGCCATGCCACGACTGTCTCGAACAGCTCACGTCGAGTTCACGAGTAGTTCACGACGAGTTCACGAGCAGTTCACGACTACTGCGCGACAGTGGTGCTCGCGTCGGTGCGGGGGTATATATAGGGCTTCCTGGACACTGCTTGCCATTCCAGAGATCGCCAGCGAAGAGACAACTTATATTACAGAGACAACATGCCAGGTATAAGCATCTTCTCTTCTCTGCAATGATTGTGTCTCTGGAATTCAGCATGTTGTCTCTTCCACAGCCAATCCAAAAATGACCAGGGGTTGGGGAGGCCTCCTTTTTATATGGCGTGCCCAAGTCGGCACGATGCCGTCCGAATTGCGCAAACTCGTCGTGCCAATGCTCGAAGTCCGTAAGCTATGTGCAAACTATGCGTGAACTCGTCGTGCCAGTTTAAGTCAATGTGGCCACTGATGGGCACGCATTCGTGAACTATTCGTGAACTATGCGTGAACTAGTCGTGAACAGTGCGGGAGCCTCCCAGTTCATGCCCCAAAATGGCACGACTTGCCACGACAAAATTGTGGCCAAAAGTTGTGCGAGTGTCAGCCTTGCATAAAAGGGTGGAACCTAACAGGGTGGAAATTTTTAGCCAAGTAAGCCCTAGCTCTTTGAGCTAGCAACATTTAGCTAGCACACACTCTACAGATGAACAGCACTATTTTTAACATGTTTTGAAAATTATTTTAACCAAAAAACATTATCCATAATATACACTAACAGGGTGGAACTTTAAGGTTTCCTCAAGCAGCCGTGTCAGACGAAATTGGGAAAAATAAAGGAGAGAATGAATGATGGAGCTTACCTCAGTTTTCCACTTGAATTTCCCCCCAAAAACAAATGTTGTATCTTCAAGTAAATGGCTATAGGGATTTGTAGTCTTTTTTGGGGGGTCAAGAAAGTACTAGTACGAAAGTACGAGTAACGGGGTGGAAAAGGACTGCAGGGACATATTATATAACCACAGAAAATAAATGTAGTTTCACCATTTTTACTTCTTTGTTTAATGCAGGAGTGTCAAACGTACGGCCAGCGGGTCAAATCCGGCCCGCAGGATGACTTAGCAATGAATACAAATTACAGGAAAAACATGAACTACAAATTTTCAATGAAAGTAACTGCTATTCCTAATTTGTCCACTCCGCGTCGCACTTTTTTTTTTTTTTCGCTGTCAAAATTACACTCTGTGGCACCCGGAGTGGACTCGGAGTGTAGAGTTTTCCAAGATAAATGGACCCTTTCCTATTTATTCACGGAGGTTAATGGGAAACCTGTGTGCTTGGTGTGGTTGCAGCCAGTTTTAGTGCTCAAAGAATATAATATTCGGCGCCACTATGAGACTAATCATGGCGAAAAATACAACAGCTTGCAAGGACAATGGAGAAGAAATAAGATAAATGAATTGTTAACGGGTCTGAGGAAACAACAATTTGTTTTTACTCAGCCGAGAGATCAGCGACGCAGCAGTGAAAGCTAGCTACCTTATTGCACGCATAATAGCATCAGCATCAAAGCCATACTATGAGAGTGAGTTCGTGAAAACATGCATGCTGAAGGCTGCAGAAATCGTGTGTCCTGAAAAGCGACAGGCTCTTCCTGACATAAGTCTGACGAGAAACACTGTGGCAGATAGGATTTCAGATCTTTCGATAGATTTGGACAACCAAATGAAGCAGAAAGTCAAGTCATTTGTTGCATTTTCGGTCGCAATTGATGAGAGCACGGACACTACAGATGTTGCGCAACTAGCAATATTTGTTCGTGGTGTTGATGAGACTTTGACCGTCACCGAGGAGTTCCTTGAGTTGATGCCTATGATGGACACCACAACAGCAGTCAACATTTTCAACACTCTGGTTGGAGGGCCGGACAGGGTCGGAGTGGACTGGGCCCGCGCTGTCAGCCTGGCTACAGATGGCGCGCCATCAATGATCAGGAAAAAAGCAGGTGTTGTGACAAAATTCAGAGAGAAAGTACAGGCCGCAAATGGAGTATATAATTTTTGAAAATTTCACTGTATTTTGAACCAGGAGACATTGTGTTGCAAGTCATTAAAAATGGATCACGTCATGGAAGTGGTTGTCCGAACAGTTAATTTCATTCGAGCCAGAGGTTTAACTCACCGTCAGTTTGACAGCCTTCTTAGTGATAAAGACATTACCTATGGACAGCCATACCACACGGAGGTAAGGTGGTTAAGCCGAGGTGCCTTGCTGAAGCGTTTTTTTTTTATCTACGAGAGGAAATTGGACAGTTCATGGAGAAAAAGAGCAAACCATTGTTGGAATTTAAATCCCCAGAATGGTTGCAGGACCTTGCATTTGTGGCGGATATTGCGGAGCACTTGAATAATTCAAACAAAATGTTTCAAGGCCACAAAAAAGTTGTCACACAGTATTATGGCAGCATGAGCGCGTTCAGGTTTAAGCTGACTTTGTGGGAGAGACAGCTGTCAAGTGGCGATCCTGCTCATTTTCCCCATCTAAGAGATGTGCATATGACCGGAGTTCATGCTGACATGAGTCGGTACGAAAACGAGATAACAGGATTACTGCGGGAGTTTGAGCAAAGGTTTCAGGTCTTAGGCGAACTTGAGACAGAGTTCCCAGTTTTCCGCTCGCCATTCACAGTCAAGGCTTCTGATGTGCCCGTTGACATCCAACTTGAAATAATTGATTTGCAGTGTGATTCAGATTTGAAGGACAAATTTGCCTCGGCGGGCTTGGACACATTTTATCAGTATCTCTTGCCAGGGTACCCCAAATTGACAGCCCTGGCTGCAAAGGTTTTGTGAATGTTTAGGACTACCTACCTTTGTGAACAGGTTTTCTCTGCAATGAGTATCAATAAAACAAAGCTGCGCTCAAGGCTCACACACAAGCACTTAAATGACATTCTGAAATTGGCTGCTGCTCAGGATCTGACACCCAGTGGCGGAACTAGACTTTTATCCTTGGGGTAGCAGGGGGGTGGCCAAGACTTTTTCAGGGGGTCAATGATTTCTAGACACAAATATGCACGAGCACTCTGGATTGATGCGGCACCAGCGAAACATCAACGTTCTGTTAGCGACTCTGTACTGAAGCCTATGTCTGTTTCTCTCATGTGTTTAAATTATGCATTATTATTAGCTCGCCGGGACGAATGTCCGGAGAGCTATTGTCGTACCCCTGGCGTCCGCGTCCGCGTCCGTCCGTGTGCAGAAAAACTTTAACCTTGCCTATAACTTTTGAACCATGAGGGATAGGGCTTTCATACTTTGCATGTGTTCTCCTTGGTGCAAGACCTACCTACTGATGCCGAAATTTTGACCTGGTGACCTTGACCTTTAACCGACCTTTAAAAAACTTTAACCTTGCCCATAACAAAAACTTGACCCTTGCCCATAACAAAAACTTTAACCTTGTCTTTAACTTTTAAACCGTGAGAGACAGGGCTTTCATACTTTGCATGTATACTCCTTAGTGCTAGACCTACGTACTGATGCCGAAATTCTGACCTGGTGACCTTGACCATGACCTTTACCTGACCTTTAAAAAAACTTTAACCTTGCCTATAACTTTTGAACCGTGAGAGATAGGGCTTCCATACTTTGCATGTATACTCCTTGGTGCCAGGCCTACCTACCGATGCCAAAATTTTTGACCTCTTGACCTTGACCTTAGTAGTAAAACAGTAAATAATGATGGTTGCCCCCCGGCGAGCTTTGTTGTCTTTCTGACAACTGTATATTTTACATTATCAAAGCGTGAGATCAATTTCCAAAAAAAAGACCACCAAGTGAACACAGTACAGAACATGGTCAAAACCAGAGACAGGCTTCCCATCTGCACGTGCCCTCCTTGATTCAACACTCAGGATAGCCAAATGGCTTAAGCGGTCATCCATCATGGTTGTCCTTAGATAAGTCTTAATTAACTTTAATGCAGAGAAACTTCTTTCGCATGAAGTTGTGCTGACAGGAATAACAATTGCTATTTTGCAGAGCCTGAACAGTTCATGAAAAACATCTTTATATGGCTCAAGGAAAACAAGAAAATCCAGCAAGGAAGTTGGTTTTGCCAACCCCCCTGTTACTCTCCTTTCAAGGAGGCGCTTCGTTTGGTGCACCTCGTGTCTTAAGTCACATATATCAGCCTCAAAGGTCTGAGCAAAGGCAAACAAATGCTCATCAAGAAAGGTTGGACTGTTGGGGTTCAATGACTGGACACCATGCATGATTTCACAATTTTTATGTGAAAAACGCCTATCCAGTTCACTAATTAGGCAATGATCTGATAAAAGAGTGCTTTGGGGAAGTCCTCTTCATCACAATTTCTCTGCCCAACAATGCTCATCATTAGTGAGTCAAGAAATTTTGAGCTTATTTTTCGTTGTCTTTTTTTGTGTGCTTGGACACCAATTTTGCACCACTGTTGTGCAAGCTCCCCAACCTCTTCCCATAGTTTGTTGAAATAGGCATCACTTCTGTAGTCCTGGAAGGAGTCTTTCAGGGCATGTACTAAATCCACAGCCCTTGCTAAATTGAGTGTGCTGGACTGGAGCATGTCAGAAAGACACTTGGCATCCCCAAGTACTGTACAGAAGGTGACCAAAAGCCCCAAGAACTGTAGGTCAATCTGTGAAAGTAGCTCCCTTGCTAGCACTGCTCTTACACCGTGTGTGTCCAGAGAAAGATCTTGAAGCAGTTTTAGCACAGCAGGAAGCCTGTCTCTGACATTTCGGCACGCTGCATATCTGCAGGCCCACCTGGTATCTGAAAGGGCTTGAAGTTCCCTGGGCTGCTGTGATGGGTACAGTTCCTTCTGAACCTCAAGCCATTTGAGATGGACATATGAGCCTGATATAAAGTTGTAGAGTTGCTGGAGAAGGGCAAAAAAATCAAAAACCTCAGGCACTGCTTTTGTAGCATCGACAAGAACTACATTTAAGCAATGTGCATTGCAATGCACGTAAAAAGCAAATTTGGCATTGCTTTGGATTCTTGCGGCGACCCCTGAATGCTTGCCACTCATGACCGATGCTCCATTGTACCCTTGTCCCACAAGATTATTTCTGTAATCCAGACCATGCCTCTCTAGACAACTGACAATCCAGCAGGCCTCAGTCAAATGATTAAGGGTCTCAGCTGCTTGAAAGCATAGGAAGCTTTCATGTATGGCACCATTGTAGTTGTAGCGCACTACCAACGACAGTTGTTCCTTTTTATGCAAATCTTTTGTTTCGTCTGCCATCACACTGTATAATTCATTTTCTTTCACTTCTTTTATGATTTCTTTCTGAACAATTTCAGCTAAGGCCTGAAGTATTTCATTCAGCATTTGGTGACTTCTGTACTTTGCGTTTCCAAATGCCTCTACCCGCTGCTGAATGAATTTGTCGTGTTTTGCAATTTCGTCCAATATAGCCAAAAAGTTACCCTTATTTTTTGATTCTTGAGACTCACGATGGCCCCTTTGTGGCATGTTTTGGGTCGCGGTCAAAAGGAGGACATTGGCGATCGTTTTGATATAGTGTCTGTTTTCCTCCACTTTTTTTTGGCGTTTCTCGTTTAACGAATTTAACAATGTCTGGTTTGTTTCTTTAGCCCTTTTATAATCATTCCAGGCACACATGGCATTAACATGGAGTTCTGACTTAGAGTGGAGTTTAAATCCTGCCTCATTAGACAATGCCTTTTTCCAGTTGGAAAACCCTACATCTGATGTAAAGGCAGAGTCTGGGGCATTAGGTAGAGAAAAATGCCTACAAGCAAAGCAGTAGGAGGAGTCTTTAGACACAGAATATTCCAGCCAAGAATTATGCCTGAACCATTTGCTGTTGAAAGCCCTTGTGCTTGTGCCATGCAGAGTTCTAGGGAATCTTCTCAAATGTGGCTGAACTGGAACGTCTTCTTTCGATGTTGAAATATCTGTAACAAATCAAATTGAATCATAGTTGGAAAATTCAGAACATTATCAGACACTGCAAACTAGCAGATTTCAGGTAAGTCAACCTACCACTGGGCCCTTTTGAAGGTGCAAAAGTAGCACTGGGCACAGGAGGTAAGAAGTCATCTTCTGGCTCTGGTTGCTCTGGGTCATCTTGCTCAGAAGCATCTGTGTCTTCCTCAGATGGAACTACATTGAAAAATAATAAAATGATATTATAATCATTGTATCATCATAACCATTATTATTATTATTACTATTATTATGACACACACACACACACCACTAAAACAACCTATTATCATTATAGAATAATCTCACACTGACTGCATAAATGCTCTGACCTGCTGATGACGGGCTATTTTGTGCCTGACCCTCCTCAGTACCTGTTCCAGGTGGGGACCTGCCATCTAGGTTTTCTCTGTCCTCTCCCGATGAACCTGCATTGTACAAAAATATTAGTATTATAGCATGATCAAAATAAAATGCAACCACTACCTACAAGTAAATATACATCAGTAACCAACACTTCAAAATAATCTTAAACATAACTTCAAATGACTGAACATGTCACTACTTCTGTATATGTTCAAACCTGGTGGTGATAGTGGACTGGATTCTGCCTGTCTTTGCTGACTAGTCCCAGGATGAGGGCTGCCAGGGCTGCTGATCTGCTCTGAGCCTGATCTGTTTCTCTTAAAGTAATTGTAAATTGAGCCTCCCTGTCTTTTCATTCTCAACTGAAAAAGAAACTTGTCTTGTTACTCCTAGCATGACTTCCCTTATGGAAACAAAATGCAACATTCTCATGTCCAAAATGATGTATTATGAAAATATATTACTTGGGTCAAAATCACAAGGTTATTAGATTCAGCCTAAAAATATCAAAACACAATGAACTCAGAACCCCAAAATTACAACACTAGTCTACTGTAGCCTGTCTAGTGACTTTGCAACCTATCCATTCAATGTAGGTTTCACCATAGCTTGGCAGTGAATTATCTATGCGTTTCATAACATGGACAATCGATTTTGATCCAAATGTATAGGCCTAATTGGTTTCATAAATCAGAGGGGCTAAACGAAAAAAAAAAGAATATTTTACGGTTTTGTTTGACTACAGAAAAACTGATACTAGTTTTTTGTTTTCAATTGTCAGTATTTTCAGTAAGCATGTGAGTAAAAATAACAGAAGTCAACTAAAATCAACCCATCAATTCCAATTTCATCCATCTACAAGTGTCTGCTTACAGGCTAGCTTCTAGGACTTTGTGAAAAGCTAGAACTTAATGTATTGGCCTGTCAAGAAATCGTATGCTTAAAAAAAATCTATTTACTAGGCCAAAACGGATTAGTCCATTCACTTGTCCTGAGCTTCTCATGTCCTCGTGAGCACAACTTAGCAGTGGGGCTAGCGTGGGTATCTCACAAATTCAACTGGGACCTCTGGGCGAGCTAAATGCCTACATCTTTTCATTCCATTCAAAAGAGGGTCCAGTCTTCAAAATACGCCATGGATTGCTTAATTCTGAACAATGTTCATACTGCAAAAGGCAACTTCGCGTCATATACACACATAGTATTGACTACATGAGCGTTTTCAAAATAGCAAAGCACCAGACTAATCATTCTGGTTTATGAAACAAAAACCGACTGACTGATCTTATTGAACTCGTGAACTTATTTTGGGATAAACTGTGGTCGTGTAGACTATTCACCAATATAGGTCAGCTTTAACATCCAGCATAACATCCATCTCTTGCTGAGTTTCCACAATTCGTGTTGCCCAACGAGCTAAATGAATTGGCGCTGCCCGTGCTGCATTTCTGTTTCACCAAATGATGCCTTCTTCTTCTCTTACTTCTTTCCCAAAGTGTATTGCAACGCCTTGTGGTAGCCTGCATTGCGCCATCTACTGTACAGGAGGAACCGAGCAGTCACATATCTTTTCAAAATGCGACGGGCTTTCCTCGTGCGGTGCTGTAAACATGTCATTCATCTGGTGGGGGGCACCTGGGGTAGCCAATCAGATTTCAGGGGAGGCAATTGCCACCATAACCACCCCTTTGGCTCTGCCCCTGCTGACACCTGATGTTGATGCACTTGCGAAGTCTAAGAAATGCCAAGTTTCAGGAGCTAATTAAACAATGTTAGCCTAATTCATGTAAAATGTTGCTTCAGACACTTTTGCACGCTGAAAAATACAGTTCTGTGAAAATGAGTTCATACTGTGGAAAATATTTAAAAGACACTGGACAGTGTGCAATATAAGTCAGCGGCTTCAGTGCAAAAGATTTTTTGGTTTGGTGGAACCCTATTGCTCATGCACTCCCACAACTTTTATGTATTTTTATACGTTTCATTCATCTACAAGGCGGGGGGATCATTTAACCTTCTCCCTTAATAGCGCCCACTTTAGTTTGTATGGTGTGGTGACTCAGTTCAGGTGGTCAGGATTACAACGCAGATGTAGAAATGTATGTAAAATTAAAATGATTTGTAGATCTTGACAAGTTGTTTTATTGATAAAGTAAAATACCATATTGTTCAGTTCCAGATACCTTTCACTAAATGTTTTTTGCCATTGTACGTATACTGTGATCTGTAAGTTCTAATGCACATTTGCAAATTATAAACTGAGGAATAATATTGCACTTATGTTTCTTAAGAAATTTCAGGATCATATGTTTTGGAAAAAGATAGTTCATTAAATGTGAACATTTTCAGAATGTACTTGTACTTCTTTGTGCGAAAAAAGGGAAAGATTTAGAGTTGCCATAATTTATAGGTTATTACGCTATGATTTTACTGGTCTGGCCCACTTGAGATCAAATTGGGCTGTGTGTGGCCCCTGAACTAAAATGAGTTTGACACCTCTGGTTTAATGTAAGTAGTCCCTTGTCTATCAAATGAATAAAGAATAGGTTTAAGTTTTGATAATGTTAAGTTTTATACTAATTGAAGAAGTTGATTACATTGCATTTGGGACATGCTGAAATTAACATGTATACCACAGAGAAGGTGTCTTAACCCCTTTGCGCAGAAGCCAAATCTGGCTTTTTAGGTGTTACCTGATTTAAGGCTTTATAATTCAAGATTGCAGCTTCACAGACAGAAAAACTTTGGCTCAATTGAGTCTAGACACTTGAAGCATTTAGACTCTCATTGTATTTCAGTTTATTTTTATGATTTTGGTGGAGAAAAGGGGCTGCAAACATAAAAATTCTTCATGAGAATTCACCATTGAAATAGCAAAAAAAATACTGACAAATGAAAAACTGCTGGGGCTTAAATCTATACATTTCTGGGATCATAAACTTCTTGACCACAAGTACAATTCATCTTGAACAGTACATTCTAGATTACCCGCTTGCTATGAGCCAAATTAGACAGCTACCCAGGTGTCTCCCCAAAGTCTGAGATTCATCAAAATGGTTCACTGTCAAATCATATATTAATCATATATTTAACACAAATTAACTTTTGGGGCATGAAATTCAGCATGAACTAATGGTTTTCTGGTTGAGTTTAGCATGAATTTATCAATATCAGTGAAGTTGAACATCATTGGTCACCAGTAACCTCTCCAAACACAAAACATGCCTTTTCTCCATAATAAAGTTAACAATATTGTCCATTTTTCTTCAAAGTCCCCCAAGCATTAAATAAAGTGCTGATTAAACAGCTATAACATCCGCGCTGCAGTGATAAGCTAACCGCTCTCACATCCGAGCTCATAACCTTACACCTTATAAAGGTAAAAACTCACTAACTCAGTAATAACTGAATTCTGAAATATACCTTATTTTCACCGGACAGAAATTTCACTTTCAGGAAAAATCTAACGACATATGCCTCCATATTCAACAGAATGGTGTAATGAACGTACCGAGGGATCTACCGATGTGCGTGGACTGCATACATTTGGAGAAACGAAAACCTCGGCATTCGATGTCTTTAAACGCGGTATAAATTCTACAGCAAAAAGCCATATTGAACAAAATGCAAATAGAGTAGAAGTATAACCTGTTTTCTGCATTGATGCCCTCCTCTAGAGACAGATGTATCGGGTAGAAGGAATCCTCCAGTGCTGTTTCATTCGGAATAATTCCCATTGACCGCGTCCATACAACATGTATCTCGTAAATGAAACTGAACACTTCAGGCCGGTTTCGGGTGTCTTTCTTTTTTTGATATCGCATCATTTTCAGCTGCGCGACCGTGGCCAACATTCGAAGAACACAACCGACCTTACTTTAATGCTTAGCTTTGTATCCTGTTCTTATTGTCCGATCAATGTATTTCAGTTATTGAGGAAAGTTTAAACCCTCGAGAATTGGATAAGAAACGAGTTGGGAGCGCTGAATTTGTCAATGGAGGAATATACGCGATAATCAATGGGAGGGAACTACGCATATTTTGTGTGTGTTGACTGTAGAATGTGAGAGAATCAATACGATGTCGGATTTTTTGCTTCACAAAACGTATTTTTTTAACCACTATTTGGAATACTGTTGGCGCACTGTAGCTAAAATGGTTGCTACAGAGTACTAAGTTTTTTTCTGTCGCAAGTGATAATTTTTTAAAACTACTGGGTTGATACTATGGGCAAGGATATTGACCAGTTTGCACATCAGGCTTAGCTGAGGAGTTTAATTCATGCAACTCCTGAAAAACAGAGATTGGAGGGGACTTCTCCATACTCTAAATCGCGTTTCAGCCCTTCCTGCTTGTGAATATTCAATAGCTGATCCGGGGGTGCCATCTCGTGGTCGGGTACTGTAACTAAGTGCTTAAATTTGCATATCTATAGACGCAAGCGTCTAAATCTGCAGAAAGGGGTTAATGAGATTAAAAAATAAAATAAAGTTATTTAACTATGTTGAAGCAATAGAACACACCTAAACACATAATAAAATTTTTATTAGTATTTGTCTAATTTAAAAAAATAAGAGCCAGTAAATCACAGGGACATGAATATGTGGCCCAAAACAGGAATCACCCAAATGCTAGTTTTTGCTATGTCAGAGATTAGAGAACAACGAAAACACAACATCCCCTTTAAGGAAGGAGAGTAGCGTAACCATGGATTTAGGCCAGACCAGTTCTAATTTAATTATAAAACTCTATTTGATTTGTGGTGCACAACCCTCTCTTGTTGGAATCCCGAAGAATAAAGAAGAAACTAAGTGGGCGCAGAACATTTACAATTCTTTTCTCAGTTCTGCAGTACCGCCCACACCAAACTGTGCAAAAATAAAGAAAGCAAGTGGGCGCAGAACGTTTAAAATTCTTTTCCCCGTTCTGCGATACCACCCACACCGAACTATGCAAAATAAAGAAAGCTAAGTGAGCGCAGAACGTTTACAATTCTTTTCCCAGTTCTGCAATACCGCCCACACCGAACTAGACCAGGCAAATGAGACGACAAGTCGGACGCAGAACAAATACAATTCTTTTCAACAGGTTCTGCAAATACCGTCCGTACCATTCTTTACCTTACCGGCTAGAATGTTTAACGAGGGACACTGAAGCACCGAATGCAGGAACTGCACAGCTTAAATAGCAGAGACTCGGAGCGGAGCGTGCAATGAACACGGGAATCACCTGCTGCAAACAATTCAGTCCAGGCACTAGCCACCTCTCATATTAACTTGCAGCTTGCAGACCCAGAACCACGACAAAAAGTCACTGAGAATTACCTGGGGACTCCAGAATCTTAGCCAGGAAATTAGCCTTGATACTGGAAAGTAACTATTTAAATTGCTGTTGTCTCCCATTTGTAGTAAAAAGAAAACATGAGCAGTCCTCTATACCTTAGGTATTTTACAAGACATGATCGACATATTCAGTTTCAAAAGATACTGACAAAAAAAGTCATCTCTTGTGGACTTTTTTTTACATTAATCATATTCATAGCTTTAATAACTTCCCTGGTTGAAATGCCACATAAAGGAAATATGCTTTTATTATTTAGCAAATAAGAAGTTGTAAGACTTGCACATAGATCAGAGGTACAATGCATATCAGCTGTCTGTCCCGAGGAACTGGGGTCAGCTATTTGGTTCATATCAGAAAGATAGCCTGCTGAAACAAAATTCTGACTAAAAGCATTTCACCTTTACAAGTAAACAATATTTGAATTCTAAAAAACTTGTGATGGAAGAAAAGGAGTAGAATTTGAATGTCAATTCTCTGCTTTTTCACTTTATGCAATAAGGGGCGTCCTCATCAGTCAAAGTTACGATAATGTTGGGGCATCCTCATCAGCTCAATTTATGATGAGGCTTGGGCGATCAGGTGGAACCTGTAGAGATAATACCGGTTCAGGAAGGAGTGGGTGTTGCATTAGCTGGACGTTTGTATTGTTTGCTGGCATGCTTGGTTGGTTTCATTGCTCTTTGGCGGGGCATCAGTGGACACAGGAACTGGAGAATACTCTCATTGCATTGAGTTGGTTCAAAAGCGAAAGTGCACAGTAAGACTGAATAGCTTAATTGAACTTATGTTCATCAACATCCGCAACAATGTAAAACCCTGTTTTCCTCTGATAACAATTACTTAATGCATTACTGACCTCAGATTATGAAAGGCTAAAAGTTAAACTGAACATAACCTCTCTGTAAACAATTAGTATCACTGATGCTGAAACAATTAAAATCCTGCAGTTGAATGATTAAGTGCACAGAACCTCTTGGTAAACATTCAGCATAATTTATATAGAAAAAAACTAAAAATCCGCAGGATTACAAATTAAAGTGCGCAGAGGTTCTCAGTCAACATTCAGCATTATTTATGTCTGAAAAAAATAAATAAATAAAATTCTGCAGTGTTTAAACTTAAACTGCACATAGCCTCTCAGTAAACATTTAGAATCATTTATGCTGAAACAATGAAAATCCTGCAGCCAAATACTGGTTTAACATGAAGTGGTTGGTAGATTTAAGGCACAAAAATGATCATTTACAACTAAATGAATCATATTTGGACATATCTGTCTGTGGCTGAAAAAGTTAATTTCTCATCCTGGCGCGTGCACACGAACACACACACACACACACACATACACGCTCACAGCTTGTCACGTCAATGAATTAATCTCTGGATGCAACTGCTTCCATCACGGTGATTTGTTTAGTCTGTGGTCCACTCATTTCAGCCATTCTCCGAGTATGTTTTGCGGTAGAAAAGTGTTTGCCAATCGATGATTTTCATTTGTGTTCCACCACAATATTGCACGGGGTGCAAAACAGTTTACCTCTGCTTTCGTGAAGAACATCAGGGAATTGTTTTGCAGGGTCTTTAACAGTATTTTTTGTTGGAAAATGCGAGACATTTGAATCGCACGTCTGCATCTTAAAACCACAAACAAGGAAGGGAATTCTCCTCCTTCTTCTTCTTCTTCTTTTAAGGATGGTAGTTACAACTAGTTTATGTTGTGTATCCGCACTTACTGGGAAGTGAATTCGGTGACGTATTTGCATTATGTTTGCGAAGAGGACAGCTATGATTGCTGGAACTCACGGGAGGCTGGCCAAAATTGCGGAAAAGTTGCAGTGATTGGACAAAATTGCAAGGTCGCGCAGAAGTCACGTAGATTGGTTGAATTTGCATTAATTGTTGCGATCGCAGCATCGCGAATTCCTGGAGGGACTGACTTACTCCCGCCTCTAGCATACCCAGGGTCCTGTTTCGTTGTTCAGTCGACAGACGTGGCATTATGACACTTAAAAATGTTTGGTGTACAACCCCTCCTTCATTTCAACCACTGTACTTGCAGAACTCCTAATCCCATATGTTGTACTCAATATGGATTGATGACAGTCCAACTCACACTGTTGAGTTACATGATGATCGTTCATGTGTAACGAGGTACACATTTTGACCCCAATGGTCACTTAAGAACTCAATTTGGACAACTCAGGTCCTGAGCAAAATAAACCATAATTTTGAGTGTTGCATTTACATTGGCTTTGAGTGTAATATAGACATGGAGGGGGGATTCCCCCTGTATGTCCTCTCCTGGAGATTCTCCCTTTTGAACCCAAGCCAATTCATCCACAGGAGTCCCAAATCCCAAAAAACTGATACCAGGCCACAAGAGAAAGTAGCGTGTAATCTGCAGCATAACATGAGCGACACTACTTTGCTCCGTCTTGCAGGCGACTTCGTGTTCCACTGAGCACAGAATGTCAGCGCAGGATATTCCCCTTGATGGTCACTTAGTTTTAGTTACTATAAAAACATCGGTTGCATGACAGCCGCCTTGGTGTTTATGGAAACGCCTTAGCAACATGATGACATCATAGAAGTGCATGTAATGACATCATAATGCTGCAGGAAATTAACCTTAACATACAAATGTATACTTTGAGCTTGTCTTTTTTTATTTTTGGATATTGATCTAGGACCTCGGCTACTTCCCCTATTAATCCAACATTTTCAAGTTTCCCCAGTATTTCACGATCTCCTTGTTCAAATCTCTGAGACAACTGTGTGTCTACAACATCTAGAACTCCATAAAATTCAGCTGTGTAAAATTCTTTGGAGGATCCCAGGATGTAGGGTCTTGCCCCTCAAGTGTATATTTTCGATAAAGGCCTTTAATGTGGCATTCGAATGGGTTCAATGCCAAGGGAATTGACTACTTCTGAGGCCTTATTATAGACCTCTTGAAGGTGGACATCGTTTCTTTTGTTCCTAAGAGAACGTTTAACACTGAACTGTGGCAGTCATTCCTGCAATGGTTTCAGTTTGTTTTTTCAGTGACCCACTCAAACATTCAAGCTCCCCTGTCACCTCAGATGCAATCATATTAGCAGCTCTGCATAAATTTGGCCGCACAGTGCTGTCATAGGTAGATTAAGTCTCAACAATAAATCAGGCACCACCTTGGCAATCTCCTCCCCAGTTGTTTGAGAGACTTCATAAAACCCTTTAAACACCTCATGAGGAACTAGATCATGATGAATGTACCTTAAGCAGATGGACTCGTCAATTCCTGATACTAGGTCCTGAGTACCATCTACTTTTATAGCATGCTGGGGAGTTTCTACAGATTCGGTGGTTTCAACGCTGTTTCTCACAATTTTTTTCTCCCAAACTTGCCTAAAAGATGATTTTGACACTGTGGGCTGACACAATCATGACACAATCAGTGTGTCACCCATGTGCTAAGAAGGGAATTACTTTTAGCAAAAACCTTCTTCAGCAATTGCTTGAAATTTCTCTCATCAGCTGTGTGGCCAGGAAAAGCTTATTCCTTGCCTTGCCAAATACCTGACAAACTCAAACTCGAAGACATAGTCCTGCCTTAGACTGACTTTTGGCCCTCACTATAGGCAGCTGGGCATCTATTGAACACGCCTTCAGTACCAAAACCGTCACAGTATGAATATGTACTTTGCTTTGCCAATGTTGAATGAATTTTTTCAATTTCTATGACCTTTACTTATAAAAGGAGGATCTTCTCTTTTGTCAAATGCTAGTTTTTGCTATGTCAGAGAGTAGCGTAACCATGGATTTAGGCCAGACCAGTTCTAATTTAAATATAAAACTCTATTCGATGTGTGGTGCACATCTATTTATGCAGGATCAGGCTGGTATGGCTTGACATATAGCTCATTTTCCCTGGCCTCTGAATCTGAACTTTCTATATGGCAAATCTGTGAGGAGTACAATAGCATAACACACATTTGTATTTTGATAATGAATTGCTAAGAAAGATTTGGTCCCAGCCCTCCAATTCACCAAGACCGCATTCCACAGTCCACTTAATTGTCTACAGCTGTTCCCTATTGTGTGCCTACACTTGCTCTCTATTCAAGAGGGACTCTTGCACTCATTTGGTGCGAAGTCTCATCAGCCTCACAAGCCTGTTGTTATACTCTAGTCTTGTTTAGACTTTACCCCCGCTTTACACGTGTATTACTTTAAATCTCTAATTAAGTGCTGTTCCTTTTGTTTTACAATCAGCGCTTCCGTTTTGTAATCCAGGAACCTTGGTTCCTAGTTTCTTATATTAGAAATGCCTAGTACTGTTGTCTTAGTTCCCGGTAATGTATTACTCATTTGCTATTCAGGAATCTCGCTTCCTAGTTCTTTTTGTCTGGTGTTTCATATGCCTTCCTGCTGTGCCATGAAGGCATAATAAATAAACAAGTCCATCTTCGCACCCGGGTCCAGTCCTACAATTCCTGTTCTCCGTACACACCACTGGTGCTCAGAGCACAACCTTTACAATCTGCAATTCTGTAAACAGACAATTATCAGTACTTGGAACAATGACACAAAGTGTGGATTAGCAGTTAATTAACTTTTGCACAAATATCAGTCTTGACTGAAGTATTTATGAATCCGTTTTGCTCTGGCGAGATGCCGGTCATGTTCGTCATCCAAGTAACTGTACTCAGCGCTGGTCTTACCTGACACTCTATAATTTAGTGCTGCTGCCTCTGTCCTCCGATGCCTGAGCTCGGCCTGCAGTTTCTCCCAACTGATTCGTTCATTGGTTCTCTGTTGTTCTCTGGATTATACTCTGCCTCCACACTTGATCCCTGGTTTAGATCATAAAAGTCACTGAGAATTACCTGGGGACTCCAGAATCTTAGCCAGGAAATTAGCTTTGATACTGGAAAGTAACTATTTAAATTGCTGTTGTCTCCCATTTGTTGTAAAGGGAAAACATGAGCAGTCCTCTATACCTTAGGTATTTTACAAGACATGATCGAAATATTCAGTTTCAAAAGATGCGGACAGAAAAAGTCATCTCTTGTGGACTTTTTTTTACATTAATCATATTGATAGCTTTAATAACTTCCCTGGATGAAATGCCACATAAAGGAAATATGCTTTTATTATTTAGCAAATAAGAAGTTGTAAGACTTGCACATAGATCAGAGGTACAATGCGTATCAGCTGTCTGTCCCGAGGAACTGGGGTCAGCTATTTGGTTCATATCAGAGAGATAGCCTGCTGAAACAAAATTCTGACTAAAAGCATTAATAATTTCACCTTTACAAGTAAACAATATTTGAAATTTAAAAAACTTGCGATGGAAGAAAAGGAGTAGAATAGGGCTGGGGCGTCCTCATCAGTCAAAGTTACAATAATGTTGGGGCATCCTCATCAGCTTAAGTTATGATGAGGCTTGTCCGTCCTCATCAATAAAAGGTATGATAGAGCCGGGGCATCCTTATCATGCAAAGTTATGATGAGGCTTGGGCATCCAGGTGGAACGTGTAGAGAAGATACCGGTCCAGGAAGGAGTGGGTGTTGCATTAGCTGGATGTTTGTATTGTTTGCTGGCATGCTTGGTTGGTTTCATTGCTCTTTGGCGGGGCATCAGTGGATACAGGAACTATGTGCCTGCTGTGTGTTTGTGGTCTGTAGTGGGCGTGTCCTGTTGAGTGAGTATATATTATAAAGTCAATGTGCTCTGTACATCCACTGTATCCTGTGGAGTGAACGAGTGTTGTCTTAAGCTGCGTAGTTTCTCTTTAAGTAAAAGGTGAAAATTCCTCCATTCCAGTAAGTACATTTCAAACTTTACCTATGGATGCACTTTGCCATCGTAGAGGTTATTTTTTTTATTCAGTTTCAATACTATGTAAAATGTATTTTAAAATGCAAACAAAGGAAATTCCTGAAAATATAACATTTTTGATGATGGTTAAGAGATTAGTGCGTGGTAAGTACAAAACCCTGGAAAACTCTAGCCTGGAGGATAATATTATAGTCCGAGGCCAAAAGAAACCGTGTAATTCAAGTCAACATCTGTGAGTGCGGAGAGTAGTATTTGAGATAAACTTACTTAAATGGGAGTATTAAAATATAGGAAAAATTTGCCAATGGGGAGGGAGGCAAATTGAGTAGAATTACGGAAAAATGGAGCTCAAACTTGACCAAGCATTTCACAACCTCAATCAATCAGGAAATTATCGACAGCAAAAACCGGCATGCAAGGTGGTCCCCCTGGAACCCAGCAGATAACCCTTAAATTTACATTGAAATGTTAAATACATTTTACAACTTGTCAGTACAATGTGAATTTTTGTTTCGTCCATAATGAAGAGATCACTAGGGGTTAAGGGTCATACCGAAATGCACCAGTGTTTGCTGCACTATACATTGAGCTGTCTGCTCAGGGCTATTTAAAGCATTATTAACAGGTATATGGGGTTCGTGAAATTTTTTATTTATTTTTAAATAATTAATACTTGTGTAATGTTATCCGTCGTGTCAGTGCTCATCTCAAAAAATAATCTGTAAGTTACTGGATGAGAGTATCTGCCAAATGAATGTAATGTAATTTCCAGAAATAGGAAGTTCCTATTTACTATTTCATGTAGTTCACCACTAAAATGTTGTTGTTTTTTGTAATATGCAACAATTCCCCAAATGTTCAGAACCACATAGCCATGAGAAAATATATAAGAATGTGCTGGTTTGTGTATTTTAGCTGTATTATATTTAATTAGGTTTTGATACTGTCATTCCTTGTCACTTTCTGAGATAGTGTAACTGAAAACAAATGAATAAAAATGTTGATATCTGTATTTAGCTATACTCAGATAAATCCAGGAATAATAATAATAATAGTAATAATAATAGATTTTTTTGAGTAGGCCAAGGCTACAAATCAAGGACATACATCAGCCATTGTAATATTTCCGTCTGTGCTAGTTACATTCACTTGTCACTGGAGTCAGAAGTCAGACTCGTGGCTACATGCTATGCTTGGATGCATTATTCCAGGCTGTGAGCTGAAAAATCTGTTAGCCAATGAAGGGGCACCGAACACCAAATCTCGCTTACGCGAGAGGTTTGTGTTTCAATTGCAAACAAAAAAATTGAGAGGTGTAAACAAGAGAGCTGGGAGCTTAACCAGAAATTTCATCACTGTCAAAGCAGCAGAGGGAACTGTGAATGAAGTAAGGGATAATTAACGAGAAGGTGTGCATTCCACGGTTTTAATAAACGACGCGGCGAAGTGCATTAAAACCGTGGAATGCTTACCTTCGAGTTGATTATCCCGCTTATACCATGGTCATTTGCCAGCAATATCAAATCGCAGCATTCAGAAATTTTGGTGAAAGTTTTGCATTAAAAAAAAAACAAGCAGGTAATCACATTAAAGAGGTGCCGCGCCTTCTCATACTCAATAGCCTACTATAGGCCAAGTTAAATTGAACAAACTATCCTAGTTCATCTTACGTTCATGGAGAAAGTTTTTTTTGCACATGCTTACACCTGTTTACCAGCTGATTTGATAATGGATTCCAGCTGAAATGGAGATTATGGATAACGCAACATTATGTGCGATTATGCAGACTGTAGCTAACTTGCTACCCACAATTACAATGAACTTATGACGGTTTCCGCAGTCAGCGAGCTGAAATCAGTCTGCTGGCATAGCACGTAGCTAGCGAACTGTCAGCAGTTGCTGACACATGAAGCGGACACGTTAGCTTCCTTTGTAACTGTACACAATTACAATCGTTTAATGAATTAAGCCTGATTACTTCGCTGCTATAATATTTCCGGTCATTATCGCTCGAGTACCTATAGTTAACCGCCCCACTGGATGCAACTTGTATGACGCCGCTAAATTTACGGAAGATAAATGAGCAACTAGGTTTCTGTTGTACCCTGCCGAATACCACTTTTAACGTTGCTAGGGTTACAAGTTGGCTAGTGGATGAATTTCGAATGGTAAAACGACCGTAGCCGAACTACCTGTGCAGTTCCACGGTTTTAATGCATACCTGCCAGCCAATCAGAAAAAAGTATTCACCCAGACCCTGGTATAAAGGACAATATACAACTAAAGGACTAATGGTTCACTCAGTCACAAATAATTTGTTTACAAGCTAAAAGTTTTACCTTTGAGAACTTTTTTGCTTTAGTCAGTTTGATTCTCTCGGAATTTTGAATTTTCTTTATGATATCCAAAAAGTTTTGTTTCATAATTTTGACTCAAATCTGATTCCATAGCTGTTACGAGGATAACAAACGTTCCTCCTTGGCTCGTTAATATTCTGCATATTCTACAAAGGCTCCCATCATTCGTGCCTGTGACATTAACTTCTCTCCCTAAAGTGGGTGCACAGGGCTCGACACACATGCCTCACTTCTCTCTTAGTGTGTGTAATCTGTCTCTCTAGGGGGGGTTTGGGCCACTCACCTCTTCCTCTCCAAACGCTCGTACTCGCCACTCAATTACCATGTTCGGCTTTGGCGTCCCCGTCGCCTGACTTGGCCAGCACAGTTATGATGGTTAAGTTCATTTTAGGGAACGGGGTTCTCGAGTAAGTTTTGTTAATGTCATGGCGTCTATTCTCCGGTGCTACCGTCTTCAAAGAAAAGTTGCGTCCGTCTCCTCCCCCCATTGCAGCTGGTGTCTTCATTAATTTACTGACAGGAAGTGAGAGTTATGCCAAGACCCATAGTTGCACACCCAACTTCTCTCTTGTTGCCTTCCTGCCTCTTGTTTTTTAACAAGCACTAAGAAGCTGCATAATGAGGTCTACTTTGGCATGTAGTCTTACAACAATTTCTCTGAAATACTACTATGGAATCAGATGACAATTACAACTTGCCTGTATGATAAGAAGTTGTGTAACATGTAGGGGGTTATATTATAACCCCTGGGGGCTATCCAGGGGTCATACTGAAGTGCATCAGTATTTGCTGCACTGTACATTGAATTGTCTGTTCAGGCCTGCATGAAACATTATATATAGGCATTTGGGGGTGCCAATATTTTGTTTAACATTTCATGTTATCTGTCAGCACCCTTGCTCATCTTACAATCCAATCAATTGTAAGTCACTCTGGATTAGAGCATCTACTAAATTGATTAAATGCAATTTTAGGAAATAGGCAGTCCATATTCACTGTTTTGAGTGATTTACAAATTTTTGTAATATGTCATTTTTGTCTGAATGTTTCAGGGCCGTATAGCCATAAGCAAACTTATAAGAATGTACTGGCTTGTGATCTTCAGTTTTTATATTGGGTAAGGCCGTATTTCATTTTCTCCATTGTAACACTGCATGGCTTTGGTACTGTCATTCCTTGTGTCTTCCCAAGATTGTGCCACTGTAGCCAAATTGTTAAAAATGTTTCTATTTATATAAATCCAGGGATGATAATCATAATAATAATAATAATGATAATAATAATGATACATAGATTTTTTTATTATCTTTCAACTTAATTGACATTACCGTTACTTAACTGCATGTTTCTGTGTCCGTTTTCATTATTTGATACAGGTTTGCTTCTGCAACTGTTCCTTACACTGAGAGGACTTCTGAACAATGTGAGCACAACCACAACTAACGAGCCATCAGAAGATGGCATATACTCCTTGCCTTTCCTACACACTCAGATTTACCTACGTCAGATACGTTTCCATAAAAATGGGTAAAATAGAAATGGCAAATAAAACCGCATTTGGTTATAGGTGGGGTTCAAGCAGCATGAGGCAATTATCAATTCTGAATCTGTAAAGATAAGCATTATATACATTTTTTCTAGTGCAGTTGCCTTAGAATGACTTCTGGGCAGATCGTTCTGCCACACAACCGTTAGGAAAGTGGTGGTTGTTCTGATGCAGGCAACATATCTTTCACAGCGGGAGATGACCAAAGGACCTGCGAGTCATCCAGTCAAGAAACATGTAAGAACTATACAGAATTTGAAAATATCTGAATTTGTATGTGCTGCATATGTACAACATATATTACACTTCTTAATATTAATAATATAAATGCTTCATATAATTTTCTATGTGATAAATTAATCTTGATTGTATCGCACAGAGGAAAGTCAATATTTGTCACCATATGTACAGTACATATGTGATATGTTTAAGATTCCTAATGCCGGCAGTTTCCTGTCAGTTTTTTTTATTCAGGGTAAATTAAAGCTGCAGTTGGTAACTTTGAAAAACGTTATCTCGCTCTTCTCTTTAATCAGAGAAACCCTGCCCCTCCCTCACTTCTCCCTCTGTCCCTCCTGTTGTCCCTTGTCCAAGCGCATTCGCTTGTTCAGTTCAAAAACCATATACCTCAAAGAGCCACATGAGCAGCTCCAGTATGTGTTATTGTAGTAGTAGTAGTAATTGTATAGTAAGAAACACAAGTAATAACAAAAACAATTAGCATTTACATGGCACTCATTGACACATACCACGCCATCCCAAAGTCACTGTAATTGTGCTTGGTAATCAAAAGATGAGAGAAACGAGGCTGTATATCGGCCAAGCAAGTGAGCAAACTTATGTTACCTACACAACATTAGCATTAGCTACCGCAATGTGAGAAACAAGGCTGTATATCAACCCAAAAAGTGAGCCAATTAACGTAACCAACATGACCAGAGTATTGGCTACTGAACTGAGATAAATGAAGGTGTATATCAGCCAAGCAAGTGAGCAAACTAATGTTACCTACACTATGTAAGCAGTAGCCACCGAACCAAGTATCTAACCTTGCATACTGTATTAGAAGAACTACTCAGCGACGAGTTACAAAAAATTTCTTTAGATTATTAGAAGGTACATTGATATACACACCTGTACCATATAGATCTAATTGTATGTATATGGTATACATACATGCAGTGGTTGGGATTTGTTAAGTAGGAGGCACTACTGTTTTAGGGTTGAAGCACGTGTGAGTGAGCAGACAACAAATTCTGAAATCTTATTACCAATTACTGGTATGCAAATGAGCCAATAGTGTAAACAAATAAAGAACCTAATCCTCGACTGACAAAGCAAAAGGAAAAACTTGACTTCAGCTGAAAGAGGACCAGTATCTAGGAAAGCCCAGTCTCTGATGATCTGGATTCTGCGCTTAACTCTGTGATATTATTAGACTAGTAAATATAAAATCAAGTCAGCCATCTGAGTGCTTATCATATGTACCTATTTGGTATTTCATTGGTGTTAACAGGAACTGAGCTCCTGTTAAGAGAGGCTTATTATCCATTTGACAGTCAGGTCAGGTCATGGGATCTGGTAGTGGTAATCCAGGTAATCCAGTACTACCTGCTTCAGGGTCGAGCTGCCAGCGACTAAACTGGCACCCCTACCACTGCCCAACTGGGACTGGCGAGGTTGCTGACTAGACAACCTGATGGAAGTAAAAGCTAGATCCATCAAAGAGTGGTGCCTCAGGTGAGCCATCGACGGCCATCTAGCTACTGGGCAGATGGACCCTGCAGCCTTGCCAGGCAATCCATCTAGGACAAGGAAAAGTCTGATATAATACCTATGACTCGAGGACCTCGCTGTCACTGTCCCAGCTTGCTAAATCGTGGCAGACGAACCCGGGTGTAAAGGGTGGGGCTATATCCGTGCACACTGTACTTCACCTACAAAATTCCATTGCGCAGGGCTTAGGACACGTCCACATCTGCGACCACCGACTCTTCTGTAAAGCAACCCTGCAGATGATAAAGTCATAATCCTGGGCGACTTCAGTGCCAGAGTGGGCCAAGATTTAGAAGCCTGGAAATGAGTTCTTGGGAAACATGCCGTTGGAAACTGCAACAATAACGGGCACCTTCTGCTGGAGTTCTGTTCAGAGCGACAACTCGTCATCACAAACACCATCTTCCAGCAGAGAGACAGTCTAAGAACAACTTGGATGCATCCTCGGTCCAAACACTGGCACCTCCTTAACTATGTCCTGGTGTGCCAGTGAGACCTAATTGAGGTTTTACACACCAGAGTAATACCCAGTGTCGAATGTCATTATGACCACTGCCTTGTTCACTGCAAACTCGAACTTCACTTCAAATCTAAACCAAAGAAGGGAGGGCCCAACCAGAAGAAGTTCAAGATCTGCAGCTGACGTGAGAGCTGACTTCCAGGCAGGGCTACAGTCAAAGCTTGTGGAATCCAGCTGCTCCATAGATCCTTCTCCAGAAACATTTTGCGAACAACTGAAAACTGTCATTCTGCAGGTGTCTGAGGAAGTCCCTGGGTACACTAAAAAGAAGAACAAAGACTGGTTAGATGAAAATGATGAGGAAATCCAGGAAATGCTGGTGAAGTAAAGTGGTGGACTAACCTTGCAGAAAAAACTCAGCTATGCGCTGACACCAGCGACTACAGGGGGTTTTACGAAGCTCTGAAGGCAGTTTATAGCCTCAACAACCAGGTCCAGAGCCCCTTGCGCAGCTCAGACGGCCAGGCGCTGCTCACAGACAAGCCGTCTATCCTAAGCTGCTGGTCTTAACACTACCAGGCCCTCTTCAGCACAAACCGCATCCAGGACTCTGCAATTCTATGCATTCCTCAACATCCAGTATAAGTGGAAGTAGATGAGCCTCCCACCCTTGAAGAGACCATCAAAGAGAGCAGATAAGAGTGGCAAGGCAGCAGGAGTTGATGGCATCCCTCCAGAGATTTGGAAGCATAGGGGACCTGCATTATACACTAAACTCCATAAACTCTTCATCTGTTGCTGGGAGCAGGGCAAGCTACCGCAACATCTCCGCGATGTAGTCATTATCACCCTGTAAAAAATCAAAGGGGAAAAGTCTGACTGCTCCAACTACTGGGGGATAATCCTGCTCTCCATTGCAGGAAAATCTTTGCAAGGATACTACTTAACAGACTGGTACCAACCATCGCTGAGGGTGCACCATCTCGTCAGATGACCAGATTGACAAATAAATCGATAACAGATTGTCGAAGATGACTGTACAAACGAGTGTTGAACAACAAGCACCTGAAAAAGAGCACCAAGATTGGCGTCTACGGGCCTGTTGTACTTACCACCTTCCGATATGGCTCTGAGTCGTGGGTCACCTACCACAGCCACAAACGACTCCTTGAGCGCTTCCATTAGGACTGCCTCCACACCATCCAGAACATCCATTGGAGAGACTTCATTACCAATATTAAGGTCCTCGAACAGGCAGGGGTCACCAGCATTGAGGCTATGCTGTTGAAGTCACAGCTACGCTGGGCAGGACACGTTTCCAGAATGGAAGATCATTGCCTGCTCAAGATCATTACATATTGCGAACATTCCATTAGTCGCTGTGACCGAGGGGCACCAAGGAAATGCTACAAGGACTGTCACAAGAAGTCCCTCAGTGCCTGTCACATTGACCATCGCCGGTGTTCTACATTTGCCGCAGACCATGACACCTGGTGGCACATCATAAACAGGGCTGTTTCTTCCTTCGAGAACACCTGTAAGGAAATCCTCAAGGAAAAACGACAGTGGAGGGTGAACCTTGTAGCTGGGGCAACAATTCCCAATCAGGACTTCACCTGCCACCAATGTAACCGGATCTGCCAATCTCGCATTGGCCTTGTCAGTCACAAGCATGCTTGCAGTCGATGTGGACCACCACCTATATGATCTTCGCGTATGGAGCAAAGCCATGATGATTATCCATTTACTTAGTCTTTCCACAGTTTCTTGTGACTGCCGCTCAGGGCTTCTCAGGTTTATAAGTAGTCATTCCTCTGCTTCTGTCTTGGCATTACTAATTTCCTTTGCTATTTAGGGTTTGCAGGTCAATAGGTAGGGGTGCAAAATGTGGCCAAAACTATGATGGTTGCAGAATTATCACACTGTTGCAAAGAGATTTCCAGGGTGAGGTTGTCTGTCACCGGTGCCGGCTCATTGAGCATCTGGAGAACAAGCTCCTTGATCATTAGAGCCAGTCGGTGGCACTACATATTTCGCAATTAGTAGAGTTCCCAGAGGAACTGAGTAATATGTTGTCTAGAGAGATGGTGTGTACACCACAGTTGGGAAGGCGGGAGACTTTCAGAGTAGGCAGGGAACAAAAGTTGGGTAACTGTAGGACATAAGCTCTGGAAAGGGTGTGCACACCGTACAGAGACAGCCTTTCCAGTGGTTTAGATATCAAATCGATTCCGACCCTTGCAGGAAGATTGATGAGCCATAGGGCATGCTGTTGACCTTTCCACCCCAAAAAAGGGAGTTAGTTATATTGGGGGGCTCAATTATTAGAAGGATTGACAGTAAATTATAGTCTGTTCATGGTACAAGTGGTCTTGCATGGTGAGTTGCCTGCCTAGAGCCTGTTGTGGAATTAGCTGGAAAGCTTAGGGGCAGATCCTCCACATTGGTGTTCCCCATGATTCTACCGGTACCACCTGTAAGCAGAGGAAAGCAGAATTTCAGATGGTGGTTTAACATGTGGCTACGAGCCTGGTGTAGGAAAGAGGGGTACAGGTTTATGGGGCACTTGAACTTCTTCTGGGACAGGGGTGGCCTGTAGAAGCCTGATGGTTTACACCTGAACTGGCAGGGTGGCTTTGCATTGGGCCAGCATATGTTGATTGTAGCACAAGGTTATGTAAACTTGGGACTTGGGGGGCAGGGAGGTTCAAGAGTGTTATGAATGGGGAAATGCAGACAGCCCTGATGGAAGCTGACAAGGCTATGCACACTAGTGATGATATCTTTTAAAGCCCTCTGCGCAGAAGCAGACACCATCGGACATGGAGCTGCTCTATTAATGCACGCAATTACACTATTCTATCACTAGATGGCACATCCAGATGAGTTATTGAATACTCACTTGTAAGCCAAACTCGAACACAGTTTAGAATATGGACGAGTTCAGTCCAATCCCTGTTTCCCAGTAGTTACATGAATTAAACTCCTCAGCTAAGCTTGATGTGCAAACTCCTCGACATACGTGCCCATAGTGTCTATCCAGCAGTTCAAAATAATTATTTCTTGCAACAGAAAAAAATCATTGTCCTTTGTAGCAACCACTTCAGCTATAATGCGCTAATGGTATCCCAATTAAGTAGTTAAGAAAAATCAAATTTCACATGGTATTGATACTACGTCATTCTACTATCAATTATAGTTTTTTTTTTCTTTGAATTGATTATGTGTCTCCTGTCCAACTGTCAATATTGAGTGACAGTTTGAGCATCTGAAAACCAATAACATGCATAAATGTGCAGTGTACTGTATGTGTGCACCAGACAGGCAAATGGTACTCCACAACACTGCATTTACCTCATTATATTTCCCATTTGCATCCAGGCACCTCAGACCTTTATGAAGATCTCTGGAACAACAATAAAAACATTGCTGATGAAACTCTACATTTACCTTTCTTGAAACACATGCAGTCTGGCAGCCTTCATGCTGAGGATTACATAAACTTCACTTTGCAGGATGTGAAATATTTGGATGAAGTTGTGAAAATGCTCTATGAACTGTCAAAACCAGGAAAAAAACAAACCGATACAATAAAATTCCTTGGAGATCGATACCGTGGTTACAGTTCATATCTGACAGATGTTTTGGAGAGCTTTTCAATGGAGGTAAGAATCTTGATTTACCCTTTACTCCAGATTCATTGTTTTTTTTAGGAAACTGTTTGGTTGCACAGATTTTTAACAACCATTTATGATGAAATAAATGAATAAACAAATAAACACTGTTCTGTAATGCAGAGGGGAGAAGTAAGTGCAGCCATCAGGCAAGAAGTGTGATGCAATCCTTATAATTTCTGAATATGTAACAGATTATTATTTCCTTTTCCTAGGAGCCACCAAACATTAAGCTCCACCCTGCAATGGCAAGATACATAAATACTTACAAAGATGTGATGTACACAAAGGACCCAATTTACTTTGTGGTTGCCCTCCTGCCTTGTTCTCGGCTTTGGCCTTATTTGGCCAAAAACTTGGACATGAAAGAGGATAATGCATACTACAAATTCAAGACTTCCAATGAAAATTATAATCCAGCTAAACACTACAAACCCTTTCTGAACCAGCACCAGGAGGAGATTGATATTGATGTTGCTCATGAAGTTTTTCGCCAACAAATGAAAAATGAGAAATCTTTTTTTGCAGAATCATTTACACGTAACCGTGCACACTAACAAGCGGGGTATATTCTTAAATTTTTCTCATTTTTAACTGGTGTTTTGTTTCACGAAAAATCCCCTTGAAGTTATCGATATTTTTGCAATTAATGTAATTAATTACCTGTTTTTCACTAGTGCTCAGCTTTTATTGTGATGTCACTTCTTGTTGACTTAGTCGTATTTCCCTCCGTCGGCCTCATGCCATGCTGAGGGGCAGTGGGCACATAAAACCAGAGTCACAAGAAGTGCTGCACTGAAATTACTTGATTATTCTGGAGCCAATAAATCTCTTCAGATGGCAAGAACCATGATCATCCTTTTCCCACTCACACAACACAATACGGAGGGTATTTAGCATATAATAGGAGAGAATTAAAATGCTGGTGACGTATGCTTCTATCAATCTATCAATAATTCATCAATCAATAAAACTTTGTTTGTATAGCACCTTTCATACAGGTTAGTGCAGTACAGAATGCTTCACATTTTACTAAAAAGCCGACAATGAGACAGGAAAGTGTAAACAGTAAAAATCATTGAGAAGAACAAGACCAATGCATGCTAGACAATAAAAATCATAGTTTAATAAGATAAATTAAAAAGTTGTAAGATTAGTAACAGTAGAACAAAGGGAAATAGGAAATTAAGAATTAGATTAAATAAATAAATGATTTAGTAACAGCTGTGGATAATAAACAAAATTGTGCAGCCCTATTTATTGATCTAGCAAAAGCTCTCGATACAGTAGACCATATAATCTTATTTAAAAAGTTGCCCTCTATTGGACTTGATTGCACAGCCTGTCCGTGGTTCTAGGACTAGCTCTCTGATAGAACACAAACTATTATAAATGGGGATGTGAAGGTGATGAAAGGAGTACCCAATGGATCCATACTTGAACCAATTCTATCCTCATTTTATATAAATGACTTTGCTAGTAATATAGAAAATTGCAAGGCTCATTTTTATGCTGATGACATAGTGCTTTACTCCTCAGCACCAACGTGAACCCAAGCCCTTGTATACTTACAGTGTGCTTTCAATGCTAGACAGCAAGCTCTTGCTGGTCTTAAAATTGTTTTAAATACTGATAAAACTAAGCTCTTTTCTGCACAGAATACAATTCTCCCAAATGCCTCAATTTTCTCATTTTCTGGTGCTCAAATTGAGCAGGTTCAGTCCCCGAAATATTTAGGAATCTGGCTGAATCATGACTTCTCTTTTAAAACACATGTGGCCAACTTGTCCAAAAAAATTAAAATGAAAATTGAGTTTCTTTACAGAATCAGATCCTGTTTTTCATTGGCATTTCAGAACTTTTCAGCGAATGAAGGTATTTTCAGTGACTACTCTGTGGTTTCATCCCTTTACGTTTTCCAATCAGGCAGCTGTCTATTTTTTTACGGCAAATTGTGTGACCATGCTGCAAAAACAGGTGTACGTACTTGTCACCAAAATCACCTTAATTCACTGCAGAGTTCTGAAATGCCGTCGCCGATTGCCGGTGCATAGACTTAATTATAATTAAATTATTTTTCAGTACTGAATGTAGCCCATTATTTTATCACTTTTAGATCGCATGGGGGAGAGAAGCTGTGTCTTCAATTGCCACTTGATTATTCTTGAATTGGGAAACGTTTTAATAAAGGAAAAGATCCAGAATTAGCCAAGACTAATTGTTGTCAATAAAGGGATGGATATTAGTCCCAGAATTTTCAGGTCTAACGCCGTGCCTGCTGGCATCCAATATAAAGACTTCAAAATATATTTAATGTTTTCCCTCTTTCAGTTCCTGGTTAGCACTAGTTCGGTGATGTTCTGTAAGTGGTTTATAAGTGTTTTGGGTAGACCTGATTAGACAGCACCACAGTAATCCCGTTTGCTTGATGAACGAGCATGAACCAGTCTCTCAGTGTCACTCAGAGAGAGAGAGAAATGCACTATAGCAATATTTTTGAGGTGATAAAAAACAGATTTGGTGACATATGCCACACAAGTATTAAAGTTCAGATCTGTATCAAAACTCATTCCAAGAATTCCATCCATCCGTCTGCACCAGTTTGTCCGACCGATTTCCCAAAAACCGCTCATAAGACTGTTTTCAAATTGCAGTCATGCATTCTATACTTATTTTATAGCCGTGCCTAAGATAATCAACATGCCAGCTCACATTGCTCCTAATTCCAGTGCCTCAGCTCACATCTCTGTCTTCTTTGGCACTGATGCCCTTGATATTTTATAGGAAGAGTTTGTTGAATGGATTAGTGTGCCAGCAACCAATCCATGTGACCACTTCTCTAGGTGCACTGCCCACTGCGCCTACACCAAGCGAGGGCTGCAAGCAAATACTTAATGTTTGTTCAACATTAAGGTGTTTATTTAATTATTATTATGGTCATTTATTAAAGAAGGGGGCCTCATTGAGTCTAAAGGCTTCTTTTCATTTTTAAATCAATTAAAATACAGCATGTTAAAGGAAATTAAAACAGTGTTGTGGTGCCACCTGTGGGTCAGCCCTAAGCTTTCCTGAAACCACAGCTAAATTTCAGCTGATGGACATTACTCGACAGTTGTCCTACTGTTGGCTCCTTGGATGCCTCGTAGACTCAAAATTAAAAGCTTGAGGTTCGTAAAATGCATATGATGTACAACAATTCCGAAATGGGACAAAGTGTAAATTGTGAATTAAATTGAAAGGCAATGACTTTCAAATCACACCAGCCAGTATTTTATTCACAGTAGAACAGAGATAACATAGCAAATGTTGGAACTGAGAAATTTTACAATTTGATCCACAAAATGAGTTAACTTCAAATTTGATGGCTGCTACAGGTCTCAAAAAAGTTGGGACAAGGGCCTGTTTACCATGGCGTAGCATCCCCTCCTCTTTTTCAAGTAGGGATTCAAAGAAAATAAGTACCCATAAAATTGGTCCTTTATGGCAATTTCATGATATGTTGAAGGTTTTCACTCATATAACAAGAGAAACAAGTTTCATGGTACTTGATATTCGCTTTCCAAAAATGGTTCTTCTTTGACCGTTACCAGTCCGCCGACAGTGTCATTTTCTGAGACGTCACATACAGGTTGTGTACTCTGAAAATACCCAGGTACTCCATTGTTATAATACAGAGAATACTTAGAAAATTGTTTCCAATTTTGTTTTTAAAGCCTTACGAGTCAGAACTCTTAGTAGATTTCTTCCAGATCTCCCAGTAGTTCATTGTTTTAAATCCCATGTATAAATCTTTACTTTTTTAAGCTAACGTCGCATAAAGGTGATTTTTTTCATTGATGCATATTAGTTTTGCTGCTTATTTTGATTTGTTCCGTGCTTACACGTTGTCTAGTTTAGAAAGAAAATTATGTTTTTATTGGAGTCATGCTACCATTCCGAGGAAGGTCAGATAAGCCAATCCTCTGGGCTACAAAAAAGACAGTACTTAATGAACACGATCAAGGGGACTCTTGTTACAGTGACTGACTGACATAGAAATATGGAGTGACGAGGTCAATGCTATCTAGAACACAATCGTACCTCTCAAATATCTCCACTAAGTACCTCAAAAGCAGCTTGAATCGTCCACCTGTACTTCCCATGCACTGAGGTTCAATTTTAATAGCTTTTTATTATAGTTGTTGTACCTCTTCCCATGGTTCTTTCTTTAGCTTCTGGTCCGTCCTCTTGCATAATGGCCAAAACGAAACAAAACCTTGCAAATGTAATAACGTTAGATAGTTACAGTAGACGCATTAGAAAGATTTGATGACTGACAGCTGCAAGTGCATGTATTCCTGCGCAAGTTAAGAGAGAGAATAGATTCTAAAAATCTTCCTTTCTTGTTTTGTCGTGGCTCTTATCAAATCTAATCAGCGAAATAATATCATAATATATTAACGTATCAGTCCTTCCCCGTATATACATGATTTGCGTCAGATTGTTTAGCCTATATGTCCATGTTAATCTTCAATGTACTATATAGAAAAATATGAGTTTAAATAAAAAAGACAGATGAATGTTTCTCCATTATAATAAAGTACAACACAATTTGAGCATTGAATAACAAAATATAAAGCTTAGAGAGAGACGTACACTGCACGCAAACTCACAGAGCAGAATTTGCAAAACCCATATGTGACATCACCCAAAATGGGCATCATTCCTAGCATCACGGAAGTATTCACCCTGGATAAGATACTGTCGTTTCATGCGTGTTTCCATTTTCTCGTGTTGATAATGTGATGGAATAGCATTACATTGGATTCTATGCGTTCTAAGCTTTCCATTGACGTCGAAATTGCCATATTTCAGTTTTTCCTTTGAATCCCTACTTTAACATACACATGAGGCCTCTGGGCATTGAGGCTTATATCCTAGAGTGCTCAGGGAAGTTAGTGAGATCATCTTTAAGCCACTATCTGCCATCTTCAGACAGTCTTTAGAAATTGGAGAAATACCAAATGATTGGAAGCAGGGCAATATAATACCAATATATAAGAAAGGGGATTGTACTGTGCCAGGAAATTACAGGCCAGTCAAGTGTAACTTCCATTGCGTGCAAAATATTGGAATCTTTCATAAAAGATGAACTGGACTTATTTCTTGAACGAAACAATATCTTGAGGGATAGCCAACATGGTTTCCGTAAGGGAAGGTCATGCCTGACAAACCTTATGGAATTTTTTGAAGAGGCCATCAAGACTTATGACCAGAGCAGGGCTTATTACATCATATAGTTGGATTTTCAGAAAGCATTTCACTCAGTACCGCATAAGAGACTAATTTTTAAAATGAGTTCCATTGGAGTTACAGGAGGTATTCTAAAGTGGATTCAAAACTGGTTTTAGGACAGAACACAAAGAGTGGTGGTCAGTGGTGTCTCATCTGAGCTAGGTATGGTGGGGAGTGGCGTCCCCTAGGGATCGGTGTGGGGACCCCTGCTGTTCCACATCTACATTAATGACAGACAGACAGACAGTTTATTCAGTAAAAGGCCACCGACCCAAAATACTCAATACACAATATGTTATATAACAGGTGCAATGTCAAATGGTCTTCATCTTATTTAAACAGTATAAAAACAGGCACACATCCTGTATGACATCATAGCTATTACTTCCCATGATCTTTACAAAATTAATCACTGTAAGATAATGATGTATTTTTGGATGTATTTCTTCCTAAAGTCTGAATATAATTCACAAACATAAAAAATATGCCATTCATCTTCTACACAATATTTACCTTTCGACCTACAGAAAACAAAGTATCTTTCATTATCAACATTTTCATACCTGCCAGGTTCAACAGCTAATTTAAAATTACCGCAGCAAAATCTTGAGTATACAACTTTCAAGTGCTTGGGTAGTTTAATACAAAGATATTTTTCAACATTTAATAAAGATTTAAACTGGTTATAATACACACATTTTTGACTAAAGGATAATGATGATTTCCATGATTGTACAAGATTGTCATACAGTCTTTGCTTAAAATAGGAAATGAAAGCACTGACGTCACCAATATCTTGGCTAATCCAGGCATAGCCAAATCCAAAATGAAACAATATATACTTTATTGGGTTACCCATGTACTTCGCCCTGCATCATCTAATGACTTTAACATAAAATACCACTGTTTAGGCAATCTATGATCTGGTAAATGTAATAGTCTACACCAATACTTAATATCCTTGTCATATATACATATTGCAATGGTACTCTGCCACATTTACCCATGACCATATTATTACATGTTGACTTGCCAACCTTTAAAACAGATTTATAAAATTCAATATGCACAGATTCAATAATGGTGCAATAAGAGGTACCCCAGATCTCAGAACCATAGCACACACACTCTGCATTAATGACCTTGATAGGAATATTGAGAGCAGATTAGTTACATTTGCAGATGATACTAAATTGGGAGGTTTGGCAAGTAGTTTAGAGTCTACTGAAGTGATTCAGGATGATTTGGATAGAATCCAGAATTGGGCAGAAATGTGGCGAAAGAAATTTAATGTAGCAAAATGTAAAGTTGTACATGTAGGTAATAAAAACATTAGACGGGATTACTTCATGGGAGGTTTTAAACTGGGATGTGCTCCACACAAAAAACAATCTGGGAGTGATTGTTGACCATACCCTCACAGGCTGTAGCCATTGTGCTGTAGCAGTTAAAAAAGCCAATCGGATGCTGGGATACGTTGCCAAACGTATTGAGTACGAATCACATGTTACATAGTACAATCACATACATGTTGGGGTTTACGAAATGAACCAAGTGCGACAACCAGTAGAATACAAAAAGGAGGCTTTATTTCTGAAGGGGGAAACCCCCCAACAGAGCTGGCAACAGTACAAAGTCCACAATCCAAAAACAGTATCCAATGGGCGTAATCCAGAATCATAACCAGGGCACCAATAACAAAGTTCGTGGTCAGACAAAAAGGCTTTGGTACACAGGCGTAGGTTTGGAGGAGAAACAAACTCATAAGCCAAAGACAGTCCGAATCCAAAACCAGGGCAGTAATAAACAAAATCAAGGTCGGGAAGAAAAAAGGTCAAAACTCACAGATGCAACAATATCCAAAAAGGGCAGTTTAGTTTTTTTACTCACAGTCGCATTCCAACCAAAGATCTTAGATTTGGTGTTGTTAGCATTTATTTTCACCGAGATATAGCAATGCAAACATTTGCATAGCTAGCTAAAAAATTTTATTCGCTAATTATTTCCGTATATTTTGACCGAACGAAATTCTTTTGATAAATTTAGATCAAGTGAGGCTCCAGAGTGTACATGCCAAATTACAGACTGATCGGAAAAAACCCAAGGAGGAGTTCGAAAAAGTATGTTTTCCAGTTTTTGCGATTTTGCGAAAAAAATTCATAGGCAGAAATGGGCGTGGCCTAACCCGTGTGATTCAAGGCTATTCAGGAAATCTGTGAATATAAATTTTTCGAATGTGATACATACGGTGTGGGAGTTAGAGCCAAAAACGCGTTGCCCTCAGCTATAGCACCCCCTGCTGTCAAACATATGTGAATTTTAGCATCTGCGGTGACTGCAGGGTTCTGGACCAACCCTCCAAATTGCACCACCCTTACTTGCACGGTTCAGCCTGCAGCACTACTTTTACCAACGGAAAAATAAAAATAACTATAACTGGAACTGCAAGCAGTTATGAAAGGGGGCCAAGCCTACCCACGCGACTCGGCCCCCAGGTCACGCCGAGCCCAAGGAATGCAAATAGCTGTATTTCATTACCAGGCGGTGGATTGACTCAATATCATACTCCCCAAATTTCGTGCAAATCTGATCAACTTTCATGTCACTTGATGTTTCTCTGTTTATAGCGCCCCCCATCGTCCAATTTGGGCCAAATTTGGCAAAGAGCCTCTGTTTGACCTCTGCAGCGAGTGAAAAGAGTTTGATGTTGACAGCTTTGACTTTGACACAAATATGTAACAATATGTGTTGTTTAGCTAGCAGAAAAAATGGTTTATTTATAAGAACCATATTTTTTGGAGTAGCAATTTTATTTTTATAACTTTTGATGAGGCTCGTCTGAAGATTGTAACAGCAAGTTTTGTGCAGATATAGTTTAAACACTAGGAGGAGTTTGAAAAAGTATGTTTTTGATGTCTAGTAACTTAAAAAGAAAAATATGTGGTGGAAGGGGGTGGGGCCTATGTCAAATTATGTGACTCTATTTCGGGAGTATGTGGATATAAAGATTATGAAGATTTGATTTAAAATGTGGAAGTAACAAGCCAAAATGCATTCGCATCTGTAACAGCGCCACCTAGTGGACATGACACACAATTTTTGGTCTGGGTGGTCAGTTTGCTATTCTAGATATACCCTGTAACTTTGGGAGCCCTCAGCCAAATCCTTGAGCTAAAATAAAAGTTTGTTGTTAATCTTGTAATAAGCTATGCCCAGTTTGACCAGTCATAATGAACTTCAAAATATGGCCTCACGAGTGATCCAGCATCCTACCCACCAAATTTGGTGAAAATCGGTCATGGCATTTAAGAGATATAAAATTCTCACTTTTACAGTGCCCCCTAGTGGCCAACATTAACCAAATTTGGCTTATTCCCTCACAGTCCCATTCCAACCAAAGATCTTAGATTTGGTGTTGTTAGCATTTATTTTCACCGAGATATAGCAATGCAAACATTTGCGTAGCTTGCTAGAAAATTTTATTCGCTAATGATTTGCGCATATATTGACGGAACAAAATTCTTTTAATAACTTTAGATCAAGTGAGGCTCCAGAGTGTTCATGCCAAATTATAGACTGATAGGACAAAATCCCAAGGAGGAGTTCGAAAAAGTAGGTTTTCCAATTTTTGCAATTTTGGGAATGTGTTTTCTAGCTAGCAGAAAAAAATTGTTTATTTATAAGTCCCGTATTTTTTGGCGTAGCAAAATTCTTTTGATAACTTTTGATCAGGCCAGTCTGCAGATTATATGTGCAAATTTTCATGCAGATGGAGCTTAAACTCTGGGTGGAGTTAGAAAAAGTAGGTTTTTGATGTCTAGTGACGTAGATAGAAAAATATGCTGTGAGAGTGGTTGTGGCCAATGTCAGAAGATGCGACTCTATTGGAGGAACATGAGGACGTAAAGTTTATGAAAATATGATTTAAAATGTGGGAGTTACAGGGAAAAATGCATTTGCATCTGTTACAGGGCCACCTTGTGGAGTAGCCATGCAATTTTGGGTATGTTTGGTCTGTGTGCTATTCATTATATACCCTGTAAATATCACAGCCCTCAGCATTATACTTGAGCTGAAATGAAGTTTGTTTTTTATCTTGTAATAAGCCACACCCACTTTGACCAGTCATGATCCCCTTCAAGATATGGCCTCAGGAGTGAGCCATCATCATACCCACCAAATTTGATAAAAATTGGTTTTGCCATTTAAGACATATAAATTTCCCACCTTTGCGGTGTTCCCTAGTGGCCAACATTTGCCAAATTTGGCAGATATCCACAAAGTCTCATGCCAACCAAGGATCTCAGATTTGGTGCTATTACCATTTATTTTGGCCGAGATATGCAGATGTTAGCATTTTTATTGCTAGCTAGAAAAATGTATTCGTTAATAATTTGCGTATACTTTCACCGAACACCCCGATAGGGCAAAACTCCAAGGAGGAGTTCGAAAAAGCAGGTTTTCCAGTTTTTGCGATTTTATGAAAAAAATTTATTGTTGGAAATGGGCATGGTCTAGCCCACGTGATTCAGGGCTATTCAGGGAATCTGTGGATATAAAGTTTTAGAATGTGAGACATACGGTGTGGGAGTTATAGGCCAAAACGCGTTGCCCTTAGTTATAGCGCCCCCTGCTGGCGGTCATGTGTATTTTTTTGCGTCTAAGGTGAGTGCAGGGGTTTGGACCAACCCTCCAAATTGCACCACCCTCCCTTGCACGGTTTAGCCTGCAGCACCACTTTTACCAAAGGAAAAATAATAATAATAATAATAATAATAATAAATGCCTGAACAAAAACAATAGGGTTCCCAGCACCGCTGGCCCTGGGAAACGTTTCCCAAGCCCCTCGGGCTTGGTCCCCTAATAATAAAAACCCGAACAAAAACAATAGGGTTCCCAACACCGCTGGTCCTTGCAAGCATACGCGTTTTCGAAGCCCCTCGGGCTTGGCCCCCTAAAAATACACAGTACGATTTCAATAGGGTCGTCGGACGACTTTCAGTCGGCTCGGGCCCTAATAAAAATAAAAATAAACAGTACGATTTCAATGGGGTCCTCGGACGACTTTCAGTAGGCTCGGGCCCTAATAATAGAAATAAACAGTACGATTTCAATAGGGTTCTCGGACGACTTTCAGTCGGCTCGGGCCCTAATGACACATTTAATAACATCCATGCATTTAATTCCAATTTTAATTAATTAATGACACATTTAATTAATTATTCATTGGTGTATTTAGTTATTTATTTTTGGCACTTTAAGTCCTCCTTATAGGTAGGGGGAAAAAATGTTTTTGCCATTTGTTTGAGTAGCAGATATATCATGTAGCCAGTTATTCATGCTGAAACTTCTCCCTATTTTATTGACTGCTCGGTTTTATACCACCATTGACTGCTGCCTCATCACTTCTCTTAACTGAGGAGCAGGGGTCAGATGTGATCGACAACTGCTGAAGTTTGGAATCTTTCTGCCAGGGACAAAGTATGAACCTGGCGGATATATAGATCTACTGAGTGCACTCTAATTTCAAATCAGTTAAAGGTAACCAGACAAGACATCAAATATCTTGTTGTCTAGCTGTCAACACAGAAGTACAAGTCTGAATAGAAATCTGTGGTTTCTGGCTTCATGTGCATTTACCATACCATCCCAACTTTTTTCAAGTTGGGGGTTGTATATTGCTTACAAATGAAATTTGAAACCCAAGTTTGAAAGCCATGGTGAGACCCGGGCACCTACTGAAACACATAACATGAAAGGACAGAACAGAACATTAGAGAGCAGAACAAAAAGGATTTCCTGTTGCTATGGTGATTTTGTTGCTGAGATGTTTCTCAGTCAACAAATTACAGCAAAGATGTAAATGAACGAAAATGGCAGAGAAAATGTATCTTGAGAAAGGAACAGTTTTGGGTCGTCAGAATCCAAATGAGATCCTCCCACTGTACAAGGAACAAACTAAATCCATCCCCATACAGGCTGCACCACAAATATTAACATCTGATAACTATGAAAGTGTGGGAGACATTTCTCCCGTGCAAAGCGAGAACCTAGTAACTCATTTTTATCAAAAATTGAATAAATATCATTTTTTGAGTTACTCGGTATATGCCCTTCTTATGATGTATTGGGTATGGCAATATGTTCTTTCATTACGAAGTTATTACCCTGGCAAAACCTAGCAACTCCATCATTTTTCGATGATGCCACAGTAAAACCTAGTATCTCAACCAACCAATCAGATGCTAGCTTTTAAGCCCAAAACAAGATGGCTGCGCCCATGAATTGAAGAAAGATAGAAGTTTTCAAGAAGGTTTTCAGTAAATAAATCGTTCAGTGACTTCATACGGCATAAACTTACTATGGCTTGTAGTAGAGGAAAGCAAATGCTGGCCATGGCCCTGAAAAAAGGTGAGTAGAAAAATGCCAACAAATGTAGTATAAGTGACCAGTGATTTTATGTCATGCATTGCATTTCAATTGTCGGATGGCACCCTAGACACAGCTAGAGCATGAATGGACCCAATTTTTGACAGTGTTTTAATAGAGTTTTAGTATAATCACCCAAGGAACGCTTACGGATGCCTATTTTGTGGTTTGCCGGATTGGGGTTTGTTTTAAAACATCATTTTTTGTGAAAATACCCGTCCGAAATTAGGTACAATTATCGATTTTCAGATAGCAATCAGCAATCCAGTTCAATTTTTCTATGTCATTTTCAGGCAAAATACAGAAGCTACTGAAAGTCAAGGGGACAGAAACGGACCACCCAGGCCCAAGCGACTACGTCCTGCTGATGTTAATCCATTCGTACCTCCTACACATAAACCTACTGCTGATGATGATAACCCAGTCGTGCCTTCTACTCCTAGAACTGCTGACGATGACCTAGTCATACCTGTTACTACTACTACTGCAGCTGATGTTGTACCTCCTACTCCTGCTGATGATAAACTAGTCGTACTTCCTACTACTACTGCTGATGATGATGACCTCGTCGTGCCTTCTACTTCTGCTGCTGATGGTAACCCAGTCGTGCCTTCTACTTCTACTGCTGATGACAATCCAGGTCCCTTGCAAACTGAAGGTAAGCATACGATGATGTCGGCTCTGAGGGAGCAAATGAGATGGCAATTAAATGGGCATGGATGCTAATGTAAACATATCTAAAAGAGCATGACACCCATGCTACAATGGAGTGGTGAAAATCAGTTATTATGTTTATATTATTTTGCAGATAATCATGGTAATCAAGTTCGCAGGAAGGAATGGAAGACAGCCCAGGAGAGAGTTGAATGGTATAGAAAAAAGTACCCCATTATGCCGCCCTGCAAGGACTCCTGCCGAAAGAAGTGTAGAGATAAAATCACAGAGGAGCATAGAGGTCTGATAAATCAAACATTTTGGGGCCTATCTTTCCCTGAGAGAAGGGGCTGGCTTGATTCTCATATATCTTGGGCATCAAACAGCGCACAACAGTAGTTGTTGGTGAGAATGCCAGGCGCAAACACACTCTTAGTTATACACTACCACTGCCGGATGGAGTACACATTCATGTCTGAAAACCAATGTTCATGTGCACACCGGGTATTAAGACTGATGGTATGATAACTGAGTTTGTAAATGCCAAGCTCAATGCAACTGAACAGGCTATCTCGCCAACGGCAGAGGGAAGGGGTAGACATGAACCATGGAACAAGGCCGACAGAGAGGTGATAAAAGAGCATATTAACTCGTATCACCCTGCAGTTAGCCACTATAAAGTTAACCATGCACCACTGAGGCGTTACCTACCACCTGGCTTAACAATTAGGTCCATGTGGCAGGATTTCTCTGAAAAACATAAGAGAATTTCTTATAAACTGTACAGGCAAGTGTTTGTATTGGAAAAAATTACATTTGGTGAACCATCGCAAGATGAATGTGAGAGTTGTCTTGCATATGAATTGCATGTCAAGGAGTTGGGTGAAAATAATGATCATGATGCCGATACATGTGAGGAATGTCTTAATGCCAGTGAACATAAAATAGCTTACACAAAAGCTCGAATTGAATACCAGACGGAGATTCCCAATGATTTTAATGTGTATGCTGTTGATATGCTGAAGGTAATACTTCTGCCTAAATTGTCAACTAAAGAGAGCTTCTTTGTAAGCCGCCTCATTGTTTTCAATGAGACCTTTGCACGAATGGGAGCTGATCATGAACCAGATTATGTGGTGTTATGGCATGAGGGAAAGGCTGGTAGACTTGCTCAAGATGATGCAAGCGCATACATCAAGTGCATTACTAGGGATGCATCCCCTAACCTCCTATTCTGGGCTGATAATTGTGGTGGGCAAAATAAGAATTGGACGTTGTACACAGCTCTTGCACAAAGCGTGAATACAGTTTGGGGCCCTCAGCAAGTAATAATAAAATACCTACAAAAGGGGCACACTTACATGAAGGCAGATTCAATTCATGGGTCTATTGGGAAAAAAATGAAACTGGCTGAGAATCTATCTACCTTTGATGACTTCGTGGAGCTTTGCAAAAAATCTTCTAAAACAATAACGCCCATACTTTTAGCGTTCAATGATTTCTATGAATTCTGTGGGGAACAGCGCGCACGTAGCGGAAAGAAAACTAAGATGCCGCTGTTGGGAAACATTTGTGAGGTTAAATTTTCTAAGGGTAGGCGTATAATGATGTACAAGGAAGATTTTGATGACCCATATTCTGAAGTTGACTTCCTGAAGGCGAAGTTTGATGTGACTGGTCCATTTCTCGCCAAAAGGGCAGAACCACGTGGCATTCCCAAGTCCAAGAAGGAGGGAATACTCGATTTTCTACGCGTTGCCCCCGCCGCAAAGAAACTCTTCTAGTTGGACATACCGGAGAGAGATGTCAGTGACTTGGCAAATACTATAATATATATAAAATAGCAATTAAGTGACTTCACCAATTCTGGGCCGGGGCATCCACTGGATCACTTTTCAACTACCAGCAGACTTTGGGGGTTGTCGATATAGAGGGGTATTTCACTGCTATACATTATTCATTGATTTTGCATTGTGGTAAGAAAAAATGGCGGAAACATAGCCTATTATCATCATTGTTATCACTTGGCCAAAAATCATTATTTTCCTTTCTTTGTTGTATAAGGCCATCACATGGTAGCATCTATTGTAAGAGGGCAGAATCAACATCCATTTGCAGTGACACAGACAACTAACTTGTATTCAAATTGTAATGTAGGCCTATCAATATGATTGTGATGGCCTATGCATTCGAGATGTCCATAGCAATAAACCACAAAATAGCACTTTAATTCATGAGACAAGTGCAATTTCTCTAAGGTCTCAATGCCTTCTTGAAATTTTGTCAAATTTTCCTGTCATTTGTACAACATTTACTCAAAAATAAATGAGTAATTTTTATACTAGGTTTTGCCTTGGTAATATATATAAGGTTCTTTAGCATTTGCTATGCCAAAACCTAGTAACTCATTTTCCCGCCAAAATAATGCTAATTAGGTCAGATTAATTATTGGTGAAAATTGTGAACATTAGTGGATATATGTTAAGAAATTAGCACCTCCCTATGAATAGAACAGATTTTAATATTCAAAGATTATGTTTTCTTTAGTTTTCTCAAAACTAAGAAAAATGAGTTACTAGGTTCTCGCTTTGCACGGGAGATTTGCCCTCAGACCCAAAGGTGATTGTATTGTATTAAGAACATTGATGAACTTGCCTAGAGATATCCAGAGATGTCAAGTTATGAACAAATTTATTGTTATGGTTCTGCCTCGTTTTGTCATTGTGCTTGTGCTTTTTCTCCCGTGCCTTACTCTCGATTTATTTTTCAGCTTTCATTCTGCCGTCTGACGATTGATTCTCCCTTTGCCCAATCTCCTGTGATGTGGTGTGAGAGCCTTCAGCATGCCTGCGTCTCGTTGACCAATCACATTGCCTCTTTTGGTTTCGGCTGTGGTATTTCATTCATTGCTTCCACCTGTGCTTAATTCTGGGTCTGGCTAAACTCTGAGTGAATGCGTTCTCTGATAGGATAATTACGAACCTGTACTAACCAGCACTTATGTCAGGGTGTTTGTATATTTTTTGTCACGTAGTATTAACCCTAATTAACGCTTTAGTGCGAGTGTTTCTAGCTTTTGTAATTCCTTCCTAAGCTTTCCCTGATTAACTGCGTTTAAAGCTATGCTTTCCTTTGCTTTTCTCGTTGTGCTTTTTACTCGTCACGTTTAGATGACCTCAGTCTAAACTGTCTAGTTTGATTGATTGTCTTAGAGTCTTGTCTCGAGTCATTATTGTTATTCCGGTTCTCTTGTAATTGTTTGATTAATCCCATGTGTTTCTGTTTCCTTTCGAGATTGCTTTCCGAGTCCCCGCCTCCTCCCATGCGTATATCTGTGGGCAGGAGAGAAGAGACCGTCAGAAGGCACTTTGTTAGACTCTACTCAGCATGGTGAAATCGCAGCTCCTTGTGCATTCCGAGTATTTCCTTTGTATGATTCCCGAGTATTTTGCTGCGCCCACGTCTTGTCTGCCCTGTGTCTCCCAGCGTGTCCGTCAGTCTAGTCAGGTCTAGTTTATCTACTCTTGGAGTGTGTATTTCTGTTTCCCCCTGCCTTGGGCGGTATAACTTAGTTACTCCCATTTGTTCAGTGCATGTGCACGGTGTTTTGTTTCCGGCCTGTGTGCCCATTTTCTCCTTTAGTGTTTGTTGTTCTAATAAACACCTTGGATCCTGCATCTGGTGTCCCCCTGACCTCTTCTTAACATTAATATAAGGTGTATTTCTGTATTGTTTAAAAAAAGAACAGTTAAATACATCAACTGTCAAGGTAAATGTTCATGAAGCCACTCATACAGATGTCCAGAGATTTATGAATCCAGTTATAAATAATAGAATACGAAGTGTATTTATGTATTATTTGTTTTGCATTTTTTGACATAACAGAACATGGCAGGACAGAACAGGACATAATATAGCAGACCATGACAGTAAAAGACAGAACAGGACATAACAGAACATAGCGTAACATAACCAAGCATGAGATAACAGAGCATGACAGAAAAGAATGGGACAGAATTTAACAGAACATGACAGAAAAAGAGAGAACAGAACATGATAGGGCATCATGTAACATACTGTACAGGATGGAAGGTGAGATCACAGGACCAAACATGAGGAATAGATAATGGACATAGGTTGGAACTTTGAAAACATAAGTATGCAGAATAGAAAATAAAGCAGGACAAAAGCATGGCATAAATATAACAAAGTATAATAATCTTCTGTCATGGTCTATCCTGTCATAATATATCCTGTCATGTGTTTTAGGACCCGGCTGACATCAGTTTGATCGATTTTCGTAAGTGTCATCAAGTCATCACCACCTAAAATTGGCATCACTCACAGCGGTCTTCATCTTCAAAGCAAATAATTATTTTATTTTTCTCTGAGGCATTGCACATTGGCCAATTGGCCAAAAGTGCTTAGCCTGGTACAGAGAAACCAACTAACAATGAAACCATTATTCTGCAAAGCATTCTGAAATGCAATCACTGGATAACAAAATATGCAATAGTGAACGCAAATGGAATTAAGGCACAGCAAAGCAAAGACAGATGAAACTGAAGACAGACAAGCACTGGTCATCAGACTGCATAACAACAGAGCTTATACATAAATGAACTGGATAGCAATGGCCTTGTTCAAGTTAAGCAGCACTACAAGCTGCATTCAAGTGGCTTTCAGTACGTGGGCAAACAAAATATGTTGACCGTTTATGAATGTTCAAATTCAAAATGAGCTAATAGTTTTCATGAACTGGTAAAATTTCTCACTTCCAACATCTGATATGTTGTCTGTGCTATTGTGAATAAAATGTGGATTAATGAGATTTGCAAATCATTGTATCCCATTTTTATTCACGTTTTACACAACTTCCCAACTTCATTGGAATTAGGGTTTGTAATAACTGCCTGTCCGATACTGTAAAAACACTCTGACCGATAATATAATAAAAAGTGTCTGTCTGATGATGTAATGACACTCAACCGATAATGTAATAACTTAGTTCATTCAATTCATCTGGGCAAGAGTGGGTGACACTTTTGCAAGATCATCGCGCTAAATTCATGTGGGCTTGAGTGGGTGGCAGTGTTCCCAGATCATCAAGCCAAATTCATTTTTGTGTGAGGGTGCGGCAGTGTTCCCAGATCATCGCATCAAATTCATGTGGGAGTGAGTGGGTTGCAGTGTTCCCAGATCATCAAGCCAAATTCATTTGTGTGTAAAGGTGCGGCAGTATTGCAGACGTGTCGGGCCAAATTTATCCAGGGCTCAGTGGGCGGAGAGGCATCTTGCCAGAGGCATCTTTCAAAAATCCATCTATGCATAGTCATCGGGCAATAGAAAACAGCCAGCGATGAGAGTAATGATACAATAGGGCGTGTGAGGGCAGTGACCAGGGTCGCAGATGAGGGAACCAAGCTATTATTCTACGTTTGTGCACGTGACCTAACTCCTAGTGACTGTAACATCAACAGTTGGCCTGTCATTTCTCGGTCAATGGCTGATCAACTGCTGACGTCACAATTACTTAGGACTTAGGTCACGAGGTACCCTCACAAGCCCTATTAAGAATCCGGGCGGATTTGGTGCTTGCTTCGGAGTCAGACGTCTGACTGGGTGGAATGGACAGAGTCTGTATCGGAAAAAGCGGGTGAAGATCTGGATTCGAGCGAAGTTGGAATCAGTTGGAACAGCTGGTTTGGGTTCGGCCCAGTCTGTAATAGCCATGTTATTCTTGGGAAAGTCGGGCTGAGTGGTTTTTAGTTTCTTAGTGGGTAATTGGGTAATCTAATGCTGGAGGCATTGGGAAGATTCATGTTAACTTCCGTTCCGAGTGTGGTTCCTCGTAGCCTGTAGTTCATGGCCAAGCTCCTTATCAAAATGTCAACTTCATGTCCAAATCAGGGGATCAGCACGCCTATTTGAAGTTTGAGGCCAGTGGGAAAGAAAACGTTCAATCGTGTGAATAGTCAGCGTATTATCGAAAAATAATGCTATCTGCATTATTGATTTCAAATGCTTAAATCCATGTGGAACCGGTGGCACTGAGATTGCACTTACACGGCACCGGTGGGGCTTGCTACAGCCTTAGTCACTGGGGCGGTCCATATGGTACTATTGTTTAGAAAATGAAAAGTGATCCAACAGCCTGGAATAAGTGTTGGGCCTCTGTGCTGCAGGAAGTAGATGGAGGGGTGTTGACTGTTTCCTGACCAGTCTGCTTGTAACTTCTCACTTGGCACATGACAGAGGACGGTACTTTTATTATCATGCAGTAGTTATCCAGTGCCTCACACCCCTTTCTTCTGTGTCTCTTTCTGAGGATCTTTCCCTCCACTTCCCCGAGTACTGGACCGTATGAGCCCTGTCCCTCACCATGAGCGCTGGCTGCTGCTGTCCCGCTGTCCTGATCTGATCCGGTCCGGCGCTGGTCCAGTCTTGCACCATCCTCGACTTGCCACTTTCTGAAGCTACCATTGCCACTGTTTAGATGGACTTAAATGGAACTCTTCTGTCGTTTCACTCCATTTTACTTTTTTGTTCTTAATTAGCTAGCCCGCGGAGGATGGGCTCCCCCACTATGGCCGGGTTCCTCCTGAGATTTCTTCCCACTGGGGAGTTTTTTCTCACCACTGTTAGAGGATTTTTCTCCCTTCTGGGAGTTTTTTGCCTCATTTGCTGTAGTGGGGAATAGGCTGGGGACTGCCTGTTTATTTCTTTAAACTCTCACTGTAAAGCGTCTTTGTGACAGTCTCTGTGAAAAGTGCTAGACAAAATAAATTGAACTGAAACTGAAATGAACCTTCACAATTACAAAATTTGTGAGCTTTAAATTCAATGATTGCATTACACTGGCAAAAATTTTGACTATTTTGTCGACACCTCTTACATCAGTCTCTAATGGCAGGGCTCCAGACTGCCCGTAAATGGTGGCATTTTGCCCCTAAAATTTGAGACAGCGAGAGTAAATTTTTCATCTGCTCGCGCATGTGCGACCAGTAAATTTGCCGAATTTTTCTATTGTTACCTCCGCCAAGGAGGTTATGTTTTTGGTGCCATTTGTTTGTTGGTTTGTTTGTGTACAACATAACTCAAAAACTTATGGCCGGATTTTTATGAAATTCAGGGTAAGTGGGTATTAAGTCAAAGAACAGCTGATTAAATTTTGGCATATCTACGCCAAAGTACTGCTGAGATATACGCCAAAGTTCAAGATTTCAAGTCTTTCCAATGGGCCGGAGTTCCGATCGCCGTGCTTTTGGGTTTGCCGCCCCTTGGCGGAGGTCTGCGCTCTCTGAGTGCTTTTCTAGTTATTAAATATTTTTTGTTGCTGACAAACGTCTGCTCCTCATTTCAGCCCAGTTGTTGGCGATAATGCACAAATGAGTTGTTTAATAACCGACGAACACCAAAGAAAAAGAATGTTGGCCAATATGTGTGAGAGCGGGGGGTGTGTGAGTGGGGGGCAAATGACCACTGTTATGGGCTCATATGTGAAAAGAGGCGGGTCTTGGGGTTATCTACAGGTATAAACCACCCTTGGTTTCACATAACTCCTATGAACAGTGGCGAGGAGGACTACCAGCGCTTACTTTCTCCGTAGTTAACCTAGTGTGCCTTTTCAAAGACAGCCTTTTTCGCACATTACACACAGGGCTTAAAGCTCGAAAAATTGCCATGCCGGAAAAATGAAATTATCGAATGAATTGTGATGGTCAGAGGTGTATAGTAAAGAACAGTACCTACTTAGGTAGTTTTTTTTTTTTAGCGGATTTGTATTATACTTGAGTTTTGACTTTTACTATTACTCTACTGCATTTAGAAGATAAAAAAGTATACTTTCACTTCGTTTCGTTGACATTGGCCACTTCTTTGCCATTTACAAGTTAAAATATGAGTGTAACTCATCATAAAGATTGTCTGGATTTGGCGCGTTCAAGAACAGGGTCGGCCTATCTTTGATCAGAATGTTGATGCCATCGGACATGAAACTGCAAATTTATGCACGCAATTACAAAATTTTATCACTAGATGGCACACCAGGATCAGTTATTGAACATACACAAGCAAGCCAAGCTGAAACACGGTTTTAAGGATGAGTTCACTCCTAATTTAAATTCAGGATTTCTACTTTTAAAGCATTTACATTGTCCTATTGACACTTTTAGTTAAGTTAATCTTTAAAACATTGTAGTTTCTGCATTTATTGCCTAAATATTTATCAGTAATACTGTGAAAATGAGAGGAAATGTGAATATTTGTTTTTCAAGTCAATTTACACTGTGCGCCCCTAAATTTTCTGCTTGTGCCCCTAAAATTTAAAGTTAGGGGCCACTGTGCTCCTAGCAAAAAAATTTAGTCTGGAGCCCTGAATGATGATAACAACAGCACCCCAGATAGCAAGCACCTCCGCTCCGGATCTAGCCCGGCTCTGTGCCGACTCCAGCTGATCCGGCCCAGAGCCGGGCCAGATCCGGAGCGGAGGTGCTTGCTGTCTTGTGAAACACTGGTCCGCAAACTGGTCATTATAATGATTGCAATGACTATAAAAACTACAGTGTAAAATTACTGAAACTGAACAATTACTATGAAACTGAACAATGTGTAATGCCTTTCAAAACTGAGCAATTATTATGAAACTGAAAAATGTGTAAGGACTATCATAAATGAACAATTACTTTGAAACTGAATAATGTGTCATGACTATGAAACTGAACAGTGTGGAATTACCTAATATGAACCTGTACTGTGTCGAAGTAGTAATTCCACACTGTACAGCTTCATAGTAGGTAATTCCACATTGTTTGGTTTCATAGTCATTCCAAATTAGGTACTCTGAAGCTGTACAGTGCGTAATTCACTGAGGCGGTCCCACTTTTGAGGTTGCGCTCTACACCATCATGAAACTGTACCAACATAATAACTAAGTTATTACATTATCGGTTGAGTGTTATTACATTATCGGGCAGACATGTTTAATTACATGATCGGTCAAAATGTTATTACACTATCGGGCAGGCAGCTATTACATTATCAGTTGAAGTTATTACAATATCGGGCAGTTATTACTTTTGTACATTATTGGTAAATTTTATGAAATTTTTGGGGAGTTATTATATTATTGGTCCATTATTTACATTATCAGTGGTAAGAGCACTGTAAAGATGGAGAGCATTTAAAAAATGACCATTTAACCCCTTCAGAAAAATGCTGAGGTGGTAATATTATGGTTTTTGGTTTAGTCTGCTCAAAAGGAGCTGGTGATATCATAAAAATAGACGGAAACATGGCTCAAAAGAAGTATCACAGCATCCTCGTGAGGCACGCATTGCCATGAGGAAAGAGACTGATTAGTTGAAGATTTTATTTTCAACAAGATAATGACCCTAAACACACTTCTCAGTTGAGCAAGAATTATCTCAGTCAGATAATGGTGACATTAAAGTAATGACTTTGTCTGTTCAAAATCCAGACCTTAATCCGATTGAACAAATCTGTTGTAGCATTGAAAGAATCTCTTTGGAATGAATTTAAAACCATATGGAATGGTTTAGCGAGTGAGGAATTAAAAAAAAAAAAGTTAAAACTATGCCTGAAAGATTAAATGCTGTAATCAAAGCAAAGAGTGACCATGATATAGATTTTTTTTCTTTCTCAAATGGACATTTTTGTTTTTACTATTTATTGTTATCATTTTACTTCTCTTAGCTACATGATCCAATATTACATGAAATAAATACTTGAATAGGACTTGGTCTCTGATATATCTCCATTATATTAAGTGTATAATCATCACTGCACACTATTGTATCTTCCCTGCACTGTAACCGCCAAAAAAAGGAAGGATTTTCACCAAATTGGGTAACTCCCCCCTGAGTATAGCTGAAAATTAGGGCTGTAACAGATCACACATCTCGTGGTTTGGATCATCCTATAGTTTTTGAGCCGCAGATCGGGTCGTTTTTAAAATTTTAAAAATGAGAATGGTAAATAGACTGCATTTATATAGCGCCTTTCTGGTCAGATGACACAAAGCGCTTTAAAATTATGTCTGTCATGATGGCGGAGGCTGCCGTGCAAGGCGCCAACCTGCACATCAGGAGCAGTGTGGGGTTCAGTGTCTTGCTCAAGGACACTTCAACTTCAACTGGCTTTTCATAAATCAGATATCCAAATGGGGGGAAAAAATCCAAACCTCAACAAATTTAAGTGCAACGGATGCATGAAACCTTCCTCCTTTAAGCAAAAATTGATTAAAAAACTAGAACTGCGTTTTGTCAGGACGAACCTCAAGAGCGTGCTTGCTAAAATGTTGACGCTAAAGTTAAAAATCCCTGAAGTGCTCGTCTCTCTCCGTGATCATCTCTCTCATCTGCTCCCTCGTGAAAAAGATGAGATAATCAGTTTCCCAAAACTTTTTGGTGATGTCCCAACTAAAACCTCTGTGCTGTCACATGACATAGATGTCCGATGTTTCGTTCCTATCAAACAGCATCCCTATAGGGCCAATCATCAAAAGCGCAAATTATTAAGTAAAGAAGTACAGTTTATTTTGGTGAATGACCACTGCGGAGCCGAGTTCGTGTGCTTGGAGTTCCCCATGCATGTGAACAGACCCGACAGTACCTACCGGTTTAGTACAGACTACCGTAAGGTGAATGCTATAACGAAACCAGATACTTTTTCTTTGACAGGAGCGGATAATTTTGTGGACAGAGTCAGATCTGCCAATTTCGTTAGCAAGTTAGATTTCATAAAAGGATACTGGCAGGTCCCTCTGACTCCTCGTGCTAAAGAAATTTCAGCCTTCGTGACCCCAGATGTGCTCCTGAATTACAAAGTAATGGCATTTGGGATGCAGAACGCACCTTCCACATTTCAGCGACTGATCAACATTATACTCCATGGTTTGGAACCTGTTTGCTACTTTTCGCGCAAGTTCAATGGGACGATAGTCATTTAGGCAGGACACTGTCTGGGCCTTTGGCACTGGGACATTGGTGGATGTCTTAAGGCATAGTGGTACAATGGCCGGAGACAGCAAGGTGTTAAATATATGACACATTACCTCTGATAGTTGGCTTGCACAGTCCCTGAGTACCCGACCAGGAACGCCATCCGGGCCTGCTGCTTTACAGGGGTTTATCTTCTGCAGTGTGAGCCTCACCTCCGCTGCTGTCACACTGAGGGGGGTGTTATTTGGCATGGAGGTGAGCCTGGCTACAATGGTGTTGTTGGAGGCCTCAAAGCGGGCACAAAAGGAGTTGAAGACATCAGGAAGGGCCAGGGGGGCATTGTCTGTTTTTCTTGTTGTAATCAGTTATACATTTGATACCCCTCCAAAGACTGAACAGAATAGCTAGTATCTGGCTGGCATCCCAATGAGGAACATCGGTTTTCAGCCATAAACCAAATGTATGTTTACTGTTGCATTGTGGGTGCTTTTCCATCAGCGTGCTTCATCAATAACCAAAAGTAACGCATGCAACGTGGTGTCAAAAGTTAAACAGGTGGTCAGATATCATGGCACAGGGGAGACTCACAGGGCTGGCCGTGACCGTCCTCAGCATTGAAATTAAACAAGCTCGCAGTCAGGACTTCAAGAGAGTGGTGTGAGATTTATCTCTTGGCTGAGGCTATTCACCCGGCAGGCAAAAATGTTTGTTTATTCACCCGGCAGCCACACTTCACATATTTCCTTTGTAAACAAACTTCTCGTCATAGTGTTTGTTGCCGTCAGTGGTCTTCTTATTTGCGGTCTGTGTGGAACTGCAATCTTAAAACCATTGAACTTTGTTTTCGTAGTCTTATTGATTAATAACTTTAAATAAGTAGCCGTAGTCGCCGAAAGCTTGTCCACTTCTAATTACCACCATTTAAGTCAGTGGCTCCCAAACTTTCTCTGCCGGGCCCCCCTTTGGTACGTAAGAATTTTTGTTCTCCCCCCCCTAAAAAAAAAAAAACAGGACATACATACCCATATTTTATTTTCAGAGTCCATTGCAGTTTATTTCACACATTTGAATTAATATAAACCTCAACCTTTTTTGAAAAAATAAAAGTAAACTGCCATAAACTGCTGGTTGTAATAAACTACTACTACTTTTAGAATGAGAAATAAATAACAAAATAACAAACTGCCTTTAACATGTAATTATTTTAAGTGTAACAGGTTTCTTTTTTTTATATACTCAGCAACAAAAGTTTTGTTAATTATTTTTCATAACGCAATTATTAAATTGTCATACATGGTGATATCAGACTGAAACAGTACACGTAAACACAACATTGAAATGGAAATCATGAAAATGCGAGAAAATGACTTTGCACGTGAAAATGTGCGTAAATCATGCTAGTGGATGGCAATAAAAGAGGAGAATTTTTGGAATGTTCACATTGTGCCTGATGAACGACGGAAGCATCACTTATCAAAAACACAGCCATTTCGGATCAGGAACTCTACCCTCTAAATGCCAAGACTGTCTGAAAATGATCGGTGGAGGGCCATTGGGATGATTGAATCCGGAACCTCGCAGAGGGAAGTTGCTCATCGCCTGAATGTCCACCGAAACACCATTTGGAACTTATGGCAACGTCATCAGCAGACAAGACATGTCAGAGACCGTCCTCGCAGCGGCCGTCCATGAGTAACCACTCCCAGACAGGACAACTGGATTCGAACAACCCATCTCCGAAATCGATTCCAACCTGCAACCATAACTGCGAGAACGATACCTGGTTTGAGGCGACTGTCTGCACAGACAATCCGTCGCCGTCTCCGTCATTTTGGCATTGTCCCACGTCGGCCAGCAAGACGTCCAATACTCACAGTACAACACCGACGACTGCGTCTACAGTGGGCACAACAACATCGACGGTGGATCCAACGTCAGTGGGATCTTGTACTCTTCAATGATGAATCAAGATTCATGCTTAACCGATGTGATGGTCGTTTACGTGTATACCGTCGACGTGGAGAACGTTATGCCAACAACTGTGTTCAGGAATTTGATCGTTTTGGAGGTGGTAGTGTCATGATTTGGGGAGGGATCACGGCTAGAAACGGAACTGATTTGCTTGTTATTGATGGAAATCTGACAGGTCAAAGATATCGCGATGAAGTGCTACGGCCATTGGTGGTACCGTTTTTGATGCAACATGGTCCCGGAATAACGCTGCAACATGATAACGCCAGACCACACGTTGCAAGGATTGTACAGCAGTATCTGATGCAACAACATGTCGATGTCCTCCCATGACCAGCCAGATCCCCAGACATGTCCCCAATCGAGCATCTTTGGGACGAGATGGATCGACGTTTGCGGCGGTTGGATAACCCGCCAGCTACACTCCAGGAATTGCGACAACGTCTACGTCAGATTTGGAATGACATCCCACAGCAATTTCTGGCACATCTGATTCGGTCCATGCGCCGGAGATGCGTTGCTTGCATCATGGCACGAGGAAGTCACACCCGGTATTGAAGTGTGAAGGTCACAATTGGTTAGACGTCAGACAAGTGCTTCATGACGCATGAAAATGACATTTTTCGTTTTGAGTGACGTTGGCACTGAAAAGTCAGTGTTTCTCCTGTTAAATAAACATATTGATTGCATTGAGATCTTTGCGTGTCATTTATAACATACACATAAATGGTGTCACAGAAACTTTTGTTGCTGAGTATATATTCAACTACATTAATATTAATGCATTTTTGAAAGACTGCAAAACTGCAAAAATGAGTTTCAAAACATGGCCAACTCCCCGAGAGGAAAAAAAAAAAAAAACAAAAACCTAAAAGTTTGTTTAAGACAGACAACACACTGCGGTCCCTCATTATGTTAAGGATTTGGGAGGGAAAACACTGGGACAAAGAGACAAAGGGGGAGTGACGCCAGAGGCGGGGGTCCAAAAGAATTTATTGAATAAACAGAAAACTAGAAAGGGGGGAAAAACGGGGCACTCCGGCTAACAAAAACACCGTGCAACTGCACAGAAGGGAGGAGTACACAGGAATCCAAAACAACCGGAGATACTGGGGGACACTCGGAATAAGGGAGCTTGGGGAACTCGGAACAAGGGAACAAGGGAACTAGGGAGCACTCGGGAACAAGGGGACACTCGGGAACAAGGGAACTAGGGAACCCTCAGGAACTAGGAAACCCTCAGGAACAAGGGAACTAGAGGACACTCGGAACAAGGGAGCTTGGGGAACTTGGAACAAGGGAACTAGGAATCACTCGGGAACAAGGGAACTCGGGAACAACAGGCAGAAGGCAGGCACAGGACGAGACGACTGGCAGAGCTGGCAGGTGGCTGACTCGGAAGGCACAGCTGGCCGGGAGAAGGGTAGGGGAAACATCAGGAGGGGCGCAGACAGGATGGCAGGAACATCTTGGGCTAAGGAGACGGCAGGAAAGCTGGGGCTTAGGAAGACGAAGATGACTGGCACACAGGGGCACAGGAAGGCTAAGGCGACTGGCACGCTAGGGCACAGGAAGGCGAAGGCGACTGGCACACTGGGGCACAGGAAGGCGGAGGCAACTGGCACACTGGAGCACAGGAAGGCGAAGGCAACTGGCATACTGGGGCACAGGAAGGCAAAGGTGACTGGCACACTGGAGCACAAGAAGGCGAAGGGGGCACCAGGGGCTAGAAGGCGGCAGGTGGGGCAGGCTGGGCTGGGAAATGAGGCTGATGAAACACAGAAGGTAAGGGGACCAGAGGGAAAGTGAACAGGGCAGGGAGTGTAGCGCGAGCGAAGTCAGATATGATCTGAAGTGCTGCAGAGCTGGAACAGATATAGGGCAGGGGCACGAGAGACACAGGTGTTGGAATTTAATATAATTAACAAGGGGTGGAACATGAGGGAAACCTAATTACATGAACCAGATAAATATTAACATCCAGACGAGGATCACAAGACAGTCCCAAAGATGGGATAAATAAACTGGATAAATATTTCACAGTGGATAGAAAGAGACAGGACAGATAATACGGAAGGTTCTGCAGGAAAACTTAGCAAAGCCAGTGAAAGAAAAGCAAGAGGCGGAGACTAGAACAGGGCGACTGCAGAGAGATCATTAGTCAATTAGTAAGTGTAGCTATACAATCCCGGGTGCTCGTTAGTAGGTTAGTCTAATATACAATGTTAGTTTGGTTAGTAAATTCTAGAAAATAACAAACTGTTAGTAGGGGTTAGTAATAAAGGAAAGCAAGGGGAACTTAGTAAACGAGAAAGGAAGGAAGGCTGAAACCCAGAATCCATTAAATCACCCGAAATAGTGTCACAATCAATTAAGACAGAAAACTGCTACAAACAATGACGCAACCGGGGAGATAGCAAAGACAGTACATGGGTAAGACGTGGACAGGAATAACACGGGAGAGGAATAAAATGTGAAACACTAAGACATGGACTAAAAACCAACATCACAAAAATAATAAACCTAAAATTAACTAACCAAAGCACACAGACCCACAGAACACAACACATTACCCACCGTTGTACAGGTGAAGATGTGATATGTGCAAGGCAAGATATGTGTCGTCATATTTTTTAGTCTTTGCCTTGGAAGGAAACTGCTTTGGAAGCACATTTGGCAGTGCTTCATCCTCTGCTTTGTGTTTACGTGGGAGCTCCGGCAAAAAGTTGTCCATGTTATGCTAGCAGTGTCATTTACTGCATCTATTTATTCATTCAATCTTGCCGCGCGCAAAAATTTTTTCCCCACTACAGTTCCGGACACCAACAGAAACTTAGTACTTACATCAGTGACCTTGTGCCAGACCTCTGAAGGAGTGTCTCGAGGCAGTTAAATTTTGATGTAAAAATAACCGAGATAGCTTCAGCTTATTCTAGAAAATCTGAATGCTCTGGACAGATGATTTTTGTCTAGCCTAGGTGGAAACATTAAAAATGATTGGCAGGTTTGGAAACGGCCGCCGCATTTTCAAATGAAGGACAAGAAGATTTAATGATTCAGAACCTCTTTTAAAGTATAAAATGATTAGGCTGTATCACACCCCTCTGCCTGAGTATAGCCGTCTACTTAAAATTATGTTTCTATGATGCAGAAAGAAAGCACCGTAATCAACCTATATTGTCAGCCGACAGCGAAAATAAAAATAAAAAAATTACGAACACCACTTGCAATAAAAATTGCCGATTTGTTTGTACCTAGGCTAGATAAAAATAATCTGTAGGCCTACAGAGCATTCATATAATCGAGAATAAGACGACGCAATTTCGGTTATTTCTGCTTTATATTCATCGGATTTTGTACGATGTCTCAGTAGTTTACTATTGATATGCCATATCAGTGCAGGATAATAAAAAAAGCGTCGAGTTGGGTATCGCTAGACTACATTGATTGTCACCAGCTCATTTTACCAGTTTCAAATATTTAACTACTTTCATAATTTATTTATGAAAATGGCAGGCTGGATGAATGATTTGGCCAGCAGTTATGCTGAGAGTAAGGCAGGCGGGAGTGACTATAAGCATGGCCATCATATAAGATGGCTATAGGCTACGAACGGCGGCCGTGTACACAGTACTAACAGGCTATACGCACGGCGACTGCAACCAAAAATTAAAGTAAGACGTGCCGTATTCGAGCGTATCTAGCACATGGTCATTTTAATCTCTGTTGTCTGTACGGTGGCTGTGCGTATAGTCACTGTGAAAGGTCGCTGCATGGCGGCCGTGCGTATAGCCAGTTAGTGAGTTATATACGCGGCAGCCGTGCGTATATCCTCGGGAGTGACTATACGCACGGCGGCCGTGTGGCTAACATATAAGATGGCTATACGCACGACGGCCGTGTGGCCGACATGAAAGATGGCTATAAGTACGGCGGCCGTGTACACAGTACTAACAGGCTATACGCACGGCGACTGCTACCGAAAATTAAAGTAAGACGTGCCGTATTCGAGCGTATCTAGCACATGGTCATTTTAGTCTCTGTTGTCTGTACGGTGGCCGTGCGTATAGCCAGTTAGTGAGTTATATACACGGCAGCCGTGCGTATAGCCTCGGCCAAGGCAGGCATTTACGATGTAACCGCAGTATTCTGGGCAGCGAATGGACTGCAGTCAGTGGTTCCGAGACCGTATCTTGGTGCAAGGCCAGTAAAGACAGAAAAAAAATCAACTGTCTCATGACACATTCTTTCAGTGGTCTGACCGTCCGGAACAAGGCTGCTGTGCTGTATGCAAATAATTTTCTATTGCTGTCCGGAATTCCAGTGGGGAAAAAAATTCACTTCCCACACCTCGCACCCCCCACTTTGGGAAAGTTATTTCTCCCTCAAAATGGGTGTGTGAAATATGCCTTCTCCTCTTGCGGCAGGCCCCCTTGCCTTCCCTGCTGGGCAAATATCAATGAACTATCTGGGGGTACCCGGCTGCTGAGCGAATAGCCACTTCCTTTTCTTATTGATGGGCAAAAAGATGAGCGTTTGTATATACTCCTGCAAGCCTGTAAGAAAGCTGTATGTCATTTGAGGAGATGAACATGTTTGAGAGTTTTGTTGCTCTGTGTGAGAAAAAAATATAATAATTGTGCCTTAAGGAACTGCTTGTTCTGTCTGTCCTTACGGTGCAGTTGTGAAACAATCTCAGTTGAGTAGGCAGGTGAGCTTTGTACAATAATTTTGACAATAAAATCCAGCTCTGTGATAATGGGTAGTGTGAGGAGTTAGGCTACGTTGGACAACTCCCGCAGTTATCAGGGTCGCAAGATCAGCACTTTGAGAGTATGACACTGTTATCTTTATAAGCCCCAACCATTTAAAATTTAAACAACATAAAACAATCAACACAACAAGCTTCACCCACTGTTCTAAAGTGGTCTTCCTGTGCATTTGAAACAATAAAATTCGTCAGCCCCGTGCTGCAGCAGGGGGGCCCCACTAAGGTTAAGCTGCAAGGGGGCCCCAGCTGTTTGCGTTACGGTACTGCCTGTGGACTTTTTTTTTACATTAATTGTATTAATAGCTTCAGTAACTTCCCCGGTCAAAATGTATATGAAATACAAAGGAAATATGCCCTCGCTATTCAGCCAATAAGAAGTTGTACGATATGCAGACAGATCAGAGGTACAATGCGTATCAGCTGTCTGTTTCGAGGTACTGGGGTCTGCTAATTGGTATAATTTACCCATCAACAGGAGTAGGAACTCTCTTAAGACTGCAAGGGGTGTCCTTATGGCGGCACATACGCATGCAGCGGTTTCAAGCTCTCTGTACCTGTGCACGTTTTTCATGTTTTTCGTGTGTATTTTTGTGTATTGTTTGTCTGTACCGGATTTCCATTTCAATTACAACGGCATGGACTTATTGGATATTGGTTTCCAGCAGAAAATGACAGTTTGCAGCGACTTTCATCGCATGCACAACATTCCGGACGAGATAGCGAAACCAGCGGGGTCTCCGTGGATTTTTATCGGGTCTGGCAGGCGGAGGAGGCGGTGTCAGGAGAGGAAGCAGAAGCAAGGTTGCAGAGCCGGCCTGTTGACTAAGCTAAGTAAACAGCCATTGAAACCTCCACTGCAAAGCATCTACCTTTCCAACGCCAGATCTATGGTAAACAAGACGGACGATTTGGAATTACAACAGGCTGGAAATCGTTACGTTCGTTGCTGCACGTTAATCATCACGGAGACGTGGCTACATCCACAAATACCCGACATTGCGATGCAGCTAGCCAGCCGCACGCTACACAGATCAGACAGGACCAGCGACTCCGGTAAAAAGAGAGGTGGGGGGCTTTGCATCTACGTGAATGAAGGTTGGTGCAATAACAGCTCTGTACTGGACAGACATTGTTCCCCGGACTTAGAATTAATGTCGGTGAGGTGCAGACCCTTCTTTCTGCCCAGAGAGCTAGCCGCCATTATCATCACTGCTGTTTACAAACCACCGGATGCTAATGTAAGAACCGCACTCTCTCTACTGCTTGACGCCATAAACAGTCACCAACGTGCCTACCCAAACAGCGCGCACATAATCGCAGGTGATTTTAATAAGGAAAATCTCAAAACTGTTTTACCGAAATTTCACCAGCACGTGAAATGTTCAACAATGGAGAATAAAACTCTAGATCATGTGTACTCTAACATCAAGAGTGCATACAGAGCCATACCCCTCCCTCAACTGGGACAGTCTGATCATCTCTCACTATTCCTAGCTCCAGCATGCACCCCCCTCAGCCGACAAACAAAGATCAGAAGACAGACCATTATGACCTGGCCTGACGACGCCCTCCCCTGACTCCAGGACTGCTTTGAACAGACACAGTGGGAGACTTTCCACCATGAGGACCTGGCCACATTCAGACACAGTACTCTTTTACATCAAGTTCTGCATGGGTATGGTCACTAGGGAGAAGACCATCCAGGTGTACCCAAACAAAAAACCGTGGATGACCAGCTAGGTCCGCTCACTTCTCCGGGCCTGCTATGCAGCCTTCAAATCCGGTGACAGAGCACTCTACAGCACAGCTCGCACCAACCTGAGGAGAGGCATCAAGGCTGCCAAAGCAGACTACGAGGTGAAGATAGAAGGGCATCTCAACAACCCCCGACAGGTGTGGCAGAGCATACAGTCCCTCACCAACTACAAGGGCTGTGCTGCGACACCTGGGGACTCCGACGCGGCACTGGCAGAGGAGCTTAACAGCTTTTTTGCCCGCTTTGAGTCCCAAGCCCAGAACTTAGCCACATTACCCCAAACCCCACTACTACAACCCACACCAACCTCTGACACCACCCCACTCACCGTGGAGGTAGAGGACGTGAGACGTGTGCTCCGTGCTGTCAACCCTAGGAAGGCCACAGGACCGGATGGAGTACCAGGGAAAGTACTCAGGGCATGTGCTGACCAACTAGCACCAGTCTTCACTGACATTTTCAACCTGTCACTGGAACGAGCTAACATCCCAGCCTGCCTAAAATCGGTCACCATTATCCCAGTCCCCAAAAAGACACCCACAAGCAATCTCAACGACTTCCGCCCATTAGCACTCACTCCAGTCATCACAAAGTGCTTTGAAAAACCTGTATTGAGACACATCAAAACCTGTCTCCCCCCCATCCTTGACCCACATCAGTTTACATACCGGCTAAACAGATCCACGGAAGATGCAATAATCGCCACCCTCCATGCTGCATTGAGCCACCTCGAGAAAAGGGGGAGCTGTGTCAGAATGCTCTTCATTGACTACAGCTCAGCCTTTAACACAATAATACCGGACATTCTTATCCCCAAGTTGGCCAAGCTGGGACTTCCACCCTCCACCTGCTCCTGGATTAAGGACTTTCTAATCAACCGACCCCAGCACGTGAAGCTGGGTCCCCACCTCTCATCCGCCCGCACGCTCAGCACCGGCTCGCCCCAAGGCTGTGTGCTGAGCCCACTTCTCTACTCGCCCTACACTTATGACTGCAGATCCACCCACCCTGAGAACATCATTGTGAAATTCGCAGATGACACAATGGTGGTGGGGATGATCACAGAGGGGAACGAGGCGGCCTACAGTGATGAAGTCCTTAGACTCAGTGAGTGGTGCGCCTTCAATAACCTGGCGCTGAACATCTCCAAAACTAAGGAACTCATCCTGGACTTACGACGGAACAAAGCCGCCCCTGCCCCCCTGTCCATCAACGGCTAAAGCGTGGAGCGAGTGGAGTCCTTCAAATTTCTTGGAGTCCACATCTCTGCTGACCTCTCTTGGACAACCAACACCACAGCTCTGGTTAAAAAGGCGCAGCAAAGACTACACTTCCTGAGAGTGCTTAGGAAGGAGCAACTTGACACCAACCTGCTGGTGACCTTCTACCGGTCGGTCATTGAGAGTCTGTTGACCTATGCTGTGTCAGTGTGGCACTCAAGCTGCACAGAAGCGGACAGGAAAAGACTGCAGAGGGTGATCAAAACAGCACAAAAAATCATCGGCTGCCCCCTACCTCCCTTGTCCACCATCTACAACTCCCGGTGCCTTAGTAGGGCAAAGAACATCATAAAAGACTAAACACATCCCGGCTTCCACCTCTTCAACCTACTGCCCTCTGGCAGGCGCTACAGGGCCATACCAGCCAAAACAAACAGACTCAGAGACAGTATCTTCCCAAGAGCTGTCACCATACTCAACTCAAGTTTGCACTGAGGAAATGATAAGTAATATGTTCTCAGACATCTACCTCAGTCGGAGTACTGTATATTGTCTTTTTTTTTTCTGCACTCTTATATAGCATATTTGCACTTTTGTACTGTTATATCTATCTGTAAACTGTCATTTGCACTATCATATCAAGTCAGTCCATCTATTTTTGGTCTGAGTACTGTAAACTGCCATATTTGCACGGTTATATTATAGAATTTTTGCACTGTTATATCATAGCTATCTGTAAATTGTCTTTTGAAATATCATATCAAGTCAGTCTATCTGCTTGCAGTTGCCTACTACTGAAGATGGGTGTAAATGCCATTAATACCTCAATCACCTGCTGCTAGTCACTTTGAGCACTTTATTCTCAACCTGTGTATCTGTTTACTCTCAACCTGCCTTGGTACCTTTGGCTTTTCACAAGTCTATGTAGGGCTTATGTATAGCTGTTAGTAGGTTGTTTATTTATGTATGCACTTTATGATGAAGCTTTAAATCTCACTGTACCTTGTATAATGACAATAAAGGCTTTCTATTCTATTCTAACTTCTGACTGTGGGAATCTGCCTCTGTGTATTTTTCAGGCACTTTATTTCCCTGTTTCTGTCTGAGAATGGAGAACAGGGACTGTTGCTGGCCGACTCGGGTAAGGGCAGCCATGCGTAAATGGGCAAAAACTGGGCTTTCTATAGGGCCCATGTGCACGCATGTGTTGCTCACAGACGGTGTTAAACGGTACCAGCGCTCACCCTTAATCGTCTCGGACCCCTCATCTCATGATCAGTTTTGGTTGCAGTCCGAAATCTGTCACGTACAGGCTGTAACCAGATGTGGCGCTCTTGAGCTGCCATCGTCACTCGTGGCTGCCCTAAGTGGGGTCGGTCAGTGACAGTGCCTGTGTTCTATTCTGGGATAGACAGCCAACTGATTGTTGAATGGTGACAGTGCAAATGATGCACCAACTCTCGGCGGCTGAGATATGCCCGTAACATGCCAAAGGCTCTTTTTCTCTCTCCTGTGTCACAAGCTGTTCCATTTTCTTGATGTAGTAGCATTTTTAGTGTTTTTTTGTTGGCTTAATGTAGACTTGTGACGGAGCTAATGTCCGTCACTTAAAAACAAAGACTCAAACGCTGTGGTTTAATTGTTTATTGTTTAAATGCAAGGGGGAGAGAGTGTGATTGAGCGTGGGTGTGCGTGTGTGTGTGTTCTCCGTAGTCACGGGAACCTGCGTTGTTTGGCGGCGTTGTCTGTGGAAACATTAAAAACTGTCTTAGTTTCGTGTGCTCGGGGTGGCCAACTGGGTACAAGTTAAAATGGACACTTTATCTTTGATTCTCATTCATTACAATCGCCAAACGCTGAAAGGATTGTGGCAAACAAAACTTAATATACATGCCGCCGGCTTGCAGCCGGTTCACCGGGTGAATGGAGAACCCGAGTCGGGTGCGAGCCGGCTACTTCCCTGTTTCCCTTGCGTCACATTGCGTCACCCATACCATCTCGCGGTTAGAGAAAAATCCCCCTTTCGCGTGTATTCTTAAAACTTGTATATTGCTGTAAAAAGAAGACTATGATGGTAAAAACATGAAATAATGCATTTTGTAAATTATTGACTTTGTGTAAACGTAATTATCTATGGATAAAATGTAATGTTTGCATGATTGTGGTTTTGGGGGTTAAATGGGTCAGGCTAGTCAAGTCAAAAGGCCTGGGTTTGACATGGCTCTTCAGTCTGCCATGGGGTGTACCACTGAGAGTACCTAGACTCAGCCTTTAATTATTATGGGCACTGATTTATTTGGAACTCTGATTTAGTAATTGTTTATGCTTTTGATAATAAAATCAACCAACAAAAGTAAATTATTATGAGTTAACATTTTGATAATTGAATTCATTTGTTCAAGTTTTTATCCTTTATTTTTTTTTCTTTAATTTCTTTTTTGAGCTGAGTAAAAAATAAAAGAGGGAAAACCCCTCATTTGACCCTGATCTTGGACGCAGTGTCTCCTTTGCCTACTCCGCTGGTCACCTGACTTACAAGACTATTGACCACACCAAAACAGCAAGTCATGTGTCACTGTACACATCACAAATGCTTAATGTTCGTTATTACTGAAGTGTTGGCGCGTGCACGTGATGCGTGCCAGGATTACAATACCCAATACTTTTCTTTATTTCCTCTCGTGCTTCACTGGAAAAGCAATGAAAATCAGTCGTTCTACAATTTGCCGCAAATACAGCGCATACCTCAGCTGTGTGTTTTTAATGGCCCTGAGTATATATATTATACATATTATTTAAAGCTGAACTTTTAACAAAATGTTCGGACAAATAGTTTATTCGGCAAAACGCCATTATTCGTGACTTGCCGAATATGGATTCGGATTTGGTTGCATCCCTCCTGATTAGCATAAAATGTGAGGCTAATCGCTCAGAAGCAAGTTATCAACTTAGCACATTGTGCTAAATAACTGACGCAGTACAACTGATGCTTCATTTCATTACTGTATCTTTACTTTACCTCTTTCTTTCTCCTGTTTTTCCTCTTCTTTTCTTCCCTGTGCTCTGGACAGTTTAGGTCGTTTTGACATGTTAACAAAGTTCTCTGGGGTCACATCAGTAAATTATCCCCTCCCCCCACAGAGAGTGAGCAGGTACCTATCAGCCAGAAGTAGAGGAAGAAGTAAGCCTGTTTTGAGCCTCGCAGCCCATCGGCCCGGTGCTTAAACCCAGATTCAGTGGAATGAAGCAACTAGGAGTATTACTACTCCCCCTGGATGGGATGCCAGTCCATCACAGGTACTCCCCCCTGACTATTTGCTGGTACCCATTTATACACCTGGGTAGAGTGAGGCATGGAGTGTGGGAATGAAGTGTTTTGCCCAGGAACACACCGCAAAGGCCGTGGCCGGGGCTTGAACGCAGGACCTAACGATCTCAAGTAATGCCTACTTGACCACTGCGGTACCGCATCTCCCCGATCGCTACCGATCAGCCAGAGGGGGGGACTTATTTGGTATTATCATTTGTAGTAATATTAATTGGGCATTGCTTTACATTTGAATCTATGTTAGCTTTTCCATTTTAAGAGTTAGTAGTAATAACGCTGGTTACGTATGTAACCGTGGTTCTATGAAGGAGTGGAAGATCGCCAGAGGCAGTCAATAGACTATTGGAATTCCCCCTGTGTTCACGCATTGGTCTAGAAATGTATAAACTTATGTCATCACATGACCATGCCACTGTGAAATACAGTATAAATACCATTACGCGGGGCATGACGGTCTCAATGGACATTCTCACCCTTCCGAGTGACTATAGATTCTGGCGGTCTTCCACTCCTTCATATAAAACCACGGTAACATACGTAACCAGCTGTTACGGCTAGCTCGTCACCGCAACATAAAAAAAAGGACCACCGACAACAAAATAACCGTTCAAGTAACGAAATATTTATTGAGGATAAGTAAGACACAAAAATAGACTGTATCTAGGGGAATGAATGAATGAATGCTCGCCGACAATAAATGAATAGCAGAAACTAACATTGCGTGTATAACAATGAGAGAGGAGCAAGCGGAGCAGCATTCAAGCTGCAAGCAGGCTCCCTGCCAGACTGATCTGGCTGTTCCTTTATACCCACACCGGCGCCAGGTGTGGATAATTAGCAATCTGCAATCATGCTGTTACCTACAGCCTAGGCATGGCCACTACCTAGACTGCAGGGGCGCAGGGGGTCGTAACACCAGCGTTCTACCCTTTTGTATTTCAGTCCTTCCAGACCGCCAGAGGCGGTCGATAGACTAGTGGAAGACGTATGCGAACCATGTCACGAGGAAGTCTTCTCAGACTCAGGCAAGACAGTTGGAAGCACAGCCATGTGCGCCAGTGGGGGTGACGCCACATTCAGACTGTATAACCTTGTAAACCTGCTTGGAGAGGACCACGTCGCAGCCTAACAAATATCAGACAAGGGAGCAGCCCGCAATGCTGCCCAAGACGCTGCTACAGTTGAGTGCCCTTTCAGGGATGCAGGAGCTGTCCTCCCCTGTTGCTGATAAAAAACAGAGATGGCTTCTGTGACACAATGGGAAAGTCTTTGCTTGGAAAGAGCTGCACTATGGTTTCTTCCTCCAAAGCAAAAAACAGCTGGTCTGATGCCCGTCAGGTCGCAGTGACAATAACATACTGACGTAAAGCACGAACAGGGCACCAGGCCCTATGGCTAGGTTCAGGCGCTGAATTGAGCGCAGACAGAGAAAAAAAGGCCTTTTCCCTTACTGGGGTAACATGACCTTAGGAAGAAAAGCAGGATTTGGCCACAAGGTGACGAAACTGTTCTCAGAGCCCCAATGCATGCAGTGAGGACTAACTGACAGGGCATGAATTTCACCTACCTGTTTAGCAGATGTTATAGCCAACAAGAAAGCAGCTTTATATGACAGCCATTTAATGTCAAATGTTTCCAGTGGCTCAAAGGGAGCTCCACATAAGCCATTCAAACAAGGAGCAAATCCCATTGTGGACTTCTCACTCGAGTTAGTGGGTGGAGATGGAAAGCATCTTTAAGAAAGGCTGTAATTAGCTTATGCACACCCAAAGACATGCCTTCAACGAAGTCATGATGGGCTGCAATTGCTGACACATAAACCTTTATTGTGGCTGGAGATTTACCAGAATCCAGCAAAGCTTGAAAATATTCCAGCACTTGAGAGACAGGACAAGATTGTTAGTCCAGGGAATGATCTGAACACCATGTAGAAAAGTTTCCACCTGTTGTTATACATGCTGCATGTGGACGCGGGGCTGGCGTTCAGAACAGTGTTCCGAACCCCGTGTGTACAATCCTTAAGCTGCTGCTGCGCTCCAGTGGCCACACCCAAAGGTTCAACCTGTCTGGGTGGGGATGCCAAAGTGTCCCTTGCATTTTGGACAGTAGATCATGTCTGCATGGCAGGGGACAGGGTTGTGCAGCCACCTGGGACAGCAGCAGAAGAAACCATGGTTTGGACCGTTGGTGAGGAGCAATCAACAGGACTCTGCAGTCCGTCTCCCGAATGCGAGTTAGAGTCATCCAGACGAGGGAGGGAGGAGGGAAGGCATAAAGCAGGTGGTTGGGCCACTCCTGGGCAAGTGCATCTTGGCCCAGTGGCCCTGGCTCGTCCACCTCAGCAAACCAAGATGGGCACTGTGAGGACTGCTGGGTGGCAAAAAGATCTACTTCTGCTCTGCCATTTGTCTTCCACAGCATCTGAGCAACTTTCCTGTTCAGACACCAGTCTCCCGCACGCAGACCTCTCTGTGAGAGAATGTGAGAGAATGTCTGCTGTGCAGTTCGCAATCCCTGGAATATGTGCTGCTCTGAGAGACAGCAGATGTCTGTTCGCCCAGATGAGAAGCTTCCATGTCAGAGCCAGACACTGAAAAGACTGTGTTCCCCCCTGGTGGATGATAAAGAACACCACCAAGGTATTGTGGGTCCAAATCAGCACATGCTCCCCCTTTAGGTCGGCGTTGAAGTGATGAAGTATCAGCAACACAGCCATCAGCTCCAACAAATTTATGTGCCGCTAGCTAAGGTCTGGCCCCCAGGTGGCCTGTATTCCTTGGTGGTTCCAAATCCCCCCATCCTGTTCGATGCGTCTGTCGTCACCACTTCCCATTGTGCTGGCGGGGCACCTAATGGCACTCCACAGGACAGATGACTGTGTTGCCATTGTAGCAGTGCCCTCACACAACTCTGGGAAATATGTACGAGTCTGTTCCTGTGCTGCACTGGGGAAAGCCATTTGGACTTCAGCCAGCGTTGAAAGGGGCGCAGATGAAGGAGGCCAAGTTTCACAACTGATGTCGCAGCAGCTAGAAGTCCTGCAAGGCGAAGCAATGTCACATACAGCAAGTGCGGGCCCATGCGGAGCCTTTGATTGCACACTGTCTGGTTGGAGTGAGGGAGGCTAACATCTGCCTGGAGTCCAGGTTCATCCCTATAAACTCTATCGACTGGGAGGGAATGATGGAACTCTGACTAATTTACGGTAAAGCCTAAGGCGGACATGTGATTTAGCAGCTGAAGAATATCCTTCGCTACTTGGGTAGCAGACTGTGCAATCAGCAGCCAGTCATCGAGATAAGGCAGCACTAGCAGCCCCTGGCATTGCAAGGGATCCAGGGAGATCTGCACACATCCTGTGAAGACACGAGGAGGGAGAGAGAGGCCAAATGGGCGGATGCAATATTGGGACACTCTCCCCTGAAAGGCAACCCTGAGGAAATGGCGATGTTCCCGGGCACTGGGCATGTGAAAGTATGCGTCCTTCAGGTCCACTGATGTGAACCATGCATGAGGTGTCATTGCCGGTGTGACATCCTTGATGTGCAACATTCGAAAGGGATCGTGTTTGAGGTAACAGTTCAGTCCCCTCAAATCCAGAATGGGCCTGAACTCGCCATCCAACTTCCTGACAAGGAATTAAGTGGAGTAGAACCCGTCCAGATGAGCCTGAGGATCTATATGTTCTATTGCGCCTTTCTGTTGGAGCTCGAAAATTTCTAATTGAAGAACGTGTTTCTGTCTGGGGTTGCGGACCACTGTGGGTCGCAAGGTGGAATGTAGTGGGGTTGACAGCGGAACTGGAGATGATATCCCTCTGAAATAGTGTGCAGGAGCCAGCGATTGAGGTAATCTCTCCCCAGCGGTTGAGATGGGCCTTTGTAAACTGGCTCACCATTTACTTGAAGGTGTCAGCGACGAGGGGCAGCAGTTTTGATATGTTTCGGGTGGGGGGCTGATGAAATTCAGCCCCTGATGGCCTGAAGGACCGTAGCTCCTGGCGACTGGAAGTTTGCCCTTGATCCGGTGCATGCCCCTGGGGAGCAGGGGGACGAAGCTGAGCAGGACATGGGAAAGGGGCCTGATGGGAAGCATCCTGATAGTGAAATGTGTGCCCCCGACGGCGTGATTGAGGAGTCTGAGTGGGGCGCCTAGAGATAGGCTGAGGTCCAATTAGAGGATTACGAGTCTCTGAAACAAGCACACGGTGTTCAAGAGCTTCTTAAGCTGCAGGCCTGAAGATTTGCCCTGGGAGTAAGGGTAAGGCCCTCAAGCTATTTCGACAGGGCTCCAGTAGTGGGGACTGCGCCAACCACACATGCCTCTGTGCCTGTACCAATAGCCCAAGATCCCGCCCACATTCATTGGCGATGGCACCAAGGGCCTGAAGAGAGGCAACCGTCAATTCATTCACTGCAGTGTCTGCAGTGGCAATCAGCTACTCCGTGTGGCTGCACAAGTCTCAATATTCCAATTCGGTGGTAATGCTTAATGCAAATTCTCAAGACCAGGCGAGAATGGGAAAAAGACCGTCATGCCCCGCGTAATGTTATTCATACTGTATTTCACAGTGGCATGGTCATGTGATGACATAAGTTTATACATTTCTCGACTAATCCGCGAGCGCAGGGGGAATTCCACTAGTCTATTGACTGCCTTTTGCGGTCTGGAAAGACTGAAATAGAACTAGTTTTAATATAATTATATCGAAGGCGAATTTTTTCCAGATTTTTGGCGCCCCCTGGAGGCCACGACGCACTTAGCATCTACCTATTTTACCAAGTGGGCCAGCCGGCTCTGCCTCTAGTAAAGACACCTGTTCAGGAAGGAGTGGATGTTGCAATAGCTGCATGTCTGTACTGGTGAGGCACTTACTGGCCCAGCTTGACTGAGGAATGATAGACGCTGACTTGCTTGGTTGGTTTCATTTTTCTCTGGCTGGGCTTCTGAGAATACAGGAACTGCGTATGTGCTGTGTGTTTGTGGTATTTAGTGGGCGTATCCTGTAGATACGGGTATGTATCAAAGTCAATGTGTTCTGTACAGCCGCTGTATCCTGTGGAGTGGGCAAGAGTTGTGTTAAGTCACATAGTTTCTCTAAGCAAAAGGTGCAAAGGACTGCTTCCTCGCTTCCAGTAAGTACACTCCAAATTTTACTTATGCATGCTCTTTGCCATCATAGAGGTTATTTTTTTATTTAGTTTAAATACTGTGGTTGCATTTTAAAATACTTTTTTGGAAATTCCTTAAAATTGAACATTTGATGACAGAGGTCAAATTTGACCAAGCATTTCACAAACTCAATCAGTCAGAAAGTTGGCAACAGCAAAAACCAGCATACATGGTGGTCTCCCTGGAAGCCAGCAGGTAACCCTTAAATTTACATTGAAATGTTAAATACATTTTACAATTAGTCAGTAAAATGTAAATTTGTGTTTCGTCCATAATTAAGAGATCACTAGGGGTTAAGGGTCATACCGAAATGCACCAGTATTTGCTGCACTATACTTTGATCTGTCTGCTCAGGGCTTATTCAAGCATTATTATGGGTATATAGGGTTGCCAAAATTTTTAATTGGAAATACTTGTGTAATGTTATCTGTCACTGCCAGTACTCATCTGACAAAATAATCTGTTGTAAGTCACTGGATGAGAATATCTGCCAAATGAATGTAATGTAATTTCCAGTAATAGGAAGTTCCTATTTACAATTTCATGTAGTTCACTAGTAAAATTTTGTTGTGTTTTGTAATATGCAACAATTCTCCAAATGTTCAGAACCACATTATGAGCAAATACAGGTATATAAGAATGTGCTGGTTTGTGATCCTCAGTTTTTTAAATCTGTATTTTAGCTGCATTTTATTTATTTTTTTCCAAAGAAAGACTGTATAGTTTTGGTACTGTCATTCCACTTTCTGAGCTTTAGCTGTCTGTTCAGGCCAATATGAAGCATTATGTATGGGTATATGGGGGAGCCAAAATGTTTGATAGGAAATATGTGTTTAACATTTTCATGTAATCTGTCCGCCCGTCTTACAAATGCTCATCTTACAAATAAATCTTTTGTAAGTCACTCTGGATTAGAGCATCTACTAAATTGATGAAATGCAATTTTAGGAAATAGGCAGTCCATATTCCTATTTATTGTGATTTACAAATTTTATGGTAATTTTTTGTAATTTTTGTCTGAATGTTTCAGAACCATATAGCCACAAGCAAACATATAAGAATGAACTGGCTTGTGATCTTCAGTTTTTTTATTGGGTAAGGCCGTATTTTATTTTCTCCACAGTAACACTGTATGGCTTTGGTACTGTCATTCCTTGTGTCTTTCCAAGATTGTAGCCAAATTATTAAAAATGTTTCTACTTATATTTACACATATTTATATAAATCCAGGTATGATTATGATGATGATAATAATAATAACAATTATTATTTTTTTATTATTATAGTAATACATAAGTTGGTGGATAATAAAAAATCTAATTGACATTACTGTTTAAAAAACTGCATGTTTCTGTTTCCATTTTCATTATTTGATACAGGTTTGCTTCCGCATCTGATTCTGAGACTGAGTTGACTTCTGAACAATGTAAGCACAACCACAACTAACAAGAGCCATCAGAAGATGGCATATACTTCCTGCCCTTCCCACACACTCAGATTTACCTACGTCATATATGTTTCTATAAATGTACGTAAAATAGAAATGGCAAATAAGACCGCATTTGGTGATAGGTGGGGTCCAAGCAGCAATTATCAATTCTGAAAATGAAAAGATAAGCATTGCATACATTTTTGAAACAATTTCTTGTACATAGTACAAAAGTATTAGTTATATTCTTTGCTCTGATTTGTCATTGCTAAGTCTGTCAAATAGTAGCTGTTACCTGATCGTGTCATGGTTTTGGAGGTTGGCGTTGGTTTGGGAGCTTTCTTTGTTACTCTCGTCCGGGACGATATCTTTTTGTATGGAGCTTTTTTTGTGTCTTTTTCAAGCAACCAAAAAGTTTTTTCATCCATCCAAGAAAAAATAACTTAAAACAAAAAAATTGTAAACAGATCAAAAAAAAAAAAATTTAATTAAAAAAAGACTCAAACAGATATCAAAACTCTATTTCAAACGAAAGGAAAAAACATTTGAGAACAAAAAAAACATGTTTAAGAAGGCAAATATATTTTTAAATAAAACATTACGTGTTATGCAATGCAAGTGATTTGGATGCTTTTCTAGTTTTGAATTAAACTCCCTTTTTATTGCAAGTGCCTTTTTTTCTTTTGCTTTTTTTTCTTTTTGGCCTCGATTTACTCTTTTTCTTTTGCGATGTTTTTTTTTTTGCTCTCGATTTCTTTTTGCTGAGTTCAGAGGTCAGGAGGCGTGCCCTACGTCTGAAAAATGCTCCACGCCTCCCCATTGGTCGGTCGGAGTTTGAGTGACGGCGCAGCACATATGGCGCGAACCCCCCCCCGCCCCCACCGATTTCCTCTGCCCGCTTACGAGCAGTTAACGAGACACCACTTTCTGGAGAGAGGCATAAAGTACCGCCACAGTTTGCCTTAGTCAGTGTGTAAGGCCCGGGCCACACTGCCTGCTGCTGCGTGGCGTTGAAAACAGGTCAAAAATAATTTGTTTGAATGGATGTTTTCAGTCTTCTGTTTTCATCCCACCCTTTTATTTTTCAGCAGCTTCCACTGATCAAATTGTCCTACTGCATATACACTGCCTGTAACTTTCTTAGCAGGATAAGCCTATGAAAACTGACAGTTGGTTCTACTTTTAACTCCACCGTTAAATCAAAAGAAAGTTGCAATTAGGAATTAAAGCTATAATTATTTGATTAAATATTCAGTAGAGATTTTTCAGCAACAACTGATTAGACTCATCTCACTTCATTTCTGTCTGCTTAAAATTCCCAAAATACACAAGTCATTTTGTGACTTTTGTCAAAAACATACAAAATAACAAACTGATATGTTTCTAATGAAATAACAAACTGTTATGTTAACAAATGAAGACCACAATGTAAAAATGATCAGTCGCATTTTCACATTGTGGAGAAATGATGATGTAATAATTCAAAATGATCTTAGAAACAAAGCACTGAAAAAAATCTGCACAAATATGAAGTATATAAAATATTATAATGATATATAATATTTTTATAAATATTATAATACTACATAATATAAAGCATACACAAAAATGCTAAATTTGGACTCTGATCCTTTTTCCTTTGTGGTCTTCAAATGTTTAAGCTATTTTCCCTTAAGATTGTGTGGCCTTTCTCAGCCATCAAGTTTTATGCACATATGTTTGGAGAACACTATTTTTCTGATTATCTCACTGGTTGCTGATTATTTGATATGTGGGCTGAAAATTTGCATTATCTCAGACAAGATGAAAAAAAATGAGTGCAGTTGCCTTAGAATGACTTCTGGGCAGATCGTTCTCCCCCACTACCATTAGAAAAGTGGTGGTTGTTCTGATTCAGGCAACATATCTTTCACAGTGGGAGATGACCAAAGGAGCTGCAGTGCATCCAGACAAGAAACATGTAAGAACTATACAGCATTTGAAAATATTATAAGGTGTATGTGCAGCATATGTAGAACATATATTACACTGCTTAATATAAATATTATAAATGCTTAATATTATTTTTTATGCGATAAATTAATCTTGATGGCATCGCACAGAGGAAAGTCAATATTTGTCACCATATGCACATATGTGATATGTTTAAGATACCTAATGCCAGCAGTTTCCTGTCAGTGTTTTTTATTCAAGGTGAATTAAAACTGCAGTTGGTAACTTTGTAGAAAAGAGCGAGAGAACATTTTTTAATCATAGACACCACCGTCCCTCCCTCAATGGCAGCTTGTGAACTGGCAACTGGGTAGGCTCAAAACAATCCCTTAAAATTAGTGATTGGTCATGACCTGTTTTCAATCATTCATTTAAATTACCATAACAGAAACTCCAAAAACTCTAAACATTATCAGGTGTGGCCAGTTTTCATTTATAACGCTCCGGAGTTCTCAGACTGTTCTTTACTCAGTGGTTGGAAGCAATGCATGTGTTTCGCAATCGTATAAATGAAATTAGATCATTTGAAATGTCTTTTTGCAATTGCATTGCTTGCAAGCCTTCCACGCACAAGGACTTCAATTCCGCAGTTGCATCTCTTCCATAGCCTACGCGTTGATTGAATAATTGCAGACTACAGCAGAGGAACATAAATATGCCACTTAAACTCACACTGAATGCGTCAGAGTTGACAGGTATGCATCATAAATGAACACTGGCCACACCTGATAATGTTGAGAGTTTTCTGAGTTTCTGTAATGGTAATTTAAATGAATAATTGAAAGCTGGTCATGACCAATCAATAATTTTAAGGGATTGCTTTGAGCCTCCCCAGTTGCCAGTTCACGAGCCATCACTGTTTCAGATATTACTGCGTCAGAGAGTTAGTGGTGACCATTGATGTCCAGATGCGCTCATATTGATAAATTCATGCAAAATTCAACCAGAAAACCATTACATCATGTTGAATTTCATGCATCAAAAGTTGAATTCTGTTAAAAATATGATTTCTTCATGGTTGAACAGTGCACCATTTTGCGGGCTCTGAGAGTTTGGGGAGCCACCTGGAGAGTTGTCTTATTTGACACCTAAAAAGTATTATTTTTTTTTACAATTTCAAGCCTGAATTTTCATGAAGTTTTGTTATTTGCAGTCTTTTTCTCTACTAAAATCATGAAAACAAACTGAACCAGGGGTCAGTTTTCTATCAGAGAATAACGATCTCCCCCCAAAATCAGGTTTTTATATGACATACATGTACACCCATTTCATACATTCACACCTTCATGGTGTGTACAAAGACATGGGATCTAACTGATCTCACCAATTTTATACATTAACCCCTCAGATTTAATTAATAGTTTAACTGAACAAAAACTGTCCAGTACATTTGTCCATTTGTCAGATCCATTCCAGATAAATCCACAAATGCAAGTCTGACCTATGAACAGAATTTTCTAATTCATAACAATTGAGTTGAGGAAAAAATTTCAGCATCTTATTGTAATTACCTGGGGGGCGGGGGCGGGGATTTCTCAGTTTTCTAAGATTTCTCAGTTTTGTCTACTAAAAAAGTGACAGGCGGGTCAATATTCTATATTTTCATGGGGTCAGATTTCTATGTGACAATGGTTTATGCCTGTTGCAATTCTAACAACTAAACCCCACCTCCTTCTTGGCTGATGGCCTTTTTGCTTGGGTCATTGCCTTTTCTTTCCCTACAGTAACGTTAGCTATAACAGTTATGCAGTCGTTGACAATGGAGGAACTAGAAGTTTTGACGGAGAGATTTTGAGTTTCTGGATTTTTTTAAATCTAGGTCCACCATACAAAGATCTAAATTTAATTTCAGACTTCAACTACTGAAGCGTAGCTGAAAGGGAATAATGATTTTTTTTTACCAAATAAAGCTCAAAAAGTTACCAACTGTAGCTTTACCTCCTTCAGGAACAGATCATAGTCGATACTGGTCTTAAATATAGACTAAGGAAACTCCTCCTGGCTCTGATCGGTTAATTTTGTTCCGGTGTGGTGGATTCCTGCTAATGCCATAGAAAAATGGGGAGGAGCCAAATCTACCAGATTTTTTTTTCTTTTTATAGATTATGTGTCTCCTGTACAACTATCAATATAGAGTTGACAGTTTGAGCATCTTAAAACCAGTATCATGCATAAATGTGGAGTGTACTGTATGTGTGCACCAGACAAGCAAATGGTACTCCACAACACTACATTTACCTCATTATATTTCCCATTTGCATCCAGGCACCTATGACCTTTATGAAGATCTCTGGAACAAGAACATAAACATTGCTAATGAAACTCTAGATTTACCTTTCTTGAAACACATGCAGTCTGGCAGCCTTAGTGCTGAGGATTACATAAGCTTCACCTTGCAGGATGTGAAATATTTGGATGAAGTTGTGAAAATGCTCTATGAACTGTCAAATCCAGGAAACAAACAAAATGATACAATAAAATTCCTTCAAGATCGATACTGGGGTTACAGTTCATATCTGAAAATTTTTTTGGAGAGCCTTTCAATGGAGGTAAGAATCTTGATTTAGACTTAACTCCAGATTCATTGTTTTTATTTAGGAAACTGTTCAGTTGCACAGATTTTTAACAACTATTTATGATGAAATAAACACTGTTTTGTAAAGCAGAAAGGAGAAGTAGGTAGTGTGATCCTTATAAATTTCTGAATATGTAACAGTTTTTTTATTTCCTTTTCTTAGGAGCCACCAAATATTCAGCTCCACTCTGCAATTGCAAAATACATAAATACTTACAAAGATGTGATGCGCACAAAGGACCCAATTTACTTTGTGGTTGCCCTCCTGCCTTGTTCTCGGCTTTGGCCTTATTTGGCTAAAAACATGGACATGAAAAAGGATAATGCATACTACAATTTCAAGGCCTCCAATGAACATTACAATCCAGCTAAACACTTCAAACCCTTTCTGAACCAGCACCAAAATGAGATTAATATTGATGATGCACATGATGTTTTTCGCCGACAAATGGAAAATGAGAAATCCTTTTTCGCCGAATCATTTACGCCTAACCCTGAAAACTAACAAGCGGGGTATATTCTTAATTTTTTCTTATGTGTAACTGGTGCTTTGTTTCACTCAAAATCCTGCTGAAGCTCTCAGAATTTTTGAAATTAATGTCATGAATAGGGCTGGGACTTTAACGCGATAAATTTCGATTAATTAATTACAGAAAAAATAACGCATTTAATCGCACCTCTCTCAGTTCTCTCATCTCTGGCTGACTGGTAACACTGATGCACGCACTTGAGCCCGGTAGGTGGCGGTAATGTACCTAAAGTCTTAAAATGTTGAATATAATGGCTATAATTGCACATTGAGTTTGCAGTAATCTATGAATGTAGTAGACAGATGAAAAATGCAGATAAACATGCATAAAAAAATAAACATTTTTTGGTGTTTAAGTTCACGTTTATGTCTATTCATTTTTGCCAAAATATATTTGAATTGAAAAACGTTGCTTGTGTCAAATATTGCTATTCGATAAAAATGTGATTAATCAAGATTAATTAATTACAAAGCCACTAATTAATTAGATTCATTTTTAATCGCGTCTCACCACTAGTAATTAACTACCTGTTTTCCATTAATGCTCAACTTTTATGGTGATGTCACTTCTTGTTGACTTGGTTGTATTTTCCTCAGTTGGCCTCAAGCCATGCTGAGGAGCAGTGGGCACGTAAAACCAGACTCATATGAAGTGCTGCACTGAAATTACTTGATTATTCATGAGCAAATAAGTGTCTTCAGATGGCAAGAACCATGATCATCCTTGTCCCACCCACACAACATGGAGAGTATTTAGCCCGTAATAGTAGAGAATGGTAATGCTGGTGACATATGCATCAATCGATCAATAATTCAAACTTTATTTATACAGCACCTTTCATACAGGTTAGTGTTGTACAAAGTGCTTCACATTTTACTGAAAAGCCAACAATAAGACAGGAAAGTGTAAACAGTAAAACCCATTGAGAAGAACAAGACCAATGCATGCAGGACAATCAAAATTGGTGTAATAAGATCAATTAAAAAGTTGTAAGAGCAATAACAGTAAAATGAAGAGAAATAGGAAATTAAGGTGAATAAATAAATGATTTAGTTACAGCTGTGGATAATAAACACACATGTGCAGCCATATTTATTGATCTAGCAAAAGCTCTTGATACAGTAGACCAGTGCTTCCCAAACCTGGAGGCCCACCTGTCCTGTTTTCTCCCTGCTCCAGCACAGGTGATACAAATGATCAGTTTATCGTCAATCAGTTTAAAGAGGACATAAAACACTAAATGTAGTTATCTTAATTAACGAAGTTTCTCTCACCCTAAAAAGATTTTTTGTTTTACCACTGATGGAAAAAGAAAATTTCAAAATTCTGCCGTTTAAGTTCAACTGTCCAAACAAAGGAGGGCGCCATTGCTATCGTGTTGCCGGACTTGACATGGTTGGCTCAACTCGTCAAGCTAGCGATTGCACTGACAAACTACATCCGTTCATTCAAAATGACAGAGAAAAAAAGGCAAATTAAAAAGTGAGTTAAGGAAGGCATGTTTTGCATTGCCCCTGGATGTTCAAATGAATTTAACAGAGTCAAAGATCAGGAGAAACCAGTACATTTCCATCATTTGCCACTTCAACGACCACCTCTTCTCCGACAATGGTTAGCTGCACTCAAAAGGAAGAACCTACCAGTTAGCAGCAATGCTAGAGTTTGTAGTGATCACTTTGTAGCTTTAGACTACGAGGAGGAAAAGTTTTTTGATGAAGCAGGAGTACTGGCGACTCGTAGAAACAACAGGTTGAAACCAGATGTAACTCCCTCAGTGTTTGACTTTTCTTCCTATGATGCACGGAAGTCAAACCGTCCCACGCAGTCCACTAATGTTAGTTCAGAAGTGGTGGTGCGCCATATAATGGCGTAACTATTTAACAGAACACAGAGAGATAATTATACAACCAGCAAATGTTCCACAACCCAGTCCCATCTCAATCATTATCGTCCCTTCAATTGCTTATAAGATAATAATTTTACGGACCGGCCTTCAATGTGTGGCAGATCAATACAACGAAATAAAATGATACGAACGGCATTAAAACAAATGTAAAATTTATTAAGAAACATAACTCACCATTAGGCTGAATCGGTAGGAGCCCTGAATTTGTTTCTCTGCTACGAGATGATCACACCTGGGGGTAATGAGAGACACTACCCAGATAACATGCCGGAGTTAGCCCAATGTTGGCCCAACGTAGTCATAGACGTTGGCCTTTCGTCACATGCCAACAATTGGCCAATGTAATTTTGGCCGCTGTAGACACGTTGGGCCAACATTGTGTTGCCAATGTATGTGTAAAGGTTGGAAATACGTAGGCTTATATCCAATTACCGACTTAAAACTAATTTCCTTTTAAATTTAGCCCATTCACTTTTTATTTTATTTAACCAGGGAAGTGCCGCTGAGATTGAAATCTCTTTTTCAAGGGGGCTGGGGTGGGGAGGGAGAGGGCTATTTGCACAGCAAGTTAGATCAGGGGATGATTAGATGGCAGTTTGGAACTTTTCGCCATTACACAGGGAAGCCCCTGCTCTAATTGCAGAGTGTCATTGAATCTTTAAAGCTGAACTGGATGATATTAGCTTGCGCATACTTGTAACAAGATGTGTTTGTAAAACACTAATGCCCCCGTATGCCAAGATCGAGAAGACAGGATCAAGGCCTAGATCACCTTTCTTCAACGAGAGGAATCGTATACCTAAGTATCAAAGACGTACCACTAACCAGTCAAAAGTTATGGATAAGGTTAAACTTTTATGAAAATGTCACCGACGCCAAGGTTAAGGTCACGAGGTCAAATTTGATGACCTCATCTGAAAGGTCTCGTCACAAGGGATGCACATGCTAAGTATCAAAGACCTACCACTAACCAGTCAAAAGTTATGGCCAAGGTTAAAGTTTTTTTTCACTGCGGACCAACAGACGGACAGACAGACAGACGGACAGGTGAAAAACTATATACGCCCAGCTTCGGCAGGCTTCGGACCTGTCAAGCTGAGCATTCGGTAATGTTCGCAGTGCTGCACGATAGTGCAAGCCAGAACCAGTACATAGGCAGACCGAAGAGGAAGTGACATCACCATTTCCATTTGGCCTTCGAAGTGAACACATCGCGATTTCAGTTCTAATCCTCTTGAGAGCCGTATTGGAAGTCATGAGTAGCGCCGAAGTAAAATACAAATCCCATTTCGAAGTGGTAAGTTGCAAAACAATTTGGTTATTTATCAATGAAACCAACAGTATCACACTGAACAAATGATAAATATGTAAGGTTATTTACCACATCTATGGCAAGGTATTACTCTAGTCCCTAGTAGCCTGAACAGGAAAACCACCTACATCCCATTGCAAATGTAGGTATGAATCATGCCTCCAAGGTCATAGTGGAAGGGAGAACAGGTAGGGTGTGTGTGTAGCTCAACAGACGTTTAACATCTTGGCACCTCCTTCAGGCATATTCCACCTGAGGGAAAGATTGCAATTTACTGGCTCACCAACTCAAATTGGTCTCCTATCCAAGTACTAACCAGGCCCACACCTGCTTAGCTTCAGCTACGCAGCTGGATTCTGATATGGATGTAGTCTGCAACTTATAGACTACATACTGAAAACCACATACTGTATATGTCAGTCTGAAATAAAAGTGAGTGTTTTAGTGGGAGGTCCCATGTTGGAGAACAAGCGGATGTTCAGCTATTCGAAGGAGGGGTTGTCTGAGGTTGGCCCCATTTAGCTATTATTACTATTATTAATAGTAATATTATTTTTATCATTATAATTGTTCGATGGTCTAATTAAGTTGTGTAATTAATTGTTGTGTAAATAAATATTATAACCAAGCACTCTGCCTCAGACAGACGAATTGAGCAATAGGCAATAGGCTTCCAGTCTCTGTCGTGTTGTTGGCAGGTTAGCATAAAGTTTGTACATACAGTACAGTACAAAACTGTATGCTAACCTGCCAACAACACGACGGAGACTGGAAGCCTGTTGCTTATTGCTCAAGTTGTCTGTCTGAAGCGGAAACCAGATACGCCCAGTTCGAAAAGGAGTGCCTGGCACGTGAAAGGTTTAAGAAGTACCAGGCTCGCCACTGATCATAAGCGTGCCGCTAATGAATAAAAAGGATCTGGACAATGTTCCAGTACAGTGCCAGACTGGCATCATATGCTGTCATTTGCCGCTAAATACCGGAGCAACAGAAAAAAAGCGAGCAAAGCTCACATACCCCCGCTTCCCGTTTGTCGCTGAATAAATGTCAAAAGAAAATACCGCTTATATGGAAATGTAATATGCAGTTTTATTCAAATGAAGTACCATAAAGGTCTATTCAGTAACAACCCATTGATGCGTCCCAGCCAATTTTTTCACCAAGTTGAATTAAGATTCAAGGGCAATAACTCCATATTAATATATCCACCATGCAAAAGGAAAGTGGGGCATTCTAGTAAGCAGTAAAACATTAACATAATAGTTAAAAAATTCCTCACTTATACGACAGATGTTGTTGAGTGAAGATTCTGCGAAGTGGTCTCAATGGAGCTTTAGAGAGTCTTCAGGTTATCATTTCAGGTATGAGGCTGTCACTTGTTCATATATTCCCATCATGTCCTACGTGTCTCAAGCATCAAATGTCACAGAGATTATCATTGTAAGGTACTCTTTGAGGGAGACACTGATTACACAATATATTGACATTCAGGATATTCATTCAAAGTTGCATCATTACTTGTACTGTTGCATGGTCTGAATAATAGACCAGAACTATTTTGCATCTTGAGGGCAAATCTGACTTGACATACAGATGATCAATGCTTGACCCAGAAATCTGTGTGGGCCCCAAGTCTTTCATCTGATAGTGATGTTTGTCAAGCACCTGTTTCAACTGCCTAGCATTGTTAGAGTCTTGTGCAACATTGAAATCCCCAAAAACAATTGAGTCTGACTCTGGGGGAATAGTAGAGAGGAGTTTGTCCAGGGGTGTGAGGAATTCTGGCAAAAGCACAAATGGTGGTTTGTAAACAACAGTTACTGAGATTCTGGCATCAGGATTATTACAGCTGCCTAGGGTCACTGTGAGATACTCAATATCTTTAACCTCATTCCGTGAGGAGGATGCTTGAAATCATGAAGATGAAATGTACTGTGACACTCCACCTTTAACTTTCAAAGAAGCAGACAGAGACTTTGTGTAGCACTGCTCTCGATCAGATCTATAGAGAATGAAGGCAGGAATCTGGAATCTTGAAGCAACTACTCTCGATGTCAGCCATGTTTCTGTAAGAGCCACGATGTCAGATGATAGTAAAACTCTATCCTTCAGAAGATCTTCGTGATGTGCTTTCAGTGAGTTGATGTTGAGTGCTGTCACTATAATACTCTCCTGGTTTGGATCAGGATCCCTGATGGGTGGTGTCTCAATACATCTGGTCAGTTTCATCCACTGCTGCTGCTGGTTTGTTCACAATGATTTTTCTTGGATCAAACTCTGTGAAGTACAGCCCACTCAAATTCTTCACTCTACTAACAGCAACATAAAACTGTCCTTGATTGAACTTACTCCTACATGAAATGACGACGTTGTTTAGTGTCATTCCTTGCACCTTGTGTATAATGCAGGCCCAGGCTAGAGTTATGGGAAATTGCCATCGACAGACCTCTGCTACTTGATATTTTCCTACTCTGAATTTGACCTCTTCTTTATGAATAGGAGTTGCTCTGGAATTTGCGCGCAGTATACCTGGATGTTTTTGCCTCGCTTCTCTTCTAGCCGTTGGATCGTCCAACTCAACAAGGATGAAAACTGGTGTGTAATCTTGAGTCTCTTGATCTGGTGTAGGGTAAAATCCAACCACAGTACCCTGCATCCCATTCACTAGTCCATCACCAACATCAATGTTCTTGGTGATCATTATTCTGGAATGCAGGGCTACTTGCACATATGTTCTAAGACCACCGGTTAGATTGGGCTGATCTGGAATATCAACCTTGAGTCTTCCAGTCTCTAGATCTTTGCATGCATCTTGAGCTTTGATCCTGTAAATTGGTTGACCAATAGCTTGTAGACGCTGCTGATTGTAAGAATCCACATCACGGTTGGTAGCATAAACGTGAAGAGCGTCATCTGGAGGCTGAATACTTCCATTATTCAGAAGTCGGCTTCTCAGGGTGGCAATGTCTTCTTCTTGTTGTTCAGTATTTTTATTGTCAAAGCTTCTGATTTGAGATAGCAAGTTAGCAAATGCAATGTCATCTTTTTGACACATAATTTGTTTCAAGACACAAATTGACGTATTGTCCCATAAAGAACCATACAGTCTTGCCAGTGGACTTGAGGCAAGTCCAAAAACAGGAGGTTGACCAACTGGAGGTAATTGTTGCAGGTCTCCAAAACAAACCAATGAGTATCCACCAAAGACATCCTCTGTGCCACGTATATCTGCTAGTCGTCTGTGAACTCGAAAGAGGTCATTAGCCCCGAGCATGGACACTTCATCAATGATGATATAGTGAAGACTCTGACACTTCGTTCTTAAAGATGACAAAGTAGAACTTGAAATTGAATCACTACCTGCCCCTTTGTACACAGAAAGCTGTAGGGCGTGATGAACTGTCTGCCCATGAATATTGTCCACCGCATTTCCAGTTGGTGCAAGTAGCAGGCAAGTGACATCATCTGGCATCTCCGCTTCACACCTCAAAAGTCTTGTAACAGTTTGACACAACGCTTTGATGAGATGAGACTTTCTTGTTCCAGCACAAATAATTGTATTAGTTCAGCAATTGTCCAGTTATCTTACTAGTTCTCAGTGAAAAGCACCAACTAATAATCATATCCAGAACTTGACGCTGCTCGTTGTTCAGAGATCTGATATGTTTGACATACTCATTATCAGTCATCATATACGGTGTGATGGAGGAAGAGAGTGATGGGTATATTGCAGCAGCCTCCCAACTGGCCGATGGATGGAGTGAAGGTTCAAGGATGGAGTGTTCCTCTGCTTGACTTGTTCCTTCTTCTCTCTCCGAGAAACGTGTATGGTGAGATTCTGACATGATTGAGTTCCATGCGTCCTCTGGAGGTCCATGCTCTTCTAGAGCTTCCACAGCATTGTCAATCTCTTTTGAACAATGTTCAAACTGGGTCTTGTTAGCTTCAACAGTATCTTTCTCTTGTTCATTCTTGGAGAAATAACTTCCATCTTGATGAACAAGGTCCTTTTGTGAGCGCCAAGGGAAATACATCATCAGCATACTATGATACCTTTTTTCTGGTTCTTTGTTCATAGAGTACTTATGAGTTCTACATATTGCGGGAGTGTCACATTTGGACATGTATCCTGCTCCACCTTGAAGAGTGATCTTGCTTTGAGAATCATCATTTCCTTCATCTGGTTGTGATGATGAATAACAGACTCTATAGTCAGAACAAAACTTGGCCAGACAGATATTTTCCAGTGTTAATGGCCGAAGTACATACCGATCAACATATCCCTTTTGGAAGACATCTTCATCATCATCATCCAATGTGTTAGATTTTAGTGTTTACAGCACATATAGTTACATATTGCGTCCTGTCAGTAGTGAACTAGAATCTTTACAGTCAGCTATTCTGTCTCGCCCAACTACTTAATCAAGGCAGTTTCAGTCCACTGCTGGGTTGATGTAGTCAAGCAGGGACATCCTGATGGGCTATGTGTTGCATTCACTGAGACATGTCCTTTGTGTTTAACTCAATGAGTTAATCAGACACTATTGTTTCTGTACCAAGCAGGAACATCCTGATGGGCTATGTGTTGCATTCACTGAGATATGTCCTTAGTGTCTTAAATACTCATTGAGTTAAACACAATTGTATCTGTACCATACCGAAACTCCTGGACCAATATCTTTTGTTCACAATGAGTATTTAAACCCTGTTGTATTCCAATGACGGTAGTCAGATCATCATTATACTGGACACCGCGCTGGTCGAGACGACGAATAAACTCCGTTTACTTTAAACTGGGTTTTCCAACACCAAATCTGACTCCGTCTCTTCTCTTGAAACGCACCACGAAGTCGCGGCTGTTTTGTTTTCACGAACAAAACACAAGAATTCTTCAGTTGGAAGTTCCACCGAGATCGACGAAGATAACCAAGGCTCAAGATTTTCCCCGGCATCTGGAAAAACTTGAACTGTTCCAGCGGACTATCACTCCAGCAACCAGAAGTTGCACGTACCGGTGAAGTTGAGTTTCTTGGAGCTAATTACCTTCGCTCGATAAAAAACTAGGGATAGAAACGCGACTGGCGGGGTTTTAATTCAAGGGAAAACCTCATGATGTGGTAATCAGCGTGTTCATTTGCGTATTGTTTGTTAATTGTATTGAGTCTGTTAAACATTGTGCGAATACTTGCGGGAAGCAAGGGTGTTGATCGCGCGTTAGGCAAATTTGTGAAATTAATATCACTTGCGGGAGGCAAGGGTGTTTGCTGGGGGCAAGCATTAGAATATTAATTCTATAAGACGTTATTCATCAGAGATCCAAGTTGTATGGGCGAACAAGGCACGTTTCTTTAATTGAAGAAGATTAAAGGAATCCTCCATTGAGCGGTCAACAGTTTTCAGAGGGCTTTTTGACTGCAACTGTCTGTGGCAGTGTTCACGTTTTAACATTGGTGCATTACTTGTTTCACCCAGGGGTCTTGGTCAGTTCGGGAAGCAAAGCACGCTCCTTTAATTTAAAGAAGTAAATTACAGGAATCCTCCATTGAGCCGTCAGAAGTTTTCAGAGGACTTTTGACTGCAACAGGGTGTATGTGGCGGCGTTAAAGATTGAAATGCCGGTGCGCTACTTGCTTGACCCGTGACGCGTGGGGGACCTATTTGTGGTCCGTTTTAGCAGTGGTACTGCTCGGTTTCTGTGAACGTTTAAGTGTTTGTCTTTGTTGTGTTTACCCACAAAACCTAAATAGGCTACTACAATCCATAATAGATCCAGAGTGCTAAAATAAATTGTGCCATTGGTGAAGGGTATAGGAACAGGACTGTGGTACAGCATTATTTTTTCTACTTCCTTTGAATACATAAGATTATTAGCGTTGTCCTCCTGCTCAGTATTGGTTGATTGACTAATTTCGCAAGTGAAATCATGTTCGGGAGATGCGATAAAGCCCAGGTCCCTACTTCCGAAAAGGGCGGTAGAGCTGTACCTGAAGTTGCTAATGATGTCATCATTAGAGAGACGAAAGGTTTCATTCAGTCCCACCTGAAGTTAGAAATTGTAGACGAGTACCTTAGAAAAAAATACGCTTTTGAAGTCAGTGAGAATAATGTTTGGAGTTTGGAAAACATTAAGAAAGTTTTTGGCAAATTCCAACGTGTGAATGATACATGCAAGCTTCCCATTGCTTTGCTCATTGTGAGTAATATGCGAAAATGAAACGAAATCCATGCCAAGGCCGAAGCCGACCGCCTCCTTGACATTGAGAGGGAAAAAGTAAAGAATCTGGTGATAGAACTGAAAAGCGTCAAAACAAAGGTGGCTAAAAGAACCGCGAAAATAGCTGCTTTAAAGGATAAGATCAAATTCTTGCACAACACGCAGTTACCAGCGCATGTTAGTGGGGTGAGCGCAATGTCAGTTCCTCCTTCAGCTCCACCGCTTTACAAGGAGAGGGAGCCTGCCTCCCTGGCTCGTAATGACTCGTGGACTAGTAGTACTGACAGCGAGACATCTGACCATGATATGGCGGCGGTAACCCAACTCAGAGCGTTGACGCAAAGACGGGCCGATGGCGAAATACAGTATCGTCATAAACCAACCAAACCTCAAGATATTGATAAATGGTCACATGACTTAAAACATCCGCGGGTTGCGGGCATGGACACCTGGACCCAAATCAATCGCCTAAAGACGATTTATTGTTTACACCCATGTGACGGTGTGCAGTTGCTAGCCACAGTTATGACCCCCACGGAGGTCAATAAGCTCAATTCAGCAGTTAGAACCGCATTGGGAGGTGATGGACAAAACCTTGATAAGGGGTGGGAGTCCATTGAAGATTTCATTCAGAAGGCAACTAACGCGTCCACCAATTGGGGAAAAGTCGCAGCATGTATTCAGAAAGCAGGTGAGGCAGTTGATGTGTTTGCCGAGCGTTTTTCCGAAACCTTCTTGAGGCATTCTGGGATTAAGGAGTTGAGACGGGATACCCTCTCCTCCAGTACAAACGGCCCCCTCAAGTCCACTTTTACGCAGGCGCTTTTACCAGAAATCCGTTCCGCTACAAAACTAAGCAAGCCCGATTGGCAGGACGAAACGGTCACCTTCGATCAATTGATATCAGCAGCTAGAAGGGTTGAATTGGACACCGAGTATAAAATCCGCAACTTAAAGAGCCACAAACGAACAAATGCGAAACGTAACAACACTTGCCGTAATTGTGGGAATCCTGGCCACTTTGTCAAAGACTGCAAAGTTAAGTGTGAGAGGTTTTGCGAAACGTGTCGGAAAGAAGGCCACACAGTGGACAAATGCTGGTCACTTGGTAGAGGCAAACCTCCCCCTTACTTTTTCAGACAACCATGTACATTGGACAGTGGGCACCCTAACAGCAGGAAAAAATGGGAGTCTGAATTTAAATTTGAAAAGGCAACCAAATTCTTGATAGAAAAGATGAGTCATATTGAGGGACTGTTGACTCGAATCTTTCCAGCAACATTAACCATGTGAATTGTGAATCGAAACAAGGACTATGATTAAGTTGATGCTTGATTGGTTTTGTTGATGTATGTTTTCTGTAATCAAACTGTTCAGCATTTTTTTAAAGTGTATGCTGATGTTTTATTGTTGTTGCTGGCACATGAGAAATGCACTTCTTAGACTGCAGGTTGTTTGTGTTGCATACACCTAGGCTGTGCAAGTTGTTGGAAGGCATATGTCCTCGATGCAATAACGGAAACAAAGCATTTCACTTGGAAAGTTGAATATTTTTGTTTTGTTTTTGAATCTAGAATCTGCTCTTATAACAGCTCTTAAAACACTTCTGCTGTCATTTACAGTGCACCAACATAGAAATGACTGCTTGTTGTCAATCAACGCATAGTTGTTTGTTATTTTTGGAGATCGCTGGTAGTTCAGTTTTCGGTTTTGGTTTGTTTGAAATGTATGTTTCTTTTGTTTAAGGGAACCTTTGGGCCCGACGGCCCATTGCGAGGTTGGCCCGAAGATTTCCCTTATTCTGTTCTGTTTGGCTGGGATCTCCATTTTCCTTTTTGTTTCCATGCGTTGAACTCACTTGTTTAATGTATTAGAGAAACTTCCAAATGCTATGTTACGGATGGTACTGCTGCGCTTCTCTCCCCTTGATAAGCTATAGATGAAAGAGGACTAATCCGGAAACAAGCACCCACCTGGAGCCGAAGTGTCATTGTTTGCAAGGAGAGACATTCAAAGACATATAGAGCCCATTACACATCCGACTCCTGCCCCCATGGAACCAGAGACTGTACATTCATTCCGCCGTGTTTATTTTAATCAGTTTTCCAGGCAGTGTTTGCATTCCTATGGTATTACAATGTACATGTCATCTAGTATTCTGAACCTACATGTTTATTCCTCTCTGCAATTATGGTTTGATCATAGATGTGAGTGATCATATGATCAGAGGGGGAAACTGTTAGATTTTAGTGTTTACAGCACATATAGTTACATATTGCGTCCTGTCAGTAGTGAACTAGAATCTTTACAGTCAGCTATTCTGTCTCGCCCAACTACTTAATCAAGGCAGTTTCAGTCCACTGCTGGGTTGATGTAGTCAAGCAGGGACATCCTGATGGGCTATGTGTTGCATTCACTGAGACATGTCCTTCGTGTTTAACTCAAAGAGTTAATCAGACACTATCGTTTCTGTACCAAGCAGGAACATCCTGATGGGCTATGTGTTGCATTCACTGAGACATGTCCTTTGTGTTTAACTCAATGAGTATTTAAGACACTATTGTATCTGTACCATACCGAAACTCCTGGACCAATATCTTTTGTTCACAATGAGTATTTAAACCCTGTTGTATTGCAATGGCGGTAGTCAGATCATCATTATACTGGACACCGTGCTGGTCGAGACGACGAATAAACTCCGTTTACTTTAAACTGGGTTTTCCAACACCAAATCTGACTCTGTCTCTTCTCTTGAAACGCACCACGAAGTCGCGGCTGTTTTGTTTTCACGAACAAAACACAAGAATTCTTCAAATGTTTCAATCACACTCAATGGTTTAAGTAAATGAGTACGATCTTCATCCAGATCAGTGGGTAAATACAGGACTTGTCTCGATGATTTTGTGAGGGGTAGCGACAACAGTCTGTAGACAGCTTCCTGGGCTGAGACTTCTCTGGAGTTGAGGAACTTTCGACCAACACGTTTCAACTGCTGATGGAGGTCAACATCAAAAGCTTCATTACTAACCTTAGTTAGCAACTCCCCCATCTCATGCTCAGCCTTCGTCATGTACGATGCTATGTACATGACACAGGCGAATGGGTCAGAAACAAACTGGATATCCATATTGGCCTTCCAAGTAGAGAGAATATCCATGTTGTAGCTATTAATGAAAACATCCTTAGGTTCTCTCGAGTAGATGATAGCATTGGTCTTCTTTGAATCTTTCAAGGCTGCCATATACAGTTCTTTTGGGATATCCAACTGTGCCAATAATTCACCTGTAGAGAGCTGATTTAGACTGTCCTTATCTGACATGAAAGTGAAGACTTGTTTCAGAATGTTTGCATAGTCAGGCCTGATGGGACTTGGATGCTCTGGTGCGACATTACCTTCTGTTGTGGTAGATTGTGGCAAGCTTGTAGTTTCCCGACAAACTACTGTCTCACCTGTAGGAGGTCTAGGATAAGAAAATCTGCATTGTTTTCCAGTTTTGGTACAGGTCATTGAGTGGCAGTGTCTTTGTTACAGAAAAACAATGTCCTTTTGATCTTCATCCTCTGGCACGGATGCGGAAACATATCTATCTATGAATGACTGAATGTCTGAGTCTGTGGATTTCTCAAATGTAGGGGCATCCTCAATTCACACCGCCGTGTGTATATGGGGTGACCCCCTTTGCTGAAACTCTACGCGGAATAGATAATCTTTCATAGGTCCTACTACTTCATGCTTCATAAGATGGTTCATAAATAACTGAACTCTATAATCAAAATGTCTTGCAGCTGTAACAGGGTTGCGTCGTAGCCAGTGACATCTGTCTTCCCATGACATATTGAGTACATCTTCTTCACTGAGAGTGATATTGTACTGTGATGCTATAACACAAATTGTGTCGGGCCATCGGAGATCCGCAGCTGATGGAGTAATAAACCATTTAAAGCACCCAACTGTCGGATCATAGCCAGTAGATCATACATGATCTTCTTGCAGTAGGCTGGGGAGCCTCTAATGTTCTGTAGGAACTGGAATCCTTGATCTCGAACAATATCAGCCAGTTTTGAACGATCTTTCAATATTCCAGCAGATACATTCATACTACCTTCCTGTCTGGCTTTCCTCAAAGCAATGTTTATGGCATCACTGATTTGTTTAAACTCTGTTAAATATTGAGCATAAAATATGTACTCAACATCGGATGAAAACCTGTGGTCAGCATTTAATAGTCTTGCCTGAAAGTACTTCCTAAGTGGAAGTTTCACAGATCTCTGTACATCAAACCCAAATTCTCCTGTTGGAAACAAGTTGGGAAACGTGAGGACCTCGTTGTTTGGATCTTGCATTATTCCGATGGGTACTCGATCCTCCCCTGGGGAGATACTGTAGACTTCATTACCACGAGGAATGACATCATGTGGCTGGAGACATGTATCCAAAGTCACAGACAGATCTTTTCTTAGATCTGTAACAGTCAACTTGTGATTCAGTACCAACAGGTGAACTTGGACGAGATAGTGGAATGTCATCATCAGTGGACTGGTCTGTAGACTGAACTGAGTGGCTGTCTTGAGACACAGACTGTGCACAATCACCTTCTGTATCGCTTCCAATGTCTTCTACTATCACACTTGGATGAAATGAGCTTTCTTTCTGATTGAAATGTCATCTGATTCCGGAATACAATTGTCACTTCCATCATGCAGAGAATGTGAAATGTCAGAATCGTAATCAGTGTTGTTTTTAAAAATGGGAGGTTCAGACAAACGGCAATGTGAATGTCCGTTCATCTAGTCTGAAAGGTTATCCTCATTATTTCCAACATCAGTTAATGCATTCCACAAATCTTTATCATTATTTTCAAATTGTTGTTGCCAAGAGTCATTGATGGTTATATGAGAATACGGGGGATTATGTTGCTGCAAGTAGCAGAGAGCTTCTTCTACAGTCTGTGGTCGAACTGTTTGATATTGTACATGTCCACTGTATTCTTGTTTCCTCTTCAGCTTTAGTGGAATGAAACCACTTGATGTTGATGAAGATCTTGGCAAGGAGGCACATCTTGGCAAGTTTCAGACACATCAACAGGAACATTAACAATGGATCCAAATATGGCTTTCTGTTTGCCTTTAGGCAAGTTCATCAGTTTCATAAAGGGAATCCTTTGAGAAACAAGTCGTGCCTCCAATTCACTTAGTGTTTCTAATTCTTCAGGAATTGGTTTAAGTTGCAGTTTATTGATTAATGACATTGGTGGAGTTTTACCTTGTCTCATGTAGGCGTGGCAAGTTTTGCAAATCCACTCACATGCATCTCTGTTTTCAGGTGAGATAGGAGAATGATCCACATATGATAGCAGATTTAGCTTTTGTACACTGTGTCTGTATAAAAGTCTCTGACAGCATGCACACACAAACTTGGGACTTTGGAAAATGTCTTTCTTAAATAGATAAATACCATCTTTCAAGGTTTTGCTTTGCCTTGAGTCTCTCTTTCTCAGGCGATCAGTCTGTTTGACAGTATCTTTCTCTTTATCCGGTAAAGATGGTAATTTTATCTTGCAGTCTCAGTTTTTTGTTGTGTTTCAGTCATAGCTGCAAAAGTTTTCTTCCTTTGGCGATCTGTTCCTTTCATGATCTCTTTCTCTTTATCAGGTAAAGATGATATTGAGTCTCTCTTTCTCTGACAGTCAGTCTGTTTGACAGTCTCTTTATCCTTATCAGGTAATGATGATCTCAAGTCTCTCTTTTTAATTTTATCTTGCAGTCTCAGTTTCTTGTTGCGTTTCAGTCATAGCTGCAAAAGTTTCTTTCTTCCTTTTGCGATCTGTCCCTTTCATCTCTTTCTCTTTATCAGGTAAAGATGATCTTGAGTGTCTCTTTGACGGTCAGTCTGTTTGACAGTCTCTTTATCCTAATCAGGTAATGATGATCTCAAGTCTCTTTTCTTGTTTTTCTCCATATTACTTTTTGACTGTTTCTTATCACTAAGTGCTTGAAAGGATTACTGTTTCTGAGTTCTGTCCTTTTCCTTGAGAACTCCTCGTTCAGATTCCGTAAGTGATGACCTGGCAGCTGCCTTTCTAATCCTATCCTTTTCCTTTGCTGTTTGACCAGCATTGAATTTACCACACTTGCTAGGAATATTTTTAACGTTTAGAACATTATCGTTATTCTGCACCATAAATAAATCCTTCTCAATATTGCCCATCGTTTGGTTTCCTCTTTCAGTCGGTCTTTCCTTTTAAAATGTGAAGTAGTTGGCCAGAGACTCTGACCATGTTGTGTTGCGATCAGGAACCAGATGCGAGAACCAGGAAGTGCAGTTGAGCTTGTTTTATTGGTGAAGGGGGGTGACCCCCGCAGAGCGAAAAACAGTACAGAGTCCACAATCCAAAAGTCAAAATCCAGTTGGGCAAAAATAGTATCAAAAACCAGGGCAGCAATCACAGTAATCGTAGTCGGACAGAAATGGGTCTGGTACACAGGAATAGTACTATCAGAGACAAGCCAGAATCCACAGGACGTAATCCGAATCGTTACCAGGGCAGCAAACAGAGATCTCGAAGTCGGGCAGAAAAATGGTCAAAACACACAGATGCAACAGTAATCCAAAAACACAGAGGCAAAAATCAAAAGTCAGGCAATCCAGTCAGAAAGATAAACACGGAGAAATCGAGGCGAGAAACGTAGCATAGGGAGAACGATCTGACAAGAAAGTGTACCAAATAGACATCTTATATACACACCCGGGGTAAACACATGACCAGGGAGAACAGGTGCAATCAATGGGAACAATGATCAGGGAGAGACACATGAGGAATAAACTAATTACATGAATTAGGCTGTAGCCAAAACACAGACAGGGATCACAAGACAAACCTAAGTACAAAACAACAGCTCCGGTTAAGGAGTACTAAAGTGCCAAGATAAAAGAATAGGAAAGCACAAAGCATAAGTGGAAATTGTTATGGCCCCAATTTGTTATTACATTTAAAAACAACAGCAACAGCAAGGGATGACACACAGTTTTTAAAACTTAAACACATTTAATTTAACAGACAAAGACAATAACAACTAACTAACAACTAATGAACCTAAAGACCAAGATTGATTAGGAAAAAAAAAAAAGAAATATTTACAGTCCCTTTTTGTGGGGTGGCTTGGTGATGTCCTGGATAATGAAAATGCTCAAACACAGGCAAAGAAATCCACAAAAGAAATGTCACAGATCTTGAACAGAATGGCATGTCTGGTCATCTTCTTGCAATTTCTCCTACTACTCTACTGTCTCAATTCTTTTCCTTATATACTCTTTTGCAGACCCCACCCACATTTAGACCTCTTTTTTTTTATTTTCTGAGACTTGCCCCAGACATGTCCAGGACATGTCTAAACATGACTCCAGTCTGAGATTAACAAAAAAAAGGTAAACACTGCCATCTAGTGGCCTATATTCACATTACACCTCCATTCCAAAAGGGAAAAATTTTGACTCATAAAGGCAAAATTTTTCTTTTCAATACAAAATGGTTAAGTGAACACTTGTCTATATATACATATCATACAATATTCAAACACATGATATATATATACACATTCAAACACGGGATAAGCAATCAGCAATTACATTGTCTGTACCCTTCACATGCTTAATTTCCAAGTCAAACTCCTGTAAAATCAAACTCCAATTCAACAATCTCCGATTCTTGTTTTTCATCTTACTCAAAAACGTTAACGGATTGTGGTCAGTGTACACAATCATTGGCTTTTGTCCTGTACAAACATAAACCTCAAAGTGTTGTAAAGAAAGGACCAGAGCCAACAGTTCCTTCTCTATTGTGGAATAGTTCCTTTGGTGGCGATTGAACTTCCTGGAGAAGTATGCCACGGGATGCTCAATGTCATCAGAGTCACTTCTCTGTAGGAGCACAGATCCACAAGCTTGGTCGCTAGCATCGACCGCGATGGAGAACGGTTTGTTGAAGTCAGGAGATTTGAGCACGGGGAAGTGACACAGCAGAGACTTCAGGTGATCGAAGGCTCTCTGGCATGCATCATCCCAGGTGAACTTTACGCCTTTCTTCAGTTGGTTAGTTAGACTGAGAGCAATCTCAGCAAAGTTCTTGCAGAACTTGCGGTAGTTCCCGATCATTCCAAGGAAGCGGCGCAAAGCTTTTTTGTTGTCAGGAACTGGAAAGTCCATGATGGCTTGGACTTTAGCATTTATGGGTGCCACCTTACCCTGGCCTATGACGTAGCCAAGATAGGTGACAGTAGCACAACCAAAGTCACTCTTGCTCAGGTTAACAGTCAGGTTAGCCTGGGTCAGGCGCTGGAACAACGTCTCTACATCTTTTAGATGTTCTTCCCAGGAGTCACTCCATGTGATCAGGTCATCGATGTACGCACCCGTGTGTGGCAATCCGGCGATTGTAGACTGTATCATCCTTTGGAACGTAGCTGGGGCATTTTTCATGCCAAAGGGTAGGACTTCATACTGGTACAATCCAGATGGTGTGGCAAAAGCAGAGATGCTCTTGGCCCTCTCAGTTAAAGGCACACACCAATAACCCTTCAATAAATCAATCTTGGTCAGAAACTTTGCTTGCCCTACACTATCAATACAATCATCAATCCTAGGTATTGGAAACACATCAGTTCTAGTTACAGCATTGACTTTGCGATAATCTGTACAGAATCTAGTACTTCCATCAGGTTTTGGAACTAGCACACAGGGTGAACTCCAATCGGAGTTGGAGGGTCTGATAATATCATGTTCTAACATGTACTCAACCTCTTTCTCAGCAATCTTTCTCTTTTCAGGATTCATCCGGTACGGATGCTGTTTTATTGGTTTGGCATCACCAACATCTACATCATGAGAGGCTAGAGAAACTCTTTTTGGAACATCAGGAAACAGATCCTCATATTTCTTGATCAACCTTTCAAACTGATCTCTCTGTGAGGGTTCTAAGTGCTGGAGTTTTACATCAAGATTTTGCAACACTTCAGTGTTTGACAATTTACATGAAAGAACTTCAGCTTTAATTTTTGGTTCATCATCTTGAAACTCCCCCTCATCTTCACACGTTTTGACCATAGGAGAATCTGAAGTGACGGCAGCAACCCTAGCATTTCTGTCATGATAAGGCTTCAGCATGTTAATGTGACACAATTGTTTTGGTTTTCTCCTATCTGGAGTCTTCACAATGTAATTGAGATCACTGAGTTTTGTCAGAATTTCATAAGGACCATGAAATCTAGCCTGCAATGGATTGGACTGCAAGGGAAACAACACAAGGACCTTTTCCCCTGGTTTAAACTCACGGCTCCTAGCCTTATGATCATACGAAGTTTTCATTTTTCCCTGACTTGATTTCAAGTTCTCTTTGGCAAGGTCACAAGCTGCACGCAATCTTTCCTTGAACTTGCTAACATAGTCTAACTGACTGATATGCGGCTCTTTCTCTTGCCATTGTTCACTCAATAATAGCAAAGGTCCTCTCACTTCATGACCAAACACTAGCTCAAATGGACTGAATCCAGTAGACTCCTGCACTGCTTCTCTAGCTGCAAACAACAGCAAATGTACACCTTCATCCCAGTCTTTCTCATGGTCATAACAATAAGTCCTCATCATTGTCTTGAGAGTGGAATGAAACCGCTCTAAGGCACCCTGACTTTCTGGATGATAGGCACTAGAAAGAATCTGCTTTGCACCTAGTTCATACACAACCTGCTGAAACAATCCTGAAGTGAAATTGCTACCCTGGTCTGACTGAATTTCCCTGGGAAGGCCAAACAACGTGAAGAACTTTATCAAAGCCTTTGAGATTGCAGTTGCCTTGATGTTGCGTAGAGGTATGGCTTCGGGGAATCTGGTAGATGCACACATGATTGTCAACAAGTACTGATTTCCAGATCTAGTCTTGGGTAATGGACCAACACAGTCAACAATGACCTTAGAGAATGGCTCCCCAAATGCTGGGATAGGCTGCAATGGAGCTACAGGTGGGTCTAACTGGTGTTTTCCAACTACCTGACAAGTGTGACAGGTTTTGCAAAAGTTGGAAACGTCTTTCCGAAGCCCAGGCCAAAAGAAGTGTTTCATGATCTTCTCAACAGTCTTGTTAACACCAAGATGACCTCCTAAAGGTAAACTATGAGCCATTGTTAAGATCTCATTCCTATAGACCTTCGGAACAACAATTTGCCTGACCACTGCCCAATCTGCATTGGCAGGGATATCAGGAGGGCGCCACTTCCGCATCAACACACCATCCTTGAGATAATAACCAACTGGAACTGCGTCTATTTCTTTATCAGGAAGGGCTCTCCTCTTTAGTACACCAATTTCAGGATCATTAGTTTGCTCCTCAATCAACCGCTTTCTGGACAGAGACAAGTCTCCAGACACATCAGAATCACCAGACCCATCCGGCTGGCTGAATAGAGAACTGATAAAAGTATCTGATAAGTCCTCAAACGGAGAAACCATAGTAGGCCAATCAGAGTCATGAGGCGAACCACCTGAGTCCTGACTATTCAATGTACTGGACGGCACCACATCATCTTCTTCTTTAGCCTTCTTGGCCATAGCACGAGTCACTGCGCAAGAAGGATACAGAGATGGGTCCTCATCCCCATCTTCAGTGCTCGGCTGTGAAGTAAGATGTACAGGGGGAACTACTTTGCCCCCAGCCAGGTCATTGCCTAGCAACAGAGAAACACCCTTTATAGGTAGACTTGACATAAGTCCCACCTTTACCTGTCCTGTAACTAAATCTGACTTCAAGAATATAGAGCGCAGGGGTACAGATACAGTCCTCCCTTCAATACCTTGTACAAGTATGAAATCCCCTGAAGCGGTCTCATCACGTAACTCCAAGGAGTCCATCAACAAAAGTGACTGAGAAGCTCCGGTATCCCTTAGGATATATATGGGGACAGGAGTAGTATGCTCATTCAGAGCCACAAATCCCTCTGACACAAATGGAAGAAATTCCTCCCTCACAAAGTCAGCTGTATTAGGCTTTTTAGCCCCACAAGAAGCAGGCAATTTAGCAGATTGGTTATCTACTACAGGGGTTTCTAACCTTGTTTTCACAAAGGCATTTGGTTTGGTATCCTTTTCTTTTTCTTTCTTAGCTTTAAGGAACCAACAGTTAGTTGTAACATGACCAGATTTCTTGCAATAACTGCAAACTAGACCACTTTTGTCTCTGTCAGCTTTCACACTTTGATCAGACCTGTTACTGGATTTCTGAGCACCATCACCAGATTTGTCTTTGTCTTTGGGTGAGGAATCTTGGGTATCACCGTAACCCCTTTTCTGAAATTGGGACCATTTATTGTTACTGCTAGACTGAAATTTGGACTTATGAGTGAGAACATATTCATCTGCAAATTTGGCAGCTGATTGCAAGTTCAGTGCTTGCTTCTCATTAAGGTAGGTCTTAACATCATCCTTAACACAGTTCTTGAATTCTTCAACTAACACCATCTCTTTTAGTGAGTTGAAATCATCCTTGACCTCCATAGAAGTACACCAGCGCTCAAAGCAAACCTTCTTCTCATTAGCAAATTCCACATAAGTCTGATTTTCAGATTTCGTCAGACCTCTGAATTTCTGTCGGTAAGCCTCTGGAACCAACTCATAAGCTCTCAAAATAACCTTTTTGACAACCTCATAATCAGAGGAATCATCTGCAGACAAAGCCGAATAGGCTTGTTGAGCTTTACCCTTGAGGACAGTTTGCAACATCAGAGGCCAGTGTTCCTTTGGCCACTGGCAACTCTTTGCTACCTTTTCAAAACACTGGAAATAGTTGTCAACATCCTTTTCCGAAAATGGAGGCACCAGTTTTACCTCCTGGCTAGCCCGAAATTTATTTTCAGTTTGAATTTTTATTTTTTGTTGCTCCATTTGGAGTCTTTCTTCTCTATCGAATTTCTCTAATTCAAAATCTCTCTGTCTTGCAAATTTTTCTAACTCAAATTCTCTTTGTTTTTCTTTTTCTTCCCTCTCAAATTCTCTTTGTTTCTCTTCTCTTGCTAATTTTTCCAACTCAAACTGCCTTTGTTTTTCTTTTTCCTCCCTTTCAATCTCTAGCATTTTTAATTTAAGTTCCATTTCTATATTTGGATTTTCCACTGGAAACTGCTCCAGATCTCCTGGTGCAAACACATTTTCATCAATGTAATATTCAACTATCTCTCTAGCCAGTCTTGCTTTTCGCATGGCTGGTTTCACCTCTGTCAGCTCTAAATGTCTGCAAATTTCTAGCAGTTCTGTCTTTTTAAAAGACTTCAAAACCCCTACGGTTGGTGATGCCAAGAAATCATCCATTGCTGTTGTCAATATATATGTATTCAATTAAAAAAAAAATTTTTACAATTTGAAATGTTTGATTTTTAATAAATGACTCACAAAATGGTCTATCCCGGACCTTGAGCCCCCAATTTGTTATGGCCCCAATTTGTTATTACATTTAAAAACAACAGCAACAGCAAGGGATGACACACAGTTTTTAAAACTTAAACACATTTAATTTAACAGACAAAGACAATAACAACTAACTAACAACTAATGAACCTAAAGACCAAGATTGATTAGGAAAAAAAAAAAAGAAATATTTACAGTCCCTTTTTGTGGGGTGGCTTGGTGATGTCCTGGATAATGAAAATGCTCAAACACAGGCAAAGAAATCCACAAAAGAAATGTCACAGATCTTGAACAGAATGGCATGTCTGGTCATCTTCTTGCAATTTCTCCTACTACTCTACTGTCTCAATTCTTTTCCTTATATACTCTTTTGCAGACCCCACCCACATTTAGACCTCTTTTTTTTTATTTTCTGAGACTTGCCCCAGACATGTCCAGGACATGTCTAAACATGACTCCAGTCTGAGATTAACAAAAAAAAGGTAAACACTGCCATCTAGTGGCCTATATTCACATTACAAAATCCACAGAAACTTGCAGCAGAGATAATTAGGTATAGGCAAGGAGGCGGAGACTAGAATTGGGCGATAGCTGAGAGATCATTAGTCAATTAGTAAGTGCAGCTATACAATCCCAAGTGCTTGTTAGTAAGTTAGTCCAAATATACAAGGTTAGTGTGGGTTAGTATTTAGCAAAAACAATAAACTGTTAGTATGTGTTAGTAAGACAGTTAAAGAGAGGAAGGAAGAACACGAGATAATGAAAGAAGATTGAAACCCAGAAACCAATAAATCACCCGAATGAGTGGCACACAAGACAAGGGACCGTGAGCAAAGATACACATATGACAAGGCAGGGGAGACAAAGTGCAAAGCATAGAAATGAAAACATGGCATGGAAACTAAATTACTAAGACATGAAAAATAATAACACAATGAAATCCAAACTACCAAAACACAATACATAATCCTAAGAATGGTCAGAGGGCAGGCAGTGGTCACTAAACACAGAAATCCTAAACATGGCTGAGCCAGGCACAGAACTTAAACATGACATGCAGAAAGCACAGATCACAACAGACCATCCCTGATCAAAACAGTTACGTAGGTTTGAAGGGAGATCAAAAGTCAGTGTGTCACTTGTATTGTTGTCTTCTGAGATATCTTGTACTACTCTTGAATCAACAGGTACAACATCATACTGCTCTGGTTCAGTAATTGCATACGACAGTGATATGTGCCTTAATACTTCCTGCACTGAATTAACCTTAACACAGACAGATGTCCCATTCTCTGTTGGCAAACCCATTCAATCTCTAGAGTGAGAGTCAAACACATAGTAGTAATTGTCACAGTTGATCACAGCTATAGTAAATGAGTGGGTAGTGAAAAGACATCCGGTGTGTCCATTGCATCCATCCAAAAATGACTGCTGTAGAGAGTTTTGGTCAGTCTGTGAATGCAGTCCACTTATTGGATCTCCAAGAATGGATTCAAATGTGGTGTCATCCAAGGAAAGAAGACGAGGAAGTTCATCATACTCAAAGTCAGATTGTTGGTGAGGGCAATGACGATATAGATTGTCCCCTTCCTGTAGTATAAGGTCCATGTCATGCTGTGTCCAATTCGTGGGATCCTTTAGTTTTGACAGAAGAATTGCAATGAATGAATTAGGACAGCACTGTCTACCTCTTGATTCAGGGGGAAACTGCCAAGAACCTTGATGGCGGCTTCCTCTCAGAACATGAATCTGTGTATTGTCCAATATACTTGTTCTTCTTGCACTATCCTTCTTGTGAATTTTCTTGTACAAGGCTCTTTGGAGAGCACTGGGTCTCTTTAATTGAGGCATCACCGTTGTCTATAGGGTCATCACCTAAAAAAAACAGGAAGCATGGCACATGTGGTACCATAGAAAAAGAAATCTCTTACAAAATACATGTGACTTTAGGTCGTTCCAGAGTATCGTCAGGAGTACCTACAACTAAAATGCCATTCATCTTGGTGTAGTAGTTTCCGAGAAAACTTGTCCCCATTGACCACTATAGAATAAAGTACAAAATGTGACATTTCCATGGAAACGTCAGAAAATTGACATCCCAGAAAACTGAAAATGGACTGGACATGTAGTATCTGACATGGTTCATGATTGTACAAAGTTTGGCTGAAATATTCTCAATGGTTTTTGAGATATGACCCCGGACGGAAGGACGGACGGGCGGGCCGCTATATACCCCCGCTTACTTCGTAGCGGGGGTATAGTAATAAGATACCGAGGTCAGAATCAGGAGACACTTTGTTGTTTGTGAATGATGAGTGCACTAAAGGTTATGAAGAAGTTTATTCTCATGAACCATTCTGCGTGTTCTAATTGCATATTCTGTACCATTTTATGGCGTTGGAACAACGAAAGTTCAGGAGGCAAGAGAAGCACGCCAGTCACCGCCACTCTGCTAATCAACCGGCCTACTTAAATCAGCTGTTTGCCACCAGCCAGCTCCCTGCTCCATATTGGCTCGCTCGCCTTGCTGTACGCTCACCTCCGTTAGCTGTTTCGTCCCTCCATGGAATCCCTTTCCGACCTCTTCTCCTCCGGCGCACCATCGGGGAATGCCTCGTCTACCGGGCTCGGGCGCTCGCCTTCGCCCCCCCAGCCCCCCCCCCCCCTCGTCTCCCGCCTCCCTCCCTGGCGGCCAGGTCCCCTCTCCCTGGACTGCTCCTCATCCTGCTCGTGCTTCGGTTATAGCCCCCGCCGCCGCGCCGACTGGGCCCCCGGCCCGCGGCCGCTCCCGCTCCGCTGGCCCGGCAGTCAGCTCGCCTGGCTGGCACCGCCGGCCATCGGTGACTGGACCGTCGCGGGCCTCTAGTGGCAGCTCCTCGCCTGTGTCTTCCGCTTTCCCAGCAATGAGGCATGGGGCGATGACGTCACCCGCCGTCTGGCACCGGCGTTAAAAATTTTAACGGCGTGAATACGGCAAGGAATTAACGGTGCGTTAACGCGTTAATTTGGCCACCATTAATTTAATAATATTTTTAATTTATTAATTTATTACCATTTATAATTTTAATTTATATTTCATTTAATTTAATTATATATTTAATTTATATATAATTCAGAAGGATAAAAAAAAAGAGACAAGGAGGGGGAAGGACGACCCCTCCAGCACAGGACTATGAAGATCCATAGTGCATTGCTTGAATGCGTGAAGACGCGGAACCGCTCCTTAGTCTGCCATCCATCACAGTGAAGCATGCAATGGTCTCCTCCAAACACACTGCAGATGCCGTTTCTGTCCAAAGATCTGCTGTCCAACAGCCCATGAATCTGTGCACCCATTCGAGATCTCTACTTCACACCTGAAACCAACTGATATGTCGGTGTTGATGTCTTGTTGAGGTCCAATCATTGTCTGAGGAGCTGTGTTGAGTCACACGTGAGCGCGCCATCACTGCGGTCCTCCTTGTACTTCAAAAATGTTTTATTAAAATCTTGGCTTCTAGGACCCAGTGAAACAACTTATTTGCAGATGGCTGACAGGAATTCCAGGATTTTTCTTCTAGCGCTGCCCGCAACCACTCCCCAGGCTTGTAGTCCTTTCTCAGACTGAATTCACCTGGAAAGAAAATATTGATTATCGGCATGTCACAAACTGTAACACCGTGAGAAGACTCTCACATAGTGACACTACAAGAGGCAGGCCTACAATGTGGGCAACTGTGTGTGGAAAAAAAAGGCTACAAATGTCTTCTAATTCTTGACATTTCTCCGAAATACTTGTGTTTATATGTCAGTGGCGTTCAATCGTTTTCATGTCAAGGACCATGCATTTGGCCGCTGACCCCATCATGTTGTTTGGAGCCTCCCAGGAGCAAAGAGTGGAGTGAAAAACATTTGCTGTTAAAAAATGTACAAAGATTTGCACCACATTTTAGTGTTTTTTTCCAATAGTAGCAGACCTTCTGCTATTTTTCAATGGCTAAAGTGTAAAATAGTGGTTAACGTGTTTAAAATCTAAAGATACAAAATGCATTTCAGTCCTGAAAGGATCAAAGCTAACTCTTCCACTGTGGCCTCCAGCAGACGCCGATAGCACTCTTTTCGTCCACCCGCTCTGTCACGTGAATTCCGCAGCCACCTCATAATCACCTTCTCCACATACGAATCCTGAGGACTTGGCTGAATGGGGCACTTTCTGACAGCCTCTTTTAAATGATCATTTAAATGAAAGCCCTATAATACAGAGTTGCACATGTAATTAAAAAGCTCGAAGCCAATGCATAAGAACCTAAGACAAAGAACTATACTGGAACACAAGTAATTTTTTTTCCCATTTGCTGAAAAGTCATAGTTTTGGACATAAAGAAAGGAAAGGCCTGAGTACGTGCTTGAGGGTGAAAATGATCAATGGTCAGTGAGAGAATTTGACTTACCGATTACAACCCTCTTTAGCTTCAGTGACTGAAAGGCTCTCTTTTCATGTGAGCCATTCCAGTTTAACTTTGTGGCTAAGGAATGGCCAATCAATGTTACCATTATTCTTCTTGTTGCAGTCTGGATGTCACACCCACCGATGGCTCCTAGGTAGGCAATCTGACAGGAAGAGAGATAGACAGAAAACATTATTTTTTGTGAGAACAAAGAGAAAAAGGTTTGAGGCCACTCTAAATTAATTTTGACAATTATATACTCTCAACGATTCTAGATAGATAGCATATAATTGTCAAAATTAATTTAGATCGCATACAATGGAATTCATTTAAAAATATATACCAAATCTTTCCAACAGTGACGGTCTTCAATCCTTTGCTCCAAGACATTCATATCCTCGTAGGTTTGAAGGGGCAACGTTAATTCATCTGGCAAAGTAATCTCCCTTGTATCTGACCGAGAGATATTTGCCACGGCCTTCTCCAGTGTAGCCAGCCTGTCTTTAATTTCCTCGAGCGTGCTGACTAAATATCTGTTAATACCTGAGAAGGGAAAACTATAATTAAAAACAGAACAGAGATTGTTTGTTGTAAGACACAGAATAGCATCATTGCTTCTTAGCTGGGAAGGGATTAGATTGTAATTTCAATTGGATATGATTGATATAGATATATGATAGAAATGCCAGATATAGTATTGGGGTTACCAGCATACCTGATGATGGTCCAGAGCGTTTCACAGAAGCAGGTAGGTGATTTGCGGTCGAATGGTGATTGGTTTGTGGTAGGAGAGATGAGAGGTGACTAGGGATGGTAATCGAAAACCGGTTCTTGTTGAGAACCGGTTTCCAGTGTTTCAATTCCTTGGAATCGTTTGCCAATTTTGCAAAGGATTCCCTTATCGATTCCAGTGGGCGCAAATGCGCAGCCAGAATGAAACATGGCCCCCAAGCGACACAAACGCTCAAAAGTTTGGTTGTATTTTACAAGAAAAAATGAGAACAGGGCAACGTGCAATACTTACAAAGTTGAAACTTCCTCAAAGGGAGGAAATACTTCCAACATGCAGAAACATCTGCACGCACAGCATACAGTAACTTTGAGTGAAAGTCGCGTTTTCGATGCGCTCCGGAGAGAATATCAACACAGCAGCAGCGGCAACATTAGCACGTCCTGTGCTGTTAATACTGCAGGTAACTAACTCACCAACACTGCCTATCGCGTTAGCGCCATTTGCCTCATTGTAAAACTTATTATTACAAACTGTTAAAGTTCAATGAACGCATTCTCATGCATTACATCTAGATTACCATGACGAGTCACCGAGTCTGACTGGCTCAGAGGCTGACAGTACTCGCTCCAGTTCTCGTCAACCTCTCGCTTCTCCTTTCAACGAGGCAGGGAAGAGTAAAATGACCCAGGCCAGGATAGACGAATGTCATCGAGCAGTGACTGTTTGTGGTAAAAGGCTTGTACCCATTTGCCACAGTGGATGCCCCTGATTTTCGGTAGGTGAATGTGTTTAATCCTATAAATACAGCATTTTTCCAAATCGCGACATAATTGTTAAGCGGCATATCCACATTTCGCAAAGAAACTCGGCCAAAAGCTCATGTAAACCATTTTTACCTCAACCGAACACAATTCAAGCACCAAGCAAGTAAATAAGCATGCAGTAGAACATAGGATTAAATAATATCAGCGCTGAATCGCCAGGATTTCTGCTGAATTCGTGCTATACATATAAACGATACATCAAATAAAAGAGAAAAGTCCACAGAATGCAACGATATGAGCCCTGTCATTTTAAACCGGCACCACATTGAAAGAACAGCAGGCATACACTTTATAGTCTTCAGGTAGGAATTTGATTGCATGAGTCCTGATGATTCTAACGAACTCTAAACCACCGTAATCGTAGAGACCTAGCCTGAGCTACAGCTTTGCGTTCCGAGTGCGTCAAGCTGAGTCCACGGGACGTACGCATGTTCATGAATAGCGCGACAATATAAACGCATAACTTGTTTGTTTGAGGTATTGTCCGAATAATTATCAGCTAAATATTCAACATTCATTTTCAAAGTCGTTTTCCGACAGAATCTTTGCACTATTCCGGACAAATGCTGAGCCTACAACAGTAGAGCACGTATTTTCTTTACCCATTCATCGAATGGGCAATTTGACCAAAGACTGTTGACGATTGGCGCAGCCTATTGGATAAAATGCCGCGCTGCTGAGAGGAAATTGTGAAGGTTCGATTCCCGATCAAGGTACCTTTTTTATTTTTTGGAAATAATCGCAGTGGCCTTTACAAATAATCGCGGGGGTTTTTGATATTCTTACTTTTCTTTAACATATTTTCACATTGCCTTTGTATTTCTCATTTTACTAATTTGTTTTGTTTTTTAATAAGTATGCTCCAGTGGAGTCAAACTTAATTTTCACTGTATGTATTATCTTTGAATGGGAAATTGTATAGGCAACAAAACTGGCAGAAATAATAATAATAATTTTTATTATTCTAAAAATTAAAAAATGTTGTATTTGGATGGAATGGATGCCTGTGGTTATCTATAAGTGAAATTTAATGGGTTTTACAGCTTGATATCTGGGAAATCTGAAATGGAACACAAGGTACCTAAATTGCCAAAATGGAGAAGCCACCTAGACATTCCTCTCTAATTTTGCTCTGATTGGCCTGATCAGAATAAACTATGGCACCGATAATAATGACATTCTGTGCTGTAATTTTTTAGAGGTTCCAGGCTGTAACTTAACAAATCGAAGTAAAACTTTGTTAGGTGCAAAATTAGATTTTTCATCTACACTGTGTTCCATCTCCATTTACTTTGACTCAGGGACATTTATAGTGATTTTTACACCAGGTATGAAATCCCAAGTGGTTTTACCTTTATTACGATACCAAGATTAGTCAATTGGACCAAGCAGTCGCAGAGATATACTCATTTCATTTTGGGCTTGCCATTTTCAAAAAAGAGGCTCAGGGCTTAAGGGGTTAATTGTAGGCTAAGTCAAAGAATGTCAACGTTGCATGTTTTCCTCTAACCAGATGTTTCACTCAGTCATTTCCATTATATATTTTCTAGGGAGATGACAAAGATTCTCAACCCTAAGTACACAGCTCCAAACAGAGACAGTTTAACTAACCACTTGATCCCTGCTTTGTATGCAGTTGAAAAGGGAAATCTGATCTCTGAGCTGAAGGCAGTCATCACAGCTGATGCATGGACGAGTTTTAGTCAAGATCATTACCTTACTGTATCGCTGCATTATGTCAGGAATGGCAAGGCTCAAGAAAAAGTGCTCAAAACCAAAGCAGTGTACCAAATTATTTATTCTGGGGACCCCCTGGCACCCCATGCCCTACGCTGTGGGCCTCTTGAGACCTCACTGTTGTTTGTTAGGACATGTTAATTCTAAACTAAACAAAGTTGATGCTAATTGACCTGTTTGTTCTCCTTTTTTCCAAATGAGAATCGATAAGAGAATCTATAAAGAACCGAATCGTTAAGCAGTATCGAAAATGGAATCGGCATCGTAAAAATCTTATCAATTCCCATCCCTAGAGGTGACCCGGTGTTGAATGGTGATTGGTTTGTGGTAGGAGAGTCAAAGATGAGGGGTGACTAGCTGGCAGGTGACTCGCTGTTGAATGGTGACTAGTTTGTGGTAGGGGACTCAAAGATGACATTTGACAAGATGACAGGTGACTCGAGGTAGACTGGTGACTGGCTGGTAGGGGACTCAAAGATGAAAGGTGACACACTGTTGACAGACTACTAGCTGGTGGACTCGCTGACAGATGACTTCTTGTTGATGGGCTGGCTGACAAGTGACTGGCTCCTGATGGGCGCCTCTCTGGTGATGCATGCTGATATGAAGACAAACTGTTCTGACCTGGTGGTGATGGGACTGGGAGTCCATGTCCCATCGGTGGTGGCGGGACTGGTCGCTGAAGTGAGACTACATCTGTTTTTTGTGACCGTTTTTTTTTTTGGCACACACTCAGTCTCAGGCTGATCAATATAGCGTTTAGTAGGTCTGTGGAAACAGAGAAACAACAATTTAAGAATGCATTATCTATATATTTAAACAGAAAACAAAACAAAAAAAGCTCAACACTTACAATCTTGACCGGTGTCTGCGAGCTAAATGTTCAGGATCTGGATCACTTTCAATGATCAAATTAGTTTCAGCCTTTTTCAGTTTCAGCCTCGCCTTTTCATAATCAACGGTAAGAAACAAATAGGTGTCAGTAAAAAAACAGCGTGTCATGCCTTGCATCAATTTAGTGCTTCAAACCTCAGCTATTTTTTTTTACTAGCTCTTGCATGGATATCTACCAGGTTCCAGCATACAACGTGGCGAGAAGGAATATAACAAGGCTTCAGAATTTGGAAGGCATTTTTAGAATCACCCTCGGGTATAAATGGGTTATTAATGTTATGGATTGCAAGCTCACAATGCGATGCGGAAGCTCACAATGCTTGTCTTTCCCCACAAAATTGATGCTGAGGTGTAGTGGTTAAAACATAATAAAAATAGCAGATCTACAATCTCAGATGCATTGCGCTATGGTGAGATTTGACACCTTGCATCAAGTTGATTTCCTAACAAACCTGGAAGAAAACAAAAAAGTACCTGCTGTTGTCAAAATCTCTATTTGATGAGCTGTCCAGGTCTGGCCAGGTAGCTCATGCATCAGCAAAGCAGACTTGATTTTGGTGGAGTCGGATGGCCACCTAGTCATTGCCGAGTCTTCGCTCAGCCACTTGCTGCTCACAATAGCAACGGATTTATCCGGAAACTCCACAATGTGGTACAAAGTGTAGAACCTGAAAGTTTGATTTGGCTGGATTTTACTCAAAATACGTGTCAATTCATATTGTTGGAACACAGGCACATTCCATGTGTAAAATTTGGTTGATTTAACAGCAAGCTTATACGACCTGGATGCTCTGTTGCCTGCCTCGAATCTCCTTTGTTCTGCCCAGCAGGGGGTTTGGAGCCATTTGCTCTGGCCCTCCGAAACTCACAGACCTCTTCTCAATTAAAGTCAGGATGAGTTACTTTTAAGCTGCTTAAAACGATCTTAACCTCTATCAAATTCATAATATATTTCTGTTCAATATCCTAGGAAGGAACCTGTTATATATTGATAGCGCAATTGGGCTATAATATTCCATCTTAAGGCTTTTCCATGACAACTGCATCATTTTAATACATATTCATATCATGTTTGGTCTCTTTATTCTCGGGGGAGTCCAAGGAGTTGAACGGAACATGTTTCATCTCCCTTGGAATTATGGTTCGTTTGTAAGATTCATTCAAGCAACTACCCTAGTCTCCCTGTGCAAATTATCTTATCACCTAGGCCAGTAAAACTCTGATTCGGCCAACCTTCCCTCTACCTTTTCGGAGGCGTGGTTTGGAGTCTTTAAAGGTACGAGATCCTGAGGGGGCGGGGTCTTCTTTTTCTTGGCTTCTTTTTCTGTCTCTTCTTGGGGTAAGTCACCTGTTGCCTTGCTCTGCGGAGCGGGGGAATATTTGAGTTCTCCCCGACCACGTGGAGCGACTTTAGCTCCGCGTGGTCATTCATCTTTTCCAGGTATGAAAATACTCTAAATCCTTCTAAATTATATGTAACGGTAATTGGCTTATCATTGATTTGTTTGATTCAAGTTGTGCCTACCTGGTAAATTAAATTATTGTTATTCCTTTTCCAGCCTGCGTGTTCTCATTGTAAATTCTTTCTGGCCTTGTTGCGATTGGGACTTAAGGGGAGACTCCTACCAAGACATGTGTAGGTAGCGATACTTCTAAGTTAGATTGAGATTGGGTTCTACCTATTAAGGGGATATGAAATTACCGGCTCTTAAGATTTAGCTATTGGTTAATCTTTCTAAGGGGCCCTTTGATATGCATAAACCTAGGTTCGTGGTACGTTCATACTCAGAGCCATTTGCCTGATGTTGCTACCATGACAGTCTCTTCTATCCAATGGATTTATCGTCGAATTAGACCAGGCAGAGACGCCTATTTTAACCCTAGGGGGTGTTCTGCTTAGTGACAATGGTTTTCGCAGACAGAGTTTGGGTGCGTAACTGCCCTGAGATTCACGCATGCTGTTTCAAAATTATCAATTCTAATTCTAATTTGGAGTCAGATTTTTAACGAGGATTATAGCTAAATTTTGTATTCTAACTGTTATATGGAGTCAGATATCGTAACCATTGCGCTTTCATGCCCCGTCCTCGGACGGTGAATAAATATCCATTATATTGTGATTCACACCAGCCAGAAGAATGCTCTAATTAAAGTTAGACTAAGAGAACACGTGAGGCCTTCACCCCGGCAACATCCGCCTTTTGGTTATTGCTCTTTTGGGGTTTTACAGCTGGTGACCCCGCGTAAATAGTCTGATAATTATTTAAACTGTAATTTGTCGTTTTGAAAACCTTTGCATCTTGCGGCGTAATGGCTTGCGTATCATACTGGCGAAGCCTATGGTCGTGAGTGCATGGTTCTGTTTTCAAACGCGTTCTGAGGTGTTCTGCCTTCTGCTGGCTGGTGTGTGAATCTACACATCCGAAGTGATCCTGGTTTGTGCGATCCGGACGGCTCTACCAGTCATCCGAATTCGGTAAGTAATGCAGTGTTTTTTGCTTCGTTAAAATTCACCGCATAAAAGACCGATGCTAAGGGATCGAGATATCCCCCATAGGCCTGGGACCGTAGAAACCAGACACGTTTTAATTTTATCTTTCCGGGATCAGAGAATGAGGTGAAATAGAGGAAATGTTTGTATAAACTACGTTGTTTTCCGTTATCTCTTGACTACTGTGTCTTCAGAATCATTTGGGCCATTTGGTATTTTCGTGCTCTAAGTAGAAGGTTTAATGGCAAGTTGGAAGTGATTGGATTTCTGTGTGCAGTCGGAGGGGATCGACTACTCTTGGCTTGTACCAGGAAATTGTGTATATTGGCTTTGAAGGTTTACGTAGGTGTACTGAAGGTAATCGGCAGTTGTTTACGGTTGATGGATTTGGTGCAAGGTCCTGCAGGAATTGTTCAGGTAATCTTGACCCAATATTGGAAGTTATTGTTTGAATGAATCTTGTTTGTAGGGGAAGCGAAGTGAGCTTCGAAATATCAATGATTTTCCGTATTTTTCTCTAATAATCGCGTGGTAGTGGCAAGTATGTTTGTTGGTGCTTTAACTCGCCTCATTAGTTCGGCTGAGTTGGCGAATGTTTTCCATTCTCTTGTCTTGTTAAACTTTGTGCAAAGTTAATACGGTTTCACTGCCCCGTGGGTACGCTCCTTTGACTAGCGCCTTGAGAGCGACAAACTGCATTCCGAAAATTGTAATTCGGATTCAAAGTCTAAATTAGGTTGCAGTCTGCACCATGTGGGCTTTTGAAGTTAAGTAAATTCGATAAGTTTTCATGCCGACAGTCTTTCGGGACACGGACAGTGAATAGATTTAATTCTTGAATAGGTTTGTTATGCGGCTTTCCGCAAGCAAGATATTCAGCGGCTTCCGTGTGAGCTAAGGCTTGTTGTGCTGTGACACGTCGATTTTCAGGTCGCCGAGTGTTTGTGCTTATGCATCTGGGCTTGGCGGTTTGGGCATTTGTGTTAAGCATAGCGACGCAGGGGCTTATCATTGGAGATGTTGAATATTTTTGCAATTTACGCCAAATTGAGCATTTGAAATGGCAGCTTTGAAATTCGCTTTAAATTTGAGCTTCTCTGTAGTATACATTGAAGCTGCCATATTGCCTTTGCACAAAGGGTTATCAAGTTGAACGGCCCGCCATTTTGGCTCGAATTGTTGGGGAATATGACGTGGTTTCATCTGGGAGTCGCCATTGGTTGAGTTTGCAGGTGGGCTGGCCTTTCCTCGGAGGTGGAAGACCTAGCCGGCCCACGGGGTCACGTGACTGTTCGCCGGTGAGCTGGTTGGCTGGTACAGCCCCCATGCCAATCCGTGTAATAGGGTGACGTGACCCGTAGCCTGTTAGCTGGTTGGTTGACACAGTCCTCACTCTGAATACGAGCAAAATGGCGCCCTTCAATTCGGCCAATGACTGCCGCGGTTTAATATTGACTTCCGACCTTCCTTCCGAAAGGAGGGCGGAACCAGTGTTATGTTGCATGGGGTACAATCAAGTGCCTGCCTGTGACCGCCATCTTGAGAGTGGCTTTTCCACTAACAAGCTTACTTGCCTTCTAACCTTATGTTTGAAGTAACCGGTTAATTTGATTGCGTTTTTGTGGATCTAACGAACCACCAAATGCATTGCTCTAAATTAATATTTTTTGACCATGTGTATATCGTCATTGCCTCTGTGTATCAAATAACATCTTAGACTTAAAATCCCATTCGGTATTTAAAACTTATGTTGTCTGCCTTCACTGGAAGGACAATTTATAACCTTACTGAAGTAAGTAATTGAATTTTCAATTGCTTACAATGTATTATCTTTTGGGAGATGAATTTTCCTCCTGTTTTAAAATTCATTTTATTTAATTTATATTCATCCCAAGGTATTGGAACCAGATAATTAAGGTCACTTTTGGCAATGATTGGTATATTTTTATTAATTACTTTATTTCTTTATAGCATGCCTTGCCTCTACTTCTGCCTTCTCCCTGATCTCCTTCACCCTTTTTCAGAGTCAGCTATGTTCAACAAGGACATAGTAGACGTAAAGTTTGGGCCTGCGTTCTGACCAAACGCAAGATTTGACTTCTTTTGTTTTCTGTTTGTTTCTGGCCATTTCTGGCTTAACTATGCAGACAGTCACCCTGCATAGCTCTCTTTTACAGTCTTCACACCAGAGAGCATCAGGGGGTGGACGAACATCCCTATTGCGGGGCCATAAAACACCCGCTCTTGGTAACAGGCCCCCTCAGACCCACTTTACAGCAGTCATTCACATCCCCACACACGTGCGCACGCCCACACACACACCCACGCCCACACGCACACACACAAGGGTACCCTTATCAACACCATATGCTCCTCCCCATGTTTGTCTGTGGTTCGTCCTGGTGTGAAAGGAAGGCCATAAAGCATTGTTTCATCTAAAATTGTGGTATTAACTACATCTGTTTTTTCTCTTTTGAAGCAGGGGTGATGGGACTTCTGGTGTCACTCGCACCTCCTCAGTCACTGTTCTCCTTGGAGCGTCGTAAGGTTGCACAGACGGGGGAGATGTGAATTGTGGGGTGACTACAGGCATTGGGTCTAATTTATCTATTGCTTCCCTACAGGACAGTTTGCTGGCTCAGGGAGAGTTCAACTCGCACTGAGCACCTCACACCCAAATGTTTTCAATTAACTAACATTTTCTGATTCTTACAGGTGGAGTAATAACATTGCTTTGGTCATGTCGTGTTTTGATCTTGTTGTGTATGTGGCGGGATGCTTCTAAGTTTCTCTATACAGGCACCAAAGATTCAAGGACCGGACTTGGCCAAACTCACCTGAGGAACAGAAACTCCATAATGCTTTCGACTAACTTTGATATCAGGATCCTCATCACAGACAAAACACAACCCATTCCTCCTCTGCTCAACTTAAAGGACACACACTCCTAATCTCAAGTGACATGTGCACCACCGCGAGCGGCCGCTGAAGATTCGGACTACATCTTCACAATGGAACAGTACAGAGGACATTTTCATATGGACGGACTGCAGTTGTGTTTGTGGTTGATTTGTGAACTACTTGTAAAGAGTGCGGGTTGGTACAAGAATGGGTTGTGAGGAATCAATTAAATTCTATTTTATAATCTGGCAACTAATTGGGCTGGGGCATATAGGTTCCTTACACTTAAGGCCAAAGATGGTGTGCCTTATGTTCATTAAAGTAAGGTAAAACTACATATGCAATGATCCAAATTAGCCTAAGTCTCCTTTCTAATGTTTTTCATAATTTTATCGGAAATTCTTTAAAACTGCTTCTGAGCAGCCTATTATGTGTGTCAACCCCACTCTCTCAGTTGATCGCAAGATCATATCATGTAACAAAATTGCTGAATGTCTATATGATTTGCAAGTTCTCATTTTACCATATTTCATCATTTACCTCATGTAAATATTCATTGTTTCTTGTCTGCAACTGTGTACGTTTAAATGGCACCTTAATCAGACCCTATAATGATTTGATATTGTAACCTCCATTGGATTTTTTCCCACTGGGTTTTTCTAATTGGATGGTTACTTAGTTTTAGCAGCACATATAATCTTTTTGCTTTCCCTTGTCAAGAATGGGAAAGTTTTTGGTTTATGTGCTGGTTTGTTCAGCGATCTCTATTGTTCATGATTTTAGGAAAAAGTACTTTTCAAATTTTCATTTATTTAGCAGAATAACATTGATTCGGTTAGTACATCAACTAATTTCAGAACATAGACTCATAGAACAAACCTAGATATTACTTTTAATTAAATGCTTCGTTCTTGTCTTGTGCCAATTTTTCCATGTTTTATGTTAAATTCCCCGGTGGTATCTCTTTCTTTTGGGGTCCCAAACCACACTTCTCTAAATTTTCAATTACATTGCATTAAACGGAAACAATCCATTTTTATTAAGTGATGCAACTGTCATGAAAAACTCAATCACACTCAAATCTGGAGTCAAATTTCTTCTATAGTTTTAAATATACTTAATACTCACGTTTTTAATCTATCGACCATTCAAATAATCCTTTGTGGCCCCATGGGTGGATTTGTGTCCCCTGGGGCCAGGGGGTGGATTTGTAGAACCTGAAAGTTTGATTTGGGTGGATTTTACTCAAAATACGTGTCAATTCATATTGTTGGAACACAGGCACATTCCATGTGTAAAATTTGGTTGATTTAACAGCAAGCTTATACGACCTGGATGCTCTGTTGCCTGCCTCGAATCTCCTTTGTTCTGCCCAGCAGGGGGTTTGGAGCCATTTGCTCTGGCCCTCCGAAACTCACAGACCTCTTCTCAATTAAAGTCAGGATGAGTTACTTTTAAGCTGCTTAAAACGATCTTAACCTCTATCAAATTCATAATATATTTCTGTTCAATATCCTAGGAAGGAACCTGTTATATATTGATAACGCAATTGGGCTATAATATTCCATCTTAAGGCTTTTCCATGACAACTGCATCATTTTAATACATATTCATATCATGTTTGGTCTCTTTATTCTCGGGGGAGTCCAAGGAGTTGAACGGAACATGTTTCATTTCCCTTGGAATTATGGTTCGTTTGTAAGATTCATTCAAGCAACTACCCTAGTCTCCCTGTGCAAATTATCTTATCACCTAGGCCAGTAAAACTCTGATTCGGCCAACCTTCCCTCTACCTTTTCGGAGGCGTGGTTTGGAGTCTTTAAAGGTACGAGATCCTGAGGGGGCGGGGTCTTCTTTTTCTTGGCTTCTTTTTCTGTCTCTTCTTGGGGTAAGTCACCTGTTGCCTTGCTCTGCGGAGCGGGGGAATATTTGAGTTCTCCCCGACCACGTGGAGCGACTTTAGCTCCGCGTGGTCATTCATCTTTTCCAGGTATGAAAATACTCTAAATCCTTCTAAATTATATGTAACGGTAATTGGCTTATCATTGATTTGTTTGATTCAAGTTGTGCCTACCTGGTAAATTAAATTATTGTTATTCCTTTTCCAGCCTGCGTGTTCTCATTGTAAATTCTTTCTGGCCTTGTTGCGATTGGGACTTAAGGGGAGACTCCTACCAAGACATGTGTAGGTAGCGATACTTCTAAGTTAGATTGAGATTGGGTTCTACCTATTAAGGGGATATGAAATTACCGGCTCTTAAGATTTAGCTATTGGTTAATCTTTCTAAGGGGCCCTTTGATATGCATAAACCTAGGTTCGTGGTACGTTCATACTCAGAGCCATTTGCCTGATGTTGCTACCATGACAGTCTCTTCTATCCAATGGATTTATCGTCGAATTAGACCAGGCAGAGACGCCTATTTTAACCCTAGGGGGTGTTCTGCTTAGTGACAATGGTTTTCGCAGACAGAGTTTGGGTGCGTAACTGCCCTGAGATTCACGCATGCTGTTTCAAAATTATCAATTCTAATTCTAATTTGGAGTCAGATTTTTAACGAGGATTATAGCTAAATTTTGTATTCTAACTGTTATATGGAGTCAGATATCGTAACCATTGCGCTTTCATGCCCCGTCCTCGGACGGTGAATAATATCCTTTATATTGTGATTCACACCAGCCGGAAGAATGCTCTAATTCAAGTTAGACTAAGAGAACACGTGAGGCCTTCACCCCGGCAATATCCGCCTTTTGGTTATTGGCTCTTTTGGGGTTTTACAAAAGCCTTTGTCTTTTAGAGCTGAATGAATGAATAGTTTATACATACACAAAAAAGAAAAAACCCACAAACAAAACAAAAAACAAAACCTCAGTAGCTATGGAGGGGAGGAATGGCTGCCCATTCAGTGTCCATGGGGATCAAGACATATTTTCTTGTTATATCTGACAGACAGACTACTTGGTCTGTACTCTCCAGATTACTTGCTTTATAGACACCAATGTCCTTTGAGTCTAGAGGACTTGAGTAAAGGGAATCTAGCCTTGAAAATCTCCGGAATATGACATACTTCCTATCTGCTGTTTCATCACATAGTATGTTCTGCACGAGTCCCAAATTCCCACCAACCCACCAATTGTCCCCTGTAGTTGTGGCAACACAGAACCCCTGAAAGACAGCCTTTTTATACTGTGTGCAATGAGGCAGGTATGGTATTGCTGGGCCACATGTGTGTTTCATTTTCAGCAAAGGTGTCTTGACAGCTGTTTGCTTTGTTTTACTGGAAAGGTCCACTCAAGTGTAATTATATTAAAGATCTGTTTCACAATAAATTGTGGTTTTCTGGTTGCTTTTTTTAATTTTCTCATATAATCTTCAAACGGAAAAGCAGACACTCCATCTAAAGCGCCGTATCTCCTAACATCGTCAGCCAAATGAGTCAAATTGTGCACATTATAAATCAATTCGTCAATACCATATAACTGCCCAAATTCAGAAACAAAATGTTTCATTAGTTTGTCAGCATATTCAACATAATATTGACACAAGGCAGGACAGAGCATCATGTACATGGCGATGGAGAGCTTCATGAAATTATTATAGTGGGAGGAGGGAAGGAAGTCTCTCAATACAATTGGGCCGGTATAAAGCAAGAACTGGCGACCCTCAGTGGCTTTCCATGTATCAATGTGGGTTAAACTTCTTGGCTTTCTCTGGAATTCACAAGGGATTTACTGCCTGAGCCGCTCCAACCTCTCTGAGATGGCCTGCACGGTCCAATTTCCTCATCTGCGCGAGAAATCCCCCTTCATCCAGAAGAAAAGCAACCTTCGCATGACTCCTAGGCAAACCAGGTGCATATAGTCTAACACAAACATTGTTACCATGCCTTTGCTGAGCCTCGAAAGTGGAGAGTTGCCTTTATGGTGATCCTCATGCTCCATATTAGCAAACTGGTCATCAGTGCGGAGTGTAGCAGTGTTCTCTGGAAATGTCATGCGGTGTTTCACATAAACTCCTTTCTGAGTGCCGCGCTCACAGCCAAAGTACCATAGTGTGGTTTGGTGTTTTTAACAAAGCTCCTTGCAGGAGCATCACAAATAAAACAGTCAATCCTCAATTTACACTGTTTCCCTGCCAGCTCAAACCCTCCTTGAAGCCTAGCTACCTCTTCTACAAAATTGGCTAAATACTGGTCCAAATCAAGTGGCTTGGTCTTGCCACAATACACACCAATCACAAACGGTTCCTTTTCAAATGACAGTTTTCCTAAAATTGGCCACAACTGGAGGGGGCTCTTTTTAAACAGGGACAATCCATCAATATTAATTTGGAGGCCAATTGTAGTGCTGTTAATGAGACTTGCCGAGATAGTTTGAAGGTGTGGAAGAATGCCAATATGTACATATTCACCACCATTAATGTTTTTAATGGGGGCTACTATTATTGCCGTTTGAAGAAGCGTTTTAGCTTGCTTTGGCAAATCGGGATGGAACTGTTTTAGGGTACACAGGAGATCTGTCAGTGTATTCTGAGGGACAGAATTCCTCATAGCCCACGCACACAGCAACTCGGCTAACTTTTGACATTCATCTTCATCTGTCTCAACTTCACTCTCATCATCTTCATCTGTCACAACCTCACCATCATCATCGGTCTCTTCATCAACTGAACCACCAGCCTCTGAAACAGTGTCATCCACGAGCCAGTCCTCAAAGGAATTATGACAATCCATGAAAACATCTTCCTCATCCTCTACCTGTGGAACCAAAGGTGACTCATGATTGTCTTGTCCCTCTGGAACTGAAGATGGTTCAGGATGAAGTGAAGATGGTTCATGATGAACTGAAGGCAGACTTAAAACCGCTTTTCGCAATCTTCAATTGTCTTAAACGAACGTCATTTGTGCTGGTGTGGATAATAATTTTGGAATACTTGTGCTTACCCGTATCAAGTAATTTCAAGTTAGCTTCGATGTCCATGACACAACCGTCAGGAATACAGTTCACTGCAGTAGCAGGTTTAAACACCCAAACGTTTCTCACTATGAAAAAAATCATGGGAAAAACAAAATAGCCGTCTTCAAATTCAAGTTGTGAGTCCGCAAGAACCATGCCAAGGAAAAAACCACAACAAAGACATTATGAACCTTTGCTATATTTCTGTGCTGAAAGACAAGAGGTCAGTGCACATTTTCTTCCATGATCTAATAAATATCATACTCTCTTTGAACTGAAAGTTTGAAATTTTGTTGTTGATTTTTGATGAGGCTTTTACATTTAGGATATTTTCTCAGTTGCATGGGTGAAGACATATGATCTTGGTGTAGATTTACTGTTAAGCTGAATGGGTACTTAGTTTAAAAGGTATTCCTGTTGGTTATTAGAGACATTTTAACATGATCTATTTTGGTTGAAATTGGATGTAGAATGCCTGGAAATGGCTCGATTTTTGCCTCAGAAAAAGCTAAAATGCTGGATTTTTCAGGGGCTTCGCCTCCTGAGCCCCCACAGGGGCACTACCCCTTGATCACACCAGGGGGCCTATGCGGTCCCCTGGACCCCCGCCAGGAAACCCCCCCCTCCCAACTCATTTGATCCGGCACTGATTAGTGCGTTTTCTGGTACTCGTTCATACAACTGTAGATCTTCAAGGGGAGCAAATGAAATAAATTGTTTGACAGGAGAGAGAGCAGATGGCTGTATGTGTCCTGCTGCCAGGTCGCTACCGCTGCAGGCATGGAGCGGGAAACCAAAAGAGAACTATTATTAGCGCAACTATCAGGCTGGACAGAAAAAGAGTCTTTAGATACTATGGCTTTAAGAAAATTTTCTTACATTCGGGCATTAATGTCTAAAATACAATTAAAAAGGCAATCAATTGCTCCTGCGTCACCAGGGAACACGGCCACATAAAGTTGTGTGTCATCTGCATCGCTATGGAAAGAGATGCCATGTCTCCTGATGATATCCGCGGGAAGAGGTATATACAAAACCCAAAACCAGTGAAGTTGGCACGTTGTGTAAATTGTAAATAAAAACAGAATACAATGATTTCCAAATCTATTTCAACCTATATTCAATAGGATACACTGCAAAGACAAGTTACTAAATGTTCGAACAGGTAAACTTTGTAATTTTTTGCGAATAATAGCTCATTTAGAATTTGATGCCTGCAACATGTTTCAAAAAAGCTGGCACAAGTGGCAAAAAAGACTGAGAGAGTTGAGGAATGCTCATCAAACACTTATTTGGAACATCCCACAGGTGAATGGGCTAATTGGGAACAGGTGGGTGCCATGATTGGGTATAAAAGCTGCTTCCCTGAAATGCTCAGTCATTTACAAATAAGCATGGGGAGAGGGTTACCACTTAGTGAACAAATGCATGAGCTGATTGTTGAACAGTTTAAAAACAACATTCCTCAACGAGTTATTGCAAGAAATTTAGGGATTTCATCATCTACGGTCCGTAATATCGTCAAAAGGTTCAGAGAATCTGGAGAAATCACTGCACGTTAGCGACAAGGCCGAAAACCAACATTGAGTGCCCGTGACCTTCGATCCCTCAGGCGGTACTTCATCAAAAACCGACATCAGTGTGTGAAGGACATCACCACATGGGCTCAGGAACACTTCAGAAAACCACTGTCAGTAACTACAGTTCGTCGCTACATCTGCAAGTGCAAGTTGAAACTCTACAATGCAAAGCGAAAGCCATTTATCAACAGCACCCAAAAACTCCGCCGGCTTCGCTGGGCCCAAGCTCATCTAAGATGAACTGATGCAAAGTGGAAAAGTGTTCTGTGGTCTGACGAGTCCACATTTAAAATTGTTTTTGGAAACTGTGGACGTCGTGTCCTCCGGACCAAAGAGGAAAAGAACCATCCAGACTGTTATAGGCGTAAGTTCAAAAGCCAGCATCTGTGATGGTATGGGGGTGTATTAGTGCCCAAGGCATGGGCAACTTACACATAGATGAAGGCACTATTAATGCTGAAAGGTACATACAAGTTTTGGAGCAACATATGTTACCATCCAAGCAATGTCTTTTTCATGGCCGCCCCTGCTTATTTCAGCAAGACAATGCCAAGCCACATTCTGCACGTGTTACAACAGCATGGCTCCGTAGTAAAAGAGTGCGGGTACTAGACTGGCCTGCCTGTAGTCCAGACCTGTCTCCCACTGAAAATGTGTGGCGCATTATGTAGCGTAAAATACGACAACGGAGACCCCGGACTGTTGAACAACTTAAGCTGTACATCAAGCAAGAATGGGAAAGATTTCCACCTGAAAAGCTTCAAAACTTGTTCTCCTCAGTTCCCAAACGTTTACTGAGTGTCGTTAAAAGGAAAGGCGATGTAACACAGTGGTAAAAAGGCCCCTGTGCCAACTTTTTAGCAATGTGTTGCTGCCTTTAAATTCTAAGTTAATGATTATTTGCAAAAAATAAAGTTTCTCAGTTTGAACATTAAACATCTTGTCTTTGCAGTGCAATCAATTGAATATAAGTTGAAAAGGATTTGCAAATCATTGTATTCTGTTTTTATCTACGATTTACATAACGTGCCAACTTCACTGGTTTTGGGTTTTGTACATGTCATTGGAAATTCAATATGTCAATGGTGAACTTTAAAGGTCACAGAAGGTCAAGCTGAGGTCAGCAAATGGACTTCATATATGACTTCCTATAAGTCTCTGATACAAACCTAGGCTCCATTTGTGAACGTTTTGGCAATACAAGTCATTGTATTATTTCAATTTTGACCTTCAAAGGTCACCAACAGTCAAGTTCAATGTCACTGAATGAAAATTCATGTGTGACTTCCTTTAAGTCTGTGACAAAAACTTAAGCTCCATCTGCGACCTTCTTAGTGATAGAATTCATTGAATTTCCATTAGGTCAAGTTTGACCTTCAAAGGTCAATATGAAGGTCACCAAATGAAAGTTCATATGTGACTTCCTTTACATCTCCAATACAAAACTACACTCTGTTACGATTTTGCTTATATAAGTCATTGAAATTTCATTGTCAAGGCCGTTGAAAGTCACTGAAGGTCAAGTTCAAGGTCACCAAATGAAACTTAATACATGACTTCCTATATGCCCACAATAGAAACCAAAGCTCTATCTGTAATAGTTTTGGTGATAGAAGTCATTGAAATTTCACCATGTGAAGTTTGACTTTCAAAGGTCACCGAAGGTCAAGTTCAAGGCTACCAAATGAAAGTTCATATATGGCATCCTATAAGTGTTCAATTCATACATGTTCCCAATCTTCTATATTTTCAAGCCGAGAAGCCTTTGAATATTGTAAAATTTTGCTTGACCTCATGTTTGGCCTTTCAAGGTCATCTGAGATCAACTTTAAAACAGCCAAAATATTGGTCATATATGACTTCCTAAATGTTGATAATACAAACTTAATCTCCATTTGGCTTCCACAGGGTATCTTGCATATTCTCTATAGGATCCAATGTTAAAGTACTGCTCCCCCACTAGACTCACTTCTGTCGATTCAAATCAGTGGCGGAGGTAGTGGGGGGGCGAAGACACTTCCCTCTTAGTCCTGGCTAGTTCTCAATCATTTTCCTTCATTGACGTGTTTTTCAATTATCATAATTGGCAACTGAAGACACGGTTTCTCTCCAAATCCGATCTAACAGCGATGAAATCAGGGGCTAAATTCAGTGCAGAAAAATAATTTACTTATTAATTGGCCAACGCTTTGCTTTCCAATGAAACGCGGACTTTCACTCTTGGTATTTCGTGGATAGCTTTTAAAAAAAGAAGTAGCACATGGCAGTTAAATAGGTTATAAAAAGCAAGTGGCTCTAGCCATTTGCATGATATTCGATAGGTAGGCTATGCAATTTTGAATAACGTTGATTTAAATACAGCAAATACGCATCCAGATGAATGATTGTCGTCTTACCTAATCAAGGAGAGCAAACAGCACTTTTTAAGTGTGGAGCGCTCTTGGAGTGAACCTTCTGTTAATCATGAAGGTGACTGAGAACAGGTCAGGATTCATAATTGTTTTAAACGGCTGTTTTGTGCAACCGAAATCTCTGTTCTGGTTCCATCACTGTACTGAATTTAACCCACAATTTAATTGCTGTTAGATCGCATATGGAGAGAAACCATGTCTTCAGTTGCCAATTATGATAATTGGAAAACACTTCAATGAAGGAAAATGATTGAGAACTAGCCAGGACTAAAAGGGACGTGTCTTCGCCCTCCCAATACCTCCGCCACTGATTCAATCAAAATGGCGCTCACACTGTACATTAATGGTACCTGGGAAAGTTGACTGCCAGATTGAAAGAAAAATTTATCCCAACTCAGCCACAAACAATGGTTTGCTTGGCTCAAAATATTCTGCCCAGGGTCAATGAATGAGCCGGCTTACCAGCATAAAATATGTCAAAATGGATATTCACATGACATCTCCTCATTGTCAACAAAAAATAAACAAAAGGGTAAATGAATTATGACAAGCCGTTTAGGAAATTATTATATATATAGATTGAAAGTCTGAATATATGGAATGAAACTTGAATATATGGAATGAAAGTCTGAATATATACAGTATATTGGAACTTGAATATATTGAATAAAGCTTTAATATATGGAATGAAATCCTGAATATATGGATTGAAAGTCAGAATATATTGAATGAAAGTCTGAATATACGGGATGACACTCTATAAAAAGAAACTGAATATATGGAATGTAAGTTTGAATACATGGAATGAAATGTGAGAATATTGAATGGAAACTGACGTCACCATCTTGTGTTTTGAGACGATTAGTTATCGCTGTTCCTGCAAAAGTGAGTTTGAGATTATAAGTGAGTCAGCACGAAATCTGCATCATAGCAATCAGGGTGTATTCCTTTCCCCCACTAAAAACGATCAAGCCTAAGTGACAATAATGGAGCCTAGTATTAAGCTGCTTGCACACTGGACGCGAAATGAATTTTTCACACGACAGATTGCATTGAACGCAGTGTCTACGTGCCCGAAAGTCTGATAGGGTTTTAATACTTCTTCGTGTCCGACAGTCGATTATTGTTTTTAATTTCTTCAAATCTACTGACTCTTTTAGATATTAAACGTGAATGTTTTGATAAGAGGGCTCAGTTCTTCAAGATGAGTACCGAGAATTTCAATCAATGTTTCTCTATAAGCTCTGCTCAGTAGAGTGAGTCGACATTGGCGCGAGACAATGTACAATGCCTCCATCTGACAGCAAAAAAAAAAGAGGACGATTAGAACAGATTGATGGCGAAATAAAGAATAAAAAGAAACATTTTAACAACAGAACATCCAACGAACACTGCGATTTATTTTTTATTAGCGGGTCATCTTCTTTGGATTTTCTGTTTGTTGGTGATATATTTATACATCTGTTCTCATTATAATAATTTTACTTTTTGCTGGCAGCTGGACATGGAGTATTTTGCATTTCGCGTCGGACAGTCTTCATCGTGCATGCGATAATTTATTCACACTGTCAATGATCATGGAATTGATTTGCTCACTGACTACAAGTACTATTTTATCTCTGCTGTGGAAATAAAGCGTGAATCTGTTCGATCCATCTGACTAATTAAAAAAAAAAGAAAACAGTCTTAATTCGGTCTATCTTCAATGGAAGAAAACAGACGAATAAAAAGACCAAGACAAGTCGATAGCTATCAATTTGCATTCTGTGAAGGTTGAACACAAACATGGCCAAGTTTGCACGTCTAATAAGTCCTGGAATACTTGAAAAGTTAAAACTTTTATGACTTACGGACACAGCTATATTAAAACCCTTCCTACTATCGCGTCTTTGCATTGACTTTGACCGCAATCAGTTGTGCGAAAAATTCGTTTCGCGTCCAGTGTGCAAGCGGCTTTACTGACCATAGAACGCAAGCTTTATAGGGGATGGGAACATGACGTCACGGCTGCAGCGCCACATGGGTTGATGGGAGAGATCGCCATACTGTGAGGCCACGTCTTGTTGTTGCGCACTGAGAAGCCAAAGCCATGGGAAGAATCTGCCATGTGGTCAGATATAGCCAGTTTTCATCTAGCCTATACAGCATACCGATTACGACTCCAGACTTCTCACGCTTTTCTTTACTCAGGGGTTGGAAGCAATGCATGCATTTCGTGATTGTTTCAATGAAATAAGATTATCTGAGACGTCTTTAAGCAATTCCATCGCTTCCAACCCCTCCGCACACAAGGACTTCAGTTCCGCACGAGAATCTCTTACATACATGTTGAATGAATAATTGCTGACTACAGCAGATGAACGTAAATATGCCACTTAAACGTAATACCGAATCAGTGGGAGTCGACAGGTTTGCGTTATGAATGAAAACTGGCCACACCAGCGTTGAGAGTTTTCGGGGTGTCTGTAATGGTAATTTAAATGAATGACTAGAAATGGGTTGTGACCAGTTATTCATTTTAAGGGATTGTTTGAGCTTCCCCTGTTGCCAGTTCACGAGCCGCCACTGAGTAGCCTAGTATGTCTCTCTCATCACAGGTAGTTAAGCAAGCAAGATGATACACACCTTTGTGCAAACAAAGCTGTTTTCACAGTTCGGTGGTTTGCAGACCTCCAAATCATGGACCCAGCCATTTGTGAATTGTACATGGGATTCCATAGATTTATAATTCCGAAATTCATCCTCGGTATATGCACTGACACCACAGACTAAGTACACAAAAATATCGAGAAATGTCAAAGGGGTAAGGCAGTTTCGACTGCAGTTTCCCACAGGCACCTCATGCCTATCCAAATTTCCGATCAACGCAATTATTTTAATGTTCCATTTTCTTGCGTTCGGTAGAAGTTTGTCTCTTTATATTGTGTTTCTTTCGTTCAATCGACTTCTTAGCATTGCCTAATCAGAGATGCCAAGTCTCACGCATTACGTGAGAGTCTCTCCTCTTAGTGGCAGAGTTGTAACCAAGTCATCATATTCAAGTCAAATCAAGTCACTGGTCATTAGCTCAAACTCAAAGCAGACGAGGGAGAGCAATGAGGAGTGAAGGGGGCAGGGGAACAAATTAGACAATGAGCTAACTCAGTGGTTCCCAAAGTGGGGGGCGCGCCCCCTAGCGGGGGCGCAGAGCAATTGCAGGGGGGGCGCGGGGTGCGGGAGTTCCAGACACCAACAGAAAATGATTTGCCTACAGTCCATTCGCTGCCCAGAATTCTGCGATTACATCGTAAATGCCTGCCTTACTCTCCACATAACTGTTCGCCAAATCATTCATCTAGCCTGCCATTTTCATAAATAATTTATGAATGTAGTTGTTCAAATATTTGAAGCCGGTAATGTAGTCTCGCGATACCCAACTCGACGCTTTTTATCCTGCACTGATCTGGCATATTGATAATAAAATGGTAAGTGATACCGAACAAAATCCGATGAATACAAAGCAGAAATAACCGAGATTGCGTCATCTTATTCTCGATAATATGAATGCTCTGTATGCCGACAGATTATTTTTATCTAGCCCACCAACTGAACGTTACAAACACATCGGCAGGTTGGGCAAGTTGTGTTCATGAATTTTTTTTCGTACTTCGCTGTCTTTCTGCATCATAGAAACATAATTTTAAGTAGACGGCTATACTCAGGCAGAGGAGTGTGATACAGCCTAATGATTTTATACTTTAAAAGAGATTTTGCATTATTAAATTTTCGTGTCCTTAATTGGAAAATAACTGTGGCCGTTTCCAAACGTGCCAATCATTTTTAATGTTCCCAGCGAGGCTGGACAAAAATCATCTGTGCAGAGCATTCATATTTTCTAGAATAAGCTGACGCGATCTCGGTTGACGTATTTTAACTTAAAAGTGCGAGGCCAGTGAAGAGAGGAAAATATAACTGTCTCGAGACACTCCTTCAGCGGTCCGCACAGGGTTGCTGATTGGCTGTATGGAAGTAAGTTTCTGTTGGTGTCCGGAAAATGCATAAAAAGCAATGTTGTTGTATATTAAAAAAAATAAACCTGTTACACTGAACATAATTACACAGTTAAGGTGCTTGAAAACAGTTACACTTAAAATAATTACACCGTGGTTGTTTTTTATTTTGCTATTTCCAAGTCTAAAAGTTGCCTAGTTTTAGTTTATGACAATCTACAGCTTATGACCGTTTACTTACATTTTTTCCAAAAAGGTTGAGGTTTATATAAATTACAAGGAGTGAAATAAACTGCAATGGTCTCTGAAAACAAAATGTGCGTATGTATTACCAATTTTTTTTTTGGGGGGGGGGGGGGCGCAAAAAATTTTTTATGTACCAAAGGGGGGCCCAGCAGAAAAAGTTTGGGAACCACTGAGCTAACTAATTTACAAGCAGAGAGGGGAAAACACCTAGTTTACACCTAGTTACTGTGTCTCTTTAGCTCTGTTTTAATTTAGTCTTGCACGATATGGCCTCACAATATGGTGGCCCGCTATTGTTTACATCCCAGAATGCATTGCGCAGTGACGTCGGTTGCCAAGCTCTATACGCACTGCCTGATGCCGAGGCAGTTTGTGGTTGGCTGAGAAAGATGTGAAGTCGTTAATTTGCATCATTGATTCAGTTGCGCTGATTAAGTCAGGTCCAGTTTCCATTACACGTGCCAACCGCCTTTGATCTGACCAGTGTTGGGACGTTATTGTAACGGCGTTATTTTTTGCAGTAATGAGTAGTCTAACGCGTTATTTCTTAAATTCAATAACTCCGTTCCCGTAACTATATGATGCATAACTGCGTTATTTTACGTTATTTCACACTCTCGGCTAGAGACTGAGAGAGCTGCAGTGCATTGTCCTGTAGTCCTGAATCTTCCTGTGTCAGAGAGGGGGAGAAAGGAAACGTGCTGTGGGGGCATGTCTGTGTTTGCCAACAACAACACTAGTATCGTTATGGCGACAGCGGAGCCCAAGTTGAGTTTCTTCACTTGGAGATATTCTCAGTACTTCACTTTTGTCAAGCAAAAAGAAAAGAAGGTTTTAGTTAAATGTAACTTGTGCCTTGGATCAAAGATCCTGTCTACGGCCCAAAACAGCAATTCTAACCTGTTGAAACACCTACAGAAGCAACATGCTGCGACGAGGCTAGTAGCTAAAAATACCGGCACAGAAACAGACTCAGCATCCGATGCCACTTCACCTCCTCCACCACCGAAGCAGCAGCGGCTGGGTTTTAACCGTGGGACTGCTAGCCAGGACAAAGTTGATAAAGCCATTGCAGGGTATGTTGTAGAAGACATGCAGGCTATTTCTACAGTGGAGTCGCCCGCTCTCAGGCGGCTAGTTAGCATGATACCCGGCACGACACGACAAATGGGACGGAAAACCTTTTCCTAGTACCTGGAGAGCGAATATGCAAGAATGGAAGGCGAGCTAAAGAAAACTTTTGAGGGGCTGAACTACGTATCGACCACCGCAGACATCTGGTCTGCCCACAACAGAAGCTTCATGGGGATAACTTCTCACTGGATAAACCCCACCACTTTACAACGCCAGAAAGCTGCGCTAGCCTGTAAAAGGATAAAGGGTAGGCACACCTACGATGTTGCTAGTGAAATTGACCACATTCACTCTTTGTATGGAGTGTCAACAAAAGTTACCTCCACAGTTACAGACAACGGCTCCAAATTAGTTAAAGCCTTTGCCATGTATCAACCGGAATCGTTCTCTGACGACGACGATGATAATCATGATCCCGATGATGAAACGGTTACCTTTAGTGATGTTGCGAGCCTTCTTAACACCGCTGCTGAGGAAGGTATTGTTTTACCTCCGCACCAGCGATGTGCATCCCACACACTAAACTTAATTTCATGCCATGACGTAGACAAGTGGCTCGTTTCAAATCCTGGAACTAAGGCATTGTGCAGAAGCTCTACCACTAAATGCACAGCACTGTGGAATAAGATAAGCAGGTCCACATTGGCTGCAGAGGTCGTGAGCGACGTGGTCACCAAAAAACTGCTTGTGCCATGCACTACAAGATGGAATTCATTTTATGATGCTGTGGCCAGAATTGTTGAAATACCTATGACTGATTTGAGTGCCATCTCTGACCGTTTACAGCTAAAATCTAATAGCAACTGGGAACTTCATTTTCTGAAGGAATATTGTGCCACAATGAAGCCACTCACAGTTGCTCTGGACATCCTGCTAGTAGAGGAGAACTGTCACTTTGGCACCCTCCTACCCACTCTAGAGACATTAAAGTGCCAGTAAATAACTTGCATGTCTTCAATGATATCTCAATTGTGACAACATATAAAAATGGTATCAGTAGGTAGGGAAATCATTCATCTTCACATCGATATGTTATATAAATTTTTACGACATCGAAAAATATGGATTTTGATTTTAAAAACTCACTCAACCCTCAAACTGTTGCGCGAGCGAAAATCTGATGTCATTAGAGTAAGTTTCCTTTCTTGTGTACCACGAAACGTGTGACGTAGCACACACTACAGCAATGGCGAAAAGAATCAAGTTGACAGCCTCGGAGAGAAAACGCCGGAAAATTACCCTTGATGCCAAAAGAAGACGATCCCTAGTATATATTGGGAGTGCTATTGATCGGTGGAAGAGTCTGAGAGAGCGACTGGGCATTGACAATGATGAGTTGGCCCTAACTTTGATGGATTAGTAAGTTGAAATACCGTGTTGGTTTTTCTTAGCAACATTTCTTGCGCTTCTCGAGTTCATAAAAGTATACAACGTAAATGGTAGTGTGCCTCGAATGGGGGAATTATGTTTTGCTTATCGTGTTTGCCTCCACATTCTCCAAAAACGTTCCTGTCTGTCTTGTTTTTCGTCCGTGCGATGCCATCTTTGTTTACAGTGCGCGATTTCGACCCACAATGCTTTGCGCAGTAAATAATCCAGCCGATCTATTTTTAGACCGGGAAACCCTTTTTTGAAAAATTGCATTTCCTAAGGTTATTTTTCGTCAAATATTTTTTATTATTTTTTTTGGGCCATATTACAGATAGCTTGACTTTTGGAATTTAAAAAAAAAAGACATGCAAGGTATTTACTGGCACTTTAACGTCAAAGACCCTGGAGGTGAAAGACAGTCTGACTGTGGCAATGGGCTTACCTGAAGCCATAGTTCAGGTAAGAAACATTCATCAACACTTTTGTATATAACTGACTTTCCCTCTTGATTGTACAGAAAGACTGCATTTAATCAGTGGACACACACCACTCATTATTTTAACTATAGAGTAGATGTCATTAATATTGTTAGTAGACAGAGCACTAATATAGCCAAGAAATTGGTTAAAATGTGCAAAAAGTTATTTTCATTTTTCATGTATTCTATTTAAGGGAATGATAAGTCTCGAACATATTGATAAACTGAATGATGTGTATAAATTGTACTGCAGGACGCAACGGAAATGAATAGCAACACTTTTTGGCCAAATAAAATTTTAGTTTAAATGATTCATAATAACTATAGTTCAATATCACCTGGTGGTGTGCTGCTTTCGTGGAAATGTACACAAAATAAATAACTAAAAGGGATTCTCACTTAAGTTAATGTCTGTGTCATTGTGTGTGTGGGTGTGCGTTATACAGGCTATCAAAACACGATTTGCATCCGTCTTGGAAAGCAACGATGCAATGCTGGCAGCTGTCACTCTTCCCAAGTTCAAGTTGCGGTGGGTGAGAGACCAGAGGAAGAAAGAGATGATCAAGGGGATCCTGGTAGCAGAGTGCCACAAGTTTGTCCCTGGCCCTGAGCAGCAACCAGCCAGGAATCCTGTGTCTCCCACAACTCCACCAGACTCAGGCTCCTCCAAAGATAAAGAGCAGGACTTCTTTTCCTTTGAGGACGATGATGAAAACTTTGCCACTGTGGAGACTGAGGTAATGTCCTGCTTGAAAACCACCGAAACGGGCTTGGAGATTCTCAAACAATTTCCCACAATAAAGGAAATTTGCCTGAAGCAAAATGCAGCTACACCATCCAGTGCACCTGTTGAGAGACTCTTCAGTCTGGGAAGCCTGGTACTGTCTCCAAAGAGGAACAGGCTTTCTGACCAAAGGTTTGAGAAGCTGCTTCTCATGAGGTACAACCACTGGTTCGAAAGGTAACCTCCACTCAAACTTTGCCAATAAGCACCTTTTTTTGTTTTACATTCTGTTAAATTTCACAGCACTTATTTTATGGTTGCTGCCTGGACTTCATAGTTGAACTTAAGGAAAAATGTTGTGACTTTATTTTTATTTTCATATATATACTTATTTTGATGGACTATACACAACAGCAGTTGCCTACTTCATACATATTTCGTGCTGAAAGCGCTTTAATTTTTGCCCTTTGATTCTGAATAATATATTCAGCTTGCATTTATGGTTGTCTATACCAGCAGTTACTTGGTGCTGGGTGAATGTTCATTTTTCCAACTTGATTCTGAATAATATATTCCAATTGTATGCAGTTATTTGTTTCGGAATGCCTTGAGGAAAATAAGATAATTTATTTAATGTTTATGTTGTTTGCTAGATTAGAGATATGAAGGAACAATACTGATCTGATTAAGCCATCATTTTATTTCAGAATAACTTGAGAAAAAAGGCCTTTTGGTTAGGCTGTGTTGTGTGCCTTCCTTGAGTGAAGCCAGGTTTAGAGCTATGCTGTGATATGTTGTTAGATTAATCCTGTTTGTTACTTCTGTTGAAGCTATTTTCTGTATTAATGATGGCAGACTAGACCCAACTCTGACCTCTAAAGGGAAATTCTAACCTATAAAGGGCAGCAAGTTTGCAGGCAACTACCTACTAAGTAGTATATTCAGTTTGTTCTGGCCTGAAATAAATTGGCACTTTGAAACATATCTTTGCTGTTTGCGTTTGTATATAGACCAAATTACTTAGCAGAGTTCAGTGATGCAAATGCATGTCAAGTTCATCAACAGATTGCATTATTCTCCAATGCAGTAACATTTCTGAAATGAAGATTATAAGGGCATTAATGGAAGCCTTTTTTTTAGTAACTAAATAGTTACTTTTCACAGTAATGCATTACTTTTTGGTGTAAGTAACTGAGTTAGTACCCGAGTTACTTTTGAAATGAAGTAACTAGTAATGGTAACTAGTTACTGGTTTTCAGTAACTAGCACAACACTGGATCTGACATCAGGACAATCGCTATAGATACTATAATTTATATGCTGATTCAGATAGTTACATTAAACAGTGGTTGCTGTAATTATTTACTGTATTGAAATGTGCCTGACATACTGGAAACCTGCCTGTGAGGTTTCGGTGAGTGTGCGCACTGTGCGCCGGTCAGCCAATTTACCACAGCACAGAAAGTAAACCAGGTTGGAGCTGGCAAGCTTTCTTCGCAACTGCAGCGAAGACTTTTTCTATGAGATTGTCACTGCATCTTGATGAATATGTGACACCTCCCCCTACTACGCCGGCGCACCCATCTCGGCGCACGTTCGTCTACCAAAGGCTGCGCACAGTGTCGCACCTCACAAAATTACTACTGCGCGGGCTGCGCCGGACGAAATTACTACTGCACGGGCTACATCAAGCTATGCCACGCTGCGCTACCCTGCGTAGCACCAAGAAATTAGAGCCCATTCAGTCTTTCATCCATATATTCAGACTTTCATTCAATATATTCAGACTTTTATTCTATATATTCAGACTTTCATTCCATATATTCAAGTTTCACTCCAAATGTTCAAGTTTCATTCCATATATTCAGACTGTCATTCAATGTATTCAGACTTTCATTCAATATATTCAGACTTTCATTCCATATTTTCAGACTTTTATTCCATATATTCAGACTTTCATTCCATATATTCAGACTTTCATTCCATATATTCAAGTTTCATTCCATATATTCAGACTTTCATTCCATATATTCAAGTTTCATTCCATATATTCAGACTTTCATTCAATATATTCAAGTTTCATTCCATATATTCAGACTTTTATTCCATATATTCAGACTTTCATTCAATATATTCAAGTTTCATTCCATATATTTAGACTTTCATTCAATATATTCAAGTTTCATTCCATATATTCAGACTTTCATTCAATATATTCAAGTTTCATTCCATATATTCAGACTTTCATTCAATATACAGTGGGGGAAATAAGTATTTGACCCCTCGCTGATTTTGCAGGTTTGCCCACAAACAAAGAGTGCAACGGTCTATAATTTTAATGATAGGTTTATTTTAACAGTGAGTGACAGAATATCACCAAGAAAGTGGAATAAGACATTGTTTGCATTTAAGGAATTTATTTGCATATTTTTGGTCAAAAATAAGTATTTGACCCCCTGGACAAACAGCATGTTCATATTTTGTAGAAAAGCCATTTTTGGCCAGCACAGATGTCGAACAATTTTTTTAGTTGTTGACAAGGTTTGTGCACATTTTGGCAGGGATTTTGGCCCACTCCTCCCTCCAGACAGCCTCCAAATCATTCAGGTCCCAAGGCTGTCGCCTTGCAACCCGAATTTTAAGCTCCCTCCAAAGATTTTCAATTGGATTCAGGTCTGGAGACTGGCTAAGCCACTCCAGACCCTTGATGTACTTTTTCTTCAGCCACTCTTTTGTTGCTTTGGTAGTGTGCTTAGGGTAGTTGTGCTGAAACACCCATCCTCGACCCATGTTCAGCTCTCTCACTGAGGGAAGGAGCTGTTGGTCCAGAATTCCACGGTATATGGCCCCGTCCATCCTCCCCTCAATGCAATGGAGTTTTGCCGTCCCCTTGGCTGAAAAGCACCATTGTGCTTGACGGTGGGGATGGTGTTCTTTGGGTTGTACTCTGTGTTCTTTGCCCTCAAAACACGGCGAGTTGAGTTGGGCCCAAAAAGTTCTATTTTGGTCTCATCAGACCACATCACCTTCTTCCAGGCCTCTTCTGAGTCATCCAGGTGGTCAATGGCGAACTTCAGGCAGGCCTGTACTTGTGCCTTCTTGAGCAGGGGGACCTTGCATGCGCTGCAGGATTTCAATCCATGACCGCATAGTGTGTTACCAACTGTTTCTTTTGTAACTGTGGTCACAGCTGCCTTCAGTTCATTAACCAGTTCCCCCCTTGTGATTCCTCACCGTTCGCATGATCAGGGACATCTCACGAGGCGAGACCTTGCATGGAGGCCCAGACCGAGGGAGGTTGGCTGCAGTGTGGTACTTCTTCCATTTCCTGATAACTGCACCGACAGTTGATCTTTTCTCTCAAAGTTGCTTTCCGATTCTCTTGTAGCCCATCCCAGCCCTGTGTAGGTCAACAATCTAGTCCCTGATGTCCTTAGACAGCTCTTTGGTCTTCTTCATGGTGGAGATATTGGAATCTGGTTGTTTGGGAGTAGACAGGTGTCTTTTATACAGGTAATGAGGTGAGGCAGGTGTATTTCATGTAAATAATTCGTTGGGCCAACCCCAACGAATTATGTCTTAATAATTCGGTGTGTCTTAAAGAAAGACTAACTGGCTTGTGGGACCCAGAATACTTGCTGTTTGGTGGGGGGTCAAATACTTATTTTTCCTCATCAGATGGTTATCAATTTTTATAATTTCATATGATGTGATTTTCTGGAATTTTCTTTGTGATTCTGTCTCTCATTGTTAGAATGTATATACGATTAAAATTATAGATTGTTGCATTCTTTGTAAGTGGGCAAACCTGAAAAATCAGCAAGGGGTCAAATACTTATTCCCCCACTGTATTCAAGTTTATTTCCAAATATTCAGACTTTCATTCCATATATTCAAATTTCATTCCAAATATTCAGACTTACATTCCATATATTCAAGTTTCATTCCATATATTCACTTTCATTCTATATATATATATATATATATATATATAATAATTATTTCCTAAACGGCTTGCCATAATGAATATATATATATATATATATATATATATATATATATATATATATATTTGACTGTTTACATTGTAGATTCTCATTGAAGGCATCAAAACTGTGAATGAACACATGTATCTAACAGTTGTCCAATAGGGCTGTCGGCTGTGTATCAACCTGACTTCTGCACAACACAACTGATGGTCCCAACGCCATTGATAAGGCAAGAAATTCCACTAATTAACCCTGACAAGGCACACCTGTGAAGTGAAAACCATTTCAGGTGACTACCTCTTGAAGCTCATCAAGAGAATGCCAAGAGTGTGCAGAGCAGTAATCAGAGCAAAGGTGGCTTCTTTGAAGAAACGAGAATATAAGACATGTTTTCAGTTACAGGTATTTGACAGTTTTGATAAGTACTGTAATGTGAAAAAAATGCCACTAGCCCAGTCTGGAGCTAGGTTTCGGCATGTCCTGGGCATGTCTGAGAGGGGAAGTACCTGAGAATTGAAAAAGTCTGAAAGGTGGGAGGGGCCTGCAAAAGAGCATATAAGGAGAAAAATTGAGAGAGTAGAGTAGTCGGGGAAATTGCAAGAAGGATACATTTGACCAGACCTGTCACTCTTTTCAAGACCTGTGAAGTTCTTTTTGTGGATTTTTGCCTGTGTTGGAGCATTTCCCTGTCCCAGGACATCACCAAGCAACCCCATCTCAAGGGACTTTAAATATGTTTTTTCTTGTATATGTCAATCTTGGTCAGTAGTATAAATTGTAGGATAGTTGTCAGTGTTTGTTTAATTAAATCTGTTTAAGTTTTAAAATTTTGTCTGTCATCCCTTGCTGTCTTATATGTCATAACAAATTGGGGCCATAACGAATAGGGGCCTCAAGTCTGGGGTAGACCATTGTGTAAGTCATTTATTGAAAATCTAACATTTCAAATTGTGAAATTGTTTTTTTTGATATATATTGACAGATCAACAGCAATGGATGATTTCTTGGCATCACCAACCGTAAAGGTTTTGAAGTCTTTTAAAAAGACAGAACTGCTAGAAATATGCAGACAGACAGAGCAGACAGAAGTAAAACCAGCCATGCGAAAAGCAAGACTGGCTAGAGAGATTGTTGAATATTACATTGATGAAAATGTGTTTGCGCCAGGAGATCTGGAACAGTTTCCACTGGAAAATCCAAATGTAGAAATGGAACTTAAATTAAAAATTCTCGAGATTGAAAGAGAAGGAAAACAAAGAAAATTAGAAAGGGCAGAAAGAGAGAAAGGAAGGGAGGAAAAAGAAAAACAAAGGCAGTTTGAGTTACAAAAATTAGCAAGAGAGAGAGAAAGAGTAGACAGACAGAAACAGAGAGATTTTGATTTACAAAAGTTAAGGCCCAGTCGCACAGCCGATCACGCACGAATCACTCACAAAGCACGCACAGATTGGGTTTGTGCGTGCTTGTGCGTTGAGAAATTGACCAATTTTTCGGGGTGTCGGGGGTAGAAATCTTGGACGAATCACGCATGAATCGCGCATGAACCACGCATGTATCACTTACAATCACTGACATATCGCACACGTCGACGCATAATAGCAAACATGGTGCAGTATTCCACGAACATTCGACGCACGCCCGACGCATGAATTACCGGCGGAGCAAGCACGAAAAACGCACCTTCGGTGTCACTATCGCTTCGGTTCAGCGCATATAAAAAGCAATGAACGACGGGAGTTCCTCAGTACCTTTCGCCAATCAAGAACACTTCAAGAGATGCCACCCAGGAAAGCTCGCTTGCCCTCAAAGACAAGGGTGCAGAAGAAGAAAGCTGCTGAAGAAGAAGTCCATGTAGATCCACCAGAAGCTGCTGCTGCTGAAAAACCTGCTGCTGGTGCTGCTGCTAGGAGGTCCCGTAGGTCTGGAATGGCAAAAGTGCCCGAAATGGCTGCTTTTATATGCCAAAATACATACATGAGTTGTCAGTGGAACATCAGTGAATCATCAGTTTTCTGTCAGTCAGTCGTGCGTCGGAAATGCGTCACTCGTCAGTGGATGTGCGTCGTTATGCGTTTTCCGTCAGTGATATGTCAGTTATTCGTCAGTTTTATAATTAATTGTCAGTGGATGTCAGTGGAATGAACGTGATACGTGCGCGTTTCATAAGTGATATGAACGTGGGGCATCAGTGGACGGACGTGGACGTGCGCGGATTCAAACCAGTTCTGACGCATAAGCACTGACGGCCGACGAGTGTCCCGCGCATAGTTACGCATACTCGACGCATAAACTACGCATGCCGACTCATGAATTACGCACACCAACGCACAGTTGTGCGTCGGAAAAGTTTTGAACCGTTCAAAACTCAAAATCACGCACAAACCGCCTTCGACGCACATCCACTTACAATCACTGACAGTCCACGTTCGTTCCACCTACGAATTACGCATACGACGTACGCTCCGCGCAGAAACGAAAATCTGTGCGTAATTCATGCGTAATTCATGCGTTTTCGCTGTGTGACTGGGCCTTTAGATAGAGAAGAAATTAAGGCTCCAAATGGAGCAACTAAAAATTAAAATGGAAGCGGAGAACAAATTTCGTGCTTGCCAGGAGTGTTTTCCAGTGTTTTGAGAAGGTGGCTAAGAGTTGCCCGTGGCCAAAGGAACACTGGCCTCTGATGTTGCAAACTGTCCTCAAGGGTAAAGCTCAACAAGCCTATACGGCTTTGTCTGCAGATGATTCCTCTGATTATGAGGTTGTCATAAAGGTTATTTTGACAGCTTATGAGTTTGTTCCAGAGGCTTACTGACAGAAATTAAGAGGTCTGAAAAAATCTGACTATCAGACGTATGTGGAATTTGCTAACGAGAAGAAGGTTTGCTTTGAGCGCTGGTGAAATATGTTCTCACACATAAGTCCAAATTTCAGTCTAGCCGTAACAATAGATGGTTCCAATTTCAGAAGAAAGGTAACGGGGATACCCAAGATTCCACACCCAAAGACAAAGACAAATCTGGTGATGGTACTCAGAAATCCAGTCACAGGTCTGATCAAAGTGTGAAAGCTGACAGTGACAAAAGTGGTCTAGTTTGCAATTATTGCAAGAAATCTGGTCATGTTACGACTAACTGTTGGTTCCTTAAAGCTAAGAAAGAAAAAGAAAAGGATACCAAACCCAGTACCTTTGTGAAGACAAGGTTAGAAACCCCTGCAGTAGATGACCAATCTGCTAAATTGCCTGTTCCTTGTGGGGCTAAGAAGCTTGATACTGCTGGCTTTGTGAGGGAGGAATTTTTTCCATTTGTGTCAGAGGGATTTGTGGCTCTGAATGAGCATTCTCCTCCTGTCCCCATATACACTGACCAAAACTTCCAACGCAACACTCGGTTTTATTGCAACACATGTCATTTTCTTACGATAAATTTAACAGTACATAACAAATATTAAGATTCAAATCAAAAACACAGTTTTAGAGTGAGGAATGAAGAACAGATTTTTCCTGGTTTCCAATTCATTGCATCAGTTGAAGGCGCAATTCTGGATCACCGAAGTCAGTATCTTGTATGGCCTCCTCTGGCGTCGCACACAGCCTGGATTCTGAGTCAATCAAATGCCGAATTTCAGCCTGTTTCAGCAGGCCAATCAAGACACTGAACATTATTCTGCTTCAGGTTGTCCTGACAGACTCTGGCGACATGTGGTCTCGCGTTATCTTGTTGCAGCGTTAGGCGATAGCGATGGACGAGTGGAACTGCAACAGGGGTAAGGATGTCCTCTCGGTAACGGGCCGCACTGAGGTTTCCAACGATGAAAATGAGGTCTGTCTTGTGTGGGCTTATTACAGCCCAAACCATCACACTGGGTTAACCCCAGCGGTCACGCTGCAGGATGGTAGCGTCAGTATAACGTTCCCGTAGCTTACGCCATTCACGCAGTCTTCCGTCAGACACACTCAACTTGAACCTCGATTCATTGGAGAAGAGCACCCTGTTCCACCTGAGAGCATTCCAGCCCAAATGTGCCCTTGACTATCGCAGATGGACGCGGCGACGTGCAGGAGTCAGCACCAAACCACGGCGGGGGGGTCGGTTGCGCAAGTCGGTGTCATGCCGACGGTTGCGTACGGTTTGGTCGCTAATCCAGTTCTGGTGACGACATCCGATCTGAGCAGCAGTGACTGTAGCTGGCAGGAAGCGATTGCGCAGGTGCTGGAGGCGAATATGGCGATCCTGCTGAGGGGTGGTGACACGTGTTTTGGGGGCACGTGGTCCATCACCGGTGATTCCTTTTTCATTATACCGGCTCTAGTCGACACGTGGACGCCTAGGTTCCTTGCAACCCGTCTTTGCGACATTCCACCAGTGAGCATGCCAACGACTCGCTCTCGCTGATTTTGACCAAGGCGCGGCATGGCCACACGTTGACCCAGGATAATGCAAAGGAATGTTTAAGTTGCCTAATGCTACGACTATTTATTGACCAAATTCTCGCAGGATTGGTCAATGAGTTCTACTCAACATGACGGGATAGGCAAAATTCTAAACAATGTGCAATCAAGTGGAACGAGCTGCCCACACGACAAAATCAAAACAATTTTCTGAGCTTTTAAGTTGTAGTTGATGTATCATGGCTCAAAACCAGTATCCCATTTTATGTAAACTAAATATTTCAAAATTGTATGTGTTGCGTTGGAAGTTTTGGTCAGTAAATATCCTAAGGGATACAGGAGCTTCTCAGTCACTTTTGTTGATGGACTCCTTGGAGTTACAGTACGTGATGAGACCGCTTCTGGGGATTTCATACTTGTACAAAGTATTGAAGGAAGGATTGTATCTGTACCCCTGCGCTCTGTATTCTTGTAGTTACAGGACAGGTGAAGGTGGGACTTATGTCAAGTCTACCTATCAACCTTGTTTCTCTGTTGCTAGGCAATGAGCTGGCTTGGGGCAATGTAGTTCCCCCAGTTCATCTTACTTCACAGCCAAGCACTGAAGATGGCGATGAAGACCCATCCCTGTATCCTTCACTGCAACAGACGCTAATGTAATGGCTAACTTAACACGTAAACCTTTGTTCATTGCTTATTATGCAGACGGTGTTTAGCTGGGCAATTTTGGGGACATAGTGGTATTGTTTTAAATATAGTTAAATATTTAAGCTTCTTTCCGTCTCGTTGCGTGCTTTTTAAAGTCATTATGAAGTCTTGCCTTTATGTCAGATAATGCACTAGTGACGTAGTCACACAAAAATTCTAGTTTTCGGAAGTTTTAACTGACCCAATTATCGCGGTAGAGGAGAAAGAGTGGGGAATAAATGAGGATGTTAGTGCGTTGTGTGCAAATTATGATTTCATTGACCAATTTGCATCTTTGGATACATTGAGGACATGTTTATAAAGCTAATGTAAAGAGTTCTGTGTCCAACCCCTGCTTTTGTCTGCTTTTTATCTGCCAGAAGGATTTTAAAATATATTATGGGTGGGGTTTTATTAGTGAGAAAGGGTATAAGAATTTAGTATTAATATTTAGTATTGAGAATGCATGTGCTGCGCTTGTCCTGCGCTTGTGCTGGCAACCCGATATGTCATCAGTAACATGGCTGCCGCTGTTCCACCGAAATTTGTGACCCATTGGAATCTGTGACCACAGGGGGCGTGGTCCATAACAGAGCACTTACGTCAATGGCGTACTACTATTCCAATTTAACAGACGTCTGAAAACCATACCCTATGAGCTTTTGTTGCCAAAACACTGGCAACTTATTTTTCCCCCTTCCCTCACAACAAGCTTGACTGATAAAGTAGCTTCACTGTGTTTTCCTAAACATAAATTTGCTTGGCTTAATAAGTGATGATTTGTGTTGGATAGGATAGAATAAGATATAGGCCCATGCGTTATTTTACAGTTGACTGCAATGACCAGTGGTGTCAAAAGTACACACATTTGTTACTTAATTAAAAGTATAGATACTGCAGTTTAAAAACACTCTGGTAAAAGTTGAAGTATCAACTTGACACCTTTACTCAAGTAAAAGTGAAAAAGTATGTGCTCAAAAACCTACTTAAAGTATAAAAGTATAAAGTAACCCTTTAAAAAATAATAATAAATTAGTTGATGCCACCATACACGTAGAAGGGAAGCTTAATTTGAAACTGATTATATGTGTGACCCAAAACACAGCATTATCATAAACCCATTACTGTCAAAGACAAAGCAACAAGAGGAACGTGCTCTTTCTCAATTTTTATTGGAATTCGAGTGAGAGAGAAAGAGAGAGATTCTGCACACGTGAGGTATAAATGTTTGCCCCATCAATAAATTCAAAGAAAAAAAAAGCACACAATTTCCCCTTTGCTGTTAAATCCAAATCTGTAATTAAAAAGGGCTCTTGTCAGGTTGGTTAGTAAGCTTAACTTCCAAGAAAAAAAACAACAAATGGAAGCCAAAGTCCCCAGCTAGTGAGGTGCATTAAACATATTCCTCTCAGCTGCACCCTATAGAGTCTGCTGTTGAGCCACAGTGGTTTAGAAATGAATTATACATTCTCCTATACCCTAAACTTTTATCCACATTTGTGTGTGTGTGTGTGTGAACTCTCCAAAAACTGGGCAATAAACCTGGACACTCAAAAACTATGTATGAGGGCGTGGGGTGGTGTCATTAGCGAAGGGAAGACGGCATACCCTATCAGACTACCAGAATGCTCTGTTGAGCCTCAAAAGAAGCTGATTCTCAAAGTTCTTGTGATCAATACGTGCCCTTTTTGGACGGAAGATCAGTCCAGCCACAATAAACAGTCTCTCACATGCAGCTGAGGCTGGGAGTGCAGTGTTAAGCATGAGGGAAAGGTTGCAAATTGCTGGGAAAGACTTCAGTGCATCCATTGTATCACCTGGGGAGCCAAGGTAAGTCTCCAGCTGTTTGGTGTTTTCTTGGGAACTGGCCTGTTTGATTGAAGAAAGGAAGTCCTCCTCTGAAGAAGACGGCGAGCTCTCAGCTTGATTCTCCTCAGCTTGGTCTTGCAAGTGACTTTTGATGTAGTCAAGGCCTAATGAATACAGGAAAAATAAGACAATGGCATACTGATTCACTGTATATGGCTTATGAACAAATACACCAGAAAATGCTTGTGTAAGAGCTGAAAATGTTGGCATCCTACTTGAATTCTGTTCACTGAGGCCTATGGTCCCCCCCCCCATCCATCCACCTGTATTATAGCAACAAAAAAGCAGCACTTACCAAGTGTCAGGGTGCAATCGTCACTTGTCCAGCCTTTCTTGAATTTGGGCACGAGGATTGCAGCAGCGATCAGCTCTGGTTCTGTGAGGACTTGTTCAAATCTTTTCTCAAGGCCTTTTAGTAGTGCATCAATTAAAGGCCTACAGAACTTGGAGGAAATGCGGAGGTTTTGGAGCTTGTTCTTCAGTATGGTGATTGTTGGCACCAACCAGCCCATCAGCACATTCGTCTCTCCCTGCAGGACATCCAGGGCTTTCGCCACCGGGGCCATGGTCTTTGTGTATTCGGCCAGGAACGCAAGCTCAACAGGTGTGAACCTGTTGTATCAACAAAGAAAGAACACAAAATTACACCTTCAATTAAATAACGAACAAATTATGCAAATGACCTGCACAAGGAGTTAGCAAAAATATATACAGTAAACAGAGGAAATGCATTAATGCGTTTTTTTAATATCTTTTAAGTTCACATTGATTGAATTGAAATAATACAAAAAATAAAAAGTGGCTGGTACATACATGGCTGTCTTCAGAGCGCTCCATACAGCTGTGATGGCCCCTTCTCCCTGCTCCCTCGTTATTCTGATGATCCTCTCCACCGCCAGGAACAGGGAATTCCATCTTGTAGCATTTGGCTTCAATAACTGCAGTTTGCAGTTCTTTTTGATAACCTCTGCTGCTGTGGTAGATCTTGCGCTTTTGTTCCAAAGTCCCCAACACTTCGAAAAGGCTGAGCGTGAAACCCGCTTGTAGGCGCTGTTGACATTGGCCTCCTCAATATCAACAGTTGACACCAAATTAAGAAGGTGACAAGCGCAGCGATGGTGTCTGGGAAGTTGGTATTCCAGAGAGTCATCCTCTTCAAGTATTGCTCCAGCCTCAACGAACTCCATGCCCTCACTCTCCAATTCTTCATGACTCGAATCACCATTGTCATCTTCGGCTTCACCACTCTCAACAACAGTAGGACCTGGGTTGTTGTTTTCATCAGTCTGCCCATAAAGCTTAAAAGCTTTTATGAAATTGGAGCCATTGTCAGTTGTGGTGCGCGTGATTTTGTCCCGGATGTTGAATTCACTATGAACTTCGTTTAATGCACTGGCAAGGGCAGAGAAGGTGTGGGGCCCATTCAGCTGCTTACAAGCTAGGGCGGCGCACCGTCTGGTCATCGTGTGAGGGTCAATCCAAAGCGCCGTTACCCCCAGAAAGCCTCGCCTATATGCTGTCCAGCAGTCAGTTGTCGTGCCTATATAGTCAATTTCACCCATTGCTGCCTTCAGGTTTTTCTTCATTTCCAGAGACATTTTCTGAATTTTGTTTACAACGGTATTGCGTGACATGATATTTAAATTTGGCTGAAGATGCTGAATCAGCTCTTTGAACCCCTGCTGCTCCACTGTGTTGATTGCATGTAGACCTTGAACAATAAAATTGAGGATTTTTTTATCGACACTGGCCTGGGAGACCAACCTGCTGCTCCACAATTTGGCTTGTTTGGGTGCTGCTGGGCCTTGCTGTGGTGTTCCTTTAGCCTTCCTCTTCGGGGCCGTTGAAGTTAGGGCTTTGTAGCGTTCAAGATGATTACTGTGTTTTCTCTGAAATAAATGAACATGAAACAATGTAAAAAATGTAATCATTAGTTCATTAAGAGGACACTGTCAATATTGTTACAGTTTTGTCTGGGCTCATTTCCTCTACAGTAGTAGGCCAGTCACCATCTTACACACTTCACACACCTAGACACAATTGCCCTGGGAAACAAAATTCAAATTAAACATGGTCCTAAATTAAGTGATGAAAAGATTTAGACAGGTCACTAATACTGAATTCAAGCATACATGTTAATACATTGAGATATACTCTCTTATAATACATCTCAATGGGTCTGTAGTCTACAAAAGAAAGTGACACGAAAAGAACAAGCACTATAAGCTTGGGTATTGTTAATTCAGCATGTCAGGGTTCACAACCAACCAACACAAAACGGTGAAAGATGCTGGAAGCATATGGCAACATTAACATGGGAAAATAAATAAAAATAATATCTCACAAAAGTGTAGTAGCTCAGACTTTAGAGATTGGGAAACGGCAGCTTATTTTGAAAACACCAGAGAGCTAGGAAAGGCTAGCTAACTCCTTCGGCAATTTAGCTGCTACACGCGCACGCCCTGGCATGTCCGTATGCTAGCCAAGCTGCAGCAAAATACCGGTAGTTGGCAATTAGACTATCACAGTCTTTGATAGTAAAAAAAGAGAAAACAGCTTACCTCTATATGTTTTTTCAAATTTGACGGAGAGTTTTTAAAAGCCAAAATGACGTGTGTCTTCGGGGTGCAGAGTTTGCACTGCATTTGCCAGGAGTCGTTTTTGCTTCCGACGATTTCAAAAAAATCTTTTAGATAAGGCCACGGGTGAGCAAGGTCTCCGTCTCCATCTCCTGTTTCCGACCTCTCATACGTTTCGCCATCCTTTTCCGACTCAGACATGATTGCTGCGTGCCATATATCTCGCGTGTGCAGATTGTAGATCACTGCTTGCTTGCGACCAGCTCTCTCTCGCTAGCTATCCCTAACTCTATCGTCCTAGCGTTGCGTAACTCTCTTATTGGACGGCTCTGTCTTGGCGCCACTGATCTGTATTGGATGGCGCACACGACGTAAAAAATATAATGATGAAAAAAAAAAAACATTAAACTTAAACCAACAGTAACGACACTGTTCATTTTTAAAATGTAAGCAAAAGAAAGTACAGATACTTGTGTGAAAATGTAATGAGTAGAAGTCAAAAGTAGGCAGAAAAAATAGTAATGGAGTAAAGTATAGATACCTAAAAAGTGTACTTAAGTACAGTAACGAAGTATTTGTACTTCGTTACTTGACACCTCTGGCAATGACTATATGAGGAGCCCCTCAATAATGCTCTGCCCCCTCTGGGGCGGGAGCCTAGTTCCGCCCCGTTTGTGACCCTTCACAAATAGGAGAACTTCAACTGACTACAGGTAAAGTGAATTACATGACATGTTCTCTTACACCTAATTTGAATTGTGGAAGAACATATGGTCATTGTTAATTTTGGGGAAAATATTTTCAGTCAGGAAATTGCTTACATCTGGACCTCAGATAAGAGAAGAGGGGGAAAGATGTGCGTGGTGCAGAGGTGTGTGTGTGTGTGTGTGTGCATGTGAGTGCAGCAGACGAATGGGGGCGAGTGCTTCTGTGTGTATTTGGACCAGCTCAATCTCCTCTATGGCATTCTCCACAGAGATGTGAGAGAGCAGGACCTCCTACACAGCCGCCTGGTTGTCTGAACAACACAGCAGAACAGTCACTCACAATCGAGCATGACACCTGTCTTGCAAAAGGTGATTTTCGACTCTTTGTAATAAATTAAGTTAAAAAATCAAGTCCATTGCGAGGTCATCAAGACAATGCCTTGGCAATAAAGCCATCGGGCGATTCCCCACGAAGGTGGACAAGCAAACTGAAATTCAAACGTGGACAAAATGGCAAACCAATTGATGTTTATTGTAGCTGGGAATCATGGATTCATAAAACAATATGACACTTTTAGGAAATATTACTTTGAATGTTTTTTTGGGTTAGTCTCTAAGAATAGTGAAGCTTTTCTCAAAATTTGATGATTTTGAAATTTTATTCAAAAAATCTCATAATTTTCCTTCTTGATAATTTTTATATTGTTATTCACTATGAGTAAGTGCCAGAGGCCAGTAGTAAATTTTAGGTTTTTGCACAAATTTCTGTATTTTTTCAATAAAAAAGTTGGAAACAAAAAATGACTTTGTGTCTTGTCCGTACGACAGAAAAGTACAAAAAGGCTTTCATAGCAACCACACCTTTAACGCTTTTTGGTAGTGACTGTAAATCATTTTTGTTTTTTCATCAATAATGAATCTGAGTTTGCCCATTTTGGCTGCTGTTGGTAAGTTCTACATTATTTGCATATTAAAATTTATCTGTACGACAGTTTCCCTGTTCTCAGAATTGCCTTGTTTCAGCATGTTCAGACACACAAACTCCTGGCCTTTCCTGCAAATGAATTGGTATACAAAGAAACGAGCAGACTTCTCCACCATTCAACTTCTTGTTCTAGACATAACTGTTCATGTTTCTAGTCTTGTGTTCAGAATCATTGTTTACTGTGAGTGCTGCTCACAACTTTGTTTTTCTATTGCAGAGCTGTTAGTGTTGGTTATTGACGTGTTTGTAGTGTTTACAGAAGTCTGGATCATGGAAATATTCAGACTCCATCCTTAGATCTTCATAATGCCGTGAGGAAATGCCAGGTGTCTGACACTGGCTGTGCATTTTTTGAACCATTTTTACAATATGTGACCGAGTCCTAGAAAACATTCACAACTAAATTGAGCAATTATTCTAAAGGGAACTTGGTACTTACCTTTTCTACAGTGAAACCAAAAACTTAACTCAGTGACATACTAGTATTTCTAAGCGTCCATCACATACCTGATTCTCGTTTAATTTGATTTGATACATTGGCCATTCAATGTTACATCTCAAAAGCTCACTGACCTGACTGAGCTTTTCTAGTTGATGCGTTTTCAAAGTTACTTGTTATGTCTTCGCTGATATCTGTGCGAAAAATAGCCGTATGACAATTCTTACTTGTGCTGTTACAAAATACACCAAACAGATTTGTAAGATCAGAGTCTACTACCTCTTTATACAAAGTGTGACTACAGGATACTAGGTTTGCGTGATGAAGCATGAAGTGTGCAACTTTCGCTGGTTTTACAACTGGTTGCATGGTGTTATTTGAGTTTTCTTAATTTGCATTTTGAATAAAACTCTGAAATTCTGCAACCTTTTTTCCTTGTGCAATTTCTTAAATCTTAAAAAAAGATGAAATTTTGGGCTAAAGTCCAAAAAAAATCACAAATTTCCGTACAAAATTTTTTTTTGTCTGTACGACAGTTGCTTTTTTGACTAAATGTTCTCAATACTTCATGGAAAACTAAAATATCTTTTAGAAAGGACTTCCACCCTCTAAGCAATTATCTGTACATTAGGCTATATAATATCACTATCATGATTTTTTTCAGCATCAACTAACAGATTTTGTCATTTGATGTTATATGTTGAAAAAATGCCTTTTCTCTGCGTCCATACCACATATATTTATATGGCCAAATTAGCATAAATAATCTAAAAATTGGTTTGGGAGTTCTGTGCCATATTAATTTGGGGTTGAGGGTCTATCATTTGGTAACAGATAATTTTTACCAAACAAAGTCTGAAACTGTTCAGAATCGAAACTGTTCTGTGAATGTCCGTACGACATGCATGGAATCGCCCCATGGCTTTCTGTTTCACCATAAGGACACTGAAGCATGTTTTTAATTTTGGAATTGTGGCTTCACTCACTTTAACAGTAATAATGTGCTCATCTGCTTTCACAAATGCCAAAACCACCCTGCCCTGAAACCATTACATTATTGGCCTTGATTCATCAACTCACAGGAGCACACCCTTATTACACCTCTGCTTGCAGCAGTTCATGGCTGGTACTCTTAGCTGTGTAAGATCAAGAGATAGCTGTGGCTAAATGAGTGCAATGCATGGTTCTCCAAATCATAAAAGTAGTCACTTTTTTTGGGTGGAAAATGACTTGACTTCTGTGCGCTCTATGATCTAGCAGAGCATATTTTAGAAGCAAATTTACCAACGTTCCCAACAGTCCGTGATATGAACGCACACTTACGCGGCTCTCTGAGATAAAAACACAAAATACCAAAAAAATGTATGATTAACGTTTTTACTATTTTTCATGTGTATGTATTTAGACCTTTGAAATTTAATGAAAATTTTTACATCATCTCCCAGTGTTCATTATTGCAGTGGAAGAGGCTGAACCTAACTTAGCCCAGAGGAAACTCTGGCAGAACAAGGCAAGGTCACTATGTCAGTAGATTATACAAAATATCACAGAGAAGCCTCAGCTGTACTGTAACAAAAGGTTACATGGATATGGGCCATAATTAAACTCAGCAAAAACTCAGACTTGAAATTTTATCGTATACCAGCCACTGCCAGTCGTAGACGGCTTTAGCTGAACGTGATTAGACGGAAGGATTGGACAGAAACTATCATGAAGAAGGCCGTGTTTGCAGTGCACTTTATATCAGGTATAATAAATATGTAATGAATCATCTGTTCATGTATGGATAAAGTTATGGGCTAGACTAAATTGTAACTGAAATCACGTTAAGTTTATTATTATTTGGGGGATTCTTGTTTCATGTAACATGCGCTAATGCTAACCGCTAGCTAACTCAACGTTAGTAGTATGTGTGTCCAGGCAAAAGTTGCATTTGCTGCATTAGCCCCCACAGTGTTTCCACTAATTTCTTGTAATATCTTTGTAGGAGAGGCTTCATTGGATAAAGACAGCCCAGACTTCGTCCCCTCTGTGTTCTCGTAAGGGCAACAGTCTGCCAGAGCTGAGGATAAGCTGAGGAGGTAGGTAAAATTGAACTTCTTATCTGCAGCTGTTTTTATCATGTATGTGCGTGTGTGTGTGTGTCTGTGTGTGTGTTTGTTCTGTCTCTGCTCCTTCCCCCTTCTCACAGTGGAAAACTCACAGTGGATAAAAAATTTTTATCAGCCAGAGCTGGATTTTTTGACCATGAGAAGGAGAAAGACGAGCAGGGCTATGTTTAGGCTATATTTTATATGTGATTTACCCTATATTTTCAGGCTGAAAAGGAAAGGAGAGTCTCACAGTGGATAAAGAGGCTCCTTACTTAGGTCAGGGCATTCAAATTTTTGTTTTATTTTCAATGTAAAGAAATAAACACACATAATTATGAGGCTGCTGTGGCACTGATCTTTTTTTTTCACAAATGTCTTACAGCTGATGATAATCCTGTGACACCAGAGCAACTGGAGGAAGAAGCAGAGGCCACAGTCTTGCAAAAGGAGTACAACATTCTCAGTGAAAAGTATAACCAACTCAGTACTGAGTATGTCAACTTGACAGCAGACTTCCACAAGCTCAAAGAAGAGAATGAAAGATTAAAGGAGGAACTTGATAAATCCCGCTTCTCATTCTCCACAGTAAAAAATGCTGCCCATGCTGTTTCTCACTGGACTAACATCTACCATTTTCAGTTGGGTAATGTCAAAAATTAAAGATAATGTGCTGAGGTGCACATCAACCCTAATGCTCGAAGATCATTTATTAGTGGTCCTCATGAAGCTCAGACTGGGCCTTGTAACAGAGATATAGCCTATCGATTCAAAGTTTGTGAAAGCACAATATCTTTCATTTTAAGATCCTGGCTTCCTGTATTAAGTGGCCCAGCAAGGGTGCAGTCCTTATGAACATGCCAAAATGCTTCAAGACACATTTTAGCAGATCCCGCTGTATAATTGACTGTACAGAAATGTTCAACCCAGTCTCACATTAAAATGTGCTTTTACTACGTTGGTCCGCAGCGCAAAATATATTCATTTAACGATAACTGGTGCAAAATTGTGACATGCCCACGTCTTTTCAGCCTAGGCTTTTCTATTGGACTCCATCAACGTCATGTGACTTCTAAGTCTACCCCTGCACCACAAAAAATAAATGGCTGACATTCCATTTGTCCTCAGCACAAACCGCAATATTTAAAGATACTTCTGGCATTAAAATGTGTTCTGACGTCAGTTCTAGCGAGAAATTTACATTTTATTTTCATAATCTTCATTTAGCAAATGCATATGGTTTTTAGTTTGTTAGTTATTATGAAGATTATTTCAGGTCTCGCCAAGATATTGTGGGAGAGTCACGTTTTCTGTTGTTGGTATGGCGGTTGCTGTGAAACAAATACCTTTCTAATGGACTTATCTTTGCCGTTTTGGCATGATTTTCAACCCTCAGTCATTCCGTGGCATATTATTTTAACGGAACCCAAGAACACGTTTGGACACTTGCTAAAATATTCCAACGAAATCAAAATTTGAAAACCTTTTTTGCATATACCACCGAAGTTGCAGTGTAACTAAAGTTTCGGCTCCAGTTAAGAGTTGATACTTAAGGTTTGTATATGGTTGTAAAAATGATATACACTGAGCTAAAAAAAAAACAATTTATAGAATCGGCTAACTAGCTAACACATCTGAAATAAACCTATACATTGACTTTTTCTTGCAAAAAATTATCAACACTCAGTGTAACAACCATTTCGGCCATACGTCAAATGTGACTATGAGCATGTTTGCAAGTCTACTTTGAAAATCGGAAAAACTAAAATTATGCCAGATTATACACATCAAACTCAAGCGCGTTTTTTGGGAATTGTAGTGTTTTTTTTTAAATGCATTCATTAATAAATATACACAGCCTATAATTAGATGTTGGGAAGTTCAACTGTGAGTACACCTCGGGGTTTGAGATGAGTGTTAAAATCTAATTTTTAAATGGCTGATAATTAATTACTGGTGTATAATAAACATAATGTATGCTCAAGAGTTAAGGAGTAAATAAACTATGTACTAAAGAAGCGCTCGCGTGTGTGTGTGCACGTGAGCGCGTGCGCGCGTGTGTGTTCAGCAATTAAGACAGTTATACAACTTAGAAATATTGAGCCTTCAAGGCTTAGGGGTTTGTGAAGTTCTTTTAATGTACTATAGTCAAAATATATAGCAAGTGACAACATTCCAAAAATTTGTCATCAGGTATGGAAGTAACAGTCTGCTCTTAGCACGGGGAGGCTTTAACGCAACTAATGTTCATTATGGCTATCCAGAAAGAACATCTTTGTCATAAAATATATAAATAATGTTATAATGAACATTAACAAAGAAAAACAAACGCCCTTACCCTTATCAATACACCCTGAGTGTCATGCCACAAGAAAACCCAAATTAACTGAAAAATTTCAACAACGAAAACCGACACTAAACATTCTACAGACCATTTGTGCGAGAGTGCGTGTGTGTGTGTGTGTCTGTGTTTAATCCAGTACCTTGCATTGAAATATTCCATCTAAATCCTCCCTTTAAACTGATGGCCTTGGTTTTTATGGTCATCAGCATAATTCTCTGATGGTGGTCACTGAACAGTTGAAAATAAGGTTGTGTTTATGTTCTCCTCTTTGTTGATGACAGCAGCCTAAGCATCAGCCTCTTCTGAGGACTTCTTCTTCAGAATGTAAAGAATAGCAAGCAGAATACTGGGACAGGCCTGGTGTGTGTGAACGAGTTTTTTAACCTCTTAAGCCCTGAGCCTCTGGCTCAAAAATTATATGCCCAAAATGAAATGAATATATCTTTGCAACGACTAAGTCGATTTGAATAATCTTGGAACCATAATAAAGGTAACACCTTGGGGATTTCTTTCATGGTGTAAAAATCAGTGTATATGTCACTGAGTCAGAGTAAATGAAGACGGAATGCAGAATAATTGAAAAATCTTGTGCACCAAAAAACTTCTACTTTTATCCCTCTTAAATTATTCAGTTGCAGTCTGAAACCTCTAAAAATCACAGCACAGAATCTCACCATTATCTGTGCCAAAGTTAATTCTAATCAAATAAATCAGAGCAAAATTAGAGAGGTTTTATTTTGGGAATGTCTAGGTGCCCTCTCCAAATTAGCATTGTGTGCCATTTCAGATTTCTCAGGTACCAAACTGATTAAATTTCACTTTTATGTCACTACAGGCATAAATTCCATTTAATTACAACAATTTTATTTATTTATTATTTTTTCTGCCAGTCCTGTATACATTTTCCCATTTAAAGAAAATGCATACAAAGGAAAAGAAATTTGACTTCACTGGAGCAGATTTATTTTTAATAAAACAAGCAAAGAAACAAAATTATTAATACACGGATGGCTAAAATTGTAAAAAATTGTAAAAAAAAAAAAAAAAGAAAGTAAGAGCAACGAGCCCCAAGCAATTAGTTATACATGAACAATGTTGCTGTTGCTGAAAAAGTAAAACCCACACGAGACTCAGATTCCAACTGCAGAAATTCTGAATAAGTGCAAGACCTTTACCAAGACACCAGCTGATTCGACAGAGGAACTTCTGCCGCATTGTAAATTTCAACAATGAATTAACGGAACAAGTAATGCACCCCAATTTAGCACTTGTATGTCAGTGATTTCTCATTACTTGCAGGTAACAACGCACCGATTATTTCGATAGACATTTTGGTACTTGGGGGTGTTCGGGTTTAAGACGTTAACTTTTGGGCTAAAGTCCAAAAAAAATCACAAATTTCCGTACAACATTTTTTTTTGTCTGTACGACAGTTGCTTTTTTGACTAAATGTTCTCAATACTTCATGGAAAACTAAAATATCTTTTAGAAAGGACTTCCACCCTCTAAGCAATTATCTGTACATTAGGCTATATAATATCACTATCATGATTTTTTTCAGCATCAACTAACAGATTTTGTCATTTGATGTTATATGTTGAAAAAATGCCTTTTCTCTGCGTCCATACCACATATATTTATATGGCCAAATTAGCATAAATAATCTAAAAATTGGTTTGGGAGTTCTGTGCCATATTAATTTGGGGTTGAGGGTCTATCATTTGGTAACAGATAATTTTTACCAAACAAAGTCTGAAACTGTTCAGAATCGAAACTGTTCTGTGAATGTCCGTACGACATGCATGGAATCGCCCCATGGCTTTCTGTTTCACCATAAGGACACTGAAGCATGTTTTTAATTTTGGAATTGTGGCTTCACTCACTTTCACAGTAATAATGTGCTCATCTGCTTTCACAAATGCCAAAACCACCCTGCCCTGAAACCATTACATTATTGGCCTTGATTCATCAACTCACAGGAGCACACCCTTATTACACCTCTGCTTGCAGCAGTTCATGGCTGGTACTCTTAGCTGTGTAAGATCAAGAGATAGCTGTGGCTAAATGAGTGCAATGCATGGTTCTCCAAATCATAAAAGTAGTCACTTTTTTTGGGTGGAAAATGACTTGACTTCTGTGCGCTCTATGATCTAGCAGAGCATATTTTAGAAGCAAATTTACCAACGTTCCCAACAGTCCGTGATATGAACGCACACTTACGCGGCTCTCTGAGATAAAAACACAAAGTACCAAAAAAATGTATGATTAACGTTTTTACTATTTTTCATGTGTATGTATTTAGACCTTTGAAATTTAATGAAAATTTTTACATCATCTCCCAGTGTTCATTATTGCAGTGGAAGAGGCTGAACCTAACTTAGCCCAGAGGAAACTCTGGCAGAACAAGGCAAGGTCACTATGTCAGTAGATTATACAAAATATCACAGAGAAGCCTCAGCTGTACTGTAACAAAAGGTTACATGGATATGGGCCATAATTAAACTCAGCAAAAACTCAGACTTGAAATTTTATCGTATACCAGCCACTGCCAGTCGTAGACGGCTTTAGCTGAACGTGATTAGACGGAAGGATTGGACAGAAACTATCATGAAGAAGGCCGTGTTTGCAGTGCACTTTATATCAGGTATAATAAATATGTAATGAATCATCTGTTCATGTATGGATAAAGTTATGGGCTAGACTAAATTGTAACTGAAATCACGTTAAGTTTATTATTATTTGGGGGATTCTTGTTTCATGTAACATGCGCTAATGCTAACCGCTAGCTAACTCAACGTTAGTAGTATGTGTGTCCAGGCAAAAGTTGCATTTGCTGCATTAGCCCCCACAGTGTTTCCACTAATTTCTTGTAATATCTTTGTAGGAGAGGCTTCATTGGATAAAGACAGCCCAGACTTCGTCCCCTCTGTGTTCTCGTAAGGGCAACAGTCTGCCAGAGCTGAGGATAAGCTGAGGAGGTAGGTAAAATTGAACTTCTTATCTGCAGCTGTTTTTATCATGTATGTGCGTGTGTGTGTGTGTGTCTGTGTGTGTGTTTGTTCTGTCTCTGCTCCTTCCCCCTTCTCACAGTGGAAAACTCACAGTGGATAAAAAATTTTTATCAGCCAGAGCTGGATTTTTTGACCATGAGAAGGAGAAAGACGAGCAGGGCTATGTTTAGGCTATATTTTATATGTGATTTACCCTATATTTTCAGGCTGAAAAGGAAAGGAGAGTCTCACAGTGGATAAAGAGGCTCCTTACTTAGGTCAGGGCATTCAAATTTTTGTTTTATTTTCAATGTAAAGAAATAAACACACATAATTATGAGGCTGCTGTGGCACTGATCTTTTTTTTTCACAAATGTCTTACAGCTGATGATAATCCTGTGACACCAGAGCAACTGGAGGAAGAAGCAGAGGCCACAGTCTTGCAAAAGGAGTACAACATTCTCAGTGAAAAGTATAACCAACTCAGTACTGAGTATGTCAACTTGACAGCAGACTTCCACAAGCTCAAAGAAGAGAATGAAAGATTAAAGGAGGAACTTGATAAATCCCGCTTCTCATTCTCCACAGTAAAAAATGCTGCCCATGCTGTTTCTCACTGGACTAACATCTACCATTTTCAGTTGGGTAATGTCAAAAATTAAAGATAATGTGCTGAGGTGCACATCAACCCTAATGCTCGAAGATCATTTATTAGTGGTCCTCATGAAGCTCAGACTGGGCCTTGTAACAGAGATATAGCCTATCGATTCAAAGTTTGTGAAAGCACAATATCTTTCATTTTAAGATCCTGGCTTCCTGTATTAAGTGGCCCAGCAAGGGTGCAGTCCTTATGAACATGCCAAAATGCTTCAAGACACATTTTAGCAGATCCCGCTGTATAATTGACTGTACAGAAATGTTCAACCCAGTCTCACATTAAAATGTGCTTTTACTACGTTGGTCCGCAGCGCAAAATATATTCATTTAACGATAACTGGTGCAAAATTGTGACATGCCCACGTCTTTTCAGCCTAGGCTTTTCTATTGGACTCCATCAACGTCATGTGACTTCTAAGTCTACCCCTGCACCACAAAAAATAAATGGCTGACATTCCATTTGTCCTCAGCACAAACCGCAATATTTAAAGATACTTCTGGCATTAAAATGTGTTCTGACGTCAGTTCTAGCGAGAAATGTACATTTTATTTTCATAATCTTCATTTAGCAAATGCATATGGTTTTTAGTTTGTTAGTTATTATGAAGATTATTTCAGGTCTCGCCAAGATATTGTGGGAGAGTCACGTTTTCTGTTGTTGGTATGGCGGTTGCTGTGAAACAAATACCTTTCTAATGGACTTATCTTTGCCGTTTTGGCATGATTTTCAACCCTCAGTCATTCCGTGGCATATTATTTTAACGGAACCCAAGAACACGTTTGGACACTTGCTAAAATATTCCAACGAAATCAAAATTTGAAAACCTTTTTTGCATATACCACCGAAGTTGCAGTGTAACTAAAGTTTCGGCTCCAGTTAAGAGTTGATACTTAAGGTTTGTATATGGTTGTAAAAATGATATACACTGAGCTAAAAAAAAAACAATTTATAGAATCGGCTAACTAGCTAACACATCTGAAATAAACCTATACATTGACTTTTTCTTGCAAAAAATTATCAACACTCAGTGTAACAACCATTTCGGCCATACGTCAAATGTGACTATGAGCATGTTTGCAAGTCTACTTTGAAAATCGGAAAAACTAAAATTATGCCAGATTATACACATCAAACTCAAGCGCGTTTTTTGGGAATTGTAGTGTTTTTTTTTAAATGCATTCATTAATAAATATACACAGCCTATAATTAGATGTTGGGAAGTTCAACTGTGAGTACACCTCGGGGTTTGAGATGAGTGTTAAAATCTAATTTTTAAATGGCTGATAATTAATTACTGGTGTATAATAAACATAATGTATGCTCAAGAGTTAAGGAGTAAATAAACTATGTACTAAAGAAGCGCTCGCGTGTGTGTGTGCACGTGAGCGCGTGCGCGCGTGTGTGTTCAGCAATTAAGACAGTTATACAACTTAGAAATATTGAGCCTTCAAGGCTTAGGGGTTTGTGAAGTTCTTTTAATGTACTATAGTCAAAATATATAGCAAGTGACAACATTCCAAAAATTTGTCATCAGGTATGGAAGTAACAGTCTGCTCTTAGCACGGGGAGGCTTTAACGCAACTAATGTTCATTATGGCTATCCAGAAAGAACATCTTTGTCATAAAATATATAAATAATGTTATAATGAACATTAACAAAGAAAAACAAACGCCCTTACCCTTATCAATACACCCTGAGTGTCATGCCACAAGAAAACCCAAATTAACTGAAAAATTTCAACAACGAAAACCGACACTAAACATTCTACAGACCATTTGTGCGAGAGTGCGTGTGTGTGTGTGTGTGTCTGTGTTTAATCCAGTACCTTGCATTGAAATATTCCATCTAAATCCTCCCTTTAAACTGATGGCCTTGGTTTTTATGGTCATCAGCATAATTCTCTGATGGTGGTCACTGAACAGTTGAAAATAAGGTTGTGTTTATGTTCTCCTCTTTGTTGATGACAGCAGCCTAAGCATCAGCCTCTTCTGAGGACTTCTTCTTCAGAATGTAAAGAATAGCAAGCAGAATACTGGGACAGGCCTGGTGTGTGTGAACGAGTTTTTTAACCTCTTAAGCCCTGAGCCTCTGGCTCAAAAATTATATGCCCAAAATGAAATGAATATATCTTTGCAACGACTTAGTCGATTTGAATAATCTTGGAACCATAATAAAGGTAACACCTTGGGGATTTCTTTCATGGTGTAAAAATCAGTGTATATGTCACTGAGTCAGAGTAAATGAAGACGGAATGCAGAATAATTGAAAAATCTTGTGCACCAAAAAACTTCTACTTTTATCCCTCTTAAATTATTCAGTTGCAGTCTGAAACCTCTAAAAATCACAGCACAGAATCTCACCATTATCTGTGCCAAAGTTAATTCTAATCAAATAAATCAGAGCAAAATTAGAGAGGTTTTATTTTGGGAATGTCTAGGTGCCCTCTCCAAATTAGCATTGTGTGCCATTTCAGATTTCTCAGGTACCAAACTGATTAAATTTCACTTTTATGTCACTACAGGCATAAATTCCATTTAATTACAACAATTTTATTTATTTATTATTTTTTCTGCCAGTCCTGTATACATTTTCCCATTTAAAGAAAATGCATACAAAGGAAAAGAAATTTGACTTCACTGGAGCAGATTTATTTTTAATAAAACAAGCAAAGAAACAAAATTATTAATACACGGATGGCTAAAATTGTAAAAAATTGTAAAAAAAAAAAAAAAGAAAGTAAGAGCAACGAGCCCCAAGCAATTAGTTATACATGAACAATGTTGCTGTTGCTGAAAAAGTAAAACCCACACGAGACTCAGATTCCAACTGCAGAAATTCTGAATAAGTGCAAGACCTTTACCAAGACACCAGCTGATTCGACAGAGGAACTTCTGCCGCATTGTAAATTTCAACAATGAATTAACGGAACAAGTAATGCACCCCAATTTAGCACTTGTATGTCAGTGATTTCTCATTACTTGCAGGTAACAACGCACCGATTATTTCGATAGACATTTTGGTACTTGGGGGTGTTCGGGTTTAAGACGTTAACTTTTGGGCTAAAGTCCAAAAAAAATCACAAATTTCCGTACAACATTTTTTTTTGTCTGTACGACAGTTGCTTTTTTGACTAAATGTTCTCAATACTTCATGGAAAACTAAAATATCTTTTAGAAAGGACTTCCACCCTCTAAGCAATTATCTGTACATTAGGCTATATAATATCACTATCATGATTTTTTTCAGCATCAACTAACAGATTTTGTCATTTGATGTTATATGTTGAAAAAATGCCTTTTCTCTGCGTCCATACCACATATATTTATATGGCCAAATTAGCATAAATAATCTAAAAATTGGTTTGGGAGTTCTGTGCCATATTAATTTGGGGTTGAGGGTCTATCATTTGGTAACAGATAATTTTTACCAAACAAAGTCTGAAACTGTTCAGAATCGAAACTGTTCTGTGAATGTCCGTACGACATGCATGGAATCGCCCCATGGCTTTCTGTTTCACCATAAGGACACTGAAGCATGTTTTTAATTTTGGAATTGTGGCTTCACTCACTTTAACAGTAATAATGTGCTCATCTGCTTTCACAAATGCCAAAACCACCCTGCCCTGAAACCATTACATTATTGGCCTTGATTCATCAACTCACAGGAGCACACCCTTATTACACCTCTGCTTGCAGCAGTTCATGGCTGGTACTCTTAGCTGTGTAAGATCAAGAGATAGCTGTGGCTAAATGAGTGCAATGCATGGTTCTCCAAATCATAAAAGTAGTCACTTTTTTTGGGTGGAAAATGACTTGACTTCTGTGCGCTCTATGATCTAGCAGAGCATATTTTAGAAGCAAATTTACCAACGTTCCCAACAGTCCGTGATATGAACGCACACTTACGCGGCTCTCTGAGATAAAAACACAAAGTACCAAAAAAATGTATGATTAACGTTTTTACTATTTTTCATGTGTATATGTTTAGACCTTTGAAATTTAATGAAAATTTTTACATCATCTCCCAGTGTTCATTATTGCAGTGGAAGAGGCTGAACCTAACTTAGCCCAGAGGAAACTCTGGCAGAACAAGGCAAGGTCACTATGTCAGTAGATTATACAAAATATCACAGAGAAGCCTCAGCTGTACTGTAACAAAAGGTTACATGGATATGGGCCATAATTAAACTCAGCAAAAACTCAGACTTGAAATTTTATCGTATACCAGCCACTGCCAGTCGTAGACGGCTTTAGCTGAACGTGATTAGACGGAAGGATTGGACAGAAACTATCATGAAGAAGGCCGTGTTTGCAGTGCACTTTATATCAGGTATAATAAATATGTAATGAATCATCTGTTCATGTATGGATAAAGTTATGGGCTAGACTAAATTGTAACTGAAATCACGTTAAGTTTATTATTATTTGGGGGATTCTTGTTTCATGTAACATGCGCTAATGCTAACCGCTAGCTAACTCAACGTTAGTAGTATGTGTGTCCAGGCAAAAGTTGCATTTGCTGCATTAGCCCCCACAGTGTTTCCACTAATTTCTTGTAATATCTTTGTAGGAGAGGCTTCATTGGATAAAGACAGCCCAGACTTCGTCCCCTCTGTGTTCTCGTAAGGGCAACAGTCTGCCAGAGCTGAGGATAAGCTGAGGAGGTAGGTAAAATTGAACTTCTTATCAGCAGCTGTTTTTATCATGTATGTGCGTGTGTGTGTGTGTCTGTGTGTGTGTTTGTTCTGTCTCTGCTCCTTCCCCCTTCTCACAGTGGAAAACTCACAGTGGATAAAAAATTTTTATCAGCCAGAGCTGGATTTTTTGACCATGAGAAGGAGAAAGACGAGCAGGGCTATGTTTAGGCTATATTTTATATGTGATTTACCCTATATTTTCAGGCTGAAAAGGAAAGGAGAGTCTCACAGTGGATAAAGAGGCTCCTTACTTAGGTCAGGGCATTCAAATTTTTGTTTTATTTTCAATGTAAAGAAATAAACACACATAATTATGAGGCTGCTGTGGCACTGATCTTTTTTTTTCACAAATGTCTTACAGCTGATGATAATCCTGTGACACCAGAGCAACTGGAGGAAGAAGCAGAGGCCACAGTCTTGCAAAAGGAGTACAACATTCTCAGTGAAAAGTATAACCAACTCAGTACTGAGTATGTCAACTTGACAGCAGACTTCCACAAGCTCAAAGAAGAGAATGAAAGATTAAAGGAGGAACTTGATAAATCCCGCTTCTCATTCTCCACAGTAAAAAATGCTGCCCATGCTGTTTCTCACTGGACTAACATCTACCATTTTCAGTTGGGTAATGTCAAAAATTAAAGATAATGTGCTGAGGTGCACATCAACCCTAATGCTCGAAGATCATTTATTAGTGGTCCTCATGAAGCTCAGACTGGGCCTTGTAACAGAGATATAGCCTATCGATTCAAAGTTTGTGAAAGCACAATATCTTTCATTTTAAGATCCTGGCTTCCTGTATTAAGTGGCCCAGCAAGGGTGCAGTCCTTATGAACATGCCAAAATGCTTCAAGACACATTTTAGCAGATCCCGCTGTATAATTGACTGTACAGAAATGTTCAACCCAGTCTCACATTAAAATGTGCTTTTACTACGTTGGTCCGCAGCGCAAAATATATTCATTTAACGATAACTGGTGCAAAATTGTGACATGCCCACGTCTTTTCAGCCTAGGCTTTTCTATTGGACTCCATCAACGTCATGTGACTTCTAAGTCTACCCCTGCACCACAAAAAATAAATGGCTGACATTCCATTTGTCCTCAGCACAAACCGCAATATTTAAAGATACTTCTGGCATTAAAATGTGTTCTGACGTCAGTTCTAGCGAGAAATGTACATTTTATTTTCATAATCTTCATTTAGCAAATGCATATGGTTTTTAGTTTGTTAGTTATTATGAAGATTATTTCAGGTCTCGCCAAGATATTGTGGGAGAGTCACGTTTTCTGTTGTTGGTATGGCGGTTGCTGTGAAACAAATACCTTTCTAATGGACTTATCTTTGCCGTTTTGGCATGATTTTCAACCCTCAGTCATTCCGTGGCATATTATTTTAACGGAACCCAAGAACACGTTTGGACACTTGCTAAAATATTCCAACGAAATCAAAATTTGAAAACCTTTTTTGCATATACCACCGAAGTTGCAGTGTAACTAAAGTTTCGGCTCCAGTTAAGAGTTGATACTTAAGGTTTGTATATGGTTGTAAAAATGATATACACTGAGCTAAAAAAAAAACAATTTATAGAATCGGCTAACTAGCTAACACATCTGAAATAAACCTATACATTGACTTTTTCTTGCAAAAAATTATCAACACTCAGTGTAACAACCATTTCGGCCATACGTCAAATGTGACTATGAGCATGTTTGCAAGTCTACTTTGAAAATCGGAAAAACTAAAATTATGCCAGATTATACACATCAAACTCAAGCGCGTTTTTTGGGAATTGTAGTGTTTTTTTTTAAATGCATTCATTAATAAATATACACAGCCTATAATTAGATGTTGGGAAGTTCAACTGTGAGTACACCTCGGGGTTTGAGATGAGTGTTAAAATCTAATTTTTAAATGGCTGATAATTAATTACTGGTGTATAATAAACATAATGTATGCTCAAGAGTTAAGGAGTAAATAAACTATGTACTAAAGAAGCGCTCGCGTGTGTGTGTGCACGTGAGCGCGTGCGCGCGTGTGTGCTCAGCAATTAAGACAGTTATACAACTTAGAAATATTGAGCCTTCAAGGCTTAGGGGTTTGTGAAGTTCTTTTAATGTACTATAGTCAAAATATATAGCAAGTGACAACATTCCAAAAATTTGTCATCAGGTATGGAAGTAACAGTCTGCTCTTAGCACGGGGAGGCTTTAACGCAACTAATGTTCATTATGGCTATCCAGAAAGAACATCTTTGTCATAAAATATATAAATAATGTTATAATGAACATTAACAAAGAAAAACAAACGCCCTTACCCTTATCAATACACCCTGAGTGTCATGCCACAAGAAAACCCAAATTAACTGAAAAATTTCAACAACGAAAACCGACACTAAACATTCTACAGACCATTTGTGCGAGAGTGCGTGTGTGTGTGTGTGTGTCTGTGTTTAATCCAGTACCTTGCATTGAAATATTCCATCTAAATCCTCCCTTTAAACTGATGGCCTTGGTTTTTATGGTCATCAGCATAATTCTCTGATGGTGGTCACTGAACAGTTGAAAATAAGGTTGTGTTTATGTTCTCCTCTTTGTTGATGACAGCAGCCTAAGCATCAGCCTCTTCTGAGGACTTCTTCTTCAGAATGTAAAGAATAGCAAGCAGAATACTGTGACAGGCCTGGTGTGTGTGAACGAGTTTTTTAACCTCTTAAGCCCTGAGCCTCTGGCTCAAAAATTATATGCCCAAAATGAAATGAATATATCTTTGCAACGACTTAGTCGATTTGAATAATCTTGGAACCATAATAAAGGTAACACCTTGGGGATTTCTTCCATGGTGTAAAAATCAGTGTATATGTCACTGAGTCAGAGTAAATGAAGACGGAATGCAGAATAATTGAAAAATCTTGTGCACCAAAAAACTTCTACTTTTATCCCTCTTAAATTATTCAGTTGCAGTCTGAAACCTCTAAAAATCACAGCACAGAATCTCACCATTATCTGTGCCAAAGTTAATTCTAATCAAATAAATCAGAGCAAAATTAGAGAGGTTTTATTTTGGGAATGTCTAGGTGCCCTCTCCAAATTAGCATTGTGTGCCATTTCAGATTTCTCAGGTACCAAACTGATTAAATTTCACTTTTATGTCACTACAGGCATAAATTCCATTTAATTACAACAATTTTATTTATTTATTATTTTTTCTGCCAGTCCTGTATACATTTTCTCATTTAAAGAAAATGCATACAAAGGAAAAGAAGTTTGACTTCACAGGAGCAGATTTATTTTTAATAAAACAAGCAAAGAAACAAAATTATTAATACACGGATGGCTAAAATTGTAAAAAATTGTAAAAAAAAAAAAAAAGAAAGTAAGAGCAACGAGCCCCAAGCAATTAGTTATACATGAACAATGTTGCTGTTGCTGAAAAAGTAAAACCCACACGAGACTCAGATTCCAACTGCAGAAATTCTGAATAAGTGCAAGACCTTTACCAAGACACCAGCTGATTCGACAGAGGAACTTCTGCCGCATTGTAAATTTCAACAATGAATTAACGGAACAAGTAATGCACCCCAATTTAGCACTTGTATGTCAGTGATTTCTCATTACTTGCAGGTAACAACGCACCGATTATTTCGATAGACATTTTGGTACTTGGGGGTGTTCGGGTTTAAGACGTTAACTCCTGGGGCTCTAATTTCCTGGCGCAGTGCAGGTGGCGTAGCGTGGCGCAACCCACGCAGCGGTAATTTTGTCCGTCCCAGCCCGCGAAGTGGTAATTTCATGAGGTGCAACACCGTGCGCAGATGAACGCGCGCCGAGATGGGTGTGGCGGCGTAGCAGGGGGAGGTGACAGTTATTCATCAAGACGAAGTGACAATTTCGTTGAAAAGTCTTCGCTGCAGTTGCGCAGAAAGCTCGCCAGCTCCAACCTGGTTCACTTTCTGTGCAGTGGTAATTTGGCTGACTGGCACACAGTGCGCACACGTTACCGAAACCTCACAGGCAGGTTTCCAGAATGTCAGGCACATTTCAATACAGTAAATAATTACAGCAACCACTGTTTAATGTAACTATCTGAATCAGCACATAAATTGTAGTATCTATATATCGATTGTCCTCATGTCAGATCAAAGGCGGCTGGCACGCGTGATGAAAACTCGACCTGACTTAATCAACGCAACTGAATCAATGATGCAAATTAACGACTTCACATCTTTCTCAGCCAACCACAAACTACCTCGGCATCAGGCAGTGCGTATATAATGCTTGCATCCTATGCTCGGTAAAGCCGCTTGCATACTGGACGCGAAACAAATTTTTCGCACGACTGATTACAGTCAAAGTCAATGCAAAGAGCTATTGACTTATCTTGGTCTGTTTATTCGTCTGTTTTCTTCCTTTGAAGACAGACAACAGTCTTTACTCGGTCTTTCTTTTGAAAATTAGTCAGATGGATCGAACAGATTCACGCTTTATTTCCACTGCAGGGATAAAATAGTGCTTGCAATCAAAGAGCAAATCAATTCCATGACCATTGACAGTGTGAATAAATTATCGCATGCACGATCAAGACTGTCCGACGCGAAATGCAAAATACTCCATGTCCGGCACCCAGCAAAAAATAGAAGTATTGATGTGAGAACAGATTGATAACGGAATAAAGAATAAAAATACATATACATCACCAACCAACATAACATCCAAAAAAGATGACCCGCAAATAAATTAATCGCAGTGTTCGTTGGATGTTCTGTTGTTAAAATGTTTCTTTTTATTCTTTATTTCGTTATCAATCTGTTCTAATCGTGCTTTTTTTTTTTGGCTGTCAGACACGGGGGCATTGTACATTGTCTCGCGCCAGTGTCGACAGAAATATTGATTGAAATTCTCGGTACTCATCTTGAAGAACTGAGCCCTCTTATCAAAACATTCACGTTTAATATCTAAAAGAGTCAGTAGATTTGAAGAAATTAAAAACAATAATAAACTGTCGGACAAGCAGATATATTAAAACCCTGTCAGACTTTCGGACACAAGACACTGCTTTCAACGCAATCTGTCGAGCGAAAAATTCGTTTCGCGTCCAGTATGCAAGCGGCTTTATACTAGGCTACTATTATTGTCACTTAGGTTTTATCGTTTTCAGTGAGGGAAAGGAATACAGCCTGATTGCTATGATCTCGTACTGAGTTAAGATCACATATTGAAAATAAATGTGTAACGTATTTTGCATTGTTGTCCATGCATGTTAATCCCAAAATTTTAAGCAGCAACAGGCTGTAATAATAGGAACACGCTATCCATCGTTTATCTTGCCAATGAGCAAGATTTGACTCGGCTGTGTCGCCTTCTTTGCCAACTTGCGCTGGAAGGAGGGACAGAGGCGGGACAGAGGAGTACTTGCGCCAGGCTACGCCGGGCACGAAATTGCAACATAGGCCTGGACACATCCCGTTGGCGCGGTGCACCCCCCATGCGCCTGGTCTACGAAATTAGAGCCCCTGGTGTTCTCATTCGCCACCCATTGCAGAGGCCACGTCTTCTTCTTTTTTTTTTTTTTTACATCAGCCAAAAATGGAATAAAAAAACAACAAGGGTGAAGAGTCGTGAGGTACACCAGGCTATGTACCCCATACTCACTGAGTATTTTTACACACACGCATTGACCAGATTACTGTAAATGACCTGATTAAGGAAAGTTTGATAAAGGTGTTAACATATACTCTGTGTTTATGCTTGTCTGTTTCAATTGTTAGCATTTGAAAGTTGTTAACCTTCATTTGAATGTGAGATCAGGTTAAATAAATAAATAAATAAATAAGCACCAGATCAGCAATAATTTTAATAAATGAAAGAAAATGAAATATCGTTAACCTAAAAAAATTGGTGACGGACTCATTTGTTCATGGTAATATTGCAGTGCAACTTAAAATACATGAACACTAAAAATTTGGTAATTCTTGAGACAATCAAACCAAATGCAGAGAGGTCATACACTCCACCCAGAACAGGGCTCCCACTCTACCAGTTCCATTTGTTGCCCCAGAAAAACATTGTAACATCTTCACCATTGCCAGCAAAAGTTGTGGTGCATTAATCCACTAAGAGTATCAGAGGCAATAGTTTTTTGTACATTACATTAACTTACATGTTTGATCTCTAATTATGATAAACAAACCTTCATCTTTTTGTGTCTTACGACTCTCCTCACTGGGTAATATTCCTCTCTTCCCCTGGTCCTGTGACTGCATTCTTAAAGAGCAAAAAAGTGCACGCTTACACTGGGCTCCATCTTATACGCACCTCCATGGGCTGTATGTATTAAATTGGAGGGAGGTCAAGCACATGGTAGTATGCACATGCTACCCTGAGGCAACAGAAAGCGATTGTGCCATTGACCAAACAAATATCTGGTCTGAAGTCAGATAGTCAGACCATATGGTAAGTATTTTTTTTAGGTTTTTTTAATGATACATAATTAAGACAGTCTCATGCATAATGGACATACATTCTACTTGTTACAACAGGGACACTCGGCAGCACACAAATGCGCAGTCTTGATAATAAACAGATTATAATGTTGAAAGATTATTATTGCGTAAATCAATGTTTAAAATTATTTCATAATTGTTCGTGCGATGGATTGCATGAATGTGCAACTCTGTGCTCCATCAGAGATTGCTCTGATATTTTTGAACTGCAAAAGAACCAACTCAATCAATATCCAGGTGATTTGCGATTCTACATGCAAGATAACATGTAGGAATTCGCAAATTATTCTGCATAAAACCATGACCCCTTTATACTAGCCAACTCTGCCATTGCTGCAGTCAACAGTGAAATCCCCCAAAAAGGGCAGGCTGTTAGGAGACTATGGTAATCAGGTTTCCATACTATCAGCGATGGTTTGCTTTCTCACTTCAACTTTGCACATGAGCAGATCCATTTCCATTTTTTAAAGGGAATGGGAGATGACACTCTGATTGGTTTACTGGTTGGTTTACTACACGTAAGGCCCAAAAACACGCCTATGATTAAGATACCAAAGAAGACCTCTTCTATCTTTTCAAACCTATAAATAATGTCAAATGCTGAGAAGTCACGTTTGATGATGCCAAAACATCAATTAATGAGGTTTGCCAAGTAGAGGGGAAAAATTCTTCTCTGCCGAGTAAATGGATCATCTTGAAGTAATCCTCGTGGGGAAATTTTGATTGTTTTTTGAGTTTTCAAGTGTTATCTAATTGCCCAATAGCTGTTAAATTAAAGGGGGCATAAAAAAAATTTTGTTGATAAAAGTCAACCAACATATTCATGACTTATGCATATCCAGCCAATGTACTAGAACTAGTATATTTACTGTCCAATTTGAAATTGTGAAATGTTAATATAGCAGAGGTAAATAACCACTTGATAATTCATCTTTGTTCTTCTTCTTCTGTTTCTTCTTTTGTGGTATTTCTGTTGAGATTAAAGATTTTTTTGTAAAGAGCTGACACAATATTAATGATGCTCTTAATACACTACTCTAACAACAAATATTTCATTTGACCTCACTGTATGAAAGATACAGGTGTTCATAACTACAAGACATGTATTTAAATACAACAAAGAATGCTTAGAGTTGTCATGACATTCCAGAGTTCATGAACTCCCAGCCTTACAGAATTTTGTAAATTTCTTTATACCTTTTAGTAAGAATTAATGGAAAGTAACATTATAAGAACAGCTTTACTGCTAATTGAATCTGCATGCGTACCTGTTTAAAAATTTCACAATATACCCTCGTTCCGTTTGGCTGCTGCAGTATGAGGGTGCACCCATGCAGTTGCAGGACGGGTTGTGAGCTGGATGGCAGGACTGGTAGAGGACTGGATGGCAGGACTGGTGGAGGACTGGATGGTAGGACTGGTAGAGGACTGAATAGCAGGACTGGTGGAGGACTGGATGGCAGGACTGGTGGAGGACTGGATGGCAAGACTGATGGAGGAGTGGATAGCAGGGCTGGTGGAGGGCTGGATGGCAGGACTGATGGAGGACTGGATAGCAGGTCTGGTGGAGGACTGGATGTCAGGACTGGTGGAGGACTGGATGGCAGGACTGGTGGAGGACTGGATGTCAGGAGTGGTGGAGGACTGGATGGCAGGACTGGTGGAGGACTGGATGTCAGGACTGGTGGAGGACTGGATGGCAGGACTGGTGGAGGACTGAATAGCAGGTCTGGTGGAGGACTGGATGTCAGGACTGGTGGAGGACTGGATGGCAGGACTGGTGGAGGACTGGATGTCAGGAGTGGTGGAGGACTGGATGGCAGGACTGATGGAGGAGGTTTTCTGACTAGTCCAACCTCAATGTAACAAAAAAGACTACAATCAGAGTTATGTTCTGCATACTAGCAAGGTCCTTCTAATTTGCATTTCATTTTAATAAATATGTAACCGTAAATAGGTGACAGCTTCATCTCAATCACAAATTACTTTCATGTAGACTTTGTGGGAAATGTAATGACTTGTCAGATCACTGATGAGTTTTTAGAGTAGACTGAGCTCTTATTTTGAGATTTTAAATTATTGCAGATACAGTAACAGGCTTACCATTGACTAACACTTCATATAAGGCATTCATCCTGTCGAGGCATTTTACATCCTGGTCTGATAGCTGTCATTTGGGGTGTAGGGCATGTGTAAACCAGGTGGCAGGCTTTTTCCCTGGTTTTGCAGGAAACATCACTGCCCTGTGTCCCAACGTGTGTAATTTTTCAATCTTAAAAAGGCATTAAAATGTCAAATGTCAAAAATATCACATGCTTTACTTTTATGAACTACAATTAGAGACTTTAAACACATATCAAAACAGAGGCCTCATCAATAACGTGTAGTGGTTTTGTTTCTTTTCTGGTTTTGCAACCAAGCCTCTTTTTTGGCCTCAAATTTCTGTAGTTTTTTCCAGCCTTTGTTTTCTGGGCTGCCCTGATTGGCAAAACTTGCAAGTATTGGTGGCCACAGAGATCACTGCTTTGCAGCTGATGCATATTGTTGTTGTTGAGCCCCGTGGCATCTTAAATCTGGAATGTATATACAGTATATATATAAAGAAGATTGCAGCAACCTGAATGACAAATGACAACTACATCAACCATTTCACTTTAATATCAAATTATCAGTTTGTGTCATTTAGCCTTCTTCTAAGTTATCATGTAATTATTTCACTTTAATATCAAATTATCAGTTTGTGTCATTTCGCCTTCTTCTAAGTTATCATGTAATTCTTGGTACAATACTGGGAGGAGGATCTCAAGGCACCCTAGCATGCCTTTCTCTCTCCACCTCCACAATGCCCAATACTAGCTGGAAAGTTAGCAAGCAGATGCAGGCTCCATCAGTGACCTTCTCTAAACTCAGATTTTTTATGGGTTTTAAGATCTAAATGCAAAATATTCAAATATATTGCTCAGATATATTAGAATTATAGCTTATGCACAAACATTGGCAATTGAGAGCCTAGGCCACAAATGGTTTAACTAAGTAACTAATGAAATAGTAGCTTTTACGTGGTAGTTTTATAGGCAAATGTCCTGGTAATGGTGATATATATTTTAAAAAATCTGAGTCCAAACCAAGTTTAACATTCATTACGTTTGATACAAACTATATAGCCTGGCGCTAACTGTGTTGGGGAAAGCTCATTTTAGTGAAATGATAGCTTACAGCTCTCATGAAAATCATATTATTCAAAATAGCTTGGTCAACGACTTTATGATGATTTTAAGATATTATGTCAAACCCAGTGTTTACAGTAAGAAATATTTAAATTGATGAAGGAGCTATTTTATTACGTCGCATGAACCATACCGCAATTGAAAGCACCCCTTTAAACTAGTAAAGTAGAGCTAAACTAAGAACTGTCTAAAATGCGTAAAATTTCGCATTATCATGTTCTGTTCATGAACTTACTTGCATCAACGTGAGCTTATTCCCTGCCTGAAAAAACGAAGCTCTGTACGGTTTCCGTCGTTTGTCTCCCACATTTCACTGTTTCTCTCGCAAGAGAAACAATTAAAATCCGACTATAATTCATCTAAAGGCCCAGTCACACCGCCCGAACTTTGCTGGAGCGTTCCTGGAGCGGTGAAAAAAATTCATCACCGCTCGTAACTGTTCACCACCATTTAACAAAAGTTGGCCCCTGTTAAAGCAACGCCGTATACGCTCGGCCATCGCTGATGTTTCTCGAGGGGCCCTCCTACCGCTCCGAAAGTTTTGAGCTGCACAAAATATTGCGAGCGGTGAGGTGAGGCAAAGTTCACCCCCGCTCCACCAACGCCCATTCAAAGTTTGGCACCGCTAGACGCAAGTCCGTGGACGCTTGGGTTCGCTAGGCCAACGCAGAAACCTTGAACGCTGGACCACCGCTGCTTCGCCAGCGTTGCCCGGGCGGCGATTAAACCTCGCACAAACTTCGGTGGAGCGGTTGTAAGCATTTTACGAGCGGACACGGGGTTGCTGGAGCGGTGTCGGGCGTTGAAGCAGCGAGCCATGGCGGCGATGAACTTTGGTTTGGCGTTGGTATAGAGGTGTCGGAGCGGGACCAGAATTTGGCTATAAATACAGGGAGAAATGGACCAGGAGCTCATTTGGAATCGAGCTGCCGTTGAGTTCAGACCTCATCTATATCGAAATTGCTCAAAGTTACAGTAAAACTGTACCACCATGGATGCTGAGAGACTTGCTATGATTGGTGCACTAGTCCAGCAGCAGAATCAGAACCTCCTCACAAGGTCCACAAACCCATTCACTCAGGGGAAATGTTCATGCATTTTGGCCCCATTTTAGGGGGTTCCCTGCCCCTGGGCAGCAATGAGTTTGTGGACTCCAGCGACATGGGTGTCATTTGAAAGGTCTAACTAAACATACTTGAATATAACATATTTGATCCTCCTCACTTGCCCCTGGGCCCCATGGTAAGGGGCCAAAAGCTCATTTTCTCAGATTTCAACCCCCTCTGCAGGGGCACAGGGGCTGGCCAGCGGATTGGGACATATATTTCCTTGAAGCACATTTATAGACCTACAATTTGATACCAAACTTGCTACAATCTGATGACATCAGATTTTCGACCCCTACTCTATTTCTCTTTGCCCCTGAAATGGTAGTTGTTTCTGCAAGAACTGCACACTTTTCAGAGGAGAAGTTTTGTTTACTTAAATAGTATGTGCTTCTGGTTAGAATTATGCAAAAATAAAGTATTCCCCAGATGGTGGAACGAAACATCATATTTTGAGCCTTAGCACGTGGCCTATATCCTTTCGCCAGTGCTGACGGTTTATTTGTAAAAACAAACAAAGCAGCCCTAATGGACTTATTAGAGAGCAAAGGTGGAGACTGCTTAGTCGACAATGTTCCATCAGGTGGTGCCATTCTTTTTGATGGGATGGCAGTCATTCAGGCTATTCGATCCAGACCAAGTACATTTGGAGAACTTGCAGAGACCATACTGCAGTACTTACTCAAACTTGCTTTGCATCACAAGTGTGCACGAATCGATTTTGTCACTGACCAGTACCCACAGCTGAGCATTAAAAACCTAGAACGGTCACAAAGAGCTGCTGGAGGATCACAACGCATGCAAATCTATGGCCCAGATCAGAGGACCCCAACCCAGTGGAAAAAGTTTCTCTCTGAAGGAACAAATAAAGAAGCACTTGCTGAGTTCTTGTATGTTGCATGGAAAAATGCAGACCTTACAGGAGTGGGCAAAGACCTCAAATTGTACATCACACATGGAGATCAATGTCACTGTGTGATTGTAATGAAAGGTGTACAATCCGTTCATTCTGTTGAAGACCTGCAGTGTGATCAAGAAGAATGTGACAAAAGGGTGTTTTCGCATGTACAACATGCTGCACAGGAGCATGCAACTGTAATAATCAAAAGCCCCGGCACTGACGTGGCAGTCATTGCTGTGAGTAGGCAGCCAAATTTAACATGCACCTTTTTTTTTTTTTTTCACTGGGACGGGCAACAGGACACCCATCATCGATATCAAAAAAGTGTCATCAGCTCTTGGAACAAATGTGCGTGCAGCCCTGATTGGAATTCATACATTCTCTGGATGTGACTCCACAAGTGCTTTTTATGGGAAAGGGAAAAGAAAGACATTTTCAGTGGCATGTGAGAAGGACGAGTACCTCAAGGCCTTTGAAAATCTGGGTACTGACTTTAACCTGAACAAGTCAACATTTGCAGTACTTTGCAAATATGTATGCCACCTATATGATCAGCCAGCTACTGAAAATGTCAATGAGGCGAGGTACAATGCGTCATCAGATTTGCCAGAATTGTCTATCCCCTGACAAGTGATGCCCTCCATCAGCACTGCAAAAGGGCCAACTATCAGGCTGCAATGATGAGGTCCTGTCTTAAAAAAAAGATAAGTGCTCCATCACCCACTGGACATGGTTGGCATCTGGAAGATGAAAAACTTTATGTCACATGGATGACAAGAAATCCAGCCCCTGATAGTGTTATGCACATCATACACTGCAGTTTCAAAGGGAGTGGCTGCAAGAGAACAAGATGTACCTGTTTATCTGCAGGATTCTGTTGCACAGACTTGTGCAAGTGTTGCAACTGTTCCAACACCAAAGAAATTGAGAAGGAAGATGACAGTGACCCTGACACTGACAGTAAGGAATAGCATTTCATGTGCTATTGCCTCAAGATTGTGGCATTTCATTCTAATTAATGTTATTAATGCTACCATTAATTTGTTATGCTGTTTTATATTCTGAATGTAAATATGTTTTTCATAAAGGTTGTTTTTATGGTTGATAAGTGTTTTTGTTATGAGTGAGTGAATAAATGATTGATTGATTGATTGGTATATTTGAGTGTTGAGCAGCACTGGCACTTCCAAGGCTTTCTTTTCTATGGCAATCTTTATCCTGTGTTGATGTCTCCGCTTACTGCCATCTAGATTGTGAAAAAAAATGATTACGTGTACATGGACAAGCTAACCAAACGACAGGCTAATGAAATGCCACAAAATCCAGGTCAACAACACAACAGAATATTTTTCTTAATAAATGGGTAAGCTATTATTAAATGTATGAAATAGTAGCGAATACATTTCATCGCATCATATAAAACAAACAAATCTGCATCTGTGTTGGCATTTTTTAGTCTCACCAGTCTGACTATACAGCTGAAACCTTCGCTGCTTCAATGGTTTTCTGCAAGTCATTTTGACAGGTCGTTCCTTATGAAGAGAAGTATAAAATGAATTCATGTCAATTCCAGTTTACAACCAACCCCTACAGTGGAAAAGAGCCAAATGAGACAATGAATAGTGCAAAAATGACATTTTTTTCAAAGTATTTAAAGTACTTTTAGTCCACTGCTGAACATCTGACACCCATTGCTGAATGGTTTCTTTCTGTGGAGAAAACTCATTGCTGAGTTGCTCAAGGTCCTTTGTTGCCTCTATAATCCTTTGCACAGTCTGTAAAACAAATGTCGGAGTTACAAAATATTTCAATGCATTAATTCATTTTCCAAGCAGCTACTCCAAACTATCTCAATGCTCATTGGGCAGAGGGCAGAGGATCACCCTGGCCTGGTCACCAGTCAATCGCAGGGTAGATATGAAGACAGACACAATCAGACAAATGGGTAATTTTGCATCTCCAGTTCACTTATTTGCATTTTTTTATATAAACATATTTATTTAACATGGATTTCCCAAGTAGCGCCAAGCGCTAGTCGAGGGGCTTTCCAGTACAAAACAGACAATACATGTATTACAAGACACACAAGACGAACAAATAAAACAGTGATACAATATGATACAATGCAGTCGCGAGATATAAGCAAGGAAAACAACAAATCTTATATAATCCAGAAACAAAATAAATACACTTTGATAGAAATCAATGACGGACACACTAAGCTTAGAAGCATTTCTTTGGACTGTGAGAGGAAACCAGACCTCCTGACGAAAACCCAACAAACACAGGGAGATGCAATCTCCGCATAGAAAAGATCCTGGGGCTGACCATCTGGGAATCAAAGCCAGGACCTTCCTGCCGTGACAGTGCAACATTGCTAACCACTGTGCCACAGTGCCGCCCCAAAATGTTGACCAGAATTTCCAACAAAGAAGTTACATTGGTCAGGTCAGTACCTTGATGTATCTTTTGGCCAATGTCTGGTCAAGGTTTTCTTCCTTCCGCTTGTTCCAGCCACTTGCTTGGATGGTAAGTATGTCTGTGCGAACTTAAAATACAATGCATATAGGGCCATGAAACCAAAAACTACAATAATTTAGATGAGTACAAAAAATACTCTCCAGCTTTTGACATGTACTTAGAACATATGGCTGCCCGGGAGAGGAAGCTGTTCACCTGTTCAACCTCATCCCCTATTGTTGTTCCTGCTCCCTCCTGATTACGTCCTCCCCATTGCAGCTACAACGCATTTACAAAACCCAAAACCAGTGAAGTTGGCACGTTGTGTAAATCGTAAATAAAAACAGAATACAATGATTTGCAAATCCTTTTCAACCTATATTTAATTGAATACACTGCAATGACAAGTTACTTAATGTTCGAACAGGTAAACTTTGTAATTTTTTGCAAATATTAGCTCATTTGGAATTTGATGCCTGCAACATGTTTCAAAAAAGCTGGCACAAGTGGAAAAAAAGACTGAGAGAGTTGAGGAATGCTCATCAATCACTTATATGGAACATCCTACAGGTGAACGGGCTAATTCGGAACAGGTGGGTCCCATGATTGGGTATAAAAGCAGCTTCCCTGAAATGCTCACTCATTCACAAACAAGCATGGGGCGAGGGTCACCACTTAGTGAACAAATGCATGAGCTGATTGTCGAACAGTTTAAAAACAACATTCCTCAACGAGCTATTGCAAGAAATTTAGGGATTTCATCATCTACGATCCGTAATATCGTCAAAAGGTTCGGAGAATGTGGAGAAATCACTGCACGTAAGCGACAAGGCCGAAAACCAACATTGAATGCCCGTGACCTTCGATCCCTCAGGCGGTACTGCATCAAAAACCGACATCAGTATGTAAAGGACATCACCACATGGGCTCAGGAACACTTCAGAAAACTACTGTCAGTAACTACAGTTTGTCGCTACATCTGCAAGTGGAAGTTAAAACTCTACAATGCAAAGCGAAAGCCATTTATCAACAGCACCCAGAAACGCCGCCGGCTTCGCTGGGCCCAAGCTCATCTAAGATGGACTGATGCAAAGTGGAAAAGTGTTCTGTGGTCTGACGAGTCCACATTTCAAATTGTTTTTGGAAACTGTGGACGTCGTGTCCTCCGGACCAAAGAGGAAAATAACCATCCGGACTGTTATAGGCGCAAAGTTCAAAAGCCAGCATCTGTGATGTATGGGGGTGTATTAGTGCCCAAGGCAAGGGCAACTTACACATATGTGAAGGCACCATTAATGCTGAAAGGTACATACAGGTTTTGGAGCAACATATGTTGCCATCCAAGCAATGTCTTTTTCATGGACGCCCCTGCTTATTTCAGCAAGACAATGCCAAGCAACATTCTGCACGTGTTACAACAGCATGGCTCCGTAGTAAAAAAGTGCGGGTACTAGACTGGCCTGCCTGTAGTCCAGACCTGTCTCCCATTGAAAATGTGTGGCGCATTATGAAGTGTAAAATACGACAACGGAGACCCTGGATTGTTGAACAACTTAAGCTGTATATCAAGCAAGAATGGGAAAGAGCTTGAAAAGCTTCAAAAATTGGTCTCCTCAGTTCCCAAAAGTTTACTGAGTGTAGTTAAAAGAAAAGGCGATGTAACACAGTGGTAAAAAGGCCCCTGTGCCAACTTTTTTGCAATGTCTTGCTGCCTTTAAATTCTAAGTTAATGATTATTTGCAAAAAAAATAAAAATTTCTTAGTTTGAACATTACACATCTTGTCTTTGCAGTCTATTCAACTGAATATAAGTTGAAAAGGATTGGCAAATCATTGTATTTTGTTTTTATCTACGATTTACATAACGTGCCAACTTCACTGGTTTTGGGTTTTGTACTTAAAAGTTACTATTCGCAAAACAGGACTTCAGGGCTGAGAACAAAGAACAACATTTTGTATAATCATTACTTCACACATCCATGAATGCACTTTGGCATGCATGATGGAGAGAAATGGACGCATTTTCAACAAGTCTTCCAACTCCGGACAGTTGGTCACAACCCTCTGCAGATATGGTCAGTATTTGCTGACCACATCAGAGCAAAAAACTATACAGTCTGTGAAGCAAGCTCTTTCTGCAGATATAAGGGATATCCAAATATTTCTCCATGAAACATATTCAAAAAAATATTCAAAATATTCATTGAGCAAAACCTCATGACGGCAGACAGCAACCTCAAGGCCTTCCTCATCCACTTTGCTTGCAGACTTGTTGGCGGACTCGCATGCTGCCGACCACTGACCTGTAACACATCTTCCTTTCACAGGATTCTAAAACAGATGAAGTCAAATACAGACATGCAGACAAAGTTGAGCAGTATAAATAAAGCTGTAAATATTGGTAGCATGACAATTGATGGGGTAAATGATATTGATGCATAAAATTCATGAGAAGTAAAAGAATGTCGCAAAATATGGAAAAAAGTCTATCAACTTTCCGTGTTTTGTTTTTACATGGATATAGTTGACGAAAGAGGACACTTCAGCATCCTTTAGCAAGAAAACATTCCATCAAAAAAATCCATCAGGTCTTAAAAAAACACAAAAATATTGATTAAACTTACTAGTGTACTGCAGTATTTATGGCACTACAGCATGTGAATGGACAATAATTCTACAAACCCTAGTTGGCCCTTAAACCAATGTAGCTTGCGGTTCCCATCCACTGCAAGAGCCAACATGGAGGGTGCGCATGCAGGGCATTGAAAATGCTGCACCTCAGAGAGTCTCTCAACCTCAAATTTGACATAGGTCCATTCCAGAAATGCCTTCTGCATGGTGTCCCCGCATATCTTACCACTCTGATGGAAAAAGGAAAAAAAGAATATATCATAAAATCAAACCATAAATATATTCCAAGCTCATTTCAAGTCGTGGGTATTCGTACTCACCCATCCAAAGAGTTTTGTGTGATGTTCAAGCATGCTAACAAAAGCTTGCCGTGAAATCCCTGGGGCAGTGATCTTGAAATCCTCATATGTAGTGAACAAATCCTCCGCAAACAAGGTTTCAAAGTGGACTGTGGCTGGCCAGTAGCCACTTTCAACCAGATCACTTATACCCACTGACCAATTCCTTCTATAGGAGCAGCGCATATATGGTAGGGACAGATTGTATCGTACTCAAATTTGAGAAAAAAATAATTACTCAAATAGAGAAACGATTAAACAGACAATACAAAAAAAAAAATCTTTGGAGCTGTCGGATAGCTCACTCAGTTAAGGCACTGCGTTGCAGTGCAGCAGAGACTATTACGTCGCGGGTTCGAGCCCCGGTCATAGTGGTCAGCAGCTTTTTCAGCGTAGCGCACAATTGGCCATCGCGCTACAGGGTTTCAAATTGGGAAGGGACTGCCAGGTAAAGGAAAATAAATAAACAGCTTTGTTCGTTGCTCAAGCACCTCCTGTTGGCCAGACGGGCGCTCGTCAGGAAGATTCAAAGTCTGTTCTTGTCCGGGTATCCTCCGCCCTTGTTCTGAACTTGTGAAGATTCAACCAATGAGAGTATAAGAAGCAGTGGCTGACGGGCAAGTGCTTCGGAGGAGAGCCGTGAACTGTCTTCACTATCCTGAGTTGGCAGCAAGGGGTCGCATACGAGCAAGCTTTGTACATAGTTCCCCAGTTGGGCATTCCAGATTCAGCTGGGATTGGAGATGCCAAATTAAAAAAAAAAATCTTTGGAAGCTCCTTACCATTCATTCCTATCAGAATGATTTGCTTCCCTGAGGAAACATTTGCCTGCCCAACGGAACAAATGCAGGAGGGGAGCATGACCGGTAAAGAGCATTCTAGGAATGAGGGAATAAATATTTTACCTAGTAAATCATAGTGAAATTAAAACCAAAAATCAACAATGGAGGTTTTCTTTCAATGAGATAAAGCTTAAATTTAACATTTTTGCATGTTTTTTGGATTTAATTCAATTGACCAGTTTAAGTACATAGTCTAAAATATCCCAAGTGTTTTAAACCTTTTTTATGGTATGAAAATTTTCCTCCCTCATCTTCCTGGATGTATGTGGATGGTGGTAGTGGCCTCAAGAACCCCTCAATCATGGATGTTCTGTTGTGGAGCACCATAGACTCGTGTATGGTGTAATACGAATAGAAGCCACTAAATGGCAGTATTGACCTTTCTTATGTTAAGCCCAGACTGAAGCTAGGTTTGGGCATGTCTTGGGCATGTCTGGGACAAGTCCCAGAGAATAAAAAAAAGAGGTCTAAATGTGGGAGGGGTCTGCAAAACAGTATATAATGAGGAAAATTGAGGGAGTGGAGTAGTAGGAGAAATTGCAAACAGAAGGATACATTTGACCAGACCTGTCACTCTTTTCATGACCTGTGAAGTTTCTTGTGGATTTTTGCATTTTCCTCAACCACGACATCACCAAGCAACCCAACAAAAGGGACTGTAAATATTTTTTTTTCTTGTATATATCAATCTTGGTCAGTAGAGTAGTTAGTTGTTAGTTGTCTTTGTTCAATTAAATGTGTTTAAGTTTTAAAATTGTGTCTGTCATCCTTTGCTGTCGTAAATGTCATATATGTAATAACAAATTGGGGCCATAACAATGGCAAGATCACAGGCCGGGCAGTAAAGTGGTCTCGGCAAACAATCTCGACATGTCACCACTGCAGCCTTACAATTACAGTGTTGGCAAACTCCCTCTTTAGGCTTCTCAGATGACAAAATCTGATTAACCATAAAAGGCTGATTAACTTTTCCGAGGTGGCAGTTTGTCTTTCCTTCCACCATGATGAGAGAGGCTCTTCAGAAGGGTTTCCCAAGAGGTCTTGTACTTCTTGGATGAGGGAGCCTTGAAAATGAAGGGGAAAAAGTGCAGATATAAGCTTGGGTACATTTAGCAAATCAGCTCATGACAAGTGAGGAAACAAGTGTACAGGAATTGAAAAACAACCTAAGTTTTGGGTTGTCTCCGTTCCTCTTTCTTGTCCACAAATAGACGGAGTGCATGAGGCGTCTATGCGTCCGGAGGTCTCTGTAATAATCTGAATATTCATTTTATAACTTTGTTCAAGGAATACTGAGAGTACAGACTGATTAAATAACAACAATAATAACAATAATAATAATAATTATTATAATTATTACTAAGTAAATAAATAAATGACAACCAGCGGCGAAGCCTCGCTTCCGGTTCTCCCCACTTCTAACTCTTTTTGGGAGAGGAAGCCCATCCTGGTCCTCCTCAAGCCAGATGAACTGGTCCGTTCCTGTCCTTGAACCTTTAGCTATGTGTTCACTTTGGTCCTTCTTGAACCAGCAACAAAGACAGAACATACCATTGCTACTCAGCACTAATGAAGACCAAAAAACATCTCGTTATGAAAACATTATTTTCATGACACATTCTAGATTTTCAGCTAAATGGACGTAGTACTATGCTGTAATGATATAATTACAGTAATCCTTCTATAAAGATAGACTGCGTAAAATTATGAAAGCATGTCGAGCTACGGGTAATTTCTGATAGGACACTTTGTCAAAGAGAATATTTATTAAAAGCATACATTGAGTTTGGCAGTGTGGCTCTGTTCAAGAGATCCCTGCCCGTCCAGCATGGAACCAAAGGCAGGGAGCTGCTATTAACCCCCCTTCCATTGAACTGAGCCAACAGCAACAATGACCTTAAACAGAAGAGACATTGTTATTGTACAACAGTTTAGTCATGAAAGAACAGGATTACAGAGTGCTGAAAATGACGGGAGGAGCTGGGGAGGAGGGATGTTAAGTGTACATGCGGCAGAGCCTCTTCTCAGAATGCAAGCTTAAGTAAACTAGAATATCAAACAAGCAATCATGTGACAGCAAATCAGATGACATCCATGAGCAATCAGGTGATTCTCAAGCTTGAGAAGCGGCTCCTATAGTTACCAGAAAAGCCAGCACTGCACACTAACATTTCTAATGATACATTAAATAAAAAAAAAACAGACCTACTTACTTCATTCAAGAGTAAATCAGCAAGAAATATGGCGTCACTGTTTTCCAGCTGATTCAGTGCGCTCAACAGTGTCAATATAAGAATTTGTGCGATTTGAACAGCTTCGGTGCATTTAGCATTTACTACCATCTCCTATCGTTTCTTTTTTTTTATCGTCAACTTTATTAACTACAGACAATCTCAACCAACTACTGAAGCTGAGAACGGCCATACTTGTAATTAGTTTTTAAATATCGGGATCACCTGTTAACTATTTAATTATCTTCAGATAAAAAAATAGCATGCAACTGCCCATCATGTCAAGCAAAGCATTATGCAAGCTACTTAGTTTCAGCGATTGTAGCATCCATAGCAATCTCCATAGCAACGGAAGATAACGTTATATTCTAACAATTGGTTGGCGAGACCTGAACAAATCTTAGTAATAACGAACAAATTAAAGGTCATTTGCATTCACTGATCAAAGATTAAAAAAATAACATGCATGTTCATCGCAAGGAAAGTTAGTGAAATGGATTGTAATGCCAAAACAATCGTGTATATTGCATATTCAACAGAGAATGGATGGAATGTCAGCCACTAATTTTAGTTACCGCAGGGAGAAACTTTGCAGTCACGTGATGTTGCCGCAAGCCATTGGAAAAGGATAAACCAAAAAACGTAGGCATGTCACAATTCTAGAGGTTTTATTGTGAAACTAATACATTTTGCGCTGTGGACCAACGTAGCTATTACGCATATTAATGTGAGACTGATTTGAAATATTCATTGAGAGGCCCACTAACCTGACTGCTAGACCTCAAACCTGGTCTAACTAAGTACCTGGTGGGAATAACACCTGCAGGGGCTGTTTTATTGCTTTCACTAGTTTGGGGTGGGAGAGGGGCAGATAAACAAATAACATTAAAAATAGGGTTTTTTGCGCCTGTTAGAGCCAAGAGATGAAATCTTAGCAGACAGGGGATTTTTGATCAGGGATGAACTAGCTGCTCGCGGTGCCACCTTGCATTTACCAAGTTTCACCAAAGGAAAGCGTCAGTTATCTGCTTGTGAGGTGGATATTTCACGACAACTGTCTCATGTCAGAATTCATGTGGAGAGAATAATAAGCAGGTGGAAGAGTTTCTAAATTTTGCAGCCTTGTAGTTAGCCTCTTGGATGACATGGTAATTGTGTGAGGGGCTCTAACCAATCTTTGTAAATCTGTAGTGCCAAAAAAATAGCATGTATGGTAAATACTAACTCTATTTATAAAGTGGTGTCTACTGACAAATGTAAGTGCTTCACTATACAAGCCAGCATTCACCTGTTCACACACACATTTGACAGCAAAGACATTTCAAGGGATCCTATAGAGATTTTGTATAGTATGTGAAACAATTAGTTAATAACTTGAGATTTTGTACAGTATGTAAAAAAAAAATTAACTCATCCTTTCTACTTGTAAACACAAGTAAACTGGAGAAAAAAACAGTGTATTTTTTTCTAAAAATTGTCATTGATTGTGAATTGACAATTTTTTGTGAGTTGATATTAACATGTAAATAAAACTCCAAGAGAATGAAAAACTCAAATTGTCTTTCCTTTTAATTTGAATGAATTTCATCTGTTTCAATATATATGAAACAATTATTTACAATTCATTCATGAAGTCTATGCTAATTTTGAATAAGCTGTACAATTCACTTAGACAACCCAGAATACCACCAAAACAAAATGAGACAGAGAAGAAAAAATATGAAAAATAAATTCTAACATGTCTACTTGTTATCAAACACTGTAATTTATTGCACATTTAAAACAGACTTCAACCTCTGACTTAAAAACTGATAAGGTAAACCCTGGTTTTGCAGGGTTTGCAATATATTCATCTTCAGAAGTCATTTACACTAGTTTAATACAGTAGTTTTTGCAACAATGATGACCTGTTAGATGCACACAGGATGCTAAGGTGCTGTCATCTACACTGACTTCAGTGCCAGTTCTGCAGCCTTCTTTTCACTTGTGCACCCTTGTAATGGAATGGCAAACTCTGGCATTGTGCATGTGTTACAATATACTGGAGTTTGAAGAGCAGGATCTTGGCTGCAGGTTAGAAGTTCTGGCAAAATACAAGACATGAAACATTGTTTTGTTTTAGGAAAAGCATTCTGCAAAAGCTGTTCATCTCCTCTGATGTGATTTACTACCATTTCTTGAGTGGACCACACCACAAAATCACAGTACTGGACATTACAAACATACGTAGTTGAGCCTGGTAGTAATACTGGTGTGTCTTCTCAACCTGGAAGGCTTGATCAAGACAGAAATCCTCACTTACAGTGACACCCTGTAAGCCTTCCCAACGTAAGAGACTTGAAGCCACCACAAGAGAGCAGGCAAATTTCCAAGACTGGCACACTCACAGGGCAGGCAGGATCACAAGTACAACATTTTATAGAATATGCAAGGATGAAAATTTAAACAAAACCACACTAAAGAAAATCATGCACTACAGCAATGACAACATGCAGCTTCCAGCAGTTGTATGGGGAAGAGAGAAGGAGGAAATTGCCAGGGAGTGTTATGTCAAAGAGTCAACAAAAGCCATGAAAATGCAGGTTAGTCGCTGTGGTTTTGTGATGAGACCTGATGAACCGCGCCTTAGTACACCTCCAGATGGGAAGATGGTATGTGACTGTTGGGGGGAGGGAGTTTTGGAAATAAAATGCCCATATAAGTACAGGTCAGGGTGGAGGTTTTTTTCATGTTGAGATAGGCCTCTTCACATTTCTCTCTGATGTCCACTGGTATCTGCTGTAAATGTGGCGTCATACATGGCAGTGAGAGGCTCTGGCAATTCTGGGGGATCCTCTAGATCACACTCCGACTGTTATGATTCTGCCTTGTTCTGTTCATGTTTTGCCATGTCTAGATCCATGCCATGTTTTGTTCCTGTTTATTCCTGCATATTCTCCCATAGTCCATTCCCTCAGATTCCGGTCCATGTTTTGTCTCATACCATGCATTGCACTTTGTCTCCCCCTGTCTGGTCTTTTCTCATGTGATCGCTCACTTCTCCAGTATTGCATGCCACATTTTCGGGTGATTTCATGGTTTCTGGGATTTCAACCATTCCTTCCAATCTTGTTTACTTTCTTCACCTTGCTTTTCTATTTTACTAATAATACAAACAGTTGGTTGTTTTAGTTAAACTTACTAACCAAGACTCACATTGTTTATAGTACTAACTTACTAACAAGCACTTGGGATTGTATAGCTGCGCATTACTAATTGATTAACTAGCTCTAGTCTCCGCCCCTTGCCTTCACTCAATTTACTTTGCTGTGCTTCTAGCAGATTTTCTGCACCTGGCCAATCACTGCTCTGCCTCTCACTCTGTGCATGGCAGAACTCCCTAACCAGAGCCGTATGTTTGTCAATAGGCTGTCTCTGTGATCCCTGTCCGAGTTTTGGCTTATGCCAATTTCTTGTAATCAGGAATTTCCTCATGTTCATTCTTTGGTAACTAGTCTGATCCAATTCAAATACTTCCCCTTTGTAGCATGTGACTTCAACTATGTATATTTAAGCAGTCATTTCACTCACAGCTCTTTTCAGAACATTGATCAATATTTCTTTGTGCAGAGCGCCTTGTATGCCATTGAGTATTGTTTTTCTTCTACTGGATTGTCCGACTTCGATTCTTGCCATTGCCCTTTTTGTATTGTTTTTGTCTTTCTGAATTTCGACCCATTTTTGTATGACCACGATTTCTGTGTTTGGATGCCCTGTGTATGTCCCTTGGCTTTGTTCATCGACTACGACTTTTTGCCTATCATTTTTGTACCTCTGCTCATCTGTCTTACTGGTTCTGACCCCTGCCTGTCTAGTCGACATTGTTTTTGGATTTTGTATTATGGCTTGGCAATTCCTGTGTTTTTTGGCTTTGACTCGGATTCCAATAAAGGCATTTATGTCTCTCGCAAGTGGTTCCTGAACGGTACCTCACACCGATGCTGTGTCAGGGTCACTGTTTTCCATACTGGTAAGAATGGCGGCATCAGGAGCAATTGAAAATAGTTCCTGGATATCTCCATCTGTGAGTTCTAGAAACAAAGATGATATTCAACACACTCTTAGATTACTGGCATCTTATGTATACACATGACAAATCACAATCTCAATTTTTATTTGGGCTGATACTCCTAATAGTAAGCCGTGTAGTGATATCAATTATGAATTGTCCTGCTTTGCTGCAGTTTTTAGTGTGTGTGTGTGAATTTGTGAATGTGTTATAGTTTGTCACATTACATATCAGATTTTTTTCACAACTTGAAGGAACCTCTTGTTGTTGTGTGATTTTACTGTATGTAAAGTATGAAGATTCAAGTGTTAATGGTGAGTGTAAATTGTGTTTGACTTGACTTGAGAGTGGAACTAGGCTTGGAAATAATAGCATCGTAATGATTTATTCTGTGCATCATCTGATCTATGCTATTACATGCCTGAACCTCATAATTTTGGCTGGGACTACTGCCAACTGGCTTGCCCTGGGTCCCTGGAAATTGATTTCCTTGACTCTTGCTAGCTTAACCTCTCTTTGTTTGTTTCCAAAGGCATTCTTTTGAAGTGACTGCTGGCGTCTCTGTCCTCCCCATTCTAATAAACAGCTCCACCATAAAGAGGACTGCTGCTGCATGGCTACAACATGACCCTAGGGTGCAGTGACAGAGAGGAGAGGGAAACTGCAGTGATTAGTAAAAAAACAAATAAAACAGTGCTAGTGGTAGCTGCAGTTGTGGTAGCTGTAATAACAGTTAAAGGAGTAGCAACTGTATCATTAGTTATAGAAGTTGAGTAGCAGTAAGTTAGTAGTAGTCAGAGTAATGTTAGGAAAAGTAGCGGCTGCAGGTGTAATAATGTTATCAGAAAGTCAGTATTAGTAGTTAAAGTAAGTCACAGTAGAAGTTATATCAAGCTAGTAGTATTGACTTTAGTAATTGCAGGCAGCAGTAAGTTAGTAGCAGCAGCAGTCATGGTAACATTAGCGAGAGTAACTTAAATCTTGTACTTTTGTAGTGGGAGCAGTAGCTAATAATGCAGTCTCAGATAACATAAATAAATCTCAAACTTGAAAATATGACATGTGGGTTAACGTTTCTCACTTACCCAGCCATGCATGTGCAGTTTGCCGTCAGGATGTAGCTGCTTCTCTTGTTGACGATCACCCATGCCTGGTACATCCTCGTCTTCTGCCCCTGTCATTAACTGGGCAGCAATGTGCCCGCAAGACACAAAAGTTATCACGCAAATTGTAATATTATAAATCTTGAACATATTTATAGGCGTCTAATCATTTATAGGCCTTCAGTTTGTCTTCAGTGTAAACGCTCGGTTTTTCGATAAGTGTAAATGTCTGGCCATTGCATGGTGGGCAGTCCTGTCAAATCGTCCATCCAGTGAGAGTGTAGGAGTCGGTGAACGTCATCCCGTCAGTCAGAGTCAACTTCTTAAAATAACATTCACGGTATCGGAGAGTGAGTGTACTCACATATTCACTAAATATGTGTTTTCCTCGTCCATTCCTGCTAAAACACTCAGTTTAAAAATGCTAATCAGCGTTTACTAGCTAGCGTGTCTGAGATGTTTTTCCTCCAGCTAAGCCCTGCCCCCCAAATTACGAATCACTGTTTACAAGCTGTGAAAGGGTCTATATGACTTCCTAAATGTTGATAATACAAACTTAATCTCTATCTGCAACCATTTGGGCTCCACAAGCTATCTTGCATATTCTCCGTAGGATCCAATGTTAAAGTACTGTGCCCCCACTAGACTCACTTTTGCCGATTCAATCAAGTGGTGGAGCTAGTGGGGGGGCCAAGACACGTCCATTTTAGTCCTGGCCAGTTCTCAATCATTTTCCTTCATTGACATGTTTTTTAATTATTGTAATTGGCAACTGAAGACACTGTTTCTCTCCATATGCAATCTAACAGTGATGAAATCAGAGGCTAAATTCAGTGCAAAAAAATAATTTACTTATTAATTGGCCAATGCTTCACTTTCCAATGAAGCATGGACTTTCACTCTCGGTATTTCGTGGATTGATTTAAAAAAAAAAGTGGCACATGGCAGTTAAATAGGTTACAAAAAGCGTGCGGCTTAAGCCATTTGCATGAGAGTCGACAGGTAGGCTATGCAATTTTGAATAACGTTGATTTCAATACAGCAAATATGCGTCCAGATGAATGATTGTCGTCTTACTTAATTGGGGAGAACAAGCAGCACCTGTTAAGTGCGGAGCGCTCTCGGAGTGAACCTTCGGTAAATCATGAAGATGACTAAGAACAGGTGAGGATTCATAATTGTTTTAAATGGCTGTTTTGTGCAACCAAATTCTCTGTTCTGGTTCTGCCACTGTACTGAATTTATCCCACAATTTAATTGCTGTTAGATTGCATATGGAGAGAAACCATGTCATCAGTTGCCAATTACGATAATTGGAAAACACGTCAATGAAGGAAAATGGTTGAGAACTAGCCAGGACTAAAAGGGACGTGTCTTCGCCCCCCCACTACCTCCGCCACTGATTCAATCAAAATGGTGCTCGCACTGTACATTGATGGTACCAAGGAAAGTTGATTGCCAGATTGAGAAAAAAAATTATCCCAACTCGACCACAAACAATGGTTTGTTCGGCTCAAAATATTCTGCCCAGGGTCAACAAATGAGCCAGCTCACCAGCATAAAATACGTCAAAATGGATATTCAAGTGACATCTCCTCATTGACAACAATAAATAAACAAAAAGGTAAATGTGTATATATATATATATATATATATATATATATATATGTATATATTGTGATGTCATGAGAGGCTATGTCCTGGAGGGGCGCTACATCCCCCGGAGGTGGCTCTATTCACAGCCTGGCCTGGCTCCATCTGCTGGTAAAGAAGGGAACTCCACCTCTTCACAGGCCACCCCAACCCAGCTGTGGCCAATGATTGCTGCACGGCTGAGCCCGATGACTGCCTGAGAGTCTTGCTCTTCAAAAACAGCCTTCTGCTGCTCAGACAAGGTTGGTGTGAAGCTTTGGGAGCTCAGTGCTGGGAATCTGTGCGCAATCGTGGACTATTTCCATTACTAGTGGATTTATGGACTTTTTCTAGGACACTTACCTGAGGACTAAGTGGGAGCACACGTGCTGCTGGCGGGACTGATCAGGCTGTGGAACTCTTCAGTTTATGGACTAAGAGACATTTGTTTGAAGAAAACCTGCCCTATTGAGAGTTGAAGGCCGCTTTTTCTGTTGGACTATCTTTTTCTGTTGGATTTGAACTTTTTGAATGCTGAGAACTACTTTTTTGTTAACCCATTAAAACCCTGATTAAAAAGCCTTGAATTTTAATGAAAACTTGTGTCCTCGCACTGTTTCGACCTATTCTGCTGAGAGCCTGCCTCTCGTGATATCACATTATTTATATATATAAAATCAGAACGTTATACCTTTGGTTGTCTTTTAGTCTTCGGCGATAAATGGAAATTGATGCGCCGAGCTGGCAACAAACTCAGTTGGTCTTGTGGTTAAGACCACAGTGTGTGGTGTGCTTGGAATTGCTTTGTTCACAGGTTCCCAGGTTTGAAGTCTGCAACAGCCACTACTGTAATGGCTAACTTAACTCATAAACCTTTGTTCATTGCTTGTTATACAGACGGTGTTTAGCTGGGCAATTTTGGGGACATAGTGGTATTGTTTTAATTATAGTTAAATATTTAAGCTTCTTTCTGTTTCGTGGTTTTTCAAGTCATTATGAAGTCCTGCCTTTATGTCAGATAATGCACTAGTGAGGTTGTCGCACAAAAACGCAAGTTTTTGGAGTTTTAACTGACCCAGTTATCGCGGTAGAAGAGAGAGAGTGGGCAATAAATCAGGATGTTAGTGTGTTTTGTGCAAATTATGATTTCATTGATCTATTTGTGTTTTTGGATATATTTAGGCCATGTTTACAAAGCTAATGTAAAGAGTTCCTTGTCTCTACTTTTGTCTGCTTTTTATCTGCCAGAACGATTTTGAAATATATTATGGGTGGGGGTTTATTAGTGAGAAAAGGTATTAGAATTTAGTATTAATATTTAATTTTGAGAATGCCCGTGCTACGCTTGTCCTGAGCTTGTCTTAGCAACCCGATATGTCATCAGTAACACGGCTGCAACTGTTCTCACCCAAATTTGTGACCCATTGGAATCTGTGACTGCAGGTGGCGTGGTCCATAACAGAGCACTTATGTCAACGGCGTACTACAATTCCCATTTAGCAAATGTCTGGCAACCATACCCTATTAGCTTTTGTTGCCAATACACTGGCAAGGTTTTTTTTATTCCCCCTTCCCTCAGAACAAACTTGACTGATAAAGCAGCTTCACTGTGTATTTTTAAACATAAATTTGCTTGGATTAATAAGCCAAGCAAACGATTGGTGTTGCATAGGATAGAATAAGATATAGGCCTAGCCGTTATTTTACAGTTGACTGCAATGACTACATGACCCTCATTACCGTCAATAATGCTCCGTCCCCTGTGGGGTGAGAAACTAGTTCCGCCCCTGGTTGTGACCCTTCACAAATAGAAATTCAACTGACTTCAGGTTAAGTGAATTACATGACATGTACTCTTACACCCAATATGAATAGTAGAAGAACATTGGGTCATTGTTAATTTTGGGGGAAATATTTTCAGTCAAGAAATTGCTTACATCAGGACCTCAGATAAGAGAAGAGGGGGAAAGATGTGCGTGGTGCAGAGGTTTGTGTGGTGTGTGTGTGTGTGCATGAGTGCAGCAGACGAGTGTGGGCGAGTGTTTGTGTGTGTGTATTTGCACCTGCTCAATCTCCTCTATGGCATCCTTCACCACAGCAGTGCAAGAGAGCAGGACCTCCAACACAGCAGCCTGGTTGTCTGTACAAAACAGCACAAGAGTCAATCACTATCGAGCATGCAACCTGCATCACAAATGCTGATTTTCAACTAGTTACGCCAAGTCATTTGTAATAAATTAAGTTCAAAAAATCAAGTCGATTTCCAGGTCATGAAGACAATGCCTTGACAAGGTGGACAAGCAAACTGAAATTCAAACGGGGACAAAATGGCAAACCAATTGATGTTTATTGTAGCTGGGAATCTTGGATTCATAAAACAATATGACACTTTTAGAAAATATTACTCTGAATGTTTTTTTTTTTTTTTTTTGGGTTAGTCTCTAAGAATAGTGAAGCTTTTCTCAAAATTTGATGATTTTGAAATTTTATTCAAAAAATCTCATAATTTTCCTTCTTGATAATTTTTATATTGTTATTCACTGTGAGTAAGTGCCAGAGGCCGATAGCAAATTTAGGTTTTTTGAAAATTTCTGTATTTTTTCAATAAAGTTTGTAACAAAAAAAAGACTTTCATGTCCGTATGACAGAAAAAATCCAAAAAAGCTTCCATAGCAACCACACCTTTACAACTGGGTGTGTGGTGTATTTTCAGTTTTCCTAATTTGCATTTTGAATAAAACTCTGAAATTCTGCAACCTTTTTTCTTGTGGAGTTTCTTAAATGTAAAAAAAAATGTGAAATTTAGGGCTAAATTCCAAAAAAGATCAAAAATGTCCGTACAACAGATTTTTGTTTGTCCGTACGCCAGTTGCTTTTTTTGACTAAATGTTCTCAACACTTTATGGAATACTAAAATATCTTTAAGAAAGGACTTCCACCCTCTTAGCAATTATCCGTACATTGGGCTATATGATATCACTATCATGATTTTTTTTTTCAGCATCAACTCACAGATTTTGTCATTTGAAAAAATGCTTTTTCTCTGCGTCCATACGACATATATTTATATGGCCAAATTTGCATAAATAATTTAAAAATTGTTTTGGGAGTTCTGTGCCATATTCGTTGGGGTTAAGGGTCTATCATTTGATGACAAATGATTTTCACCAAGCAAAGTCTGAAACTGTTCAGAATCAAAAATATTCTGTGAATGTCTGTACGACATACATGGGATCGTCCCATGGCTTTCTGTTCCACCATAAGGACATTGTAGCATGTTTTTAATTTTGGAATTGTGGCCCCACCCACTTCAACAGTAATAATATGCTAATCTGCTTTCACAGATACCAAAACCACCCTGCCCTGAAACCATTAAATTCTTGGCCTGGATTCATCTATAATATATTTGAGGTCGATGTCTGTCTGTCTGTGTGTACCTACACGTTTTTCTCATACATTTCTCAACCGATTATCACCAAATTTGGTGTGAATATCCACTTGGACACCAGTAAGGACTTGATATGGCCTGATTTTTGAAAAACGGTCATGCACGCAAAAAAAATGGCAATTTCACTCCGGGTAGCGGGTAGCAGCTAGTCAACAATAACCTGTTTCGCAGGTGCACACCCTTATAACACCTTTGCTTGCAGCAGCTCATGGCTGGTACTCTGAGCTGTGTAAGATCAAGAGGTGGCTGTGGCTACTATGACATTAGAATATACAAAATATCAGAGAGAAGCCAGAGCTGTACTGTAACATAAGGTTACACGGATATAGGCCACGAATAATCTCACTGAACACTTCTAATAAATTCAGTTTTTTCTAAATAATATTGGACCACAATGAAAAAAAAAGGAAAATCCAACCTTTAATTCAAGTGCATTTATTCAGTGGGAAAAAAATCCCACATTAAGAAGTAATTCTTTTACATCAGATCATGTGTGCCACAATTATTAGCACCCCTGATGTTAATACTTTGTACAACCCCCTTTTGCCAACAAAACAGCACCTGATCTTCTCCTATAATGTTTCACAAGATGGGAGAATACAGAAAGAGGGATCTTCGACCATTCTTCTTTGCACAATCTAAATCATCCAGCGACCTGGGTCCTCTCTTCTGCACTCTCCTCTTCAGCTCACCCCACAGGTTTTCAATGGGGCTGAGGTCTGGGGACTGAGATGGCCATAGGAGGAGGTTGATTTCGTGTCTGGTGAAGCATTTCTGTGTAGATTTGGCCACATGTTTAGGGTCATTATCTTGCTGAAAGACCCAGTGACGACCCATCTTCAGCTTTCAGGCAGAGGCCACCAGATTTTGATTTAAAATGTCCTGGTTTTTCCAAACGTTCATGATGCCATGCACCCTAACAAGGTTCCCAGGGCCTCTGGAAGAGAAACAGGCCCACAGCATCACCGAGCCTCCCCCATACTTCACAGTGGGCATGAGGTGCTTTTTTGCATAGTCATCTTTTGTGTTCCGCCAGACCCTTTTGTTGCCAAAAAGCTCTATCTTGGTCTCATCTGACCAAAGCACACAGAGCCAGTTGTTGTCCCAGTACTGCTTCGCGAACGCGAGACATTTGTGTTTATGATTGTGAGTGAGAAAAGGTTTTTTCCATGCATGCTTCCCAAACAGCTTGTTGCCATGTAGATAGCGCCTGATGGTTGTTTTGGAGACTTTGTGACCCCAAGATGCTACCATTTGTTACAATTCTTTAACAGTGAGCTTTGGAGAACTTTTTATTTCTCTTACCATCCTCTTCACTGTGCATGGTGGCAAAATAACCTTGCTTCCTCGTCCAGACTAGTTTACTACTGTTCCAGTTGTTTTAAACTTCTTGATTCCTCTGATTGATTCCTCTGACAGTAGATATGGGCAGATGCAGGCGAGTGGCTATTTTCTTGTAGCCATTGCTTAACTTGTGAAGGTGGACACACATCTGCCTTACTTGATTGGTGTGTTCCTCTGTCTTTCCTATGTTGAAGAGTGGGTAAGAAAAATGGCCTCTGTGTCACGTCATATTTATACCCCAGGGAAACAGAAAGTTATGAATTACTAATTAAATGTTCCTAGATACTCTGATCAACTTTGTAAACTACTGTAGAAATGACAGAAATACTTCAATTACATTTATTTCCTCAGAATTGTTAGGGGTGTCAATAATTGTGGAATAGATGATTTTATGAAAGATACTTATTTCTTAGGGATTTTTTTTGCCTTAAAATTCACTTGAATTGAAGATTACATTTTTCTACTATTTTCACTGTGAGAGTATGCTTCTGCAATAAAAATTGAATTTATTTTAAGGCTTTTAACACATCTTAACCAGGGGTTCCGATAATTATGGAGGGCGCAGTAGGCCAGTTACACTTACCTCTCTGGTAATGAAAAGGTTTTAAAAAATCCTGAAGGATGAAATTATCTCACTAACTTTAGACAAACTGAATCCATTTGTTTGCCTATCAAGCAGATAGATCCTATTTTAATTGAAAGGCTAGCCTCCAATTTCGTGCTACGAGACCAGATTTTATTGATGATTCTAAACTTCTTAACAAACAGATTGCAGCAGGTTTTTGTGACTGGACACTTGTCCTCTGCCTTATCTTCAACACAGTCCCCAGGACTGTGTCCTTTCTCCCCCGCTTTTCATCCTTTACACAGACAGCTGCAGATCCTCTCAAGAAAACAGCTATCTTGTCAAGTTTTCAGATGACACAGTCTTACTGTCCTACAGGGCCACTAATCCGATCACGGCTGTGCCCTCCCTTTATTTGTGAGGTGGTGCGATAATAGCTTCCTTGATCTAAACTAAGGAAATAATCATAGTCTTCAGAAAATCCAGTGTCGATCCCAAAACCAGCACTATTCATGGTGAAGAGGTACAAATTGTGCAAACGAACTATTATTTTGGCACCATGGAAGACACGCAACTCAAATTCAGAGATAACACTGACAGCATTGTAAAGCAAGCAAACCAAAGAATCCATTTGCTGAGGAAACTCAACTCCTTCGGTGTCAGCAGAAATATTTTATATACCTTTTATCAAACTTTTATTGAGAGTCTTTTAACATTTTCTATGCTGGTTTTATGGTCTGTGAAAGACAAGAATTATTTGAATGATATCATCAGAGTGTGCTCTAAAATTACTGGTGTCCAGCTTAAGGACCTCTGTTCTCTTTGGAAAACGTGGGTGGTCCTGAGAGCAGACAGAATATTATCCAACCTGATCATGCACTTGGCAGCGAATTTGTAATCATACCCTCAGGTTGGCGGTTAGCCTGCGTCGCCCGCGGTCAGCGGCTGGCGGGAGAAAGGAGAAGAAAGACCGCCTGCACAATAATGTAGGATTTTTGAGAAGCCACCCACTTCCTTGCGCAACGAGCCGCGACAGACCACACCTTTTTTAAACCAATGAAACTCGAGTGTAATTTGAGAGCACAAGTGATGCGTGGAGATCAAATCATCTAGTAAATGATTGATGGCCTGTAGTTGTTCGTTCTTTAGAGAAATCTTTCGGTCGTGAATTTCAAGATATTCAAGCGATTTCTTTATGAAAGCGTCGTTCTCTACATTCGCCATCTTTGTTCAGGCAGTTTACGGCGTAACCATGCGTTGCGTTACATTCGATGACAGTTCAATTTTGATTGACACCTCTTAAGCCAATCAGTAATTCCCGTTCACTGGTGAACAGACAACTCAAAATCCCTGCGTTATCGTGCAAGCGGTCTTTCTTCTCCTTTCTCCTGCCAGCCGCTGACCGCCGGCAACGCAGGCTAGTCGGTGGTATTATGAGCCGGTGTGAAAAACAAACCGTTTTGCAAATTCTTTTATTCTTTCTGCCATAAGGCTATAAAACGCACAAATGAAATGTGAATGATTTTACATCCCGCCCTGCTGTGCTGTCACTGGTTGTGGTTATTGTTGATGTAATGATGCTTGACTGTGGATTCTATCTGTTGTATTATTAATCTGTTTTTTTTTTATCGCATTATATTTTTGTGATTTATGGATGGGTTGACTGTAGAAATAAATTGCCCTTCTGGGACTAATCAAGTATTCTGAATCTGAATATTTTGTTTTATCTGGACAGCTTTTCAAAGGGAATGACCAGTTACAGCTGTCTAGTTATAAGACACGAGAAATAGACTATTACATGATCAGTACAGTCAAACTGTGTCAAGGCCCAACCTTGGACATAAAGACACTGGGGAGGTCCATATGGTACTGGGGTACTGTTAAGCAAATCCATGTGGAACCGGTGGCACTGAGCATGCATTAACGGTGCCAGTGGGGCTTGCTACAGCCTTAGTCACCGGGGCGGTCCATATGGTACTAGTGTCTAGAAAATCTAAAGTCATCTTCCTGGAATAAGTGTAGGGCCTCTGTGCTGCAGGAAGTGGATAGAGGGGTGTTGACTGTTTCCTGACCGGTCAGCTCCTAAATTTTCATCTGGCACATGACACAGGACTGTATTTTTATGAATACGCAGTCGTTTATCCAGTGCCTCACCCCACCTTTTTCTGTCTCTCTCCGAGGATCTTTCCCTCCACAACCCTGAGTCCTGGATCATCCGAGCCCTGTCCCTCACCATGAGCTCTGGCTGCTGCGGTCCTGATCCAGTTCTGCACCATCCTTGGCAAGCCACTTCCTCGAGCAACTGATAGCACTGTTTAGAAGGACTTTAATGGAACTGTATTGTCATTATCTTGTTATCAACTAGCTAGCCCGCGGGATGGGCTTCCCCACTATAGCCGGGTTCCTCCTGAGATTTCTTCCCACTGGGGAGTTTTTTCTCACCACTGTTTGAGGATTTTTCTCCCTACTGGGAGTTTTTTGCCTCATTTGCTGTAGTGGGGAATAGGCAGGGCACTGCCCTTTCAGTAACTCATCTCTGACTGTAAAGCGTCTTTATGACAGTTTATCTGTGAAAAGCAGTATTCAAATAAATTTAAATTGAAATTGAAATAAAGACAGGTGAGCGATTTTAATGGTGTGAACGGTGCAGACATTTGAGCAGATTACAATACATCAGCCAAGACCATTCATCATCAGGGTGATTCTCATAAAATCTTGGTTTCAAAGATTTCAAACATGAACTTTGAAAAAAGTGTGCATCAGCTAATTTCCTGTTTTGACACTGACAGCAATGCCTGAAGTGTTGGAGAGTGTTAATTTAAAAACATTCATTGAAAATTTTAAATCCTTTTGCATATATTTTCCAATTCAACCGGTGACTATTTGGTCTGAGTGCAAGATGATTTATTTTCACTGGAGTACGTTAAAGATGAGAAAAGCTGCGGTTCTTAAACAACCCCAATTCCAAAATAGTTGGGACAAAGTGTGAATTGTGAATAAAATCAAAATGCATTGACTTTCAGATCATATGAGCCAATATGTAATTTACAATAGAATAGAGATAACATGTCAGATGTTGAAACTAAGACATTTTACATTTTTATCCACAAAATGAGCTTATTTCAAATTTTATGGCTGCAACAGGTCTCAAAAAAGTCGGGACACAGGCAAAAAAGACTTGACTTGCTACCAAAACTGGAGAACTACAACCTGGTTGGACAGAACACTTCCTTTCCCCCTTTCCTGTCGGGAGTATCTGCTCGCCTGTGCCGCACTCTGGCTCCACCAGAGAAGAAGTGTCTTAAGGCCTGTTTCCACCGCAGTTGTTCCTGGTAGTATTTGGGGGGCAGGAACTACAACAGGAACATCCTCTCACTTGGCCCTCTCAACTGCCGTGTCTCCACCGAGAGGGCAAAGTAGGAGGAACCCCTTTTAAAAATGCGGCCCCTCGTCGTCTGCTGAGTTTTAAAAATGCCGGCTATTTTGTCGCTTTCTGTAGACGTTACATCCCGCCCTGAGTAAATCCAGTCAGCACTAAGTAAACCCCAAGCCCCACCCAGGAGTTTTTCGGGGCCGTTTAAAGTACCTACTCCGAGGCAGGGACTTTTTTAGCCCCTGTAAAAGTTCCGGTACTCTGTCCTTCAGGGGTGGTTCCAGAGGTGGAGAGACACAACAACGGCTCCGGCCCCGTAAAACGACCCTGAAGTTCCCGCGGTGGAAACGGGCCTATAGACTTTGGAGTAAACATAGCAGTCTGCTGGAGAGATTGAAATCTGGGTCATTCGAATTCCAATTGAAATTGGATCTGGATCATTCCTTGTCAATTCACACGAAATAGGGAATCAGCCCATGTGAGTTGTCTCATATTTCCCTCAAAAAAATAAAAATAAATAAAAAAAATACCTTAACATGTTTTAGGAAGAATTGCCAAGTTTTAGCTCCTCATTTCTCATAGTTTTCGAGAAACAGGCATTTTAAAAAGGCATGTTGAGATGATTTTGGACACTCGAATGGTGCACTGAAGCCGAAAGCAATTTCAAAGGCCTATAACTTCAATATTATAAGAGATAAAGACATGAACCTGGCGTACTGACTAATTCTTGCCCTGGCTTTCAGAATCTGGCATCATAATTGTTCTATCTTTTATTAATATCCTGTCCAGTTTCATCAATATTATAACGGATAAAGGGATGAAACTGGACAAGATGTTAATAAAAGATAGAACAATTATAATGCCAGATTCTGAAAGCCAGGGCAAGAATTAGTCAGTACGTCAGGTTTCATCCCTTTATCTCTTATAATATTGAAGTTATAGGCCTTTCACATTGTTGTGGTTTGGTCCCGCCGGCAGAAGAAGCCGGTGGGCACTGGGAGCATGAACCCAAAGAGTGGAAGGGACCTGTTGGGGTCACACAAAGGATAGCCCTTCATATGTGAGGAAATTCAAAATGGAGCCCTGGATTTCCCATGACCACTTGCTGCCTGTAAACCCCTCCCGCCAGCAGGCCAGGCAGATATAAGCTGTGGTCAACCATTTTATCACTCTCTTCTCTAGGCGCTTGGACTCTTGCCTCTGGACTCTCTCTCTCCCTTGTAGAAGCTCCTGGACCCCTGGGGACTGCTCAGCCTGGGGTACACCTCCCCCACCTCTTAGGCCCAGCATAGACCAGCCATCCTAAAGAATCTGCCAGGCTACCAGGAGTAGAGCAAGCCTTGGAGGCAACACCTTGCTTTTGAGGAGCGGCCAGCCTCCCTCCTCTTCCCACAGCAAAGACACAGACTTTTGCAGCACCAGAACCGCTCTTCCCAGCCGGATCAACATCGCCCACGATCGGATCCTCCAGCAACCTCCAAACTTCTTTCCTTTACTAAGGAACTGGTAACGACTGGGCATCCAAACCTTCCTCTGTGTGTATTTGTAAAATGCTAGTTACTGTGATTGTTTTTAGGATTGTGTTTTAGTAGGACAGGATGGTATTAATGTATAGCAGACAAGGTTGCATCCAAATAACCCCCTGTAGACTAACGGGGCGCCTTTCCTGTGCAAAACACACGCATATCTCTTCATTTTAACGTAATACACACAGACACACACACAAACAACATTGAGCATTTTAAGTCATTTAATTGACTTTAAAACTCTTGAAACTTTCCTTTGCTACAAAGACTTGGTCTTTGTTACGGGTGGGTTGCCTTCCCCCACTCCACATGGTCAGCAAGGCTCCTCCACTCACCTTAGATCATCCCTTTGTTCTCTCTCACTCACACACACACACACACATACCTCCTTCATTCTGCATATAGTGTTAGTGTTTAGTGTAGTTTAGATTGTGTATTTCACTTGTTTCATTTAAATAATTATTCTTTAAAGACATATGCTGTGGTTATTAATGTTGTAAAAAAGTGAATGAAATTGCTAGCCTCTTCTATGTAGAACTCCCGAATCCTTCAATCTAGCTATTGATTAGGTAAGTTGGCTACAATTATTAATGTAATTATTAATTAATTTCCACATTAATAGCTTTGTGGATATTGAGACTGAGGTTTTATTAATTGGCTATCATTTTCCCTTCACTAAGGAAGGGTGATGCCCCGAGGTATTCATATTAATATTTAATATTACAATATCATATGGTTTTTTGATTGTCAAATTGATAACATTATTAGGCAAATTGCCTCAACACATGGTGTCTACCTGTCAGGTGTAACCCCAACAGCCAGCGCCCTGGCATGACGTGCCATTGCACTCACAACAACGTTGCCACTGCTTGCGCATTATCACCACAAAGGTGCCACCATTCGAGGCATTTCACCAACATTCGTGTTCTGTGCGAGGCCATTATCCCAACAGGACCTAAACACACAGGCTGAGTAAAAACAGATAACTTTTTAATAAATGTTTAAAAAGACAATCAAAAAACCTCAAGGAGAGTAGCAGCACAAAAGACAGCAGGGCTTCAAAACCAGAATGCTGCTGCACCTTCTAAAGGCGCAGCCAGCACTTAAATATTAAGCCTTCACCTCCACGAGTCACACCTGTTGCCCATTAAGGTGGAGGTGAAGAATGCAGCAGGGGGAGGGACTGCAGGGCAGCACCACCACAGAAATGGCTTACAGCAGGGGTGTCAAACTGACCCGTAAACGGGCCAAGAGGCTGCAGGTCTTCAATCCTACCAAGCAGAAGCTCGCCTGAAAGCACTGATTTAATCAACTGATCTAGGCCTGCACAACTGATTAGTTGTATCAGGTGCGCTTCTGCATTGTTGGAGTGAAAACCTGCAGCCTCTTGGCCCGTTTACGGGTGAGTTTGACACCCCTGGCTTACAGCTTCAGTGCACCATTCACAAGTGTTCAAAGTCATCACAACATGCCTTTTTTTAAATGCCTGTTTCTTGAAAACTATAAGGAATTAAGAGCTAAAACTGGGCAATTCTTCCTAAAACATGTTAAGGTATTTTTAGGAATTTTTTGAGGGAAATCTGAGACTACTTACATGGGCTTATTCCCTCTTTTGTGTGAATTGACACGGAATGACCCAATACCTTTCTGGAATTTTATATTGTGCTTTCACAATCTACCATCAAAAGGTGCTTATAGACTCGCACTGACCACCTTTTAGGAGGGAGATTGAGAGAATACTATTAAGTACCTTAAAAGGGCGCATGCAGACTCACAATCTGCTCCCATTTCAAAAGTATTCAATTATATTCTGTCTCCAACCAGAGAGCGCTTATAGACTTGCATTACGCGCCTGCCTGTATGTACATACTTTTGCTGGCATTGGTTTGCCTGTCTTTGTACGTGATAACTCAAAAAGTAATGAACGAATATCTCTGAAATTTTGTGGGTGAGTTGCCATTACATCAGGGATGGACCCTATTGATTGTGACCATAATCGGTGAAACAATATGGCCGCCATGGGAGCCATCTTGAAATCCTATCTTGCAGATACCTTAAATTTCTTATAAGCCATGTTCATTCAGCTAGATTTGGACTGTGAAGTTTGCACTCTCTGAGTGTTTCTAGTTCTAAGTTATTGTTTGTTTCATATCAAAATACAAAACCCAAAACCAGTGAAGATGGCACGTTGTGTAAATCGTAAATAAAAACAGAATACAATGATTTGCAAATCCTTTTCAACCTATATTCAATTGAATACACTGCAAAGACAAGTTACTTAATGTTCGAACAGGTAAACTTTGTAATTTTTTGCAAATATTAGCTCATTTGGAATTTTATGCCTGCAACATGTTTCAAAAAAGCTGGCACAATCGGCAAAAAAGACTGAGAGAGTTGAGGAATGCTCATCAAACACTTATTTGGAACAACCCACAGGTGAACGGGCGAATTGGGAACAGGTGGGTGCCGTGACTGGGTATAAAAGCAGCTTCCCTGAAATGCTCAGTCATTCACAAACAAGGATGGGGCGAGGGTCACCACTTAGTGAACAAATGCGTGAGCTGATTGTCGAACAGTTTAAAAACAACATTCCTCAACGAGCTATTGCAAGAAATGTAGGGATTTCATCATCTATGGTCCTTAATATCATCAAAAGATTCAGAGAATCTGGAGAAATCACTGCACGTAAGCGACAAGGCCGAAAACCAACATTGAATGCCTGTGACCTTCGATCCCACTGCATCAAAAACCGACATCAGTGTGTAAAGGACATCACCACATGGGCTCAGGAACACTTCAGAAAACCATTGTCAGTAACTACAGTTCGTCGCTATATCTGCAAGTGCAAGTTAAAACTCTACAATGCAAAGCGAAAGCCATTTATCAACAGCACCCAGAAACACCGCCGGCTTCGCTGGGCCCAAGCTCATCTAAGATGGACTGATGCAAAGTGGAAAAGTGTTCTGTGGTCTGACGAGTCCACATTTCAAATTGTTTTTGGAAACTGTGGACGTCGTGTCCTCTGGACCAAAGAGGAAAAGAACCATCCGGACTGTTATAGGCACAAAGTTCAAAAGCCAGCATCTGTGATGGTATGGGGGTGTATTAGTGCCCAAGGCATGGGCAACTTACACATATGTGAAGGCACCATTAATGCTGAAAGGTACGTACAGGTTTTGGAGCAACATATGTTGCCATCCAAGCAACGTCTTTTTCATGGACGCCCCTGCTAATTTCAGCAAGACAATGCCAAGCCACATTCTGCACGTGTTACAACAGCATGGCTCCGTAGTAAAAGAGTGCGGGTACTAGACTGGCCTGCCATTGAAAATGTGTTGCGCATTATGAAGCGTAAAATACAACAACGGAGACTCCGGACTGTTGAACAACTTAAGCTGTACATCAAGCAAGAATGGGTAAGAGTTCCACCTGAAAAGCTTCAAAAATTGGTCTCCTCAGCTCCCAAGCGTTTACTGAGTGTCGTTAAAAGGAAAGGCGATGTAACACAGTGGTAAAAAGGCCCCTGTGCCAATTTTTTTGCAATGTGTTGCTGCCTTTAAATTCTACGTTAATGATTATTTGCAAAAAAAAGTTTCTCAGTTTGAACATTAAACATCTTGTCTTTGCAGTGTAATCAATTGAATATAAGTTGAAAAGGATTTGCAAATCATTGTATTCTGTTTTGTCTACGATTTACATAACATGCCAACTTCACTGGTTTTGGATTTTGAATATTCAGTGGAAATTTCAACTAAATTTGCACTGCATTGGCACCCCAATATTGTTTTCTTTCAATCTCCCACCGGAGTGCGCTTATAGACTTGAGATCCATGCATATTTGAATCTCAGACGCTATTTGAAATGGCTCACTGGTAATTCACTATGTTATCCATTGCCCATTTTTTGTAATGTCCGAATTTCTGACAGTGAAATTCAATCATTATATGGCCCTCAACAAATTATCCAAATACACCGCAAATTGTAGTGAACAACCGATACTCACTTCATTGGTATAATGCATATATTTGACTGTATTTGATGAATACCACAATGGAAGGCGGAGGCCTCCAAATTGCCAGATGTGAAGAAAAGCGGAGACTGAGGGCCGAGTGTAAAAGATTGTTAATGTCAGCGGTTCCAAGACTTGTTTCATGGGACACACTGTGTATGCTGGTTTTTGTTTCAACCTCCATCACAGTCCTAGATTTTTAGCAAGCTGTTAATTTTTCTGAATTTTTTTTTTTCAAGTTAGAAGGATGTTTCACCCTCTCAAACAACATTATGACAGGAATGGCTATCATTCCATGATGTTTAAAGGCCAAACATTTATCCTGTGTTTATTTTTAGATATTCCACTTAAGGCAGCCAAGCCAAGATGACAATGTTTCAACTGATTGATTTCTAGACAGTCGTTAATCAATAAGCTGCTGATTAGGTTTCTGAACAGGGGTGTTTCAGTTCTTTCCAAACATTTTTTGCTCAGTAACTAAATAAATGAATGAATAAATCAAGCCAAAAAAAGTTTCAGTTTAACTGATACTTTGGTTTGTCTTTGACTTCACAATTAGCAAATGAATAGTACACCGCTTCAGCAGGCGGGCTAAACCATGTGAGGGGCCACTGCACTGTTATTGAACCTGCGCTTGGGTGCCAGCGTAGGATCAAAGACTAGACACCTTGAAACCCCACCGTGAGCCAGTCGTCTTGGCCTTTCCCTTGCCACTGCGGTTCTTACGGAGGGCCAAGATAGTGGAATGAGGGCTGTGCATCCTCGTCCCACTCAAAACCCCCTTTGCACACACTTCACTTCACGTAATGAATAGTCAGTTCTAGTGTCCTTGTGTCCTTTCGTTTCATCGAGTAGAAGCCAATTGAGTTTTTTTTCTCCATTGCAAATGTTTTGCAATAATAGACATTTCATATACAACACACTATGAATAAAGAACTTTTGTTTGTGGCCTAAGGCATGAACAGTGAAATTAAGAACAATTGACTATTTCCATAGTTCACCTTATGACAAACACTACACCAGGGGTTCCCAAACTCGGTCCTGGGGCCTCCCTGTGTATGCTAGTTTTTGCTCCACCCTGGTTTGCAATCGTAGGATTTTAACAAACTGTTAGTTTGTCTTAATTAGATGCATTTTTATTCAGAGTAGCAATTTATCCTCTCTTGACAAACAGTATTTTGACAGATATGCATGCAAACAGTGAGGAATAAATTCCGCATCCACATTCCATGAGTAACAACTGCATAAAAAGAGGGAAAAAATGTACCCAATCAAAGGAAAAAAAATCAATGGTTTCCTAATTGGTGAAACTGTGGGCACATGGTTGCAAAAACTTACAATTTACTAAACAAGCAAATGACAGTCAAACCTGTTTTATATTATGTTATTGTTATTGAGTGCAAGAAAATTATTTTGAAAGAATTCTAATCACCTGTCTTCAGCAAACTAATTTGGAGGTTATTGATTTTCTCAGTGCCTGAGTTTTATCACTTGAAATTGCTTGCCGCACAGACAAAAAACCAAAACTTTATATGCAAGGGTCTTTTATTCTCTAAGGCACAATTTGATATTTCTATTAAAATTTGGCTTAAAACAGCAAATAACATATTAAAACACAAAATATACCCAATTTGGACTAACTAATAGCTTGTTAAAGTCCTATGATAGCATTTATGGTTGGGACAAAAACCAGCATACACAGGGAGGCCCCAGGACCGAGTTTGAAAATCCCTGCACTAAACCATAAGCGCATCTTTAATGAACGAGCCTTCTTGCTGCAGATCCACTAACGGCCGCAAGAGAGAGACAGAGTTCCACAGCCAGTACTGAGAGCACAAAATAACCTTCCTTTGCAGACAGTTGGTGCCAGTATGATTTCAAGGCATTTCACATTCTTTTTCTGCTCAGCAGAACACAATCCGTGTTTTTCACGCACTGCAACAGTACAAATCCCATGGTAAAGACCAACAAAAATGACACCAAACAACAAAACTGTGGAGAGGAAATCTGAAATCGCCTGCACACATAAATCGAGATCAGTCTAGCATAATTTTACCATACAAGACTGTTGTATATACACACACACCATTTTTTTCCCCCAACGAAATACGGGGAGCTCATATCCAACCAGGGGACCACAGGGTCATAAATTGGTTGGCAACCAAAGTTATGAGTAGGTACAATTACCTACTACTTAAAGTACAAATCAGAGACACTTCCATAACTCCCAGATTTCATGAAGCTCACTATACACATTTTTTGATGATACTGGTTCAGATATAGATTGATTAAATTCTGCGGTGATTTATCGAGTAGCAAATCTGTGGTTGTTGGCAGCAACACTACAAAAATGTCTGTCTATCGTAGTTGAAGTGTTTAGACTTGCTGTTTTTTTTTTTTTGTATTCATTTTACGTTGTCATTCTTAGACACAGTTCGCCAAACCACCTTAAATAATTTAGCCATTTTACACCTAGTGCATCAGCGATTCGGGTACCAGCTACCTGGTCCCTTATGAACCGTCCAGCATTCTCAAGGTTGTTTCTGATATTTTATCCTTCCCATGCATGGATACCCAGATAAGATAAGAACGGCCTCAGACTGCATTCAATTCCACAACCTTCTTGCTGTGAGGTGGCAGAGCTGTGCCGCCCATTCATATAATATCTCATTCCATAAATAGAGGGGCACTCAGAGAGCGCAGATCTCTGCCTCCAGATTCTGGTCATATCGTAAAATCCTGAATTGTGATTTGGACAGCTTTAGCAGCAGAAACTATTTCATTTTCCAGAATATCAATATTTATTAATGCAAACTTAACCATTTGAACACAGGATTTAAAAAGCTATGGGCGCACCTTAGGGACATGCACACAAACACTCACATTTCAACCCCTCTTCACACACCCAGACAACTCTGATAAAATTCAAATCAATTAAATTCACTTCATTTCAATTCAATTTTATGTGCATAACACTTAGGTTCATTGTCAAATCGACAAAAAGTAGAAAATATACAAATAAATTGACCCACAAAACAAGCAATTTGGATGGAAAACTTTATTTGTCCTGCATTTTTGTTTTGCCAGCCTTGGGGCTTCTGACTGTAGCCTAATTGCCATTATTGTACTTTCTCGTCGTATTATGAACTCTGTTCTCAAGGGAATGTGGTTGCCCTAGCAATTCACATCCAGCCATGTCTCTGAAAGACACAGAGACTCTGGCACAGTTGCTGCTTTAATAATTTATCTGTTGTCATACTATATCATATAATTCTCTGATATGTTACTCCTTCAATATTCCTCCTGCAACCTTAAAAAAGGGTATGAAACTAAAAACGACAAAAGATGACGACGTGGTAGCAGTATGTGTGCGTGTGTGTGACGTGTCTCAGTGCAAAACTGGTGTGGATATCCTACTGGAGCAGACTGCAGTGATATTTAATTGGCTAAATGTGTGACGTAACAAATTTAAGTGGCTATTTCACCTCCCCTCTGTTATTGGAGTAATGGACACAAGAGAATCAGAAGTGTTAGCCTCCAGTGAGATTCTACTGATGTTTTCACCAGCAGGGACATCTCCCCAGCCTCCCTCACAATCAGTCTGTGATCGTATGTATCCAAAGATTATCTTACATACTAGACAAGACAAATAAATCAACTCTTTTAATTTAGTGTAGCATGAAATAAAAATTCAGCTCATCATTCAGCACTATGTTTTTTTGAGTCAGCAGAACAAATTTCAGTTTTAACACTTTTTTTTGTTGCTAAAATGGACCACAACAGAAGACAGAAAGAGTAATTAATAAATGTTGAAATAATTACAGACATTTTTTTGAAAATAGAAATTGCATGATAATTCCATGAGAAAGTTGATGTATAAATCGACTTTTGATAAATTTGATTGATGCTCAAGGCTTCCTCCATGACTTGTATAATTGTGATTTTCATCGTGTTTCTGCTATTCCTTGCACTTGAATTTTTCTCCTTTATATTTAACTCTGTGGCAGACATGCATGCTCCTTTAAAATCGTTGAGAATTAAGGACAGAGTGATTCCATGGTATTCTTGGAGCTCTCATAACAATTCAGAGACAGGAAAAAGAATAGACTAAAGCTAGATCAACCCACTTACCCCAGGATTGGCTTTATTTTAGACAGCTTAGGAACAAATACACAGTGTCAGTTAGAAAGGAAAAATCTGACTTACTTAAAATCCCATGCAGATCCACACAATTCTGCAAAACTGTAAAAATGCTGGAAAGTTCAAGTTCCTCTCCTTCTCTTCCATTGCAAGTTGTTTTTTTAACTCAAATTTGATTACTGGTAAAGTTGAAATAAGTAATGCTTTTTAAAGCCTCATACGTCCATCCTTTTCAAGTAATTTAGGGATTAGTAATGTAGTCCATAATATCATCAAAAGATTCAGAGAATCCGGAGAAATCTCAACACATAAGCGGCAAGGCCGAAAACCAACAATGAATGCCTGTGATTGTTGGTCCCTCAGGCGACACGACATTAAAAATCCAACATCATTCTGCAAAGGATGTTACCATGTGGGCTCAGGAACACTTTGGAAAACCATTGTCAGTTAACACAGTTCGTTGCTACATCGGCAAGGGTAAGTTAAAACTCTACCATGGAAAGCGAAAGCCATATATCAACAAGACCCAGAAATGCCGCCGGCTTCTCTGGGACCGAGCTAATCTAAGATGGACTGACGCAAAATGGAAAAGCCTGCTGTGGTCTGACGAGTCCCCATTTCAAATTGTTTTTGGAAATCATGGATGTCGCGTCCTCTGGGCTAAACAGGAAAAGGATCATCCAGATTGTTTTCAGCGCAAAGTTCAAAAGGCAGTATCTGTTGTGGCTTGGGGATGTGTTAGTGCCCATGGCATGAATAACTTGCACTCCTGTGAAGGCACCATGAATGCTGAAAGGTACATACAGGTTTTGGAGCTGCAATGGCCGGTAGAATTCGGAGGCCAGTTGTAGCGACGAGGGAAACGAGCAGCACAGACACAATACAAACACAGAGAATAATACAGACCTCTGGAAAGAGCTTGCGCTTCCAAAGGACGTATAATATTCCAAGACATGGAAGCAAAGAGAGATAGAAAAAAAGGGAGAAGAGCTCCAATAATGATGAGAAGATAGAAAGTCAAACAAATCCTGACTGCAGATATCTTCGGCTATAGTGCGTAGCTACAAACAGTCACTCTAGCAAAGAGGTGTGGCAAACATCCGGCTTATATAGAGTCCGGGGAAGCGCTGCCCCACTTCAATCAGCCAGCTGGGTAAAGAATCCGATTGAACAGGAATTTGATATCGTCCCGGGACGAGAGCCACAAAGAAAAGTCCAAAACACGCGCACAAACATCCAGAACCATGACAGGAGCAACATATGCTGCCATCTATGCAAAGTTATTTTCTGGGACGTCCCTGCTTATTTCAGCAAGACAATGCAGAGCCACATTCTGCACGTGTTACAACAGCGTTGCTTCACAGTAAAAGAGTGCGGGTAATAGACTGGCCTGCCTGAAGTCCAAACCTGTCTCCCATTGAAAATGTGTAGCGCATTATGAAGCGCAAAATCCAACAACGGAGACCCCAGACTGTTGAGCAACTGAAGTCGTACATCAAGCAAGAATGGGAAAGAATTCCAGCTACAAAGCTTATACAATTAGTGTCCACAGTTCCCAAATGCTTTATTGAGTTTTGTTAAAAGGAAAGGTGATGTAACACAGTGGTAAACATGCCTCTGTCCCAGCTTTTTTGGAATGTGTTGCAGGCATCAAATTCAAAATGAGCGAATATTTCCAACAAAAAAAACAGGTTTATCAGTTTTAACATTAAATATCTTGTCTTTGTAGTGTGCTCAATCGAATATAGGTCGAAAAGGATTTGCAAATCATTGTATTCTGCTTTTATTCACATTTGACACAATGTCCCAACTTCATTGGAATTGGGGTTTGTACATTGAATCCTGTGCATTAGCGCAACTGAGAGAATGTGCTTTGACTGGCACATAGAAGCCACCACGCCAGTGCACTTTAACCTGCGTGCACGCGACAGTGAGCGGACGCTCAAATCTATGCCTGTCTGCTGCTGCCAGGCTGCAATTCAGCCTTAGCATGTTGGCCACTTCAGTGGCGCTAACTAGTGTCGTTGCATACTGAATAACATTCTCACGGGAAAACAAAGTCCCATGAAAGGAGTGCTCACACTGTTTTGAGTGCTTACACTCAGAGGGAAACAGACGTTGCAGTTCTTACGTGCGAAAAATGTGGAGAAAAAAGCTGGGAGACAATAGCAGGTGGATGAATCCTGAATAAAGCAGGGCTGTATTATCTGCTCAGATTCAGTCTAATGCTTCAGACCTGATTGGAAGGTGCTTCACAGTGCATGGCACACCCTAACAAGTGTAGTGAACTGAAATGTTTTGTGGAAACCGACTACCTCAAAATAATCCAGTATGCCAACAGCCAACTCAATGATCTTGTGTTCACAGCATTTAAAAACATGTAAAAAATAACTTTACCCAATTTTATTAAAGTTCCTTCCACACAATGCAATTAAGTCAGCCTACACAATTTTTTGAGGTAATCAGTTTCAACAAAACATTTGAGTTCACCACACTATAACAGAGCTACAGTGAAGGTTAGGTAGAGCATCACCAAGGAAGAAACCTGATTCCCTGTGATGTCTTGGGTTTCCAGACTTAAAGTAGTCATTGACTGGTTAGGATTTGCAACCAAGCATTAAAACAGCAATAAAATTTCTGATCATCATAATCTGTCCGATTTCTTTTTTTGGGGGGTGGGGGGAGGTGGGTATTTATGAAAATGTATAAATATGGCTGCAATTTCTACATGGTTGTCATTCATTTATGGATTTATGGCAAAACTCTTAAATTAAAGCTCAACATCTACCCTCGAACAACATCTTGATCTGATTTAAAATTGACTCCTGGCATACAAAACCAAGATAATGAAATTTTTTTCCCTGATAAAGTTCTCGTGGACCAACGTGTTCAAGCCACAATAAATTGCATAGAACCAAATTAATCATACATTTGAAAATGAATTAAAAATTATGATTGATTAAAAAAATAGACCTTACTCCATCATCATTCCAAACATTCACAGCAGTGAAGGACAGAAACATTACAGCACTCTCATTCACCACCAACATGCTGCCTAATCCAGCAGTCTCTCAGGGCACTTGTGTCATGCAGCATGTTTTCAGCTTATTATAGGCACAAACACAGTCCAATTCTGCATTGTTACGTGCTTAAATTCCCACTCAACACAGAATCCCAGCAGAGGATTTCAATTGTGATTCCCTTAAAAGAGTTTGTATCCAGAGGATGGGATTATTTTCTCTTCTGTTTCCTTCACTAAGAAATACCCTAAGGAAAACTGTGGAAGATTAGCATGCTAACGGGATGGCTTACACTCCATGCATGCGAGTGTTTGTGTATTTGTTTGTGTGCAAATTTTTTTATAGGTGTGTGTGTGTGTGTGTGTGTGTGTGTGCTTGTGCGTGCTGTGCATGTGTTATTTTTTTTTTCCTGTAAAGGCCTTCATCAGGCTGAATTCTGCAGAGTATGTTATTGTGGTGGAGTTCCGTGTAGATTGCTTTGCAATAGCAGTGCACAACTGTGGCTCATTTACCATGTCCCAGGGGCCCAGTGCAAATGGCTCAGTCCATCAGTCTGTCTGAGTGCACTAGGATGCTGCCAGCCTCCCATCTTCAATCCAAATTGGCAGAATTGCGAGATTTTCAACTGACTGCTTTCTCTCTTGTGTGGGAGAGAGGGTTTTTCAATTACGCTTGCACATTTTCAACAATAAAGAGCAACGAAAAAAATTGTGATGGCATAGTATCCTACATAAAATAACATTCAAGCATTATTTATGTAAATAAATAATGGTCAAAGCCAAAAATGAATAAATGGATAAAACTTATGAATGACAATCTGCAATTAATTACAGAGAGTTAGGATAAAGAACAGTTTTCTCTGGTCACAAAAAAATCTTTTGTCTCATTGCATGGAAAGTACCAAAATCACAAGTTGGTTTTCAAGGTTTCTGGCAAAGCAGTTTTATCAAGAAATATTAATATTTTTCCAGTAGCTTTTAACTTTCTTATGGGAGTGAATTTTCACAGTCATCACAATCGAGATCAAGTCATGGGCAAACTTAACTAACCACAATGATCAATATTCACGTTTTTCAAAGAAACCGTTTCTCCTGCTTTTACCTCCTCCAACTGTTGTCAAGGTGACACATCTCCATCTGCTTTCCACTTCTCCTCCACCTCCTCCCCCATTCCCATCTCTCTATTTGTCCATGTTTTATGAGAACTATTTGTTTGTTTATTTGTTTGCTTTGTTTAAGAAAATCCACAGATGTCTTCAGTGTGCACTGACCACTTCATCTCACCCCTCAAGAGGCCACACTTCCTCCCTGTGCTCCTCTTCCATACAATATTGACTGTTTAGAAGACTATCAATCTGACTTTTGTGCAAATATGAGTTAGTAAAACATTATTCCTGTACAGTATTTGCTAAATTTTACTTTTCTTTATTCAGGTGGCAAGCAGCATAGTTGTTCTAAACCTATTGTAATTGTAGCATTTTTCATTAATGTATATTTTCCATGGTAAAATGCTTATATCTCCCTCACAGTTCCCTGAAAACTCTTGAAATTTGGTTGGAAAATTAGGTATGAAGGAAATTCCCATGGGTTGGAAATCTGTGTTTTTTCACCTTGTGGTGGTGTGGTAGAGCATTTAGGAAATTGAAAAGGCGCAACTTTGGGTGGGTTGCACTTGGCTAGAGCCTATTCCGGAGTACAAAGGGCAAAAACCTTCAGTAGTCTTCAGGAATTAAAAACGCTCTATTCTTAAGGGCTGATTAGCATGCATGTCTGTTGGAGAAGTGAGGAAACCCACACTAGAGAAGAGAACGTGCAAACTCCGCACAGCAAGGCCCCAGGCTGGATTCAAACCTCCTATTGTCTTGCTGTTAGGCAACAGTGCTACTCACTGCACCACCACACCACCTTGGCTTAATATTTCAGTCAGATCATTTACATGCACATTTAAGTCAAGCTACTGTTATAGCTCAAGTAGACTATTTAATCCGACTACTGTCCTTGTCCCAGTATACATGCAGGAGAGGGAGGGGAATCAATTTATTGACCGAAGCATGTCCGTCTTTGCCACAATTGGTGGCGGTATGCCCCCTTTCAGCTTGTTCATCTTGGACCTTTTTTGGTTGACCTATTACGTCAAAGACCAAACAATCGACAAACAAGTTAGTTAGCGGCAAACTGGTAGTATGTTGAGTGGTGAAAACATGGACAACTTTACGCTTCAGTAAATTTTGTACGAGCTGCATGCTGCTTTTAGTAAAATTGGGATGCATGTTATCCCTGGTGATTATGGTGTCAGCTGAAGGGAGGCGGCAACGCCGCATGTTCCTGGAGTACTCCAACAATGCGACCTCCGCTATGCTCTACTTTTTGTTTTGTCTTCTACCCCGGGCTTCCCCTGCATGTTGGATGTGGGTAAGGAGCAAAGACAGGTGGGGAGAGTTGTTTTGAAAGAGTTTTCCGATGGTGGGTGGAGCATGTTCGAGCACCAATACTATGCTGTTCGACTTTTTAGTCAAAGCCCCATACGATGACCTATGGAGCATGCGCAGAGTGCTTAATCCAGTTCTGATAGATTCAAGCGTATACATGGAGGAGTAAGTTGACTCATAACCGCATTATCGGTGTGTGTTAGCCTGACTTTGCGAAATTGAATTTATTACAATTCCAGCCGGACTAACTTGTTTACATGCATTTTAAAAGTTTTAGTCAGACTAACACAATAAATCGATTTTTTCTAACGTCATGTAAATGTACTGAGTCAGTATAGTTTCCCCTATTTCAGATTTCCCAAAAAATATTTACATCCAATTGAAGAATACTACTGTGCGTCCTTTTTGAAATATGGCAAAATGAAGAGTCATCATATTTCGCTCTTCTTAAAAAATTTTCTGTTAGATGATCATCTCTTTGATTTCAGGCATGATTTACTTTCTTTACCAAAGCCCCAAATGACTTGCAGTCTTTGTCCACATCTCTTACTGCTCTCTTTTTAAACACCCAAGACCTCACCCAGCCCCCCAGTTTCCGTGGAGATAAGCGAGAGGGGGGGAGGCTGCACGAGAAGGCACGCTTCTCTTTGTGCAGTACTGCATAACATGCATGTGCATTGTCATGCTTCCAACATGCTGATGCTCTATGATTTATCATTCCTGCTGACTCCCATAGGCTCTTGACTGTAAATTAAAATGAAACATAGCTTTTGGGAGAGATGCACTGCATTCGATAAGTAACAATATATCAACATACAGTCGGCCACTTACGACTTGAATCATGCAATCAATTTATATCATTTTTTTTTTTTTTACTGTATATTAACTAAGCAATAAGGTACGGCACTAGCAGCCATTTTCAGTGACTGCTGCGTGTAGTCATGTTCGTGTGTGAGAAACTGAGTGTGAACCTGCGTGTCGGGGTTTGGTGTGTGTCTGTGGTTGTGCAGCTGTGTGGTGTGTGAGCATGCATGTGCAAGTGTGCGCGTGCGTGTCTGTATCTGTGTGTGTGTGTGCGTGCGTGTAATAGAGCTTGCAGTGTTAAAATGCAGTGATTACCTTATCCTGGGTTTATAGTCGTTTGAAACCGAGCCAAAGGGCTGGGAGCTGCATTGCAATTACACATTCATTTTACCTCGTCCCCCCATCCCCCAACCCTCACTCCTCTCTCTCTCTCTCTCTGCATCATTTGTCTCGCTCTCTCCATCCCACTCCTGCCCCTCTCCACCTTCGTTACCCACTCAAAATCCCTCCCCCCTCTGTCTCCCTGAAGGTGCGAGAACCTGACAGGATGGTAAATGTGAAGGTACTGGACAAAAGAAAGAGCGGATGGAGGGGATAGAATGATGAATGGAAGAAAAATGGAGGGACTGAGGAAAAGGGAAGGGGGAGTAAGGAGGGTTGAGTTGAGTTTGTGTGCAGAGACGTTTAAAACAGGTGATGAACAATGAGGGAGAGTGTACAAGAGGGAAACAGAGGGGAGAGGGAAAGAGGGAGAGACTTTAGCTAAGCCAGACAGGTAGGGCATGAACGTGCCGGAGAGAGGGATAAAGAGAGAGAGGAAGAGAGAGACACCGGAGGGGGAGGCGAGCGGAGAGGCTGAGAGAGGGAGGGTAATGATATATTGATCTGATATGGCCTGAGGCTACACTCCCACTGCTAACTACACACACTCCTGTGCGTGCTTGTGTGTGCTTCCATATGCAGAATCTGTCATGTACCACATTGTTGGGATGCATCAGCAGGTCACAGTTGAATTTTATCATTATCAAGTAATTACAGCTCCAGGTTTCATTTTGGTTTTTTTTATCATTGATTTATTTTCTTTACATGGAAAATGTGAAGCTATATTTCGCCCTATAGGTAGGGTCTATGCCTTGCTTGCAGTGATAAAAAAAGCAAGTCTGTGGTTTGTACTGCTGAAATAATAAACAGAAGGCAGTTGTAGTCATGAATCCAACCAATCTGTGAGCTAGAATAACCAGGAATAAACGATCACTTCAAATAGTTGACAAGCAAGGAAACTTTTTTTGTCACGTTATTGATATTAGCAGAAATTGTACTGCATATTTTCATACCATAAAGCATAAGTACAGATGCTGAAATGGTTCCGTATACCCTCTGCTCATCTTCAGTGAACAGAGAATTGAGCTCTGTTCATTCAACATTGCATGGGTAGGCCATTAAAAATAATAACTAAAACATATCGATTCCGAGTGGGTAAGTTTATGAATCAGAATGTTTTTTTTTATTTTCTCTTAGATATACACTTATTTAATAAAGACATCCTGTGAATTTCCAACACCAGATCAGCATATGTTTGATTTGTATTGCTTGTTAACAAAAAACAAACCACTCCCACATATCTCCGAAGTTTGGAGTTACATTTCTGAATTCCTGGTTTAGCCAAACACGAATGTAGCCATAGCTGAGTATATACAAACAAAAAGCTCAGTATATACTGCCATGTTGCTATTGCCACAGAGAGAAATGCAACAATGTAATTTCTTAACTGTACAAATGCTGTCACCCTGAACTGCATTTCTACATCCCTAATGTGCCATAGGCCAACACAACACCGTGTTTGTGAATCCGGAGGAAGTATTTTGTGAAAATTTTGGAAAATAAATCACACATTGTAACAGCTTGCTGTGAACACAGGCAAGGGAGTCAAGAATACTGCTCAGTCCTTCCTCAGCTAAACAGACAGTAAATAAGCGACACTGAATCAGTGTTATCAGACTGCAGAGCAGAATGACTAGCTAACAGTATGAAAAAAGATCTTAACTGAAACACAATGAGCAAGCTTGCTGGCTAATGTGAGGAAGAGCAAAAAATAATTCCTTGGAAACAGATATCACCATTGCAGGTGCAGTACACATGATTAATAATCCTTTTCACTTAATTTGTTATAATATCTGCATGAGGCACCATAGCTGAAATTTTTGAAAACTCTCTAAAAGCATTGCATGCCATTGAAAACAAGACAATACAGCGTGCATTGGTTAGCTTTGTGGCAGTGTCAATGAATTGTGTTGTGTATAAAGTATACAGCTGAAATGGAAAAAAACAACCTTTAAAACATGGATTACTCTGTAATGGATTCAATCACTATTTCTTCTTCAAAGAGAAAAAAAATGAGTGATGGTCCTGTGACTAATTAGAAGTTTACTCATCCAAACGCACACTTCTGAGTTTTTTGTCCTTGGAGATCGGAAAGTAATGCAGCTATTTGCGATTGTATTTATACAAGACAGTAATTCTATTATTTTGGACATGGCCTTATCAGCATAACATGTTTTATCTCTAGAACACTAACACACTTGTCATTACCAAACCGCAATCACTTCATTTTTCCTATCATGCAATCAGAAATAACTCCTCTGATCTTCCATAGTACTTCTCGAAATTACAACAAGAGGCTTGATGAGGAAGTAATTAGGCAGGTATCTGCCATTTAACACTTCTCTGCTGAGTGTCTCAGCTGTCGGACCAGGTGAGAATAATATTGGCTGTATAAAGGCAAACCTGGCCACAGGGGCAAGCTAGCCAGCACCCTCCAGCAGACCTGAGAGCACAGCTGTCGGCGAGAGTCAAAACAATATTTGAAGAGTTTTGTTCCAGAGCGCCATATATCCATTTTAATTTTTTTTTAAGAAAAATTGCTGTTTCGGGTTTTGAGAAGTAGGAAATGCAAATCCACTCTGCCAATTTTTTTTTGTTGTAAATTTTAACGACTAATTGTAAAAAGGTAACATGCTAAAAAAAAAATCATATCCAGTATTAATTAAACTGCTTTAACAAAAGTTATTATTATTTTTTAATTAAAAAAAATTTTTTTTTTTTTGCTGTCAAAATGCTATCCATTTCATGGTTTTTTCACACAAAATGTGATACATCCACTTTTATCATGAAGTTGACTTCAATGTATTCTGCTGCGTTCTTTCAAGGCAGATAAACTTTGCACTGGGTGCATATTAAACACACTCCTGTTGTGTTTTGTGAAATTCAAATATGAGAGAAATTAGCCTGTTTAAAAATGTTGGCTTCTGCCATCAGATGTTTTAGAGGACCTTTAGAAACTCACCTTTGACTAGATAATTGCTCTCAAGCCATTCCTGTTCAGGTTTACCTGAGTAACAATCAAGCAACTTTTATTCAGACCAGATGAATGATTGTCGTCTCACCGAATCGGGGAGAACAAGCAACACCTGTTAAGTGTGGAGTGCTCTCGGAGTGAACATTTTGTTAATCATGACTAATAATTGTTTGAAACGGATGTTTTGTCCACCCCAATTCTCAGTTCTACGGAATTTAGCCCATGATTTCATCGCTGTTGGATTGCATATGGAGAGAAACCGTGTCTTCAGTTGCCAATTACAATAATTAGAAAACACGTTAATAAAGAAAAATAATTGAGAACTAGCCAGGACTAACCTAATTGTCATAAAGGGACGTGTCTAATATGCCATCCCAATTCCCATTTCTAGCTCTGCCACTGGTTTCATTTGGTCTTGTCTCATTAAAACAATTTAAAGGATAATGAAACACATGCATTGTTTCTTTTCCCTGAGCAAAGAGAGGCACAAGAATTCTGGAGTCATAATCGCTTCCATGTTGCTTGTGGTGAGGTCCAACTTTACGCAAGTGAAACTGAAACTTCAATGCATAAGGATTCTAATTCCGCGTGATCAGCAGCTACCCCACCAGGCCCGGTGCGGGTAGCCCAAGGCCCATCCCTGCTGTACGGCTTCGGTGTTAATGTCAATGTAAGAATGCTGTGAAGATGAGCTGACAAGTGAGCTTGTGTTTACGTTGCTTTGTTAGTTACTAGTATCGTTGATCATTGTTGTTGTTGATGACATTCAAATTTTGCATTTGTGTTTGTTTCTGAAACACTGGCCATATCGTGATCCTAGTCACCGGGGACTACTAGGACTTTGGTACGGCACATATCCGAAAGCGAAACCCAAACATAAACACAAGCTACCGGTCGATGCGAGTATGAAGTTGCCGTACAGTTGCTTACTGTGTTCAAAGTCCAAAATTAGCATTCATTTTGTGTAGTATACAATGCAAGAATGCGTAAAACAATTGTACATGCGTTTACGACCGATGCAAGCTTTTCGTTTTGCAATCCCAGATGAGATTAGAGCTTTGTTTGCGGAAAAGTTAAAAACCCACAAAATCTGGACAGTTTGGGTAAACCACTTCATTGGGTATGTAGAAAATGTATATTCGTCCAAAAATAATAACTATAACTTTTCTTTCACAAATTGGCTGTTGAAATAAGGAGAAAAATAAGTCATTTTCTGCTCTAGCTCCGGTGCAACTTACTTCTCATACGTGGCCGCCAATCAGCCAATCGCTCGCGAGTTTTAAGGAGAGATCTCAAAGTGTCTAGTTTCTTCATTTTTTTGCCAGAATGACATACAATTACGAAAATTAAATGCTGGATTCGTGAATTACAGGAAATAATACATGTCTACACGGTTTATTTTTTTCTAACTTAGTAGACCTTTAAGCATTCAAAGGTGAGGTTACTGAACACCTTTGTTGCCAGTGATGGTTTGCTATTGCAATTTGTGCAAAAAAAGGTCTGGCACTTGTCGCATTTTAGAAAGAATGTACACATTCCAGTATGTAAATCAATGGCGGATATCATGTTTTGGCAAAAACTGAATATGGAGTAAATAAGACAAGGACTGTCTTTTCAAGTGGTGGGAATTTCAAATTTGGTGTGAACCATGTTTTGAAATCAAACTCCATTTTTTAAAGAAATTGCCAAATTTTGTTCAGATGCTACCATCCACCATCCAGCCATCCACACCTCCAGTCTTCTGAATACTTTCCTTACACTGAAAATGATTAACATGATTTTTAAAACATTCTGTTGGATCCTGTCCAGCTGAGATATCCCTCTTTTCTCACTGTTCCAATCTATGTGCAACTGATGGGTGGACACTGTCCATATCACGTTCAAGGATTGGTGGGTCTCTGATGCAGAAAAACAGGTGCTTAACACCAGTTTCCTCAGAGGGCCAACCAGTCAAATCAAACCGATAGAACCCCATAAAAACACCATGACTCTATTAAAATTATCCCACTATAACTAAAGGGAAAACAAAAGAGAAGTAGAAGCACTCCTAGAGTGCAAACCTCCGCCAAGGCAGCACAGTCCACATCTTGGTGAGTGGGAGCAAAGTTCAGTTATCGAGTGTCATAGGATTTCAAGATGGCTCCCGTGGCAGCCATATTGTTTGAGTGATCGCAGTCAAAATCGATAGGCTCCATCCGTGATGTAAAAGCAATCCACTCGAAATTTTTCAATATTTCAGAGATATCTGTTCATTACTTTTTGAGTTATCTGGTTCACAATCAAACAGAAAAACAAACAAACGGGCCCGATCACTTAACCTCCTGCCAACTTTGTTTGGCAGCGGTAATAACCCCAAGTTTTGACAAACTAACAGTCAGAGACTTCCATGCTCAGAGAAACAAGATAATACTTTTCAGATATGTTAGTCTGGGGGCTCAGAATGGAGATTATCAATGGGACGTATTTGAAAAGGTTCCTCTATCGCAAGCAAAAAGCTTTCTGGATGTGCTGTAAATCCCCAATGGGCCAATGCAGACCAAAGGAGCACAGCCCACTTAGTGGGAGCTTAATCAGGCTCAGAGGGAGAAGATGGCTCACTATCCCTGCACGGCAGGTTTGCATTTCAGTGCTCCTCAGTAGCCCCTGGGATTAACCTTGGAATAAAGCTGGCAACCATGAGCACCTGAGCTTAGTGTAGATCAGCTTCAAGTGTATCTACCTGTAGGGAGTGCACAGATTCTTGCAGCATCAAGCCTTACATTGAGGCAAAAATTTAGGTAATGGTGGTGGATTAACGACATGATAGTTGGCTTCATGATCACATCCTCATCTTACCAGTGGCGGTTCGTCGGCCGTAACAAAGTAAAGCCATAACCTCGCCCTTCAAAGCTTAATGACTTAAACCTTATAGTTTACTTTTCTTGATCAGCAGTTGCTCATACAAATTGGTATAGGACAGTCAAATTTATTTTTGTTTGTAAATGATGACGCAAATGATCAACACGTCTTTATAAATTAGTTTGCGAGGCTTCTTTCGCAAGAAGCCAGGAGAATCTGTTTTCCACTATCTTAATATAAAAGTAAAGAATGCGATGTTGCACAGCTTATTGCTCAATGAGCCTCACTAATCAATTTGCAAATCTATGCCGTTTCACAAGCTACTTGAGGGCAGATTTTATAAACATGTAGGTCTATGGTAATTTATGTCATAATTTATGTGTGAAAGAAAACCCCTCATAATTTTGTGGTGCAATGAACAACTAACAATGTTATCGAAAATAAATTTGACCGTCCTTCTACCAATTTGTATGAGCAATGCTGATCAAAAAAAGTAAACTGCGACAGGTTTAAGACGTTAAGCTTTGAAGGGCGAGGATTTGGCTTCCCTTTTTTTCGGCCGACAAACCACCACTGCATCTTAGTGCATGCAAACTGCCATGCATGTGTGTTCTTAGTTTGGAGCTCACTGTCACAACCGTCATGCGAATGCATTTCTTGTCTCATCCTTTTCAGAATCTTTCGTGCCTAATAGAAGTATGTCTCCTTTTGACATCTTGAATTTTTGGCTCTCCTTTGCTGTGTCTCGTTTCATGGTTATTTCCAAAAGACTGTGTGGCATTATTTAACCCCCCTGCTTTTTTTTTGCAAATTGCAAGATTTGAATTTTCCATTCTGCTTAGAACCAGTCAGTATTCCCAGTAGGAACTCATTGTCTTTATTAAGTGTGATGTGTAGTTTTATGACAGCTATTTCCTGAAGCTCTCCTCTTACGGTAGTTAACTTGAACAAGCTTCCAAGCCTACTCGGTCCAGAATGGGATTGTGTTCAAGTTAACCCAGCTCAAGTGAGTTCATCTGTCCAGTTTAAAGGGAACAAGCTCCCAAGCCTACCCAGATAGCAGGTGACTCTGGGCCAGTTCTTTGCCGGATCAGCGAGAATTTGGCACAGAGGCGGTTCAGATCCAGTACAGATTCAGAGTTCATGTACTTGCTATCTGGGTAATCAGGGTCCAGTATTGGGGCCACATTCTTGTTAACCCTTCCAAGTTTCTTCTTCCCTCCAGTAGAAACAAGCTTGCGGTCTTTCTAAGGTCATCAGGATTGTAACCAAGTTTCCCTCAAGCTCCTCCATCCACCAATGGGATACTTCAATGCAGGCAAAGCATGTACTCCACCAGACTGTATTCCTGGAAGCCACTGGCCAGCAATTGAGAGTTCAGCTTTGCCCACAGCATCCGTATTGAACTGTGCTATCCTTATCTAGAATTCCATCTCCACCTCTTCCTCTGGGGTTCTGTCCCCAAATTACTGTATAAGCTGCCAAATGAAGTATTGGACTGTATTGAGCGTTCGTGCTTGATTCCTGGTCTTCAACATAACACTCATGCCAGCAAATTCCATAACTCTACCAACAACCATTGATCACATTGGTAAATGGCTTTCTCACAATTGTTGCCTTACCCCTGTCTGGTGCTGTCAAAGCTAGGATTCTTTTGCGAACAGGAAACCTCTTCAGTGGGCCAAAAGCCACAAGAGACTATCATTTACCCAAGCCAGTTGTAACACCACATTACAGTATGATCAAGATCTCTTTGCAGATGATTAGCATGCTAATCAGCCTCCCTTTGACAATTTGAGGCTAATTATTCAGAAACTATTCTCTCAGGCATAACTGCATTTTTTTAAAGGAGACCTATTATGCTACATTTCCAAATTTATATTTTGATCTTAGACTCCCGTAGAGTACTACTGATCACTCAAAGTCCAAATAAGGTCATTATTTAGCTCATACTCCCATCCTCAAAAAACCCCATTTGTAGTCCATTGTAGTCTCTGCCTGAAACGCTTTTTGGTGCAGTTCTTCCACTTTGGCCCCCACTCCTCATATGCCCAGTTTCTTCTTACTGGCCAGCTCTATGGTGGGTGGATCTAGGCGGGACGAGGCAGCAGAACGCAGTTTTCCAGGTCCTCCTCTCCAGAGTGAAACTGAGACGCGTCTGCCATCTGAGAAGGAATCGACAGCCAATTTCCACAATCAAACGAAGTACATGTGTATAGATCTAATAAAATGAACTTGTTCTATTAAACGCAACGGCGAAAGTGGAGGACGCAGTGCAAAAGTCTGGCAGCTCAAGCTCGAATTTGCTGTCTACCTATGGCTACTTTGGTGAGTACGCCGGTGTTTCTACTCTATAGCTAGGATTGAGGGAAAGCTAGAATCCACTTAATACAGACACATTTTCGACATACCCAAGTGTAGACCGGAGACAGTAGAAATCGGGCGGATTTGAGTTTAGAAGGAAACAGGGACAGTGAGGAGCAGAAAAAGTGGACCTACAACTTACGGACTGCTTAGGTGTGTACTGTAAGGACCTGCTGGTCCGTGCGCAGAACTGTAGTGCATCGTTAGCGTGGAGTAACGAACAGCTTCTGTGCTGGTATATGACAAAGGGGCGAAAGCTCCAGGCGAAACAGCCTTTTCAGAAATTTACGAATTTTTCAAATTTTTTCGTGCGGCAGATCACGTTCAAAGTCAATGCATTGTCTTCATATTGACTTTGATTGTAATCTGTCGCGCAAAAAATTTGTTTCGCGTTGGGTGTGAAAGCGGCTTAACGTGCCCATAATGCGTGTATTTGCAATTTTGCATTGACTTTGAATGTAATCTGTCGCACAAAAAATTTGTTTCACGTCCGGTGTGAAAGCTGCTGAACACGCCCATAACGCATGTCTTCGCGTCTTTGCATTGACTTTGAATGTAACTAATCTGTCGTGCGAAAAATTTGTTTCGCGTCCGGTGTGAAAGCGGCTTGACGTGCCCATAACGCGCGCATTCGCGTCCCAATCAGCTGATTGAATAAAAATGAAGCTAAGTTGCAACTTAAGGTAGGGAGAAATATCATACTATAATTTGAGGAACGTTTGTCTGTCTGTCTGTTTGTTCCCCTACTCCTCTGAGGTCCTCAGACGGATCTTCACCAAACTTGGTAGGTCTATGTAGGTTGTCCCTGGAATTGTCCTTGAGGGGTTAGTTTTTTGAAAGGTCAAGGTCACTGGGGTCAAAGGTCAATTTTTCGCATCTCCCATCTCCCTGGACAGATTTTCGTGAAGGTTACGTGGACATAGGTTGTCACAAGAAGTGACCGCGAGAGGTCCGTTCCGTCAAAGGTCAAGGTCACGAGGGTCAAAGGTCACAGTATTCATGAAAGTTGGTATGTGGACGTAGGTCGTCACAAGAAATTATTCTCACCACGGGTAATTCACTAGTATTATTCAATGTGAGGTTATTGAAAAAGGCTTAACAAGGCATTGAAATGTAACCTTCTTGTAAGAGTACATTTCTTCCCTTCTGGACATAATTAACCTTTCAGTGGCAAGTCATCATAGTTGTGCTGACTAAGTTGAAGTTCCACATGCAAAAACAGCCATTATGGGAGCAGAGCAGCTGATGCCAATTATAAAAATGTTACAGAAAAGCAATCATTAGGGAAATCATTAGAAACCAGGGCTGTTGCAATTTGTACACTCACACCAAGAGGACAGAGGGAGATTCAATCCCAACCCAAACCTAAAACCAAAGGAAATTGGATTTCACTCTAGTCAAATGAGTCCCCTTAAATTCGTAACAATTTGGGAACTGTGAGGGTCCCTTAAAATCTCAGCAAAATCCATTACAAATTCAGGTAAACAGCTCAAGCTATTCCTTGTAAAGGCCCTGGAGATGATGACTTTGCATCTTGACATGAGTGATTATCATACAAAATATGAGTGCTTTGTTGATCTGGGCTTGGCACTAACAGGTACAATAAAAAGATCTCATAAATAAGCAACAGGCTGCTTACACTTACAACCCTTGTGGGAAATGGTATTAAACTGAGTCAGTGGTTCCTAAACTGTGGTTTGGTGGAGGGCTTAACTTGCAGTAGCATGCATTCCTTTACCATTCACAGCAGTTTGACTAACACTGCATTTATTCAAGGAGCTGTACCAGATACATGGTTGTTGAATCGGCTTTAAAATATCAAACAAAAATATTTTTGCACAATATTGCTGACTGTAATATGATGCTGGTGTGAATCTTAAAATGAATCAACTACCATTATTATTAATGTTACGACCCAAAATCCTCCTGAAGCCAATGTTCCCTGGAGGCTGTAACACAAAGCCACTGGAGCAATAGTGCAGGGTCAGATCAGTTACAGAATGGATGAATGCAGACAGAGGGATTCACAAATGTATTTTGGGATTTATGTATAAATGATTAACCCCACAATAAATATTTTCCAATGCACACACAAATAGTTATTGCTGCATAATGTTTCAATCATAAGTAATAGAAACGCACAAATGTACAGTAAAGGCCAAAAGTTTTGACACACCTTCTCATTCAATGCGTTTCCTTTATTTTCATGACTATTTACATTGTAGATTCTCACTGAAGGCATCAAAACTATGAATGAACACGTGGAATTATGCACTTAACAAAAAGTGTGAAATACCAGTAACTGAAAACATGTCTTACATTCCAGTTTCTTCAAAGTAGCCACCCTTTGCTCTGATTACTGCTTTGCACACTCTTGGCATTCTCTTGATGAGCTTCAAGAGGTAGTTACCTGAAATGGTTTTCACTTCAAAGGTGTGCCTTGTCAGGATTAATTAGTGGAATTTCTTGCCTTATCAATGGGGTTGGGACCATCAGTTGTGTTGTGCAGAAGTCAGGTTGACACACAGCCGACAGCCCTATTGGACAACTGTTAGATACATACATAATTCCACGTTTTCAAGATTTGATACCTTCAGTGAGAATCTACAATGTAAATAGTCAGGAAAATAAAGGAAACGCATTGAATGAGAAGGTGTGTCCAAACTTTTGGCCTGTACTGTATGTATCAAAAAGTATTTGCAACTTTCGCCCAAAGCACATTCGGATGTTGTTACATTCATACACAGACTGCTGAACCCACATTTGGATTTTGCTACATTTGTTCATATATAGACTGCACCTGCATTTATGAATCACATTTCATGTGTGCCCTTCACTGCATCCATTCATTATTATTATTATTATTATTATTGAGAAATTATCATTAAAAAATTCAACATGAATAAAACTGGTAAAAGCAGCTAAGACAATTTAAAAAATAAGTAAATACATGAAAATTAAAAAAAGAGGAATAGGGGTATATACAAACTTACGTTACAAAGAAGTTTTTAAGGTGTTACAAATGTTTAGAGTCCAAATAACTTTCTTCTTTGTCAGTCTTTTTAGTGTTTTAAAATTCATTTCAATATTGAAATGGTGGATATTTCGTTTTTCATCAGACCATTTACCTTATGAATATGAAGCCTACCTAATAAACTGAGAAGATTTTAAACAAAAATTACACTTTTCATCCAATTTCTGTAAACTTATTTTAATTGCATATAACATATTAAATGCATGCGCTACATTAATCCAAAAGTAAATGCCTTCATTAAAGAGGTATGAGATTTTTGGGGGGCAGTTTTACGGAATACACAACTATCAGGAGGATCATTTTTATATAAATTTATAAAATAGATTTGTTGGGTGAATTAAATGTACAACCCCAATTCCAAAAACGTTGGGATTCTGTGTAAGTTGTAAATAAAAACAGAACGCAATGATTTGCAAATCTCATAAGCCCACAATTTATTCAAAATACATATCAGATGTTGAAAGTAAGACATTTTACCATTTCATGAAAAATTTTTCCTCATTTGAATTTAATGGCAGCAACACATCTCAAAAAAGTCTGGAGAGGGGCAAGAAAAAGGCTGGAAAAGTAAGTGGTACTAATGAAAAAACATTTTCATTGGCATTTCGCAACTAATAAGGTTAATTGGCAACTGGTCTGGAACATGACTGGGTATAAAAACAGCATTTTGGAGAAGTAAAGATGGACAGAGATTCACCTGTCTGCAAAAAAAACTGCGTCTAAAAATTGTGGAACTATTTCAGAAAAATGTTCCTCAATGTAAAATTGGACGACTTTCGTGATCTTTCATTCCTTTCCCAAAACTCCAGCAACTGGTGTCCTCACGCTCATGTCCCAGATGTTTACAGACTGTTGTTAAAAGAAGAGGGTATACTAAACAATGGTAAACATGGCCCAGTCCCAGGGTCGGTGCCAGGACACAACCCTGCTTCACTCCATTGCTGACTGGGAAGGGTTCTGCGGTAGCCCCGTCGAAGCAGACTGTGCTCTGCATGTCCTGGTGGAAAGAGGTGATGACTGCGAAGTTACGATGTTAGCATCTCTCATGTCTTGGGGGATGAGTCCTAGCTCCCAGCATAGGCACAGCAGCTTGTGCAGAGGCTGCAGGAGGGCAGAATTCCCTTGCTTCATGAGCTCTGGAGGTATACCGTCCTTTCCCGGCGATTTGCCACAGGTCAATAAGTTGATGGCTTTACCAAGCTCCTCCTCTGTGGGCAGGTCGTCGAGCTCCTCCATGACTGGAAGGCCGGGCAGGGCACTGAGGGCAGCGTCTGTGACGATATTCTGCGTTGCGTAAAGCTCTAGGTAGTGCTCAACCCATTGCTGCAGCTGCTGGCTCTGGTCGGTGAAGGTCTCGCCAGATTTGGACTTGAGCGGGGCTGTTTTGATGCTCGTGGGGCCGGTGACGGTTTTAATCCCCTCGTACATCCCTCTTGTGTAGCCGCAGTCAGCGGCAGACTGGATTTTGGCACAGAGGGATTACCAGTACTCGTTGGCACAACGGCGGGCGGTCTGCTGGGCCTTTCTTCTAGCTGCTTTGAGAGCGTCGTGAGTGCTAGAGCAGGGATTCTGCTTGTGATCCAGCAGAGCCTTCCTCTTAGCCACGGCGACTGGCTCCATCTCTTTCCAGTGCGCCTCGAACCAGTCCGCGTTCTTGTGTTCTTTCTTCCCGAAGGCGGACATGGCTGAGTCGTAGATGGCATCTCTGAGGTGGTCCCAGAAGGCGACAGGGTCGTTTGGGTCGCTGGGTGTTGTTTCAGCCGCGAGCCTCTCCTTGAGACTGTCGGCGAAGATCTTTACCTTGCCGGGGTCAGATGTGCCGCAGGTGTTGATGCGGGGACGACCCTTCGTCTTGGCATGGTGAATCCTCCCTGGCCTCAGCCTGACCTTGCTGGCGACAAGTGAGTGGTCCGTGTCGCAGTCAGCGCTGTGGTAGCTCCGCATGTGACGGACAGTGCTAAGGTCTGCTCTTCTGGTGACGACGAGGTCGAGCTGGTGCCAGTGGTGAGACCGGGGGTGTCTCCAGGAGAGTTTGTGCCTGTCCCTACCCGCAAAGTAGGAGTTGGTGATGCAGAGGCTGTAGTGACAGCAGAGTTCAGGCAGTCTTAGTCCGTTCTCGTTCAGCCTGCCAATACCATACCTGCTAATACCATACCTGCCAACGCTTGCGTTGAAGTCGCCCGGCAAGTATATGCCTTCCGATTTCGGGATGCAAGACCGCACGTCCTCTAAGGCCCAGTAGAACTGGTCCTTCGCTTCTGGAGTGGAGGTGAGCATGGGAGCGTAGGCCAAAATGATGTTGATATAGCCCACTGATGTCTTCATGCGTAGGGTGAGTAGCCTTGATGATCCTCCGGTGGGTGTTTCAACGGAGGCGAGCAGTGAGTTCCTCACAGCAAAACCTACACCGTGCTGCCTGGGCTCGTCCTGGGACAGACCCTGCCAAAAGAAAGTGTAGTCTGTTTCCCTAAGGGACCCACTGTCTGGCAGCCGTGTTTCCTGGAGACAAGGCTACGTCGATGTTAAGGCGTGCCAGCTCCTTGCTGGTGATGGCTGTCTTGCAGGTGTCGTCAATGAGCCGAAGATCCGGAGAGAGTCCGGGGCACATCGTGCGGATGTTCCAGCTTGCGAAACGAAGTGCTGGAGACTAATGTTGATATTCTTTTGTTGTTTGCCAGGTGCAGGAATTACGCCCGCTGTTCAGGTTCTCCCCTATACTCTACGCATATAGTAAAGTAGACGAGCTTGACAGGATAGCACCTTTTTGACCGGGGGCTGCCCGGCTTGGGCGGGCGGTAGCTAACCAATGAAGCCCGAAGGCTTCTCCCACCATCGAACGAGACCCCTGGCGCTCTGACGTTACGCCAATCGGTCGAAGCTTTAATAAACAGGTAAACTGCCTCGTCCCGTGGTCGTTGCTCAGAGTCTTTGGACTCCCCTGGAGGCCACTTTCCAGGTGTGCCGAAGGCCTGGGCGGAAAAATATGGAGACACTGGGCTGCCCGGGCTGCAATGCCCCCCTCTCGGTGTCGCTAGCAGAGTCCAAGGGAAAGGATGAACCAATACACTTGGGGCCAGTTCCACAGCAGGAGTTGCCGGAGACAGACGCAGAGCGTCTGAAACCACGTAACGGGGCTCCACTCCGTGTACACTTCTAGGGTGTGTCCCTTAGCCTTTAGCCAACCAAGGCAGCACAAAACACATAGCGAATTAACATCGCAGGACAAAGTTCTTTGGTAGGATTATTTACTTTGATTCCTTGAACACATTCATGTTTAAAAAAGACCGGAAATCGACAAAAACATTTTTTTCTGATATGCACCATCAATATTAAATGCTGCTATGCACAGATGCAGCAGGCCCAAAAAATCTTCCCTCAACCCCCCATACACAAGATACAGTCGAATGGGAGGAAGGTGACCTCTATTGGCTACAAGATGATGCATAGCCTACAATAGTCCCTGAATAAAAGGCTTGGAGGTTAAGATTTCTGTAAATTGAATATTTCAGCAGACCTGCTAGGCTACCTTAGTGTGCAATTATTGAAATGAACAGGAAAAACTGGCACACTAAAGCAGGTTTGTGAGCTAGTTTTTTTTAAAATGCAAGGTTGATGTGTCCTTGCAGGTTATACATGCCCCACTCATTCCAATCAAATAGTTAGCCTGTATCACAACTATGTGTAGCCAATGTACAATGTATAATGGGACGTTTCCGATAGTCAACCTTTGCATCGTGGGTGTTTAGCCCCCAACCAAAAACACCACGCAGGCAGTTCCAAAGAGGAAGCTGTGAAAATGATGAACACAGCACAAAATAAAGGAAATATAGGGAGGCAAATAAATAAATAAATAAATAAAAGCGGAAAAAGCACATTCCAAAACAAGAGATAATCTGTGGTTTGCTTTCACCTGTGAGCAAACACAAAAGGAGACGAGGCCTGTTTTCTGTTGAACAGGTATGTGCTCATGATTAGCATAGTTAGCTTGCTAAAGTCTCTGCTTTTCCTTTACAACAAATCTTAAGTTCCTAAAATAGCAGCTTGCTTGCTAGCTGTGCAACTTTACATGCAAGTAGTGCACATGCACACTAAGTCCTACTATTGGCCAATGCATATATAAATATTGAGAAAAATATCTTTGAGATATGTTGTGCTAAGTTTGATTGAAGAAAAATTTTGTCTAATACACTTTGTTTGCTGCAATTGCAAACTAACGCAGCTCGTAAAAAGCTGGATTGATGCACAGGAAACTTATATAGGGTGGCTGTTGGTAATATTACTGTTTGCAGTGTATTTTTTTTGTAATGTCGCAAAACTGTTATAGAACACATTGTCATACACAGAATTGGTCTAGACCACAATACAGTGCAATATTGAGCAAACTAGCTAGAATTATCTTTGCGCTAGCCACAGTTTGTACAGGAAGATAGTATATAGCTAGAGTCCCTTTACACTGAGAGTAGCGACATAGGTGGTACCAAAAAAAGTTAGTCACGTGAGCCGTGGATCCATTTTGTATCCATCAGGTTGATCAATTTATACTACTTCCTACAGTATTCTACTACAGCCCTGCATTTCGTGTTTAGAAAACTGAAAAAATGACTGGTTGTTGTACCTTCGGGTGTGCCAATAGATCTGAGAAGGGTTTTAAGATATTAAGATTTCCTTCTGATCTGAAAAGACAGCAGATTTGGGAAATGAAGGTTATCAGAGCCGGTTGGAAACCCACTTCATCTTCGTTTTTGCGTCAGGTAAGTTGCCTTGACGATAGAACAAATTTGCGTATGTGAGTTACCCAAAATTTACCCAACCACTTTCATAACTTCTTCATTCTGTTTATCACATAACTGAATTGCGGAATTTCATGGAAAGCAAATGTAATTTTCCTTAGCACCAAATTTATGTTAGCACTGCGCTAATTACATCGCACTGCTTACTCAGTCTCTGAGTCAGTTGCTTTGTACATTCAGTCTACTGAGTAGCTAGCTTATGTTAGATCACTAGGTAACAAAGCAATATTAAATAGGCAGTTGCTATGGGTACGGCAGCTTTCCGAAGCACATCAATGTATAGAGGTACGGCAGTCCCCATTTCAAACCCTGCCCTAACCTAACCCTGACCCTAACCCTTCCCCTAACCATAATCCCTAATCCTTATCCTAATCGTTTCAGATCGACTGCCCTACCAATAAAAATGCCGTATCCGTAGACTCTGCGTATTAAATATTGGTTCCGAAAAGGTGTTGCGTGCATGCTGTCTAGCTAAGTCACGTCAACTTAGTTATGTCAATGGCGCTTTACTAGCGTCCTGCAGCACTGAGCCATACTGATTCAAGGGAAGTTATACTCAGTATTTAGTTTGGCTAAATAGAAATAGCGAGACGCAACGCTAAGCGATTTCTTTCCCCCCATGCTCTCAGCCAGTGCAATCTTAGCAAAAATAATATATGGGGTAATATCAAAAATATGTATGAGCTGGGATATGGGAAAAGTATTTCAGTAATGTGATGAACCTTAAATTCCTGAAGAGCCATGTTCACTCAGCAAGATTACGACTGGGCTGCCTTGGTGGAGGTTTGCACTCGATGAGTGCCTTTAGTTAAATTCTGTGCTCGTTTAGCATGTGAAGCAGCACACATTTGGGTAAATTAGTTTGCAAGGCTCATTTAGCAATAAGACACCAGAATTGGTACTATATTCTGAATGTAATCACAGTTAAAGGGCGTTGGAAAAACCTGACGGCTCACTGTTCCATATGTGCGTGCACTGAAAGACGGAAACAAGATGGCGTTCTAATACGGAGTTATCGCTACTCTCAGTATAAACGGACTCTATATATAGTTAGCTTGAAGCACAGCTCAAATTAACGTCTGGGGGCATGTGCTTCTGGTTGCATTGAGCCAAGGAGGAGGAGCCAACTTTGAATTTTGGGTTTACAGACAGTACCGAACAAATCCAACTCAGTAGACCCTTAATTAACCACATTTATCAGCCAAGCATAGGTTGCAGACTTGCTGATCTCACCAAGGAATATGAAAGACAATGTCAACCACATCAATAACGGAAAAGGCTCAAGGACCTCCCACAAACTAGGCCTACGCTGTCGGCGGCCGACAGCAAGGGGTATATCCCCGAAAGTCACCAATCCTTGAAACCCTCTTTATTAGATTTCCTCATTACTAGACTTACAATATGAAGCAAATTTGAGGTCTGTGTAAGTAACTGTTCCAGAGATATGGTTACAAAACTGATTTTTTTCAATATATAGCGCCACCTGGTGGCAAACCTAGGAGTGCATACTTGCCAAAAATCTAATCAGTTCATCCTCTCTACCTATCTACCCATATGCCAAAAATGAGAAGCTAATGTAAAGTATTTTGTGAGTTATCACGCTAACGGCTAAAATCTGCGGACACGGCAGCGGTGGTGGATGGGGTGAAACCATGATATCCCCGAAACTTTATTTCGGGGATACAATTAGCCCACAGGTGCTCTGATTTAGGAAAATGGGTGAGCTCTCCCGGTCCTCTCTCTCATCCCAAACTATTTTGTGTAACTGGTAGTTGGTTAACAAGCAGGTAAGAAGATGAAGGGAAGCAGATATGGCAGGATGTATGAAATGAAGGGTCAGCAGTTATCACACAGCAGATGGGAGGATTGCTCAGCCTGTATCATCAGTTTCTCATGGTTGAGGGTGGTTTGGCAGTGGATAAAGATGGACTGTGTTGCGAAACGGCAGTCTCACGGACAAAGACAATCTGAGGCATTCTGCTGTGGCAGTCAGTTGAATCCGAGGCAGTCTGATGCATAAAATACTCATATTGTTGCATCTTTTCAAATGCACCCCTCGGCAATGATCTCGGCAATCTCCAGAACAGAAATCCATCAGACAGTCTTCCCTGTCATGGCACGCACTTCTGGCAAATCTCTAGCAGGTATCCACAATCACAGCCGTGAAGTAATCTGCACTTATTGAACTCACAAAACAATCATAGTCGTACACACATCCACATAAATAAGAATACAAAAACAATGGGCTTCAACAGCTGGAAAATGGAATAATATCTGGTAATATCTCATGCTTTTGGCATCAGAGCTGCAGTTCATAATGTTTCAGAGTAGGAATATTGATCCCAGATCACGGCATGTAATCTCCTACTTAAGCCCTGACCTGACAACTTGTGCAAAAAACCCTAAGATCAGCACTCCAGCTCTGACACAACGGTTATTTTCTCCTCTCATTTCAGTCCCGAGCAGATTGTGGTTAAGTTTTGCTTTTCACCTTCTGTGCCGGTTTCTTTTATTTTGTGACTCCCGATGAAAGCCCTTTATATGGAATCTTATAATGCAGAAGAGGACTGCACTCTGTGGAAGCCATCTTCCAGGCTGCTGCTGAGTTCTTAATGGAAACAATTTAATTTAATGAATATTATAATCTATCGTTCTGGCGTGGTCTCTTGTGCTTATTCTGGCAACTCAACCAGTGGTGGCTGTAGTGCTGTTAGGAATACATGGCTTTAATGTCTGGCCTGTGGTGAGATCTCAGATCATGTGATTGTCCTACATTGATTTATGCTGAAGAAATTGATGATCAAATTAGGGTGCAGTTGAGAAGGAGAGAACAGCCTTGGTAATAGAGGAGAAATTAGATTCTCTCTGGGAATTTGGCTGTTTATGTTGCCAAATGAGATGATGGTACCAGTGCTATTACTGTGGATATTGATTGAGTCCAATTTGTATTGATGTGCCAAAATGAAACTAACAACAGACCAGAAGGACAGAATAATCACCTTTAAAAGTGTGCCTTTGGAATTTTTACACAAAAAAGACCAAATTTTCATTTAATTTCAGATTCCAATATTTAAGGTTTTCCCTCTTTTGTATTATTTTCCTTTTTTTTTGGGTTCATTCTTTGTAAAATAAAATTATCATTTTCAAATACACATTAATTCCCAGAGGAGCAGGAGGTTTAACCTTCAGGGCATTGAAATAAGCTGAAATCATTTTTTTAAAATGTAAATTTAATTATCTTGTGCTGTTGAAAACCTATCATGTGGCGATTTGTTAAAAAGAGATCCCCTGTGGGAGCTTTTTTAAACAAGTCGCTACATGATAGGTTTTTACAAGCTTTGATTTTTATATTTTACAACATTGAGCTACAATAGCTGCATTTAGCGCTTGAGCGCTTAATATCCAATCACCATCCGTTCAGTATTTAACCGATTTATTCATGGAAAGGGTGATGTTAGTGCTGGAGTCTATCCCTGAACTGGGTAAAATGCAGGTATGTACCCTGGAGAGTTCCCCTATTCATCATAGGACACAGATACCTTTCAGTCACACACTCATATCAAAGCAATTTATAGTCTGCAATTAACCCATCCTGCTATTCTTTCGACTGTGGGAGGAAACGTGGGTCTGAGAGACTGAGATATTCATGAACTTCACTACCTGCAGTAGACTGATCATTCATGAATGATTGGCAAGTAAACATGGTGAAAATGAATTTATGCAAAAGGTGAGCTGCAGTTAAATAAAACTATACAGTTTAGGTTTTGTGACTGAATGTAATGATGGCAAGATTTTAAGCAATATGTCCAGTCATTGCTGCTGGGCATGTTGACAGATACGGTTATACCCTGAATTATTTGACAGAACATTCTGACATTTCCCAAAATTCCCCAAGTGCCATTAATGTGCTATTATATCATGCAGATCATTTTTATTTGATGAGTTTGTAAGAGTAGTTCTTGCTGAGTCTATAGGGACTTTGACAAGAAAGCTGACTTGCTCGGGGTCGAGAACAGCCACAGTAAACGTGTGTACTGATCCAAGGAAGACAAAATGAAGTTTCCTCTATAGTACATTCGGGTTGTAATATGGTTGTCACTGTCTCTGAACAGAGCAGCGGCCTTTTATTGTTAAGCCTGCATCATGTGCTGAGCTTGTGCATTGTGCTCATTTTTCAGTCCTTCAGTCCTGCTGCTCATTTAATGTACGCTGACTTAGCTGCTCTCACTCAAGCAGATCATTTCCATTCGGCCTTGCCATGTTCCGTGATTAATGCGAGCTGTGCCCCAAAACCCCGGTCGCTCAACAGCTCAGCGCAGCAGTATCTGGGGACACGCCCAGCTGCATCCTCACAAACTGACACAGGAACTACAGTCTTGGAATAGTACAGCAGAATTCCAACCAGCCCATCTTTTACATTGTATCTCATTCGCTTGGCAAATGCTTTCATTCAAAACAAAGTGCGGTTAGTCGGGTGATTGAAGGTCACTGAAACAGCTACACAAAATAAATCAGATGAGATGCAGTTCATTTGAAGCATATGCCACCAGAGTCCTGAACAGTAATGCGTCAACTAGGAAGTTGGTATAAACAGAGTCGACCATAGAAGAGTGATACAGCAAAGAGCAAAGCAAACGAGCTATGGAGCGATTACAATTTATCATTGCTGCCAACAAAAAGCTTGGAACATGTCAATATATCATCACACAGGCAGATGGCTATGATCAATTAGACTTTGTAATACGTGGCTGAATAGGTAGTTTTACCAGTGTGAGCTATTGTCTTCCTTAAAGCTGCACAAACTTTTTTGCGTTTTATTTGGTAAAAATGTCATAACACCCTTTCAGCAATCAGTTATTAAAGTGGTCATAGTAAATTGGAATCTCTTTTCTTTTCCCCTTGCCACTGCATTCAGGTGTGAAAAATGTTTTCCCGTTAGCTTTAACTGATCAGGGCCACTGACCTCTCTGTCCTGATTGGTTGAGGGGCTGCATGCCTGACTTTCAAAACCGTTCACGAGGAACTTGAAACAGTGGTGGACAGTGAAATCCAGAAGCGTTAAAATCTTTATACTTCCAGTTCCGTCCTTGCCAACAAATCCATATACACGAAAAAGCCCAAAGACACTCGCAGAAAAGCCATAAACCAAGAAGGAGGCAGATCAAGCAAGAAACAAAACCTAGGTGAACATTGGTCTGGCATTGCAAATTATGGGCACAACTTTAGGATTTCAAAGGTTATCTTATTATCTTCAAATGAGACATATGTAACAATAGTTTGGTTGTAACATTTGCAATCCTTATAAACCAGGCACAAGTGTTTTGAAGATCTGCGGGCACTGGGCTCGTAAGTAGCTTGTTGGCATGCTTATACATTAACCCTGTACCACGAGGCCGGAAATTTATTTACAGTGACTGGGCACCAATTTTAATATTGTGAAAGCAATGCGTCTGTTACAGAACAATCAATGGCGTGTAATATTTGGAAACTGTAACTCTTAGAACTGGGGCCTACATGTGTTTGATTGCCTGGTGTAGCGTCATAGCTTTGTGTAGCATTGCCCAGTCAGGCAGTGAAAATATGGTACATATTTAGTAGGTAGCAGTAGTTAGCAGCTAGAAAGCTCTGCAGAGTACTGCAATGCAAACTACATCGTCTCTTTTTGTGCAGGACCTCCTCTACTCCGCCTCCCTCGCCCTGAGAAATTCCATAACTGGACTTGTGTTCTGCACTCTGTGGGTTGGACTGCAAGTTCACACTCACAATTCTCTTGCCTCCACCCTGTCCGACCTCCATTCCTCTATTTGTCCTTCTCCCTCCTCTGGTCCCTTCCCCCTCCCCAGTGGGGGCTACTGTGAAACAGGATTGAAGCTGAAATGGGAATTGGTGTTTTCCTCACTCTGTTTCTAATTCACAGGCTTTTATGGGCATGACAGGCAATTAAGTGCTGCCAAGCCCTGCTCATATCCTAAACAACAGCCATTGACACACACTAACCGCTCTAACGGTCTCTGTCGCTCTGACTCTCCGGCATTCCTCCTCCATCTCCTGAAATGGCTTGGATGAGCCTTGTTGCTGGCACAGTGATAACAGTAAAGCTATCGTTCAGCTTCGGATTTTCACATTTGAGGGATCACCATGAAACAAAAAAACAAACAAAAAAAAAACACTTGATTAAGCATGGTATATAGTACACTGGATTTCATGAAGGCTGCACTATACAGAGAATCTGTGAATCAAGAAATATTAATCTATTGCTTTCATAGAACAAGCATCTTGCAATTTTGAAGAGCTCGTCGTAATAACAGGTTGATGATTTTATTTGACAGCTGACATGACAAAAGGTTTCACAACTCAAGCAAGTCAGCATGCTGCTACAAAACTTGTAGATTCTGTATCTTATGTTAGCTCATCCCCCTGTGTCAAGCATTGTGCTTGGGTCACCTGCTTTGATCAGATTCAGCCTGTTGAACAGCACTTAAAGATGGCAATTAGCACTTTACTGTTGTCTACCTGAATTAAGCCAAGACACTGAAAATCCTTCTGAAAAACAGCCTCCATTGACCCTACAATGTCCCAATAGAATACACAGATTATTTTGAACTGGAAACCAATGATATTTGGAACAACCAATTTAACATAATCCCATAAACTGAGCATATTGAATTATTTATCATATGCTGTTCTGATCATGTCCTGATGGAAGGCGCTACATTACATTGCCAAAAAAAATTGGGGCACACCCGCTCATTCAATACATATTTCCATAATCATGGGCACTAATAAGGGGTTGTTCACCAATTTGGCTGTGATAAAAGCCTCCACTCTTCTGGGAAGGCTTTCCACTAGATTTTACTACATTGCTGCAGGGATATTCTTTCATTACTGCAGGAAAAGCAATGCTGAAGCCGGACAGCGATGTTGGGCAATTAGACTGGGCGCAAAGTTATTTTGTGTTTATCCCAGCAAACATTAATGGAATATACAGTGCTTAACAACAGTGGCGTGCACAGAAATTATGGGGGGCAAGTGCTCAGGGGGGAGGGGGAGGGCACTTTTTTGCACACGTGGAACATGTTATTATAGTGTGAGATAAAAAAAAAAAATAAACATTACACGCACATGTTCAATGCAATTCATGACTACTGTCATTCATCACAAGAAGGCTCATGGGTAGCCTTTATGGGGATATTTTTCTCAGGCAATGGGGAACTGCCTGATTCTTCTTTATGTGTTCATTTATTTTGCCTAACAAAACCTACACAAAAGAAAACGTTCAGCTTAACAGATATATTTGCAAAGTCGACCGGCATTGTTTTTGGTGGTCGTCCTCATGTTATCTATCATTGTTTGGGCTATAGCATTAAACTAGCTAATCAGGTGACCAGTCGGCTGAAAAATGCTCAGTTGTTTGGTGCTGTATGAGCAGTGGCGTACCGTCAGATGCCAGGAAGGCCTTCAGTAACATCACACCTTTCAACACCTTTCAACACCCTTCCCGGATAATTGCTCTTAAACTGTTTGCGATCAGGTTTGATTGATTAACAGTCAAACAGTTAATTAACAGAATAGCCACCACCAATGCGTGACACGTAATGATTAAGAAATGCTCATTACAAAGCGATTGCCAGTTGGCTATGTTGATATAACTGATGTGAATCCGCAAGGATGACAATCTGCAAAAAATCCGAAACTTTCGCGGACTTCACAGCAATTATTTTCGTCTTCACTCAGCTGTGCTACTACGCACTTTGGCTGTCACATTCAGAGTATACAGAACGGATTCTCATGGCTAATTGCTCAATGAACGTCGCAAATTAATTTACGCAAATTCAGAAATTATAAAGACGTAGGCTATTGATATTTTTTTCGTAGCCATTGGTGTGCGGAAGTAAGTTCAACGCCGTATAATTTCGTAGTGCAATGTATAACACAGCTTTCAAAAACAAGTTAGATTCTCGTCGGTTCCTCCAATCAGTCTGAGCAACGGTTGCTTATCGGGGAGGTAAACTGCAAGAGGTGTCTGTCATTAAGAAGTGAAAGGTGAGGTTATTGCTGGCCCTGTGTTTCTGCCGACGGACCGTCACTGTGTATGAGACATGCTACTGCACAACAAAATGATTACAGGTTGGGCTTGGAGGGCAAACTGTACGATTTCACTTGATCTGTGTGTTACCTGGCTGGTGAGGCACAAGACCGTAGCTTCCAGTCACTCAGCTGATGCTCCTGCAGCGCATATGCACAGCGCGCGTGTTCACGTGACAAAGGAAGAGAGGTCGGAAGTGCGTGAGGAGGTGGCCTATTTCGGGGCATTTTTTTTAGTAGTTTTTAATCACACTGCTTTTCTAAAAGATCATTTCAACATTGGCCCCGCTAAAGTGTTAATGATAATAATAATAATAATAATCATTTAAAAAAAAGAAATTTCAAAAGGGCACTTTCATTGATAAAGGGCAAAGGGGCAAGTGCTGTAGCACCACCTAGCGTCTATTTGTGCACGCCACTGCTTAACAAATTCAGTAGACCACCTGTCATTAAAAAAACCAGAAAACACAAATATTTAACCCCTTTGCTCAGATGTAGACACCGGCGTTTGTAAATTCCGAAATTTAATTCCTAAATAATTCTGTAATTGAATTTGCAAATGTCTTGCTTTTCTAGAATCATTTTCTAGAATCACTGTGACACAAATTGTTCTGATTCTGACCAGGTTTTGATTATGTGTCTGATCCCATGTCATGTTTTTTTTTTTTGCTTTGTCTGCATTTCTGCCATTATCCATTCCCTCAGTTAGATTCCGTTTCTGGTTTTGTTTCATGCCATGCATTGCACTCCGTCCCCCCTGTCTGGTCTCAGGTCATGTGATTGCTTACTGCCCCAGTTTTAAGTGCCACACTTTCGGTTAACTTAATGGTTTCTGGGATTTCAATCACTCCTTCTTATCTCATATACTTCCTTCGCCTTGCTGTTCTATCATTACTGACTGTACTAACAGTTTGTTATTTTAGTTAAAGATACTAACCCAGACTAACATTGTTTATAGTAACTTACTAACGAGCACTGTATAGCATTGTATAGCTGCACTTTACTAATTGACTAACGAGCTTTCAGCATGCGTCCCATTCTAGTCTCCTCCTCTTGTCTTTATGCAATCTACTTTGCTGCGTTTCAGCGGATCCTCCGCACCTGTTAAACTCTGTTCTGCCTCATTATCTGTGCACGTTAGAACTCCCTAACCGGAGCCTTATGTTTATCAATAGGCTGTCTTTGTGATCCCTGTCCGTGTTTTGGCTGTCACCAATTTCATGTGGTTAGGAACTTCCTCTTGGTCATTCCTTTGTTAATTAGTCTGATCCAGCTCACCTGTTCCCTATCATAGCATAGACTTCCTCTACGTGTATTTTATGCAGTCATTTCACTACCAGCCTTTGTCAGAATGTTTCGCTTGTGCTGTGATCGTTTATGCCTTGTACTCTTTTTGATTCTCTTCTGACTGGACCAGCACCGTTTGCGGTTTTAGCTTTGACTTGGATTTGTTTGCATCTGTGTACCAAACCTGTTTTGCCCAACCCTGAGTTTTGTGTTTGCTGCCCTGCGTACGATTTGGATTACGTCCCTGGGATTCTGATTTTTGGATTGTGGACTTTGTACCGTTGCTTCCTGCTCTGTGGGGGTTCACCCCCATTCTTAATAAAACTCAAGTTTTTTTGATTGCTTGGGTCTTGCATCTGGTTCCTGAGCGTAACCTCACACAAATACTGAATTATAAAGCCTGAATAGGCTCATGCATAACAGGAAAAAAATTGACATTATTTGTATTCTTTGCAAAGGGGTTAAGAAATCTGTCAAAAACTTGTTTAAAACTAAAAAGTATTGTGTTATTTCTTTGGCAAATAATGAACTGAAACCACTAAATAGTCCTTATTCACACATTAAAACCAAAAAAATTTTATTTTTTATAAGGCCTCCTTTGGCCTTGATAACAGCTTGTATTCAACCATTCAAACTAATTTTTATTTTCAGGAATGCAAAAAAATAACTTATTTTGCATCTTTATCAAAAAATAATGTGTTTAACTATTTCTGCTTTTTTTTTGTAAAACGGTAAATTCAAACATTCATGGGTACACAATTATATTTTAGCATTAAAAATATAATTTCAATTACAGAGCCTGCACATACTGGTGGATTAACCACTAGAGAAAAAAACTATTCTGGAAATTATCAACACTGTTAATTTAGGGCAGCTGTAGCATAGACCTCACCTTGGGTGGTGGGCAAATAAATTTGTTAAGCACTGTAGGTAAAAATCTATGCTGTCCCGTCCCACCAGCCCCCCTCAGTCCTCTAACAATGCTGCAGTATAATCTCCATCTGTTTTGGGGTTTGCTGGCCAACATCAGTCCAATACTGAGCTCTGTCCTGAGTGAACCATGCAGGTGATCAGAATCTCCTGTCCAGTGATTAAGCACTAAGATTCTCCAGCTGTGCTCCACTTACCCCAGAGATAAGTTAGTCCATCCAAGTCCTATTGATCCAGTCACACACAACAGCATGGCCTCAATTAATCAATCAATTAATAGTGTGATGCTTTACATAGCACTCCCATGCTGTAAAGAGGGGGCTGGGCACCTGTGCACATAACAGACATCAGGATTTGCAACTGTATACTCATATACAGTACATACGCGTATGCTCGCCTAATTTCATGCAGGTACATGTTGACACATGAATATGCACGCAAATGCCAATAATTCAACTAAAGGCAGAGCGTTATCATGATGATTTACTCTTAAGGTTGTCCAATGAGCATTAAATTAGTAATGAGCACATCGCTAAAATTCTGCTTAAGCGCGTTTCCACTTGGTACTTTTTGCCCTCGTGAGCCGCTCTGGGTGTGGCTTGGGAGAGAGGATCCGCCCACATTCACCGATAAGCGGCTCACAAAGCAGCTCAGAAAGTACCTACCCGAGTAGGTACTTTCTCAGCTGCTTTCTGAGCTGCTTCTCACTAGTCGACGCTGATTGAATACCGTTGAGACGGGGTATGATGCGAGTAGAACTCGAAACAAACCACAATATAAACATCGCCAAGAAATAAGTAGAGCAACATTTGAGAGAATCGAATTCAGTAATAGAAAAACAATGATGGAAAATGTTAAAAGAAAGACCGCCGACAAGTGGGTTGACTGTGAGGTCCAGGCTTTGCTCGTCTACTGGGGGCGAGAGGGCCCAGACGAGCCTGGAAGGATCCAAATGAAACGAAAGCAGGAATAAGTGTCACAGGAATATTAACGTCACACTCCAACTCCGTTGGTGAGCCGCTACTAAAGTACCTAATAAAGGGCCTAGAGAAACTAAAAAGTGGGCGAAGCCAAAACACTCAGCCGCATTCGAAAAAGTACCCAGTGGAAACACTCTTCACAGCTACACACGCTCTCAAAGGTATGAAGCTGCTTAGACTCCTTTTTAGGCTGTGGCCATGGTAACGCATGTGCTGGAGCCAAGAAACATAATGTACAGTATGTAATGTTATACATGTATGACTATTTGTGAATAATTATAAACACTCACCGGTGTCTACTGGCATAGGTCTGAATAAATGTTCATGACTGTTCAAAGAAGAGTCATAGCTCTGCATGAATATTCTTGACTAATCATAATACTGTCATAAATCTGCATGAGTATTCTTGAGTTATTATAATACAGCCATAGGTTTGTATGAATGTTCATGAGTGATATGTATAAATGTTCATGACTAATTGTGGCACAGTCACAAGTCTGTATGACTGTCCATGACAAACTGTAACACGGTGATAGGTCTGTATGAATGTTCTTGGCAAATCGGAACGTCATCATAAATCTGTACGAATGTTCATGCCTAACTTGAGGACAATAATGGGTCTGTATGAATGTTCATGACCAGTTGCTATGCAGTAGTTGGTCTGCACGAATGTTCATAACTGATCACAATGTGGTAATAGATTTGTACGATAGCTCAAGACTAATTACTTTGTATCATTCAGTCATAGATCTGATTGAATGCACATTACTTCTAGCAATACAGTCACAGTTATATTTTGTCAGGCAACCGGAGTTTAGTTTTGGTACTTTTGACCAAGCCTTGGAGAGGCGGACAAAATAACTAGATTGGTAATGGCTGGTGCGGGTACTGTCCCTGTTAACTATAGGGACTGTCTGTTCCATCTCTGTCCTGCATGCATCCCGACAGACATTCCCAAGAAGACTCTTTTTAGGCCATTAGAATCAAGCCAAGGATTATAATCTTTACACCCTTCCATTCAATCGGAAACAGAGAACACCATTATTACTGCCACCAAAAGACAGGACCATTTTTTTTTGTATCTCTGAATGCCACCAAAGAGTTGCCCAAATACCAGTGCTTCTCGACACACTTTGGCCCAGCTCCTCCACTCCCAAGTGTCATGTCTATTCCTTGATACCCTCCTAAATCTAGTCCAGGTTTTCCCCCTCTCCTGACTCTGGGCTGACTGAGAGAGGAGGCACCCAATCAGCACTCTCCTGCCCACCACACCTGTTTCCACTCTCCTCATCATGCCATGGTATTGAAGTCAGACCTGAACTACTGTCACTGCCAGACTATTGTGTCCGTCCCTTGAGCTTTTCTCAGCACTACTCTCTTGGTGTTGGATTCTTCTTCTTGATTACTGGGTTTTGAACCTAGCCTGTTTTTGGATATTTGTATTATTGCCAGATACTTTTTGTATATGTTTAGATACTTTTGCCCTTTTTTTCTGCCTCTTCAGAGCCTCAACCTGTTTACTGACCATTGTTTAGACTGCTTTTGCCCTCTTGTATCCATCTAAGAACAGTTTTTTTGCATGTCTTTTGACTGCCGTGTGGAGATTTTTGATTCTGTATTTTTGTGATCTGTAATTAAAGCTTCTCAGATCAACTACAGTCTGCTTTTGGGTCCTCTACCACCAACAGGTCTCTCACAGCCCTGACCGTGTCATCGTTTTGGAGCTTTGAGAGCTCCTTTTGTTACTCTCGTCTGGGACGATATCGTTTTGCTCGCCATCAGATTCCTGGGCCAGCTGCCATCAATTGGGGGCGTTACCCGGACTCTATTTAAGCTCCTGTACTGACTTGCTCGTGTTGCTAGAGTGTCATTGTCTTCTTGGTGCTTTAGCCAATAAGGTCTTGAGAGAGAGAGTATTGTCAGGATCTTAGCTGCATAACAGGATTAGTGTTAGTGAGTAAGGGAATCTGGTTTATTTCCCTTTTCTTTTCTTTTTTTCGAGCTCGCCTGTTTTCTACCACGGATGGCGTCAGGTCCATTGGTAGCGCGAGTCTCGTGATTTCTATCTTTTTTAGTCTCTCAGCACTCTGCTGGTTTTTCCTTTTATTTCTGGCCACTGCCCTTGGCGTCCTACTACCAACGCCCATCACAGTACACTCTAGCCACTATGGAGACGCCAGCGGTGGATGAAATTAAGAGGGCTGTTGCCAACCAGCAAGATACGTTAGCAGGATTCGTTAGAGGACTTTCTGATTTGGACAGCCAGCAATCTAAATTAGTTGGGAGACTAAACCTGCAAGAGAATGCGCTGAAGAATCAAGAGAGCGTTCTGTTAAGCTTGACTGAGAGTGTTAATTCTCTCGCTACACAAGTTTCACTAAAAGTTGCACAAGCACCACCCATGCATCCTCCCCAAGAACCTAAGTTACAACTGCCCCAAAGACATAGTGGCGAGGCTGGAAAGTGCAAGGATTTTATCGCCCAGTGTGAAATATTTTTTAGGGCTCAGCCATCACGTTTTGTTAATGAAGATTCGCGGGTTGCATTTATATTATCCCTGTTGGCTGGCACAGCGCTCAATTGGGTTGGCCCACTAATTAAATCTAATTTACCAGTCGTAAATTCTGTAGTGGCCCTTGTTAGGGAGATGATGTCTGTTTTCGATCATGACATTTCTGGTCAAGACGCAGCTTTGCGTTTAATGCCCCTTAAACGGAGCAAAGAAAGCACAGCTGAGTTTTCTATTGCTTTTCGTTCTCTGGCCACAGAGACAGGCTGGCCAGAGGCTCCTCTGATGATGGTTTTTAGCCATGCCCTTACGGAGGAGATTAAGGACATGCTGGCAACTTTAGAACCCTGTTCGACTTTAGACTCTTTAGTTCGTACTGCGGTACGAATTGACAACCACATACGCGAACGCAACAGGGATAAGCTAAATAGATCACCGCTGGCTGACAATGGGGTTAAAATTGCTAGTGGTGAATGTGCATCTCCTATTCCACCCAATAAAGATTCTACTTCGGTTCAGCCTATGCAAGTTAACGGTTCGTTTGACCGTCAGCCTAAGAGACCCATTAGCAGAAGAGTAATCTGCTTTAATTGTAACAAGCCGGGTCATATCCGTCCACATTATCCTAAGCTTCGGGGAAACAGAAAGACCTCTCTAGCAATTCAGGGGGCACTAGAAGGGCAGACCCAGTTTTCCTTTTGACCATTAATCCCACTGGATCTTACTGTGGGGAGCAAGAGATTTACTATTGAAGCGTTCGTAGACTCGGGCGCAGTTGATTGTTTCATGGATATTAAATGGGCTAGAAAGCACTTCGTTCCCACAGTTACGCTTTTACCATCAATCTGTAAGAACTTTGGACATTTGCCTGCTTGGAACGGGAGTTATAACCAAAGTTTTGGTACCACTAAAAATGCTCATTTCCTTGGGTGGCCACTCTGAGGCTGTTCGATTTTTTATTACCAGGTCCCCCACTTTTCAAGTTTTGGGGCATTCATGGTTGGGGGACCATGAACCTTGTATCACTTGGGGGAACTGGTTAATCCTATCATCCACTGGGGTCCCAAGTGCAACTCTCATTGTAGAACTAATGAGAATGGTTCTTTCGGACGTCAAGCTATGGAGCAGGCTGACGTCGAGAGCGAGTGTAAGGAAGAAATCGCTCCGTTCCCTTCTAGACGGGAAAGGGGCAGAGGAGGGGTTAGAATGGGATCCTCAATTTAACTGGCGAGAGCCAGAGGACGATTACTTTTTGGAGGACTTTAGCGATTCGGAATCAGTCACGGATTCATTAGATTCTGAGCAGGGTAAAGAATTTGGTGCCACCCTGAACTTTGACTTGCCTCCGAATGTTCCTAGTGTTATGGCCCCAATTTGTTATTACATTTACACAACAGCGAAGGATGACACAAAAATTTTAGAACTTGAACACATTTAATTTTTAACAAAAAAACAACTAACAACTAACTAATATACTGTCAACAACTAATGACCAAGATTGATTAACAAAAACAGAAAACTTTACAGTCCCTTTTGTGGGTTGCTTGGTGATGTCCTGGGTGAGGAAAATGCTCTAACACAGGCAAAAATCCACTAAAAGCTTCACAGGTCTTGAACAGAATGACAGGTCTGGTCACATGTGTCCTTCTCCTTGCAATTTCTCCTACTACTTCACTGTCTCAATTCTTCTTGTTATATACTCTTTTGCAGACCCCACCCACATTTAGACCTCTTTTTTTTATTTTCTGGGACTTGCCCCAGGCATGTCCGAAACATGTCCAAACATAGCTCCAATCTGGGCTTTAAAAAAAAAAAGGTATATTCTGCCATCTAGTGGCCTCTATTGACATTACACTAGGGATTACGCCGATCTTGCTGAGGTGTTCAGTAAACAACGAGCCTCTACGTTACCCCCGCATCGTCTGTTCTTAGGCTTTATCATTTCTAAGGGTCGGTGCGCATGGACCCTGATAAGGTAGCTGTGGTCAGGAATTAGCCTGCACCGCATAGTGTTAAAGAGGTCCAACGCTTTCTGGGCTTTGCAAATTTTTACAGGAGGTTTATCCGTAATTTTAGCGTGGTTGCTGCCCCCATTATTGCGCTCACTAAAAAGAATACCTCCTCAGCGTTTTTTGGTCCCCGGCAGCCAATACTGCTTTTCAGGAATTAAAAGAACGTTTTAGTTCAGAGCCTATTTGGGTTTTGCCCGACCCCTTACTCTCATTTGTCGTGGAGGTAGATGTTTTGGAGGTGGGCGTGGGTGCTATTCTGTCCCAGCGCCCTCGTTGGGATAATAAGCTTCACCCATGTGTGTACTTCTCCCGGTCTTTGTCCGCCGCCGAACGCAATTATAGTATTGGTGACCGGGAGTTATTAGCTGTCAAGCTGGCGCTCAAGGAGTGGCGCCACTGGTTGGAGGGAGCTGAGCACCCCTTTGTGGTTTGGACCGACCAAAAAAACCTCCAATATATTCAGCAGACCAAACGGTGTAATTCCCGGCAGGCAGGATGGTCATTGTTTTTTAGCCTCTTTGATTTTACGCTCACATACCGCCCAGGCTCTAAAAATATTAAGCCTGACACCCTGTCAGGTATGTACGATCGCAAGGATAGCGGTCCTACCCCAGAGCCTGTTATTCCTTCTGCCCAGATTGTGGCACCTATTCAATGGGAAGTTGAGGCGTTGGTTCAGGAGGCATTGAAATCCGATCACACTCCTGGGGGGGAGCCTCCTGGCTGTTTATTTGTTCTGCTTGGGGTTAGGTCAAGCGTCCTTCAGTGGGGACACTCTACCCGCTTGACTGGGCAACCAGTCCATTCGACCAAGCAGTTCCTTGCCCAACGGTTTTGGTGGCCAGATATGGTGAAGGACATTCGGGAGTTTGTTGCAGCCTGTAGCGTATGTTCCAGAAATAAAACTTCCCACCTCCCTCCCTCTGGCCTGCTGCGACCTTTGCCCGTTCCCAGGCGCCCTTGGTCACATATCACGCTCAATTTTATTACAGGGCTGCCTGTATCTGACAGCAACACTGTCATTTTGGTAGTGGTTGACCGATTTTCTAAAGCGGCTCATTTTGTAGCGCTACCTAAGCTGCCTTCGGTGCGGGAGACAGCGCATCTTGTAGTTAACAATGTGTTCCGTTTACATGGGCTTCCGCAGGATGTCGTCTCTGACCGAGGTCCTCAATTCACGGCCAGATTCTGACAGGCCTTTTGTAAGCAGTTGGGGGCCACAGTGAGTCTCTCCTCAGGGTTTCACCCGGAGACCAACGCGCAAACGGAATGGACGAATCAGTCTCTTGAAAACACTCTTAGATGTTTGGCGGCGGATAATCCTTCATCGTGGAGTCGATTTTTAGCTTGGGCCGAATATGCCCATAACTCTTTGTGTATTTCCTCCACGGGGCTTTCCCCGTTTGAGGCCTAAGTGGGTTACCAACCCACATTATTTCCGGAGACTGAGAACGATTCTGAAATTCCCTCAGTCAACCAGTTCATTCGGCGCTCTCGGTCGGTTTGGACTAAGGTCTGTTCTTCACTGTTGCGTTCGGGGCATAAACAAAAATCCTTTGCTGATAGAAGACGTCGTTTGGCCCTGTCTTATCGCGTTGGGCAGAGAGTGTAGCTGTCTACCCGGGACCTCCCTTTGAAGGTAGAATCCCGAAAACTGGCGCCCCGTTATATCGGCCCGTTCAAAATAGTGCGGAAGATCAATCCAGTCACCATCCAGCTGAAGCTCCCGAGATCTTTACGCATACATCCGTCATTCCAAGTCTCTTGGATTAAGCCGGTTAGCACCAGTCTCCTGGCACCTGCCGATACACCTCCGCCGCCGCCACGAGCGGTGAAGGGGGGGCCGGTTTATACCGTGCGCTGCATTCTGGCCGAGAGGCGTGTAGGTCGTGGGGTCCAGTTCCATGTAGACTGGGAGGGATATGGTCCCGAGGAGCGTTGCTGGGTCCCTTCGCGTGATATTTTGGACCCCTCACTAATTTCGGAGTTTCGTGCGCGGGGTTCCTTGGGGACTTCTGGAGCTGTCCCTTAGAGGGGGGGTCCTGTCATGGTTTTGGAGCTTTGAGAGCTCCTTTTGTTACTCTCGTCCGGGACCATATCGTTTTGCTCGCCATCGGATTCCTGGGCTAGCTGGCATTAAGTGGGGGTGTTACCCGGACTCTATTTAAGCTCCTGTTCTGCCTTGCTCATGTTGCTAGAGTGTCATTGTCTTCTTGGCGCTTTAGACGGTAAGGTCTTGAGAGAGAGAGTATTGTCAGGATCTTAGCCGCATAACAGGATTAGTATTAGTGACTAAGGGAATCTTTGGTTTATTTCCCATTTCTTTTCTTTTTTTCGAGCTCTTTGTAACCACAGAAAATGTGTGCTTTTGTTCTGCAAGGGATTTTTTACACACAGACGCCAACAAAAAGTTTTTACATTTGTGGAGGTAATATGGGGTTGATTTATGCTCTGTGTCTCTGAAGATCTGGCTGTCTTTCTGACTTTGACACAATGGTAAATGTGGGCAATTGTGGCCCAAATCAGATTTTTTTGCCCATATGTGACCAGTATCCGATCTGGTAAAGACAGTTTAAACAGCACAAATCCAAGTTTTTTAAATCCAACTCAGGCCACGTTCATATGTGGTCCTAAATCCGATATGTTTCTGATATTTATCTCCGTCAAGGAGGTTATGTCTTTGCCTGGGTTTGTTTGTTTGTTGGTTTCCAAAATAACTAAAAAATTAATGAACCAGTTTTGAAGAAATTTTCACAGAAGGTGGGTATTAAGTCAAGGAACGGCTGATAAAATTTTGGCATATCTAGGCCGAAGTACTGCTGAGATATAGGCCAAAGTTCAAGATTTCAAGTCTTTCCAATGAGTCGGAGTTCCAATCGCCGTGCTCTTGGGTTTTGCTGCCCCCTGGCAGAGGTCTGCGCTCTCTGAGTGCTTTTCTAGTTTGCAATTCGACTGCTGTCTGAATGGCCAGGTCGCATTTATCCAACCTTTCCGTCATTGAAATGCAACAAACATCACAAATCTGCGTCCCAGGAGGAGGAGCGCCAAGAAAATAAACGACAACAACAGCCATTTTTGCGTATGTGGGACACTTCAGGGTCGCATTCAGGTCATACTCAAAACTGATAGAAGTCACATATAATGTGTAATATGAACAAGCACACAAAAAATCGGATTTCTCCAAAAAATCCAAATTGTGCATCAAGACCTGCTATCTGAACGTAGCCAATGATTTCAGGAGGCACAAGCTTTGGTTTGGTGTTTCTTTCTTTCTGTTCTTCTTTGATTGTTCACGTCTGTTTAATTCTTGTTCAGCGCGGTAGTCCCTTGTCTGTAGATATAGATGTTGTATATACAAGTGAAGAGGACAATGTTGTTTCTGTGCGGCATGTATGGGGCATGTATGGAGTCGTGACTGCCCAGAGACTGACTAGAAATCTTCTTCCTTTCCTCCAACTGTCACTTTACATGTCAAATGAGGACACTGAGGGGGGAAGTAGAAAAATTTTGCTGCTGATTTCAAGAGATATGAAAAAAAAACTGCATGCGTTTTTCACATTATATCCCTACCTTGATAGATGGTGAAGGCTGAAAATAGGAAAAGTGCACCAATGGTCAATGCCAAATTGAAACATGACTACAGTGATGTTATTTACTAGTCATACAGTGACAGCAGTTTGCTACTCTTCCCAAGTTTATCAGTAGGATCCACTTTTTTCAGTTCCAGTCCAATGCTGATTGGTGAATTTTGATATCTGCCAACACCAATACTATTCCGATATCAGAGCAAATTCTTCCTTGAATATCATCATTATTATTATTTTAGTTGGTATTGAGTGTAAGGTTATAGCAAACCACACAGCAATTCTTACTTAAAAGAGCAAAAAAGTAAACAAAAATTGTATTTCAAATTTAAACAAACTGTGCCTCATGGGCTTCCTCTCTAACCCTGATGTGCCCATCACTGTGTAATAGGGTACATCTGCACTAATCACGGCACATAACTTTTTTTCCCATTGCTCCTCAGTCCAATCTTTATTCTCCCTTGAAAACTGAGGTTGTTTTTTCCCAATTCCCCTCACTACCAAATGGTTTTCTTCTGGCCACACAGCTGTTTAGTCCCAAACCTCTAAATTCTTGTTGCATTGTGTTGTATCTTGTTGAGTTCTACTGTTGATTATTTTTAAGATGAACCTTAACCAAGCATTTTAGTGATTCCGGATCAGGTTCAGTCATGGTTTTTCTCCAGCCCATTTCCACTGCAAAGTTGACAGTTCACCTGCATCCTTCCAAGTTTTAATAAATTGTTAGACGGGACCCCATTCCAGCGATTTCTACGGTCTCCTTAGCTGTTTTCTTTGCTTGATGCGAGCCAAAATTTTTTGCCACTCGAAACAGGGTAATATCTTTTCGACAACCATAAGGTATGTCTTACGACATCTGTTACACACTGAAACTGTTACGATATGGGAAGGAAACACTAGGAACTCTCGGGAATGCTCGCAAACAAAGGGACCTGGAGGACAAAAGGGGAGAGACGCCAGATGCGGGGATCCAAAATAATAATTTATTAAATAAACAGGGAACCAGACAGGGGGGAAAAACGGGGCACACCGGCCAACGGAAACACCGTGCTAACACACTGAAGGAGGGAGAACTCAGGAATCCAAAAACCAGAAAACAAGGGCTAGGGACTAGGGGAAACTCGGAAGAGGGAGCTAGGGGACACTCGGAAAAGGCATAGGGCAGGCACAAAACGAGACAGTGGGCACAGCTGGCAGATGGCTACCTCGGGAAGCACAGCTGGCCGGGAGAGGGGTCAGGGAGAACATCAGGAGGGGGGCAGACAGGACGGCAGGAATGCTGGCTCGGAAGCCGGCGAAGGCGGCCGGCACACTGGGCACTGGAGACGGCGAAGGCGACTGACACGCTGGGGCACTGGAGACAGCGAAGGCGACTGGCACACTGGGCACTGGAGACGGTGAAGGCGACTGGCACACTGGGCTCAGGACAGGTGGCACACAGGGCTCTGGAGACGGCGAAGGGAACTGGCACACGGCACAGTACAGGTGGCACACAGGGCTCGGAAACAGGGGGCACCAGGGGCTGAAGGCAGCAGGAAGGGAAGGCTGGGCTGGGAATGCGGCTGAAGAACACGAAAGAGATGAGGGGACCAGAGGGAAAGTGTACAGGGCCGGGAGTGGTGTGAAGCAGGCGGGAGCGAAGTCAGATCTGGTACTGGCTAGCTGCAGGGGGACTGATATAGGCCAGGGGCATGGAAAGACCGGTGCAGGAACTTAATATAATTAACAAGGGGTGGAACATAAGGGAAACCTAATTACATAAAACAGATAAACATTAACACACAGATGAGGATCACAAGACAATCCCAAAGACAGGATAAATAAACTGGATAAAAAGACTCCTAAGTGTACAGAATAAGAGCCAGAATAGATGATGAGGATGCAGAGGTTCTGCAAGAAAACTTAGCAAAGCCAGTGAATAGAAAAGCAAGAGGCGGAGACTAGAACAGGGCGACTGCTGAGAGCTCATTAGTCAATTAGTAAGCGCAGCTATACAATCCCGGGTGCTCGTTAGTAAGTTAATATTATATACAATATTAGTATGGTTAATTATTTTAGAAAAACAACCAACTGTTAGTAATTGTTAGTACATATAGGAAAGCAAGGGGAAACTAGCAAACGAGAACGGGAGGAAGGCTGAAACCCAGGATCAATTAAATCACCCGAAACAGTTTCACAATCAATTAAGACAGAAACTGCTACAAACAATGACGCGACCGGGGAGAAGGCAAAGACAGTACATGGGTAAAACGTGGACTGGAATAACACAGGAGAGGAATAAAATGTGAACACTAAGACAGGGACTAAAAACTGACATAACCAAAATAATAAAACCCTAAAATAAACTAACCAGACACGCAGACCACGGAACACAACAGAAACAGTCAGGATTCAAGGAATTATTCCCAGCTGAAACGTATTCATTACTGTAATGATTCAATAATAGACTTGAGTATTTGCTCATTTAAATCCAAATGGCTGCTTTTCTTAGGATGGGCAGTGGGCTACCTCTATCCCTTCCGGTGCAGACACTTGGCTGTATAGTTCAGGTATGGCCATTTCTGATATATGGTATGTTTCCGGATGGAAAACTATTCCTTGGCTCTAAGGGTAAGGTGCTACTGAATTATCACCTGTTCTTAATTTTTTTGCACGACTTGATTGCTGGCTGTGACATTACCTGACTATTTACGGTCATACATACCTGCATTAAGCCTTCTGTATAAGCCAGAACTTAAGTACACTTATCCACTGCAATACAGGATGATGATAGGTTTATTCATTCCAGTCATTGAACGTGAGACATAAGTGAGACGTGAGCAGTATGTCATGCAGTCCACACTGACCCTTTTTTTTTTCTTGGCATTTCTAAAAAAAAAAAAAAAACAATAGCGAATGTGACAGTATTTTTTTGAATGTCTTGATTGTGTCATTCGTTCAGAAAATGTTTTGACGACAAAAAAATCAGTTTAAAAAAAATGACAGGCAAGATTTACTTCGAAAGGGCTCTAGACCAGCTAAAATTGCAAAAAATAACAAATAACAATTTCACCATTGTGATCGATATTTGTGTGATTTAAACTGCAATCTGTGTAATAAGCGCAACTATGCACTTGGGGGTCTATTCTCCCATTAGCGCGTAAGTCTTTTTTTACGCGCTTCGAGTTAAGCGATTTTGAGTTACGCGTATTCTCCCCTACTCGCTTCGATCACGCCCACAGCGCTTAACTTCAGAATGTAGGCGGCCTTATGAAAGAGGTGTGACTGATCCAAAAGAGAGGCAGACTCTGTACAAAGCTCATTGATTATGGCTATCAGGAAAACATGGAAAAAGGATTTTCTGATCAACCATGAAAACGCATTTGTGGTCCATGGAAAACGCAAACCAGACTTTAAATTTGAATATCGTCGGCCTGCTGATAAAACCTCGTATCTCCAAACTGATAAGAAACGAAAACTCGTATGTCCACTATTCTTACATGCAAAATTAAACATTTTTATTTTAAACTATATTTATCCATTTATTTTATTATAATAATTATTATTATTTTATTTTATATTTATTTTTTATTTTCCTGAGAAGTTTGTCATTGTGAAGATACGAGGTTTTATATGCCGCTGTAATAGTAGGCCGTACCAATTACAAGACGTAATTCAGACATCTCTTTATTTATCCCCCGCCGCGCGATTAGCGCGAAGCGGGGGATATACACTTCCCGGCCAAAAAAAAAGTCGCTCACTCAAATATTTAGTTGGAACCCCTGTGGCTTTGATTACAGTGCATATTCGTCTCGTCATTGTTTTGACAACTATATGCAATGCCAGAACATTTATCTTCTATCAGAAATGCATAATTTTTGGCCGAGATCTTATCCTCTCGACATAATGGTTGAACCACTCGGTGGTCTTTCTTGAGCACATCCCAGTAACTTTTAATATGTTCAAGGTCAGGACTTTGTGGTGGCAAATTTGTTTGTGAAAATGATTCCTCATACTTGTTTTTGTCATTCACGGTTTTCTTTGCTAAATACTAGCCAGTAACTGAACAGTAACCCGTTCTGAAATAATGTAACATCTTTTCCACCATCAAGGGATGTGTCTTCCGACATGATTTTTTAAGAAATGAGTAGCAACACGCTTCATCAGTCAGGGTTAAAATGATTATTTCCAGCTGAAACATATTAATAACCGCAATAATGATCCAATTATAGAACTTGTTCATTAGTTTCCAAACGGTGACTTCTTTTTTTGACCGAGCAGTGTAGCATTGGGCTCCGTCCGTACGGACACATAAAATTGCGGCGGCGGGGATGTTAGTGACAATATGTGACAAACACTTGTTATTTCTTACTCTTGCCACCATGGCATTAAAGCTATGCATACAAACAAATTGCCGCGATAATGAAATAATTAATAAAGAATTTAGCGCTTCTCAATCAGCGCAATCAGATCATTGAAAATGTGCCCATCCTACACCAGCCTGTTTGTTCCGTGGAAGACAGGGAAGAAGGCAAAGGGAACATTCTAGTCACACAAAGACAATCAAAGACAGTTTATATGATCTCATTTAGAAATTGCGCACTTGCAAACCTGACATCAGAGTAGTTTTCAACTAAAGGACATGGAAACGCTTTAACAAGGATTCTTACCCCGCACGCGGTCATCTCCCCGCCCCGAAACCGCCTCAGTAATGATGGAATCCCATATCCATAGCCTATCATCCTATTTAATTTGAGCGACACATTCACTTGAACTTGTGCCTAATACCTTATTATAATCAATTATCCCATTTACTGATAATGTTTCTTCCCATGTCGGCAATTCTTTAAAGGCTAAAATTGATTAACAAATGGATAGTGCTTTGGTATTTGCCAGGGTAGGGCTCAATCTAGAGTAGCCTATTTAATAATATCTTTATTCACACATTAAATTACACAGTATTACCAATGGTAAAAAATTACTAGGACTCGAGTTTGTTTATACAGATATCCTCAATTAGAAAATCAATCCCCTCACTCGTGAGAATATCACAACTTTTTAGATTATTACGAACATACAGGGCAGTCGCATTTGTTAATAGAACATGGAAGGCAATGATGGCGACGTCGAGCCAAAGCCGAAAACCAAATTTCACAGATGTTGGTGTTGTATGGCAAGCGAGCACTGAAGGCTGATCCGAGGAATTAAGCTGCGAATCGTTCTGGATGTGGCGTCGGTGGGGAGATGTAAGCGCAGTATCCCCGATTTAAAGCATAAATGGAGAGATCTGCGGGGCGCTGTAAAAGCCAGGTTCTCTGCACACCGGAGAAGTGTACACGCAACAGGTGGTGGGCAACCATCATCCCCTGTGCATTTCACTGCACATGAGGAGGGGATGGCATCCACTCTTTCTGCAGTGGAAGTGCATGGAGAAGAACTTGAAGCGCCAACGAACTGCGTCAGACACCTTGACACAGATGCCTGTGATGTGTATGACATCACCAGCCACTCTCTGAAACGACCCAGATGTCAGGAGCGACAGCGCAGTTCTGACGTTGATGACCACGGGTATGTTTCGTGGATAATTGCTGCGGCTGGATAGTTGTTCATCCAGAAGTCGGCAAAGATAGATGATTGCCTCATGCACGGTCCAGGCGAAAGCGCTGGATGCACTCGATGTTTGTTAGTCCCAGGATGTCCAAACGAAGCCGATATATGCGTGTTCGTCTTCGAGCTCGGCGCGCTCCTCTTACTCTTTCCCAATCACGCAAGAGTGCAAGCAAATGCAGGACTGGCATTTTGGCTTTAGATTTTGAGGGCATGGTAGAATGATGGTGTTATGTATACTCGAATTAATTAATTGTTTTGCATTTGTAATTTAACTGATTGGAGAAGAGGCTGATGCGTAATATCATGTGATGATTTCGTTTGATAAATTATCATGGCTTTGAGAAATGTAGTTTAGAAATAAGGAAGAACAATCGAATATTAAATGTCTCAACCTTTACCATGTTAAATAAAATAAAAGTAATGTTAAAATTCGGCCTGTAACCGACATCAAACGCAATATTCAATTTCGCCTAATGTTGGCGCTTGTCCTTAATACAGCCCTCAAAAGCGCTTAACAGAAAAAGCGCGTAAGCCAGGGGGAGAATACGCGTAAGTGTTATTTGCATGAGAAACGCCCGGAAACGCCCAGATTTTGGCCTTGCTCCGCCCCAAGCGCGTAAGTGCCTTCAAGGCGCGTAATGCACAGACTTAAGTCGAGGGGAGAATACGCGTAGGCTGAAAAGCGCGTGGCTACGCGCTTTTTTCGACTTAAGCGCATGGGAGAATAGACCCCTTGAAGCGTAAAAAACCGGGAGCTCTGCATGAGACGCGCATCACGCCGAAATCAGTATGAATTGATTTATTTCATAAAATACAAACAATAATCAGATGAACGTGTGCCGACCAATTCCATTTTTAAATATTTATCATTAATAAACTATTGAATCTAGATTGTTACCTGGATCGGTGACATCAGTCCAATGTCCAATCCCTGATGCAGGTCCTGGATCTGATAGGTCCCATCCCTATTTATGAATAATTGTGATAGATCTTTTACACTTGAGGCTCTTTTTTAAGAATCTAGATTACATTTTATAGGATGTGGGAGCAACGCTTTGTGTATGTAGCAATTGAAGTTATTTATAAATGTGTAGGTATTTTATCGACTAGAAGTAACAGGATCACTGCCAAAAACATGTAGCTTAAGGCAAGCGTGCAGGGGCAGAATTATGGTGAATTACCGTGCATATATGTGTATGTCATATATGTGTTTTAGTCAGCCCCCGTGTGAAACATGACCTCCTGCAGAATATGCAAGTGGTAATGGGGTAGGGAGTGAAAGAGGGGGGAATGCTGGGGTTTTCCCTTATGTAAGATGCGTGAGCAGGAGATATTTTCCCTTGCTTCATGAGTTTGCAACTGTTTGTCGAATCGTCAGACAGCGTGAGGATAACACAAATCCCAAAGCTGCCATCCAGATGGCTGATGTGTGGGCAGATAGGGACCATTTCCATGTATCACTGGCTAAATTCACATTACATGCCTCATGGTTCAATTATGATTTTTTGCTCAGATGAGTTTTGCTATCTTCACGGTTCACGTTCATAATTACATGTGTCCTGCACCGTAATGTGAACGCAATCTGACCTCCGAAATAGCATGCATGTGCACGTTGATATTTTTTTGTTCGAGTCATCTGCGTCACCAACAACAAAAAACATCATACCACTCATGGTATTCAACCCTTATTCAAACCGAAAAAATAAGGATTTGCTTGCACTGCATGAATGGGATTTTGCTCTTTAAGATGGCAAACAGTTTGTCAGCTGGATGTGACGAGGTCGAGGAGGCAAAAAAAGTCAGACGGTAAGATGATGTGGTTTTAACAGCTTTTGCTGGCGCTGCTACGACCAGAGGTGTTACTACGACAACGATCAGCATATGCACACAGCCAGAAAGCCTCATGGATTCCAATCTGACGGTTCGCATCACAAGACCGCGCATCCACTCTAGAACCGCATATGAAAGTGACTCCATTCTGATTTGCAGACTGGATTTAAAGGTTGGATTTCTGAGTCCTCGTAGCTCTGAAAACATTAGATCTGCGTCATAAAAATGCATAAAACCTGATTTTTGTCATCTCAGCCGGGAAATGTCAACATAGCCAGGGAGCAAGTGACAAATTACAGGTGACCCACAAACCTTCTGGATGGCTGCAAATGGGAGGTGCACATCAACGTGCCCTATAGTCAATGGCCCATATACAATATATTGAGTATAGCACAAACTTAGTGTAGCAGTTTGCAACATGCAACTGTCTAGGCAGAAAATAGAGTTCTTGATCATAAAGGTCCCGCATCGTGTCACAAGGCGCTCAGCCAATTAGCCATTACAAGCGATTTCAGAATCTGTCCTGTTTGACACCATAAGGGAGAGGCATCACCCAGAATAATGAAGGAACTGATTAACTAATTGGCTTAAGTTGTTCAGTCTGTCTTGCCTCTGGGCGGGCACTTCCCCATGTGATGTCATGAAGGGAATAAATTTTGAAATAACTTGTAAATGACTAATTAGCTGTTCACCTGGTGACATAAAAGGTCCTTTCACATATCTCCTGGTTATTTCCATCCCTGGTATTTTTCCACTCACCTCTTCTACATTCCACCTATCACTCCCATCTCATCTCTCTATCATTTTGATTTCTCCCTGCTGTCCCCTCCTTTCCTTTATAATGCAAATGCATTTTTCAAACGAGGATTCTCGCAGTCTCTCAGGTTTCTGTCTGTTTTTCCCTTGTTTTGAATAGCTGCTGAAGCTCAGCCCTGCTTTGTTTCCTCCGTTTCTCACCCCTGCTGGGCTGCAGGCAGAGGGAGCCGCTGATGAGAGGTCTGCAGGGTGAACCAAAAAGCACAGGCAGCCGCAAAAAAACGCACAGCCCGCCTGCCACAACATGCTCACCTGCTACATCAAGTCCTCGAGGGGACTGGAGGAGGGAAGGGAGGAGGGAGGGGGCATAAGTGAAATTAAATCCCAGGATGTCTCTCAGTTTCTCCGCAGTGTGTTGTTATTCACCTGGTGCAGGTAGTAAAATGCATTAAACGCATGTCAGGCTCCGTAGTGTGCATAACCACATTTTGCTCTTGATACACGCCCGGTGCACACATTGAAATGCATTTCCCATTTTCCGCTTTCTCTCTTGATCTTGTTTCACACAGAAGAAAAAAACCTCTGTGCGGCATTGTTAGGTGCATATTGAATGAAATGTATTGCAGCTGGAAAAATTCTCGGCATTGTCAGCCCTCAAATGCATCTCTCATGAGGGCAAAGTGTGTTTTTCATTGTTTGCCAGTATTGTATTACTGGCTGACAGCCCACAGCTTTTCACAACAACTTAATAATTCAAGTTTATGAGCATGTATTCCTAGAAGTTCTAGAATTATCTTTGTTAGTAAGAATCAAATGCCTCCTGTTTTCTCATTTTCTGAAGCTGATCACCTTTCTTTACAACAATGATACTTCACTAAAAGATACCTATTAGCAATAAATGTGTATAAATAAGAGTCTGTAAGCTAAAGGTTGGAACGATCTTGACATTCTCCTTTAAGTTGTTTATGACACTTCCCTGAGGGATCTAAAGTGCACTGCTTTTATCTGGTCTGACTTCAAGCAGGAATATTTTCCAGGATACTCTCAACCTCATTCTACAGGTGATGGATATCAGGAACTTCAAAATACAAAAGCAGTTGAAAACTTTTGACAGACCTAAGGAATAAAATAGTGGTCGTAACATGTACTGGACATCACAAAAAATACAAATCAAAATTTACATCTTTGTGAAATGCCGGCAAAAATTTGGAGCAATTATGAGTCAGTATAGAGTGTATCAGGTAAGCTGAGAAGATTAGGCGCAAATCTTAAGGCCCTGATCCCCAAATCACAGTCCTCAAGGTCCAAGAACTGTTGGTTTTTTACCGTCCCTTTACCTGGGATTCAGGTGTGAAGACAGTCTGGCCAATCAAGGCACAACATGTTCATATCCTTACCTAGGATAAAAGAAACCTGAGCTGGATTTGGATCCAGATTTAAGGATCCCTGATTTAAGGTGTAGTCCCTGCACTGCTGCAAATGTTAAAACATGCTGTTATTTAAGTCGGCCAGAAGAAAGCAGTCAGATAAGAACTTTCCTCATGAGCAGTATTCAGCGTTCACCAGGACTGATGGCCAGTTCTGGAACGCTCTGTAATAACACTTTCTATTAATGCACAAAAGAAATGCCAAGATGAAAAGCAATAGATCGTGAAAGAGCCACCAGACGACTGCAAGCCAGGGACTGTCTTCATGACATTGCAAATGCATTTCGGATAGCTGGTTCAATGAAGTTTACAACAATTTCAGTCATCTACGAACTCAAATTCAGGCCAGTGGCAGCGCTGAAGTTAAAAACCTTCTGCGACTAATGCTTGACAAGATGGCTTATTTGCTGCCGTAATCAGACAAACAACATGATGCCAGCTGGCAGAATCACATCTGCCAATCACATAGTTTCTGACAGCAGAATTAGTTCTGTAAGGTTTAGGACTGAATTAAGTAATTAACGAGTATTACAAGGAGAATGTCAGTTACTCAAAAAAAAAAATGATTAACCTAGGACCTTTACATTGTATGGTCACTTTTAAATTAAAAAGGTCGTTAAGATCACACAGATGTTAATTTGCATTGGAGGACAGAATCCACTAGAATGGTTAAATAGCTGCAACTACAGAAATGGATATTTTGGGGTATCAGTTTTTAAGAGGAGGAGAATTAGGCCTTTACTTTTCACTCTCATGCTTTGGATCCAAAGAATGATTACAGTATCTTCACAGCAATGGCAGTTAGTGAGCTTAAAATTGGTGAAGCACAAATCATCCTTTGAAAATAGTAATTTGTCCTGACATGTTTTCAATCGTTCACTCTAATAAGCATGAAGTAAACTCTGAAAACACTCAACATGATCAGATGTGGCCAGTTTCTTCATTAAGCAAACACGAGAAAGAAAATGCTTAAATTTGATGCAAAATTGCGTTTCAATAAGCGATATTAATTTACAGATATTTGCAAAAAGTTTTTTCTTCATTTGTTCAAATTAAACAGGCATGAAGCTACATTACAGTCGCCGTTAAAACCAAAGAAAAAGTCGTTAATCCGCCAGTACGGGGGCGATACACTCTCAGTAGGACCGGGAAATCTTGTCGTGAGCTGTGCAGTAGGACCGGCGTAATGACACGCTTGAAGACGAAAGAAGACCTCCCGCCGCCTTTCGCGCATGGGGTAGCTGGGCGATAGCCCGTAAGCCGGGTGTTTGTTTAATCATAACTGAGCCACGAGGGCGGTTTGGACGGTCATTTTGACAGTAGTCCATACATGTAGATAATGGCACAGCTTGTTGGCGATTTATTTCCATAGCCTATATGAATGCAAAAGTAACGTTAGCCAACATAAAATATTAATTTGCTTTGGCGGGGGTGATGTTGCCGGTAATCATTTCTGCAAACCTTTTAATATTTGGCAATACAGTTTGCTCATCCTGTGCTACTATTTAAAACTTTAGTACGTTATAATACGAAATTGGATTATTAATATCATGCTATTTTTGATGAGGATTTTGTTTGTCTGACTCTGGAATAATTTCTGCAAAATTTTATGTTCGGAGATAATGCATGCTTTTATGTACTATTAGGCCTATTTTACACTCAAGTGCTGAAATGTATTATTTTTCCTGTTGCAAACCTGAAATTTAGTATAGCCTATCCATTCCTACAGAAGGCTACGTTGACCGGTTCCGCAAAAGGAATTTGTTTGAAGCGTCTGGAATCGATACAGAATTCGCTGGCGGAAAGTTATCTGTTCACGAATTTGCGGAGCTTACTCACGCTTTCTGTAAATTTTCTTCAGTCTTTAGGAATAAAGCCTTGCACAGTTATTTTTCATTGGCGCGTCCTTTGACTGGTTCCGCCAATGATTTCCAGTTATGCAAACAGCGCCCTTTGTCAGGCCGAACTTATGACATTCTTTGTTTATTGGCATTATTGCGTGCCCCCGGCCACTACGAAATAGACACATGTATTTTCCACCAATTTTAGCCAGCATTACTCTATAGGGGATATCACAATAATTGGTCAAATTTATGGCTGACTGTTCCGTGTGTCGACATTGTGTCAGCTGGAATCCATGTGCGCTGGCCTCAGTTGACGATGATTTCTGCATTCATCGATATTCAACTGCTATCAGCGACTATGGATGATTCTTTCTACTCTTTCCAATTCAAGTAGGCCTAGTAAATGCCAAGTATACGTTAAAATTATCAGGATGAGACTACAAGTTCAGAGTTCAAGTTCAAGTTAACACGGGACATGAGCCATGATTACCCTGTTGAGCCACAGAAAAACAGTTATGGTGGGGGGGAAATGTTTTATTTCACACTGATTACAATTAACTTTCATAAAATTATTTAAAAAAAAATAAAAATGTCTCATAAATGACAAGTTTGAAAACCTACAAAATAGCGTTTGCGGAACTAGTCAAATGACAAGCAGTCACTCTAATGGGTTTTGATGTAAAAGTATCAAGAGTACGAAATTGGGATTTATATGGTCAAATATAGGCCTACAATAATTTCTGATCATAATGACACTAATAACATGTGACGAATCCCAGGAATACACGTGTTTAACAGCCACACACTACACAGTGGGCCTTATCACAAGCGTTGATTTGGTAGCCTACTGCTGCAACGGCAAGCAACAGTTATCGGGCATTTGTTATATCCGGGGATATTTTGGTCCGATCGCCGCCGCCGCACTACGTGTTAAGGCGATAACTTCAGTAATATTTCAATTACAAATTACAAATTTTGCAGATGAGTAAGTATCATAAAGAGGAAGAACTGATTCGATTTTGGACAATCATAAGTAAGAATCATAAAGAGGAAGAACTGATTCGATTTTGGACAATTTATGATCTCTAGATTGGCCACAGGGGGCCAAAAACGGAAAAAATCACTGTACCGCGATAACTTCAGTAATATTTCAATTAAAAATTTCAAATTTTGCACCTAAGTAAGTATCATAAAGAGGAAGAACTGATTCGATTTTGGATAATTTATGATCTCTAGATTGGCCACCAGGGGCCAAAAACTGATTTACATGTTAACGCGATAACTGCGGTAATATTTCAATTACAAATTCCAAGTTTTGCATATAAGTATGTATCATAATGAGGAAGAACAGATTCGATTTTGGACAATTTACAATTTCTAATTTGGCTACCAGGGGCCAAAAACTGAAAAAAAATCACTGTTTTTATCATATCTCTGGAAATATTTGTCCGATTGACCTCAAATCAGTGCAAATGAAAGGTCATGACCTGAGGATGTGTATCACGATGACATTATACCTGTTTTTTGACACAAGGTGGAGCTTTGTCACATAAAATTCACCATTTTTGCTATTGTTATGGCCCCAATTTGTTATTACAATCTACAACACAACAGCAACAGCAAGGGATGACAGACACAGTTTTAAAAACTTAAACACATTTAATTTTTAAACAAAGACAAAGACTAATAACAACTAACTAACTGACCAAGATTGATTAGTAAAAAAAAACAGAAATATTTACAGTCCCTTTGTTTGTTGGGGTGGCTTGGTGATGTCCTGGGTAAGGAAAATGCTCAAACACAGGCAAAAATCCACAAAAGAAATTTCACAGGTCTTGAACAGAAATGACAGGTCTGGTCGCATGTATCCTTCTTCTTGCAATTTCTCCTACTACTTTACTGTCTCAATTCTTTTCCTTATATACTCTTTTGCAGACCCCACCCACATTTATACCTCTTTTTTTAAATTTTCTGAGACTTGCCCCAGACATGTCCAGGACATGTCTAAACATGACTCCAGTCTGAGCTTAAAAAAAAAAGGTAAATAGTGGCCGATATTCACATTACACTATATCTTTGGAACTATTTCTCCAATTGATATGAAACTATGTGCAACTGCAAGGTCATGACCTCACAACGTGTCACATCATGACATCATACCTGTATAGTTCAATATTTTGCCACCAGGTGGCACTCTGTGATGGAAAATTACCATTTTGGCCATATCTTCAGAACCATTTGACCGATTGACCAGAAATTAAGTTCAAATGAAAGTCTATTCAAGGTCTATTCAAGGATTGGGGAATTGGAGGATTCGGGGGGGTTCGGGGATATAACCCCAGCCCTCGCCTCCAACGGCATAAGCCTAGTTTCTCTATGAAGCCGAATATCTCAAAACGATAGTTAAGAGTTAAATCCACAATAATTTACCGTTCTAGCGGTGTCAAACTCAAGGCTGACAGCGAAGTCGTTTTCCCGCAAAAAAAAGTTTGATTTCTGCAAATTGCGGAATCGGTCAAATTGCGGAACCGGTCAACCCACTGTATATTGAAGATTACTCGCACCCCGTCTCAGTGAAATTTATTTAGGGGAAAGAACTTGAATGTTTTTCGATTTATATACTGTTTCGTTTTAAAATGCTAATTGGCAATTTTTAACCAATTTTTCAAAACGTTTTGCATCGTCTGTATTTGTTTTAATGACTTCTTATAACCATTCAGATAATCATTCAGATGTTGAAACATAATGTTCGCAAAGCTTGCAACTAGAAAATAATTGCGTACAATATGAATTTAGTTCGACCATAACAACTCTTGATTGCACTAAAAAAGCAAAATAAACTATTTGCGGAACCTTACACGGGATGTTTTTGTAAGCTTATTCTATATCTATCAATAAGGACACGCAATTTAAAAAAAAAGATCTGCTCAATATTTCTATAAAGGACAATGTCACTTAAAACTGAATGGCTCTTTCGTAAACTGGATTCACGGAATTAAAAGCGGATACACATGGCACTGATTCAATACAGCTCAGTTCGTGTCATCTCTATTTATCACTCATTGTCACCCTAAAATTCCCTTTAAGCTCATTGTAGCCTACTAAAGAATTAATGACCTGGTCAGCGCGTGGCAGAAAATTTCTATAAAATGCCCGACCATAAACTGACATCACATTCACAACTATGGAACCAGTCACGATACAACGCATTTCCCCAGAGTTTAGGACGAAGATTGACTCCTTGGCGAGAGACAACCTCACACCTCTGCAGGTCCAAAAAAGCATAATTTCGGAGAATAACGTGAGCATAAGCTCACAGGCTATTAAGTTGTATATTGCCAATTTGTTTATTTATTTTGCGACTGGCTTTTCAAAACCAATAAATCAATTGCGGCGCACTTCGCTGAAGATCTACCCACAAACTCTCAGAATCACAGTTTCTGTAATAGAAAGACATATTTAAAACACAAACAAAAATTTCCTTCAAGTATACAATTTCTTATATTTCGCTGTTGAATTTATCATAATAGGCTATTTTTTTCTTGCTCATGCTAGGCTTTTTAAACAGCCACGCGCTTTCCAGAGGTCGCATAAGCTCTCGCTTCCACTTTCACTGAAAGAGAAAATGAAAAGATGTTAAAATACTTAATGGCAAACACACGTAATTCTAACAGTTAAAATGCCCTCTATTCTATCACTTACACGCGGCACTACATTCAGTTCCACGGAGCCACATGTGGTTACTGGCGGTAAACTGTCCTGTGATACGGCTCATTGGTTGGATCGTAGTTAGAAATGGGTAAGAGGGGCGAAATGTTTGAGATAACCGGGTGTGAACTAACGCCATCTCTTTTGTTTTAACGGCGACTGTACTGTAAGAATAGATAGGCCTACTGCAGGATGTGTGAAGGCAAACAGAGAAGTTAAAACATTTGTTTGTCTTTTTTTTTGTAAATTGAATAAAACATTTTATATTTAATCATTGCAACATCACACTAAGGAGGAAGCTGTGGGTTTGACAATGGCTTTTTCTTTTCATTGGGAAACTTGATAGTGAAATAAATTATTTAAAGCAGATCAAGACTGACTATTTTTTGTCTTCCATTCATGAGGAGAATTGGCTAGAAGTAATGTCAATTTAAAGAAATGAAGAAAAACAGCTCAAGACCAATCATTATTTTTTCAAGGAATGTTCTGCGCATTACCAATTTTCAGTTCACCAGCCACCATTGCCTCACAAGAAAAACCCAGTTGTGGTAAAGTTGTGGTAAAACCCAATTTGTTTCATGATTGTGGGCATAATAAAATGAAAAGTAGGCTTTATATGCATCCAAAGAGAATGAATGTGAAGTTCACACACAATTTTACATTCATTGCTCCAGCTCAAATGCAAGGCCTCCAGCAACAATCCTTCTTAAGGTAGAAACGTTTCATTAACCAAGATAACATGAAATGCATATTAAATTACCATTATTAATGTTCTTCATTTAGTACAGCATTGCAATTTCCTGTCATGCATTTTCATCAAATAAATTAAAATGATATGCTGGTCTTGAAAAAATGTACAGGTCAGTCAGAAATTATTGGCATCCTTGATAAAAATGAACGTAAAGGTTAAAACATATAGTGGTTCTAAATACATTAATTTCAACATATTTATTCTGATATTTCAGTGTTTCTTATTTGGTAATTTTATTTAAAAAAAACCATGGGTTTCAAAATTATTGGAGGCCCATGCCATTGTAAACAGGCAAAATTAAATTTGCAATTTAATCTTGACCGAATGAATTTCGCCTTAGGCCAAAGAGACAAAACAGTGCCATTCCATCACAAGCAGTTTCATTTGGGCAAAACATTTTAAGTTAAATGCATGCAGAATCACTCTGTTAGTCATTACTTTATAAAAAAAAAGCCAGAAAGTCGATTCAGTCCAGACAATTTAGACAATGTCTGAACATTTGCATTTTTACCATTCTCTTGAAATCAATACAACCTGTAACAGAGAGCTAATGTCAAGGAGGTTATGAGAACTGTGTGGGTAGGCCGCAAAGACAGAGGAACATATGCAAGCATTGGCTTAGAATGTAATGGTCAACTGGTACTCAGCTCGCAACAGTCATGTACCAGTGCCTCAACAGATGGGTGTGATTAAAAAAAAGCATGCTGAACTGAATAATAATGCTCCTTTTACAGAGATCATGCATGGCTACCTGAAATCCATCACTGACTTTCATCATTCATAGATATGCATTGATTATTTAGTGAAAATGGCTTTTGTGGCATAGAGGGGCCGCATAGTCTGGCAAAGAACTGTGCCAGGGTCATCTGTGGCTGGCAGCCCAGCAGGATGCCACAAAGTTGGCGATACCATTTCCCATGCATGGAGGGTCTCAGCCAAGCTGGGATAAGAGGATCCTCAATGCACAGCAGTGACCCCTGCTGGTCATCTGGGCTATTCATCATTTGTGAGTCTATGGGGAAAAGAGTTAAGCTTGGGTCCTCGGTGAATGAATCAACATCGCATTTATATTGTGCCTTATAAATACCTGAAGTGCTTTACAGTCATATGGGGTAATCTCATCTCACCACCACCAACGTGAAGTACCCATCTGTATTATCCAGCCATTTTGTGCCAGAACGCACACCACATATCAGCCCGAGGTGGAGAGGGAAAGGAAAAAAAAAATCGCAAAGCCAATTAAATCTGGGGTGATTAGGCCACAGTGTGACGGTGCGTTCAGGAACCACACGCAAGAGATGGAAATCCAAAAAGCGTATGCCTTTAATGAAGTCCGAGTCAAAGCCAAAAAACACAAGAATTGCCCAGCTACAATACGAAATCCAAAAACAGTGTCGACTAGACAGGCAAGGGTCAGAACTAGGAAGACAGATGAGCAAAGGTACATGAACGGTAGGCAAGAAGTCGTAGTCGATGAACAAAGCCAAGGGTCATACACAGGGCATCCGAACATAGAAATCGTGGTCATACAAAAATGGGTCAAAATCCAAAAAGACAAAACAATACAAGAAGGGCAATGGTAAGAATCGTAGTCAGACAAACCAGTAGAAGAAATGGCATACTCAATGGCATACACGGCACTCTGCACAAAGAAATATTGATCAACATTCTGACAAAGTCAGGACTGCAGTGAGGACTCTTAAATAGACGGAAGGGAAGTAACATGCTACGCAGGTAACAGGTGAGCTGGATCAGACTAATTACATTGGGAGAATCACATGAGGGAAACCCTAACCACAAAAATGGGCGAAAGCCAAGACACGGATGGGAATCACACAGACAGCCTATGACATTTAAACAGCTCCAGTCAAGGAGTTCTAAGTGCACAGAAAAAGAGTGCAGGAAAGTAATTAAGCATGTGCGAGAGATCTTGCAGAAACGTAGGGGGAGACATGTAAAGCTGAGCAAGAGGTGGAGAGTAGAACAGGGCGATTGCTGAGAGGGAATTAGTATTAATTAGTAGCTGTGCAACCTTACAGATTTAACTAGAGCGCTTGTTAGTAAGTTAGTAATCTATATACATGGACTAGTTGTGTTAGTAGACTATGATACAAAATACAAATGTTAGTTTTGTTAGTAATCAGAACAGTAAGACGAAGGAAGTAAACAAGAATGAAAGGAATATATTAAACACCAGAATTCATTTAAACCACCGGAAGTGAGCACACAGACCGGGAAGACAAGTGCAATGGAGCAGAGAATTGGAATGAACTAAAAACCTGAGAATTACAATAACCAAAAGACAAAATCATGAACACAGAACTTAAACATAAACATGAACATAAACATGCTAAAAAACCATAACCATGACACGAAGGTCGAAAGAGCCAGGTTTGAAATTCAGCCTGGGGACCCTCCAACTCTTGTTGAAGTGTGTCATGGGATCTTTGATGACCACAGGGAGTCAGAACCTTGTTGTAACATCTCGTCTGAAGACAGCATCATCCTTAGCCGAGGGTTCCCATCACTGCACTGGGGATTATTCCACTAGAAGGAAGATTGTCACCTATTAACCCACCAAAATCACTTCTAGCAGCAACTTATAGCGCTTTTCCACAATGTGGTACTGGCTCTACTCTACTTCTACCTGCCTTAGTACCGGGTACTTTTCTGGGGGGTCATATACCATTGGAGATAGTATTGCTTCAGTGTAGCTGGCTGTCATAGCGGCGTAGTATGAAACTGCCGTGACGTCATCCTCAACACGACACACATATAGCTGCAGTTATATCAAGTTTAGGCGTATTCCGTTGATTTTGTCAAAGATTTATGTGTTCAAATCAGGGGACGCGCACTACCATCACCACGTTATGGCACTAATGTCTGGCAAGTGTTGAATTGTATTTTCTGTTTGACCTAATGCGTGGGGATAGCATCCGGTGTCATGTCCGATTCAGCTGTACATTAAATTGCGTACCATCTAACAACACAAAGCAACTAGGCTTATGCCGTCAGAGGCGACGGCTGGGGGTATATCCCCGAACACCCCCAATCCTCCAATTCCCCAATCCTTGAATAGACCTTGAATAGACTTTCATTTGAACTTAATTTCAGGACAATCGGTCAAATGGATCTGAAGATATGGCCAAAATGGTAATTTTCCATCACAAAGCGCCACCTGGTGGCAAAATATTGAACCAAACAGGTATGATGCCATCATGTGACACGTTTTGAGGTCATGACCTTGCAGTTGCACATAGTTTCATGTCAATAGGAGAAATAGTTCCAAAGATATAGCAAAAATGGTGAATTTTATGTGACAAAGCTTGTCAAAATTTTGAACCAAACAGGTATAATGTCAACGTGGGACACATCCTCAGGTCATGACCTTTCATTTGCACTTGATTTGAGGTAAATCGGACAAATATATTCAGAGATATGATAAAAACTGTGATTTTTTCAGTTTTTGGCCCCTGGTGGCCAATCTAGAAATTGTAAATTGTCCAAAATCGAATCAGTTCTTCCTCTTTATGATACTTACTCATATGCAAAACTTGTAATTTCTAATTGAAATATTACTGCAGTTATCACGTTAACATATATCAGTTTTGGCCCCTGGTGGCCAATCTATAGATCGTAAATTGTCCAAAATCGAATCAGTTCTTTCTCTTTATGATACTTACTTATGTGCAAAACTTGAAATTTGTAATTGAAATATTACTGAAGTTATCGTGGAACAGTGATTTTTTTTTCAGTTTTTGGCCCCTGGTGGCCAATTTAGAAATAGTAAATTGTCCAAAAACGAATCAGTTCTTCCTCTTTATGATACTTACTTATGTGTAAAATTTGGAATTTGTAATTGAAATATTACTGAAGTTATCGCGTTAGCATGTAGTACGGCGGAGGCGGTCGCACCAAAAACGTAATATCCCCCGGAACGCCATTCGCCGTTCAGTGATATAATGATATCTTTAAGATACATAGAGAGCAAATGTACATTTCACTCAGAATTTGATGGCAAAACAAATTGATTGTTAAAGCATGGGATAATTACGTGATCACTACAGAGCAGAGTTCCACGTTGCAAATGCACAAATTGCAAGAGATGGCAGAGAATCGGAATTCATCGCTTTATGATGCCTCATCTCATCTGTGATAACTTCAAAGTAGCACGATGGTGCAGAAAAAAGTAGCTCTAATATTACAAGGACACCTCGATCAATGCAAATCCACTTGTTTTTGCCTTGGCAGGGGACACCTGAAGCAGACACAATTGATTTTGAAAATCTATTGTGCTGCGCCATTATATTCATTTTACCACGCCATTGCCCAAGATCGAAAACGAAGCTATGACTTATACCAGCACCTTGATTTAGCAGCCACTGTTTCCACTACCACTGTTTCCGCTAAACAGTTATCCATTTTGGATAATAATTTAGACTAGAATTACTCATTTATTAGCGTACTGCTGAAAATGATACTGGCTGAGTCGGGTTCACAAGGGCTCAGAATAACGCAGTAGGGCATTTGTGTGCAATTCTTTAAATGCAAAATAATTCCTCAACTCCCGTAAAGTAATTTTCCTGCGCGATTTTATTAAAACAGGGGTAGGATCACGTAATTTTCTCCAGGGAAATTAGTTAGGGGAACAGATCTGGACACAACACCATCACTTAATTTCGTCAAGAATAGGGTCACAGACAAAAAGAAACGCATTTCATGAATGGAGCAGCTTTGGTTGACAAGCAAAACCGTGTTTGATAGGTCAGGCAATGTACAGTATATGGAAAAAGTTTCCTAAAACGATACAAGTGTGAAAAACACCACAATTTGAAGACCTTTTTTCAATGGAGGCACGTGAGGCCAGTTTCCCAGCGACAACACTGAATTTTCCGTTTATTATAGCGACTGTCAATGGTCATAATAAGTACTTTGTACATTACTTTTGAGACTCGTCAATCTAACTCGAATGAGATGTCCCGATGTCGACTATGGCGTTGTTGTTTGCAGTGACGATTCTCTCTGACCAATCAGTGGGCTGCAGTGTTGTCATATCACATTTTAGCACCTACTAGGACCCGGTCGGCTTTGTTTTTGGAACACTAGGCGAGCAGGTACCAGAAAAAAAGGTACCAGGTACCACGTACTTTTACTTAGTACCACGTACTACGTACTTTTTCCTAATGGAAAAGCGAACAAGGCGAGTAGAGTCGGAACCGCAAAGTGGAAAAGCGCCATTCGTTTTCCCAGGTCGTCTCCCATCCAAGTACTAACCAAACCTATACCTGCGCAGGGGCGTCACCCACCCACCCTGAGAAAAGCTCTGCCCCCCCCCCAATGAAAACTCAAGATAAAAAACTGATTTACTAGTATTTGACCAGTAAACACGGGATATCCGACTGATTCACCGCCAGAGGTAGACAGCCATTTAGAGTGAGCTTTACGTATGCTTCATTAATCTATCACTATGTGTGATTGGTGGACTCCTTTCCCAGTCTATTCTTCTGTGAAATCAATGAGCACGTTCGATATACTAGGGACCCTCGCATTCTCACCGACTACGTCTTCACTTATCAGTCTGAGGTCACGTCTGCAGCCATGCGCCTTTCTCAGGGAATTAAAACTTCGCCCATATCTCTTTTGTTGCTACTTCTGCCACCGCTTATTTTGTTAGTCTTGTTGTTTGACATTAAGGTAATTCGTGTACTAGTTTGTCATCTGTGTTGACTCGTGTTGTTGTAACCTGAGTTGGCTACCGAGTGAGCCCAGGCAGCTAGTCTGGAGTTTCCGGAAAAAAACTTGACTGGCATTTTTTTTTTTTTTTTTTCGGCAACATGCTGCACGGAGTCTAGTAAAGGACGACTGAAGGCAACTCTAAGAAAAGTAAACGTGTTCCCATTTACTTTGCTTGATTGGTAATCAAATGGTGGATTCGTTTACTCTCTAAGTTGAATGAGTAGAGCTGTGTAATAAGACAGCATGTTTGATTGATGCATTTGGAAATATAAATAGCTGTAGAACAACAGATTAGCATGAACATGATTGTCATTGCCACGCCATTTCGTGCGACTGATCATTTATATCTCACATTCCTGTTTCATCCGCGTTTCAGAATGTTTTCCCTCCTTGCAGTCATGCGTGTGTTGGCAGTCATGTGTAATTTCTTGAAACATACACACCTGAAGCAGCTTAATCTATTTAAAATGCCCCTGGAAAGAAGCCCGAGTTTAGATTTCGCTAAATGCAGGTGTCCGCCCTTCCCTAAATCTTCTCCCGTGTACTTGGTCTAAATAACAATCAAGCAATTTCTGTGGCCTGCAACAATTAAGATGTGAAGGTGAAAAGCAGGCAATCCGAACTGGGCTACGGTGTTAGATTGAGAGAATGCCAGTTTGAATAATTGTTAAAAAAATCTTCGTCTTCCCCAAAAGCAGATGAAACGTGAATGTGGGATATAAATGAGCAGTCGCATGAAATCGCGTGGCAATGACAATCATGTTCATGCAAATCTGCTGTTCTATGGCCATTTAAATTTCGAAATGCATCAATCAAACATGCTGTCTAAACAGCTCTACTCATTCAACTTAGAGAGTAAACGAATCCAACATTTGACTGCCAATCAAGCAAAGTAAATGGGAAGACGTTTGTTTTTCTGAGAGTTGCCTAATTGGTTAATAGGAGGCGATTCTGAAGTCCTTAACTTAACTCCTTGCAGCATGTAGCCGAAAAATACTGATGTCAGTCAATTTTTTTTCCGGAAGCATTTCACTTGCCCTTTGATGTGTGTCGCACTTTCGTTCAACCTGCGTTGGGTTTAATGAAGGAAAAGGGAAAGCTCGGATATTCGCCCCATGGCAGCGGGTGGTGATGCTATGCCTTTAAAAAAAATCGCGGTTCAAGATCGGCACAACCATAGACTGTGCATAATTAATGACAACTGACCACGCCTGTTCATGTCCCTCCCCTCTCGCCATTTCACCAGCCGCCACTCATATGTATAACTTTTTTTTTTTAATTTTACGGCGATTTAGAGACTCTTTTTTTTTGCTCTCCCAAAGACGACAAATGCCCACCCAAGCTTGGCATCCTGGTAACGCCTCTGTCCCTGCGTGACTTCAGCTAACCAGCTGGAGTAGACTGAGTTGTGTTGTAGCTGCTGGGAGTCAAAGGACTATTCCACCACTGGAAATAATAGTCTTTGCATAAAACTTTCCTGACTATGAGGTACAATAGCAAAAACATTTTTGAAATTGGTTTGACCTGAGAAACTGAGGGAAAAGCGCTGTGATATTTAGTTTTGTACAAAAGGTAGAAAACCTACAATAACCAGAATGCACTGGGCTTGTTACTTTCCCAGAATTGAAAACTGGATGGGCACAGAACATACCTCTACAACAATTATGAATGCTGACTTGTTCTCAGTAATTTTCCTACATTAACACAGTTTCCAATGATAACAAAAATTCATCGACAATTCAAGACAGCTCTCCTCTTAATACAATCTAAGGGCAATGAAATAACAGGCTAAATTCAATTCAGAAAGATAATTTCCTCATCATAGGCCTATGCTTTACAAAAGGTAAACTGCTATGGAACTTTCGACAGACCAGGAAATTTACTGGCAGATCAGGCGATCAATGTTGCGCCTTATGATTGTTTACATTGAATCAAAGACAAAGATTTGAAACACCTTTGCATTATTTTGAATAAGGCCGACTGAAATGCACCAAATTGTGTGTCCAAATGAATGATTATCCTCTTACCATAACAATAACTTGCAACACCTGACGGTGTGAAGTGTTTTTGGAGTGAATGTGTAATTAATTACTAACCCCAATTCCATTGAATTTGGGATTTTGTATAAAACTTGAATAAAAAATAGAACACAATGATTTGCGAAATCCGCATTTCTAATAAACCCACATTTTATTCACAATGGAACACAGACAATATATCTAATGTTGAAAGTGAGACATTTTACTGTAATGCGAAAAGAAGCCACTCGATTGACCTTTTTTTTGTTAAGCCCAGACTGGAGCTAGGTTTGGATATGTCCTGGGCATGTCTGAGAAGGAAAGTCCCAGAGAATTAAAAAAAGTCTAAAAGGTGGGAGGGGTCTGCAAAGGAGTATATAAAGAGGAAAATTGAGTGAGTAAAGTAGTAGGAGAAATTGCAAGGAGAAGGATACATTTGACCAGACCTGTCACTCGTTGCAAGACCTGTGAAGCTTTTTGTGGATTTTGCCTGTGTTGGAGCATTTTCCTCACCCGGAACATCACCAAGCAACCCAACCAAAGGGACTGTAAATATATATATATCAATCTTCGTCAGTAGAGTAGATAGTAGATTAGTTAAAAGTCTTTGTTTAATTAAATGTGTTTAAGTTTTAAAATTGTCTCAGTCATCCCTTGCTGTCGTAAATGTAATAACAAATTGGGGGCTCGTCGGGATCGACCATTGTGTGAGTCATTTATTGAAAATCTAACATTTCAAATTGTAAAATTGTTTTGTGAATTTTCCTATATATATATATATATATATATTGACAGAGCAACAGCAATGGATGATTTCTTGGCATCACCAACCGTAGAGGTTTTGAAGTCTTTTAAAAGGACAGAACTGCTAGAAATATGCAGACATTTAGAGCTGACAGAGGTAAAACCAGCCATGCGAAAAGCAAGACTGGCTAGAGAGATTGTTGAATATTACATTGATGAAAATGTGTTTGCACCAGGTGATCTGGAACAGTTTCCTTTGGAAAATCTAAATATAGAAATGGAACTTAAATGAAAAAAATGCTAGAGATTGAAAGGGAAGAAAAAGAAAACAAAGGCAGTTTGAGTCAGAAAAATTAGAAAGAGAAGAAAAACAAAGAGCATTTGAGAGGGCAGAGAAGAGAGAAAGAAAGAGAGAGAAAGGGAGGGGAAAAAAACGAAGAGAATTTGAGTTAGAAAAATTAGCGAGACAGAGAGATTTCGATAACAGAAAATCGATAGGGAAGAAAGGCTCCAAATGGAGCAGCTAAATATAAAAATAGCAACTGAAAATAAATTTCGGGCTAGCCAGGAGGTAAAACTGGTGCCTCCATTCGCAGAAAAGGATGTTGACAACTATGTTGAAAAGGTAGCTAAAAGTTGTCAGTGGCCAAAGGAGCCCTGGCCTCTGATGTTGCAAACTGTCCTCAAAGATAAAGCTCAACAAGCCTATTCCGCTTTGTCTGCAGATGATTCCTTTGATTATGGAATCATGATTATGAGAGCTTATGAGTTGGTTCCAGAGGCTTACCAACAAAAATTCAGAGGTCTGAAGAAATCTGACAATCAGACTTATGTGGAATTTGCTAATGAGAAGAAAGTTTGCTTTGAACCGCTGGTGTACTTCTATGGAGGTCAAGGATGATTTCAACTCACTAAAAGAGTTGGTGTTAGTTGACGAATTCAAGAACTGTGTTAAAGATGATATTAAGACCTACCTTAATGAGAAGAAAGCACTGAATTTGCAATCAACTGCCAAATTTGCAGATGAATATGTTCTCACACGAGTCCAAATTTTCGTCTAGCAGTAACAATACATGGTCCCAATTTCAGAAGAAAGGTAACGGTGATACCCAAGATTCCTCACCCAAAGACAAATCTGGTGATGGTGCTCAGAAATCCAGTCACAGGTCTGATGAAAGTGTGAAACCTGACAGTGACAAAAGTGGTCTAGTTTGCAATTATTGCAAGAAATCTGGTCATGTTACAACTAACTGTTGGTTCCTTAAAGCTAAGAAAGAAAACGAAAAGGATACCAAACCCAATGCCTTTGTGAAAAAAAGGTTAGAAACCCCTGTAGTAGATGACCGATCTGCTAAATTGCCTGCTCCTTGTGGGGCTCAGAAGCCTGATACTGCTGACTTTGTGAGGGAGGAATTTCTTCCATTTGTGTCAGAGGGATTTGTGGCTCTGAATGAGCATTCTCCTCCTGTCCCCATATATATCCTAAGGGATACCAGAGCTTCTCAGTCACTTTTGTTGATGGACTTCTTGGAGTTACGTGATGAGACCGCTTCTGGGGATTTCATACTTGTACAAGGTATTGAAGGGAGAACTGTATCTGTACCCCTGCGCTCTGCATTCTTGAAGTGAGATTTACTTACAGGACAGGTAAAGGTGGGACATATGTCAAGTCTACCTATTAAGGGTGTTTCTCTGTTGCTAGGCAATGACCTGGCTGGGGGCAATGTAGTTCCCCCTGTTCATCTTACTTCACAGCCGAGCCCTGAAGATGGCGATGAGGACCCATCTCAAACGTCTTCCCATTTACTTTGCTTGATTAGCAGTCAAATGTTGGATTCGTTTACTCTCTAAGTTGAATGAGTAGAGCTGATTAGACAGCGTGTTTGATTGATGCATTTCGAAATTTAAATGGCCATAGAACAGCAGATTTGCATGAACATGATTGTCATTGCCACGCGATTTCCTGCGACTGATCATTTATATCCCACATTCACGTTTCATCCGCTTTTGGGGAAGACGAAGATTTTTTTAATAATTATTCAAACTGGCATTCTTTCAATCTAACACCGTAGCCCAGTTCGGTTTGTCTGCTTTTCACCTTCACATCTTAATTGTTGCAGGCCACAGAAATTGCTTGATTGTTATTTAGACCAAGTACACGGGAGAAGATTTCGGGAAGGGCGGAGCACCTGCGTTTAGCGAAATCTAAACTCGGGCTTCTTCCCAGGGGCATTTTCAATAGATTAAGCTGCTTCAGGTGTGTATGTTTCAAGAAATTACACATGACTGCCTACACACGCATGACTGCAAGGAGGGAAAACATTCTGAAACGCGGATGAAACAGGAATGTGAGATATAAATGATCAGTCGCACGAAATGGCGTGGCAATGACAATCATGTTCATGCTAATCTGTTGTTCTACAGCTATTTATATTTCCAAATGCATCAATCAAACATGCTGTCTTATTAAACAGCTCTACTCATTCAACTTAGAGAGTAAACGAATCCACCATTTGATTACCAATCAAGCAAAGTAAATGGGAACACGTTTTACTTTTCTTAGAGTTGCCTTCAGTCGTCCTTTACTAGACTCTGTGAAGCATGTTGCCGGAAAAAAAAAAATATAATGCCAGTCAAGTTTTTTTCCGGAAACTCCAGACTAGCTGCCTGGGCTCACTCGGTAGCCAACTCAGGTTATAACAACACGAGTCAACACAGATGACAAACTAGTACACAAATTACCTTAATGTCAAACAACAAGACTAACAAAATAAGCGGTGGCAGAAGTAGCAACAAAAGAGATATGGGCGAAGTTTTAATTCCCTGAGAAAGGCGCAGGGCTGCAGACGTGACCTCAGACTGATAAGTGAAGATGCAGTCGTTGAGAATGGGAGGGTCCCCAGTATATCGAACATGCTCATTGATTTCACAGAAGAATAGACTGGGAAAGGACTTGTCTCTGTCCAGAAAGCGGTTGATTTGGGAGCAAACTAATGATTCTGAAATTTGTGTACTTAAGAGGAGAGCCCTTCCTGATAAAGAAATGGACGCAGTTCCAGTTGGGTATTATCTCAAGGATGGAGTGTTGATGCGGAAGTGGCGCTCTCATGATATCCCTGCTAATGCAGATTAGGCAGTAGTCAAGCAAATTGTTGTTTCGAAGGTCTACAGGAATGAGATTTTAACAATGGCTCATAGTTTACCTTTAGGAGGTCATCTTGGTGTTAACAAGACTGTTGATAAGATCATGAAACACTTTTTCTGGCCTGGGCTTTGGAACGACGTTTCCAACTTTTGCAAAACCTGTCACATTTGTCAGGTAGTTGGAAAACACCTGTTGGACCCACCTGTAGCTCCATTGCAGCCTATCCCAGCATTTGGGGAGCCCTTCTCCAAGGTCATTGTTAATTGTGTTAGTCCATTACCCAAGACTAGATCTGGAAATCAGTACTTGTTGACAATCATGTGTGCATCTACCAGATTCCCTGAAGGAATACCTCTACGCAACATCAAGGCCACTGCAATCTCAAAGGCTTTGATAAAGTTCTTCACATTGTTTGGCCTTCCCAGGGAAATTCAGTCAGACTAAGGTAGCAATTTCACTTCCAGATTGTTTCAGCAGGTTGTGTATGAACTAGGTGTGAAGCAGATTCTTTCTAGTGCCTTTCATCCGGAGAGTCAGGGTGCCTTAGAGCGGTTTCATTCCACTCTTTTTTTGATTGATTGATGTCTTTATTTTGTGCATGTAAAATGAAACAGAAGGTAGTTAAAAACAAAACAAAATTAAAACAAAAAAAAAAACACAATTAATTACATCAGCAAAAATAAACAATGAATTCCATTCAAAAACACTAAAACTTCTTCATTTACATGTGCGAAAGGGAGTAGGAAGAAGTATAAACTTCTCAAGGCAATGATGAGGACTTATTGTTATGACCATGAGAAAGACTGGGATGAAGGTGTTCATTTGCTGTTTGCAGCTAGAGAAGCAGTGCAGGAGTCTACTGGATTCAGTCCGTTTGAGCTAGCGTTTGGCCATGAAGTGAGAGGACCTTTGCTATTGTTGAGTGAACAATGGCAAGAGAAAGAGCCGCTGATCAGTCTGTTAGACTATGTTAGCAAGTTCAAGGAAAGATTGTGCGCAGCTTGTGACCTAGCCAAAAAGAACTTGAAATCAAGTCAGGGAAAAATGAAAACTTGGTATGATCATAAGGCTAGAAGCCGTGAGTTTAAACTAGGAGACAAGGTTCTTGCGTTGTTTCCCTTGCTGTCCAATCCATTGCTGGCTAGATTTCATGGTCCGTATGAAATCCTAACAAAACTCAATGATCTCAATTACATTGTGAAGACTCCAGATAGGGGAAAGCCAAAACAGTTGTGTCACATTAACATGCTGAAGCCTTATCATGACAGAAATGCTGGGGTTGCAGCTGTCACTTCAGATTCTCCTATGGTCGAGACATGTGAAGATGAGGGGGAGTTTCAAGATGATAAACCTAGAATTAAAGCTGAAGTTCTTTCATGTAAATTGTCAAATTCTGAAGTGTTGCAAAATCTTGATGTTAAACTCCAGTACTTAGAACCCTCACAGAAAGATCAGTTAGAGAGGTTGATCAAGAAATATAAAGATCTATTTCCTGATGTTCCAAGGAGAGTTTCTAAAGCTTCTTATGATGTAGATGTTGGTGATGCCAAACCAATAAAACAGCATCCATTACTGGGCCAAAGCTCATTTAAAATGGACTGAGGCAAAACGGAAACTGTTCTGTTGTCAGATGAATCAAAATTTGAAATTCTTTTTGGAAACCACAGATGCCGTGTCGTGCAGACTAAAGAGGAGAGGGACCATCTAGCTTGTTATCAGCGCTCAGTTCAAAAGCCTGCATCTCTGATGCTATGGGTTGCATTAGTGCCAATGACATGGGCAGCTTGCACATCTGGATAGGCATTATCAATGCTGAATAGAATATAGAGGTTTTACAATAAGGTCCCTTTCAGGAAGACCTTGCATATTTCAGGAAGACAATGTTAAAAGACATAATGCATCCATCACCACAGCATGGCTTCACTGAAGAAGAGTCTGGGTGCTGAAATGGTCTGCCTGCAGTCCAGACCTTTCACCAGTAAATGACATTTGGCACGTCATAAAATGAAAAAATCTGGCTTAGAAGACCCAGAACTGTTAAGCACCGAGAATCTTACATCGGACAAGACTGGGACAACATCCCTCTTCCAAAACTCCAGCAATTGGTCTCCTCGCTTCCCAAACATTTACAGACCGTTGTTTAAAGAAGAGGGAATGCTACATAATGGTAAACATGGCCCTGTCCCAAATGTTATGAGATGTGTTGCTGCCATCAATTTCAAAATGAGCTCAAATTTTTCATGAAATGGTAAAATGTCTCACTTTCAACATTGATATGTTGTCTATGTTCTACTGTGAATAAAATGTGGGTTTATGAGATTTGCAAATCTTTGCATTCTGTTTTTATTCACATTTTACACAACGTCCCAATTTCATTGGAATTGGGGTTTGTAGAAAAAATGATTGGGCTCAAGTCTGGACTGATCTTTGTCTTTAAGGGAAGGTCTGTGCTTAGCCAATTTTCAGTACTAAGGTAGTTCGGGTCTCATAAATAAAAATGTGTATTGCATGATCTCATGCAGTAATTCAGCCACTTTCATTAGAAAATACTGGCGATACTGCCCTTGCTCAACCAAAGATGTCCGTTTCGCCCTGCTATCTTCAAAGGTCTATTCTATTTTCTATTCAGGATCATGAAGTTTCCAAAAATGTGGAAGCTCTGCAGTTCAATCAACTGTCAATGAGCCAGAAATTGTCCACTGAAACGCGTCATCCAGAAAATTCTCGTTCGAGGCAACTTTCATGAAAATTAAACTTTGTTTGTTTGCATGAACGCAACACATTGTAATTATGCAAAGCTGGTTGAAAATCGGTGAAGTATTCCTTTAGGGTCCCCCAGTGTCATGGCTAACTTCCCAACATGGCTCCTTAAACTTGGCTCCTCATAATTTCCTACTCTAATTGGCTGTGCAATTTGCTCTCCTCCTCCCCTCCTCAACCCCTAGGGCTCCCTTGAAAAAAGAGATTTCAACCTCAACGGGACTTCCCTGGTGAAATGAAAGGAAGAATGAGGTGACCTGAATCAAGGGGACCATTTGTTTTCTCGACATCTCGAAAACTGGTCAGCTGCCATCACCACTGGGCCATTGTGGCCGTATCAACACTGGAGGATCATAAACACAACAAGATACATTGAAAAAGAAGTCTGCCTTACCAACCATATTACTGTTCTATTTACACTTTACCACTCATATTATTTTCTCACTAAAATAAAATATCTAGCAACGATGTGAGAATTTGCCAATGAGATGAGAAAGGTTCACTTGTCAAGCACATTTTAACTTAAAATAAGCTCATGAGCGAGAAAAAATGACAATCTAAGATTCATAAGATTAAAAACAGACACTTTTTGTGGTGCACTGTTTTCCACAGCTGCTATTATATTTACTGCCCGTACTATGTAACAACCTGTACATAACATTACATTTACCCGACCATAGCAATATCTTTGCATACCATAACACAAACATAACACCATCTACACACAAGCATTTCAGCTGCACAGCCATTTGAATATGTTAACTGGGAAATCATAATTGATAGTCCAGCAAAACAGAAACATGCAATTTTCTGTGATCTACCTTAAAGCCTTACTTTCTCTGATAGTCTTAGAATCATCATTTCCTCTTCTCAGTAAATGAAATACAAAGTACAACAAGATTTTAAGATCAATTTTTGTTATAGATGACCTGCTTGACAGGACAATACTGAGTGAATCTGTAAGCATCTGGTACTGCAGCCATTTAAGTTCTCCCCCTTAAAAGTTATTCAATCAACTGCAGCTACTTTGATAACATTTCCTACCTAGTACAAGGGAACTAATAATATATTTAAAATTAACTGAAGTGAACTAGACAGGTTGGTCACCTGCAACCAATTGGTGTAGCCCCCGATCGATAGGGGCCACAATATATCACTACATCACAAAAGGCTGCCGCTCATCAAAAGGTATAGTTCTCTCGATTATACAATTCTACAACTGCACTAGACACACTGAAGGGTTGAGGAGGAGAGCTCTGATGATCCCCTGTGTTCATTTTGTCTTATTTTTCACAAAAATTTTCTATTATTAAGTGAATAATGTTACCATGGCAACCAAAATTGATACGCGCTCTGTCCTCACCGCTGCCCAGATACTGTACATGCCAAATATAAAAGAAATAGGTTTAAATTTGTGGCCTGTAGAGCATCCACAAGGAAATCTCTACAGCGGCGGTGGACGCGTGACAAGGCGAAATGCAAAGTAGCCCTGACTTCGTCCGGGGCTACAATTATTTGTGTAAGTGGAATGTATCAATGAAAGAATGCCAAAGGTTGTTTGGATTAAGTGTTTTTTCCGAGCTCGTTCGTATTAGATGCATGTCATTGAGGGCTCCTGTTAGAGGGAGGCCGCAACATCAGCTTCTAAGACAGATCCAAAGTCAGAGTATAGCTGCAAATCCCAGAGGATACAATGACAGTCTCCCGGTTATTATAGTTACATTATATGTAGAAGTTTTAATGACATGAAAAATACATCATGGGATTAATTTAAAATGGGTGGTGTGATGGAGTGAATTTTAAACATGGTGCAGCTTAGACAGCATGAACTGTCACTTGGAGATACATGGAGGCTCATGGGCTTTGACAGCACTGAATTAATTGGACCATCAGAGAACCCTTCAGTGAAATACAGATCTGCCTCCCGAATATTTGCTCAATATCTCTCAGAGCGCCTGAATGCATGTACTCTCTCTACTTTCATATTCTCATAACAACATCAGACAAATTTTTGTGTATGCGCTGTCTGGGGAAAACATACAATTATTAATCAATCAAGAAAGCGGATGCTTTAGAATAGCATATATCCTGTTAAAAGGAAACAAAAAAATTGTCATCACCAAACAGAAGTTTTATTTTCGGCACACTTGCAATGACATTTCTGTTATTAAAAATGTACCTCTGTTAATAGCAGCTTGCACAAACGCGCATGCAGTTGCTGGACAGTGGCATTTTTTTAATCAAATCACCATATTTAGCTGAACAGAGAAGAAGCTGCATCTGTAAATTTTGGTCTCAGCGAGCTGCCTAGGATCTGAATCCACACTGCAGCTCTATGGCATGTCCAGCCAGTCGGGATATTTTGAAAGTTACTGTCTAGTCCAAAAGTGCACATTTTCATAATTTAGCCTCTGTGTGCCACCACAGTTGATTGGAAAATAAGACTGAATGTAGAATTAGTCTTTCAGCTTCAGGAATTTTGTAGAAATTATTGCATGAACTGTATAAAAATCACAACCATTTTTATACATTTTCAGCACCTCCCAATTTGAGGGGTTCAGATGTAATGGGACAAACTGTTAAGAGACCGGAAGGGAAACACACTAGGAACTCTGGGAACTCGGAAAACTCGGAACTGGACTAGGAGCTAGAAACAAAGGGAACTGGAAGAGACAAAAGAGGAGTGAGACGCCAGGTGCGGGAATCCAAAATAATAATTTATTAAATCAGGAAGGGAAGGCTGGGCTGGAGATGTGGCTGAAAAAACACACAGAAGATGAGGGGACCAGAGGATAGTGCACAGGGCTGGGAGAGGTGTGAGCGTGAGTGGGAGCGAAGTCAGATCTAACTGGCTTGCTTGAGAGGCTGACAGATAAAGCCAGGGGGAACACACAGACACAGGTGCAGGAACTTAATATAATTAACAAGGGGTGGAACTGGAGGGAAACAAATGACATGAAACAGATAAACATTAACACACAGACGAGGATCACAAGACAATCCCAAAGACGGGATAAATAAACTGGATAAAAAGACTCCTAAGTGTACAGAATAAGAGCCAGGATAGATAATAAGAATGCAGAGGGTCTGCAGAAAATTTAGTAAAGCCAGTGAATAGGAAAGCAAGGGGCGGAGACTAGAACAGGGCGACTGCTGAGAGATAATTAGTCAATTAGTAAGTGCAGCTATACCATCCCGGGTGCTCGTTAGTAGATTTGTATTATATACAATGTTAGTTTGGTTCGTAATTTTAAGAAAACAACAAACTGTTAGTTGTGTTAGTACATATAGGAAAGCAAGGGGAAACAAGCAAACGAGAACAGAAACCCCGAATCCATTAAATCACCCAAAACAGTGCCACAATCAATTAAGACAGAAACTGCTACAAACAATGACACGACCGGGGAGAAAGCAAAGACAGTATGTGTTGTGTTCCGTGGTCTGTGTCTGGTTAGTTAATTTTAGGTTTTTAGTATTTTAGTATGTCAGTTTTTAGTCCATGTCTTAGTGTTCACATTTCATTCCTTTCCCGTGGTAGTCCAGTCCACGTTTTACCCATGGGTAAAACGTGGACTGGACTACCACGGGAAAGGATGAGTGAAAGGGCAAAAATGGCATCCATGGGGGTGTTCCAAGGCAAAAACCACTGCAGACCAAAAAGAACACAAAGGCTCGTCTCACATTTGCCAAAAAACACCTTTTTTGATTCCCAAGACTTTTGGGAAAATATTCTGTGGACTAATGAGACAAAAGTTGAAGTTTTTGAAAGGTATGTGTCCTGTACCAACAGTCAAACGTGGTGGTGGTAGTGTGATGGTCTGGGCCTGCTTTGCCGCTTCAGGACCTGGACAACTTGCCGTAATTGATGGTACTCTGAATTCTACTCTCTCCCAGAAAATCCTGAAGGAGAATGTCTGACCATCAATTTGTGACCTCAAGCTCAAGCGCACTTGGGTTCTGCAGCAGGAAAATGATCCAAAATGCACCAGCAAGTCCACCTCTACTATGGCCTAATGGCCTAAAAAAAAAAAAAATGAAGGTTTTGGAGTGGCCTAGTCAAAGTCTAGACTTAAATCTGATTGAGATGCTGTGGCATGACCTTAAACGGGCTGTTCGTGCTCAAAAAACCTTCCAATGTGGCTGAATTCAAACAATTCTGCACAGGAGACTAGGCCAAAATTCCTCCACAGCGATGTGAAAAACTCATTGCCAGTTATCACAAACGCTCGATTGCAGTTGTTGTCACTCAGGCAGGCACAACCAGTTATTAGGATTTAGGGGGCAATTACTTTCTCACATAGGGCCAGGTAGGTTTGGATAGCTTTTTTTCCTCAAAAAAGGAAATCATCATTTAAAAATGACATTTTGTTTTAACTCGGGTTATCTTTGTCCAATATTAAAATTTTTATGATGATCTGAGATGTTTAAGTGCGACAAATATGCAAAAAAGGAAAGAAATCAGGTAGGGGGAAAATCTTATTTCACAGCACTGCATATGAAAATTGGTGTCCTTGGAGTAGTTACCACCTTAAAAACAAACGCTCCACAGTAGACCGCAGTTCAGCATACTGAGCTTGGAAGCCACCAACACCATATTTGCAAGTGAAGACACATCACTGTGCATTTACATCAAGACAGAGCATGTGCAGACAGAAAGCAGCCAGACAACTTTCTGGTTCACCATTTCCATGATAAAATTTTACTTTTTATTTATGAAAAGGAATATTCTACCCGTTACGCCCGGGTACGTGGACTCAGTAGGCAGCGACAGAGGCAGAGGCAGCTGACTGGGTACAGAGAGTTTATTGTTGTAGACTAGACAGAGAGACTGAAGAGGTCAGATAGAGCAGGGCAGGCAGGTGAATGGTTCCAAAGAGGAGTAAGCTGGCTGGAGTCAGGGCGGAGAGTGAAGCTGGTAATCCTGGACAGGGGACACGAAAAGATCAGGAAATGACAAGAAAGGGCTACTGAACACAACAACCAGGAAAGCTAGTTAAATATGGGGTGCCGAATGGGACATTTTATGCTATTATTTTTCACTGCATTTTTCCCACATTCAACAAAAAAATATCCTTTTTTTCTCACATTTAGCAAAGGAAATGTTCATTTTCCCCACATTTATAAACTTTGAAGTGGAAAGCTTAAATGTTAAATGTGCTGCATAAATGGTAAATGTGCTTTTCCAAAATTTATTATATAAGATAAAAGTTTTTTTATTTAGTGGTTTCTATTATTTAGCTAAATGAATAAACATTTAACTAAACATATAATTAAAAGTATAAACATTTAATTAAATGTATAAAGCAGTTAGCTAAATATTAAGCGAAATGTAAGGAACATTTAGCTAAATGTTCTATACTTTTACTTATATGTTTAGCTAAACGTACAAAATATTTAGCTAAATGTGTGAAACATTTATGATTGACACATATTTGCCTTCCTCTTGGAAGATGTTCTTGATCTGGATGACTGTTGTGAAGGGATTTTTTCTTCAGTCAACCACCACAGTTGTTTTCCATGATCTTCTGAGTCTTTTGTTGTTTCAGAGCTCACAAATGTATTCTTTCTTCTTAAGTACGTATAAAATAGCTGATTTAGCCACAACTTGTCTTTTTGCTATTTAGATGATGGTTCTGGTTTGTTTTTTTCTGCCTAATGATGGCTTGTTTCACTAGCAGTGACAGTTCTTCGGACTTCACACTGAGAGTTAAAAGCAAAGAGATTCCAAAAGCTAAGTCCACTTTTGACATCAACTCTCGCGCTTTTATCTGCTTGCTTGTAAAAGAGAGAATAACACTCACCAGGCGATGTAGCCGCTTTGTAGCCAATAGCCTAATTACTTTTGGTCTCATAGAAAGGTAGCAACCACCTAAAAAATCCCCGTAATTCCTTCATCGTTTATCCAGTTTGGCTGCACGTACCCTGAAATTCAAACTGAAAGTCTGCATTTTGTGCTCACATCAATGACATAAGTTCAGCTTCATTATCCTCTGTAGACTGCTAAACTAACATATTTTTCAATGTTCAAATTTCTACAGACATATTGTATATTAAGCACAATTAAAGGCTGGTTTTTATTTACTGTGAACATCTACTATCAGCCCACTGCACGTTTTCAAGTCTCAAGTAAAGATAGCCGCACAAGGAGTGTAATCTCTGCCTGAGCAAAGGTATGGTGTCTTTTAATAATTTTTATTAAATCTCTATCAGAGGATCAATAAATGGACATTTGTGCAAAGCTGCTTACCACTGCACAAGCGCAAGTTGTGCATAGCATTAAGACTCTCAGGGCATTTAACAGATAACATGAAGCACGCTAACAGGCAGCAAGCGTCCAAAGATAAGAGTGTGCTGCTGGGTCTTGTCATTCTGTATGATATGATAATGATTTACAGGGCTTAATGGACAACAGCATGTTGAAACTTTTCAACCCACGTCTCCAAAAAATATTCAAATATTTCTTCTCAGTGAAGGATGAATATAAGGAGCAAAAAACAAACGAAGGCCATATCTGCTAACCATTCTACAAGCTTCTACTCTAAAACCTTCCAAGTTAATTTTGCTGATTGTTAAATATGATGCCCATGAACGGAAACGCAAATGTTGATTGAACCCAGTATGCTGCAATATCTATTTCAGCACACTGAAAAATGATTGGTGTCATAAGTAAATATGAGTAAAACAGGCTGTGCAAAAAATGTCTTTGCTGTTTATCCTTGGGCTTTGACTCAAAATATTCACAAAAATCTTACCTTCTCATTAAAATAAAATTATTTAAAGAAGGAAATGGTGAAATGATTAAATGTTTTTCTCAATGTTTTGCCATGAACGTCATAGTTCCCCTGCCTAAGCCCCATAGAAAATGTGTGGGATGAGCTGAAGAGGAGGAGGTCCACCAGCATTGACCTTGGAATCTGAAGGATCTGGAGAGATTCTGTATGGAGGAATGGAATGGAATGTAATACTCAGCAACCTTATAATGCTGCGCCAAATATTAGATGAGGGGTTGCCAATAATTGTGGCATACAATTTTTGAAAAAATATTTGTTTCATGATAAGATTTGAATGTTTCTTTCAATTATGTTACTTCAATTAAGGTTTATTTTTTATGAATATTTTCAATCACATATCATGTTGGTAAATAGTAAAAACAATTCTTAAAATTTTGTTTTAATCACTTTACTAAACAGTGCCAAAAAGCCTTCTACTGAAAAAGGATGCGATATATCAATACCATTGCGAGGCTCTGGTAACCGCAATGGATCTGTAAGGAGTGCTCTGGTTTGATGAGTCCATCTCCCAAATCGTTTATGATAATAATGGAGGCAGGGTTTTCAGGGCAGAAGAGGCATAGGACTATCCTGACTGTTTTCAGCAACATGATCAAAAGCCAGTGTCTGTCGTGGTCTGTGGCAGTCAATGGCGCTTTTTCACTATGCGGTACTGGCTCTACTCGACTCTACTCGCCTTTTTTGCTTTTCCATTAGGAAACAGTACCTTGTGCTTGGTACCTGCAGAGTTGGGGGTAACTAATTACAAAGTAACTAATTACTTTAATCGGATTACATTTATCAGTAAGGCAGTAATGTAATGCATTACTTTGATAACTTATGTAATCAGTTACTAATCAAATAAATTATCTAGTTACTTGCGTTACTTTATATTCTTCAACTATCGGCAGGACGGGAGGCCAGAAAAACGTATTCATCCTCTTGTTCTTCTTCTTCCTTTTGAGTATATTGGTGATTGAGACCGAGGACTACCCCAGCACTGGGTACCTGGTACCACGTTTTCTGGTTCCGGCTCTCCTGGGGTTCCAAAAAATGCCGACCAAGTACTAGTAGTTACTAAAATGTGATGTGACAACACCGTAGCCTTCTGATTGCTCAGAGAGAATCGTCACTGCCAATGACAATTCCATAGTCGACCTCGGGACATCTCATTCAAGTTATATTGACCAGTTTCAAGAGTTGTGTTGTTATTGTGATCATCGACCATCGACCATCACTATAATAAAGGGCAAATTCTGCGTCTGTGGGAAACTGGCCTCACGTGCCATCATAGAAAAAAGGTCCTCAAATAGTGGTGCTTTTGAAACTTATATTGTTTAAGGCAACTTGTTTGATATTGTTATGGCCCCAATTTGTTATTACATTTACAACACAACAGCAACAGCAACAGCAAGGGATGACAGACACAGTTTTAAAAACTTAAACACATTTAATTAACAGACAAAGACTAACACTAACCTACAACTAATGACCAAGATTAGATATATACAAAAAAAACCAGAAATATTTACAGTCCCTTTTGTAGGTTGCTTGGTGATGTCCTGGGTGAGGAAAAATGCTCTAACACAGGCAAAAATCCACTATAAGCTTCACAGGTCTTGAACAGAATGACAGGTCTGGTCACATGTATCCTTCTTCTTGCAATTTCTCCTCCTTCTTTACTGTCTCAATTCTACTCCTTATATACTCTTTTGCAGACCCCACCCACATTTAGACTTTTTTTTTTTAATTTTCGGGGACTTGCCCCAGACATGTCTGAAACATGTCCAAACATAGCTCCAGTCTGAGCTTAACAAAAAAATGGTAAATGCTGCCATCTAGTGGCCTCTATTTACATTACAATATACTGTGCGTTGCCGTACCTGGTAAAAAAAAAAAACATGGTTTTGCTTGTTCACCATTCATGAAATGCGTTTCTCATTGCCGGTGATTCGAGGCGATGCACGTCCCCTGAGTTGGACATGTGAATCTTCAACAAAATCGATGGAATAAATGTAAATTTGATATATAGTGCCCTCCATAATTATTGGCTAAAATATTGGTTAAGATGTGTTAAAAGCCTTAAAATAAATTCAGTTTTTATTCCAGAAGCATACTCTCACACAGAAAATTGGAGAAAAATGTAACATTCAATTCAAGTGAATTTGAAGGGGAAAAAATCCCTGAATGAGAAATAATTATTTTTCATAAAATCTCCAGTTCCACAATTATTGGCACCTCAAACAATTCCCAGGAATTAATTGTAATTGAAGTGCTTCTGTCATTTCTACAGTAGTTTACAAAGTTGATCAGAGTATCTAGGAACATTTAATTAGTGAATCATCACTTCCCATTTCCCTGGGGTATAAATATGACGTGACACAGAGGCCATTCGCTCTTCAACATGGGAAAGACTAAGGAACACACCATTCAAGTAAGGCATCTGTATGTCGACCTTCACAAGTCAGGCAATGGCTACAAGAAAATAGCCACTCGCCTGCACCTGCCCATATCTACTGTCAGAGGAATCATTAAGACGTTTAAAACAACTGGAACAGTGGTACACAAGCCTGGACGAGGACGCAAGATTATTTTGCCACCACGCACAGTGAGAAGGATGGTAAGAGAAATAAAATGTTCTCCAAAGCTCACTGTTAAAGAATTGCAACAAATGGTAGCATCTTGGGGTCACAAAGTCTCCAAAACAACCATCAGGTGCTATCTACATGCCAACAAGCTGTTTGGGAGGCATGCACAGAAAAAAACTTTTCTCACTGACATTTTTGCCTGATCTCGTAGTTGTTGAAACACGTTTTTATGCTGCATTCATGTTATGTCGGAAGGTTGGGGTTCCCAAGACGGCAAGTCGTTCTTCCTACTTCGTTGTGTTCATGTGCTTTGAAGTACTAATGTAGGAAATATGTGGATGTTCCAAAAAACTGAGTTGTATTTTAATGCTCAGAGCGTTTAAACAAAACTCTGACAGCTGTTTCCAGTTTTTTGTGACACTGAAGAACAACCAAAACGGATCAGGTGAGCCATGAAATATGATAAATTTCATATATATGTATTTTCAACTTAAAAAGTCCGTATTTGCTAAAAAGTAAGCTACACACTGGTTTTCATCTGCCATTTTTCGGTGAATGTGACGTCAATATCTAGTCAAGTCGGCAACTCGTGTACCAAAATTATCACCGAGATGCCTGGTTGTTTTTCCGACATGAGGGGGTGTTCATGTGAATTTTACCAGTCGGAAAATCGTTTTACCCGAATATCTTTTTTTTCTTTTTTTTTAATTTGGCATCTCCAATCCCACCCGAATCTGGAATGCCCAATTGGTGAACTATGTACAAAGCTTGCTCGTATGCAACCCCTTGCTGCCAACACAGGATAGTGAGGACAGTTCACGGCTCTCCTCCGAAGCACGTGCCTGTCAACCACTGATTCAACCAATGAGTGTATAAGAATCTTTGCAAATTCAGAACAAGGGCGGAGGATACCCGGACATGAACAAACCCAGAGTCTTCCTGACGAGCACCTGTCTGGCCAACAGGCGCTGGAGCAACGAAAAAAGCTGATTTTGCATCCCAAATCCGACAGTTCCTTCCCAATTTGAAAACCTGTAGCGCGATGGCCAATTGTGCGCTACTCTGAAAAAGCTGCCGACCCCTGCCGCCAAACATCGAAGAGTGTTTTCAAGAGACTGATTCGTCCGTTCCGTTCGCCCGTTGGTCTCTGGGTGAAACCCTGAGGGGAGACTCACTGTGGCCCCCAACTGTTTACAAAAAGCCTGCCAGAATCTGGCCGTCAATTGAGGACCTTAGTCAGAGACGACATCCTGCGGAAGCACATGTAAACTGAACACAATTTATTTTTTTTTTTTTAAATTTATTTATTTATTTATTTTTTTAAATTTGGCATTTCCAATCCCACCCGAATTTGGAATGCCCAATTGGGGAACTATGTACAAAGCTTGCTCGTATGCGACCCCTTGCTGCCAACTCAGGATAGTAAAGACAGTTCACGGCTCTCCTCCGAAGCACGTGCCTGTCAGCCACTGATTCTTATACACTCGCTGGTTGAATCTTCGCAAGTTCAGAGCGAGGGCGGAGGATACCCGGACATGAACCAAGCCGGATTCTTCCTGACGAGCGCCCGTCTGGCCAACAGGAGGCGCTGGAGCAACGAACAAAGCTGTTATCGAATGCCCAAATCCGGCAGTCCCTTCCCAATTTGTAACCCTGTAGCGCGATCGCCAATTGTGCGCTACTCTGAAAAAGCTGCCGACCCCTGCCGGTGGGTACGCCGAACTGAACACATTTTTAACTACAAGATGTGCTGTCTCTCGTGCCGAAGGCAGCTTTGGTAGCGCTACAAAATGAGCCGCTTTAGGAAACCGGTCAACCACTACCAAAATGACAGTGTTGCCGTCTGATACAGGCAGCCCCGTAATAAAGTCGAGCGCGATATGTGATCAAGGGCGCCTGGGAAGGGGCAAAGGTCACAACAGGCCAGAGGGAGGGAGGTGGGAAGTTTTATTTCTGGAACATACGCTACAGGCTGCAACAAACTCCTGAATGTCCTTCACCATATCTGGCCACCAAAACCGTTGGGCAAGGAACTGCTTGGTCCGATGGACCCCCGGGTGCCCAGTCGAGCGGGTAGAGTGTCCCCACTGAAGGACCCTTGACCTAACCCCAAGCGGAACAAATAAACAGCCAGGAGGCTCCCCCCCAGGAGTGGGATCGGATTTCAATGCCTCCAGAACCAATGCCTCAACTTCCCATTGAATAGGTGCCACGATCTGGGCAGAAGGAATAACAGGCTCTGGGGTAGGATCGCTATCCGTGCGATCATACATACGTGACAGGGCGTCAGGCTTAATATTTTTAGAGCCCGGGCGGTAAGTGAGTGTAAAATCAAAGCGGTTAAAAAACAATGACCATCGCGCCTGCCGGGAATTAGGCCGTTTGGTCTACTGAATATATTGGAGCTTTTTATGGTCGGTCCAAACCACAAAAGGGTGCTCAGCTCCCTCCAACCAGTGGCGCCACTCCTCGACCACCAGTTTGACCGCTAATAACTCCCGGTCACCAATACTATAATTGCGTTCCGCGGCGGACAAAGACCGGGAGAAGTACGCACATGGGTGAAGCTTATTATCCCAACGAGGGCGCTGGGACAGAATAGCACCCACGCCCACCTCTGAAGCGTCTACCTCCACGACAAATGGGAGGGAGGGGTCAGGCAAAACCAAAATAGGTTATTATTATCTCCGAGCTAAAACGTTTTTTTAATTCCCGAAAGGCAGCATCAGCTGCAGGAGACTAAAAAACCGCTGAGGAGGTATTCTTTTTAGTAAGCGCAATAATGGAGCTAGCAACCACGCTAAAATTACGAATAAACCTCCTATTAAAATTCACAAAGCTCAGAAAGCGTTGGACTTCATTAACACTCTACGGTGCAGGCCAATTCCTGACTGCTGCCACCTTGTCCAGGTCCATCCGCACCGACCCCTTAGAAACAATGAAGCCCAAGAAAGAGACAGTTTGGGCGTGGAAAACACATTTTTCGGCTTTAACAAAAGGTTTGGCATTGAGCAGGGCTTCCTGTACACGTCTGACATGTTGTTTGTGCTCCGACAGTGTTGAAAAAAAAATCTAAATGTCGTCAAGATAAACGAAGATGAATTTTTCCAGCATCTCTCGGACCACGTCATTGACGAATGCCTGTAACACCGAGGGGGCGTTAACCAGCCCGAACCATAAAACCCAGTATTCGTAGTGCCCGTCATGCTGTTTTCCATTCATCCCCCTCCCGAATGCGAATCAAATTATAAGCATTACGAAGATCTAGCTTTGTAAAAAATGACGCCTCCTGCAGACGTTCAAACGCGGAATTCATTAACGGAAGGGGGTATCGGTTTTTAATCGTGATTTTATTCAAACCCCTGTAATCAATGCAGGGTTTCAGACCGCCATCCTTTTTCCCAGCGAAAAAGAATCCCGCTCCGGCAGGGGACGTGGACGGCCGAATAAAACCATTGGCGAGAGCCTCCTGAATATATTCTCGCATAGCCTTACGCTCAGGTCCTGACAGCAAATATAGCGAACCCCTAGGCGGAGTTTTCCCAGGATAAAGATTAATCTCGCAGTCGTACGGACGATGAAGGGGTAACGTAGAGGGTCGTTGTTTTCTGAACACATCAGCCAGATTTCTTTACCCTGCTCAGAATCTAATGAATCCGTGACTGATGCCGAATCGCTAAAGTCCTCCAAAAAGTAATCATCCTCTGGCTCTCGCCAGTCAAATTGAGGATCTCATTCTAACCCCTCCTCTGCCCCTTTTTCCAGTCTAGGAGGGTACGGAGCGAAAACTTCCTCACACTCACTCTCGGCGTCAGCCTGCCCCATCGCTTCACGTCCGAAAGAACCATTATCATTTGTTTAACAATGAGTGCTACACTTGGGACCCCAGCGGACGATAGGATTATTCTGTTTCCCCCAGCTGATACAAGCATCATGTTCCCGTAACCATGAATGACCAAAAACGATAGGGAAAGTGGGGGACCTGATAATAAAAAATCGAACCTCTTCAGAGTGGCTTCAGAGCAGCAAGAGAATCAATACTCTCAGTCAAGCTTAACGGAACACTCTCTTGATTCTTAAGTGCGTTCTCTTGCAGGTGTAGCCTCTCAACAAATTTAGATTGCTGGCTGTCCAAATCAGAAAGTCCTATAACGAAACTTGCTAGCATATCTTGCTAGCTGACAACAGCCCTCTTAATTTCAGCCACCGCTGGTGTCTCCATAGTGGCTAGAATGTACTGTGATGGGCATCGGTAGTAGGACGCCAAGAGCACTGGCCAGACGCCGTCCGTGGTTGAAAACAGGCGAGCTCGAAAAAAAGAACAAAAGAAAAGGGAAATAACCCAAAGATTCCCTTACTAAAACTAATCCTGTTATGCAGCTAAGATCCTGATTATACTTTCTCTTTAAAGACCTAACCGGCTTAAGCGCCAAGGAGAAAATAACACTCTAGCAACACAAGCGAGGCAGAACAGGAGCTTAAATAGGGTCCGGGTAACGCCCCCAATTAATGCCAACTGGCCCAGGAATCCAATGGCAAGCAAAATGATATCGTCCCGAACAATAGTAACAAAAGGAGCTTTCAAAGCTCCAAAACCATGACATAAACTGTACATGGCTTAAGCCTTTGCATCATTTTTTTAAATCTGCAAGAATACAGATTTTTGGGAATTTCTATATCATAAAACAAATATATAAATAGATACTAAAAAATGGCGAAGAGGCAAGATAACCAGAATAGTGAAGTCTAAGAATAAAAAGTGGTATATGAAGCATGTGTCACTGGTTTGATACCGTGCAGAGAATGTCATGGAAAGCTCTTTAAGTGACTTTGGGAGAAGTATACAATTACAACAATACAGCGATTTTCTCTGTATAAAATTCCACTGCGAATCAGCTGAAATCATCCAAATGTTTGCTTGCCTTAAGAGTCTCTGGCAATCAACGGGCCGTGCAAAATTGCATCCCCCGCCCCCACAGTGTGAAGGTTTAGTCCCGCCGCATGCGACAAGTAATCCGGCGGGCACTAGGACCATATACTGAAAGGCTGAAAAAGGGACCCACTCGCACAGGCTGGTAAGAAAAATAGAAGACATATAATAAATATACTTTTTTAAAAATGACAAAGGGACAGGGGAGCAGCAGCAACACATACAAGGCTAAAATACCAGAAGCAGCTCTCAACTAGATGATGCGCACTCTATAGAGATGCTAACCCACGCCTCTTGTTGACCTTGACCTTTGACCTTTTGACCTCCAAATGCAAATTTGGCAGGGTACCCTAGGATCATCTACCCACAAAGTTTGGTCACCCTAGCTTCATTGGTGGCTGAGCTGTCGCGAGGACAGACAGACAGACAGACAGACAGACAGACAGACGGACACACACACACAGACAGACGGTGCTAAACTGTATACCCACGCCCCCTCGTCGGGCGTGGGTAAATACTCTAAACTTCACCTCCACTTCAACAAGCAACAGGTGTGGCTCAGCAGAAGGGGGAGGGACTGCGGGGGCTGAACCATCACACTGAGGGAGGACTGAGAGATTTTATTGGGTCAGCCCTGTGTAGAAAATGAACCAATGGGTCACTTTTCGTGTTTTGAAGGACGGTGCGGTCGTTCAAAGTTATCGATGTTCTTAGAATTTTATGAACTATGATCGCATCAACCCAAAATATGCGTCGGCCCACCGGTACGCCAGATTAACAGTCCAGCCTTGCTGCCAGACGATGTCTTTTTCTGTCATGTCCCTGCTTGTTGCAGCAGGATAATGCCAAGTTACACTCTACATGCATTATTACAGCATGGCTGCATACTTACAGAGTGTGGGTACTAGACTGACCTGTCTGAAGCCTGGACCTACCTCCCATTGGAAATGTTTGATGGATTATGAAGCCAAAATACAACAACATGACCCAAACAGTTGATCATCTAAGGTCCTATATCAGAAAAAAAGGGGGAACAGATCCCACTTTCAAAACTCCAACAATTAGTGTCCTGAGTTCCAAAACAACTACCGAGTGTTATTAAAAGAGGCGGTAAAAAACAGTGGTAAACATGCACATGTCCCCTCCTCGTTGGAACATATTGCCAACATAACATTTCAAATCAGAGGCCCTAATTATTTTCAGAAAAACAAAAAAGTTGATTAGTTAAAACATTTCTTATCTTGTCATTGTACTTTTTTCAAAGGAATGCAGATTAAAAGGGATTTGCAAATCATTGATTGTTGCTTTTATTTATGCTGTAAACATTGTCCCAATTCTTCTGGAATTAAGACAGTAGATTAAAAGCACATTTCATAATTTAATGGTACAATCTTATGCCTTTAATTACACTGAGTTACTATATTTGTTCAATTGCTGTTCATAGTGTATGGGTTGCCTTAAAGTTTATTCTGCAAAAGGAAAATGCTGTATGTCCTGCCAGAAGGTTTTCAGAAGTGAACAATTACGCAAAGGTAAATAGAATTCATATAGGCGGCTACAATAGATTAATTATACATGGATATTTATTCTGATAAACAATATGCTTGAATAAATTACACAACTTCCAGTTTTGAATTACTGAGGGCACTGGCTCGGAATATATCATTTGGCAAATGCCTGCATCATTTACATATACCTTATGCATATTTCATGTTTATTTTCCTGCTATTATAAATGCATTTAAGTCTGGGTTTATAGCAAATGCCAGCTATTGTTAAATTTTAAAAAACTGTCAAACATGGCATGCCAAAATGACTATGTCTGTTCATAAACTGTTTTGAGATGGCAAAATTATATCATATTCAATATTTTTGTGCATATTTTCCATTTGCAGAGAAAAAAAAGATTTAAAAAAAGACTATGGTTCCATGGTAACAGACTGTTCAGAAAAATGAACATGCAACAACTTGTATACTGTAAATAAAGTCTTTGACTTGCAAAATTTGTTTACTTTAAAATTGGCCTCGGATATTTATTTTCTAATTGAGAGAGAAGCAAGTGGGATGGTCGGTCTGCAGTAAAACCATGACATGTCCTCTGAAATGCTTGGAACAACCCCCTTCAGACAAGTTTGCCGAGGACAATTGAATTATTGTTGAAGGTCAAACGGCGGTTTCACCAACTGATTTGATTTTGCTTTTCTCTGCCTTGCAGAATTTTGAAAAAATATGCCTAAGTCTTTTGCACTGTACCATTGGTTAAGTAGACAGTTTTGAAATGGATCTAAATGCACTTAAATCTCCAAAACACTGCATACTTGTGTCAAAATCAAACTGTTGAAATCTGTTGGTGGACAACATGAGTTATATCGATGAAAAGACAGAATTCTCTTAGTTGACAAAGTTCATAGTTTGTCCTCGTGGATACGTAACAGGAATGGATATAAGGTCCAGAAAATCAATGGGAGAACTATTCTCTGCTGCGGGATTATGCACAGGAAATTTTGGACAAAAGTCTGACATGGTTCTGATCAAATGTGTTTGAGTTATTGCATTTGACTGAGTTGTGGCACTACAGGAAATATTGCAGAGTCACCACAATCAATAACTTCTTTCTCTAAGTGCTAGGAATGCTGAAAACAGATTTGACATGATTCCCATTAAAGTTGTTTGAATTCTTGCCCTTTTTAACTTCCCACAGCCCCCTAGAGCCTCTGACCCTTCAACGCATCATTGTATTCAAGCTGTACCTGTTTAAGATCGCTGAATTAGTAATCTCAAAATGTATTTACAGAATAATCAAGACCAATATATAACAGTGGAATTATTAAGAAATGTATATAATTTACAATAAATATATAAGATATTTGTGGAATGAAAAAAATTAATTCATCCAGTGCTTTATCTGAATTCCATCTCCCGTTTTAACATTTTTTCATCTTGTTTGACAGGGATCAGACTCAGGGCTCAGGAGGAGGCAGGGAATCAGTTCCACGGGTTTATTATAGACTTTGTTTGTCTTCAGATAATCCAATTTGAAGCCAATAAGTAAACATGCGGCACAAGAGTGATAATCCAAATCAAAGTCAGGGTACAGTCCACAGATTGGAAGCCCAATGGTAGGATTGCCCGAATCAAGGGAAATCAGAATCATAAATCAGCCTGGCGAAGTCAAAATATACAGAATATCACAATACACAGAGGGTCAGGCACTCTCAAAAACTGTGGAAAAAACTATCAGAATGGGAAAAACTCAAGAAAATCCAAAGGCTTATATAATAGACAGGGAGTCCTTTACTTATTCGGTGCACTATAATAGACAGGGAGCCCTTTATTTATATGTTGCTCTATAATATACAGGGAGTCCTTTATTTATACAGTGCAATATAATAGGTTTTATTTGTTGCTGATTGCTGCAAGTATTGTTTACTGTCCATTAGCTTGAACATAACCTGGGATGCGTTTTCCAAAATCACAGATGCTAACTTACATAGGTGGACCCATTGACTGTGAACGGACTAAGTAAGTAAGTTGCTAACTTAGTTAGCAACTACGCTTTTGGGAAACACACCCTTGCTCCAGAGCCGACTTGCTTCATAACCTAAGTTACCACGGCAATATAACTCACTAAGAAGATAATCAATGGCATACTCCGGAAAATTCGGCTGCCTCTTCGTCTACATCAATCTTGATGTTGTCCCTCACCATACAACTGGGAAAACATCTTTTGGCAGGCTAGATGCAAGCCTCTGAGGATATTTCCTCACAACTAGCATTCATTGCCTTTCCAAGTGACATTTGATTGTGTGAATAAACCTTTCGCCTGAACACATAAAATAACTTCAGAACGGTTAAGGATTGGCGAGTATGGCTGCTGAAACACTGGCTGTGAAACACTGAGTGACTGCAGGTGAGCAGTGAAATGCTACATTGTGTGATAAAATGACATATATCAGTTTCACCTCCTCACTTTCCTCCACTGGCACAAGCCTGCCATAAAGTTCATACAAATGAGGCTCACTATATTGTATGGCCCAGTGAGTACTCTGTGTTACAACAATCAATCTGAAGAAAGCCCACATAGTGATATTGGGACCCCTGTGCCCTCAGATACCCACTGTAGATCTTTAGCCAAAAAAATACTATTGTCGCTTTGGAGAAGTTGAACCCAGCTCCTTCCATACAGATGAAGATTAAACTCCATGGCTGTGCTCATATTACCAGGCTGAAGTGACTCAAATCTTTTTTTTTTTTTCTTTTGCCTTAATGCGACACAGATCTGATGTTTTGAGGGCTGTGTAGACTCAGAAATTCAATCTCTAAACCCAATTTTCGAATCAGAATTGCTTCACTCTCATATTTGGTCCTTGATCGGGTAATAATCTGATATTTGGCTATCCGACATGAATGAGAGGGGCAGATTGGAATCCATGTGGCTTTTTAAAACTATTACAACCTCAAAAGCTAATTGTCTAGCTTTTTTGCTTGCTTAGCCGAATCAAGTACAACTGACAAACGGTTTGCTGTCCTCCCGGACACAATCCCATCCATACATTCGCTACAAGCCTGTCCATTTTTTCAATTTGAATCATGTTTAAATTCCATGAGTACTGTCATAAATATTATGGGGTTTTTTGTTTTTTTTTTCCGCTCGTGATGCAGATGGCTCAAGCAAAAATGTATCAATTTGCCCATGTGCACCGTTTTGGAGGACAGGTGTGTTTGCATTATAGTTAGAGGATTCAGGTCACTTGTAATTATGAATGTAAACCACCAAGACTGGCAAATCTGATCTGATCAAAAAATTGGAGATTAATAACGAGGCCTGTGAATGTAGCCCAGGACTCTCTAAAATTAATCCACAAGGCAACGTCGAGGTTCAATTTATTGTTAACACTTCACAATAAGGGTACATTAATTAATATTACTTAATGCAGTAATAAGCATGAACTAACAGTTAATTAACAGTTAACTACTGTATCTGTAATCAATTACTAATGGTGTTCCCATTAACTACGGTATTATTTCATACATTATTGAATTGTTTAATAGTTTTAAATGTCACTTAAGGAATACTTAAGGTATGTTTTCAACTTCACAATGAGGGAGACAAAGAGTGAATTATAGTTACATAATACATTTTCAGCACACTGATGCATTCAATTAACATTATTTATGTTAGTGCAAATTAATGTTAATGTTTATTGACTGACAGTTAATGCTACTGTTAATCAATGTACCTTTATTGCAAAGTGTTACCCAAGTATTATTTTATAACAACAGTGATGGCTTTATGACTGTGTGTTGTGCCCTGCTGTGGCCAAATACTTTTGCTCAAATCTTTTGTTCAAATCATTTGAACAGTATACAATTGCTTTTCCCTAATCTCATGTTTTGTAGGACAAGAACAATGGTTATTTGTGACAACAGACAACTGCCATTTCCTGAACATTGGTGAAGACAGAAGATTCTAACTTCCGACCCTCCCCCATGGTGAGGAAGTTGTTAGTTCCATAATCAGAAGAATTGGCATTACAGACAAGCAATCTGTCTAGAGGCTCACTGGTAAATCAGATAACCATTTAATATGCAATTTGCCTTTGATGTCTTGACTGTTGGTTAGAAAGGTTAAAGAAGGTTCTGATGATTGAAGCTACCGTTAAGCAGGCCAGATTTGGCTGAGACCAGCCTCTCTCAATAATAGTCCAAGGATGGCTACACGGTGAATTGCAGTACTCTGATCTCATCAGGGACCACAGCTCTTGGCCTTCTCTGCTGGTGTTCACACCATCACATATGCAGACTCCTCTCCCTCTCCTCATTTCCCCATCTCTTGCAGGGTCCATTTTGAAGTTGTGGAGTAAAGAAAAATTCCCACAATAGCGCCTTTTATCAGTGGTAATGAGATTAAAAACACCGGGGTATATGTCTCAAACTGAGATGGGAATCACCAGTAGATGGTCTCATTTACAGAATTGAAGCACTGATTACTAAAACCTCACAAGTCAAGTCAAGTCAACTGTGACTTATGGGGTTTTAGTAATGGGTGCTTCAATTTCTATCAAAAATTTTTCAGTATTTGTCTCCATAATTATCTTTTTTTAACCATTTTGAATCATTGGGATGCGATGGCAAATTGCTGTCTATGTGAATGTATGTTAGGTATTGGACTTAATTTTTAGTTTTGAAAAGAGAAAGCATTTGCAAATTGGCTGTGGACACCCTGGCGTCTTGTTTTCTCCTTCCCCTTTCCAGCAACCTGTGCGTTTCCCCACGCCCAGGTGTAATCCATTATGTTCCCCGCTCCTGGTAAGCACAGTCCGTGTTTTTAAGCTTTCCTTTTATCTTGCAGTGTTGCTGGACTGCTTTGTCCCTCTAAAGTCAGTTTATCTTCTACTACTAAGCAAAGCTCTTCTTTCGTGTATTTAATGGTACTTTAATTATGGAGAAATTGTTATTACTCCTTGGAGTCTTATTGATTAGAAGAAACTCCTAAGGCTTAATACCTGTCTCCATGATTGGGGCTGCATACCTGTTAATCATGTCTTCCAGTCTGCTTCTCTTGACCGGTTTTTAAGGAACATCACCCAGGCCCTCATCGGGCTCCATGATTGGGACTGCGTACCTGCTAAGCCCATTAGTCTTGCTGTCAAACAGTTCTGCCTCAGAGAGGGGAATTCACCTGGCTTCTGCTCTGGGATGGCCACTGGCCAATTGCAGACACGCCCCTTACTCTCTCCAGTTAACAACAACTGTGCTGAACTCCATCTCTCACTACACCAGGCATCGACCTCACCACACCAATTAACCATATTTCTATCAATAAATACCATCTTTGGACTGTATTTGGTTCCTTGTCTGGATCAGAACTTACATGGTTCCGCTGGAGGTTGACTTTGAGTGAGAAAAGAATTCAAGAATTTTGAAGGCGGTGGTCATTGAATTTTTTTGTTAAACCAGTGCATTTTGTGTTAAAGCAAGGGATGAGTCAGTCACAGTTATGTCCACATAGATTCCTGTTGTGCAAACGGTTTGAAGAGTTTTTAACCAGAGGCTGGAGCTCATGGATGGATTAAAGCCTTTATTAAGTTGAGCAATGACACATGCTTGTAACCAATTATTTTTAAAAATTAAAGGAGGAAAATATTTGTCATGCTTAGTGCAGCATTTATTTTAATTTGTATTTCATGAGTAGTTATTTTAGCACAGGGTATGCACTGCCCTCTTGGCCTGCGTGTAACAGGCCCTACAGGACGAGATACATGCGTTATTTCTTGGGCAAATGGCATGCCTGACTCAGGGTTTAAAACTTTGGGACCAGAGTATAGCCGCTAATGGTCAAATTATACGGCAAATATGGGGATATACAATACATGTGAATACAACACATTTCCTCAGCCTGATAAACACTCTGCCTTCTTAATGATTAATTCCATTCTCCTGGGCTGAGTTCTTTAGTTACTATTGCCAGGTGATGGAGGTAAATTCAGGAAAGCATGGATAGACTGTGAGTGCTGGCAGCATCCCCTGTTAAAGCCAAACAGCCTCAGCTGTCATGTAATCCTGTTACTGTCAAGCTGAGCCTGAGCAGGTGATACAGGAGGGTTGGAGCACATGTTAGTCTTCTATGTGGCCACCAGCCATCGCACGTTTGGTTTGGGTGACATGCATACTGACGAGCTACTGCTTGTGTGCGATAGGGTGTGCTGCAGTGGTGTCATGCATGAGTGTGCTGAAAGATAGATATAGGTATTTATGCGCTTCAGTGTATGTGTGTGTGTGTGTGTCTGTCTGTCTGCATTTCAGCTATGTGCTGTGTGTGAGTATGAACATATGTGTGTGCTTATAAATATGTGTGTGCTTGAGATCATGTTCGTGCAGGAGCACAGGTGCACGTATGCGTATGATTGTGTATGCGTGTCTGTGGGCATGTCTGTGTGTTCGTCTACACAGATGTGAACACGTGCTTAAGAATGTGTATGTGCTTGCGCGTGCTTGCATGTGAATGCGTGTGCTGACCAGAGTGCGTGTGAGTGTGTATGTGGTGTGCATCCTTCAGTATGCGCGTACGCGTATGTGCATGTGTTTGTGTGTGTGGGATGTGGATGTGCATGTATGCCTGCGAAGGTATCTGTGTGCGTGTGTGTGTAAGTGGTGTGCATACTTGAGTGTGTGTGAACGCATGTGTGTGTGTGTGTGTGTGTGTGTGTGGAATGTGCATGCATGCCTGTGAAGGTGTGTTTGTGCGTGGGTGTGTGTGTGTGTGTATGATAGAGAGAGTAAGCAGAGTGTGACAGTATGGGTGACAGCACAGTGACATTCCTCTCCTCTCCCTGGCACTGCTGGAGCCGTTAAAGTGATTAACTGCACTGCTGCCAGCAGACAGAGGAGAGGGTGAGAATGAGGGAGAGAGAAAATGAGAGCAAGGGAATGAGAGAAAGAGAGAGAGATAAGAGAGGGGGAGGGGAGATTCAAAGGGCGAATAGAGCATATTCAGCGCAAATTCATAGGCGGATACATGCTAATTATTGTATATTTTATGTGTGAATGTACAGAATGTACATGTAGACAGAGAGAGGGAGAGGGGGACGGAGAGAGCGAGAGAGAGAGAGATTGATATTTTTGTTTCACAAGGTGAAGGCACAGGAAATTGCACATCAACAAACCTATCATATTTAACAAAGTGGTCTTCAATGACCGTGTAGCACTTGAAATAAAATGAAGGGCTCATTATCACAAATCATGACAATAGAATCCCCATTGGGCAAGCTGTCCATTTTTTCCCAAATCCAGATTACGTGCACTAAGTACTTATTCCAGCCTGTATAAGATCAGTGGTAGTAACGCTGAATAATATTGGCGCATACTTGTTTTTTTAGGTGTGACAGAGTACTATGGAAAAGGAGCGTGAAATGTGACTGAAATCTCTCCATTCACAATGCAGCATGGCTAGACGTTAATTTCAGTCTTAACCCTGTAATGACCAGACACAGACATTATTATAGGAAAAATATGACCCAGTAATTTTTTTTTGAAGTTTTGAAGGGTAGTACTCAGATCCGCTGTTCATTATTAGGTTTTGTGACAGCAAAATAAACACTGCTGAACAGAACTTCCCCTAATTCCAGGAGTATCATATCTGATACAGCCAAAAATCAGCTCCCCTCCAGAACTCAACACTCGAAATTTCAAATTATTTATATGCTCTCTACTATCTATAGCTATCCCTTAACTTGTATAAGAATTAGTTTTTGTGGAATATTTACCTTGGAATGCCGAACTTCACTGCCGAAGTCCAAGGAAATTAATTAATCCCCATTCACATGGGAGCTACTACCTTGAAGTGAGTGACTAGGGGAGAGACTCCTGTAATCTCACTTCTTCCTTCCAGGTGGCAGCACTGTGTATCAGATATGATACAGTGAGCAGTCGTGGTTGTGTTGCATCTTACCAGGTGGGTGAGATCCTTCAAATTTAGTGTATCATATATGATACAGGGGGCATTATAGGGTTAATATCACATGGCTGAATTTTTAATCACAACCATTATCTTCTGTGGGATGATCATTCTTTTTTCAGATTATTACAGCAATCACAACATACACATGATACAGATTGACTAATTGAGATGAGTCTAGCTGTGCGCATACGTTCTTTTAAAATCTTCCTAAGACCTACTGGCCAAAAATGTGCTAGGAGTGCACCAGAGTGTAACACCCTGTCTTTCTGTTGATTAGTTTTCCCTGCAGCCTGGCTGTCTGCTTCTGTTTTGATTTGTCTTTCCAAATGATTCTAATTATTCAGTTATTGTCTGGTGTCTTGCCCCTCCTCTTGTGCATTCTACACGTATTCGTCTGCACCTGATTCCCATTCTTACTGAATGTCTCTGTGCATTTAAGTTCCTGCCATTGTCTTTTGCGTTGCCAAATTGTTTCACTTGTGATTCATATTGCTCTTCTCCCTAGCGTTCAATCTTCCTGTTTTATTAGGTCCAGTTCCTCTCTGCCCTGTGTTCTTGTTGGCGTTTTCTCCCATTGTTTGTCTCCCCGGTCAGCATCATCGTTTCTCTTCCCTGTGTCTCTTCCCTCCCTTCGGACCGACCACGACTCTGGACCGGACTTTCGCTTTGCCTGACTGCATGAACACAGATCTCCGCTGCCTAACATCCACCTGATCTTCAAGGAAGCCAAGCCTGACTTTCACTGCACTGTCTGCCACAGCCTGACCCTTGCTCCCTCATTGCCTGAATAAAGCTTCATAGTCATCTGAGCTTGATTCTGCTCCTGGATCCATCCCATCCATTCGTCCATGCCTGACACCGTGGACACCTACTGAAAAGGACCGGAAAGGTTTATAATTATATTTTACAGCTTTCCACTAAACTGTAACCCTGTCCCGAAGCAGACCTTCCTTTTCAGTAATTTTGCTTGGCTAGAACTGGGCACTGATGCAACGATTAAATAGCTTCCCAGAGCGACTCATACGCACGCACAGTAGCTAGCATACCTTGCTTCCAACCCCTGGAGAAGAAAAGAGAGTGAATCCCGGGTCCAGGAGCCACAAGTCCTGGACTGGTCCAGGGCAGAGCCCAGTGGGAGACTCAAGGGAGTGAAATCCCCTTGAATCCATTAAATTCATGGACTTTTTTAACCCATAGAAAGTGTTTACGAACATGCAAAGATGAAGAAAAAAACAATCCCCGCTCTCAAGAAAATCTGAACTTATCTCAAACCATTTTATGCATCAATACTTACACTACTGCTCAAAAATTTGGGATCACTTGGAAATGCTCTTGTTTTCCATGGAAACACACATTCAGTAAAATTAGTCTGAATAGGAAATATAGCAAATAAACAGAACATGCTGACATTGTTTGAGTTAGAAATAATGATTTTAATGGAAAATTATGAATATGTACTTCAAACTTTACCTTCACCAAAAAAAATAATAATAACACCTTCACTGTTGATACTGAAACTGGTGTTTGACGGGAATTATTTAGCGCAGCAGATAGTTGACAACCTGTGAGCCGTCTTTGTCTTAAATTTCACACTCTCAGATATTTGTCTTCTTGCACAGTTTTGCACCGGGGCCTCCCACTTTTTTTTTCTGTCCTTGTTAGTGCCAGTTTGTGCTGCTCTCTGAAGGGAGTAGTTGACAGCGGGGTAAGAGATTTTAAGTTTTCAATTTCTCACATTGAATAGCCTTCTTTTCTATGCACAACAATAGACTGATGGGTCTCTAAAGGAAGTTCTTTCTTTCTGGCCATTTTGAGCCTGTAAACGGACAAACAACTGCTGATGCTTCAGGTACTAAACCAACCTCAAGAATGCCATGCTCCCTTTTTCGCTCGCTTATTAGTTCAACGGTTTTCCACTGTGCAACACATTTGCAGAAGGGTTTTCTAACAATCAATTAGCCTTATAAAATGCTTAACTTGGATTAGCAGCCATACCAGGAAATTGATGCAGAGGACTGACAGCTGCTGATAATAGGCCTCCATGCAAAAATGTAGATCATTCTTTGAAAATCATCTCATTAATTTTAATCGATGGTGAAATGGAAAAATATGTTTGTGAAATGCACGAAAATGTATTTTTCTTTGGAAAACAAAGAAATTTGCAAGTGATCCCAAACTTTTGAGCGGTAGTGTAGCATTCATACAAAGTTTTCATCCACACATTGGAAATATTCCAGATTTGCCAATTTCAAAGTCAGCAAAGAAGAGAGAGTTCCAGCTAAAATAGAGACTGCTTCTGAAGGCTGCTTTATTCTTTTTTGTGCTAGAGGTCAAGAATCGTAATCGCTCTCGTTGCTACTCGTGGTGAAATCTACAACATAGAATGATGCACGTGAAACTCAGAAACTTCGATACACGAAGGACTTTGATTCATCGCAAGAATCTCTGAAGTACTGGTTGATTGAATAATGACTGCTTCAAGTGCCAGTGAAATATTGTAATTTTTCAATCCTGATTTTTGTTACCATGCATGACATTGCTGATCCAAAGCGTAAGAATGTGATACGCCACCAAAAAAAAGTGAAGACTCAGGCCATACGCATGAGAGTTGGCAGGTATGCGTGGGCCAACCTAAGTCCGACAGTGACTGGTGAATGTGCATTAGTTTTGAATGTTGGAAATCCAGGCTGTCTGGATGAGCTAAGTATTCTTGTATTGTCATTAACTCTACTGGCATCTTGAGCTATGTTTTTAGTGGAGGACAAATAATTCATTTCCCAACAAACAAGTGATTTCAAACCATTTCTGCATACACAAGTGGACTCAGCAGCAGTAAAAATGAATATAAATAGACATTAAGAAAAGCTTGTTGCTAGTAATATTCAAGTACTGACATAATACACCCAAAGAACTAGCTCACCTGTGAAATAATTCACACTACTGGCTTAAATCCAGGCTTCCATTAGAATTAGAATTTCCTCTGACCAAAAACATGGGTTACTTCAGTGGAGGCGGCAGATGGCTATAACTCTGAGCGACACCTGAATTTTATCCGATAAACCAGACAGGAAGGCGTGGATGCTGCTACAGACCGTAGCCAACACGAAGCAGAGCTTTTAAAGTCGCCAGTACACGACCCAATAATGCCCTCACCGTAGACAAAGATGTCACTGCTGTCTCAAAGACTGCAAGCCCTCTCCAGAACCACCTTCCTGGCCCAGGATTCCATAACTGGCTAATGAGCAGGGTTTTTGTTACCTCTGGAGGTTTACTGGATTATAGCGCACCTCTTTTCATTATCGACAGTTATTAATGACACTCATACAGCTCAGCAGGCAAACATGTTTAAAATGGCTTTGTTTTGTCTTGTGTGCAATTTCCACTCTCTTACTCTGATGTTCATCAGTGCCTTGTTTTGCGCTATGGATTAAAGGACTGTAAAGACAGATGTAAATGAATTTAGAGAGGGTTGGCAGGAGTTCTCCACCGAATGCTCCAAGAAGAATAAACAGGAGGCTGCATCTTCTGCCAAATTCACAAATGGCTCTCCCTCCCTCAAAGCCAAGCTCTCTCTCCCTCTCTCTCTCTATCTCCTTGTAGATCCTACCCTGCCAGCCTGTAACGATACACTGTTATAAATTGACTGAATTCAACAGTTAAATTAACGCATTGTCTCCTTGTTATTTGAACTGTGAGTAGAGTCCTGCGCTCATTTAACTGTGGTTTACAGGTAATATACACGGATACTCTGTTATAAACTGGTTGTCAATTTGCAGTTAAAATAACTGGCAAAAAAGGTGCCAGTTTATAACAGTGTAGCTCAGCGCCACTTCCAATTACAACAAGGCCACAGCAGTGACTTATGCCCCTTGAGCCTAATCTTAGTTTTCATCTTTCTCAGCATCTCCTTTTAACTTTTACAGTTTCTGCTCAATGATATCACCAAAGGCTCTTTTACATCCATCCTTTACACTGGCTCACACCGTGTCCATTTAAAGAACTGGGTCGAATTCAGGGATTGTGCATCGCACAGATCGTCACTGAAGTGAATAAATATCCAACGTCTCATTTCCAGTCCCATCTCACTAGTTACTTGGGACTTACGCATTTCGAAACTAACACTTGGATTCTGATGTAACTGTCTGCATCGTATGGGGAGAGTGTGAGTGGGGAGAAGATGGGAGAGAGAGAGAGAGAGAGAGAGAGCGTGAAAGGGAGTGATAGCAAGGAAAGGGGTTCAGCAAATGAGGTTGTGGCAAAAAATAGAGGAGGGGCAGGGAGAGAACAGTAGCCCATCTGACCGGAGAGGGAGGGGGAGTGATAGGAGAGAGAGAGAGCGAGAGAGAGAAGGAGAGGGAGGGCAGAAAAAGGAGGCTGGTGGATTAGGCTCTGTTGCATCTTGGAGAATTCAGCTGCAGACATGATTTCTCGTGCGCGGTGTGGATAGTGGTGGCTTTGGCGGTCCAGTGCCTTTGTATTCCCATCAGCAGCGGCGGGAGTGAGTTGCCTTCTCCGCCAGAGGAGGAAGATGGGGGGATGATGCCTTACATGCGGTAATTTTCCCACGTTCGACCTGCGGACCATCATTATAAAGTACAGGAAAATGTGCAATTTTTTTAAATCCCTCCCTATCAAGTGGTAGCAGGACAGTGGATTTCTAATGGCCTTGTCATGATATATCTGCCGTAAGTGCGACCAAACGAGGATTGATCACCCTTCGGTGTGAAGAGACGAGCACCATCATCGAAAGCAGGAGCGGGAGAGAGGTGAAGCGCGTCCAGCTCCTCACACCTCCGGAATCTGCTTCCTGTCATCCAGCATCGAGGAGTCATCTCTGCCTTTTCTCTCCGAATCGGAGTCTCCCTTCTCTTTTGGAAGTGTGTTTTTATATCTATGTGACGGACGTCCTTCTATCAGTCTGACCCACCTCTCTTACCCATCTCTGCCCTCAGTCTCCTTTCAAATACCGTTAGCCCTTTTTCATTGCTGTCTGGCTGTTAGAAATCAAGGGCTTTAGAAGAATAAAGGTAAGGCTTTACTGAGGGTCAAGGTGTAGTCTATCGTATTTTGACACAAGAGCATTGGGAGATTTGATCTTGAATATAAACCTTTCTGCAGTGTTAAAATGTTTTGTGACTGCTGTGCGAAAGCACACACCGCTCTGTACACGGATGGCTTGTATACACAACCTCTTATCGATTAGAGAACAAGAGGCTTTGAGTGTGGGGTTGAGGGTTTTAAATTAGCGGGGCGTGGTGCGCCACAGGATCGCCCTGGACATTTGCCTGCTTTAAATATGGAGGGCGAGTTTTGAGGAGGGATTATTCTGACACCTGTCAGCGTAGGAGGGGAGAGCGATTTCCCTTTTTTTTTTTTTTTTTTTTGCTCAGAGGCTGCAGACAGATACTTCGCAGACAAGATTGACTGACGGATCAGAAGCCTGCTCTGCAGTGTAGATGAAAAACACTCAGAGTGAGAAAGAGAGAGAAACAACTGAAAATAAGTAACCATTTCATGATAATAAAAAAAGTGGTTTCATGGAAGTATAAGGAAAGGCTTGGGGACTTTAAAATATTACCTTAAATTAAGCTGGTTTTGGTTTTCACTACTTGGACGTAAACTGACAGGCATTTTTTGCATGGCAAAATGTGAAATTAAGCAGGAGACACAGAGCACTGGAGATAGTGACATTTTAAAACTGTCCTATGCATGTTAAGGCAGCATTCAGAGTGCACTGAGCCAACACGGGAATCAAAGAGTAAATAACATTAACCGTAAATAATTTTCTTAAGTGCAACTTAGGTGTGAATAAATTGAATAACACATGACAAAGAGCAAAATTGATCTGGACTCTCGAAATTAATGTGCAGTTGGCGTGCATTAGAGAAATTAATAGCTTTTCATCATTCTCTATAACTGTGTCATTGTATTTGGCTCAAAAAGTCATTTACATCCATAAAACAGCACAGAGACTTGGCTAGACCAGAGGCCAGAGGGTCAGACTGGACATCAGATTGCTGGTCTCATTTAATACTTGACAGCAATCTGCCAATCGACCTGTTTGTGAAATAGCCACCTCGAGGGTCAATTTGCGTTTTCAAAAGAACAATATCCACTCATGACTGAGAAGTGCACCTTGCTGGATTGAGTAGTGAACGTTACAGCTGTGCTGAATTATTCCGCATTCTCTTCTCAAACTACGTTGCCTTTAAAATAGCCTATGAGATTGTGGGTATCATTAAGGTGTGACAGTAGGAAATCGACATCAGAGTGAAACTAAGTGCTCTATAGAGTAAGAATTGGTGGCTATATCGTACACAAATATAATTAAAATAGTTCTAGATTATTGTGAGATACAGGCTGGGCGGAGACGATTTATGCTATTATCCCTGGAGAGAGGCTGGGAATCTCCTCATAAACGCCGATCCACTGGATAAAAAGTGGGGAAATCTCAGGTTCGATAAAACTCTAACTCGGATTTTTGTGATCTGCAGCCATGAGTCTGGGCGAAGCTGTCAGTGAAAAAATGGGTGTTTAGGGGAATAAAATGTGGAAGAGGCTGTTTTAGAGAGAATATTAAGGTGAAAAGGCAGTTTTAGAGGAATGAAAAGGATGGACAGAATAACGCACAAGGACAGGGATCTCTTAATGGTGGCCTTATACAGCACATCGCACCCAAATATAGTGCCTGTCAGCTGTCAAACAAATGCCCCTCTTGCAGCAAATGGAACAGCGGAGTAAGGAACCACCTTCGACCGGTACATCTGCTCCCTGAACAAGATCCTCAGAGCTGTTCAAAAAAAAAACTGATCGACGAATGACTGCAGACCCAAATCAGTCAAACTGTGTAAACAGACAAATGTTAATGAAACAAGATTGTTTGTCAAGTAGGAAATGAATATGAAGGGAATCAATCACAGTCAATATACCGCAGCCCAAGAAAAACAATACAAAATTAATGGACCAGACTTTTTAAAAAGAACAGAAAATAGCATTCACAATGTAACAAAAATCTACGTAATAGTATGTTCCCCTCATATTTTAAGAGTCATTCCTAAATAAATGATTTTTAGCTGAGAAGTTGACAGCTATGGGACTGAGAAGATTTTAGGTCTGGTCTCTGAATCCCATTCCCCAATGCCTTGGAGGAAAGAGCAGAACAGTAGATTTGTGGCAGTGATCTTTGCCCATCTTCAGTCATAATAGATCTCCCTCTCCTTCCCGCAGCCTCCCTGTGAGAACACCTGCGCGCACACAGAACACCAGCGCACAGAACTTTGTGTGTTCAGCTAGCATGCTTGGGCTAAGATTTCTAATGGCTTTCTCAAACAGGCAGTGGCAATTTAGAGGAATGTGCTCAGAAGCTTAGAATATCTTGACTTGAACTTCATTTTCCAGTGTGATCAGAGAGTGGAGATCTGAGGAAGGAAGCGGGTGACAGTCGGCACCACCATGCACAATTCCATGACCTTGCGGCCTGTCTCGGAAAAGAGGGCTTTTTGGGCAAATGATGTGACATTTTTAGAACTTAGATTCTTGCCACAAAGGCAATCCCATCCAGTCTGACTGTTGAGGTGGAGAAATTCTTGGCAGGAGTGGATAGCTGAAGCAGGAAGCTGGTTAACCCACACCAGGATCCATTTGTGACCCAGATGCTACTGTCTTACACCACCCTGTCTGAAGGGGTAGGAATAGTGCTCATCTCAGTCCAATAAAGTGAAGGGGAATACCGGAAGTTGATTAGCTGCTCTGGCTTAGACCAAATCTTCGACACCATGGGGTGCAACATGTGTGTGGTCCAGAAACCAGAGGAACAGTACAGAGTCATGTTCCAGGTGAGTCAAAAACGTTTGTAAAGAGTGAGTGTTAGTTTGCATTCTACTGTAATTTTTTAAACTCCCTAAACCCCAATGTCCCCCTGGTGGTAATGCTGGCATTACGTAATTTTCAAATGACATGCTGTGAGTCTCTGACCCTTACATGCATAATTGTTCTCAATCTGACCCTGTTGAAGATCACTAGATCAATAATCACACAATGCATTTATTAAATAATCAAGACCAATATAGTTGTATAAGCCTCTGATTATTAAGAAAGTACTAAGAAATGACAGATCATTGAAGGGTAACATTCACAACAGACTTAATAGTGACATTTTATGAATGGAAAAAAACAAAATAATTAATTTACCTAGTGCTTTCCCTGAGTTCCATCTCCCGTTCGAGGATTATTTTTAACAATGCAGCCTAATTTATTTTAAGATTGTAAGATTGTACTTCATCATTACATTTTCAGCATTCAAAAGAATAGGTTGCATTTACTGGGCAGCATAGCTATAAATTAATTTATAAAATTACCAAAGCCTCTCGCGTCAAAGCGTTGGTGATTGAATAATTTAGTAAATTGGATATTAGTGCTTTGCAAAAGTTTGACGCATTTAAAATCAGTTCGTATGCATGTCATGCGTTGAACTTTCAAGTTAGCAATGTCATTCATTATGTCTTTGCAGTATGGCTGCTGGGAAAGCTGAAGGAAGGCTATAACATGATTGTACGTTTGGCAATTATCTAATTTAACAAAACCTAAACCTTATCTAAATACCTTCTTCTGCAGAATTTATAAGATAATACTCCACTTCAAGATGGAATTTGGAAAAATTTTACTTAATCACCGTCCATGCAATCTCATATTGTAGCCTTTCTTTCTTTCAAAGCTGTATGTCATAATTGAAGCACCTATTACTAAAACCCCATAAGTCACACTTGACTTGACTTGTGGGGTTTTAGTAATCAGTGCTTCAATTGTTAATGGCAACGCAGCTTATTGATCATATAAGCCCATTTGATCAGTGAATTAATAATAAATTTGGTAATGTCACTGTTTGTAGACAGTTGTATTTTTACATGAGCAGGCTTAACACGCGTACTTGGTCCAAAATCCGCATTTTTACTCTTGGATAAGCAAAGCTTAGGACGGAGTGTCAATGAGACTTGAGCATCACTCACTAATCAACAAAACAAACAATCAATCAATCAATTTGCAGTTAGCACCACCATGGGTGGTAAGATTCACAAACAGCTTATCCAGGAGTTAACGATAGTGTCACTTTGATTGTAAATGTTTTCTTATTTAGGCGTATTAAGCCGATCGGACACGGACGCAGAAATAAATATATTCCATTTTGTAGGCCGCAGGAATCATAATTCAGAAGCTTCATAAGACATTGACATGTTATGTCATGAATGTGGATAGCAAAATGCAAGACAGCAATGAACTATAAAGCTGAGGGGAAATTGATACAGATTGATCCTCGCAACTGAACAAATTAACACTTAGGGCTCTAATGTCTTGGCGCAGCGCAGGTGGCATAGCGTGGCGCAGCCCACGCAGTGGTAATTTCGTCCGGCGCAGCCCGCGCAGTGGTAATTTCGTCCGGCGCAGCCCGCGCAGTGATAATTTCGTGAGGTGCAACACCGTGCGCAGCCTTTGGTAGACGAACATGCGCCGAGATGGGTGTGGCGGTGTAGTAAGGGGAGGTGTCACATATTCATCAAGACCCAGTGACAATTATGTAAAAAAAGTCTCTGCTGGAGTTGTGCAGAAAACTCGCCAGCTCCAACCTGGTTTAATTTCTGTGCAGTGGTAATTTGGCTGACCGGCACACAGTGCGCACACGTCACCGAAATCTCACAGGCAGGTTTCCAGAATGTCAGGCACATTTCAATGCAATAAATAATTACAGGAAGCACTATTTAATGTAACTATCTGAATAAGGACATGAAATATAGTATCTACATCGATTGTCCTGATGTCAGATTAAAGGCGACTTTACATCTTTCTAAGCCAAACACAAACTGGATATATATAGCGCATGCTTGTGTTCTATGCTCAGTAAAGCCGCTTGCACACTGGACACGAAACAAATTTTTCGCATGACTGATTACAGACAAAGTCAATGCAAGGACACGATAGTTGGACAGGGTTTTAATATATCTCCTTGTCCGAAAGTCATAAAAGTTCTAATTTTACCGAGTATTCAAGGAATTATTAGACGTGCAAACTTGGCCATGTTTGTGTTTGACCTTCACAAAATGCAAAGTGATAGCTATCGACTTTTCTTGGTATTTTTAGCCTATTCGTCTGTTTTCTTCCGTTGAAGATAGTCAACAGTCTTTATTTGGTCTTTCTTTTGAAAATTAGTCAGATGGATCGAACAGATGCACGCTTTATTTCCACACCAGAGATAAAATAGTACTTGTAGTCAGTGAGCAAATCAATTCCATGACCATTGACAGTGAGAATAAATTATCACTGCACGATCAAGACTGTCCAACGCGAAATGCAAAATACTCCATGTCCAGCAGCCAGCAAAAAATAAAAGTATTGATATGAGAACACATATATAAAGAAAATAAAGAATAAAATATATCACCAACAAATGGAACATCCAAAAAAGATGACCCTCAAATAAATGAATCGCAGTGTCTATCGGATGTTCTGTTGTTAAAATGTTTCTTTTTATTCTTAATTTCGTTATCAATCTGTTCTAATCGTCCTCTTTTTTTTTTTTTTTGTCAGACACGGTGGCATTGTACATTGTCCCATGCCAATGTCGACTCACTTTATTGAGCAGAGCTTAAACAGGAACATTGATTGAAATTCTCGGGACTCATCTTGAAGAACTGAGCCCTCTTATCAAAACATTCACGTTTAATATCTAAAAGAGTCAGTAGATTTGAAGAAATTAAAAACAATAATCAACTGTCAGACACTGAGATATATTAAAACCCTGTCAGACCGGACACGAGACACTGTGTTCAATGCAATCTATCGTGCGAAAAGTTTGTTTCGCGCACCGTGTGCAAGCAGCTCAATACTCTACTATTATTGTCACTTAGGTCGTTTTTAGTGGGGGAAAGGAATACAGCCTGATTGCAATGATGTCGTACTGAGTTAAGATCACATATTGAAAATAAATGTGCAACGTATCTTGTATTGTTGTCCATGCATGTTAATCTCAACATTTTAAGCAGCAACAGTGTGTAATAATAGGAACACGCTATCCATCGTTTCTCTTCCCAATGAGCAACCGTCATATTTCATTCCAACTTCATAAGTTTGAATGATCTGATGTAGTTTCGTTTTGAAATTCCATTCAAGTTCGCAAATGGTAATAATTTGCGAATGCCGTAGCTAGTCAGCTAACTCATATTTGTAATGCTTAATATAGACATAAGACGTAAGAAAACATGCCTGAAGCAGCAAAGTAAAATGCAACATTAACGCATCATGCAGATATAGGACAGAGGCTTCTACATTCCAACACATTAAAGGTGAGGAGAGGAGCTCATTTGACTGGTGAATATTTGACTCGGCTGTGTAATACCCAAACACGCCTTCTTTGCCACTTGGGCAGGAGGGCGGGACAGAGGAGTACTTGCGCCACGCTACGCCGGGCACAAAATTGCAACATATGCCGGGACACACCCCGTTGGCATGGTGCATCCCCCATTCTCCATGCCTGCGCCGCGCCTGGTCTACGAATTTAGAGCCCTCAGGCCTGGAATATACTTGCTGCGTGACCGAACGGACGCGTACACAGTGTGCTCCGTGAGTGCACACACTTGCTGCAGCACAACGTGTCCAAAACGCATGGTATTGGAGGTCTCCACTAAAGGCAGACAGCAGCATATCGGACCCTGAAATCGCGAAAACGGCGGGCGGTATTGCCCGGATATCGCATATACTGTCACAATGGATTCGTTCGCACAAGCGCCTCTAGTGGTAATGTCAATACTGCATCTCGCGCACGCGGCATGTTACTTCGCGTCGAGATGAGCGACCTCTACGCTTACGAACGTAAAATATGCGTGGCAGCCATGATGCATAAGCGCACGCGTCGTGAGCAGAAAGTATATTCCAGACCTTAGTAGGTAATTAGGAAACAAAAATGGGATCGAGTTTGGAAATAGAATGCGCTTTGAGGCGAGATGAGAGCAGTGCCAATATCCCTCCGATGACAACTCTGGGGTGGAAAAGGTTAAATACAGATTGAATTGCGGCTAAGATGCAGTGAAGACTACATGCTATACACACAATTTCGCTCATAACTATCATCTATTACCCAATTACTATGTCACTCCTCGTTGAAAGATCCAAAACTTAAAAATAGAATTTTTGGTCCACTAATTACATTTTTGTCAAAATATTTAGGAAATTTCTGCAGGTAAATCCCACCCCAGGAACAAATCCTTTCTGCAATGACTACAAATGCCCCATGTTCAAATGCCATAGTGTTCAAATGCTCTATATTAAAAACCCTTGTGCTCAAAGCATAGTGTTGAAATCGTCCTGTGTTCAGATGCCCCATAGATACACTACCGCTCAAAAGTTTGGAATCACTTGCAAATGTCTTTGTTTTCCAAAGAAAAATACATTTTTGAGCATTTCAAAAACATTTTTATCCATTTCACAAACGATTAAAATTAATCAGATGATTTTCAAAGAATGATCTACATTTTTGCATAGAGGCCTATTATCAGCAAATGTCAGTCCTCTACATCAATCTCCTGGTATGGCTGCTAATCCAAGTTAAACATTTTATAAGGCTAATTGATTATTAGAAAACCCTTCTACAAATATGTTGCACTGCAGAAAACCGTTGAACTAATAAGGGACCGCAAAATTGAGCGTTGCATTCTTCAGGTTGGTTTAGTACCTGAAGCATCAGCAGTTGTTTGTTTTTTTACAGGCTCAAAATGGCCAGAAAGAAAGAACTTCCTTTAGAGACCCGTCAGTCTATTGTTGTGCTAAGAAAAGAAGGCTATTCAATGCAAGAAATTGAAAACTTAAAATCTCTTGTCATACTGCCAACTACTCCCTTCAGAAAGCAGCACAAACTGGCACTAACAAGGACAGAAAAAAGGAGTGGGAGTCCTCTAGTATTTAAATGCCCCATCGTTAAAAGTCTATGTTTGGAAATGCCCAATATTTAAATGTCCCAACAAAAACAATGGAAGCTACAGGTTTATTGTTGCTGATGCAGTTGCCTATTGAGAGATCATAGAGGCAAGGAAAGATGTTGAATTCAACCACACACAAACAAAAGCACACAAACATCTACACACATTTACTCCTCCATACACCATTTATACATATATCTCCCAAATACATAGTCATTACACGTGCTTATCTAAATCAAAAGCAGAGTAGAATGGTGTTTTGTATCTGTGAGTACACAGCGGGCTCAAAAATTGCTGGAACCCCTGACTGGCTATGCACGAACAATCCAAAAAGTAAACAATATAACTGAAGAGCAACGGAATGTACCAATATTTGTGAAATACTTCATTAATGTTTTGATGGAAACAACCAAATCATAACAATTATTTCATACAAAATAAATTTCAACAAAATTGAGGTTTCATAATTATTGGCACCCTTAATATAGTGCTTAATGCAACCACCTCTGGCAAAGAAAACATCACAGTCTTTTCTTGACTTTTTTGATAAGGTTAAGACACACATTTGAGTGGATTTTGGACCATTCCTCAGTGCTGATTTTTTCAAGATCGTTCACATTCTTGGGTTTACATTTATCAACTGCCGTCTTCAATTCAGGTTTTCAATTGGATTTAGGTCTGGTGACTGAGATGGCCAGCGCAGATTGTTGATTGATTTGTCATGAAACCATTTCTGTGTGGATCTTGAGGCATACATTGTCTTGTTGGAAAGTCCTCCTATGGCCAAGTCCCAGCCTTCTGGGACTGCTGTGAAAGTGGGCGTGGCCAATTTCGGAAGATCCAACTCTACTGGGGGAACACAAGGATGTAGTTTATGAAGATATGACTAAAGTTACAGGGCAAAATGCATTTGCATCCTTTACAGCGCCACCTTGTGGAGTAGACATGCAATTTTTGGTATGGTTGGTCTGTGTGCTATTCTATGTATACTCTGTAAATTACACAGCCCCCAGCATAATACTTGAACTGAAATTAAAGTTTGTTGTTTATCTTGTAATAAGCCATGCCTACTTTGACCAGTCGTGATGAATTTCAAGATATGGCCTCAGGAGTGAGCCAGCATCATACCCACCAAATTTGGTAAAAATCGGTGTTGCCATTTAAGAGATATAAATTTTCCACCTTTGCAGTGCCCCCAAGTGGCTAACATTAGCCAAATTTGGCTGATACCCCAACAGTCCCATGCCAACCACTATTCTCAGATTTGGTGTTGTTAGCATTTATTTTGGCGGAGATATGCAACTGTTGGCGTTCTTATAGCTAGCTAGAAAAATTTATTTGTGAATAATTTGCGCATACTTTGACAGAACAAAATTCTTTTGATAGCTGTAGATCAGGTGAAGCTGTAGAGTGTACTTGCCAAATTTCAAACTGATCAGACAAAACCCCAAAGAGGAATTTGAAAAAGTAGGTTTTCCAGTTTTCATGATTTTGCAAGAGAAAATTGCAGGCAGAAATGAGCATGGCCTAACCCTTGTGATTTAGGGCTATTCAGGGAATCTGGGGATATGAGGCTTTTGAATGTGCGACATATGGTGTGGGAGTTATAGCCCAAAATGCATTGCCCTTAGTTATAGCACCCCTTGCTGGTGGACATATGTCAATTTTTGCGTCTGAGGTAAGTGCAGGGGTCTGGAATTGCACCACCCTCCCTTGCACGGTTTAGCCTGAATAAAAATAACTATAATAATAAAAATCCGAACAAAAACAATAGGGTTCCCAGCACTTGCTTGCATACACGTTTCCCAAGCCCCGTGAGCTTGGCCCCCTAATGATGTTCTCCACTCCAAGCTCTTGCTTCTGGGTCTTCTGGTCAGAAGAGGCAGTCTTCTGGTAACTCTTCTAAAGAGCCTGTGTTTGTGGAGGTGGAGCCTGAATGTGCTTTTTGAAACCTGGTGACCCCAGGATGCCACTAAGGCTTGCTATTCCTTTACAGTGATTCTTGAGGGTTTTGTTGCTTCTCTCACCATCCTCCTCAGTATCCTGGAGCACAAAATGCAGTTGCATCCTTTACCCTTTAGGTTTTCGACAGTTCTGTATCTTTGGAATTTTTTAATCATTACCCTGAAAGTGGTCAGTGGCATGTTCAATTATTTGTGAATCTTCTTGTAGCCATTGCCAGATTTTTGATAGTCCATGTCTGTCTGCCTCTTTCATTTTCTTTATGGTGTTGGATGTCAAAGGGATTTGTTACTTCATTTTATACCCTAGTGAAACTGGAAGTGATGTAATGGCTCCTTAACACTCAGATAAAACTTATATAATTGGAATTCAATACCTGGTTGAATTTTGGTAGATGTTATTTACAATAATCTTTAAGAGTGCCATTAATTGTGAAATCTTGATTTGGAGGGAACTGATTTTCAATTAAATCAGTAAATGATTTTGATTGGTTCCAATGGAACGTTAATATTGCGCAGTATTTCTCACATGTTGTTATTTAGAGTTTCTCTCCATGTGTATATATAGATTTTTTAAATTTTTTTTTTAGTACTGTTTGTGCATTGCCAGTCAGGAGTGCCAGTATTTCGGAGCCCACTGTATGTGCATGTATGTATGGCTTAATATATGTATGCGCATTTGTGTGAGTGTATGTGTGTCTACGTGTCTATTTGCAAATGTGTGTTTTATGATAAACAAGGAAGGGGGAGGGGGGTTTAGCGTTGCCACAGTGACAGGTTTTGCACTAAACAGTCAGCGAGGAATGAAATGTGTTGAGAAATGGAAGTGTGTGTGTGAGTGTATGTATGTGAGTCTGTCTCACGCCCGGCATGAACAGCATACATAATTGTATTGAATGTGTATATATGTGTGTGCATGTGTGTGTGTGTGTGTGTGTGTGTGTGCCCGCCCGTGTATACAAAGATTTACTAAGAAATCCACCAGTTCAAATAAGCATAACGGCTCTGGGCTGTTACACAGGACTGAAATATGTAATATGTCATCTGTCAGCAGACATGTACACAAGCAAGCCTGTCTCTCCTCCAGCACCCTCTTCTCAGTGGTAGATGGCAGGAGAATCATGACCCACTGTGAATTTACAGTAAGCTCCATAATGTATGGGACAAAGGGGTATTTTTTAAATTTGGCGCTGCGTTGTAAAACCTAAGGTATAGTCAAACCATTCACATAAGCCTAACATACGTCAATACTTCCTTGAGTAATATCTTCCAGCTAGCTTGCTAACAACAAATGGAAGCAGTTGGCTACTCAAGACTTAACAATAACAGATGGGTTGAACTTACAAGGCGCCGATGTCTCCATTACATCAGTTACGGCATCGCTCATCCCGTGAAAATTCTGCCAGTGGCCCTGTGGCTCATCCCCTTCCGTCATGCAGCAGATGTCTACAAATAACGCAGCAAAATGTCCCGGGTACAGTGCTGTATACTCTGAATTTTCAGGGGATTGTGTAAATGATGTGAATATGCTACTCGTTTCGATATTTTCAGTGGGAACATACAACGTGCAGCTTTTGTATGATAAAATGGTGTTCAAGAGTATGTCTGCAAATTTAAACACAAGTTATGTCTTGGGCTGTTATTTTATTTCTCTTTCTTACAATGGTTACCTTAAGTTTCACTGGCACAACTTTAATTTACAGTCTGAAAAAAAATATTTCAAAAGAGAAAGGGGATCACAAGCCCTGAATCAAGCCTGGACACAGAAAGCTCTCTTCTACCCACACTAAGCCCACCTGAATAAGCAGAAACACTGGTAATACCACCTGTCCCAAAGGTGGTGAGGAAATGGAGGGTACACTGTATCAAAGTGCTGTGCTTGAAGTTAATTGTTACACCCTTTCATTAAAAAATAGAGCTCAAACATTTTACATGTGTGAATTTTGCCTCAATTAAAAATCTGAAATGGCTGCATGCAAAACCTAATCAGGGGAAAATATGTAATTGCCCTAAACATTATGCAGCCTCACAGTAAAATCGGCATTGAGAGAAGTCTGAGAGGAAAAGTACTGGGAGGCATTAGTGTTCTACGTCGAGGCGATCCAGACTGTACGTTCAATATGTCTATGCCTGCTAAGTCCAGGCCTCCATAAATATTTTGAGTAATCAGACCTGTACTGAGGCCAGAGGATGCAGGAGTGAGTGATAGTGAAATGGGAGCCTAAACCAAGGGCGAAGGCGTAACAGAGAGGGGGAGTGAAGAGAAGCGTAGCACAGATAAAAAAAGGATTGAGACAGTGAGAGAGAAAGAAAATGAATTCAGGACAGTGAGATGGAGGTAATGCCGAAGGAGGAGAGAGATAGGTGCGTTCAGTTGTTCACCCTTAGATGACGAGAGTAATTGATTTCACTGCTTCAGGGAGCAGAGCTGAAGATGGAGCGTCAGGGGACCCGTGGGGGAGGAGCGCAAATTAAGAAAGTCCCCTCAGTGGAGGTCAGGCTGGGGCTGTAATTTCTTTCTGAAAACAGGATGGTCATACAGCATTTTTCTATGTACAGCAGCACTATATTCCTCATTTATTAATGAATACATATTTCATGTAAGGATGTAATATTGACGTCCAAAGCCTCTTATGTTCATGCATGCATGCAAGTGTGGTCATGTGCATATGCACATCGATGCATTTTGAGGCCATGTGTGTATGTGCAAATGTGCATGCATGAGCGTGGCTGTTGTCATAAAACTTGTTAGAACATTAACATCTCCATTTGCCTGTAGTCACATGCAAACTGTGCAGAGGTATTTGAGTTAGGGACAGGAGCTGTGCTGTTGTTAAGGTGTTGGGATTAGAAGCAGTGATGATGTAAAAGAGCTGGCATCAGTTTCAGTTGGTGATGTAAAAGTGTTTGGGTTAGTAGCAGTTGGTGATGTAAAGGTGCTAGGATTAGCAGTAGTGGTGTTGTAAAAGTGTTAGGGTTAGTAGCAGATGGTGTTGTAAAAGTATTATGGTTAGTAGCAGTGGGGATGTAAAGTTGTTCGGGTTAGCAGTTCTTGTGATGTAAAGGTGGTAGGATTAGCAGCAGTGGTGTTGTAAAGGTGTTAGGGTAAGTAGTAGTGGTGTTTGAAAAGTGTCAGGGTTAGTAGCAGGTGGTGTTGTAAAGGTGTGACGTTTAGCAGCCGTGGTGATGTATAGGTGTTAGGGTTGTCGATGGCAGTGCAGTTATGGCGGTGTTTTGGCTAGAACTAGTGTTACTGTAAATACGTTTGAGCCAGTAGCAGTGATGGAGTATGAAAAGAGCAGTCATTCGGTATGGAAATCCAAAGTAATGCATCCTCTTCAAACGCACAGATTGCGCTCTTCTTCACTGAGGAATGAACAGACAGTAAACACCGCACACTCCCCCGACAGTGCAGCTGTTAAGCTGGCCCACACTGCTGTATTGTAAAGGAATGTGCTCCCTGGGGGCTCCCCCACCCCTCCTTCCTGTTCTCCCCGGCCCCCACCCCTTCCAGTCGCTCAATGCTCCACTGCACAACAGTGCAAGGTTTAGCCAACAGCAATCAAAGCCACTCAACCCTCTCACTTCTTCAGGGTTCATAGCAACGGCTGTCATTCAAAAAAGAAAAAAACTAAAACATGGGATTCTGCGACTACTGTGCTGCATTGCCTTCTTCATTTTTTTTTTTTTTTCATTTCTGAGATCCAGGCTTGACGCGGTGATTGCAAAAGGGCACGCTGAACACAGACTGAGAGACAGAACACGGGCAGTCTTCACGCTTGTTATGCTAATTCATACACCATCTGACAGCAAAAAATGAACTCAATCTGCGTGCATGTGATTAAAAAACAATTAATAGCCATGGAATAATTATTGTTTAACTAATGCATCGGATGTTTGATTCAGCAGAGCAAACATCCAGCGCAGTACACAAGTAATTCTGCGAAATGCCGAAGAACGCGTAACAGTGGACTGCATTCGCAAGTAAAATTTCCCAATCTGGCAACCTCTAGCTGGTCTACTGCGTTACATTTTCTGGCTGTGATTATTGATGCTTTTAATGGTGTCCAAGCTATGAGTAACCCTCTGTCCATATGGCTCAATTACGTACTCTCAACACACTCTGTTTCTCTTCCATCTTGCTTTTAATCTGTCAATCGTTGATATTTTCATATCTTACCATTCATCTGCTGCTTTCAGCATGAGCATGAAGTGAGAGAGGTGGAGGGAAAAAACAGAGAGAACTGGAGACAGATGGAGAGGTTGAATGCAGTGAAAGCAAGGTGATAATACACTGAAAAGGAAATAATGATGCAGCCTCATTACAATCAGATTGTATCTGCTTACCAGTGGCGGGTGCTAAGCTGGAAATAGGCAAAAAAAAAAAAACCATCCTGACGATCACCTGTTTTCAATGATTTTCATTTATTCGAAGGTTTCCCAATGATTTATTGGCAGGTAAATTCACAGCCTCTCTTCAAGCAAAATCGGGGAGATAAAACAATAAATTGAATTTATTTTCAGTAAATGTAAAATCAATTTGAGTATTTTATAAGTTTGCTTAACAAAAAATGGCAAACTGTGTTAAAATGATTTATTCCAAGTCCAGATTAATAACTCGAAAGTGCTGTTATGTTTGAGAACAGATCTCTCCCCCTCCCAAAAACTCTAAACTCACTCCTTGACCCTCTTTCAGCAGCATAGTCGCTGCGGTTTAGCATCGTCCATTGGTAGCGAATCTGTTCAAATAAATGCATGTAACCCTCCTCCTTATGTGGAAAGCATCCCTTTTTAAAAAAAAGTCTCCACTCCAGCTTTTGCGCACATCCAAAACCTTCATGAATAGCATTTCCCTCAAAACATGTATCATAAATAGTTTTAGCCTCATTCCAAAAATATTGGGACTTTATCAGTCACCCTAAAGCCAAAATGGGAAAAAATGGGAAACTAGGGAACTTGTTTTAACGTCTGACCGCTGTACATTTTGCAAAATGCTGTGAAAACTTCCAATAGGATATTACAGTGCGATTTCAGGAGCTGTGTCATGATTACTGCGCATGCTCAGAGCTTAAATCCTAACATAGTAAATCTGCTTGACTGCAAGTCATTATCTGATTCCATCCTTGCCAATCCATATTCATTTCGCATTGTATTTATATATTGAAGTTACTCGGGCATCATGCTTTTTATATTTCTGATGGAAATTCAAGGATTCCGAGCGCTGTTGAAGTGCTTTAGTCGAAGGATGTGAACAATGAAGGTAGTTTACCATGTTTGCCGAAAAAAATAATGGAAGAAGAATACTATTACTATTGGCAGTAGGCAAACAAGTTTACTTTCATCATATCCTTTGACTAAAGCACCAAAATAGCACTTTGAATCTTCAAATTTTATACTTTTGATTTTAATAATGCTGTTGCTGTAGGAGCTGAGGTCACAATGTCACCTTCACCATGCTCATGCTGCATGTCACTGTCACAGTTTTGCCCCCTCCGGCAGAAGGCATGAAGATGGTGGCCACAGGGACCATGTACCCAAAAGCAGGATCGGGGACCCAAACGCACAGGCTGAGTAAAAATATAGAAAAACTATAATTTAAATGATAAAATACATTTCCCAGAGGGGAGCAGCAGCACACAAGAAACCATCATGGCTCCAGCACACAGAATAATGCTGCAATGAATACGAGTGCAGCCAGCCCTCAAATAGGGAACCTTCACCTCCACCTTAACGAGCCACACCCGTTGCCTGTTAAGGTGGTGGCGAAGAATGCAGCATGGGGGAAGGGCCTGCAGGCCAACACCATGACAGTCACACCATAAATGTTCATATGCGCAGCCATTGAGTTTAGTCTGTCATTAGTTAGCTCACGAGCTAGCTTTGGAAACTGCGTAGTCGGCCAGCTTTCTGTTGTGTTTATATTATAAGAAGATGCTGGTCAGGTGTGTGGCATCCCTATGTCACTAGAGCGCTTCGCTTATTTGTCAGTACACCGGGTGATGGTGTTTTGAGCCGGCAGAAACCAATGCCTATGGTCACTTGCGCCACTTTTTCCTACGCACTGTGTTTGTGCGACATCTCAGCACGTTGCAACTGAATCTTTTACCAATGCAAGGGACTCCTGATTTGGCAGCTATTTGTTAATCGTCGTTTCAACTTGGCAAGAAAAACATCTGTTTGTGTGAAATATACGTGCTACACATGAAAGGCAATTTGTCTAGTAGGCAGAGGAAGTAAGAGGGGATAAATTTGTCAAGATTACCAGTCAGCTCACCGGAAGACACACGCAGACAAAAAAGTAACCAGCAACGGCAGTGACCGTTCCCGCGACGAACTGTTACACTCAGATTGTTATCTGAGTGATTAACTTTAGGAACCACTTCCACAATTTAAGTGAAAATTTTTGCGGGATGAATTTCAGGTTTTTGGAAAACCGTCCCCATTTTGTATTTTTCTGATTTTGTTAATAAAATTAACAAACAAATCATATTCTCTAATGAGTGAACCCGAGATATCAAATATATGAAACAAGAGTAGTAATATTTGTTTATTTCGAGCCTTTGGCGAGAAATGAACGAAAATTACCACTTGAGTTTCATAAAGTTGATATCTCAGGCTCACAAATTTGAGATACCATTCATTCCATAAATTTCAGCATTGTATTATTTGAAAAAAAAAAAAGTGCAAGGTCGATTCTAGTCAACAGGATGAATAATTAGCTAACTAACATGCAAACACTTTTTCGCTATTAAATAATTAAATTCAAGTTTCCATAATAACAGAGTAACTCTTATTACTTTAAAGGCCAAAAGCGCTTGCGCGCTTGCTAGCTAATTATTCATCCCATTGACGTGAATAAACAGCAAACTGGAAACTAACGCTAGCGATGATTAATGGTCACCAGCAGGAGGATTGATAACGTTACTGTGTTTGCCAATGAACTGAATCTGACCAATAGTGACACGAGAAAGGTGTATTACACATGTGTAATACCAAACCTGTATCTCATGAGTGGCATCACGCCAATTTTTCATCATTTATGTGATAAATAGAAGATCCCTAATGAGTGAGTTTGAGATCATCTGTTTTTTTTTCTCCAAATTTTTTTTGAAAGCAATACAGGCCATAGGCTACCGCTTTTAGAACAGTCAAGCTTGTAAACACAAATCTGTGGTGTTTCACGAGAATTTCACTACCGCAGTTATGCAAACAACATTATTTGTCCAGTTATCTTTCCAATAACTCATTTGGTTAGCTTTGAAGCATAGACTTTCAGTGGCGTCGCTAGCCAAAACTGAAAATTGGTGGTACCCAGAAGATCACTTTACAATTATTATTAGTCCTGGCTTGTTCTCTATGATTTTCCTTTATTAACATGTTTTCCAATTATAATAAAAAATCCCTTGACAATCAAAGTCATGGCTTCTCTCCTCATGCTATTTATTGACTAAATAATTGGCTGAATTCAGAACAGAAAAATTATTCAATCAAAAATAAGCCGATGTTTTGCGAAAGACAAACTGCTCTGAAACGTCTGCGCTACCTTTTCAGCATCTCATGCGATTTTACTTGCACTCCACGATCCTTTCAATTGTTTAAATGAAATAAAAGACCATTTGAAATGTCTTTATGCAATTTCATAACTTCCAATCCATGCAAGAAAAACATGAGAAGTCCAGAGACATAATAGGCTTCCATGTTACTAAATGGTGAAATCTACCGCAACGCACGTGAAACTGATAAACTTCCATGGACAAGGACTTCAGTACCATGTGACAATCTTTGAAATACGTGTTTATCGAATAATGACTGATCCGCGTTCCAATGAAATATCACCTTCTACTCAGGGTACGGCGTGGGTTGATTAAAAAATGGGTCTTGGCTATTAAATATAATTTTGTTCGCTGAATTTAGCTTTTCGATCTTTACTTTTCTTTTTCAGTATAAAATCGCGACTATGTCGTGAGAATGCGTGCCACAAAAATGCGCGGGACTCACGCCTGAAAAGTGAGAGTTGACAGGTGTGGAATTTTGAATAACGATGATTTAAATGCACCTTCACGTTCAAATGAATGATTGTCATCTCATCTAAATGGGGAGAACAAGCAACACCTGATAGTGTGGAGTGTTCTCAAAGTGAATCTATTGCTAATTATGAAAATGACTGAGAACAAGTCAGGACCAGTCATTGTTTTAAATGTTGTTCTGTCCCCCCCAAATTGTCAGTTCTCACTATGCCTCTGCAATCAATGCAATAAAAAAAGTTTGGGAGAAATATGAGTAATATCCCTGGCTGATTTATGAACATACATCCACCACATGTAGGTTTCTGTTTATAATGGATCATCCCAACAGGAAATAGAGATGACTGGGCAATTGCATTCTCATGGCATATGAAGACTTCTTTTCTGGCATGAAAGCTGGCTTGGCGAACATTTAACGTGAATGATGTCACGAGGGTTGCCACCTGGGGGTAGAATGCAGCGAAGCCCAAAACCAAGCCGAGATGGAAAAAGCGTGCAAATTGATTGTTACTTCCCTCATTCTCTTTGATCCAAGCAACGGTGGGTGAAATAACTTTTTTGGCAGCTTGATAGACATGTGTGCTTTCACCTGGAAGCAATATCTTTAAAAAGTTGGAAACTTGTCTATCTGACCTTCACAATTGATTGGATGATCAAAAACATTTAAACATGACAAATAAGCAAAAGTTGCAATAACACGGTGACTGTAACAGCCCTCAGTCTGCTATGATACAGCGATTGTAACTGCCTTGAGGCTTATATTACAAAATGACTGTAACAGCTCTGAGAATGTGGACCGTTGTCATGACACAGTGTCTGTAACAGCCCCATGGCTGCTATGGTACAGTGAATATAGCAGTATGATACTGTAATTGTAACAGCACTGACTCTGTTAAGCTACAGTGGCTGTATCAGCCCTTAGGCTGCTACTTCACAGTGACTGTAACAGCCATGATGTTGCTATGATACAGTAACTCTAATAGCCCTGAGGCTAATGTTACACAGTGAGGGCAATAGCCCTGAGGTTGCGATAACACAGCCACAGTAAAAGCCCCGTGGTTGCTATGATTTAGCAACTGTAGCAATCTCGTGGCTGCTATGATACAGTTACTGTAACCGCCCTGGGGTTGCTATGACAGTGACTGTCACTGCCCTGAGGCTGAGGCTGCTATGACACAGCAACAGAAATGAGATGCAGGTGAGATGGATGCTTATCTGTCTTAGATTCATCTGAAAAATATTCCTCCATACAGGAAGACATGCATGACAGGAAAAAAAAAACCTATATAAGCAGTAGATGTTTGTCATAAAACTATTTGCTCTGTATTTTAATATTGTAGGCATAGATGTGTCTCAACTAAACCAGGGAGCATGCTTCAACACTCACAGACTAGTTTTGGTCTCTTGGTTCTGCCTTTCTCAGTGATCAGCAAAGTTGTGCCTGATCGCAGGATGTACATGATGCCCAGCAGCTGTGTCATACAGTGACAGGCGTGTCCTCACCCAAAGGCCCTCATTATTTATGAAAGTTGCTGTTTTCTTGGGGCCAAATGCCACTGTTTCTATGTGTGAATATAGCCAAACAGAATCTACCATCACTATGGGGAATCACCCATGCCATCACAATCCATTGCCCGGGTACAGGGACCAGAAGCGTCTGTAAAATTCTGCCTCTCCCCCCCACCTCTCTCTCTCTCTTTGTGCTTGCGGGAGAATGTGTCTCAATGGGCTGGTATTACCATGGCAACTGGAGTCATTAACCAAGACTGATGTGTTCTTTCTCACTGAGGACCTACCCAATTACATATAGACTTGCTTAGCCTTGCTTAGCCACACACACACACACACACACACACACACACACACACATGCAGACACACACATTCACAATAGTAATGCACACACAGGCATTAATACACATGCCTGCATGCACACACATGCATTTCAGCAACCCGTCAGCAGTCTAAATCCACACTGCACTCAGCCAAAGAGTCAATTATCCTCTCACTAACTCAAAAATACACATATATTGGTGCTGACTATAGGGCGGGGGTAGGTATATTGCCTCGCAATGCTATGGTTGGGGGGGTGGGTCACTGCCCCACAATCCTAACACTATCCTGGAAGCATAATATTTCCACATCAGGACTGAACAACAAGTCGCATTAAAAACTCACAAGTCACAGTACTTTCTCTGATTCTGGAGCCAAAGTTAACCGTAATTACTCATTATTCCTGTTCACTGCATCCAAGTCCCCTCTCAAAAAGTAGTTACACAGTTCAGTGTATCACATAAAACTCAAGCTCTGTGTTATGAACGATTTAGCCAGTACCCTGTTAGCCCATAAAGGCACTAAGTTTTAGGACAACCATTATGAATATAGCACTAACTATTGCGCTTCCAAATTAAATGCTGAATTTACTAAAATGTTCTATCCAACCCAATGGTCCTGCAAAACTATAATAAGTAGTAGTTAATTTACACAGATGTGACAGTCAACTTTTTAAAATTAAATAGGCCGTAGTATTTTATTTTGTTTAGTACGTAGCATGCTCTGCCTCAGCATCGTCTATTTCCAAAAATACACTGCAAATGTCCCAGTGTTAACTGAACTCCAGTAGAGTTTATATGAGACCAACCGGTCTCAAATAAACACTACTGGAGTTCAGATAACACTGCGATTTTTGCTGTGTAGACAAGAGGCTTAACGTTTCTCTTGGTCAGATGCCTACTTGGATGTTACTACAATCAACATGCCTCAAATAAAGGCAATTTCATGTAGATACAAATTCATGTGAGCTAAATTCACAGAGCTTCACGGTCTCTGTAAACTGAATTGTATAACAAATTCAAGATAATATCGGGCATCATATTAAAATGAACAACACAGTTGGACTAATATGAAGCATGAATGTGTGGTAAAAACTTACTATTGCATATTCCTAATAAAATAACAACTGCCACTCACACTTACATTCAGGAATTTTTATTTTGAGGACACAGTGGAAAGATTGGACCACGTATTGCAGTTGGCTGATGTACAACCCCAATTTCAAATAAGTTGACGCATAATGGAGAGGACAAACTCAAAAGGGAATGATTTTTGCATGCATTCAATAAATATCCTAGCACTTAAATTCAAAATGATTTTCAAAAAGATAAATGATTACCAAAATACACTTAATAAAAGCAACTTTATTCAAAGGTATGGAACATCCATCAGAAAATAGTGTACTACTGGCAAGATGATGTCATCAAATATTATCTACATTTTTGCACTGTTTCTGTTTCTCGTCTCTAAGCTCTGTCATTAAAAATGTTATACAGCAACACCTGCAAACTTATGTAAATTTGGCTGAGCTTCCAGTCCGATGATTGCATTGCTTGGATGTCTAGTCCTTATCATGGTCAACAGGCTGCTGCTTTCTATTTCCCCAAGCACAATTGGTTGGGTCAACAGACAGACTTGTTTGCAAGCCTTCAAAAAGCAGTATTTGGAACATGTACAATTTATTTGTGGTTAAAAATGTATTTTCACTCATTGTTATTAATGCAACAATGAATGATCAATGTATTTATATAGTGCCTTGTCATAGCTACTCAAAGCGCTTCTGAGTCATATGGAGAAATTCCATAAGTGCCTCATGAATGTACCATATAAATTATGTAGTTAAACAGCCTACATGCATTTAGATGAACTACCTTGGCAACAGGAGTGTTATATCGGTCATTCTGCTTTGAAAACTAAGGAGCAACACAATCTCCCATTCATTAAATGCAGGAATGAGTAATATCTGCTTGAGCATTCTGTGCTCGCCCTGGGCTTGGGCCATATTCTGTTCTGCGCACGAATAAATGAATGCTATGTTTGAGAGAATAATCTGTCATAAATCTCTATTCTGCAGGAGGCTTTATATGTCACTGGTATTGTGAGATGTCACGTGAGTGCTTTAAAAGTAATGCATTAAGGGTAAAAAAATGAAAGGATGTGAGAGAGAATTTTAGAAAAGAAGGAAAACCCACTAATTGGACAGGCAGGTGAAGTCTGCACGGTGAGCACAACTCCAAATATTTTATGTTGAACTGCGCTCATTTCAAGGAAATAAAGCAAGGTGGCCTCATGACAGTTCATGGAGTTGCTTGGCGACTACAGCAAGTTAGCTTCATCCAAGCTGCTAGCCATGCCGTCGACTTCTCCTCATACTGGAGCGCTAACCGGTTTTATTATTCATGATATAACATAACATTACATGAATGGCGAGAACAGGCTGTTCAGCCCAACTATGCACTCCAGTTTCTTTGTACTATTGTGAATAAATCCCTTCAGATACTCAATGACTCAATGGTATCTAGCTTTAAGTCAAGCCTGCTCTTGAAAATCCCCAAGGTCTCCGCCTCAACAATATGGTCAGGCAAGCCATTCCACATTGAAATTACTCTTTGGGTGAAGAAATATTTCCGAATATCAGAGCTAAATTTACCTTTGGTCAACTTCCATTTGTGATCCCGAGTTCTACTCACAACACTTGGTCAAAGGAATCCTACATAATTCACTTTGTTAATCTCTTTAACATATTTAAAGACCTCAATCAAATCACGCCTTAATCTCTTTAGTCTTAGGAAAAGCAGACTAAGGATCTTCTCATAGCTTTCATCTTTTATACCTAGAATTAGCTTAGTGGCTCTTCTCTGAACTTCCTCTAGAGCCTCTAAATCTTTCTTATATGGACCCCAGATCTGTACACACTACTCCAGATGTGGTCTGACGAATGTGTTGTACAAAAGAAGCATCATCTCCTTAGATTTGTACTCAATACTTTTGGAAATGTATCCCAGCATCCGATTGGCCTTTTTGACTGCTATGGCATAATGGCTAGAGCCTGTGAGGGTTTGGTCAACAATCACTCCCAGATCTTTCTCGTGTGGAGCACATTCCAGTTTTAAACCTCCCATGAAGTAATCCCTTCTAATGTTTTTATTACCTACATGTACAACTTTACATTTCGCTACATTAAATTTCATTTGCCACATTTCTGCCCAATTCTGGATTCTATCCAAATCATCTTGAATCACTTTAGTGGACTCTAAACTATTTGCCAAACCCCCCAATTTAGTATCATCTGCCAATTTGGTAACCCAAATTTCTTTTACAGTCCCCTAATTACTAGGTATTTTCCCAGTAAATGTATTAAAAAATGTATAAAAAAAATGTATTACTAGGTAAGAAAGTAAGTACAATGAAACTATGACCAAAATACTGGGTATTTACCAGGTAAGTATATGGTAAATTAAAGTGTGTTATTAGATAATTACCACTGGTAAGAGGAAGGTAAGTACAATGAAACTTTGGCCAAAATACTGGGTATTTACCAGGTAGGTATACAGTAAATTATAATGTATTATTGGGTTTTAAGCTGGTATTGAGCAGGAAGCTACAGTCCCCTAATTACTAGCTATTTACTCAGTAAATATATGGTAACAAAAATGTGTAACTAGACATTAACCACTGTAATAAGAAGGTAAGTACAATGAAACCATGGCCAAAATACTGGGTATTTACCCAATTAATTATAAAGCGTTATTGGTAATAACTACTGGTAATAATTGGGTAAATACAGCAAATCTATGACTGAAATACTAGGGATTTATTTGGTAAATTATATGGTCTTATTGGGAAATTGCCACTGGTAATAAGCAGGTAAGTACAGAGAAAATATGGCTGAAATACCAGGCATTTATTAAGTAAATATATTGTTAGTTATATTGTGTAATTACCACCTAAAATGTAAGGTAAATGAAAAGAAATTATGGTTGTATTTCCCAGTTATATGTACGTATAGTAAATTAAGATTGGAGATACCTTCCCTTTGTCATTGAATAAACACAAACTTGTACCTTGTAGGTTCAGATATATTACTATGCAATACACGATAATTTTCTCACCAATTAAACTAAAACTGTACTGTAAAAGAAAGCCTTGTTTGTTTCCATGTAATTACCATGTTCTTAAATATAGAATTTGTAATAGATAGCTCACCTCAGTGGTAAATAAACACAAACTTGTACCATGTTGGTTATATATTACTTAGGAGATAAACCTACAATTTTTTTCGAACACAAGGTATTTATTGTAGGATAGATTTCATTTGAGCACGAGGTTACAAATGTAAATTTCCAAGTGTCTAGTCTATGATAAATACCGAGTACTCGAAAAAAAATGGTAGGTTTATCTCCATTCTACCATGACTCTTGTCAACAACCCTATGAAATAGCCAATATTTTCTATTAAAGTGGCTTGATAATCAAGCGAGAGCTCTTCATGCAGCGCGAGGTCTTGACCCAGTGTGAGGTAGTTAGTGAATAGATACCAGGTGTTAACCAATCAAAATGCAGAACTTACTGGAATGAATGGTAGAATATTTAATACATGAGAATTTACTCATTAAGTAAACTGAAACTGTACTGTAAAAGAAAGTCTTATTTGTTTCCATGTAATTACATATATAATTTGTTAACTTAAAATAACTGGTAAATAAACGCGAACTTGTACCATGTCCATTGTGATATCAATATGTAATTCATGATAATTTTCTCAGTAAGTGAACTAAAACTGTACTGTAAAAAGAAGGCAACTTGGTAACTTGTTTCAAATTAAAATATTAATTGAATTCATCATTTACGGATTATCCGGAATTGATGCGTTTGCGAAGAACAAAGGTGTATCTTTGTGCAGATGTGTCGGCCAGTGGACGTGGAGCTGCAAATTTATGCACGCAGTTACAATATTCTATCACTAGATAGCACACCAGGATCGGTCGCGGAAGTTTTGTGTACGTTGTAGGCTATTTGCAGAATGAATGCTGACCGCGTAATCCGTCGCATCTCGTTGTCAGAAGTGGCAGCTCAAGTAGGCGAGCAATTAAACATTGCGATATACAACTATCTATCTTATATCTGCATGTTGTGTGTATATTTCCTTTTACTTTGCAACATCAAGCATTTTACAACACAGCTAACAGCTGTGCTAAGCGTCACGAATATGAGTTTGCTGGCCAGCTACTGCATTCGCGAATGCTATTTGACATGAGCTTAAAAATTTGATTTCAACTTGCTTGCGTTTCCCCCTGGAGTAGTTGATAGATTTTGAACAAGATAATGTTTAGCCATACCTGTACTTTTTCTTTTATTTCAGTGTGACTCCCCATTATGATAAAGGCTAAATTAAATAATTATTTTGTGTATTTGTATCGTTTTGTCTGTCACTAACAAGAGATGTTGCGGTACCACCTGTGACACCGGATCGGAGCAGGGTTTGTTTTCAGCCAAAATAGAGTGCAGGTGAAGAACATGATTTGGCGCTGCTATTTCACCTAGCAACAAGAAATACTATTTTCTGATTGGCTGATAGGTTGCTGACTCAAGCAGAGCAGTCTCTTTACTGTAGTGTATTGAGTTCACCGAGTGTTGCGGAATGCTATGCTGTAACTAGGTTCTCAACTTGAGCTCTCTCGTTGTCTCTAGGCTACATGCAGGTTAAGTTGAATTTTTTATTTCGGAGACCATCTCTCTCTCTCTCTCTCTCAGGACATTTGACATGTGTCTGTGGGGAAAATCTCTCTCACTCTCTCTCTCTGATTTATTTCACCTGTGCCTGCGGAGTCACCCATATTTTCTGCACACGCCGACGATCAGACACGCTATAACACCACCTCGACTATAGACCTTGATAGCGGCTTGGCAAGATGAAGACCTCTCTGACGTCATCGGATGACGTCACGGGTACCTAATTAACTTTAAAAGACATTATTTTGTTTATTTATAGAAAAGATAAACTGCCTATATATAATTTTATTGATTTAAATGAGGTTATATATACAAAATATACTTTTAAAAAACATATTAAGTTTATTGTTCACAAACCCTTTAATCCTCCAATCAGTGTTATAATTGTATATAAGTGATATTCAGAGTTATATCACCTGAAATTAGAAATCCTACAGTAATTCTTTTTCCCCCCTCGGGATCCTGTCGCTGCTGAAAAAAAGAAATTCAGGTCTCCAAATAGCTGAAAAATGTTATAAAAACAGGGCTCGAAATTGCGACCGTTTTGGTCGCATATGCGACCAAAATTAACACTGTGCGACCTTTGAATTAAAATGGTCGCACCTGTGTGACCGCTTTTCCCCCAAATTAATCGCTTCTTTTCGGGTCCATTTGGTAGTCAGAAGGCATGCCAACCGCTGCTGCAGCTTAAATAGAGATGGACGTATGTCTCGGAGCAGTCAGTGCATGAATCTACAGGACATTCCGCAGCCGGGCGCACCGGTATAAGAATGGAGCCCGTCCAGTCTGCTCCCTTGCCCTGACAGTGACCATTCTGACTAATCGAAGGGGAGCTTGACGTCCAAAACCTCAGCACTGATTCTAGAATGGCCAATATAAGGTGTCAATTACTCCATTTTGGTGTACTGAGAGTTAACCATTGTAACTATACACAAGATTAAGACAGAAAATGAAACGAAGAGCAATAGAAGACTTTTTTTTATTTTTGGTACCGTTAACGTTCAAAAAAGTCCAGTCGGTAACAAAAATCAGTTTATTATTTTCGCAAAGAGTCGCTTTGAAATTTTGAATGGCTGAGGTTATAAGAAGGTGTGCACCGTGTTGATTGTAAAGATAATGGCCCGAATCTCACTGTTAACAGCGTGCTATCTACTGAGTCCAAACACTTTAAAGTGAAAGTCCTTCCAAACATGGAGAAAGCACAAAACACAGAAAATACTGTGACAAATGTGCGCCAACAAGCAGGTCCGGTGTACTGTCAATATTGCAACCTAACAAAAAATATGCTGCCTCGCGCCTCTGCGCTTGCGCAGACCTAAAATCTTGGTCTTGTTTTCTTTGCGCGTATCTTCAGTAGCCTATCTGCAAAAATCACAAATGCGCATTTTTTTCAGCGTGTCTTTAGACCAGCAAATGTTTAGATATTTGCATGTACTTGCAACGTTTTCCTGAAAATGCAGAAATTAGATGACAATGCCATGTGGCATACTGTATCTTAAAACAAACATATCCAACTCATTATAACATCTGCTTATGTTATTATAATAAGCTAACAAATGGCAAAATTACCTCTGTGAACTGATTCATATTGGAATACTGAGGCGAAAACAAGGACTTCATGACTTTACGTCAGGTCTGCATTTAACCCTAACACAATTGAAGATTTGATTCGGATCTCTGTGGAGGGTCTTCCTCTGGACATATTTAATGCCTCACGGGCAGTGAGGAGATGGATGGAAGGGCAGAAGGCAAGGAGACCCAATTTTAAATCCTGTCCTCCAGATATGGCATAAAGCCAATGCAGTGGAAAACTTCGTTAATCAATGAACTCAAGACTCTCATATTGTTTAATAACTGTCATTTGTTGGAGGCAGAGTTGTATTGTTAATGTGAAGTGTTATATTGTAGTTTTTTAAACGTTAATATATATATATATATATATATATATATATATATATATATATATATATATAGGTGCTTCTTAGATTTCGGTGTGTGCACACCTAAATTTTGGCTCGCGCTCCTAACTTTTTGAACTTGGGAGTGCAGCACTACCAAGCAAAAAAGTTAATTTCGAGCCCTGTAAAAACCTATATCAAAACTCAAAAATCTCCCAGAAACACTCGTTATGGCTTAAAAAAGTATGTAGCCTCGGCAATACCAAGCCAGAACAGGTGTCTATTAGCTCAAAATATCGGTATATCAGTCAGAAACCGAATGTAAGTCAGAAACCACGACTACGTCAGAAACCTGTCAAAGTGTGCCAAACTCAATCTGACTGACTTGCTGAGACATTTTACATTTTTATGCACAAAATGAGCTAATTTTGTGGATAAAATTGTAAAATTTATCAGTTTCAACATTTGCTATGTTATCTCTGTTCTAATGTGAATACAATACTGGCTGGTGTGATTTGAAAGTCATTGCGTTTTGATTTTATTCACAATTTACACTTTGTACCAACTATTTGGAATTGGGGTTGAATTTTTGATGAAATCGGATAAAATACATGTTAACATTTCAAACCAACATGGATTATCATGTCCCTGACCACCTGTGTAACGACTGGGGCCACATTTGGCTGAATACGCCCGGTTTCTGCACGAGATGCCCGGGTTTCCGGTTTAGAAATCTAAGGTAAAAACCCAAAGTCAGAAATCAACCAAAATGCTCCGCGCGCTGTAGCTATGTCATTATTGAATAAATAATTGATCTAAACAGTGATTTCCACTTTGATTTAGGCCAACAACAATACCTGAATTGCATTTGGCTATGTCTTTTACAGTTTTTTTAAAATACATCTAAGCCAGAAACTGTTCTTAAAAAGGTCATTTTTTGGGGGGGACACAAAAATCCCACTCAATCCCTGTAGGTTTGAGTTTTTTTTTTTTTTTTTTTTTTGCCCTAATTGTATATTTGCTTCATTCTGAAGGATTATTAGGGTGTAGGGACCTTTTTTTATTTTTTCTAGAGGGCTAAATGTAAAATGTAAAATCAGTACCTTGTGGACAATATATGAAATGTCACCGCAATACACAAAACAATGATTGGGACGTATGCCGACTGTCAGGCATAGCCTACACGTCTATTATGTACAGAAAAAATAAAAAATAAAATAGAACACACAGATATAAAAAAACAAAAAGTGAACTATTTCACCTTTTACATGGACATCAAAAAAGTGCCAGTTGCTCTTGGTGAGCTCTATCCATTCATGGTGGTTCTGGAATGATTCAAGCAAAATATAAGATTTGCTAGCTTGAGGACGCATTTGGGGGGGGGCACACATTTTGTGAGCCTGGCCCATATATAAATAGATAACTCCCCTCACTGGTAAATAAACACAAACTTGTACCATATAGGTTCTCACATATTACTATGTAAATGATAATTTAGGTTAGTAAACTGAAACTGTATGCAAAGGTTTAATTCTGGAACTTAAAAATAATAATAAAAAATTTATAAGAAAAACTTTAAACATACCCTCCAGACATAAAAAGTACAAATCCTATGTTGCTTACAATTGCATCCACTCCTCTATAACTCTTAAAGGGATAGGTTTGATTTTTGGACATTAAGCTTGCAAAGGTATCACTAAACAAATCTTCTCTTTTTATTTATCACCCGTTTCTTACAAAAAAAAAAAAACTAGTACAGGAGATATGAGGGGGTCATGAAACCAAGGGTTGATACGTGAGATCTGTTGTTTGATTTTTAAAATAGTGTAACATAACATTTACATGCTTCTTTGTAGAGTAAACCTTGTTGGTATGGTGACCCCTTAATGAGGGCAGCATGAAATTGTTGGTTTTGTGTCCCATCATGATGAGGTTACCATACCAACAAGGTTTGCTCAACAACACAGCATGCATACATTACGTTACACTTTTTTAACAATAAAAAAAACAGTCCTCACATATATCAGACCTTAGGTTTCATGACCCCCTCATATTTCCTGTGCTGTTTTTTCAGGAAGAAATGGGCGATAACTCAGAGCAGGAGATTTGCTAAGTTTGAAAGTTGATGGGAGTTTTCTTATTCAGGTTCTTATTCAGGTCCCTACAATTAAACCTTCCTTACCTTTGCATCCAGTTTCAGTTTACTAACCTAAATGATCATTCACATGGTAATGTTTCAGTGCCTACATGGTACATTTTTGTGTTTATTGACTAGTCATATGAGTTATCTATTACAAATTATATATGTTAGAATATGGCAATTACATGGAAACAAGCAAGATCTTCTTTTACTGTACTGTTTCAGTTTACTTACTGGGTAAATTATCATATATTACATCGTATTATATCAGAACCAACATGGTTCAACTTTGTGTTTATTTACCAGTGAGGTGACTTATCTATTACAAATTACATATGTAAGAACATGGTGATTACATGGGAACAAACAAGGCTTACTTTTACAGTACAGTTTTAGTTTACTTACCGAGTAAATTATCGTGTATTGCAAAGTAATATACCTGAACCTACATGGTACAAGTTTGTGTTTATTCAATGGCGAAGGGAAGGTATCTAAACAATCTTAATTTACCATACATGTTACAGGGAATTTTTTTTAAAAAATTTACATTGCATTTTCAGTGGTAATTACACAATAACACAATATAACTAACTACATATATTTACTTAATAAATGCCTGGTATTTCAGCCATACTTTCTCTGTACTTACCTGCTTATTACCAGTGGTAATTTCCCAATAAGACTACATAATTTACCAGATAAATCCCTAGTATTTCAGCCATAGAGTTGCTGTATTTACCCAATTATTACAAGTAGTTATTACCAATAACGCTTTATAATTTACCAGGTAAATACCCAATATTTTGGCCATGGTTTCATTGTACTTACCTTCTTATTACAGTGGTTAAAGCCTAGTAACACATTTTTGTTACCATATATTTACTGGGTAAATGGCTTGTAATTAGGGGACTGAAGCTACCTGCTTATTACCTGCTTATAACCCAATAATACATAATAATTTACCATATACTTACCAGGTACATACCCAGTATTTTGGCCATAGTTTCATTGTACTTTTTTTCCAATTACCAGTGGTAATTATCCAATAACACACTATAATTTACCATATACTTACCTGATAAATACCCAGTACTTTGGTCATAGTTTTATTGTACTTACTTTCTTATTACCAGTGATAATTACCTAGTAATACGTCTCTGTTGCTATGTATTTACTGGGGAAATACCTAGTAATTAGGTAAGAAAGGGTTACCGCAAATTTAACTAATCTGCTCTCAATATATGCGAAGATGAAGGGGAAATGTTACACTGGCGAGTACAACTTCAAATCAGAAGTTGTTGGGATGATATTATATCAGAAAGCAGTGATTTGTAAATCGTCTTAGTCCTGTATTACGTTGAAAACTATGCAGCGGCACATTTTTTGCTGTTTCATCCCATGATTTTTATTGATTTTTCAAAATAAACGCAACATTTCAAAACAATCGGGACAGTGAAGAATATACCACTTTGAAATGTCACCATTCTTTTTCTGAAAAAAAAAAATCTACAGGTCAGAGAATTGTAGTGCCAATATGTACATAGAAGCTGTGTAGTGTCTTATAGTGGGCAAGCTCTTTCGAGTTCTCCCTCTTCCACTGTCTGTATTTATAAAGCTCTCTCTCTCTCTCCCTTTCCTGCTGTCTGATTGATGACTGGTGATTGATCGGGATCTGGGGCTCACAGGGGTAGGAATGGGTGCTTACGAGCCTGAGATTGAGTTACAGTCACTTCAGAATTAATAAGAAATGGATGGAGGACAGAAAAGATGTGATGAGGGATGCAGGAGAAGAGTTAATCAGAGAGGATGAGGGGATGAGGGGAAAGGAAGTATTGATGGATGAAATCAATCAGTGCCACAGCTAGGTGGGATGATGATGGCACAGAGCAAAAAAAGAAGCAACCGTCTTTTTTAAGTTGGGAAACAATAAATTAACATTTGGAATCATTATAAAGAATTTATATTGAATGATACACAAATGCGACATAGGAAGTTAAACAAGTATTATTCTTACCAGGTGTGCAGATGGTCTCACTATAAAGGAAGAAACAGTGGACTAAATAGTCTTGTAATGAATGAAATTAGCTGTGCAGGAGTTTGTCAACAAAGCCACAAGAACAGAAATAGTTCTTATGAACAAGCATTAATTTCCACTGTATTGCCAATAAAAAGCCAGTCCATGAGGGCAACACAGTGGGAAATACAGAATAATAATTAAAAAAAAACTTCATTAACACTAACTTCAAATACATTGGTGTGCATTCAGACTGAATGCCAAACAATATTTGCATTGTAACTGCCTTTAATTTTGCTAAATGACACCACTAGATTATCTGCATTAGACAGATTATGAGTAAGTTTTTTCAGCGATTGAATGAAACCATAAGAGGTAGATTCGTTCCCACCCCTTTGCGCTGAACTTGCTGTGTTTGAATTCATTTCTGGGTAATGGAGGTATGGTAATTCATATTAATGCAAACTTAGTAGCCTTTGCTTCAAACCAATATATTGGTCAGATTAAATGCTTAACTGCACTCAAGCTATGTAGCTATAATTTAACAAGAGCACCCAACGAGCGCATACTTCTGCCAAGACTGAACGTTCCCCTACTTGTCTGGGACACATACAAATAGTGTTCTTATGTACTACCACTAAAGTCAATAAAAACTTCCTGGATCCAGAATTTGATTCAGATACCTCTCAAAATTAAATTACTTCTAAACTGGACGAAATCTGTCAATAACTTCCACTATGTTCCTAACAAATAAACACACTCACCCACAAACCAAAGTTAAAATATAACCTACTTGGCGGAGCTAATTGCAGAATAGTGAGTCTAATAATGTGTTGGTAGCACTGTGTGTGGGGAGGGTGTCATTTTGAAAGATGCAAAAAAAAAAAAAATCATCGCTGGGCTGCAGAGTAGCTCACTCTATAAATGTGCTGCTGGTGTTGCATGAGTGAACTTCACATTCACAGATAAATTCAGAACGGTTCCTCTGCCAACAGGCAGCTTGACAGGAGTGGCACGTAATTGACTTGCATCACTAAGGGATATGAGAGGGGCATGGAAATTCATATGCATTGCTGTTACAGCTCACTGTCCTGTCAACTCACTGAATGACTCCCCCTGCTCTGAGTTTGCTTTAGTCATTGTGGCTGCAGTAGCAAGGAAGAGGCTGGCTTTTTTGACCGATGCTGCCATGGTAAATTAAAGTAGCATTATCTTGCAGAAACTTAAAAATTCACCAGTGATTCCAGTAGATATTATAATGTTACAGGTTCTACAAGGGCAGGTTTTGCAGCTTTAAATAGCTGCCTGCCAACCCATAACATGCATGAAATACTCACATCTCCCATCACGGTTTTGGTGGTCTGGCCTAGAAATGAAATAGGATGAAAGGACAGGCAGATGGACAGCAGGACGGACGGAAGTATTAAAAGGCATGTCTACACCACAAGATGTATCTATGTATTAGATTTTGTTGAAAAATGTTGAGTGGTTTAGAAGATCTGGCTCGGAGAAGATGGATGCAAAGTCAGACAGGCAGGCAGGCAGACAGACACATGGAAGGACATCAGTTGTTCCTGATACCCCCTTCCACATTGTGACGGGGGATAATAAATGCCAAAGCACAGAATTTCCACAGTAAGAGCTTTTTTTTTCAGTTGGCAGCGTACTGTTTTAACAGCAGTATACATAGGTGCCCACAGATTGATTTAGCCATTATGTTTTAAGTTATGATCCAGACAAGGAGCCAGATGCAGAAGCGGAGAACTATGCAACGGTGCGGTTTACTGACAGGAATACTGCAATAACAGGTAGGGACGGAACCCTGAGGAGAATGGCACTGTGCAGTTCAGATGCTAATGAGCTTGTGGTGGGGGTGGGGGGGGTCTGCTCCCGACAAGCAGCGTTCCAAGGCACAGGCCAGATGGAGATCACGCGTACTAGAGCAGTACTGTCAGAAAGCTGGTTCGGAGAGTTTAGCAGAAATGCTGTTCCAATCCTGATGACCACAGATGGCTTGGAAGATGTTCATAATAAACTGGGCAGAAGAAAATACTGAAGAAGCGAGTTAACAAGAATGCAGTCCCAATCCTGGAGACCAGGAAACAGGCGTGGGATTTCGTTCTTATTAATAAGACAAAGAGGGGTACTTCTATATTTCACTATCATTAAAGATTACGATAATTTCAGATGACTATAGATTTTACAGTCTTGGAAGATTAATTAGAGCTTAGAGCATTAGCGAGCTGCAGTACAGTAACTTGACAAACTCAAAGTAAGGAAATACACACTCCACAGAGATGTGCAGGAATGGGGAGACATAAATGTGCGAGGCATGCAAGACGCTAAACCAACCAAAGGAGACAAAAAATCTCATAGATACGCAAGTTGCTGGTTGGGAGGAGAAGCAATCGGAATTCACAAGAGAGTTGCGGCAGTTTCATGTATCTGTGTGTAGAACTTTTCATGACAATTTACACCTGTAAATAATAAATGAACTGACACTGGTTTGTAAGCCGGTTCAGAAACAGAACACATTTTCAATCGTCATGCTGCCTGTCAAAAATTGCATGGAAAAAACCAAATGCCACTCACACATTGGAGAAAATGCACTACCTGTGCTGTGATCAGGTATATCCAGGAGCTCGACAAAATCTCTGCTGCCAGTTCATAAATCAAAACCAGATAATTACAGATCTGCTCTATTCAAGCCTCTTTCTCCGTCACTGTGAGCTCACTGGGAACAATATAAAACAGAGAGCCAACATGGGGCTTTTTCAACTAGTCCATTAATTCCAAGTATAGCCATTTTAACAAATGGCTAGCATCTGACTTAATGTATGGAAGAAGTGCACCATTTCTGTCATCAAATGTCTGAGTTCCTACCGTATAAGATCAGAAAGTACGTTAACTGAACATTGCCTGCAGCTTTCAGGTCATTGATGTACGGTTGCAAAGAAGAGTGCAGATCCCATCGTAGTACTTTACAGATCTATAGGGGTCCTGGCCAAATGTGTGCCATTAAGGTCTGATAAAAACAGCCAAATGCTCACATGTAAGACCTGTGTCACAGCACGCACCACTAAAATATACTGTCCATAGACACATCTGGAAACTAAGATAGTGTCAAATATAATTGCCATATAATTCAATTAATTCAAAATACAACCAAAAAAGAAGACTTTTTTCTTCTGTTATGCAGCCTCCATCCCCTCCCTGAATACCATCCCCCAATTTTTCCTTTCAAATTATCACCCCGCTTTTTTTTTTACTCTCGCCCCCTTTGAACCTCTTTCTTCGCTTTCATCTCCTTCCCCACCCCTACCCCCTTTCCCCTCGGCCCACTGCCCTACTGTGGAGAGCAGAATATTAAATTGGTGGCATGAACACTAATAGGCCCGTATCAGATCTGTTGAGACTTCATGCTGGTTTGTATTAAATCTGATACTAGCATTGTTTGGAATCTCTCTAGCCCACCTGCTGGGCGTTTAAATGCAAGCCTCACACTGAAACTATATCCAAACATATCACTTTATAATATTATAAAATAAATTAGTGTGTTTTGATCTCAGCAGTGATGTTGCGCTAATTATTTCGCTTAAAGCATTATGAGTTCAATAAGTGATTAAATCTACACAAATCTGCATTCAGTGCCACATGTATTGAAACTTTTAGCACAAATGATATGAATCTCACGCTATACTGTGGTATGTGCAGGTTGCGGCTCATGGAGGGTTTGAAAGAAATCACTGCAGAACAGAAATGTACATGTAGGCTAAATCACTACAATGCAGAGGTATGTGTGGATTAAATCACTGCAGTTAATAGATGTGAGCGCTCATTGCAGCCCTAAGAGGATATGATATAAATCACAGCAGTGTAGAGCTGTGTGAGCAGGTTAGTGCTCTCAGTCAAGTTGCATGATATACAGGGTCATCCATACGCTTTGTGACATGATCTTATTTTTTTCTTGATTTGGATCTGCCCTTGGCAATGTAAAATTTATGACCAAACTATTGAGATAAAGTGCAGATTCTCTGTTTTTATGTTATTGTTTTATATATACATATATATATATATCTGTTTTAATTTAATAAAAAGAGGTGGAAAATCCAATCCATAGGTAAAAATCCTGCCATGTTTTTGTCCCACCCAGTAACTCATCCTGCTGATTTCTCAGATTAGTTCTGGATAGTCACTTAGATCATTTTGCTAAATGGTAAATTCAGGAGACTGGAATAAAATTCCATGGGAGTTTTACTTTCAAAACTTGGATTTTCCACCCCGAATTTCACTGTGGTTTTAAAGACCTTCTTTTATACATCCCCCCTAATGAAAACTCCATATTTCAGCCAATCACAACTTGTTTATATGTTTTTATATGGAATATGTTTTGAAATAAAAAGTACTGAGCCAAATCAGTAGAAAATGTCTTGAAACTTAATGCAGGGCACTGACAATTCCACAGGAGTACAGAGACTTGGTTGTCAGTGCATAAATGAATGACAGAACACATTTTTAACTACTGCTCAGATCAAAAAATATATATAGCGTAAAACTACGATAGTAATTATTCAACTCCAATTCTAAAAAAGTCGGCACATCGTGGAAAATGCTTATAAAATTTAGCAGAACTATTTCCAGAAGGCCATTTACTCTCTAATGCAGGGGTGTCAAACTGACCTGTAAATGGGCCAAGAGGCTGCAGGTCTTCAATCCTACCAAGCAGAAGCTCACCTGAAAGCACTGATTTAATCAACTGATCTAGGCCTGCACAACTGATTAGTTGTATCATGTGCGCTTCTGCATTGTTAGAGTGAAAATCTGCAGCCTCTTGGTTCGTTAACGGGTCAGTTTGACACCCCTGCTCTAATGTATTGAAAACAGTATACAGGTAATAACACATTCATTGATGTTCCAACATGGAAATTTCACTCATTCCCTACGGAATACTTTTATATGAATTGTTGCATTTGTACGGAATACTATTCCCGAAAATTACACAATATAAAGTATTGAAGTACCAGTGACCGCGATCATCAACTGACTTTGTGTTTTCATCAGACTGCGAATGGTCATCCAGCCGCTGGCACCGGCTTACCGTAGGGAATGGTAGAATTCACCGCGCCGTTGGCAGCGGCTTGTCGTAGGGAATGAGTTAATTGCCTATTCAATTGCCATGTCGTCAGATCTGTACTTGGGTCCACGCGGATCACATAGCATCACTGCATCAGATATTATGTGAATATTTTACCCTACCATTGATTTACACATAAATACATCCCTTGTAGCATCCAGAAATCAGTTCTTGCCATGAACAGTCTCTCCTGGAAATACAGTCTGACTTGCAGCTGGAGATATCATTCTGCATAAATACATACCTTTAAACCAACTCTACTCTTTCTCAGTAATTATCAGTTGAGTCACAAGTGTTTGATCCAAGAGAGGACAGCATGACCTTTCTGATGATAATTTAAAAGAAATTAATTGGGCGTATAGAAAAAGTATATGAACAGAACTTAGGTCAAGTCTTCTCAACTTTGTGCATTTGAGTTACTGAAGCGCACTGAAATGTGAAAAGGTTCACTGCATATTTATGACATGGGAAAGCATATCGACAACGGGAGCAAGTTCATAGCAAACAGAACTGGAGGGTTTTCTGAGCTTTACAGTATTGATTCATTGGTAGAGGAGGGCAGTCATCATGAGAGAGTCTATTTCTTCAATCTGTAAGTATTATGGTCCACAATATTTGTTATTCAGCTAGCTATGTAGTTTTTCATATCGTCGCCATGATTTTGATGCAGTTATAGTCACATTGGTTTTTATCACTAACCATTAGCCTATGCTAATAAAACTAAATATAGTGTGATATATATTCAAATTTCTACTGAATTCAACAAAATAAAATGTCTTTCAAGTTGTTCACGCTATTTCATTTAGTAGACAGCTTGAGGACAAGTTTGGCTGTTATATTACTACATTGTTTCGCATTCAAGGTGGAGTATCCTATTTCCTGCTTTTTCCAGATGTTGGAATATTTTTCTTTGTATATATGAGGTACATTTTGGATATTACTGTCAGTGAGTGATACTTGCGTCTTAGGGACCATGGAAAGTGTTCATACAGGATTACTGCTGCACTTACGTTCTAGGTGAATACTAGTGGGTCAGCAGCATCGGTCCAACAAAACATTGTCTGACCATCTGTGGAAAGTAGCAAGAGGGTAGTTTGCCAATTACTAAGATTCCAGGGCAAGTGCAACAAAAGGCGCATATGGTACAGTACAGAGAAAGTGTGTAAATACAGCAGAGAATGATTGCAAATTGATGTGTATGTCACCACACCTGCATGCCATTTGTTCTTATTCACACTTTTCACTCTGTGTGCAATATGCAGCCCCGCTCGTACTGTTGTGCTGGCAAATTCTCATGGAATGGCACGAAGATTCTGTTAGAAAATGACTCTGAAAAGGACTGTTGAATATTTAGCAGATAATTTTGCTGAAAATACCACAAACAAACCAGTTGAGTGTTTATATTGTTGCCCTATTTAAGTACATGTGAATGGCCCATGGACTCAGTTTGACACACTGGGAATGCAAGGCTCTATCTCAGGCTGGGTTTGTGCGATTAAGGTGGTTTAGAGCGTGTTGGGAACATCAGAACCCATAGAATCAAATGGCTACCAGCGAAGTCTTACTGACAGCATAACAAGCCGATCACAGAGAGGAAAATACATTGCAAGCAAGCTGAATGCTGAGGAGCTGAAATCTTTGAAGCAATGCACTGGAAAAAAAAAAACTTGCTTGGAGACTAGCAGACCTAGTTTTGTTATAACGCAGACTCATTGGGCTAACAATAGCAAGTGCAGATTTACCTTTTAACAGTTTTTAATTACAAAATATCAAAGGTAAGAAGATTATTTGCTCATCTCTGTAAACTTTAAAGTGTATGCCTGCTGTTCCTTGAGTGTGGTGTTGATTTAAATGACAAAGCTTACATCAATGGATTCTGTGGAATTTCCTTTTTCATTTGAGGTAGAGTTGGTATGTATAGCACAAATTCAGAAGAAATTCTAGAGACTCAGCACTGATAAGATTTTATCCTATGTTTTGATCCATGGTCATTTATTTGCTTAGTTCTTGAATTGTGTTTCGATGAGATAAAAATGGTCAACATGAGCTTTTTGCCTAGTGTCTTCGCGTAAAGTTGATAAGCTGCATGAGGATGTTGCAATTAGGAAACATGCTGCATTTATTATGCGTAACAACTGCACCCAGTACCGGGGGCATTCAGGTTTAAGGGGTTAATCATGTTGTCTTTGTCTTGCGTTGAAAACAGTTGGATGATCTGAAGCACTTAAATATGAAAAAAAAGCAAAAATAGAAGTAGTCATGATGTGGACAAATACTTTCTGTGGATGCAGTGGCGAATGGTGTTAACTGAAAAAAGGTTTACCATAGTAATTCTGAGCCCTTGTTGTAGTATTACAGGTGCTTATGGCTTTTATTGCTGAGAAGGTCTCAGATCATGCACATTCAGAACAGGTTTTCGGCCTTGGCGTTTGATGCTCCAAGATTTGACCAGAATTCTTCCATCTTTCAATCAATTTTATAATACACTGTCGAAGGTGAAATGCCCAAAATTCAACAGGCTGGTCTTTGGTGAACTTTGTTCTCAAAGTGATTTTTTTGATTTGGCCTTTTTTGGAAGCTCCTTTTGGAAGCTTCTTTTATAAAATGATTAACACATTTGTCTAATGCTACCTCAGTATAGCAAGTTACATCATTTTTAATGCTAAATTACCTCAGCACCAACTCTTTGAAGTCTGTTGCATTCATAAGACCTGAATACACTACCAGTCAAAAGTTTTAGAACGCCCCAATTTTTCCAGTTTTTTATTGAAAATTATGCAGTTCCAGTCCAATGAATAGCTTGAAATGGCACAAACGTATGTGGTGAACTGCTAGAAGTTTTAGCAAAAGGTAAGGTTACGCAGGTTTTTTGTACACCGTCGAGTAGGTGAAAGGATGGTTCCTCAGTGTGTGACATCAGTCAAACATGGAGGAGAAAGCGTGATGGTCTGGGGCTCTTTTGCTGGATCCAGGGCCAGTGACTTGTACAAAGTGAAAGGCACCCTGAACCAAAACGGCTACCACAGCATTCTGCAGCGCCATGCAGTACCCTGTGGTATGTGCCTAGTTGGACAGGGGCTCATCGTACAGCAAGTTATAACTCAAAACATAAGTCCAAGCTCTGCCAGAACTAGCCTAGGAAAAAAGAACAAGATGGTAAGCTTGAAAATGGAGAGGCCAGCACAGTCTCCAGACTTAAACCCCATCGAGATGGTTTGGGATGAACTGGACGGAAAAGTGAAAAAAGCAACCTACAAGTGCCACACATTTATGGGAACTTCTGCAACAGAATTGGGAAGAACTTTCTGAAGAATATTTGATTTCCATTGTAGAAAGAATGCCACGAGTGTGCTCAGCCGTTATCTGTTAAAGGTGGCTACTTTGAGTCAAAAATTTAGAATACATTTTGGTTTGTACATTGATTACATTATTTCTTTTTTTAAATTGATTTTTTTAATATTTGTTCTATCATGTCTATGCTTTTATTCCAGAGTACAATGAGACAAACTGCATAATTTTCAATCAAAAACTGGAAAAATTGGGGTGTTCTAAAACTTTTGACTGGTAGTGTTTGCTATAAACAACAAAATTCAGACGTTTCAACAAATAATATGTTGTAGTGTTTTCAATAAAGTAGAGGGTGGATATACTTTTCAAATAATTCGTCTTGATTTCATCTGCATTTTCCACAGTGTGTTTTTCCATAACTTTTTTGGGAAAAGGGATTGTATTTTGTCATCACATTTTCATTGTTAATACGATACTTCTATGTTTTTCCGGAAAGCACATAACACCATTAAAATGCCATGAAATACCTCAACAGACATGGATAAGCACAAGTGCATACTACTGCTGAATAATAGCCTTTAATCGACATGATCCATTTTATATTATATAAAATACAGACCAATGGAATACATACTATTTCTTGGAAATACATTTTGGCTAATGTATTTAAAGTACGGGGGAAATTTTTTGTACACAGTGTTACAATGTACCCCTCTGAGGGAAAATTTCAGTCCTGCATGGCTCACAATTTCTTCCTGCTGGTGTCATGTATTAAAATTATACAAACCTATAACCTACAAGACACTGATTTAAATGAGGTTTATAAATGCGGTATTCATACATCATCAAGTATCCTAAACACACTTCGGTGGAAAAAAGTTACTGACCAGGTGCTGAAAAGTCACTTGTATTAATAACTCTTGATGTCATATCAGTCCTACCACTGCGACATGAAAAGCCCTTTGATCTAAAACTTGAGTCAAAATAACCACATCATTTTTATCTTCCGAGCCTAATGTGAACATTGTTCTGATAAAGGCCCAAAGACAAGATGCATATTTTTTTCTTTCCCGAACATGTAGTTCACTTCCAGTCCTCTCCAAGCTTGGCAGTTCTCTTGTCTTTCTTAATGCCGCTGGGTGTAAGTGTGATCTAATGGTAGATAGTATTTGTTCATTTGTGATAAACCCTTCGGCACTGAAACTCAAAAGGCATCTGATTTCCTCAACTGGAAGGCACATTCTCTCCCCCAGAAGTGAGAATTCAAACTCCCAAGCAGGAGATACACTCAAATTAAAACCAGAGCATTTCTACAGTTCAATTACTAGGGAGTGATTTTCCCTCCACAAACATAGATTTCCAGTACAGGGAAAGCTTATGTTGCGCTTGATCAAACATGAAATGACTGTTTCAGGTAGAAAAGGTAAGGCAAAATGCCCAACCTCTAATGTAACACAGGGCAGTGTGTATTATGTGAGACTGACTTTTCAAAAACCTATAATTTCAATATGTATTTGTAGTATTTCATATCTACATTAGATTGCTAGCTTAGAGCTGGCCCACTAACAGGAAAAATATCGATTATCAGTTGAAATTGGATACTTCTTCGTTGAGTTAGCAGTAGTAACACCTCATGTAAGGACCCTTGGATTAAAAACATCTGCCAATTGACAAAAATGAATAAATGGTAAAATGCATCAAAAATAATTCTGTTAGCCAAGGTTAGCTATGTTTTTGGCATTGATCTGTGATGCCTACTTGCTATACTAGGTGAAAGCCTCATAGCACAGATAGCGTGTAAGCAATGTGTGAGGCAGTAAAAACAGTTCCAGTCGGCTCAGAAATAAGTATATGTTACATTTATAAAATGCATTTTTGAAATATTCCATGAAATCTCACTGGGTTTTTACAAGTTTTTTAATGCCACTTTGTTCTGAGCAAAGATTTTACATTCGCACTCCAGTGTTCAAAGGCCTCTTCTTGAATTAATTATGGATAGAATGTCACAGAAGGATGGTTGATAACATTCTTTGTAAAATGTCATCATCTTCACAAAATGATCCATATATCAATGGGATAAAATCAGTTAGCATCAGAAGGAAAGAAACAATGAATATTTGCATCTTTTTACAAGGCTGAATGAGTAATGCACAAGATTTACCTCAACGTTCATAACAAATGAGGGGAAAGAAAATCTAATATTGGTATTCATGCAAAGAAACTATTTTAAACATTTGCACACCAACTGTCATTAAGCAACACTCGTAGTTTGGCTGGGGGTGTGGTTTTAAATGCAACGCTCCATTTTCCAGCTTTGGAAATGGGCCAACAGGGCTAGCCTACAATTTTTTTTTTAAATGCCATAAATATTTGCTAAATTAATTAGTTTCACATTTACTTGTTTCCTTACAAATGTTTCCTTTCTTCCTTTCAGGAGTTAGGGTCACATTTGATGGGAGTTGGATCCCTTTGAGCCACAGCCCTCATGAGCTACTTTCATCATCAGCTCCGGAAAAACAATTCATTTAGTTCTGAATTTTTTGACTGTGTATCATTGCAGTCCATTTATTTATGGCTGGTTGCGCAATACATTTCTTTTTTTTTTTTTCAAACAACATAAAGCTTAAAACTAAAACCTTAAATCAAAGCTCATCAGACGTAAAGGTTAACCATCAACAGCCAAACCTGGCCATTTTTTTAGTGTCTCTGGTGGGTTACTTCACACATTGCCTCAGTATTTTAGCTACATAATTTGCATAAGGTAAGGACAGCTGATGTTGGATAGATAATCCATCTTACCACCTCTCTGTAAAATGCAGGGTCAGAGAGATAGCTATGCAGGTTCATAAAATCAGACATTAACCTACAAGTGGTCTGGGGAACACCCGTGAGCAACTAGTAAATTTCAGTGGGAATTGAATTTCCCTTTTTATAAAAAATAAATTATATCAAAAAAGACAATTGGAATGATAAACAACATTATTTACCAGGAATCTAAAATACCATTTTCCAGTCAAAATTGGTTTTTTTCCCCCTCTTTTTGATTATGTTCATCCCAGAATTTCATGCATTTACATTTTTGTTTTGGTTCTTTGGACCGTTTAAGATCCCTGCCTCTAACAGAACATCTTACAAGGAAAATTACTCTAAGTATGTCAATACATGGCTGATACCAAGCATTTATAGGTTTAAATGTAGATGTGAAAGGACCTAATGTGAGCACAGTGCTATGACTGTTTCTCATTGAAGGCTGTATAAAAACTATGGACCAAGTGACTATGACATCAGCCATGGACTATAATTTGGTTTTGTAAGAAGCATTTCTGCAGATTAAAGAATAGTTTTCTGGCACCGCCATGATGTATACTTTGGAGATGTTTGCACAGTACAGTTGCCCACACAGAGTTGTCTACTAATCATGTGAGATGCAGTGCTGTAACCTGAACCTGATTAGTGCTAAGAGCATTTCTCCATTGTCCAGAAAGAATCTTTACAACTTGGCACAATGGGAGATAATACAATTAAATGTATTTTTTTTTTAAAAACTCCATATTAAGTACATAGTCTCTAGTGGGTAATAAAGTATTTCATGTATTTTTTCTGTTAAGTAACCACTGACTTTCATTGAGAACAGGATCAATTTAATTTACACACAGTCCAAACACATGCTTATAGGAAAACTCTGCCACTGTGCTTGCAATCTGCTCCCCTCCATTCTGCACAAGCCACCACTGTCACACCCTCATCCCACTGTGGGGACTTAACCGAAGGATAGAGGGAGAGACAGAGAAGGGGGGGGCAGCGAGAGGTAGTGGTTGAGAACGGGTTGAGGAATCACTGCCAGTCTGGGCCACCGATTTGCAAGATGCTGTGGAACAGGGAGAGAGAGAGAGAGGAAGGGGCGATTTTCAGGACCAGTAGAACCATTTTGCTTGATTTCATTCCATCAATAATACACGACAGGGATTATGTTTTCAATCCCCGGCCCAGTGCTATCAACGCCTTTTACATGACAATTGTGGCCCAGAGCCCTTGCGTTCGCCCACAAGTGAAGGTGGGGAGTACCGCACAGGGAAGGAAGATACACAAAGACAGTCAGTGGTCAGGGCATCGAAGAGAAAAATATCCTGTTGGTGCGTCTGACTGAAGGATACTGGAAGAAACGCTGACCCAGCGAAATGGCAGAACGGGGACATTACTGAGGCAGTAACAGAGAGATAAAGAGAAAAAGATTAGAGGAGGATAGGAGCCAGGCAGATGTCTTCATTACCAGTAACCATTACTGCCAAATTGCACGCTTGCTGCTATATGTTGTGTTCAGAGGATCATTTGGACCACAATCAGAATGCTGCCCCAGCTCATCTCACCAAAAAAGTGCTAATGAACTAAATTAAAATGAACAGCCTTCAAATGAGAAAGAAAGCAACAGAGGCCAAAGAGGAAAAGACCAAAGAGGGGGGTGGAGAAATGGTGGGGGGATGAAGGTAGGATGGAGGTAAAGACAGAATGTTAGAAAGGTAGAAGTAGAACAAAAAGGTTGTAGATGAGATCTTTTTCTGGTTGACTGACTACAAGATGACCATTTGAAGGTTTTAAGTATTTGAGCTGGATTAAAAAGAGCAAAGATGGTGAGCAAGAGAACAGGACAATGTGCGTGGAAAATGGAGTGGAAAAGAGAGATGGTGAGAGAGAGAGTGAAGTGGAAAAACAGAAAGGAATGCACATAAAGAGAGGAATCGGTAGAACAAGATGCCATTAGTAAGAAACAGAAAATGCAAAGACATGGTGGCTTGCAGAATGAGGCAAGGCCAGTGTATGTATGCGGCCAGAAGTCCACCTGCTGTCAGATGTTATGATGTTGAAAAATAGCTCAGGGTGCTGCTAAAATACTGTTGTTTTCACAAACATGCGAGTACACACACACACACACACACGCACACGCACGCACGCACGCACACACACACACACATTAATATGTCATACTTGTTCATGCACACAATCAGAGGAGTACAGTCCAGGCACATTTACACCTATTCCACATCGGGGCATATAATCTTAAGTGAGCTTATGTGAATCTAAATACTTCCTGAAAGAACAGGGCAACTTGTGTGAATATTTGCAAATATTTGTAGAAATCTGAGGAGGGTTTAGCAACCACATTTTTGATAATTCAAGTGAAACGAATAAACTGACAGACGCAGGCCTCCGTGCTACTCGTTTTCATTATGTGCAGATAACAGTAGATCATATTTGCATACACACTGCATTGCATTCGCATTCAAATGACACTTAACCCTGTTAATGTGTTGTGTGTCTCAGGTAATTACATGGCAATTATGCAGGGATTACCAATAATGAGGATGCAGCACTGAAAATATCTCTCCCAGGGGCATATCCACTGGAGCATTTTTGCCTGGACCACAGTATTACTGCAGGCTGTTGGAATACAGTGAGTTGCGAAACTGTAGTATTGGGTTGACACTGCAGCGCTGTATGAAGTTGAAGTGTTAAGCAGTGACTGCAGTGCTGTGTCAAATCGGGCAGCACTTAATAATAGTAGTTCATTAATAATAAAATGGTAGTTAAGCTTTAATCATCTCCTGCCGCGCGATTGGCGCGAAGCGGGGGATATAGCATTGGGCTCCGTCCGTACGTCCGTACGGACACATGAAATTGAGGCGGCAGGGGATATTGCCATGGTAGTGGCAAACACTTATTTACTGTTCACAGTCAGAGAAATGATATGTAATTTCAAGCCCTAATGTTTACCAACTAGAGGTTCAAGGAAGTAGGGGGGAATGGTTTCAGAGGTCCCTATGATTATGAAAGCCCCTGCAAAGGGTCGCGACGTCTGGCTATGTGGGGGCCCTAGGGAGAGCCCAAATGGGAGAGCATACTGTTAAGAGAGCCCTCTGATGAACTGCTGGGTGGCTCACACGGTTAAGGCACTGCGCTGCAGTGCAGAGGTGATCACCACGTCGCGGGTTCGAGCCTCGGCGTACCCACCGGCAGGGGTCAGCAGCTTCTTCAGAGTAGCGCACAATCGCCCATCGCGCTACAGGGTTACAAATTGGGAAGGGACTGCCCGATTTGGGTATTCAATAACAGCTTTGATCGTTGCTCCAGCGCCTCCTGTTGGCCAGACGGGCGCTCGTCAGGAAGACTCCGGCTTGGTTCATGTCTGGGTATCCTCCGCCCTTGCTCTGAACTTGCGAAGATTCAACCAGCGAGTGTATAAGAATCAGTGGCTGACAGGCACGTGCTTCGGAGGAGAGCCGTGAACTGTCTTCACTATCCTGAGTTGGCAGCAAGGGGTCGCATACGAGCAAGCTTTGTACATAGTTCCCCAATTGGGCATTCCAAATTGGGGTGGGATTGGAGATGCCAAATTTATAAAAAAAAAAAAAAAAAAAGAGAGCCCTCTGATTACAAATGTTCTTACAAAGGGCCTCTGATTTACCAAGGGTTTTGAATGAAAGTCCTTTCCGCAAGCCCTAAGGCCCAGGATATGCGAGCTGTGTGACTTAATTTACGTGTGCAACCGCACATACTTGCAGCAGAACGATCAGAGCACTATGCACGATACTGGTAGTGTTGCCAAAAACAAATCACCAATAGTCGCTATTGGCTATCTGAAAAGTCGCTAGATTACGTCATGACGTTACTAAGATGTCATAACGTCATGCACGACTCACTGATCTCAAGAAAATGTGTCTACATGGCTATGTTGACAATACCAAAGGGTACAGTTTCGATATCGGGGCTAAAGTGCTGCTTAACCATGAAATAAGCTTCTGGTGGCGGTGCAGAGCTGAAGTTACATTGAAAAACAATGATTTTGACACTCAAGAGATGTGTTTTTTTAAAGTCACCAGATTCACCTAAAAAGCCGCTAAGTTGCTAGATGAGATTATAGTCGCCAGAGAAGGCCAAAAGTTGCTAAATTGGCAACATTGGATACTGGCGGTATCATGTAGGGAGCAGATAGCCAACCGGGCTCTCATTAATATTTTCCACCATTGTTTGACTCTACCACAAGCTCAACGTGGAAGTTCGGAAGATCGCTCCTCGCGGTTGTGTCAATATTGCAACATGCGCACATGTCTGCGTACCTTGTGTTCAGGTGTGCTATCACACGTGACATCGACATAAAATACGCTTGGCAACGCATTCGGGCATAAAATGTGCCCACGGCAAGCATATCCTGGGCCTAACGCTGGCCCCAGTAGACAGCTAGTAGAAGCTGGACCTATTTTCTATGAGAAGTGATTTCGCTCCAGCACAGTATTGTGTGTACACAATACGACATGGTCCAAAAGTCCAGAAATCTCTAACTCCATGCAAATTTATCGCGCGTTGCGACCATATCGTGAAGCAAGTGTTCAATAGCCGAGCTAGACGCAGGGGCGGGCTGTATAGTGGTCCAGTCATAATACACAGCAGATTCACGTGTCATTATAACGTAAAGTTATCTTCGAGGAGAGTAGTAAACTGGTAGATATTCACCTTCAGAACACTGAGTTTCGCCCCGCTTCACTTTGCAGATTTCGCTTCCATATGTTCCCACCGTAAAGGGGTGTACTGTACACACCAATGCCAACAAAGTGAAGTCCTAGTGAAAATCCAATATCGATACAACACTCCCACATTACACTTGGCATTGCTTTTATCGAAACTCCTCACATGGCGGAAATTTTGGAAGTTTAAGTGAAAATCCAATATTATTAAATCCATTTATCGAAACTCCTAACAACATTCTTACATTAAAACCTTTCCTAGACTATCAGATTTACCATCCAACACCCTATTAAAAAGCTCATTGACATTTACATTACATTATATTGTCTTGTATTGTATTGTAATAATAGTGTACCTTAAGACGTAAAGCCATTGTAAGAGCTACTGTATTTTCAGTGAACAAATTTGGAAGTCTAAGTGGAATTCCAATATCGAATTTCCAATGGACTGAATGAAGGGGCGGAGACTTGGGCTCTCTCTATATATAGCCCCCTGCTTCACTACTCCTCACAACCTGACCATTCAGCTTGACAACTTGCTTTGTATTCAACCTGTGCAACCTGACTTGTTCAGCAGTTTAACATTCAACAGCTTTAACATTTAACATTTAAAGGCTTATATTATATTATATTATATTATATTATATTATATTATATTATTGGAAACAACACTGCACCTTCAAAGGCTCAAAGCCTTTGTAAAAGGCTTAAGCATTTCCAATGCCCTTTTTTAAGGCTTGTTGCCCTGTATTGTATTGTGGGTACTCGTTTATACTGTTATGTTATTGTTATATTATTACAATCAGTTGTGAAAGTCCCAGCGAGAATCCAAGAGATATAAAACTCTAACATTACACTTAGCATCAGTAGTATGGATTGCAAACAAAAAAGTGGGGCTTCAAAATGAAAAGCCAAAAAAAATATGGAGGCAAAGGAGGCTGATTTATTTTCTAATGTGCCTTTGATTTTTAACTTTTTTCACAAGCCTCAAGATTCAAATATTGATAATGTCATCAGTAGCCCGAGTTGCAGCAATGAAGACCCTGCTAATAACAAACTGTGAAGGGGAACAGTCATTCTCCAGACTGGCGCGAATTAAAAATGAGCTCAAATGTGCCAAAATCGGTTGAATTCACTCTCCCTTCTAGCAATAGAATCAGAGTTTGTTCGACAACTCAACTTTGATGAGTTAGTGGACGACTTTGCAAGAAGGAAGAGCAGAAAGAAACCTTTGTAGAATCCTTAGGTAAGGTAGGTTGGCGCGGGGGTGGGGGGGGCGTTTGCAAACTCCCAGACCCCCCATAATCCGGCCCTGAACCGCAGCATTGGTATGAGACTGTAATGCTGAGTGAAACCGCAATATTGGTATGAGACTGTAGTGCTGTGTGAAACCGCAATATTGGTATGAGACTGTAGTGCTGTGTGAAACAGCAGTATTGGTATGAGACTGTAGTGCTGTGTGAAATAGCAGTATTGGTATGAGACTGTAATACTGTGTGAAACCGCAGTATTGGTATGAGACTGTAATGCTGTGTGAAACCGCAGTGTTGGTATGGGACTGTAGTGCTGTGTGAAATCGCAGTATTGGTATGAGACTGTAATGCTGTGTGAAACCGTGGTATTGGTATGGGACTGTAGTGCTGTGTGAAATAGCAGTATTGGTATGAGACTGTAATGCTGTGTGAAACCGCAGTGTTGGTATGGGACTGTAGTGCTGTGTGAAATAGCAGTATTGGTATGAGACTGTAATACTGTGTGAAACCGCAGTGTTGGTATGGGACTGTAGTGCTGTGTGAAATCGCAGTATTGGTATGAGACTGTAATGCTGTGTGAAACCGTGGTATTGGTATGAGACTGTAGTGCTGTGTGAAACAGCAGAATTTGTATAAGACTGTAATGCTGTGTGAAACCGCAGTATTGGTATGAGACTGTAGTGCTGTGTGAAACAGCAGAATTTGTATAAGACTGTAATGCTGTGTGAAACCGCAGTATTGGTATGAGACTGTAGTGCTGTGTGAAACAGCAGTATTGGTATGAGACTGTATTGCAGTGTGAAACCGCAGTATTGGTATGAGACTGTAATGCTGTGTGAAACAGCAGTATTGGTATGAGACTGTATTGCAGTGTGAAACCGCAGTATTGGAATGAGACTGTAATGCTGTGTGAAACAGCAATATTGTGTAAGACTTTAGTGCTGTGTGAAACCGCAGTATTGGTATGAGACTGTAATGCTGTGTGAAATTGTAGTGCAGTGCTGAAACTTCAGTTCTTCATGAAGTAGAGATGAGAATGCTCAGCTGTATGAAATGAAAGTGTCCGTCTTCCATTACTTTTCTGCCCGAAACTGCAGTGTTCGGCTCAGATTGCCGTTGTGTGTGAAACTGTAGTAGTGCTGGCGTGTGATTGCAGTGCAATATGAGACTGTATTGTTGTGTTGAGAGAACAGGGCTATGTGAGACTGTTTTGTTTGATTCAGACTGCACAGTGTTTCAAATTATGTTGGGTTGAGAATGTATTACTGTTCAAATCATTGAGTTGGGCTCAGACTGATTACAGTTACAGTAATAACAATTTTCTGCGACAATCTTCAATGCATTCACTACTCAGTAACACACAACACCCAATCTTCCAAACCAAACTACGCAATCACAAATGGCATCCACCACACCCTGCCCCCCCCCCCCACCCTCCTTTTTTAATTTGTAGAATATATTGGCCGAATAATCGATAAAATATAAGAAAACACTGTTACTAATGTCAAAAGCCTGACATATTATGTATTCTGCGTTTACAGCCAGAGTTGTCTGTGGTTTCAAGGTCCAATATAATGATCATCACATTTTTCCTTGCCCTTAAAGAAGCCTCAGTCCCTCTACCTGATATCTCACAAGTCTTGAGACCAGATTTATTCAGTGTTGCTTCTGTAGCTAGTTACTTCCTTAAAACCCATGTTCTAGAGTGACCAGTTAAAATTCTGTACCACTGTCAACTTCACAAGGGGATTCATCTTGCATAACCTTGTGCTGATAGGTCTCCACTGCCACTGTTCACTTCTCACTATGATTAGGCAGCCAATCACCGCTGAGCCTCGTTTTCATTGATTTATCGCCCACAGAAAATAATGCATCGTTAATGTGGGGAGAGAACAGGAGGCTGGAGACAGGCTGCAAATGATGAAATTGCCTTTGTTTGCCACAAACCTAAAATAATTGTTTTACATTTACTAAGGGACAGCATGTAAAAGTTAATTTCAGTGAAGGACTATCCTCTAGGAAACATAAAATGTACCCTGCATCTATTTCACCAGCTGTATAAACATCTGTGTGCCTGTGAGCATGTGTGTAAGAGTGTATGTCTGCATGTCTGTTACGTATGGTTACGTATAACCAAAACAACTGTTTTTCTCTCGTGTCCTGAGTAGAGATTTAGCAAGGGCACTCTGATAGCTCCATGCTGTTTTAATCAGTTTCACATTTCCTAATCCCCAATCATGAACAATCTACTCTGGCTTCTGCTGACAGGATGAACACAGGCAGGGGCATCCAGGTACAAAGAAAAGGGGAGAGAATTTAAGATAGGATTATGCAGCCTGGAGTGAAACACCAACTGAGAAACACAAAATGGCAGGTCAAAACCGGTGCCTGTGCTTACGTCTGATCACAGATCTTGGCTACAGCAAGAGTTATGCAACTGTCAAAATCACTCAAAGGAATAATGTCCCTTCATGGCCTTGTATCTGCAAAATGATTCTGTCCACCAATAACATTCATTGATACAAGCAGTTTTTATTGACCTCTTAACCCTTTGATGCATAGAATGCATAAAAGTGCCTTGGACCATTTGTTGGGATTTGGTGCAATATCCAAATATTTGGTGGGGGGGGGGGGCAAGTGGGTGGTCTGTCTGTCCATTGTTTTGGACATTATACTTGTGGGATGCACAGCACCCAGCCATCCAGTATTTTGAACATTATGTACGCGGAGTGACAGAAATAAAGTGAAGTTGAAGTAACCTGGTCATTGATATGCATGATATTCATCTATCTGTATTCTGGACATTGCTTATTTGAGCTATATACTTGGCCTACATAATGTCCAATATTTTTGACAGAGCATAGACTCAGATGTATTTCAACAAATACATATGCATTACATAGGTTATGTGTTTTCAGTTTGTGCTATATAATGTACTAGCTGCTACCCGCTACCCGGAGTGAAATTGCCATTTTTTTTTGCGTGCATGACCGTTTTTCAAAAATCCGGCGACGTCAAGTCCTTCCTGGTGTCCAAGTGGATATTCCCACCAAATTTGGTGATAATCGGTTGAGAAATGTAGGAGAAAAACGTGTATATACACACAGACAGACAGACATCGACCTCAAATATATTATAGATTTCCATCCCCCAACAGAAAAAAGTATGATCAAAACTTGAACAATATAAGACTATTTCTGACTTTCATCAACTTACCTCTTACTTGTGGATGCAGCCATTGTGATTGTTTGTGGTAAGTCATGTGACTAGTCAGAGATGCACCTATTGAGGAAATTATTATCTGGAAATGTCCAGTAAAATGCACATTTTGTGTTCTCAGGGTATCTATGAGCACAGAGAAAATAAACCCCACTTAACTTATGTCCAAAATTTTGGACAAAATGCAACAAAAGGTTAATGTTCATCCCTTAATTTCCACCAAAACTAAAGTGCCTCCTGTTCTTGAACCACTTTGACTGCAGGCATATTCATGGTCTCCTCTGAAAAGACAAATTAGTAGACTGCGATCCAGTCCAGAATTGTAGAGAATATTACCCAAATTGAGTAACAACACTGTAAATGTAAGTTTTTGTCGGACAGAAAAGGCTTCTGTGTTTTCTTCTGGCCCTGTGGCATTGTGACTAAGGCCCGTATTCAGAAACGACACTCACACTCACCCTCCACTCACCATATAGTGAGTACGATTGAAATGTAACTGAAGTGTGAGAGAAAGAGAGACCTACCACTAACCGAGGGAGCGGTCCCACTCCTCGCCAGTTGATATTCACAAACGCTATTCGAGCATAACTGACAGTAGTGGGCACTGGATACCACAGGCGGTGCGTCGGCTGCTGCAAAGGGACGTTCAATCCTCACCCTTCAGTGCTGAATGACCTAAACCTGACGCAGTTTACTTTTCTTGATTAGAAAGTTTCTCCGACTAATTGGTAAAATGACAATGCAATTTATTTTTAATAGAATTGTTATACATTGCTTCACAAAATTGAGGCGTTTCTTTCGCACATAAATGACGACGTAAATATCAGCATGTCTTCATAAATTCTGTAGTCGAGTGGCTTGCGAAAGGCGCAGGATAGCCCGCGAGGCTCACTATGCAACATGCTGTAGAACGTGCCGGACATTTCCTTCTACATTCAGCAATTAAGAATGTAGAAAAGGATGGATTCTCGTGACTTAAAGCTACATGAGCCTCGCAGACCAATCCACACGCTCCCCACGAGCCAGTTAAGCGCAGCATTTTCCAACCCATGAGTAAAGAAAAGCACGAGAAATCCAAATGCGTGAGAGTTGACAGATAGCCGTAATAAATGAAAACTGGCCACACCTGATAATGTTGAGAGTTTTCAGAGTTTCTGCAATGGTAATTTAATGAAATGAAAACAGGGCAATAATTATCAGTGCTCATTCTAACTTAACAAGTAGAAGTGGTGAAACATGATAATCCTTCGTATTTTTGGAGTACAAGTAAATAAAATTTTATTCAATGATTGGATATGACCTTTTTTCAATCATTATTATTAAGGGATGGTTTTGAGCTTCCCCTATTGCCAGTTCACCAATAGGTACTGGTGGGTACACAAATGCTAACCCTCGAGTTCACCACAGTGCAGTTCGTAAACACTGAAACCAAGTGGTCAGTTAGTAAGTTACCGGCATTGTTATCATTATTATAGTAAAAATTTGCGTAGTTGCGATTGCGTCGAGCACGTGGCTGTAAATGATTCAGTGTTTCCAATGTTTGTAACCACCTGAAAGCCATGACAACGAAATACCGGCGCAAGTTAGTGTGGCTCAAGGGAGGTGTTACCTGCACTCAACCTTCACTCAGAAAGAGACGCTATTTTCAGTGTGAGTGAGGTCTCTGAAAGCAAATGAGGGTTTGGACAACCTCTGACTCATTTAGTATAACCTGACACTAACAATGTTTTAGTACTCACTCACACTCAATTAGTGTGTCGTTTCTGAATACGGGCCTAAGCCTCATCAGCGAAAAAAAAAGAAAAATGAAGCCAGAGTCAGAAACCGAACTGATAGCAGGTTCAAATATTATAATACTGTAACCAAAAATGAATATTTTACAAATGTATTCTTGCTAATGTTGCTGAATTTTTCAACAAACAACTTCAGAGACTCCAAACTTCCTTGTGTTCCTCATCATGGTCACTTTTGGTTTAACAATAGTTTCACAACTTCCATCTTGCTGATCCTTCCCCCATCTGTGGCTGAATTTTCACTGGTGTTATCCTGCTGGAATAAGCAAAGGTGTCCCTGAGAAAGGCAGCATGTATTGTTCCAAAATGCTCATGCACTCTGTAGCATCAATTATTCCTTCTCAGATGAGTAAAGTGCCTGTGCCAAGTGCACTAATCCAGCCCTAGATCGTGACAGACGCTTGCTTTTTATCGAGTTGCTAATAATGTTCAGGACAGTCCATCCTCTGTTTGGCCCTGAAAACACAACATCGATTATTTTCAAAAACAAACTGACTTGAGTATTTTTCCGCCCAAGTGGTTCTGACTGTTCAAGAAACATGTTGGATCTTCATGCAATGCCATTTAATGGCTTAAAGGTCACGTACATCCAGTATTGGCTTTCGACCATGTTTTTTGTGTATGGTGGTCATTCCAGTTATTCCAGATTCTCTGAATCACTTCACTATATTATGGACTGTCAATGGTAAATTCCCTAAATTTCCTGCAATTGCATGTTGAGATATTTTGTTCTCAAACAGGTTTGAGGATTTGCTCACACTGCAGACCATTTTGTAAATGACCATGCCTTTTGTGACTTCTCGTTTTTTACCGAATCATGATTGAGTTACCGCTTACCTATTCACATGTTTACCAGTGACATGTTGCAACCGGGCGTTGTTCTGATGATTCTGCAGGGGCTGTAACATTTTGTGTACGGTACTGTCCTGTAACACGGACCACTGTAATTACTGTCCTGATCCACTAGGGCACTGGTCCGGACCACTGGTCTTTGGAGCACGGACCACTGCAGTAACTGTCCTGCTCCACTAGGGGACTGGCCCGGACCAATGGTCCGAGGTATCTCGAGACAGCAAAATATTGCTTTCAGTGGCCTTGTAGAGGTACGGACTCGGAACCACTGTACAGTCCATGCTAGGAATATTGCAATTACCTTGTAATTGGCTGCTTTACCCTCAGCATTACTGTTGGGCAAATCATTTATTTGGCTGCTATTTGGATAATTAAATCATTAGGACTGTAGGACTAATTGTTCAAAATATTTGAAGCCAGTAAAATAAGCTATTAACAACCAATGTGGCCTGAAAATATGCAGCTGACCGCTTATTACGGTGCAGTCAGCTGTCCAGTTGGAACAGCTGTCTGATTAGAAAACATAAATGAAGGACACCACGCTAGTCACCGAAATTATCTTCATTCGCAGAAGAATTCTGAAATGTCGCTCTCGGTGGAGAAAAAAAAATTGTCCTTGAGTGACAGCGCATAGACTTTATTATAACTAAATTACATTTATGTAGGCTACTGAATGTAGCCCATTATATTGTCGCTGTTAGATGGCACAGGGGTCAGATAATTCTGGCGCTGGCCGTGTTAAGAGGAAATTTCAACTGTACATTTATTAAACTTGAATACATTTTTGTATTACGTTTGTATTTCATTTCTGATAGGCGTAGTCATGGCCTCCTGTCATAAATCATTTTTCTTTTGGGTAAAAATAAACGCCTACTGAGGTCATCTAAGCTGGAAAGCGTGTGATGAGAATTCATTACCATTACTGATAATAACTTGCCGACTTTTTTTACAGGCTAAATAGCCTACATAAATAAATCTATTCAGAACATCATGATAAGCTAACACAGTGTGAGTTATTGTTTTATATTCATTGGGTTTTACCAAAAGTCATTCTTGAAAGTAGGCTACGTTACGTTGATAGACTCTAGTAGCCTAACTCTTTTCAGTCAGCGTTTATATCAGTAGGCTAGATTGTGGCGCTTTTATTCTGCAGATAGAGATACTAATTTAGGTAGAAGGCGAGAAGAGTGACATAGGCTATAGTCTGATTTCATCATTACAGTTTAGTTTTGATTACAACCAGCTCATCTTGGCTGATGCTACTACTGTACTACGATCTGCAGTAAATTGGCTTTAACAATTAAAATAGGTTATAGGATATTACAGTCATGGGATGATTTCAGTCCCATTCCTGATGGACAGCGGCACAAGCCCTCTGCGTAGGAAAAACATTTATCGCCCTTGACAGGCTAAACACTTTTATCCTTTGCTTGGAAGGATTGAATGGTAATACCATAAAGTCATTTTCTAGTGTTTTCTGTGAAGCCAATTTACTTGTCATAGATGGCCACCACATTCTCAAATGAATTACGCAGAGCGTATTACATCATGGGCTGTATCATACTCCTCTGTCTGAGTAGCTTATAGCTATAGCCTTCTATTTAAATTTTTGCTTTTATGGTGCAGAAAGAAAGCACAATATTCAACCGAGATTAACAGTAGAAAGCAAAGTGTGAACTGGCTTCAATTTATTGACACAACTTTCCAAACCTGCCAATAATTTCTATCGTTCTCTAGCTAAACTAGATAGAAATAATCTGTTCAGAGCAGTAATATTTTTGAGAATAAACTGAGGCAATATTGTTTTTTTTTTTACTCCATATTTATCGGGTTTTGTTGGGTTTCTCTGGCTAGTTTATTAACTCGGGTCAGTGTTTATAGTTACTGTTGTTACAACAAAGTTTAAATAATATACAAGCAAACAACCTCTTGTTTACTTGTTTATTTATTTCGCTATTTATTTATTTATTTTTTATTTTCCCCCCGGAAACGGCCACCGCATTTTCAAATGAATTAACCAACACAAAGCTCAATTAAATAATAAAAGCTCAATTTTAATGTAAAATCATTATCACTTCTCCCACAGTAAAATGGTTTCTATGCTGCTGATTAGAAGCTCCACGATCTACTGAAATAAACACTGACTGAAAAGAGTTATTAGAAATCATTAATGTAACCTACTTACGCAAATGACTTAGGAAAGCCAGATGAATATGAAATAAAAGTTCAAATTGTGCAAGCTTATGGACTAAAATCATAATGCTCCGAATAGATTTATTTATGTAGTATATTTATAAAAATAGTCGGCAAGTTATGACCAGTAGGTCTAACGTTAATGAATTCTAATCACACGTTTTCCAGCTTAGCTTACTTCAGTATAGGTACTTCTTTTTGCAGCAAACAAACATGTTATATTGCGGGAGGCTGTGGCTATATTCTGTCAGAAGCATAAAATATATCAAAGTCTAATGATTGTATAGCCTCTGGTTAAAATTTACTTTTAATTATAAAACCATATGAGCCTCATTTATTTGAAAATACGGTGGCTGTTTCATAAGAGAAGGGGAAAATACATGAAAACAAAACTCAGTGATAAATATAATAACCTAACCTTGGTCTTAGCCTAACAACAGTCACACTATAAACACTGACTCGAGTTATTCATGGCTAATCTTGGTCAATGTATTACTGTAGCCTACTAGCAGTTGCGGTAAATCGTTTCATGCAATTACGCTATATTAAAAGATTACTCGTTTTTCAGAGGGATTGAATGGTAAGACCATTAAATCATTTTCTCGTGTTTTCTGAGAAGCCAAATTACTTTTCGGAAAGGGGCCACCGCATTTTCAAATGAATTACACAGAGCTGTAATAGAAGCTCCATTTCAAGTAGGCTATAAAATGATAAGGCTGTATCACACCCCTCTGCCTGAGTATAGCCTTCTATTTTAAATAATTTTTTTATTGTAGAGAAAGAAAGCACAATAATCAACTAAAATTAACAGCCGACAGCAATGTATGAACAGGCTGCAATTTATTAACATTACTTTCCAAACCAGCCGATCATTTTTAATGTTCTCCAGCTGGGCTAGATAAAAATAATCTGTTTAGAGCATTCATATTTTCGAGAATAAGATGACGCAATATCGGTTATTTCACTTTATTTTCATCGGGGTTTGTTAGGTGTCACTAGCTGCTTCATTAATTTGCCAGATTAGTGCAGTATAGAAAAAGCGGCGAGTTGCTTATTGTTAGACTACCGGCTTCAAACATTTTGAGCAATCACATTCATTGCAATTTATTTATGAAAATGGCAGGCTAGATAAATAGTTTGGCTAACAGTTATGCTGAGCTTAAGGCAGGCATTTACCATCTAATCGCAGTATTTCGAGAATGGACTGCTCAGTAAGTGGTTCCAAGACCTTACCTTGGTGGGAGGCCAGCAAAGACTGCAAATTTCACCGTCTCGAGACACTGTGGACCGGTGGTCTGGACCAATCCCCTAGTGGAGCGGGACAGTTACTGCAGTGGTCCGTGCCCCAAAGACCAGTGGTCCAGACCAGTCCCCTAGTGGAGCAGGACAGTTACTGCAGTGGTTCGTGCTCCAAAGACCAGTGGTCCGGACCAGTCCCCTAGTGGAGCAGGACAATAATTGCAGGGGTCCGTGTTCCAGGACAGTACAGTACGCAAAATGTTACAATCCTCTCTCTGATGATTCCACAACTTTACCAGTCATTCCATTTCCCTGTCCCAATTATTTTGGGATGTGTTGCAGGCATCAAAGTCGAGCATCGCAAATATTTACTATAATCAATACTGTGGATAAAATGAAACTTGGAATATTTTTAGTCGTGCAGTTTTCAACTAAATGTAGGTAAAATATAATTGTATCCCCTGTACGAAAGTACCAGGTGATACTATAGATCACATTCCGCTCTGCATTTGCACCCGTATATTATTCTTGTGATTGCTCGGCAGGCTATAAGTCTTTATAAGGCTATAAGTCAGATTGTTCTCATATTTAATGAGACTATTTGTGCTAAGGTCGCACCACCCGTTGATTTTGGTCAGGATTTGCTCAAAGTCAAAAGTCAAATTAAGCTTTATTGTCAATTTCTGTTGCATACTCCAGTCATACACAGGAATCGAAACAGCGTTTCTCTCCAACCCAAAGTGCAGACAAAAAATTGTAAAAAGATAATACATAAATAATAAATTCAAAATATAAAAACACAAATACACTATTTACACATAATACACAATATACACAAATACACAAGCATAAATAGACAGCAAATTACAGATCAAGACAGGGACAGCACAGCAAAAGAAAAAAAACATGCATATATTTCCAATGTAGGAGCAGGAGAAAATGGTTTGCAGTGCAAAAAAAAGATAGCACGTGCAAGCAAAGTGGTGTAAGATTTGCTAATGCAAATGAGGACTTTTGTCCCAATTAGAGGGATACACCCGCGTTCCTGGGACTGGTTTCACAAACACCTTGCAAATTTTTGCGGACGCGCAAAAATCTCAATCTCATCGCAACAGCCATTTCTGGAGTCAAAAACAGACTCCACATCAGTTGATCTGCATAGCTCAGGACAATATTTTTTCTTAATAGCTGAACTTCATCTAAATTTCAGTTAGGCAAGTACTGTACTTGAATAAGCATTAGGAACCCACTTGGAACAATCACTACCTTCATGCAATTTCCTGGATGAAGGTCAAGGCACAGCAGTTCTTCAACTGTGATTGGTACTTATTCCACTAAAGATTATGTCCTGACCACTGAGAAAATAGAAGGCTATGTGACAGTTCAGTATGCCAGAGTTGCAGGTTGGTATGGGGATGTCAGCTAATGTGGAAGAAATTAATGTCTCACATCCAAAGGAACTTTTTTAATCATTTTCCTTCTTCCAGGCACCCTGATCAACTCATGGTCTATTTGTGTCATGTGCATTTATCAGTATCTGGAGCCATCCACAGCTATAGGTAGAACTTACAGTCGAAGACAGAAGCATCCTTATTTTTTAGCCAATGGCTTCCCACCTTCTCATAGCTTTAGTCAACACAGATTTTTTCTGGCTTAGCATTTTTTATGATGTACTGCCATGTAGATTTTCTGTTTTTCACTCGCGCAATCATACATCAATCGGAAAACTAGAGGGATTCTGAAGGTGAAGAGAGAAAATCATAAGCAGCATTAATGATTCATGAATCGTACTGATCTACCCGACACATGTTCAGACAATTGCTGATGTGCAACTGATAGTGGACACAACAGGAAAACTTCAGGAGAGTAGATTTTAACCTATAACATATTAAAAATGAAGAAACAAATGTATACGTTTTTCAAAAAGTCATCTAATAGGCACATATAATAATATGAAAGTGATTGATTTTTGATGTCATGCTAAATGATTCAGTAAATCACTCAGTATATGATTCGAATCCTAACATATTTGGAACTCATGATCAACCATAAACAACAATTACATCTGTCATACATTTTCTGCTCAAGTCTGCCAAAGGTTACCAGCAGTCCAAGAGGGCACTGAACATTTTTACAAAAATGCTAGTGAGAACATTATTCATGATATGCAAGACAGCTTCAGTTTTGTTGTACTCCAAACACTAGAGACTACATCAAAGATGTGAATTGAAAGTGTTCATTATAGGTGTAAATATGACTGGACTGTTCTGAACTCAACATTCTAATGCTAATATAACAATCACAAGTGATGGTTGAAAGCTGAGGGGTTCTAAACAACTGACACAGAAACTTTAAAAAGCAAAATTTAAAAAATAAACTCACTCTCCATTCGAGGAACAATTAATTTCCCAAACCTTCATTACCCATCAATGCCTCTGGACAAACTGCATGTTTCTGCCTTGCCCTAAAGTCTGCATCATTGACTCTCTCCCTCCTCCCCCCGCCCCATTTCTCCTTCTCTCTCTACAGAAGGGTCACATACATAAAATGCTGTACTCTATTGATGCAGACGGTCGAATGAAGGTTCTTGTATAACATTTTGATTATTATATGCACTTGGCTGTTTAAACTGTGCATGTGTCCAGTCAAAAGACTATGGTGTGTGCATGCACAAGGTCTCCGTGCTCTCTTTTCCAGCTGTCCGGTACTTTTGTTTTGCATTCGTGTACTAACAACCTTGCAATAACCTCCATAAAAAAAAAGCTTTTATGATAAAGTAACCATATTTATTAACTTCACAGATCATTTTACTAACATTCTCCTCTCTCAATGCAGTCAGCGGTTCAGAGAGAGTGTAGTTGTACACTGAGGAGTGCAATCCATGATATCCAATGCAAGCGTAGAGGCGTAAAGTGTAGTGAGCAATCAATGATATGGCAAGAATGCTGGTCACAGTATGCAGTCAGTAATACAGTGAGGGTACAGTGTGCTGTGGAGGTAGTGGTACTGTGAGTAGTCAGAGATACAATGAGTGCAGCTGTACAGTGAGTCAGTGGCTTAGTAGGAGTCCAGCTCTGCAGTGCAGTCATTCAGTGAGACCAGACATAGACTGCAGTAAATGACATAATGAGATCAGTGATAAAATGAGTGCAGTGTGCAGTAAGTGATACAGTGAGAGTGCAGCAGTACAGTGCACTCAGTGATAGCTGCAGAGTGCACTCAGTGATACAGTGAGAGTGCAGCTGTACAGTGCACTGTGATAGCAGTAGAGTGCAGTCAGTGATAGTGAGCACAGCTGTGCTGTCCTATAAGTGATACAGCGAAAGTGCAGCTGTAGAGTGCAGTCAGTGATACAGTGAGCACAGCTGTGCTGTGCAGTAAGTGATACAGTGAGAGTGCAGTCAGTGATACAGTGAGAGTGCAACTGTAACTGAGAGTGCAGTAAGTGACACTGCACAGCTGTGCTCACTGTAAGTGATACAGTGAGAGTGCAGCTGTATATTACACTCAGTGATAGCAGTGGAGCACAGTCAGGCAGACAGTGAGCGCAGCTGTGCTGTGCAGTAAGTAATACAGTGAGAGTGCAGCTGTAGGGTGCAGTCAGTGATACAGTGAGCACAGCTGTGCTGTGCAGTTAGTGACGCAGTGAGAGTGCAGCTGTATAGTGCAGTCAGTGATACAATGAGTGTTGTTATACACTGTGACTTGTGTGGTTGTGCCACATTTACATACAGTATTTATAATCTGTAATCACTAATTTATCCATCCTAATCTGCCATTTCTCCCACCCTCCCCCTTCTGACACACCCACCCCTCTCACTGCACCTCCAACCCCATAACTGCCCTTTCTCCTTATATCAATCACCTGACTCACTCCCCACCCATCACCTCACCAATAAATCCTCACCTTTATCCTCTGTGCCCAAATCTTTCACTACAATGATACCATTTCCATTTCACAACCTTCCTTATGGTTTTCTATCTTCACCTCCATCTTCTCTTCGGTTTCCCTGCATCCCCACACCTGTGCCCTGCACCTGTTTGCAGGTGAATGGGAAGGAGTTGTCCCGCCTCTCTCAGGAGCAGGCGTTAGAGGCTCTGCGCACCACCCGGGACCCCCGCCTTGCACAGGTGCTGCGCCGAGGGGCCAGGAAGAAAGCAGGGGCCGGGGGGGTCGCTGGCGCACTGACGGCTGGGGCCGGGGCCAGCAGTTGTGTTGACAGCGGCACCCAGACAGACATCAGCTTTCAGCACGTTCTCACCCTGGGCAAGCTGCCCCAGCCCTGCGGCGGCCCTCCACCACCCCCCTCCTCCCCACCGCTGCCCCCTATCCTGGAGCCCTACGTACTCAATGAGCTGTGAGTATCCTGGTCTCTACTTGCTCACAGCCCCCCGTCCTAGAATACATTGTCTTACTGTGCCTTTGTCTGCTCTAACACACTGCAACAAATTTCATGCTGGTTAAACTTAGAAAGGAAAGTTCAATGGTTGCCTTAAAAATGTGAGTTAACTTAATTTGTGCTAACTCACCTTGAAGATGTGATTTGTTTCAACTCACAAGTAGACAATAAAACGGATAGCTTTAAGTTCAACATTTAAGGCACTTGAGCTCAATATCTAAAACTTGCCGTGACAACTGGAGTTAAAGAGAAAAAATATGTCCTCATAACTTAATGGGCCTTTCAGTTTTTACAGTGCAGTAACTCCCCAAAAAAACAAGTGAGCTTCATCATTTTCAAAGTCTTCATTGCAATACTAAGAGCTAACTAGCAAACACTAAAGCTGCTACAGATCAGAGAGGCAACAAATTGGGGGAACAAAAATTTATGCAGGAAAGTTTCATGTGGAATCGTGAGACTTTGAAAAATTAAGGCTCTGATCACAGTGGAACCATAACATCAGAAAACAGTCGACCCAAAAATGGAATGATGGTACATACGTGCCTATTTATCCACAGGAGTATGTGTTCATCTTGTTCTTTCTGAAATGTGCCAAGTTTAATTAATATTCACTGCAGTGCATACTTGTAAAACAGACCATGCAAATCCATTATTTATCAGAGGGTTTATTGTCCGAAGCATCAACCAATTAAATTTCTATGCAAGCGTAGCAGTGTCGTGGTGTATTCCTAATTACGCTACCTGTCTCCTTCAAACTGACAAAAAACTGAAAATTCAGAATCAACGTCTCTCTTCAAATATTTTATTCTGCGATGACTGAAAAACTCCTGTAGGGCTTTATTTGTGGATGGTTTATCTTGGCATTCATAGATGGATTGAAACTCCTGGTGTAAATGTGTTAATCTACTTACCACTATTGCAATTAAAAATATCTTGATAAGAAATGGTTAATCATTTGATGATTGATTGTAAAAATTATTGAAATGAATTGCTAAATTTGCCGTGAATTTGTTTAACGAAAATTAAAGCACTCCAGGAGAAATAATAAAACGAGGTGCGGTAGAAATGGCAGCGATGCCTCCTTACTGTCAATGTAGTGGGGCGTTACTGTCTCTGATGCGTTAGTGATGTCTGTTCATCGTCTCTCTCAGACCTCCAATGGAACATGAGTACTACGACCCCAATGACTACTTCGACATCTCCCAGCACGAGGTCGACCGACAAGATGAGATGGAGTATGAGGTCTGCCTCTCTCTCAAATAGCAATTTCAACCACTGCCAAGTTACCCAATAGGAGAGAGCAAAGATTGTTTTACTCATGCCCTGCTCCTCTGTCAGTTCAGCTATGCAGCTTGTGTTGTGCTTGAGATGATTGGGAACATTAAAGCCCTCCCTCACAGCAAATCATTTTCTTGCTCTTTTTATTTCACTCTCCCTTTTTCTCAATCGATCAGTCTCTCTACTTGCTTGTCTTATTTTACAAAATTCATGTCTGTTCTGCCAAAGCACTGCATAGGACCACTGATATTAAAAAGAAATGTAACATATATTTACACATTGGTAACATCTTCTCTCCCCATCAGGAGGTAGAGCTGTACAAATCCCATCAGCAGGATAAGCTGGGTTTGACAGTTTGCTATCGCACAGACGATGAGGAGGACCTTGGCATATATGTGGGAGAGGTGAGGCAATAAGGGGGCTGTTGTTTAGCTGCAGTCGAGGACTTGTAACTCAAAGACTGTGTCAGTGTTCTTTACGTCTTCCAAATAAATGCTGTGTTAGATTGGAATCAAGTTAGCAGATAGTGCAGTCGAGGATAATACAAACATGAAAAAAAATGGAATAAAAAAATGCTTTAACATAATTAATTGCCAAAGTAAGTCTTGAAAAAGACAGACAGCAATTTAGCTGTTGATCATTCACTTGTGCATGGAGGCATGATGATGCTTTATAACTACTGTATGGGAGTGTAATCAACTAATGAAGACCTGCTTCACACCAATCTTGCCTGCAATGAGTACCACTTGAGTGTGTGTGGCAGAGATTAGGGTTTATTGACATTTTTCACCAAGACTTTATTTACTAATACATTTATCACATGCAAAACCTTTCCCCACGCTCAAAACCGATAAAATGGCCATAGATTGGTGCAACAAAAATAGCCTGGCTAATCAACCTGGCCATGTTGTTGGCTTTGCTTGTGTTAAAGGACTTTGCATGCTTTAAAAGTGTTTCCAAATCAGACAAGCCATTCTTCTGATTTTGCGCCTATGTATGAATTCAGCAGATTGGCTCTAGTTTCCATCTCCCTGATAGCTTTATTTCTCAATCTCCCTGATTAGTCCCCTTGTCTGAATCCCCCCTTTTGGGTCCTGTCCATAGTGCTGTCTGAATGTACCTGATTGGTTTCTTTGTTGCTTTTTCATCTCGTCTGTCTGAGTGCCCCTGAGTTACTCCTCTGTACCTACCCTCCGGTTGGTTACACTCTCTGCCATATCAATGGCAAATAGGGGCCTTTGTGCTCTGCAGCATTTCCTTGGATGGTGTCTTAAGTATATGTGCACTTACACGACTCTCCTTTCTGTCTCAGGTCAATCCGAACAGCATAGCGGCTAAAGATGGTCGAATCCGAGAGGGAGACAGAATATTGCAGGTTATTAATGGGATTCAGGAATATTTCTGGGTTTTAATGTGTTTCACAACTGGCATTTTTTCGGAGAGATAATGATTCCAAAGCTTATCACAAACTCCAAAAACAAATGGCTAACGGACCACAAAGTGGCTGAGTGCCAACGACCATCTCACCCCCCACATTTGAACCTGATCAAGAAATTGTCATTTCATTTGAAGAGGAAGCCCTGAAGATTGCTTTAAAAATCTGGATAAATTTGCCGAACAGTCTTGCGAAAATCTAAGAAAATGCAATAGTTTGGTTTAGAGATTTCCTTAAATTCTCATCCAAAGCTACAGAAGATTACTCCGGAGTCTACCGCTGAAACGAGGACAGATTGTATTGTACGCATTGAAGCAGGCTGCCAATGATTTTGACAATTTATTTTCGGGAAATAAAATTCGTACTTGCTTTAAAATTTAGAGAAAAAAAGTGCCTCAGAGCTTTGAAAGCAAGAAGGTAGAGAGAAACCATACTGGTGGAATACTGCTAAGTTGAATTTTATTTAAACATCAATTGGCTCAGTTGCTTCCCTATTTTTAGACCATAATCCTCAGTTGTTTTCTTTTATTTCTTCTAAATTAAATGCTGGCAAATAAAATTCTGCTGCGATTGTTTAATTGATTGACAGGAATCAGTGTTACGACACTGAATCAAAACTGAATAGAAATTACTGTGCTGTGATTTAGCACTTCAGTAAAACAAAGACACTGATCTTTCTGCTGTGACTAACTGAGATTCGTTTGGCTTAATTTAGGAAAGCCAGCACTGTGTCTGCACAGTAACAGGCGACTAATTTCATACTTCAGAACTTCATTCCTGTTTCACACTCTTTTATCTGTTGTTTCCTCCCTTTCTGTTCCTTCTGATGTCTTCCTCATACCTCCATCCCTCCGTCTCAGATTAACGGAGTGGACATACAAAACCGTGAGGAAGCAGTGGCCATCCTTACCCGGGAGGACAGCACAAACATCTCACTGCTGCTGGCGCGGCCCGATATAGAGGTGAAGACACATACGAACAAACAAAGTCCTGTACAGAGAGACAGATACGGAGGACACAGACAGAGTCTTGTACAGAGGGACAGATTTAGAGGACACACACAGAGTCCTGTACAGAGAGACAGATACAGAGGACACAGACAGAGTCTTGTACAGAGGGACAGATTTAGAGGACACACACAGAGTCCTGTACAGAGAGACAGATACAGAGGACACAGACAGAGTCTTGTACAGAAGGACAGATTTAGAGGACACACACAGAGTCCTGTACAGAGAGAAAGATACAGAGGACACAGACAGAGTCTTGTACAGAGGGACAGATATAGAAGACACACACAGAGTCCTGTACAGAGAGACAGATACAGAGGACACAGACAGAGTCCTGTACAGAGGAACAGATATAGAGGACACTCACAGGGTCCTGCACAGAGAGACAGATACAGAGGACACTGACAGAGTCCTGTACAGAAGGACAGATATAGATGACACAGACAGAGTCCTGTACAGAGAGAGAGATATAGAGGACACACACAGGGTCCTGTGCAGAGGGACAGATATAGAGGACACACACAGAGTCCTGTACAGAAAGAGAGATATAGAGGACACAGACAGAGTCCTGTACAGAAGGACAGCTATAGAGGACACAAACAGAGTCCTGTACAGAGGGACAGATTTAGAGGACACACACAGGGTCCTGCAAAGAGAGACAGATACAGAGGACACAAACAGAGTCCTGTACAGAGAGACAGATATAGAGGACACAGACAGAGTCCTGTACGGAGGGACAGAAATAGAGGACACAGATAGAGTCCTGTACAGAAGGACAGATATAGAGGACACAAACAGAGTCCTGTACAGAGAGACAGATATAGAGGACACAGACAGAGTCCTGTACAGAGGGACCGAAATAGAGGACACAGACAGAGACCTGTACAGAAGGACAGATATAGAGGACACAAACAGAGTCCTGTACAGAGAGACAGATATAGAGGACACAGACAGAGTCCTGTACAGAGGGACCGAAATAGAGGACACATACAGAGTCCTGTACAGAGGGACAGATATAGAGGACACAGACAGAGTCCTGTACAGAGAGACAGATATAGAGGACACACACAGGGCCCTGCAAAGAGAGACAGATACAGAGGACACAGACAGAGTCCTGTACAGAGGGACAGATTTAGAGTACACACACAGAGTCCTGCAAAGAGAGACAGATACAGAGGACACAGACAGGCCCCTGTGCAGAGGGACAGATATAGAGGACACACACAGGGCCCTGCAAAGAGGGACAGATATAGAGGACACATACAGAGTCCTGTACAGAGAGAGAGATATAGAGGACACAGACAGAGTCCTGTACAGAGGGACAGAAATAGAGGACACAGACAGAGTCCTGTACAGAAGGACAGCTATAGAGGACACAAACAGAGTCCTGTACAGAGGGACAGATTTAGAGGACACACACAGAGTCCTGTACAGAGGGACAGATTTAGAGGACACACACAGGGTCCTGCAAAGAGAGACAGATACAGAGGACACAATCAGAGTCCTGTACAGAGGGACAGATTTAGAGGACACACACAGGGTCCTGCAAAGAGAGACAGATACAGAGGACACAAACAGAGTCCTGTACAGAGAGACAGATATAGAGGACACAGACAGAGTCCTGTACGGAGGGACAGAAATAGAGGACACAGACAGAGTCCTGTACAGAAGGACAGATATAGAGGACACAAACAGAGTCCTGTACAGAGAGACAGATATAGAGGACACAGACAGAGTCCTGTACAGAGGGACCGAAATAGAGGACACAGACAGAGACCTGTACAGAAGGACAGATATAGAGGACACAAACAGAGTCCTGTACAGAGAGACAGATATAGAGGACACAGACAGAGTCCTGTACAGAGGGACCGAAATAGAGGACACATACAGAGTCCTGTACAGAGGGACAGATATAGAGGACACAGACAGAGTCCTGTACAGAGAGACAGATATAGAGGACACACACAGGGCCCTGCAAAGAGAGACAGATACAGAGGACACAGACAGAGTCCTGTACAGAGGGACAGATTTAGAGTACACACACAGAGTCCTGCAAAGAGAGACAGATACAGAGGACACAGACAGGCCCCTGTGCAGAGGGACAGATATAGAGGACACACACAGGGCCCTGCAAAGAGGGACAGATATAGAGGACACATACAGAGTCCTGTACAGAGAGAGAGATATAGAGGACACAGACAGAGTCCTGTACAGAGGGACAGAAATAGAGGACACAGACAGAGTCCTGTACAGAAGGACAGCTATAGAGGACACAAACAGAGTCCTGTACAGAGGGACAGATTTAGAGGACACACACAGAGTCCTGTACAGAGGGACAGATTTAGAGGACACACACAGGGTCCTGCAAAGAGAGACAGATACAGAGGACACAAACAGAGTCCTGTACAGAAGGACAGATACAGAGGACACACACAGGGTCCTGTACAGAGGGACAGATACAGAGGACACAGACAGAGTCCTGTACAGAGGGACAGAAATAGAGGACACAGACAGAGTCCTGTACAGAAGGACAGATATAGAGGACACAAACAGAGTCCTGTACAGAGAGACAGATATAGAGGACACAGACAGAGTCCTGTACAGAGGTACCGAAATAGAGGACACAGACAGAGACCTGTACAGAAGGACAGATATAGAGGACACAGACAGAGTTCTTCACAGAGGGACAGATATAGAGGACACAGAGTCCTGTACAGAAGGACAGATATAGAGGACACAGACAGAGTTCTTCACAGAGGGACAGATATAGAGGACACAGACAGAGTCCTGTACAGAAGGACAGATATAGAGGACACACACAGGGTCCTGTACAGTGGGACAGATATAGAGGACACACACAGAGTCCTGTACAGAGGGACAGATATAGAGGACACATACAGAGTCCTGTACAGCGAGACAGATACAGAGGACACAGACACAGTCCAGTGCAGAAAGACTGATCTAGAGGACACAGAAAGAGTCCTGTCGCAAGGGACAGATATATAGGACATGTTCAGAGCCCTGCACAGAGGGTCAGTAGAGATGAGGGCTGACCAGCGTTCCCACATTCACAGTCACACACTCACCTGCACGCCCACAAGCACAGCAAGTTCAGTCTGTTCTGTTGATTCTCTGAAATTACAAGCAATTTAGCATGTTTTCTGTCATTTACTGAAAGCTGGTATTTATAGCCCCAACTTGGTATTCTTAGTCAATCATAACTCCTTATCCTGTCCTGATTCAAAGAAAACTCTTCTAGTTGCCATGACAACAGTTGTATATAAAAATGAATGGTTCAACTGAGTAGAGTGGAGATTCCTCAGTGTTATGCAGATACTTCCTCTCAATGGAAATTAGGCCAAAAGAAACAAAATGGGTCAGTACAGAATGCTTTAGCATTGCTGTCTATAAAGAACACGGACTGGGCGGGGAACCACGGAGGAGATCAATTAAGGGAAAGGGGGAGAAAACAAGTGCTTTGAAGGAAAAAAGGAGGGTGGGAAGGAAGAAAGGAGGGAGAGAGGGAGGGGGAGAGAGGGCCCTTTCCTGCCTTTCCCATGTGCCCACTTCTTTGTTCCCTCAAGGTCAGTAGGAATGGGAAAGCGTGTGTTTGAGTGTGCTGCCTGCCACTCTCACACAGGACAGTGCTCATATAAGGACTAAGAGGCAGATACATTATTTTACTGTCACTGCATTACTGAATCTGGCCCTGGAGACAGCAGCATTGACAAGAACCCATACACACACACTCACAAACACATGTGCGCGCGTACACACACACACACAGAGACACACACACACACACACACACACAGACACACAAACAACATGCATACACACAGACGCACACACTTGCACACACACACACCTGCACACAGAAACACAAACACATGCACACACACCAACTCAAACACACACATGCACGCAGGCACACACACACACACACACACACACACACACACACAAACACATGTGCACAGACACTCACACACATACACAAAAAAACACAGACTAGCACACACACACGCACCAACTTGGACAAACAAACACACACGCACGCACACACACACTCTCTCATACATGGGCACACGCGCACACACACACACACACACACACTCACCTCCATGAAACAGAAGCTGCTCACAAATTTAGAATTTCATCAATGCAGTTATAGTAGCAAAGGATCAATACCGGCTGAATACAAAGACAGCAGTGCAGGTTCAACAGATGAATATAGACACAGCAGCACATGCTCTAGAACTGAGTACAGATTTAAAAGTTCTCTCTCTAGAACTGATGAATACAGATATAGCAGCACAGGCAGTAGACCTGATGAATACAGATATAGCAGCACATGCAGTAGACCAGATGAATACAGATACACAAAATCCTGACCTTAAACACATTAAAAGTTATTGGGATGTGCTCAAGAAAGACCACAGTGGTTCAACCATTATGTCGAGAAGGCAAGATCTCGGCCAAATATTATGACATTTCTGATCTAAAATAAATGTTCTGGCATTGCATATAGATGTTAAAACAATGACACAAAGAATATGCACTGTAATCAAAGCTACAGGGGTTCCAACTAAATATTTCAGTGTACGACTTTTTTTTTGGCCGGGTAGTGTATGTAATATAGCATCTGTGATTCTGGAAAAACACCCCTGATATAGCAGCAAAGGCTCTAGACCTGTTGAATACAGATATAGCAGCACAGGCTGTAGACCTGATGAATGCAGATATAGCAGCACAGGCTGTAGACCTGATTAATACAGATATAGCAGCACAGGCTGTAGACCTGATGAATACAGATATGGCAGCACAGGCTGTAGACCTGATGAATGCAGATATAGCAGCACAGGCTATAGACCTCATGAATACAGATATAGCAGCACAGGCTGTAGACCTGATGAATACAGATATAGCAGCACAGGCTGTAGACCTGATGAATGCAGATATAGCAGCACAGGCTGTAGACCTGATGAATACAGATATAGCAGCACAGGCTCTACACCTGGGGTGCAGTTCCCAAAAGCGTAGTTGCTAACTAACATAGCAACTTACATAGTTCATCCATTCATGGTTAATAGGCCCAACTATGTAATTTAGCATCTATGATTTCTGGAAAAACACCCCTGATATAGCAGCAAAGGCTCTAGACCTGTTGAGTACAGATATAGCAGCACAGGCTGTAGACCTGATGAATGCAGATATAGCAGCACATGCTCTAGACCTGATGAATACAGATATGGCTGCACAGGCTGTAGACCTGATGAATGCAGATATAGCAGCACAGGCTGTAGACCTGATGAATACAGATATAGCAGCACAGGCTGTAGACCTGATGAATACAGATATAGCAGCACAGGCTCTAGACTTGATGAATTCAGATATAGCAGCACAGGCTGTAGACCTGATGAATACAGATATAGCAGTGCAGGCTCTAGACTTGATGAATTCAGATATAGCAGCACAGGCTGTAGACCTGATGAATACAGATATAGCAGCACAGGCTCTAGACCTGATGAATACAGATGTAGCAACACAGGCTGTAGACCTGATGAATACAAATATGGCAGCACAGGCTCTAGAACTGAATACAGATTTAGCAGTTCAGGCTCAGAACCTGATGAATGTAGGTATAGGATCATAGGCTCTAGTTCTGAAATATAGCGATATCGCAGTACTCATCCTGACCAATGCAGTCACAGAAGAAGGGGGTTCAAGCAGAACAACCCACGGATGGGGTTGTCATAACAACACACCCCAAAATGCTTACTGCATTGATACAGAGGAGACTGAAGGAGGTTTAGCTGAGAAATGAGCAGATAACGGGCTTAAACCGCAACCACTTGCCTATATCACCTATATAAGCACACATACACAGCAACACAAGCACACACACTGCTGATCTGCAATGTGAACGTGTGCACATTCACCCATACATACGTACTTGTACACTGATAAACAGTAGTCTGCCTGCACACAAATGCGAAAACACAGGCATCCGCAGATGCTTGCCCTATTGCACATTCATACCTCAATGTATGTTCATTAATATGCACGCACCCATGTATGTGCACAAATGCATGAACACAAGCACTTACACATGTACACTCATGTACGCACAAAGGCACATTTACCAAGACACACACATTCCTATGTACAGACTCCCATATGAATGTACTCTCACGAGAACACAAGCACTTATAAATTTGTCCACTCACATATGAATAAACACAACCAATCCAACGCACACCTGCTCGTACGCATACATGTGCGCACACACATAACTGCATGGCTGGCCTTTGTCTCCTTGAAATGTGTCCTCATATATGCATGTACAAACACATGCACACGCACACACACACACACACACACACACACACACACATTTACAAAAGTGTCTTGTCACCAGAAATATGCAAAAAAAAAAAAAAAAGGCAGAGGGAGAAAGAGAGAAAAGATGAAAGCCAAAGGTGTGAGAGAACAGATTGGGGGCTGAGAGAGAGGAGAGCTTCTCTGAATGATAATGAGCTGTAGAAAACCACAATACCCTCCTCCCCATTTTACCTCAAGGACAGGGTACAGCCAGTCCCCCTTAGGGGTTTTATCATAAGGATAGAGTACAGTACAGCCAGTCTTCCTTACTTATTTTGCACAATGGCATTTTATTAGCACAGATAACATTCAGTAATGCTTTGGTGACAGTCCATCTAAATTCTGAGAATGTCGTTGGTCAAGTCTCACACTATTGATTTAATTAATCAGATTATGAATCTGCCTGAGGGATGGAGGCTAATGTAATAATCATGTTGTGGAACAGCCAAATAGCTGTAAGAATTGACTGAGCGCAGAATAAACCTTCAGTCAGGCAGCTCCATGGAAACTATAAATTCATTCCCCTGAATCGAACACCTGAGAGCCAAGCCACAAGCCAGGCCTGTGAGTCGCAAATTCTGCCTGACTCAATATCGCCATCCAGTGCTAGAGACATGGAAGGACACTGGCTGCAATGCGCAGTTATTCAAAACTAAAAAACTAAATGGGTCATTCCAAACTAAACTGTACAAATGTGTTACAATGGTGATGAAAATTCAAATACACCTTTCGAAAGTTTTTAATTGCAGTGGTGGAACCCTATCCATGGGCATCACAAATAAGCAAGCAAGAAGATGAACAGGGTGATCACTTCATTTCAGTGACCCCATCATGTACTAAGGTGACAGGCGTTGTAGGTGTAACGAGGACACAAAACAGATATTGAATTCCTGAAAATCAGATACATCTCAATTCAAGTCAATTCTTTTGAATGATAAATGGCCTCAGTCTATCAGTAACATTTATGGACAAGACAGCCAGTCAATGTTTTTCATGTCTGTTGTCCTCAATGTTTGTATTCCCTTCACCTGGTTTCAGTGCAAAGCATTGTAAACATTTTATAACTGGTTACCTGTTGCTTTAAATAACCAAAGGAATATATCATTTTATTCACAAGAAGGCATTTCAACGAAAAAGAATGAAATAATAAATCAGGCAAGTAGGGTCATTTTCTCATAGACTTCAGTAACATTGAACATCTTTCTGCAACCACTAATGTTGCTATATGCTGGCCATTAAACATAATGCTAATTTTTTTAGATTTCCGCATCGGCCTCACTTTTTAGATCCGGATGCTGCGTTCATCTTGTTATCCAGTCGATGCGCAGGACACGATCTACGCATATTTCTTGATGTTCTTATGGACGTAACACGATATTAGGACAAGGATATCAGGAAAATTTTTCTTTTTTCAATCATTATTTTTAAAAGCATGGTATATATGATTGTCTGACGCCTTGTGAAATGTTGATGCAGGAAGTAAGTACCTTAGTTTGCCGCGGTCATCTTTACACTATTTGCCTACATTATGCAAATTAACCCACAGGTCTGGACGTAACACGTGAGGACGTGACTGGTTACGCCCACATGGTAATTTCAAATTGCATTTCTGATCAGACGAGTCCCAGTAATTTAGTGCAGACAATTGAAACCGTTATTATGAGTATTTCTCTGCAATATTTAATTTTATTTCATTTTGAAGTTTCAACAGACATGTCATGAGCATTTCACGAAGTTGGCTGCCAAATCTTGTAACTAAACATGGCTTCCACAATGCCTTGGCTGACATCAGGACACCACTTTTTCTGCTGTGTTGTTGGACCGATTACTCTGTTTTTTTCTTATGTATATCTTCAATCCGGGAGTGAATAAATATGAACAATGCAAATCATTTAATTCTCTTCGAAAAAATGTTATCGATCATTCCTATGCAACACAGTGAATTTTACAGTTTAGTATGGAATGACCCAAATACTGTGACATTCCACCTCAATTCAACAAATGCCTCCCGCATAACCAATTTTGTTTGGTCTCAATTTTTTTCCACACAAAGTTACATTAGTTTTAAGCTCATTTACGAAATATTAGATCAATATTCCTGATAGTTTTGGCTACAAAAATTATTAAAGACATCAATGTTGGGTGGTTTTTTTGATAATTTTGGCAACGGCAAATGGAAACTAGTTAAACAATACATTTTATACAGAATATTTGCGAAAAATAGATCTCTCATATGATGTAGGTTTTGTTCTGGTACTAGTTGTCAGTTTTTTGCTAAGATTTAAGATTTTTCAGATTTTGGCACCTATTTTGTCTCGAAATATTCTTCTGATGAACATGCAATTCATGGTGCTTATAAATCTTGCAGTGTAGAATTCACACATGTAATATCTTTGTGTTGCTCAGAATATTTCTCATGTTAGAGCAATCCAAATATGGGGTTGTGATTAAGTGTGTAAAATGAATAAGCATATTGAGAATGCCACAGAATTGAAAAAAAAAATCCAAGTAAAACCTTAAATAACAAAATGCAAAGGATAATGTTAGCAAATATGAAGCACAAAAAATTTCTAAGTGATAGCATGGAAACTCTTTCTGTTATGACCATCTTAAAACTGGTTTTCATTTTCATTTCATTGGCACAAAAAACACCCTAACATTGAGGTCTTTGATCATTTTTGCAGCCAAAACTATCAGGAATATTGACCTAACATTTTGCAAATGAGCTTCAAAGGTATGTAGCTTTGTTTAGAAAAATTTTGAGACAAAACAAAATTGGTCATGTGGGAAACCTTTCTAAATTTTGGAGAATTGAGGCGGAATGTCCCTACTGCTTTTGTTTTACAACAAATAAATATGAGGCGAAGTCTCAATAACAGTTGTCAAAATAAAAACAAATCTATCTGCTGCTTCATTTCATATATTAAGGAGTCCATATGGCACTGTTCAAAGGGTAGTATATTTAATGAAATATGAAGCTACTTATCAGAGGGAAGTGACTCCGAAGCACAGAACCTTCTGTACTGCCATCCCTCCATCTGTTAGTCTTTATCAAAAATGTTAAAAAGCAAAAGGAAGATTGTTTTCAAGCCAACAGGTGAATGTCTGCTGTTTATCCATAAATGGGAGCAAATGAAAACTGACAAAAATGCTTCAAAAAATAAAATAATATGAAAATAATATAATAAACAATAAATATAATACTATAATAAATCATATGAAAAAATATTAAAAATATGAGGTTTAATTGCCTTTTTAATTCTTCCTGGTAGAAGTGCTCCAATTTAGTTTTTTTTTTTTTTTAAATTTAGTTTTTAAGACAAACCCGTGAGAGACACCAGGCAGGTTGGTTGACTAAGAAATCAACTGCTGAAGTACAATTGGTTGACTAAGAAATCAACTGCTGAAGTACAATGTACTTATTAAAGTTTTTTAATGTTATGAATCGGACCCCGTGAAACAGGTCATTATCAACATTACTGATTGCCATAAAGTGTGTTAATTATTCTTGATTAAGCATAGAGAAATAACATAGCTGCTGCTTGTCTGACCTACTCAGAATGAGAACCAGCTGGAGGCTGAGGAGCTGGACCTGGAGCTGCCGGTGGGCCTAGGGCTGGGTGCTCTGGATAACTCTGCCCACCTGCCCAGCACACCGCCGCAGAGGAACGGGGCCACTGAGAGACGAGGCCGGCCGGCCTGCAGGGATCCGCCCTCTCTCCGCCACACAGTCCTCAGCAACAGCCAAGAGATAGACAGCGGTGTGGGCCGCACGGACGAGAGCACCCGCAACGAGGAGTCCTCTGAGCACGACCTGCTTGGGGACGACCAGACCAGCGCCTCCAACACACCGGGGAGCATGCGCAAGTTCCGCCCCGGCCGAGGGGACACCCCACCCCTACTGCACTCTCACGACTTCCACTTCAGCTCTGACTCCCTGCTGGGGATGGACTGCGGGGGCATGGGGGAGCGGTACATCCCTGACTCCATGGTGATGATGATGCCGGGACTCACAGAGGAAGAGTGTGAGCGGTACCGGGAGCTGCTGGAGATCAAGTGCTATTACGAGAAGAACGGGAATGCACTGCTGACCCTGGAGGCGGAGCGGGACAGGGGGCGGGGAGGGGCGAGGGTCCCCCTGGACATGAACCGGAACGAGAGCCTGATGCAGCACGAGATGGTTCTGCTGGAGGAGGAGCTGCGACACCTGGAGTTCAAGTGCCGCAACATCCTGCGGGCGCAGAAGATGCAGCAGCTGCGGGAGCGCTGCATGAAGGCCTGGCCGCTGGAGGAGGAGGAGGTGGGCCGGGTGGGGCCAGGGGCGGGGCTGCCTGAAGACCCCTCCCACCACGAGCTGTCTGACATCACGGAGCTCCCGGAGAGAGAGCGATCAGACAAGGACAGCACCAGTGCCTACAACACCGGAGGGGAGAGCTGCCGCAGCACGCCCCTGGTGAGCGAGCCGTTCCCCCACAGCTCCACACACGGCGACGACTCCAGCGCCTCGGCCACCTTGCGGCATCGCACCCCCAACCGGCACCGGGACAGAGGCCAGGTCAACCCTGCCCGCTCCTACTCGCCTAACACCAGTCGCAAGTGTGAGGAGGGCAGCAGCCGCAATAGCCCAGCGGCTAAGTTCCGCTCCCTATCCCGCGACGGGGCTGCCAGGAGGGGCTCGGAGGGGGCCCTGAAGAGGAGCCCTAAGAGTGGCGGGACACTGGACAGGGGTGGTGGGCGAAGCGCGGAGACCAGTCCCTATTTTTCCCGCCGTCACCGTTTGGCCAAGCTGCCGGAGCGCTATCAGAGCTGCATGCAGCTGAGGTCCGCCTCTGCCTCAGAGGGCACCGCCCACGCCTCTGAGAACCCCACCCCCATCTCAGAGGGTCTCGCCCCCACGGAATGTATTGAGGAGAGAAGGGGTGGAGCTGGAGGTGAGACCAGCGGTGATGTGACCCCCATGAGCATAGCTAGCTCCCTCAACCCCACTGCCAGCCAGAAACCCGAGCCCCCGGCGGGGCCTCTCCTGCCGCCCCCCTCCCCGCGAATGGAGTGGAAGGTGAAGGTTCGCAGCGACGGCTCACGCTACGTGGCCAAACGGCCTGTGAGAGACCGCCTGCTGAAGGCGCGGGCCATGAAAATCCGCGAGGAGCGGAGCGGCATGACCACGGACGACGATGCCGTGAGCGAGATGAAGATGGGCCGCTACTGGAGCAAGGAGGAGCGCAAGCAGCAGCTGATGCGGGCCCGCGAGCACCGCCGTCGCCGCGAGTTCATGATGCAGAGCCGCCTCGACTGCCTGCGCGAGCAGCAGGCTGCCGGTGCAGACGGGAGGACCGGACAGCAGGGGGCACCGCAGGAAGCCAGCATTCTGGAGCTCAGCCAGCGAAAATGCCTGAAGAAGAGGAGCCGACGAATCCTGGATAACTGGATCACCATCCAGGAGCTGCTGGCTCATGGTACAAGCTCTCCGGATGGGAAGAAGGTCTACAACCCTCTTCTGTCAGTCACGACGGTCTAAGCCAGGAGATCGTGGGAGAAAAGGGGGAGAGGAAGTGTTCTGGAGGTGCGAGGGGGAGGGGTGGATGGAGGTGAAGGGATACAAAGCTAGGTGTAGTCTTAAGATAACAGTACTAGAGAGGAGGCTGAGGAAATCTGCAAGCAGTCGAGATACCTCATGACCGTCAGACATCCAGTCGCCCAGCTACCCACTAATACTGCCACCAAGGTGAGGACACTGATGGACCTGAGAGGAATCAGGTCTTTTCTCCAGAATCAAAATCATTTTGAATGTACTTTTTTCACAAATTTTTCAACACCTATGTGACAATGGAAAAACCTATTTCATGAGCAAGGGAAATAAAAGAGGGAAAAAAATCCAACCAAAAATGTTTTACTTCAAGGCTTTTCTGAGAAAACTTTTTGTTTGTCCTGCAAGTGATTTGTGCATTTTTAGTACCTCTTTTGGATTTGTGAGACTTTGGAATGTGGGCGGCGATTTAAGTTGAGTGATTTTGTTTAAGTACTAGATGACCTTACATCAAGGGAGGTACTTGCAATGACTTTCCACATTCCCATGGCAGTAAGGTTAAGTACCTTATTGAAGGATACAGCAGTGGTACCAGCGCAGATATCAGCCCAGAGCTTTTTCAGATAATCTCATCAGGATAACTTTATTACCCCCGAGGAGGTCAAAGTCGCCTTATGTAAGTGCCAAGATATTGGGTTTGAAAGCATGGTGGAAACGAATTAGCTGACAGAAGACCAGCTGTCAGATCTCCATTCTGTAGTTGCTGATGCTGCAGGGAACTTAACATTCTGGGGCACACTGTGTTGGTTCCTCTTGGGAATGTAAGAATAAAGCCTCAAGAATCACACTGCCCACAGGACACAAGTTGAAGCAAAAACCTTGATCAGAGATGCTCAGTGTGGGAAGAGGGGTCGTATGTTGTTCCCACCCTGCAGTGGAATAATTCAGTCCACTCCATAGATTTTCTAATCTCCAGTGAGGAAGAGAGGTGAGGACGGCCAGTGTGAGGTCACTGAGCAGGAGGTTCACTGAATACTGATCAGGTGGGAAAGCAGCTGCTGTATGCAGCTCTATCAGGACCTCACAGCTGGCTCTCCCACGACCTGAGCCCTCACCAGGAGAAGACATGACTACACGACCCAACAGACTCTCGAATGTTCCAACACAATAGCAAACTGAAATGAGGAATGTACTGCGATATTTCCAAACAAGCTGCTTGACTTCATTAAAAGCAGGTGGGTGTCACAGAGGTACCTGAGACTTGCCTGGAAGGTGGTATTACAGTGCAGCAAGAATGAATTCTCAGAAAAAAAGCACGGCTTATTCAGTGCACAGGCCAGGAGGAAAAATAGCAGAGCAACTGATGTACTGCAGGTAGCAGGGGCCAGGGTGGGACTTACAACTGACTGAATTTGTGTTGCCATCCAGGCTTTAGCTAAGCAACGTCGATATCAAGGTGCCATTTCTGCATTGCAGAAACAAACAGCAGGTTGCAAAGTAGAAAAGAGGAAAAGTCGTTCGGAGACTGCAATAGTCCTCCGCCAAAGGACGCACGCGCGGAAGGATGGACAGACTGTTCGACGGATGGATAGACTGATGGACATGGCCTAAATCAGCAGTCCCCTGACCTACCCGTCGTGTGGTGGGGGAATGCAAAGCAATTTTGAAAGGCCACTGCGAGTAGTTTGGGAGACATTCCCCAGAAATGGAATTGAGGTCAAGGTCACAAGTCACATTAACCCTAGTCCTGCAGGTCACCGATATATAAGACCCCCACTCATCTCTCTGTGTGCCGGTTTTTGATATATCGTTCCCTGACAGCTATTTCCTTGTATGCTGGTCCTCGATAAGCATTAGACTGGAGGCAGGACTAGGGTTATTTGTCCCGTAGAGGTTGTAGGTCAATTTTAGCGCTTGCATTGGCTTCCTTGACACTAAGCTTCGTTGTTGTTTTCCATGTACTGCATTAAAATAAAACTCCAGAAAAAGGTCAGAGGTCACAGGTCAACAAAACATTCAAAAGGCACAACAAGAAGCTATGGCAAACCAACGCAAGCAATTTTAAAAAGCCATAGTCGACAGTGTCGGAGTTATGCTTCGGACACAAAAAACAGCAATGGAGGTCATCGCTGAAAGGTCAAAGGTCAGAGGTCACTGAAAAGGAAATCAATATGAAGCATTGGCAAAGGTCATTAAGTCAGTGTAAAATGGTAGGACAGCTGCTTGTAGTTTCATAGTAATGGATCTGGACTGACGCACCCTTCGGGTGGCGGGGACTAATAATTCAGTGGGTCACTGCACCATGCTGTTGTGTTTTAATGTGATTGGCTTGCTTGTACTTTTGCGTGAAATGCTAAATAAGAGCTCTTCCGAGTAGGTGCACAGGAGTGCTCTTTCTGCCGTAAACACAGATCTAGGATTTGCACCGACTTGCATACTTATCAGATTTTTGTATCTACTTTGGCAATTAACCGAATGAACACTTCTTAGAGAACAGTAACCAAGTTTACGTAATTGCCCAATTTTCACTATATACATAAGCACACAAAGCAAGCAGGAAATTCATCTGACTAATGTATTTTCAGATCTGGCAGCTTCCATACAGGAAGTCCATCTAAAGCACAACACCGAGAAAAAGAAAGATGATTCAACTCTCAGGCTCTTTGGAGCGCATCACTGAGAGAATGAGTTTAGGTAGAGAGTTTAAAGAGAGTAAACAAAGCATTGCAAATGAGCGGTGTATGCAAAGTCCGAATCAGAGTAAAGTATATGGTTCTCGAGCACACATCTTACCATCCTTACAAACACCAAGAGCACAGGGCGAGCAGATTCCCCGACACAATGGAAACTTGTATTCCACCGCCAGCAGGGGAATGCTTTGTAAAGCAGCCATCCGATTGTGCCCCCCTTAGAAAATGGTGGGAACTCTGACAAGTCCATTTTGTTTCAGAATGTTTAACTATGTCGGGCAAATCATTTGTTTAAGACTGCCAAACTTATTCCTGAAAGAACCAAGGGTTTATTGTAAATTACTTGCATGCAATTGACATCTAGGATTGTGCAGACCTTTATAGGATACTGAAACAGTAATAGCAACTGTGTAATGTGTAGAAACGTAGATTTTTACTTGTCTGAGTCTTGTATACTTCATAGCCAATTTTCTCAGTTTTGTGAAAATGTGAAATTCTGTAAAGTGTGCTCCTGTTTTGTTCTGTCTGTTGTAGATTAAGATGATTGTTCTTATTCAAAGAATGTTCTGGAATAAAAACTTTTGTACAAATATATTGCTGAGTAAAAGCTGAGAGTGAATGTCATGTCTAGTCTATCGTCTCAAATTTTCTTAATTTTGAATGAGGACCTTTGCCAGAATATCTCAGCATTATTTATACAAGTTAATAATAAAAGACAACCTTAAAAATTAGGTGAAGTTCTACTTTGTTGTAGAAGGTGTCTGAATTACAACGACACATTTTTCTAGGCTGTGACCATATTCCTTCGGCATACATTTACCTCATACATATATTAATATTACAATAATAAACTCTGCCCAAACGACATACTTCAAAACCATAGATTTAATTTTTAGAACCATATGCAGTAACTGTATACTTATTGGAATGCAATAATGGTTGTGTGCACTTCCATTCACTCCAATTCAATTCTATACTTCCACAATGCCTCATAAATCAGGAAGTTTGATTCTTTTAAACAAATGCTCCGTAGCGAAAGTATAGGAGTATAGGACTTGAATAAAAGTAATAAATGTCAAAATTTGAACGATAAGTGTGGAGCTTCAGCATGGGGATACAGAGGGACAAAGTTGCTCCAAAGCACAAAAGAAAACTTTTCATCAAGTCATTAATTGGCATGTATGCAACTGTGGATCTTCCAACAGGTAAAGACATGCAGCACCCAAAAATAATCCCTGAAAATTTCATGCATGTAGCATAAATAGTTTAAAATGTATGACACATGAAACTTTGCAGTTTTTTGCCAGTACTCCTTTTTTCTATATATAAGGAGCCACCCCCCCCCCCCCCCCCCCTTTAAAGCCCTTCTATCTCAAAAAGTAATGAAGATACGAGGCTGAAAATTTGTACACTATTTACCAGGCATAATGACATTATTTTAAGAAATATGCAAATTTGAGATGGTTTGGCGTGAGACCTCTGGTCATTTTGCATGGAATGACTCCAATACAGCTGACATATGAAGACCACAGTGGCAAAATGATCAGAGTCACATTTTCAGGTTGTGGAGAAATGATGAATTCAAAATTCAAAATGATCATAGAACTAAAGCACTGAGGAAGTATGCAAAAAGTATAAAATAAATAAATAATAATAATAATATATAATATTATTACATATTGTTATAATATATAAAATATACAAAAATGCTACATTTTGAGTCGTTTTTCCTTTGTGGTCTTCATATGCCAAGCGTGAAGCATGTGAGTTACTCTTTCATGACTGAACCAATTTAATTATCTATATGAATTGTACAGTGTCTGATTTGTTACAAAGCCATTTCAATTACCTTATCCTATGCACTTACTGTGCACTGCTTTTGATGAAAGTGTTTGGCTAATAAATGTAATGCAATGAAATGGGTGATTTATTACTCAGTTTTGTTTTTATTTGCATTTTCCATATCATACAGTACTTGCTAAGAGATGGGGTCGTATCACTCAAGCTTATTGTTCCTCAGTGAAATTGCGTAAGATGTATTCCAGCATAAAGAAAAATGTACATTTATTGGAAAATAATTAATCACTTTTTCATCATATGGTTTTAATTAAAAATAGATTCTGAAAACAGATTGCAACATGAGAGTAAATCAACTGAAATACAAGGATTCTTGAACTCAATATACAGTTTGAGTTGCAATATTTCTGCTTGCCCGGAGGTCTACTGACATGCATACAGACTAATTACTGGAGTGTTGTGAAAAAGTATTGCTTCCTTCCCAGTTTCTTCTATGACTGCAAAGTTGTCTTTGCTGGAATGTTTCAGATCATTAAAATAAAACTCTAGCAGAAGTTCAGTCAGGAAGATCCTCCTTTCGCATGCTTCTGCTGGTTGTTAATTTTACATTCAATCTATTTTCACTCTACACAGGGATGGATTAATGAAAGGGCCTACTGGGCCCAGGCCCAGGGGCCCAAGGCCTCAGGGGGCCCAACGCAAAGTCACCACCATTCACTTTGTATTTCCTGTTGCATAGTCAAAGGGCCTAATTGTTCCTGTCAATAACAAAAGTCCTACTGGCAAATTGAAGGAATAACCTAAAAATTCACTTTGATGACATTACAAGAAACAAACCATCATGTTGCATTTTAAGTCGGTGTTTATCGCCTTGGTTTATCCACCGGACTTTAGAGGTACTTCATGTAATATGGGCCCTTCAACTTTGTGGGGAGAAATCCAAAGACCATGTTCAAATCAAGTGCGATCAAGTTCTCTCCTAGGGGCCTCTCACGTGGTCATAGATATGGACCCTCCGCCACACACACACATACACACACAAGCTGTTTTTGTGGCATTTCTGGAAAGTCATGGCTCATAAGGACCCATAAAGGCCCCTCAATCATATAACATGGGCCTGCATATGTGTGTGTGTGTGTGTGTGTGTGTGAGATATCCTGATTAATTGATTCACATTCATTTATAGTTTTATTTATTATTTTTGTGGCGTATCACTTGATTATAGGCTCCTTTAACCTTTTAAGCCCGAGATGCCCCCAAATGGAGCCCATCAAATGCAGCGGCTATATTCAGGCCCATTTTAAATTCTAGAGGAGATCCAAAGGTTTCTGACAATCCCAAATATGTCCATGTGAACAACAGGGAAATGTGTATAAAATATGTACTTGATATAGATATTTCCATTTGAAGTGATGCTGTGAACATACAGACATGGTGCCTGGGTTTGAATATTTTTTTCAAAATAAGTGCAATGCAGCTTCAGTGAGGCACTGAGACCAGCAGATACAGAATATTTGTGCGTCTTTGTCCTCCGATAGGAAAAAATGTGTTATGTTAAATCCTTTAAAAGGGAAAACTTAAGGGAAAAGGCAGGGTTATAAGGGGTTAAGTACAACCCCAATTCCGAAATAGTTGGGACAAACTGTAAATTGTGAATAAAATCAAAATGCAATAACTTTCAGATCACATGAGCCAATATGTTATTTACAAATCTATTTACATAGATAACATTTCAAATGTTGAGACTGAGACATTTTACATTTTTATCCACAAAATGAGATAATTTCAAATATTCTGGCTGCAACAGGTCTCAAAAAAGTTGGGACACAGGCAAAAAAGGGCTGAAAAGCAAATAATATATTAGAGAATCAGCTGAAAGAACATTAAGCAAGTAATTATTTTAATTGGCATCAGGTGTGTAACATGATTGGCTATAAAAGGAGTCTCTTAGAAGTGAAGATGGCCAGAGGCTCTCCAACCTGTGAAGGTTTGCATAAAACATTGTGGAATACTTTAAAAACAATGTTCCTCAATGTCAAATTAAAAAGGCTTTGAAGGTCTCATCATGGACAGTGCATAACATCATCAAAAGATTCAGAGAAACTGGAAAAATCTCTGTGCATAAGGGACAAGGCTGGTTGGTGTGATTTGAAAGTCAATGCGTTTAGATTTTATTCACAATTTACACTTTGTTCCAACTATTTCAGAATTGGGGTTGTATGTTTCAGTGATAGCCCATGACTGGGACCAGTGAGATTTCTTACAAGAATATAAGAAATGTTTTGCATCGGCCTATTTTATGAGGGCCCACATTCCCATTCGATTAATGAGTAAGAAACTGGTCGATAGAGGACGCTATTAATGTTTGCACTGGAGAAAGTGGAGTGACGATAGGTCTCTGTTAAAATGTGAAATATTTTCACAAGAGCGAAACCACAGAGATATATGAAAACTAGAGTGGACATCCCGTCCTTTCCGCGGCAGCACGCCGCCACGCGCCACCATCTTGTGTATGTATATCGGAGCAGACGTTCAATGGAAAATGCAGTATAACTGGCCTAAACAGAGCTCGACAAAAACGAAAACTCGCTCCTACGGGCCACAGCTGAAGTTTCGATTTCTCTGTAATGTCTTCTGATTAAATAAACATCGAATACACCGGATTTAAAAGAAAAATTTTTTTTGATAAATTTTGTTATTTGATTACAATTCCTTATTTGTGTCCATTTTAAGGATGAAAGGATAAAAAGAACACGGAAAAGAAGTCTCTAGGTTGTCGACACCAATGTTTAGCCTACTGTTTCCATGTGCCTCATTGGACATTTATACATGTACACAAGATGGCGTAGCTATTCTGCTGTTTCCGCTTTGGTCCAGCCCACACGTCGTCCACTCTAGTTACCCCTCAGCCCTAAAGGCTGACGGGGTATTGCTATCCTTCGTGTGGTTGGGCGGACGGGCGTATCCAAAAACTTCGACATCGGACTGAGGGGTATTCCGTGCATTCCACGCCTATTTTTTTCTTATATCTCTGTGAGCGAAACGTACATGAATTCAAAATGGAGCTCCGGTGGACGTTAAGCAGAGCAGCCAAAAGAAAGCTTAAAAAAAGATACCAAGGAAGCATCTTTTGTTATAGAGAAGGCTGTTTCTTACTCAGCCCCTCAGTAATTGCGACGGTGAGTGGTCATTCTTTCTGCTATCCAGAGTTAAAAATGAGCTGAGGACGAAGATGACACAAAAACGTCTGAAATCGCTTTCTCTCGCGGCAATTGAGAGCGAACTGACTAATGGCCTGGGACTTTGACGATATCAATGATGATTTTGCATGACGCAAATCAGGAGAAAATGCCTTAGTTAAGTTGGTTCAAGTCAGATGATTTAATGGCTAATTTAAACTCATAGACAAAGTCTTGCTGTAAATTGTTTTTCGGCGTTGTTTTTGTTCATAATCGAAAGAGCTTAACTTCATCTCATTTGTAGTTGAGAGCGGTTTAATTTGTTAATTTTTTACAGCATGAAACGAAAGTGGCAAAATCGATCAATACTGTAACTGAAATGTTAATTCACGAATGTTACATATGACAGTGAAAACGATGAATAAAACTGAAGAATATAATTAAATATTGTGGACAATATATAAATGCCAGAATTTTAATGTAGGCTAAAACAGTTAAGAGTTTTCTTGTTTGGCAGTAAATTTGGTGATATTCACATTAGACACTGAAGACGTTTTGGTGATTTTTAACTTGCCATTACTTGTACACAACTTTCCCTGCACGAGCAGTCGGAGTGGGGGAGCCTTTCACATGTCCGTGCCCAGGGGCCCGACGTATCTTAATCCGTCTATGACTCTACACACACATGCTCACACACAATCCCAGCTGTCCTTGTCTGAGGCTTTCAACTAAGAAATCAGCCACTTCACCTGATTACATCTATCCAGTACCATTGCGATGCACCTATATTGTTAGCCTATCATCTTGCCACTGTCTTCTTAAATACGATTCTCTCTTTGCGACAGTAGTATTTAAAGCAGCGGACCTTCCACGTGGCCATTCACAAAAACAACCGATCATGAAGGACACAGGTAGCACGATGATGTCACCTTGTGTGAATTCAGTTGGATTCTCTTGGCACAGAGGTTGTCTTTTCCTAACTCCTAATCAATTTTGACACATCTTGCCTTAACCTCATGACGGTGACATTCGAGGACAAAGAAAAGTGGTCAGGGATTAGACCATAGAACAGGGCTGCCAAACCCTGTTCCTGGGGAGCTACCATCCTGTAGGTTTCTGCTCCAACCCTAATTCAACACACCTGAATCAGCTCATCAATATCTGTAACTGAAAGCAGGTGAGGTTTGCTTTGGTTGGAGTGATAACCTTTAGGATGGTAGCTGTCCAGGAACAGGGTTGAGCTTAAACCTTTGGAGTCCTTTCAAGTGGACCAAATCAAGCATGTCCTTGGCTTTCCAAAGTGTGTTCACCATTCTTGGCTGTTGGATGCATTGTATAGCCGTAAAATTGGTGCTATGGTCCTGGTCATGGCAGGGATGGAGTCCCAGACTCCCTGAGGTGCCTAACTCACGACGATAAATTCAATTTCAAGAACTTCAGAGAACACAGGATGGCTGAAGTTTTACTTCGGGCATTTTAAATTCAAATTGTTTTATCTTGTGATACACGTTGCTTTGTTTGTTAATACAGAAGTGTTTGGTGCGCCCATGTGGCGCGTGTTGGGATTACAATACCATGCATTTTTTTTCTATCGCCAATATTCCCCTGGAAAACAATAAAAACAGATTTGATTTTTCAGTTGGCAATAACACTACGTGTTGATAGGAGAAGAGAAAAGACTCGCAACACACTTATAGCTCCCAAAAAAAGAAGCATGTACTTTATTCTTACATTCTAAAAAGACGTTAAAAAGACAACGTTTCGAGCCAACAGGCTCTTCGTCAGGTCACTCATGTTGAGGCATCACGGCTGGTCACACTTATGAAATTTGCACCGGGAGCCCCCATGGGTGTAATCAGCACATCAATCAATCAGTTCATCCATCTAACAATAAATGTTTCACAGGTATTTAACAAAATGAGGGAAAAATCCGCATAGAAGTAATTTAAAACAGCCTAAGAGGTCCTGAAAACAGCAAATAACTGAAATAATTCCTAAAGAAAAAACACAAAAGCATGAAAGAGGCAGATAATTGATTTCAAAGCCTACCGTCACGTGTGCAGAAAATGTTGAGAAAAATGCTAAACAAAACAAAACTTAAAAGTATCACAAATGAGGACAAGAATGATATCAATATGAAGAAGTAAATAAAGAGGGAATATCACATAATGTATCAATAGAAAAATTTTCGCAACATAAAAAGATAAGTAAAGATATACAGATGGAAAAAGAAAAACCGTGAAAGAAAAGGTTTAATAGAAAAATCCTCATTTAGACCACAGGGAACTCTGGTATTACGATGATATATCCAATGAGAAGAAGTTTCTCAAAATCTCCTTTCCTTCTTCTTGGTAGATCCTGTTCGACACCCACATATCGGAGACAGGCAACAAAATGAGTACTGTAGGTGTGTATTTCCAATGTCTTCTATTCATGAAACACCTTTTGAAACCAGAGTAACGTGGAGTCTTGAACGCAGACGACAGGACAAGAAAGTTATAGTTTAATCTATTTAATAACGATCTTCCCTTTTTACAAATTATGTCGAATGGTCAAAAAACTGTGACGCTATCAGGAACTGGTTTCATCGAACTGACTGGAGAAGCTTGGGTTGCATTCCTAAAATACCGTAAATAGGTCACACGACTAATTCTGCGCCCACAATTCTAAATAATAAAATGTTTTTATCTCACTTGTCTCTGTGTCTATATTTTTAAACTAATGAATTCTAAATATAATTATGCTATGAAATTATCACAGTCTTTTTAACTAAATTATCAAATATGAAAATATTAAAGGAACAATATGCAATATTAGGAATAATAGGAACAATATAATACCAACAAGGAACATGAATTAGCCAATCCCTAATTGGGCCCTACAAGTAAATTTATTGAAATGTCCGGCGACTGAACTCTTTTCATCTCCTGTACTTATAGCACTACGGTGTTCTATGATACAAGCTATTTAAGGCTCTATTAGTCTTCCCTACATAAGCAAGTCCTCAGGGGCACCTAAACAAATAGATAAAAGTAGTTGTGGAACAAGTTATTTTTCCTTTTAATAGGTTTTCCACTGATTAGTGTGGTTAAAGTGGGTCAATAATACAGTACATACCTCACGCGTTTGTTTTTAATGTGTAGGGTGTTTTCAGAAGTGTGTCCCTGTCAGTCCTCCCTGGAGGAAACGAGACTGTTTACAGAGCTGATAAGGGACTCGTGGGGTCATGCTGACCTCTTGTCCTGTTTTTATGCTAGGCCTACACATGCAGATGCTCAGCAAACACCACAGAATGGAGAGCATCACTCATGCCATTGTGCAATGTTCTGTAGTGATGTGCAAGGGAAAATCTGAGTAACTGATGTCAGGCAAGGTATATCTGATGTGTAGGCATGAGGCACATTGATGTTTCAGTTTATTGCTTATTAGGCCTCTGTTTTGATGGCTTGGTTTTTTCTTTGATCTTTGGGTATATAGGTGGAACGGTTCAGGGAGACAAACATGGTTTCCTGAGCGACATTTGCGCAGTCATTTCTCACCAAATTCTCTTGCACATTTTGTGATTCATACATTGTACTATAATCTTAATCTGACATTCACCCTTGACTATTAAATATCTACTGCACGGGAATGGATTTTCAGTTCAGACAAATGCATAGGTCTTACGGTATCTGCACCCCGTGGTCGCTCACCTGTACCCTTAGCGCCATCGTAAATACATTTCCTTGTATTACTGCCGGCTTTACTAGCCAGCGGCATGTCCGCATCTATATTGCTAGATAGTCGTCCTTACAGAGCTACACTGCATTCACGTGCAGCCTCCTACCTCCTGAGTGTCAGTTTTGGTGGGGAGGTGAGGATAAATACAGAAAAAAAGGCTACAGCTGCCCAGTACAAGAACAATATCTCAGATTAGGAAGTACACGTGTCGCTTCGCCATCAGGGTGATATTGGAAGTTACAGTGCTATCATTTTAGAAGTGATACTCCATATGAAGCAGTTATCATTTGCCACAGGGGCTGTGGAGTTTAGTCATCACTTAAAATCAATAAAAATTTATGCACGAAGCAGGGGCGGATCCAGGAATTGCTGAGGGGGGGGGGGGGGGGGGGGGTGCTGTGCTGCGTTTCCCTTTTTTCAAAATGGTTCTAAAAAATGAGGCTTTAATGCTTCCAAAACACTCCCAAGTGTTGTGAGAGTAGTACGTATTGTCAGACACATAATCCAAGTCACCATTAAATTTAATTTCTGCTCGAGTGAATTTACTAATCTGGAGGCAGTGGTTGGGTCAGAAATGTCCAAAAACAAACTTATTTATATTAACGATCCTATTTATCCTAAAGATGTCCTGATATAAATGTAATACAATGATGCTGTCCTACATTAAAACATAACATATGTCAACATAATATTTCCATTAAAAAATTAGTTTATTTATTTTTTTATTTTTTACATGAATGAATGTGAACAAGAAATGTGCCTTTATTTAGAATTTATCAATAAGACCATTGAACTATTTGGATTGACTTATACATAACCTTTTTAAAATAACTTTACATATCTTACAGACTAAAGGAAAATTTGGAAAGTCTTCCGGTATTCCAAGACAAATTTTATTTGGCACCGTGAAACAACGAATCAATATACATCACATAGTAGGCTATGAACAACTAGTCCATCAGTGGGGGCCTTTTGTAAGCTCAAGCAAATTTCAACCGAACGCATACTTACAATAGCCCATTTTTTACGTCAGTCACCGCTTCCATGTCCCCCAGCAGATGAAAACTGCTTGCTACGAGGATCATTATGTCGAAACGGCAAGTCATTTTTTTTTTGCATTTGACAGGCTGAGCCTCAAATTTCGATTTACTTTATTCTCTATGCTTTCCCGCCTTTCCAGTGGTTTCTGACATTAGTCGTTCTTAGACCGTTATTGCAACAGGAGAGAAGAAAGGCCGTTGGTCGAACAAATTTCCCAGAAAGCCTGCTTTCTTAAACTTTAGGACGAAAACAAAATTATTTAAATTGTACATAGTCCAAATCCACGTATTGTTTTTTTATTTGCAAGAAAAGAGTTTCTCAGTCATTCCTATTGCATTAAGCAAATGTATACCATTGGATCCAAATAAATTTGTCATAATTTATGGTATACACCATTGACTGTATAATTTGCTTGAGCTTACAATTGGACCCCACTGATGGACTAGTTGTTCATAACCTACTATTCGATGCATAAGATTTGTCGGCGATAGCTCATCCATTGTGCGTGACCTCACGCATTTTCGGCTGGGGGTATAGACCCATTTACAGCCAAAGTCATCAAAAAGATACGTGCGCATCATGGCAACGGAAGTAGCGGTCTGCCCAATTCAGTCTGACGAGTTATGAACCTGCAAACATTGAATTAGACATTTTACCTGCAACGAAATGTCTGGTTGTTGCATGTACAGCAATCAGAAGTGACATTTCATTGGTCGACTCAAGTTTTACAGGATTCTGAGAGGATCACATCCGTATAACGCTCACTGGCCGCAAGCAAAGCATCAAGTCAAACTGCGAACGTTGCCTTGATGCTTTTAAACGCCCACTGAAAGAGTCAGCCGCATCAACACTGACAGCGGTCAACAAGACCGAGAAGCCATGGGTGTCACTCTCAAAATACTCAAGACAACGTTTAATTTTGAAAACACCTACCGATAAAGCTTATTTTAAGACGATATATTCAGTTCATGATCTGGGGCATGAATCCCAATTGAAAGTCACCATCAGCCACACGTTTTCTGTAACCAGACTAAATCTTCAAATCTGACAAATAAAATCAAACTCTCATTCAACAAAAGTGGAGAGTGTACATAAAAGTCATTGTTGAGCCAGCCTCTAAACCAATTAGCTGTTAGACCAGGTTAGAGCCAGGTGGTGCAGTCGGTGGAGAGCAACTGTCGCGCTAGGCTTTAAAAACTGCTCTCGCCATTTTATCGCCGTCCAATTTTGTTATACGTCAAAAGCAAGGCGGGATGAAGTCGGGCACAAAACTAACCAGCATGCATTGTGCGCCGATCACTGGTGGTCAAATCTGCGCAGACCTGCCTCATCTCGAACGAGCCTATTGGGTGCGTTCGAGGGCGCCTGCATGAAAGCTAGCTGCGCGAGGTTCTCAAAAAATTATGCAACAATCTTGCCAAAGGTAGCGCTATAAGCCCACCAAACTCCGCAATAGCTGCAGACGGGCTCAAACGCACCCATTGTTTTCGTGATTAACTGGATGAATGGTCGCGCTTGAAATATTGCTGCTGCGCAAATTGTGGGATAGAGTTATCTCCTTTGTTTTAGAAAGGGTATTGCAGAACCATCCCTATGCTAAAGTAGGTAAATTAGGAAGCACAGGCAACTTTCCTGAACATTGAACTCGTATGCACTGATCATGGATGCCACGTAATTATTTCCGGATGATTTATTTATTTTTAGGAGTGAGGAACTTTCCAAGGCAAAAAAAAAGACTATCCGGACGCAGGCTTATCAGCTTCTGGATGAGCTTAAAGCAAGGAGGCACAAGTATATTCTATACTGAAGCCTTTCATCAAATGGCGTGACGATTAAATGCTGCACCTCCACGTGATATTGCTCACCGGAACCAAGAATTTCTCAACTGGCATTTTCTGCTCCTCAGTCCTTGGGGCGCTTCCCCGCATCTTTCTCATGCTGCATTCATGTGCGATCGGGAAGATGATACTTTCCATTTGTGAATTCGAAATTACGAGTGCGTTGTGTTCAAGTGCTTGTGTTGTAGGAGCGAAACTAGAAATGGCGGACACATCATTTACCATTGCCGATGGCAAGGAGACATGTTAGCATGGGCTAGATGGTTTGCTTTCCCCTTATTTTCACTTGCATGCAGTGGCAATAAACCTTCATGAGAAATACTAACTCAAAAATGAAGAAAAAGCTAATTTTATAGTCCATTTCGACCTCCAGCCAAGTTTTTTGCTGCTGTTGTTGCCGCGTTTTAACTCTCGAATCCGTAATTAAACTCAGTATACCGATTATGGCTCTCCAGCAAAGCACCAACACATTTCAGTTACATATAGCCTGTACCTCCGAATGCACCACACAATTGGGCTACCCTTAATTTTAAAGCTCTCCAATAGACTCAGTTGTATTAACAAAAAAAAAGGAAAGCACGAAGGTGATGATGCCTCGGTGCTTACAGCAGTGACAAGTATGTCCCTTACTGAGGCTCTAAAATTCTGTGTGGACATGTGTCAGAGTGCCCTAGCTGTGAATCTATGCTTGACATAATCTACGTTTCCATCCACTTGTCAATAGAATTACCTGAAGTTTGCAAAAAAAAAAAAAAAAAAAAAAGGTGGTGAAAATGCATTTCCACCTAACCGCATTAAAGCAAATAAAAACTTGTGTGTAGCGTAATGACTTTACTTGCTGCTATGCGATTAAATTGGTGTATCAAATAGATTTGACATTTTAAGGCATTTCCATTCATTTTTGCACTGAATCGCAGAACCTTGGAGTGAGCAGAAGTACTGTGGTAGGCAACAAAATTAACTAGTTGGCAATAAAATGCAGTTGAAACTGTCAGCGAATCTAATAAGCAAACATAAACTTTGATGTTTGTTTGAGTACAATTATTGCAATTAATTTAAGAAAGCTAAATGAACACATGACATGGTTATGCTAGATCGTTAAGAGCTGCTCACATCATGTACTTTATAAGAATTCAACAGGTTGTCATCTGACGATCAACAAACTAAAGATGGGTACAGAAAATGACGCCCAAAACAAAATTCATTAGGGGTCAGCTAATGCGACAAATTTCCCAAAAAATGCAGTCATTTGATAAACTTACCTGCTAGCATGTTCCAATGAAAATGAATTCATTGTTTGGAACAATTGCTTTCCCCATGACACGCATTACCTCCGCATTCCTCGATTCCTATTGGAGTCTATGGAAGTGTCAAATAGTGCTATAAGTCGAAAACAAAGCTCTATCTCAAAAATCTGGCAAATTTAAATCCAAGATATCATGGCATTTAACCCATAGAGCAATATTCTAGGACTTAATTTTGACCAGCGTAGCGGACAATCAAGCTTTAGAGAGTTTAAGTTCCAGCAGTTAAATAAAGGCAATTGCAATGGGTACAGCAGTTTTTCAATGCATTTCAATGTGGAGACATGGCAGTCCCCATTTCAAGCCCTGCCCTAATGCAACCCCAACCCCAACCCCTAACGCTTCCCCTAACCATAATCCCAAATCCTTATCCCTTGAAATCGACTGCCGCATCAATAAAAACTGCCGTGTCTCTAGACACTGCGTTAAATAAAATACTGCAGCTTTTAAAGTCATCCTGTCATGTACATCTTAAACACCTTGCCAGGCTTTTATCAGTTTGGGCAGCAAGGCAGAGCAGATATTCGAAGCCCATGCCCCCTAGTGGCACACCAGTATTGCACTGGGCATGCACATTTTAACAAGTCTATAAAAATGGGGCCAATTCTCTCTTATGCTGAACCCATTAATTTTTAGAAATAGCATGCCAAGATAGTTTGATTTCCAAGTCATGCGATGACCCTGCTTAAACCAAAAGGGTCCCGACAGCTGTGCTGTCTGCCTGACAGGAAGTAGAGTAACACACTGAAGAGTCAAGAGTTCCTAAAACAACTCTAAATCTTTATTACTCACAAGGGGAAGGAATGAAATAAAAAGGCAACAGAAATGAAAAGGTTTTTATACACAAACCCACAACTGCCAGTCTGCAATAATATCAATATCAATAATATTAATATAATATTCCGAACCCAGAAGAAACAAAATAAAATGCTGATAAAGTGAGTTAGTGAGTCTGAGAGTGTGACGAGAGAGGAGTAGTGAGAGGGAAGAGATGGACAGAAGTGTGGATGAAGAACGAAATAGGGAGAGAACGGCACAAAAATGGCATATAGGAGCAGTACGAACTGACCCGTTATGGGCAAGTCAAGTAGCACCGAAAACGTGTACGCCCGTTCCTTTAATCTTTTTTTTGTTTTTTTTTTCTTCTTTTTTTTTTTTTTAACTTCCCGATTTTTGAAAATGTTATCCAAAAACAAATTCCCGCTCCTGGAAAATTCCAAAGACACAAGACCGGATACAAAAAAATACAGGTGAGCCAAGCACAGGGCTTCACTTCTACTTTTTCCTTGTCCTGTGAAAGGGAAATACAATATTCTCAGAGCAAAGTGAGTGAGCGAGCGGGGAGTTAAGGTCTAACTCCCAATGGCTGTCCTCGTAAAATATGAAACACCTTGAACTTTTAACTCGGGGAAAACAGCCCAGAACAAATACGTGGAGCACAACGCAATGGACCTCAGAACCTCTGGGAAGGGGGCGGGGCGCAGCAGGACAATGAATACTAGTCCCATAGCACAAATTGATTTTCAGAGTTGGACCAGCAGATCGCCTCCCGCCCGTCCCAAGCCTAGGAGGTCAGTGTCACTCAATACATTCCAGTGGAGGTATGATGAAGGGTGGGCAAGGGCTGGGCGGAGGAGCAGGGAAGAACCTCATAGGCTGGGGGGTGACATAGAAGTAACAGTATCAAGTACAGATTATGAGCAAGAGGGCAACGCCTGTCCGTGCAACAGTGGCAGGGGCCGTAGCGGAAACGGAGGCCGGGCCGTCACGGTAACAGTCTTAGTAGTGTGCGAGGAATGAAGGCGTGTGAGAACAGCACGGGGGGGTTTAAGCAGGTATGGAAGGGGGGGGGGGTGGTAATGACGACTCGAAGGTTCGAAGGTATATCCTGCAGCCCCCTTCCTTGCTTTATGGCCCCGTCTGGCGCCCTGTCCATTGCTAAGTCAGTCCTCCCACTGCTCATCCCTCCTGAAGCCTCCTCGAGCCAGAAGCCAGCTCATCACAAGATCTGCAAGACAGGAGACAGCCCATCGTGAGGGGAAACATCATGTCTTTAGACCAAATTTCATGTCAGAATACTGCCCCCCCGAGAGGTGAAAACACAGGCCAGCACCTCCAGCCAGCCATCGGGGTTCAATTTTCCCAAAAATGGATACTAAACACGAGGCATAGCTGAGCTTTCCACACAAAGCAAGAGGGCAGTCGCTCTCTCCCCTAAAACAGAGTGGAGAGGGGGAAACGCACCTCTGGATGGGTCTGCAGTGGAGTTTCAGACGAGGCATTACAGAGGGGGCGAGTTTTCTTGGACTCTGAGCCATCCTGAGATAGTGAGGTGCCATTGGCCACGCCTCCTTCCCCATCGACTGCTCTCTGGCTCTTCCTCTTCCGCCGTGAGTCTTTACTCCTGCCGCTCCTGCCTGCTCCCCTCTGCTCCTGCAACTCGATCTGGGTAGGAGGGAGGAAGAGGAAGGACGTGAATGAAAACGAAGGAAAGAATAGTCATTTTTCAAATTATGAAAAAAAAAAAAAAAACTCCGGAGCAAAAGCTGCCCGCTCGCGTAAAGCTAAGTGTATCCTGCATTAGGCATATTTGCAGGATGGAGCTTGAAAAGAATGAGGGTACAGCGGGGGGGAGAGCTTTGAACATCAGACCAGCTAACACCAAATTTTTGAGTAGCAACATTCAGCCCTATGCCCCAAAGCGGCACAGCCAGGGCACATGCCCCAGACACACACAAGGGGGTAGGTATGGGGGACGTGAACAAATTCATTTCCAGCGAGGACATTTTTTGACAACAGTAAACACTCACATATGCCGATCGCAATATGCAAGCAATCAATGATATATTGTGTTCCAGAAAGATCATACCCATAATACCCAGTTATGCATTTCTGCTTGAATTAACATCATTCAAATTTGCTTCCAGAGCAGACATGCTTTAGATGGACAGCTATAGTCCCCACACATATAACTTAACATATATCAAGACTGCGATATTTCATCATGAAATATGTAATACAGCAAATTGTCTTTGTGTATGCCACGAAGACAGGCCAAGACAATACATAGCATCTCAGTTTATAGTAGAACATAATGGCATTTCGGGAGAGGACAGTTTTTGACGGACAATATAGCAGCATATTTTTTCTATGATAATTTTCAGTCCGGTAAAGAGGCAGTCATAGCCTTTTGTATTCTTAAATAGCAATAGATAACATAACACCTGAAAAAGTCATTATGGCTTTCAATTTAATCACAAACAATATAATAAGACAATTTAAAATGGATGAAACATGGAAAATGTCAAAAAACATTCATTTGTTTTATTCAGGAAGCAATGAATATTATTTTGTCACATTAACAGTGAGTAGATGGTGGCTGCAATACTTCATATTAAACCCTTGACCTAAAACCCATTATTTACCCCAAATTTGTTGCAAAAATTGGCCCAAAATATGCAAAAAAATTTACTTATTTTGTGCAACAGCACTCTTACATCCACTTTTAGGTACCAGCAGTTGATTAGTTTCTTACAGTACAAAATACTACATGATTTGACTGTTAAAACCCATTGAACCCAAACACCCCTGGCACTAGAGGGAGCTGCACATCACGCCAGAACTCATAAAAAGCCATGGAAAACCTGAACCTACAAAGTTTTGTTATAGACCCACTTCATGGGAAGAAATTTGGCTGTAGGCTCAGGCTAACCATCTCATGATAAACATTTGCCACTAGAACAAAACAATTCCAATACAAAGAAACTGAATGAGCTCGTAGCAAAAATGCGCCAACGGAGCATGTCTCGCAAATAATATTGGTGCTTGCGAGTCCATAACGTCATTCTCCCATACAAGTGGATACCGGTAGGGCTGTGCGATATGACGTAAATCTCATATCTCGATATAGGTTAACTGATATTCCGATAACGATATATATCACGATATAGCAAAATTTCTGTCATTTTCATGAATAGTTTCTATATAATCACCACATGGAAAGGGCCATTTCTTATTGCAGTTAGAATTATCTACTTGACAAATAAAAGGTACTTAATCATATTTTATTATTTTTCTCCTTTCATTTGTAACCTTAGTGCAAATTTTCAATTCAACAGTGAACAAAATCTTCAATATGACTGTAAAAGAGAAGTGTAATGTTGGAAGGAGTCTATGTGCAATCTGTATATACTTCCTGATGCTGGCACATACTGCTGCAGAGGCTCTCTGCACCTCTCCGAAATCAAAGCAGCATGTAGGGAGATGTAAGGCCGTTTCAGTCCGCTTGACTTTGTCGTGCAACCTTCGTGTTGTGCCAGTTGATAAAGACAACACGTTGCTGGTCTGCAAATCTATTGTGATGTTGCTAGCCCATCCCCAAATTCTGCATACTGCAAGCAGTAACTAAATTTACAGTGAGAAATAAATCAAAACATTGCTTTGGAGGGAGCGTTTTGTTTTAGAGAATGCAGTCTTGACGACTTCTATTATCTGAGCTTCATTAGCAGGATTAATAAAATGTCGTTGCAGTCTTGTTGCAGTGATCGGTTAAGTGCGACTCTCGAACAAACCATGTGGACCACTACGGCATAGCTACTGCACCTCCTCTCAGGATTGAACTTAGTTATAGTTCACCCAAAAACTATAATTTGTGTATCAATTACTCACCATTAGACGTCTCGGACAGACAGGTTGTTCTTCACCTGGCGCAACTTTATGGCCACTGGAGTTTTGAAAAATTATCGAAATTCCTCTTCTCTGGTAGCAAATGGGGTCACCCAGCAGTAACAGCAAAACTCCACAAAACATCTGTTGACACAACTTTCAAACCATAGTCGAACACATCGTCCAGTATAATCCAAGTCTGCTTTGTCCACTCGTATCCTCAGAACTCGAGACACGGTTATTTTTCGCTAAAAAAATAAAACACTACACTTACGCTTCAAGCAATCCAGCGCATTCAACGGAAGTCCCGCCTCCCGGCTCGTTCCCAGAGACTAATAAAGTTCTTGAAACACGTTTTCTCCTTTCTCTCAAAAACTTTATTAGTCTCGGAATGAGCCAGGAGGCGGGTCTTCCGTTGAATGCGCTAGATTGCTTGAAGCGTGTAGTATTTTATTATTTTTAGCGAAAAATAACTGCGTTTCTGGAGTTCTGAGGATACGAGTGGACAAAGCAAGACTTGGATTATACTGGACGATGTGTTTGACGATGGTTTGAAAGTTCGTCAGACGTTTTGTGGACTTTTGCCGCCGCTACTGGGTGACCCCATTTGCTTCCAGAGAAAAGGAATTAGGATAATTTTTCAAAACTCTCCAGTGACCATAAAGTTGCCAAGCGAAAAACAACTTTGTCCATTCGAGACATCTAATGCGGAATAATTGATATAAAAATTATAGTTTTAGGGTGGACTATCACTTAAAATGTGTTATTATTTATGTTATGCAGTCAGTTAATGTGGCCTATGTTCATAAACTCCAATAATAAATTACCAGGAACGACTTGATTTGTTACACGACGATATAAACAATAGAGCCATTTTTCTATCGAGAGACATTTTTCTATTGTGGCACGATTTATATTGTCATCTTGCACAGCCCTAGATACCAGTATATCACATAAAAGCAGACACATTATGGATTCTACCCATACATCGCTCCACAACCAAAACTCACCGAATTAGCAGCTGAAAAAGGGCAGATGTCTTACCCAAGTGGTCTAATGATCAATAGTATTTGAGGGCATAGAAAGTCGTGTACATACTTACTCTACAGGCTTTTTGTCACTTTGGAAAGATTACTGACCGGCCGCACCTATTTTCAAGTCCAGGAGGAGCTTTGTTATGAGGGATAGGAAAACTACATACATAGCAGGAGAATGTCACGTTAAATTTTAATACTAACCGTATACAAGCCAATTAGCTAGCTAATGAGAAGCAGCCTTTGCTTTCAGCATATTCTGTACTGAAGGCTATGACTAGCTATCGGGTTGCTACATAAAGCTATTTATATTCATTTCGTGACAAGCTTCAATCTCGGTCACACACACACTGCTGCTCTGAATACAATGATTAATAACACCCACCAAGAACCACGCCAAGAACTCCCATAAGGCAAGGTCCCACAATTTTTCACATAGCCTGAATAAATATACATCTTTTTGTCGCTACAGAGGTAAAAGGCACCAATGAATTGACAGTGAAAAATTCATACATCATGTATCGATCATGTGAGGCAGCAAGAAATATTTACTCATGGATTTAAGCAAAGTTCTCTCATGGTTCCCTACGGAGAAATTATTTTTGTTCCCCCTCCCCCTCCTTTTTTTTTCTTCTTAATTTAGCTGTATGGCCATCACCTTTTCTGGGATATGCGAATTTGTGCACATGACTAAAATATGACTAAGATGTTCTAACGACTTCATGTGCGCCTTTATATTGATTACAATCTTTAATAGTGAATAAACAATTATCAGACGGGAAATAGTGATTTTTCTGGTAAACAGCAATTCCTAATTGTTTTGTGTAGCATATAAAGACCTGAGGGCACAGCAGCATACCTGAAGTGTGAAATGTGTACCGGATACGCAAAATGTGCGGGGGGTCGGCAGGCCTGCATTATGAGGGTGTGGCAGGGTGGAGCTCAAAACAGTACAAGGGTGTTGCAGGGGGGAACTCTCACCAGAATAAGGGTGTGTAGGGTGTGTCGTGGCGGCGTTGATGCTGCTTGTAGGACGCGGTAGATGGCCTGTGTCTGGTCGAGTGTGACCTCCAGCAAGTCTCCCTCCAGCTGCAGGTCCTCCAGCTGGGCCCGCACTGCAGGAGCCAACTCAATGACCGGACCCTTCAGCATCGGTATGAGGGGGATCAGAGCCTCCACCCCTGAAGGACCAAATACAGTTCAATTCAATTTTATTTGTATCACACTTTCCAGAGAGAGAATGTCACAAAGAGGTTCTACAGTGCAAAAATAAATAAATAAAAAAAGAGTGGTGCCCAGCCTAATCCCCACTCATTCAGAACACAGCCAGTCCCAGAGGACCCTCATCCACACAGCATACGCAGGCACTGAAAGCCCACGTCTGTACAGCACAGCCAGTCACCGAGAATTTACATCTGCCGAACACAGCCAGTCCCTCAGAACCCACATCCACACACCTCAGCCAGTCACTCAGAACCCATATCTACACACCTAAGGTCACACTTCAAAGAATAAACTCTGGTATATGACAGTAAACAGACCTGTGCTGTTGTGCGAATTGTCCTTCTTGCTGTGTCCATTCTCGAACACTGTCTGTAGGAGAAAATAATCATACAAACCATGGGGCACTCTGTGCATCTCCAAATCTGTGACATATGGATCATTTATTTAAGCCCAGAGCACACCAATCAAACATTCTGCAACAAACACGTTTGTTTGTTGTGTCATGGCTGTCTGTCATCGTTTGTTCCACTGCAAATGTTTGTTCCACTGCAGTAAGTTAAACAACACAGTAAGACAACATTCTATGACAATAGAGCAGTGAAGTGATGACGTCACTTACTCTGTCGTGGAAAGCTAATGCTTTTGTTTTCACCTGCACATTCCGGAACTGCGGAACAATGCCCCGTGCTGGCGATACAGATGCGGCTATCCCAATGCTTTACCGCGGCACCAAAGCTCAATGAAGTCATTGAGAATTGCGAGCCAAAGAGAGCGAAAGTGGAAGAGGAGCTCTTGTCATGTTTACTGAAATGCGCATTACATAATACAGCCGCTAAATAATCATTTCCTCAATGTAAATCAGTTTTATTTTGATGTATGAGAATGTAATGCATGATGAAAGAGGTTTATTTTTGTGAACCATTTTTGAACACTATGTTCAGTCTTATCTGGTGGATGGGAAGATAAATATTTTATTTATTTGAGAAGCGACAGCTATTCATATTAAGTTATTTGTTACAAAAATGTATAAATAAAAGGGTTTTGATTTCACCTGAAGGGATTCAAGGAAGGGATTCAAAAGTGAATATTTAAAAAAACAAGAAAGCCGTTGCTGCGGCAAACCCCCCGTCGCATCTTTCTGAACTTTAAAGTCACATGCACCTGCATACTCCACTGATTCAGTAGAATTACAATTTAATACTTCATGCATGCCCCCTATCAGCCAGTTTGACAAATGTCCAAGGAGAAGGACTAGCTGCTGTAAAGATTTCAGCCAGCTAACTTCATCACTCAGCCAACAATGGCCATAAATGTGATTTTTGCACTTATTAACCCCATGACCTAATTATTACGCAAATTAGGTCAAGGTCACCATGGTCACCCTTCCTTCACCCCAAAGTATTATGGTACCAAGTTTGGTTGGATTCGGCCCAGGAGCTTCCGAGATATAGTGCAAAATGTTTGGACGGACGGACGTACATACATACGTACGCAGATCTCCACAAGACCCCCCTTTCGGGGCCTGTCTGTAAAATGAATGGGAACTTCCGAGACCAGTGTGACATCACTTCACTATTCCATTGTCAACATTCGAAAGTTCCCTGTCGTTGGAGAACGTGCAATTTCTCTGGGCTTCACAGCGATTGAAGCCATGTTTACAAATCTGGCACGATTCCACCCATCACCGACAACATTGCAACCTCTGCTGCTAATACCGCAGGCGCCAGCAGTCCTGACATTAGCGTTTTACCTCAGTGGAGTGTACAGTTCTCGGAGCGGCCTTTTTCGGGGGACTCGCATCATCGGTCAGGTCGATGATCCCCTCGTCCTTGTCGCCACCCTCCGAGTCGGAGAGGACGATGACAGAGTTCCCTTTCTCTTTCTTCTCCTCTTCCCCTTCCCCGAGGGCGCTAAGGGCCTGCAGGGCAGTCTGCAGCTCGGGACTCTCGAGCAGCTGCTTGGCGCGGCCCTGCCAGCCGATGGCGCGCTCCGTCAGGCACTGGAGCGCCTCACCCTCGGGCAGCCGCACAGGCAGCCGCTGTAGTGCCACCAGCAGGGCCAGAATGGTCTCCAGCCGCGGCCGGCGCGAGCGCTGGCACCGCGGGCAGAGGAAGCGCGTGTCCCAGTCCCACCAGCAGCGGCGCGCGGAGGGGTTGGAGGGACCCGAGGGCAGGGGGGAGGGGAACGGGACGCACCCGCCGTGGAACCAGTCTTTACACAGGTGGCAGCGCAGGAGCGGGGGCTGTGGCGGGCGGCTGCACACGCAGACTGAGGAGGAGACCGACGCCGCTCTCTTCTCCTCCTCCTCCTCTTCCTCATCGTCCTCCTTCGTCAAGTCCACCGATGGGATGGAGACGTCCTGCTCCATGCCGTTAGTCCGCCTCCTGTCCTCCCTGCCGCTGCTCTCCAGGCCCGGCTTGGCCAGGTTCACCTCCTGCAGCCGCTTCAGGGCCTCCTTCTCACGCTTCTCCCCCTCCTTAAACGCCGACACCTGCGTCAAACACAGACACAGACACATGCAGGTTAGGGGCAGGGAAAACCACGGTGGATATGGGAGAGATTTTGAGGAAAGACAGAGTGACTCACTATGGCTCCAGGATCCCTGAGGTCTTGTGCAGTGAGGCCTAGGGTGTCCATGTCAGTGCGGTAATCCTTCCCCATGCCCATCTCCTGCTTCTCCGCACAAGGACACAGTACCTACACACACACACACGCACGCGCAAATTAAAGAAGGGCTAGATGTCCAAAGATTGTGCATACTGACTCCATTATTCTTCAGGCTTTGCTCGAGATTAAACAGCCTCCAGCTGGAGCAGCGCTGGTGCCTGATCTGAGCCGCCCTCACCTCCAGGAGGCTCTGCTTGGAGTTCTTCTTCAGGAAGGTCTTGCTGGCCTTGTCCCTCCAGGAGTGAGCACTGGCCACCTGCAGCTCCAGCTGCCGCAGCTCCTCCATGCGCACGGGCAGGTCCCGCCCAATGGCCACCAGCCCCTCCAGGTCATCCAGACAGGGGTAGTGCTCTCCGTTCTGCAGGGCGGACAAACACGGGCTAAACGGGGCCTGCGGGCGCATCCACAGCCCAACTAAAGCACTTTGTCCCCCCAGAAACAAAGCCGTGGAACCAAAGTCAGAGCAATTTTGAGTCTTCGGTATCTCAATCATTCAGGAAAAAGTCTGGTGACCATGGAAACTCAGAGGTTGCAAAGTTGTAGAACATGACACCTGAGCAGAAAACCAAAATCCTGGGCGACTTGGAAGCAAAGGTTATTGAGAGCACCAACGCTGGCCACTGGAACGTGGCCACACAACCTTCGAATGTCTCTTCCCTCTCTTCTCCACTCTTTCCGTATTTCACTGAACTGTGACAACAAATTAAACTGTAGCCTCATTACAGTAAAAACTTCCACTAAAAAACACAAATTTTATTTCCTACACTTCTGAGTAATCCTCAGAGTTCAGCATACAAACAAGGCAACTGAAGTCCATGATGGCGCTGCGGCGAGAAGGAATCCTACAGAAGGTTACAGAGAGGCCATGCACGGTGACAGACTCACCTGTATCTCCTCCAGGTCGGTGACCCAGGCGCGGGCCCGGTTCAGACAGCCCTGCAGTGACAGGATGTTGGGCAGCAGCACGGGGATGAGCTGAGCCTCGCTGACGATGGCCTCCAGGGTGGAGAGGGGGTGCTTCTGCCTGTGTGGGGTCAGAGAGGAGCGTCACACCGCAGCAGAACAAACAAACACAAGAACAAACATGCCGCACACGGCGATTCTCAAAACCAGCACCAAGATATTATGCAAACAAGCAGGCACAACTTTACACATATTGGCATCAAATTTATATTCTGCCTGTAATTTGAGAATAAATAAGTTAAAAGTGCTTTTTCACCAGCATGAGGTATTGACATCCATTGTAAAGTCAAAGCTTTGCAAAACAGTGAGCATTTCATAGTGACAAAAGCATACTGGTGTTCTAAGGGCGTGTCGCTGTTCCCATGTTCCAGGTGTCCGCAAAATTACACCTGTGCTCCACATAGGAGAATAATACCTGTGCTCCAGGTGGGAATAAAATTATACCTGCGCTTCAGATACCCATGGGAGGTGTAGCAGTGTGCTGACACTCCTGTGGGAATGTATCTACACTCAGTGTAGCAGTGCACCCATGGCAGGAGTAAGTGTGTACCTGTGTCGGTGTAGGAGAGCATCTGTGGTAAGTGTGGGTAAGGAGGATACCTCTGGCGGCTAGGCGTACTTGTGGCAGGTGAGTGTACCTGTGGCAGGTGCGACACACCACCTCTGGCAGGGACAGGTGTCAAAGTATGCTCGTAGAAGGTGTCAAAGTGCACCCTTGGTAGATGTCAGAATTTACCTGAGGTAGGTGAGTGAGCCTGTAGTGTCAGGGTGTACCTGTGCTCGAGGCAGATGGAAGCTTTCTCCTCCCAGCGCTCGGCGATAGTGAGCAGCTCCTGCAGCTCAGCCATGGCCGTCTCCACGGCGGCGCTCTGCGGCACACCGCAGCCGGCCTCCATCAGGCTGCGCAGCACACCTAATGTCACCTCCCCGCCCTGAGGGCCCAGCGTCCGCCGCACCTCCTGCAGCCAGTGGCCCTGAGCCTGCAGCCCCTGTAGCAGCTCCACCTCCGGGGGCTCCGCCGGAAGGGCGGCTCCCTGCTCCAGCAGGTCCTGCAGCTGCTCCGGCGGGGGCGGCCCCCGCGACCAGTCCTCTCGCCCCAGCAGGGCCTGCGCACTGGTCTGGAACTGCTCTACCGTCTGCAGCACAGCCTGTCCGAGCAGAGAGAGGATTTACTGCGCTCAATTTCAGACAGTGCCACGCATTAACCAATCAAAGGGCTTCAGTTCTTTACACCAACAGACACGGACAAACTTCTCACCTGCACCTGGTCCAGCTGAGACATTTCGCAGGGAAGGTTGTTCATCTTGTCTAGTAGCAACTTCACTTCAGCAAGAGTCATCTTCCTGCAGAAACAGTGAGAATTACCCTAAACACTCGCAAGTGTCACGTGTTTGGTATTTTGCACATCTCAGTTGTTGGCAACGGACAGTTCTCACCTGCTCTGTGTGTTCGTCAGGAGCTCAGTGCAGACAGACTGGCAGTGCTGAATGTCACTCAGCACCGTGTTGAGGCGCTGGAGCAACTCATTATCCGGAAACTTCCGCTCAGCTGCCTCCGCCTTCAGACTCTCAAGTTCCTGAATTCCTGGAGCACAAAGACCCAGCGAAACTCAAGCGGAGCTGAGACGTGTGAGCGTACTGCACTCCATTGATCTAAGCGCATTCAAAGGGACAGTGACACTCACTATTTTAGGATCAAATTCAGAAATACATCTCAATAGTATCTCCATGTCTTCAAATTCACTCACTAAAAACCCTGCTGTCAGTTTTGATTCTGAACTGCTCTTTGAAGTGTACTTGCATACTTCTGGGACTGCCACTTTCTACCCAAGAAATATCTGGACTGGGTAACTAATGTTGTCATGTCCAGATGTAAAAATGCCACCCGAAAGCCAAAGATAATGCAGCTGCCTGTATTTTAACTCAAACTAACGCTGGTCACAAATTAATTTTCGCTCCGACTTTACACACTTCTCACTCAAATCCAAGTTTACCGCCGACATATCATTTTTTTCTGCTATCAGATGCATTGATACGCGTAAAAACATAATTCTGAAATTAAATCACTTATAAAATTACATTGAGCCGTTGTTTCTTCAGTAGGGGCTCCCATCGCTCTCCTGCCCTGTAAGGCAGAGAGCGCAACGACTCAGTCAGCCTGAATCCCTGCACCCGCGCCTGCTCACATCTGGCAGTTGCAGTGCCCCACCGCAGCCCTTCCCACCGAACGCCATCTTCACTTTATATTTTAATTATTATCACTGCTTGAGTCATACTCACCAGCATAATCACATTAATCAGTATAACTGGCTTCTAATGGACTTGTATAACTGAGGACCTGTAAACAGTCATTTACCGAGCCTGTGAAAGACGGGCGCTCCCACTGTAGCCACTGCCTCCTGATATTTTTCTCCTTGGTGAGTTTTTTCCCCCCACCACTGATCTGAGGATTTTTCTTCCTACTTAGTTTATTTTGTTTGATCTTGAGACATTTTTGGGACTTGGGCCAGGAATCTGCCCAACGGCCATTATGCAGTTCTTCTGTAAAAAGCGCAGTAAAAATACAACTGAAGAACTGCAGACATTCAGCCCAAAACACAAGTAACTGCGATACAGATGTCCAATTCACACACTTAACTCCTGTGCAAATATCTAACATGCACACAAGTATTCTTTGCTGCTCATACCCCTGTAAAATTCCAAAATTTGCTACCTGCACGTTTGTGCACATGAACTTTTAGCCAAACATTCATAAGACAAACATGCACGAGAAACAGTGCTACACACACCCAACACATACGCTCATAACTACGACACACAAGACAATACAGGTGTTCATGCGTAGGAGCACATTTCAGTGTACAACACATGGGAACCTCCAACAGCCACACAGGATGGCTGAGGTGCCCGCAGACGCACAATGGCTCCTCACTCCTGTGTGCACACAAACATGGGCCTTTTCACCCTGCTCCCCATCTCAGCCTCACCTATCTTTCCTCCATCCTCCTGCTCCAGCGCTCCTCTCACGCGGGTGGCCCAGGAGTCGAAGGACTCTGCTCGCACCTTCAGCCTGTGAAGCATGGCCAGCAGCTCGTCCAGGGAATAGCGGTACCTGGTCAGAGCAGAGAGACCCAGGTCAGAGCAGCCTATCAATCTCCTGCTTCCCCATTCTGTGGAGGCGGCATTGTGGCGCAGCAGGTAGCCTCCTCACTGCAAGTAGGTCGTGGATTTGAACCTGTCCTGGGGTCTTTCTGCGTAGAGTTTGCACATCCTCTCACTGTTCGCGAGGGTTTCCACGAGGATTATAACAATGCTTCGCAATACGGTTAAAAATCGATGCCGACTTATGACGACTGAAATCAGTTGAGATGAAAAATGAATCGCAATGCTCATTTTAAACAGCATAGGACGTAATCTGTGATTGAATTCACTTCTCGGTCTTGCGCCACTACTCCGAACCAGGAACACATGCAAGCCTTAATTCAGGGCTACTCCATCAGCCCAGGGGCTGAACATCAATTCAGACTGGCCCGCCAGTCAGTTCCGTTAACTAATACATAAACACACAAGAGGCCCAAGGGGCTTAAAGCAATACCAAGTAACTTTTCAACCATCATATAACAGTTTCAGAACTTTTGTGATGGTACATCGACTGACAACAGATTGAATGACACCTCATGGCCTGAGGGCGTCTGCATCACTTTCACTGGCACTATGCAGTTTCGAGGTGGATGGTAGGAACTCCTCCACACAAAAAACTACAAATGCGCTGACTGCTTTACAGCATACGTCACTTCCCCCTTTCCTCAGTCGTTAAAAAGACGGAGGTCAATGCGAACGCCTATGTGGGATTACCGCTATCATGGCAGAAGCAGCAAGAAAACCAAAGAAATTAAAAGTTTCGTCTCGGAGAATAAGAAACGAAAGAGAGAGTAACAGAATCAAAGGGAGACAAGGATCAATACAGGCCAGGCTTTCATTCGCAGGCGTGAGCTCAGGTCAAAGACGAGGAGGGATGTCCGACTGATGCTGCCTTGGCCATGTTACTGCTGGACTAATAAGTAACGTTACACATCGTTTTCTCTTTATAACGTTACAGAACTTTTGCGTTTGTTGTGTGGCTGGTCGTGTCACTGTGGAGCGGCAACTATCATGCTGGTGAATATTTATTGCTACCACGCAAATTTCCGATAGTTAACATTAGCTTTATCATTGGAATTTGAGTGATGACTGCAAACCGCAAATATAAATTTGAGTAAAATATGTAGCCTCCTCCTGTGGAAAGTACCAAAGATGGAAGATCAGTCATACTAAATCATTGTGGGATTATAGTCTCAGTTTGTATGTACTTGACCAAGTAGTTTCTGGTGATTGTTGCGTAATAGTTAGAGAGACAAACGGGATTCTTGTCGGCATTTCTGTTGAGTACATTGATCCCAAAAGAAGGCTATCAAATGAGTCAGCGTGTCAAACCGTGTTGCTTGCTCCAAATAATCAGCAAAACAAAACCCGTGTGCATTGTTATGACTTTTCATAGTCCTGCTCATCACTCGCACCTAGCGCAGAGTGTAGCTAAAATTACAGCGATTGTTGCTTGTTTAAACATTTATTTCCAACATTGTCAGATAATATTGTTTAGCCACAATTAGATACATTACCTCATACAATGAGATGTACAAACTGGAGGCGCTACGTATTCGTTCCAGATCAGCCAATGTGTGCAGAGTTGACTGCCATCTTATGACAGACGTACCTCCCGCTGAAACTTGCGTAAAGAAATACGATCTGGCTAATATTTTGGTAAATATCAGTAATAATCATTTAGTGGCATTTTTATTTTGTCTTTTCCTGACCGATAACGAGAGAAGAGTCCGCTTGAAGCGCCATTTCCATTACCGCCCATAGCATTTACCAATAGCATAGTTGCTAATCAAGTTAGCAGCTCATAGTTCGTCCATTCATTGTCAATGGTTCCTACGATGTAGTTGGCATCTGTGATTTTGGGAAATGCATCCCTGAGTGATTGATAATTTTCCATTAGGACCGTGGTACACAGTGGTACACATCCAGTCTAATTTAAAACCCCTTAGGTATAGTAATATTATGACGGATCACGTTCTGTAAAGTTGGGTTTATTTTCTTTAGCAGTACGTTCTAGGATGAAGCACTTATTAATTGATCATCGCAAGTGCCGGGAACCTTGAAAAAGAGTGTCTTATTATGACCACTGCCCAGAGGAGATACCTGTTTACACAGAAACTCTTGATGAAGAAATGCCTATTTTTAAGGAAAAGGGGGGGGGGGGGGGACAAAAAAAAAAAAAAAAAAAACACTGATTTGTTATTGGATCTTAAAAAAGAAAAAACATTGGTTCGTAATTGGATCCAACATGCATCTATGACTATTTTTTGTTTGATAGAAATACCGCTGCATGTTTCAGAAATACCGCTGCATGTTTCAGGCCCAGACACTGACATTACAATGGACAAGCAACTAAACCGATTCGCTTCCACCGACAGTGGAAGCAGCTGCTGATTTCAATGGGTTTTCAGACATGCCTGACGCTGAAGTTAGGACTGATTCAAAGTACGGCCCCAGGGGGTGGGCACCATATAATTCACAATTTTGGCGCATATTTGAGCAAGGAAGGTTCCTGCAAAATTTTATAGAAATCTGATGAGCAGTTTCTGAGAAGTCGTCGAAAATGTAAATTGTTCACGGATACACGAGGCACGACTGACGATGCCGGACAAAAGGAGACTAGAGTAGGTCACAATAGACTTCATATCAGGTGACCCAATAAAAATCTGGAGGAAAATCAGTGGAATTATTTAATTTTCCATACAAGAAAAACAAATACACTAAACTTCCAATAAGAAAACCGAAGGCTCGAGCAGCGCTGTTAATGACAACAAATCACCAGTATACACTGTGTTCTGACTCCAAAACAAAAATAACATCTCAAAAATATGAAACAATATTAACCCCCATCTCCAGATGTAGACGCTTGCGTCTATGGAACTGCAGATTTAAGCACGCAGTTACTGTACTCAAACACTAGATGGGACCCCCGGATCAGTTATTGAATATTCACAAGCAAGCAGAGTTTGAACGCGGTTTTGAATATGGTAAGTTCATTCCACTCCCTGTTTTTCAAGAGTTGCATGTATGAAATTCCTCAGCTAAGCCTGATGTGCAAACTGGACAATATCCTTGCCCATAGTATCGATCCAGCAGTTTAAAAAAATGATCTTGTGACAGAAAACCACGTTAGCTAAAGTGAGTCAACAGTATTCCAATTAGTGGTTCAGAAAAATCTGTTTTCTGAAGCAAAAAATTCGACATGGTATTGATTCTCTCACATTCTACTGTCAATTACAGTCATCTCTTTCAAAAAGTTCCCTACCATGGATTTACGTGTAGATTCCTTCATTGACAAATTCAGCGCTTCCTTATATCCACCCAAAGTACTGGTGTTGATAGCCAATCACTTAATCATACACTCAGGCTCTTCTGCGTAACTGCACAGTTAGACTTCACGCCCTCGTGAAACTTCCCCAGTAACAATGTATTGATTGGCTCATTTCTTATTCAATTCCTAAGTGTTTAAACGTTCCACTGCAAGTGAAACGCATTGATTGCACAAACGCAGAGCATACAAGCCTATGCGTATCGGCAAGCTCTGTTGTATCCTGTCTGCGTTGCACACATTATGCGGCTGAAATAGACGCAATTTATAGAAAACAGACTTGCAAAACTGACCTTGAAGTGTTCAGTTACATTTACAGGATTTAAATGAGATAAGGACATGGTAAATGGGAATCATTTCGAATGAACCAGGAACGGAGGGTTCTTTCGACTGGATATATCGGTCTCTGGAGAAGGGATTCAGGAAAAAGGTTAGGCTGCTACTTTTGCTTTTTCTTATGGAATGGATACCATACTCAAAGTCAAATGCCAAGGTTTTTTTCCTGTTTAAAACGCTAACTGCCTATGCATTTGGGTGGACCCCCTTGTACGTTCATTGCACAGTTCTGTTGAATCCAGGGAGGCAATATATTATTTGATCTTCCCTGAAAGTGGAATGTCTGTTCTGTTAAAATAAGGTATGTTTCAGAATTCAGATATTACTGAGTGAGTGAGTTGTACTTGTTCCTTATAAGTGTTGAAATGAGTTTGTAAGCTTAGAAGTCGGAACTGCTGGTTTCATTGCAGAGTCAATGTCCTGACCATTTAATCAGCAGTTTATCTAATGACTGTGTGTTGGCTAGGGGGACTTACAAGAAAAATGGACTAAATTCTAAACTTTATTATGGAGAAAAGGCATTTTTTGTGTTTGGGGTGGTTACTGGTGACAACTGATGTTCAGCTGCACTTAAATTGATAAATTCATGCTAAACTCAACCAGAAAATCATTAGTTCATATTAAATTTCATGCCTCAAAACTTTGTGTTAAATACATGGTTATTTGATGATTTGACAGTGCACCATCTCAAACTTTGGGGAGCCACTTGGATAGCAGTGTAATTTGGCAAATAGCATGTAGGTAATCTAGAATGTAATGTTGAAGATGAAATCTACTTGCGGTCAAGAAGTTTATGATCCGAGAAATGTATAGATTTAAGCCCCAGTAGTTTTGCCAATTCTCGGTATCATTTTATTTACAATTTTAATGGTGAATTCTGATGAAGATTTTTTATGTTTGCAGCCCATTTTCTCTACCAAAATCATGAAAATAAACTGAAATATGATGTAATTCTAAATGATGCAAGTGTCTTTTCTGAGTAAAGCCACATTTTTCCTTTTTATGAAGCTTAAATCTTGAATTATACAGTATTAAATTGGGTAACCGATAAATAGCCAAATTTGGCTTTTGCGCAAAGGGTTGACGAAAATACAGATTAAGTATTCCAGAGCGCAAGGATTTCAACGATAACAGTTGTCTGTAAGGTACATGATTTCAATGTTGGAGCAAAGATTTGCGGATGTCCATGTCGTGATGGTGTGCCTTTGAATGCAGTAGTTCTCACAAAGGGTACAGATGCAGAGGCAGTAATACCTGAGGTAATGCTTGTCGTTGGGACAGCTACAGAGGTCCTGGGTATGGTACAGACACACCAATCGCTCAGGACAGTTGGAGCAGGCAAGTGCCGACAGGAAGCAGGTAGTTTTACACTTGTCACACTGTCGCTCATCGTCAGGGAGGAGTTCAAAGGCCTCTCTCTCCGCTTCAGTGATGCCCTGTGCCACGGAAACACAACTGAGTTAATACCTTATTTAAGTCAATAGTCAACGGAACAGAAAAATCCAGTTATTGAAGAGGATTTTATAGGAATAGTGGAACCTAACCAGTGGGGTCAACCCAATGACACGACTGGTTTTTTGCAGTTTCACAAGAATACTAACGTATACGTGTTTCTCAGATGCAGACATATCAAATTGAACCATGCAATGCATGATTAAATGGAAGCAAGTCACTTTTCAATAATAAAGCACAAATTAGTGACTCAGTAGCTGAACATTGGGAACAATTTTAAAATGCTAACATAAAAAAAAAGTGATTTCCTACTTTCTCTGCTCTGGTATTTACGCTGATGGAGGTTTTTCAGCCTTAGTGCTCGGTATGTTGAATGATTTCTCCATTTCTGTATGCAGGACAGTGGTTTCTCTACCTGAAATGTAGGCTGATTGTTTCTGTGCCCTAGTTCATTGGCTCACGGTTCTTCTGCCTCAGTTAATGGGCTGATCGCTTCCCTGCCTCAAATAGTAGGATGATCGTTTCTCAGTCTCAATTTATAAGCCAATGGTTTCCCTTACTCTCTCCAGCAGGCCCTTGCGCAGTTTCCTCTCCTCCTGAACAATGCTGAACATCTCTCTGTGAGTGGCAGCGGCCAAATTCAGGTCTAGCTTCTCTGGACAAGCGGCCATCTTGCAAGTGAGCTCCTCGTGGGAGAAGACACAGTACCGGCGCAGCCGGCGGTAGTGCTCGATGCAGGAGCGGCCAGCTGGCAGCTGTGGGTGCAGGGAGCAAAAAGACAGAGGTAATTGTATCACACACTGCTTAGCATCAGCCATTCAATAAGAGCAACGTGCACAGTGCTGTGGGTGCCAACTCCCATGAGGACAGGGCACTCACCCAATCAGCTGTGCAGAAATTGACAGCTTCAGCGAAGTTATACCCTTGGTTGAAACCACTGTGATAAGCCCGAGGGAAAGTAATGACAAACTCTCCCGCACACTGATTGGTACGCACCACCTGAGAGGGGGGAATAAAAAAAGAGAGTGGTAAGCGCGTCCGTCCGACACGGACCTAGGCAACATTATCACTTCCAGGGTTTCCTACAGCACTTCATAGTTAGGCCGGCACCTTGACAAATTCGACCCGCCTTGACTACATCCCCAGGGGAAGAAGAAAAAAAAATAAAAAATCTGCTGCATCCACGCATGCATACACAGTAAAATAAGGCTGCATTGCGGCCGGCATCTGTTGGTTAATATGTTACTGCGCCATCTATCACCTGTTGCGATACCAACATTTTTTTTGTATCTGGAAGAAGCTAATTATTGTATTTCCGGATAACTTGTTGTTGTCATGGTAAGGACAAACGGAGGCAAGATAATTATTCATCTAAACTAAACATTGGAATAGTGTCTCCTATCAACTGCTTGCCCACATATTCTGTTACATTAAGATACGCAATAAGCAATTCGTTTAATTTCTTATCAAGGATAGTGATGTGTTTGCGCGTGGCTTTCTGCTATGTTTGACAATTGTACATGGTTTTCTCTAGGGTACAGTAATGGATGGGAAAAAGCAGTCAAAAATATCTGGGTACTTTATTCAAAGAAGCCGGCCTACTTCATCTGCGCGTAATTAGATCTTGTAATTACGAGATAATGTGTATATAAATTTTTTTTAATCCTGCGAATGCAATGCGCTTCCATACATAATACCGTTCTCCTCTCCCGAAATATAACCACAGCCACAAAGCATTTGGGGAATTGAAGTCAAAACAGATACATACATTTTTCGTTCTTACATTAATTTTCATTAAACCCTTAGGGATGGTCGTGCACATTTTACATGCTTTTTTTTTTTGATAATTTTGGCTGTGTTCATGCATGCATCATGGATTTTGGTAAGATTGAGTTTTTATTTGATCTAATTTCCAGCTCAGCTCTTACAGTAAGGCTAAATACACTGTGTACAAGCAAGTGTTTCATTCAGACTGTTAAGCGCAAAAAATGCGCCACTGAAACCCAGAAACCCATTCAAACTGCAATTTTTGATCTCACTTCAATGAAAGCATAATTCATGCATTTTATTATATCTGCATGTCAAATCAATAGAAGTTACAAGACTATTGACTTAAAAATACAGGGCTGAGTGACTCAGAAATTAGGTCAATGGCACTCGAGCCTCAAGTACTAAAATTAGTCTTCATTTCCACCAGCAGTTCCTACTCACGCTCACACACTTCAGCTGCTGGACAGAGCCGCATGAACCGTGGAGGGCAGTGCTTGACTATTTTTCTCATGACAATTTTAAAATCTAAAATTTTAAAAGATTTAATTTCATTCCCCAAAGAAAAGCAGCAATAATTCATTTATGAGAGGAATGAGTGAGTTTTAAAATTCACCTAAAATCTCAGCCAAATCTAGATTAATCAATCATTAATTAAATCATAAAATTAGAAAAAGTGTATCCCTTAATCAAATCTCCAACCACATCACACCCAAGTCCAGCCATGACCCCAGAATATTGCAGTCTTGGGCCGTCATTCATCAAGGATGAACAAAAATATTTGAAACCATGCTTGCAATCATTTCCCAGGCAAAATAATGTTTTATACATTAGTATATGTACTTGTGAACACACCAAGTTAAGCATAGGCCTAATTGTGATTATGCATAACCCCTTTGTGGTTGAAAAGAACTGTTAATGGTCCATCACATGATAATTGATAATCAGCTTGTGAATAGATTTGAATAGATACTTAGAGAAACTAATTAAAGTATTGGTTGCCTAAGGTGAAATCCAACACATAGACAAAGCTATTCAAAGAGCCTAGATTGATCATGTCAATTAGAAACAGCAGAAATTAAAGGCACAGGCAATTTAAGGTTTCAAGCAACATTTTCTTTATTTTTAAGCTATTGCTGAGAGTTTTACATAGAATGGTTTGTTCAGGTTCTACCTTAGTGACTACAAGCTTAATTCAAAGACCCAAAAGTTCTTTATTCTAGGAGTTTGCATGGTTCTCCATGTCGAAAGATTCATGCTTTCTGGGTGATTCCGTGACCATGACTGCGAGCCCCCACCTGATGAAATGTTCTTAATTATGTAAAATAAGGGCAAAGACACCACACAAGTATGCTGCCCTATTCATTACCCTGCATACAACAGCTTATAAATGTACCAGACCAGGCGCGGAGCCAGTGTCACCATTGCAGAGGGGGCAGGAACTTGTAGTGGGCTGTTATAGCCTATTGGCCATTTCATTTGTTGTTACATTCACATTACGGATCTGGGCCCGTGTTCACAAAGTAAAATCTGAAAAGTTATTCACAAAGCTGCTGAGATTAATATAAACTCAAAAATATTATGCGCCTCGTCCAAATTGAAATAATTGATCATTGAAAACGGAAATATTTGAGCCGGGGATGTTGTATAGGGGGACAGCTCGGGCGCGACTGCCCTAAATTTTTTACCCCCTATAAGATACGTTGCATGAGCTGTACAATTCTTTTCAAAGGAAAACTAAAAATATGTTTCTTGGGCACTAAAAAGCACTCAAAACGATACCATTTTCTGACCAAAAAAAAAAATAAATAAATGAACTTGCGTGTATACCTCGGGTCATGATTTAATCTCAAGATAGAACGAGCCTCCCTGAAAGGTCAATATGGAAGTACTATTATTATGGGAGACCAATTATCCTGGTATCGATTGGGAAATGGTGAAAGGACAGGGCAGGGGGGAGGAAGAATTTCTAGATGTTATAAATGATAATTTCTTGGTGCAGCATGTTAATAAACATTTTAGGCATGTTGGTCTGTAATGACCCAGATAGAACTAGGCTTATGCCGTCGGAGGCGACAGCTTGGGGTATATCCCCAAACTCCCCCAATCCTCCAATTCCCCAATCCTCGAATAGACCCAATACAATATAAAGCCCCTCAGCTTATGACCTTTCATTTGAACATAATTTCAGGTCAATCGGACAAATGGTTCTGAAGATATGGCCAAAATAGAAATTTTCCATCACAAAGCTCCACCTGCTGGCAAAATATTGAACCATACAGGTATGATGTCATAATATGACACGTTGTGAGGTTATGACCTTGCAGTTGCACATAGTTTCAAGTCAAATGGACAAACGGTTCCAAAGATATGGCAAAAATGGTGAATTTTATGGGACAAAGCTCCACCTTGTCAAAATTTTGACCCAAACAGGTATAATGTCATCGTGGGATACATACTCAGGTCATGACCTTTCATTTGCACTTGATTTGAGGCCAATTGGACAAACATTTCCAGAGATGAGATAAAAACAGTGATTTTTCAGTTTTTGACCCCTGGTGGCCAATCTAGAAATTGTAAATTGTCCAAAATCGAATCAGTCCTTCCTCTTTATGATACTTATATGCAAAACATGAAATTTCTAATTCAAATATTACTGAAGTTATCGTGTTAACACGTAGGATATCTGGCAGCGGCGGTCGGACCAAAAACATATCATCCCCGAAACGCCGTTCGGGAATACAATTAGCAATGTTGAGGTACTGGAGCCACTTGGGACATGTGATCACTCTCCTGTTAATTTTGATGTTTCATGGGAAGTTAAAAGGGTGTATTCAAAAACAAAAATTTTCAATTTTAGGCGGGCAAACTTTGACAGGATGCACTCATATCCAAGTGAAATAAAATGGGAGACACTTCTGGACTGAGTCCGTAAATGAGATGTGGGAAAGATTTAAGGGGGTTTTACTTGATTCACAATGCAGATCCATTCCAAAGATGTCAAAAAGTAAGCTGAAAAAGCGGAATCCTCAGTGGATGACCAAAAGTATTCGTAGGATTTTGAAGGAGAAGAGGAATCTTTATAAGATGCATCGAAAGGATAACAATGAGAACACTAGGGCTGAATAGTGTAAAATGCAGGCTGTGGTCAAAAAAGAGCTGAGGTGATGCTAGAAGACTGTATGAAAGAGAAATTGCAGAGGGGGCAAAAACTAACCCTAAGCACTTCTTTCAGTACTGTAGCAGAAAAAGGAAAGATCAGGTTAACTTTTTCACCATTATAAGCCCACGTGGAACTTCCGCGTTTACGCCGCGAATCCATAGAAATGAGGCCCTGTACACTGGGCTCCCAGGCAAATTTCTTAGAAATGTGCATGTCATCTTGTATTGGCCGTATTTCAGTGAATATTTCAGTAATAAAGACATATTATATATCAAAAGAAAGCTTAGAGACTGTACTTTCCATTTAAACATGTTCTATTGACATTCACTTATATTGTATACACCCTTTGTGAATGCAGGGAAAAAAAAAAAATTTTCTATCAATTAAATTTTTTTTTTTTTTTTCAGTGTCACAAGTGTTCTAACTCCGTTTATAATACAAAGACATTTAGTGTACCGTTTTTTTGTTTATTTCCAGTATTGAACTTGCTGTGATAATCAGCAAAGCATGTGCTGCCCGTTTTCATACATAAGTACACCAGGCATTTGCTGCACCGCCACATGGATTTGCTTCCCTTGACCGGACATTCTGCATTAGTTGCATCAGGGTGGGTTTTCATGTAAAGCTTGTGCTTCTCCAAGCACACAATGCATGTGTGATCCTTCCCTTGCCCACATTCTGCAAAGTGACGTGCATCTTCTGGTATCAAGCGCCCGGGATCCACTCCTGGGCGTAAAGCACCCCCGCGTTTGCGACAACAGAAATTTCTTATGAGTTGGTGCATGAGCTCGACTAAGAACCCTCGGAAGTCTTGCTTCCGTTTGCGAGGTCGGACATGGGAGACAAGAGATACGAGATATTTTGCACAAAATGTCTCAAAGTTTGTTTGTGAGGAAGCCAGCGGATGTTTCTCGACGATTCTGCGCAATCGCGGTCATATCCGGGTGCGGTCGTACCAAAAACACCCAAACAAAAGCACGTGTACCATATACCCGCTGCAGCAGGTTACCGCGGTGAGCCAGTCAGCCTGCCGGAGCGGGTCATCGTGGCGTATGGTAAGCACCCACTACGGTGGACTGACGTGGCGAAAAGGTTAAGTGCATAAAGAATAAAAATGGATCGCTGCTATATGATAACAAGGATATTGCGGATGCCTTTAACAGTTACTTTGTCGAGAATTTTACCTCAGAAGGGGTTTTTATTCAGCCAGAGGGCATGTTAAATACTCAAGATTATTTAGCGGAAATTGAGGATAGGGATAATGAAGTATTAGACAAGTCGCATAAACTAAGGGCAGAGGGTTCTGATGGCTTATATCCTAGAGTCCTCAGGGAAGTTGGCGAGATCATCTTTAAGCCGCTGTCCGCCATCTTCAGACGGTATTTAGAAACTAGTGAAATGCCAAATGATTGGAAACAGGGCAATATAATACCAATATATAAGAAAGGTGACCATACCGAGCCAGGAAATTACGGGCCAGTCAGTTTAACTTGCATTGCAAGCACAATATTGGAATCTATCATAAAAGATGAGCTTGACTTATTTCTTGAACGTAACAGTATCTTGAGGGATAGCCAACATGGTTTCCTTAGGGGAAGGTCATACCAAACAAACCTGGAATTTTTTGAAGAGGCCACCAAGACTTATGACCAGAGCATGGTTTATGAAATCATATAGTTGGATTTTCAGAAAGCATTTGATACAGTACCGCATAAGAGACTAATTTTTAAAATTGGATAGAATCCAGAATTGGGCAGAAATGTGGCAAATGAAATTTAATGTAGCAAAATGTTTCTTCATCCTGCTGCTCTCATTAGTGCCACGTTTCCTCTCAATTACCGAAGTCTGACACCTCATTAAGGTCAGCAAGCACTCTTAACTGCAGATTAAATGGCCTATTCAGGTGTGTGTCGGTATTTCTTTTAGAAATGCCAATTAAAAGGCGATTCCATTATCTTTTCCTCAACATTCTGATTCAATATTTTTTCCTCTAATTGATTTGGGGGAAAAAAAAATTTGCTGTAAATTAAAATAATTTAATTTTAATTGTGTTTCATGAAGCCAGACTATTTAGCTATTGAACAGTTTTGAGTCATACCTGCAATTTGTTTATTGCTATGATTCCATAATCTTTGCCAGGTGTTGTATAGATTCGGACAGGCATAAATGGCTTTGTAACTCGCCAAATGATGTACAAAACCAGTCTCAGCAACCCATGTCAATCTCACTATGTCACACAGTACTGAACAGCCACTAGAAGGCATCGATACATCACTTCCATTTGTGAATTAACAAATTTTATAATCTCAATGCAGAAATTTTAAGAATAATAAAAAAAAATAGATAAAAATAAAAAAAAAGAATACCTTTAAAGACTGCAAACAAACTATAGAGACATCGCCCCAAGGAAGCTTCAAATGAAATGCGAAGTGAATTTGGCCAGAAGTTTTTGAGGAGATTATAGTGATCGATTTAGCTGATGGAACAAGACCGCAATGACAATGCCTGATCCCCAATACCCATCGGCTGGTCAGCCAAAAATTTAGACAGTTTTTCCTAGAAGCCTGAGCACTAAATGACCAAATTTACCAGAGCTCATATTAGGGAAAGGCAGCGACCTTTATAGGAAAAGGTAAATATAGGTGAGTGTAATTGTTAAAATGCTTTAAGGCTAAATCTATATTTCCACCAGGACAATGGCTTAGCAAGAATGGATGTCTCCAAAGGATTCTGAATGATGATACTGATGCGTGCTGCAATCTAAAAATAAGTAAATAATAAAATTATTTAAAATGGCAGTGAAAAATCTGCACAGTACAATTGAATTTAACTTTTTTTTTTTTGCACAATACTGATAAATGCGAGCCTATCAGGAGAAGAGGCAGCTGAACCCCCTGGGAAGAGGGAACTGACCGGCACGCCGTGGGCCATGAGGATGTTGGGGTTCATGATGGTGACCAGCTGGTGCAGTAAGTCAGGCTGGTACTCAAACAGCTCAGGGGTAAGTTTCTTCATAACCTCCTCAAGCTGCTCAGCTGCAGATGAAGGGACCCCGTACCACGTCTTTGGCTCACCCCTGAGAGAAATGAGGCATCATTTAAAAAGGCTGCCACAAACTGTCAACTGTCTGGGACAACATTCATGCCAAGTATGAGAATATGACCCCACAAAAATATAATCTGGCATCTGGCAATGGCGTATCCCCCCCGCCTTTCATAGATTAACTGCTCAAGAAATTCCTAAATACCAAAAGGCAAATCTACATATGACACCTGACCTACATGTCAAATTTCATGAAGAAACACTGAACGGTTTTCAAGTTATGCTCCGGAAAAAAGAATGTTTACAGATGGACGGACAGAGCAATAGCTATATCCCCCTGCATTATATGCCGGATGGATAAAAAGAAATAGGGAGGAGAAAAAAAAAAAAAAACAATATTTGATCAATGGCACTCTAATGAACGATTTGTGCATCCATCAACCATAAATCCGAGATGGTTAAGCACATCCAAGTGTGCATATACTGGCCATAACTTCAAGCAGTCCATGAGCAGCCACACACAATTTAAAAAAAAAGAAGAGAAAAAAAAAGGGAAATTACCCCATCACAAAATTACACTTGTTCTACTTTCCTCCAACTTCCTTGGTAATGACTCTGTGCAACCCTCAAAAATGGACAGAGGACTGGCAATGGGTGAGTTTAAAGCAGCAAGGACAGCAGACCGTTGACGAGACGATGGTACCTCTTAATTAATATAATTAAGCATTTCATGAAGCCCCAAATAGTAATCGAAAACAATTTCTTGCTACCTCAAACAGCAGTGACTGTCACTTTACAATAAAAATTACCTCACCTGAATTAATTCCTCAATATTATAATTTCATGCACTAACGCCCCATTGGTGTCAATTTGGTTCAGCATTTTGTTTCTCAAACTCAAAATTTACGCCATGCATTCCACTCACTAAAAACGACTTTGAGTCAAGAACCAATGAAACCTTACGTCTTAAGCAGCTAGCTAACTAACATGCGTTAGCTAGGACGTGAAATGTCAATAACTCATGGCCTAACATAGGTGTGAGATGATTGGTTCCGATTCTCAAGATGTTGACTTTACTTCGCAGTCAAACTACCTGACAAAAAAGTGGAAGATTCAAAAAAGGATGCACATGCATGGAGAAGTAAACCAATTTCTCCTTCACGGATTTGCAATGACACAGAAACATGTAACTTTCGACTCCCAGTGAAAAACTAATCCTAACAGGAGGCATTTGCCTGAGTGAGGGCAGATCTGCTGTACCAGTGAAGGTAGTTGATGGAGTAGCTCCAGTGGTCCTCTATGTGCCAACAGAAAGCAGAGAAGACCATGCCCACGTACAGCCAGGGCACCTTCATGCCCGAGATGTCGGCGTTAATGTGGCACAGGACGGACTGCTCCAGCACCGGCATCACGTTCAGGTTCCAGCCACTGCGGGCGTACTCCTGCAGGGCGGGGAACAGGTAGCAGAGTCAGCTCTGTGACTCAGTGTAGCAGCACCAGGCCAATCCTGAAGAAGATGCACGAATGCTCACCTCCTCCTCTTTAGAAAGCTGCCTCTTGCCATTATTGACTGGGAATCCGCTGCCAAACTCCTTGGAGTGTATGTCAGCGCCGTACTCTACGGTTACGTCTTCCTCTATACTGCTCACCAGCCGCCAGAACTCCCTCTCCACCAGCTCAGTGGGCACCATCTGTCTCCACACACAATCACACACACAACACCTATTCATGTTCATGTTATGGGCAGACATACCTCGGTGTGCGCGTTGTCTTAGGCCCGTGAGATTAAAGTCTTTTTTCAAGTTTATTGTACAGGAAAAATTGTGAAAAACTGGTTGAACAAGATGCGTTTGTGAAACACTGATGCCCCCGAGCATAACATGCACACGCTAACCATTAAAGGCCTATCATGAGTCGATCAAAGGTTTAAGGTCAAGGTCACAAGGTCAACATGCATTACCTGATCAGAAAGGCCTTATCCTGAGGAATACATATGCCAGGTGTCAAATGCCTATTACTAGCTATTGAAAAGTTATGGCCCGTGTTAAAGTTTTTGTCACCAAACGTCATGCTCCAAGGTCAAGGTCACAAGGTCAAAAGCCATGATCCCATCTGAAATGCCTTCTCACAAGCAATGCATATGCCAAGTATCAAAGTCCTATCATGAGCCGATCAAAAGTTATAGCCATGGCAAAGTGCGGACAGACAGACGGACAGGTGAAAAACTATATGCAAAACTATATAACTATATGTAAAAATACAAATCGAAACCAACTGCTGAAGTCTGTGGCTCTGTCTGGTACCAGCATGGCAGGAGGAGGCCCAGAGATTCATGCTGAAACAAGGTGGGCTGTTCTTTACAGTAAAGTTTGAACCGATTGGATACAAAAACAGAAATGGACGGGAAAACCAATGAATGATCAACGGGGGGGGGGGGGTTTGGAGGGACATTGAAAAGCTAACAATGGAAGGATTGATGGAATAGCCTGGTACAGACACAGAATGATGGGGAAGGGGGAGGGGAAGAGTGCCTCTTGCTACCACAATGTTAACAGACTAAGAAAGGTCATGCATGCCCGTTTCAAAATGTGTGTATGCTTGTCTTTCAAGAGTTATTGCAAATGTGTGCATGCGCATCATTGTTCGTGAGTGCCAACTGAGTGCACGGAATTTCCACTCACGTGAACAGGCATGTTGAAGTAGTCGGCCTTGAAGGTGTCCGCCATCTCCCCGAAGCTCTGCAGGGTGTACTCGCGCGTGGCCTGCTCGAACCCGAATGCCTCGGCTGGCTTCTTAAACTCCTGATGGGTGAAACAGGAAGTGACCTCAGCACCCATCTAGGCAGCCTGCACACTCACCATCAGCACAAATCAAAGATGGAGGTAAAGCTGCCCAGTAAATGGAGACACAAAATAGAGCAGGCGGCCCCGGAGCTCCCCCCTCATTGCCCCAGGCACAGTGCTCACCTCAGCCACGCATTTGGGGCAGCGCCAGTCCCCCTTCGGCGGGTCAGTGAGGGGTGGTAGTAGGCAGAAGGTGTGGTAGTTGTCGTCGCAGCCATCACAGAGCAGGAGCTTCTCGTCCTCGTCCCCGCGACCGCACACCCTGCACACAAATGAGTCCACCTGCGAAGAGGAAGACAGCATGGGTAGGCTGAATGCCATCTATTCACAAAACCTGAATAAAGCACCAACTACAGTACTGTGAAGTGTTAAGCTGCGTTTCCTCCAATCACATAGCAAAATTTCTCCTCACCTCACTGGCACGAGTTTGACCACCAGATCATTTGTATTTTATTGCACTGAAGATGGGCCGCTCGGTTTGCGTGTCAATCCTCTTCCAAGTTGGTCTCCCATGAAAGTGAATGCAACCTTAGCGTAAATTCACAGGGCCAACCAATAGCAATGAGAGTTCAGCCTTATTTACACTCAAGGGGCGGCATTTCATGGAATCGAGATGACGACGCTAATGTTGCTATGTTGACGTCACAAACATTTTACTTTGTGAACAATGTGCCTACTCAAGAATAAAAATATTCACAAACCTTAAGTTGTCCTATTCAATGTTGAAGTAGGCCACTTCTTTTGTGAAACTGGGTTTCATAAGTTTTTTTGATACAGCTAGCTCGGTAGCTAACATTCTCACCATCTCAAACAATGCACCTAACTGCGGTCTGAATATGTAGCTGGGTAGCCAAGCTGGCCAATGTTGCTGCCAGTAGCAATGATGCTATTCTGAACACTGCCTTACTCGCACAAATTATCAAAAGATAAAAGGTTTTGAGGTAGAGTAAAACTCGAATTTCATGCATTGGCGCCACTCACGCGGTTGGTTCAAGCCATTCTCGTCATGGGTCTCCCATGCGATTTCTGTCGCCTGGCAAAAAATAATCTTTTTGCGTGTATTCTTGTCTTTGCACTGCTTATGAATGTAATCTGTCCACGTGAAAAAATCTCTATCATGTTCGGTGGAAATGCAGCATTAGACAATCTAGATTTTTTTCATTTGAATTTCACCATTGTTTTCCTCATTAGAGTTGCTAAAGATTAGTTTGGCAGTTCAGAGTTGTAGAATTTAGGGTTTGAAAGCTCCCTGGGCGTTTCTCTAATAGCAAGGGACAATCAAAAATTGAGAGGTGGCCAATGGAGTTATAAAGTCCTACTCCTAGATTGCGCATGTATCAGTTCTTAGAACCCACCTCAACTGAATACTACCTCTAGTGATGCTAAAAAAATCCAAACAAAAAGGGCTTTTAAACTGACTAAAGCCAGTCTATAGTACACCACTCTGAGCATAAAGCAATGCAACGCCAGCAGCAAAGCTCACACTTGGCTGTAATATCAGCTAGTTAAGACCGTTCCAGTATCATATCACCGTTTTTTTACCACAGTAGTTATGACTTGCGCTGAGAGTTGAATACTAAAAGTTAGTTGTCAAATAACTGCATATCAGCTACTTTTTGAAACCTTCACCGAACGCAACAAACCACCTCTGCTCAGTCATGAATACTGCTCAGTGCTTGTAAAACAGACGAAAAAACCAATCGGGAATATAGCTAGCCAGTTCACAGGCCTCTTCATCAAGCATCTTATTGCATTGTTTTATTTTCTTGCAAAACAAGTTATGCAGCAACAGCCAAGATGAACACCATCTAGTCACATGGATGATATACAGTACAATTGTAAAGAATTGACTGGACAGTCTCATTTGGCAATTTTATTTCTTTCATTGAGGAAAATGTCAATACGTGTTATCCTGGTTTAAGTCCACATAGATCACATTTTACTTGATCATCTAAGTTTCGTCAATGGGAAATGGCAACAGATATTTTTCGCCCCATTTTTGAGTCAACAAAATTTACTTTAAGGGCATCTTTGCCAAGCAGACATTAATATACCAAAAGAGCTGACCTGCCGTCAGCTTTGTAATGGTGGTGCGTTTGAGATAGACTTGGCAGTTAGCAGAGCTGTAGTGCGATACTCACAAACTGTGAGCTGCCGAGGTTTCGCCGCAGTCTCATGGTCATCTTGGTGCAGGGTTCGTCTTTAATGCTGCCCTCCTCGTCCCCACCCTCCTCCTCCTTCTTGACGGCATCTGTTTGGAGTAGGGGGGCATCACCCGTCCCCAGACTGAGGCTCTGCTCCTCCCTCTCCTCTTCCTTCTTCACCGTCACCACCGCACTGTCTCGCACGATCACCGTCTGCGGCAGCTCGTCAGCTGGGGGGAGGATTTAAGGACAATTTAAGCCAAGATTCAAACTCCCTGCCCTCGAGGACACCGAATCTCTGATTTTCCACCCCCCTTTACTGGAACGACAAACGTAAAGACAGTCTGGCCAATCAGAAATACCAACTTTTATGTTAATAGTTAATTCCCTTGAAAAAGAGAACCAGGGCTGGTTTGGATTCAAGGGCCAGATTTGGCGATCACTCGTTGAGGTAAACAAAGAGTTGAACAGTAGAAGGCAAAAGCCTCAGTAATGCAGGTGTTCCTGAAGAGTCGCAGTATGTGCTAGATTTTTCTGGGTTTCTCTTCAAGTAAATAATTGAAGCCACCCATTGCCTGAAGAGTCCACACACCTTATTTTGATGCACTAAGGAAGGAGAATATAAAAGTGCGTAGACAACTCCAAACGACCAGACAGACAGACAAGCAAAAGCACATCCCTTGCATACTTAACCTCCTGCCTCCCTTTCCTCATTTCCTTTCCTTGCTACGTCCTACACTCAAGAGTTGAACACCGGGAAATAAAAAAAGGTGAAGTGGGGAAATGGAATGCACTCTGTACTCTGACGGTCAGTTATGCCCACAGCAGTTGGCGAGTGCCAGGTCCACAGTTCGGATGTTTACACATTGCACATTCAGAAAAACATCCCACAGAACTACCAGATTTCCTTCGTGCAAGATGCATTTGGGCAAATTCCAAGTCCGTGAAGGCCCATTTCACAGACTAGAGTCTACCAAATAATAAAGGATCTCAAGCGACCTCCAAGACGGCGTTAGCAAAGAAAAATGGACGAATGGAATTAGCACACACAGAAATCCCTCACACTTACAGACGCAGCTACGCGCCAAATGAAACTCCCTCACACAGATGCATACAAACTCACACACGCACACCAGCGCGCGCACTCATACACACACAGACACAGCAGGCACCTTTCTTACGGAGATTCTTGTCCCTGGGCACCAGGCCCAGGCCCATCATCTTGGGCCCCGCGCCGTAGATTTGTAGTTTCTTCAGTTCCGGGTTCTTCTCTATGTCCTCCTCTGTGGGTTCCGGCTGTGGGAGAGAAGGAGGCAGAGAGAGGGGGATAAACAGAACCGCGATCCCTTCGTCACTGCGCTGAGGAGTCCTGGGGAGGGGACCGCAACGGGCTCCTACAGACCAGGCGAGGATGGGCCATACAGCCGAGCCCTCCTGCAGTAATAACGATCACCACCCTGTCCTCAACTGCCTCTCTCGCAGTCCTCTGCAGCCATCAAACTGGATTCACAACTTCAGAGGAGGTACTACGTAATTCCAGACAAAACATGAACACAGAAAAATATCACTGATGCCACATACTTGAGAAGATTGCTACTCAGCAGCAATGTCGCATGACTTCACAGAGATCGTACACTGCCTTTGCATGAGCACCAAAGCTGCACAATCTTGCTGTTGAGGTCTTGAAAATTTTAATATTCAGTATTGTATCGAACATAACTAAACACACCAATTAGAATTTATCAAAAGAAAAGCAAAATACTACATGGTGGTGATGACCAACTGTGTTTCTAAAGGGAAAAAAATTAACTTCATACTGCCCAGCCCTCCTACACTCCTCCTCTAAGCCTGCCCTGAATGGTCGACTCCACCCTCAAACTGCTTTCTTCTGCACCAGGGATACATGCAAATGGCCGACAAACAACTCTCATCACCTTTCTAAAAAAAGAGTTGAACATGTCAGGAGCTAGCAATGCTATATTTTCTTTGAGAAACAGAGCAATTCTGTCCTGCTGCCAGCTAGGAGATTGACTGGCTGTGACTGGAAGGGGTGGGGCCACTATGCCCATGCAACTAGGAGGACAGCTTCTGCAGTGACAGAGTTTCTCCAGTAGGTGTCCCACAGCTGACTCACCACTCCTGCCCAGCTTCGGTTACAGTGCAAGGAGGCCCCATCCGACAGCAGCAAGGCAGATACTGTGCTTGAGCAGCAGATAGAGCAGGCGTAAAGCACGCGCGCACACACACACATACACACACACACGGGCGCACGCGCAGACCAGCTAGGTCAGCCTCCCGGCACAGCCAAAACAGAGCAGCACCCTGAAAGCACAGCGAGAAAGCAGAGCCCATACAGCCAGAACCCCGAGACAGAGGGAAATATCACCTCACCGGAACCACGCAAGGTCACAGACCAGAGACAAGCGGAGATGGGGATGCATTTAGAGAGAAAGAGAGAGAGGGAGAGCCAGGAAGAGAGAGAGCGTGTGATAGAGAGCCAAGGATGTAAGTACCCGGTGGACAGACTGAGGCAGCCAGGCAGAGCTACAGAGCGTGAGAGAGAGGAGGAGGAGGGAGGATAGAGAGCAAGAGGCAGTACCGAGGTATGTTGAGAGCCTGTGTTGAGGGGGTGAGGGGTCAAATCTTCAGGACCCTGCATGGAGAGACAACAACAGCGACAATGGGCTGAGAGGGGGAGGAGACCAGGAGAGACAGGGATACAGCCGACAGGGAGCCAGGAGGAGGAGAGAGCGAAGAGAGCCCAAGGCTGGGGGTGAGTCATTTGGGTAAGAGAGCTACAGACAGACCGACAGAGGGATGGAGTGGGGATTTCTGATGATAACTTTTTAATGAGAGATAGATTTTTTTACACTTCAGCAGGGATTAAATGCATTAGGAGGTCATCCTATCATCATCTTTGCAACACAGAATTTCATCCAGTGAAGTCAGAGGTACTGAAGAGCCCTGACACACAGTTCACAGCCGTCGTGCCTCCTTCATGCGCAAATTAGGGTTCCAGTGCACGCATATCACCTTTCTGTTACGCATATTATTCCATCATACAAACCAGACCACTAGGTTATGGATTATTATACCAACATACATGCCCAAGCATTCCGATATTGACTTAGGATCATTCAGTTAGACAAACATTTCACTACGTTGCACTCAAGATCATTTCTTTCAGTCCCTGTCACTAAGGGTGGTCTGAGTTTCCTATGCTCACAGTGTGGTGGTCCAAGTTTCCTGTGCTTACAGTCGGGTGGTCCGAGTTTCCTGCAGTCACTGTTGGACGGCCTGAGTTTCCTGCGCTCGCAATGGGGTGGTCCGAGTTTCCTGCACACTCAGTGGGGCGGTCCGAGTTTCCTGCACACTCAGTGGGGCGGTCCGAGTTTCCTGCACACTCAGTGGGGCGGTCCGAGTTTCCTGCACACTCAGTGGGGCGGTCCGAGTTTCCTGCACTCACAGTGGGGCGGTCCGAGTTTCCTGCACTCACAGTGGGGCGGTCCGAGTTTCCTGCACTCACAGTGGGGCGGTCCGAGCTTCCTGCACTCACAGTGGGGCGGTCCGAGCTTCCTGCACTCACAGTGGGGCGGTCCGAGCTTCCTGCACTCACAGTGGGGCGGTCCGAGCTTCCTGCACTCACAGTGGGGCGGTCCGAGCTTCCTGCAATCGCAGTGGGGCGGTCCGAGCTTCCTGCAATCGCAGTGGGGCGGTCCGAGCTTCCTGCAATCGCAGTGGGGCGGTCCGAGCTTCCTGCAATCGCAGTGGGGCGGTCCGAGCTTCCTGCGCTCGCAGTGGGGCGGTCCGAGCTTCCTGCGCTCACAGTGGGGCGGTCCGAGCTTCCTGCACTCACAGTGGGGCGGTCCGAGCTTCCTGCAATCGCAGTGGGGCGGTCCGAGCTTCCTGCAATCGCAGTGGGGCGGTCCGAGCTTCCTGCAATCGCAGTGGGGCGGTCCGAGCTTCCTGCACTCACAGTGGGGCGGTCCGAGCTTCCTGCACTCACAGTGGGGCGGTCCGAGTTTCCTGCACTCACAGTGGGGCGGTCCGAGCTTCCTGCACTCACAGTGGGGCGGTCTGAGTTTCCTGCAGTCGCAGTGGAGCGGTCCGAGTTTCCTGCAGTCGCAGTGGGGCGGTCCGAGTTTCCTGCGCTCGCAGTGGGGCGGTCCGAGTTTCCTGCGCTCGCAGTGGGGCGGTCCCAGTTTCCTGCACTCACAGTGGGGCGGTCCCAGTTTCCTGCGCTCGCAGTGGGGCGGTCCCAGTTTCCTGCGCTCGCAGTGGGGCGGTCCCAGTTTCCTGCGCTCGCAGTGGGGCGGTCCCAGTTTCCTGCGCTCGCAGTGGGGCGGTCCCAGTTTCCTGCGCTCGCAGTGGGGCGGTCCCAGTTTCCTGCGCTCGCAGTGGGGCGGTCCCAGTTTCCTGCGCTCGCAGTGGGGCGGTCCCAGTTTCCTGCGCTCGCAGTGGGGCGGTCCCAGTTTCCTGCGCTCGCAGTGGGGCGGTCCGAGTTTCCTGCGCTCGCAGTGGGGCGGTCCCAGTTTCCTGCGCTCGCAGTGGGGCGGTCCCAGTTTCCTGCACTCACAGTGGGGTGGTCTGAGTTTCCTGCAGTCACTGTGGGGCCGCTGGAGTTTCCTGCGCTCGCAATGGGGTGGTCCAAGTTTCCTGCACTCACAGTGGGGTGGTCTGAGTTTCCTGCAGTCACTGTGGGGCGGCCTAAGTTTCCTGCGCTTGCAATGGGGCGGTCCGAGTTTCCTGCACTCACAGTGGGGCGGTCCGTGTTTCCTGCGCTCACAGTGGGGCGGTCCGAGTTTCCTGCGCTCTCAGTGGGGCGGTCCGAGTTTCCTGCACTCACAGTGGGGTGGTCTGAGTTTCCTGCAGTCACTGTGGGGCCGCTCGAGTTTCCTGCGCTCGCAATGGGGTGGTCCGAGTTTCCTGCACTCACAGTGGGGTGGTCTGATTTTCCTGCAGTCACTGTGGGGCGGCTTAAGTTTCCTGCGCTTGCAATGGGGCGGTCCGAGTTTCTTGCACTCACAGTGGGGCGGTCTGAGTTTCCTGCACTCTCAGTGGGAAGAACTGAGTTTCCTGCTTTCATAATGGGGTGGTCTGAGTTTCCTGCACTCACTGTGGGGTGGGTCTGAGTTTCCTGCACTCACTGTGGGGCGGTCTGAGTTTCCTGCACTCACTGTGGGGCGGTCCGAGTTTCCTGCACTCACAGTGGGGCGGTCCGAGTTTCCTGCACTAACAGTGGGGTGGTCTGAGTTTCCTGCACTCCCAGTGGGAAGAACTGAGTTTCCTGCAGTCACTGTGGGGTGGTCCGAGTTTCCTTTGCTCACAGTGGAGTGGTCTGAGTTTCCTGCCCTCACAACGGGGTGGTCTGATTTTCCTGCACTCACAGTGGAGTGGCCTGATTTTCCTGCACTCACAATGGGGTATCTGAGTTTCCTCCGCTCACTGTGGGGTGGTGCGAGTTTCCTGCACTCACTGTGGGGTGCCCTGAGTTTCCTGCACTCACTGTGGGGTGTCCTGAGTTTCCTGCACTCACTGTGGGAAGAACTGAGTTTCCGGCCTTCACAATGGGGTGGTGTGAGTTTCCTGCACTAACTGTGGGGTGGTGTGAGTTTCCTGCACTAACTGTGGGGTGGTGTGAGTTTCCTGCAGTCAATGTGGGGTGGTCCGAGTTTCCTGCACACAGTGGGGTGGTCTGTTTCCTGCACACAGTGGGGTGGTCCGTTTCCTGCACTCACAGTGGGAAGAACTGAGTTTCCTGCTTTCATAATGGGGTGGTCTGAGTTTCCTGCACTCACTGTGGGGTGGTCCGAGTTTCCTGAACTCACTGTGGGGTGGGTCTGAGTTTCCTGCGCTCAGTGGGGTAGCCTAAGTTTCCTGTGCTTGCAATGGGGTGGTCTGGGTTTCCTGCACTCTCAGTGGGGCAGCCTGAGTTTCCTGTGCTTGCAATGGGGTGGTCTGTGTTTCCTCCGCTCGCAATGGGGGGGGGGGGGGGGGGGGTCTGAGTTTCCTGCACTCACTATGGGGTGGGTCTGAGTTTTCTGTACTCACAGTGGGGCAGCCTGAGTTTCCTTTGCTTGCAATGAGGTGGTCTGAGTTTCCTGCGCTCACAGTGGGGCAGCCTGAGTTTCCTGTGCTTGCAATGGGGTGGTCCGAGTTTCCTGCACTCACAGTGGGGTGGTCTGAGTTTCCTGCACTCTCAGTGGGAAGAACTGAGTTTCCTGCAGTCACTGTGGGGTGGTCCGAGTTTCCTTTGCTCACAGTGGAGTGGTCTGATTTTCCTGCACTCACAGTGGAGTGGTCTGATTTTCCTGCACTCACAATGGGGTATCTGAGTTTCCTCCGCTCACTGTGGGGTGGTGCGAGTTTCCTGCACTCACTGTGGGGTGTCCTGAGTTTCCTGCACTCACTGTGGGGTGTCCTGAGTTTCCTGCACTCACTGTGGGGTGTCCTGAGTTTCCTGCACTCACTGTGGGGTGTCCTGAGTTTCCTGCACTCACTGTGGGGTGTCCTGAGTTTCCTGCACTCACTGTGGGGTGTCCTGAGTTTCCTGCACTCACTGTGGGGTGTCCTGAGTTTCCTGCACTCAGTGGGAAGAACTGAGTTTCCTGCCTTCACAATGGGGTGGTGTGAGTTTCCTGCACTAACTGTGGGGTGGTGTGAGTTTCCTGCACTAACTGTGGGGTGGTGTGAGTTTCCTGCAGTCAATGTGGGGTGGTCTGAGTTTCCTGCACACAGTGGGGTGGTCTGTTTCCTGCACACAGTGGGGTGGTCTGTTTCCTGCACTCACAGTGGGAAGAACTGAGTTTCCTGCTTTCATAATGGGGTGGTCTGAGTTTCCTGAACTCACTGTGGGGTGGTCCGAGTTTCCTGCACTCACTGTGGGGTGGGTCTGAGTTTCCTGCGCTCAGTGGGGTAGCCTAAGTTTCCTGTGCTTGCAATGGGGTGGTCTGGGTTTCCTGCACTCTCAGTGGGGCAGCCTGAGTTTCCTGTGCTTGCAATGGGGTGGTCTGAGTTTCCTCCGCTCGCAATGGGGGGGGGGGGGGGGGGTCTGAGTTTCCTGCACTCACTGTGGGGTGGGTCTGAGTTTTCTGTACTCACAGTGGGGCAGCCTGAGTTTCCTGTGCTTGCAATGAGGTGGTCTGAGTTTCCTGCGCTCACAGTGGGGCAGCCTGAGTTTCCTGTGCTTGCAATGGGGTGGTCTGAGTTTCCTGCGCTCACAGTGGGGCAGCCTGAGTTTCCTGCACTCAGAGTGGGGTGGTCCGTTTCCTGCACTCACAGTGGGAAGAACTGAGTTTCCTGCCTTCACAATGGGGTGGTGTGAGTTTCCTGCACTCACTGTGGGGAGGTCTGAGTTTCCTGCACTCAATGTGGGGTGGTCTGAGTTTCCTGCACTCACTGTGGGGCAGCCTGAGTTTCCTGTGCTTGCAATGGGGTGGTCTGAGTTTCCTGCGCTCACAGTGGGGCAGCCTGAGTTTCCTGTGCTTGCAATGGGGTAGTCGGAGTTTCCTGCGCTTACAATGGGGGGGGGTCTGAGTTTCCTGCGCTCACTGTGGGGTGGTCTGAGTTTCCTGTGCTCACAGTGGGGTGGTCCGAGTTTCCTGCGCTCACAGTGGGGTGGTCCATTTCCTGCACTCACAGTGGGGTGATCAGAGTTTCCCACACTCACTACAAGGTAGCCAGTTTTCTTGACATTGAAAAATAATTGGAAGAATTATCACTTAAAGTATTCATGAATTCACTAGGCGCACTAATTAGAAGCTGTGCAGAGCTGCTGGAAGCTTAAGCTGCGGCTTGAATGAAACGTGTAATCTGCTCCCTTATTACGGCTCTATTGCATTCAGTCCAGCAAGCACAACAGACACACCCTCACCAAGCGGAGCCAACAGATCTGAAGAGCTAATGAACCTAGAAGGCTCAGACCTCTCCCAATATGTGGGAAAACCTCTAAAAACATCTTACATCTACCACACCTGCAATAAGTGAGATGAAAACCCTGTATGTAATAAATTTTAAATTTCAACCAAAGAGGGTGCAAGGCAGGCTTGATCCCGAATAAGCCTTACTTTATTAAAATTAAAACTACATGGCAAGTCAAAAAACAGGAGCCCAAGTAGTAATTGAACATGACCAGTATTAAATCAAAGAGGTCAAATGCCGTGTAGTAGTACAAGACACCAGCTTTCTCAGAGGCATCTGATTCTGCTCACTAACAATGTGGTATCAATAGTTACAAGTACAATGACAAAGGTGCAGAAAACTTCAAAACAAAAAAAAAAAAAAAAAAAGTCCAATGGGCTGGAACAACTAATTTCAGGTAAGAATACTGAAGATGAGGGCGCGCTTATTCACCAATTACAGTCAGATACAGCAGACTATACTCACAAAAAAATTGTTAGTAGTAGTAATGGTGAAAGAAATCAAGTCTCAAATGTGTCGTTTCATTTACATATTTCACCAGGGCACCCATTCATTTGATGGAAGCGCTGTGGAGGCGGGGCTCTTACGTCAGGCTGCAGGCGATTGGCTCTCCTGCCATAGCTGCTCACTTTAGAAGGCTGCACTGACTGGCGGAGGGGGATGGAGTGGGGCTTGTACTCCTTGTCCACCTCCTCGCTCTCGTACAGCCTCGGCTTGCCCTGCTGAGACCCGGCAGAGACCAGGGTCACCGTTAGATATGGCCACAGGCATGCACCACATCACAACAAAGAAATAAAATATACGCAGGGTGAGGACATTTTCAAGGGAGAACATTTTTTAATAAACACAGTTCAATGACAGTGCAGTGTGCTCGAAAACTGCTTTATCAAAATTGTAACTGCCCTATTTTGCCAACAATATGAAGGCTTACGTGGTCATTCCAAGTCAACTCAGCCAAGTCCCTCGATGACAGACTCGGACTCAAAAAAAAAAAAAAAAAGTGTGGGAGTTCTTTTCTTTTTCTCTTTTTTTTTTAAATTTAATCTCGAACAACAGCAGCAAAAACAGAAAATACGCTACAGTACATGAAAGATAAAAATTAATATAAATAACGCAAAATATAATACTATACATCACTTGGTATTCATCACTTAGTTACTCAGTACTAAGCACCTTTCCATACTGTATATGACTGAACACACGTAAAATCCTAGCTTTCAACTCCCCAGGGTTCCAGTGATATGTCCCTCCATAAATTATTTCACAAATGTTAATTGATGTTGGGTTTTGGAGGCCAATATCTTGGAAATAAGCGCTTGGGGCTGAATATTGCTTACCGGGGTAATCGAGGCCCATGCGTTCAGAATCTGCCATTAAAATTGATCCACCTCTTCGAATTGCAGTGTTATTGGCCTCTTAATACAAATCCTCATGGGTGGAAATCAAAAATTTTATTTTTTAAGGGCCCGTCAGCCCTAATCACTCAGTGTGTTAGTGATGATGGATTCCCATTTATTAATGGGCAGGTCTGTCTGATATAGAAATACTGAAAACATTAAAGGCTTATAGGCATGGGTGTTAAGAACTTCTGAAATGGGTCCCAGCTGATAAAAAATGACTTTTTCAATCATTGGTTGACAAGTTCACCATGTGGGCAGTTATACATGGTTATGGCATTTTTCTACATTACTTTATGCATCTCACCTGTATTTATTTAAAATGTAAACTTTGACAGAAGACCTTTTGCACAAATGCCTCAAATCGTTTTTGTTCAGTGAAAAAAAAAAAAAAAACTGTCACAAGGTATAAGTATACCATGTTTAATTGTGGAAAATGATTATACATATCATTTCTCTTAAAATACACTTTATTTGTAAAGTGAGCAGCACAGAGGCATAATTAATCCAGAATTAACAATGAAAAGTAATGAAACAGAAGTGTCTTTCATTGAACACCAACAGCTAGCTGTCAAGAGGTAAACAAGCAGCTGTAAACAGCTAGCTGTAACATTGGTAAACAAGCCTGGACGCAAGGTTATTTTGCCACCACGCACAGTGAGGAGGATGGTAAGAGAAATAAAAAGTTCTCCAAAGCTCACTGTTAAAGAATTGAGACAAATGGTAGCATCTTGGGGTCACAAAGTCTCCAAAACAACCATCAGGTGCTATCTACATGCCAACAAGCTGTTTGGGAGGCATGCACAGAAAAAACCATTTCTCACTCACAATCATGCTTGCTAACATCTGTAGTTCGCTGAGCGGTACTGGGACTTCATATGGGACCGTGTGCTTTGGTCAGATGAGACCAAGATAGAGCTTTTTGGCAACAAACACAAAGTGGGTCTGGTGGAACACACAAGATGTGTATGCAGAAAAGCACCTCATGCCCACTGTGAAGTATGGGGGAGGATCGGTGATGCTGTGGGCCTGTTTCTCTTCCAGAGGCCCTGGGAACCTTGTTAGGGTGCATGGCATCAGTAACACTTTGAAATACCAGGACATTTTAAATCAAAATCTGGTGGCCTCTGTCCGAAAGCTGAAGATGGGTCATCACTGGGTCTTTCAGAAAAATAATGACCCTAAACATGTGGCCAAATCTACATAGAAATGGCTCACCAGACACAGAATCAAGCTCCTCCCATGGCCATCTCAGTCCCCAGACCTCAACCCTATTGAAAACCAGTAGAGTGAGCTGAAGAGGAGAGTGTGGAGAAGAGGACTCAGGTTACTGGATGATTTAGAGAGATTGTGCATTGTGAGGAACGGTCAAAAATCCCTCGTTCTGTATTCTCCCATCTTGTGAAACATTATGGGGAAGATTAGGTGCCGTTTTGTTGGCAAAAGGGGGTTGTACAAAGTATTAACATCCGGGGTGCTAATAAAAACAGAATACAACGATTTGCAAATCCTTTTCAACCTATATTCAATTGAATACACTGCAAAAACAAGTTACTTAATGTTCGAACAGGTAAACCTTGTAATTTTTTGCAAATATTAGCTCATTTGGAATTTGATGCCTGCAACATGTTTCAAAAAAGCTGGCACAAGTGGCAAAAAAGAGAGTTGAGGAATGCTCAACAAACACTTATTTGGAACATCCCACAGGTGAACGAGCTAGTTGGGAACAGGTGGGTGCCATGATTGGGTATAAAAGCAGCTTCCCTGAAATGCTCAGTCATTCATGGATGGGGCGAGGGTCACCACTTAGTGAACAAATACGTGAGCTGACTGTCGAACAGTTTAAAAACATTCCTCAACGAGCTATTGCAAGAAATTTAGGGATTTCATCATCTACAGTCCGTAATATCGTCAAAAGGTTCAGAGAATCTGGAGAAATCACTGCACATAAGCGACAAGGCCGAAAACCAACATTGAATGCCCGTGACCTTCAATCCATCAGGCAGTACTGCATCAAAAACCGACATCAGTGTGTATAGGACATCACCACATGGGCTCAGGAACACTTCAGAAAACCACTGTCAGTAACTACAGTTAGTCGCTACATCTGCAAGTGCAAGTTAAAACTCAACTATGCAAAGCAAAAGCCATTTATCAACAGCACCCAGAAACGCCGCCGGCTTTGCTGGGCCCAAGCTCATCTAAGATGGACTGATGCAAAAAGAAAAAGTGTTGTGTGGTCTGACGAGTCCACATTTCAAAATGTTTTTGGAAACTGTGGACGTCGTGTCCTCCGGACCAAAGAGGAAAAGAACCATCCGGACTGTTATAGGCGCAAAGTTCAAAAGCCAGCGTCTGTGATGGTATGGGGGTGTATTAGAGCCCAAGGCATGGGCAACTTACACATGTGAAGGCACCATTAATGCTGAAAGGTACATACAGGCTTTGGAGCAGCATGTGTTGCCATCCAAGCAACGTCTTTTTCATGGACGCCGCTGCTTATTTCAGCAAGAGAACACCAAGCCACATTCTGCACGTGTTACAACAGCATGGCTCCGTAGTAAAAGAGTGTGGGTACTAGACTGGCCTGCCTGTAGTCCAGACCTGTCTCCCATTGAAAATGTGTGGCGCATTATGAAGCGTAAAATACAACAACGGAGACACCGAACTGTTGAACATCTTAAGCTTTACATAAAGCAAGAATGGGAAAGAGTTCCACCTGAAAAGCTTCAAAAATTGGTCTCCTCAGTTCCCAAACGTTTACTGAGTGTCATTAAAAGGAAAGGCGATGTAACAGTGGTAAAAAGGCCTCTGTGCCAACTTTGTGTTGCTGTCTTTAAATTTTAAGTTAATGATTATTTGCAAAAAAAAAAAAGTTTCTCAGTTTGAACATTAAACATCTTGTCTTTGCAGTGTATTCAATTGAATACAAGTTGAATAGGATTTGCAAATCATCGTATTCTGTTTTTATCTACGATTTACATAACGTGCCAACTTCACTGGTTTTGGGTTTTGTAACTTCGGTTGAGTTTATTTGGAATGACCCTTCAAAAAATTAGGCAAATTGCTCTTAGCGCAATAAAAGCATGTTAATTTTTTCTCCTCATTTGGCTACCATTTTAACTCCCCAGGTTAAGCACACAGATGATTTTATGGTTGAACATCTGTGGGTTTTTTTTTTTATTTTACCTGAGCACCAATGAAAAAGGTGGAACAAAAAAAACCAAGGATTTGTTAAAATTTTATTTGAACCATTTAATGGGGATAAAAGCTCCTTGAGATGGCAAATAATATTAAAGGGGGTCAAAAAATGTCCATGCAAAAGAAAATTGCGCAGTTTCCAAGCGAACGACATCTGGCTCAATACAGAAACATTTGGCATATTGTTGTAACAGGGGAAACTTAATGGAAAAAGAAGAGCATTACCGGCAGACTGGCCCCAGAATGGAACATCTCAAAGGGATACACAATCCTCTCGTAGTGCGATCGCAGGAGGGAGCCGATGTTCTTCCCTGGGGGGTATCCCATCTTCTGCGCCACGCGCGCCCAACGCCTCTCCTTACTAACAGTCTCAAAGCCTCCCTCTTCTGTCACCACCTACAAGGGGCCACAAACAGCCAATCAGTACAGCACAAACTGAGGGCTCATAGCCAATGAGCAAAGCAGAAACTGATCTCCGATCTCATCAAAGCCTGACAGCAGGTGTAGGGTAAAATTTTTAACTGAGATATATCACCATGAATCTTCAGTTGATTACGTGCATAAAGTCCATTATTTTTTGTATTACAAGTTTTCTGAAATCTTAAGTTTAAATATGCTAATGAGGCCCAATCTAATTAAATAAGAGCCAATTTGCATACATTTCCGTAATAGAAATCTAAACATTGAATTAAACCAGGTTCAATTTTTTCCCCCCATTTTGTTGACATTAGTCAAAGGCCTTTACAGAAGGAATTTTGAATCTCTCTTTTTATCATTCCTTAAATCAGAAAATACTGTCTACAGCCTAAAAAAAAGCCATTTTCGCCATATTTTTATGTTATTTTAGGAATAAAATGATATAATTCAAGCTATAAATTATACATTCACAAACCCCTCTAAAATTCTTCAGAATATAGACAGAAATAAACCTGGAAAGTTTGGTGTATGTGAGTTCTACTAAAGTGGGGAATTATGTTCGAGTATGAGAAAAAAAAAAACTCATGAGAAAACAGCCTATAAAGTAAAACTCCATTTTTATTGGAAACCGCTCCTCTGTACTTTCACCATTGATTACTGATTCAAAGGATATGACCATATATGGACCCGATATGTCATTGTGCTTCAGAGACAGTTTTCCAAAGATACCAGGATTGTCATGGTTCAGACATTTTCCGCTGTACTGTATGTTCCGTTAAAATGCCAACTTTCAGTGAGTTGAGGAGAAACATGGAGACGCAAAAAGTCAAAGTATAGTAAAATAAACACCTTAATGTTATCTTTGGAGCTTTTACTTATACTAGTATAAATGAAGACGTTATAGAAGTAAAATAGCCCAAAATCTCAAAACTGACCATTGCTTCAAAAATCGATGTTACTGCCTGTAGTGTCTCGCTTTAAAGAAAATGTAAGTTTGGGTTAAAACGCTTTCTGAATTGATGGCCTTGAAGAGTAGGCATCACTATGACACACTGACAGGGTGTTCATCAGCGATAAGGTGCCAATTTTCCAATTCCAAAGGTGTATTGTTGCCTGCAGATGCACCTGCACAGTGCAAGTGAATAAAGCAAGGTGTTTGGAAGTGAAATGATTTATTTATTTTATTTTTTTAAAGATTGGACTGACAAATAAGTATTTCCTAAAATCTGAAGTCAACAAATCAGTCATTAGGGCTGGGCGATATGGACAAAATCTAATATCCCAATATCTGTGACCGAATACCTCGATATTGATATTTTGCCGATATTATAGGGACAAATGTTGGTGCTTTTGCAAAATATTTACACAATAATATTTTTATAACCATTTATTACTAATGTTGACATATCGATGAAACAGGTGCAGGCAACAGCTTCAATAGTCTTGCAAGTGCAGAAAAATGCAACCCATTACTGTAATTCAGCTTTTAAAACCAGAAAAGCAATCACTTATTTCATATCAAGATATTACGATAGTCAAAATCTGTGACGATATTTTACTTTGCATCACGATATCGATATAATATCGATATATCGCCCAGCCATATCAGTCATCAGTCAAAGATTTAATTAGCCAATGTAAGGATATACAGAGTACGATTTGTTTGTTGCAGCTCGTAAACACAACATTCAAAGCAGGCCCCTCTTCCGCGTGTCGACCACACTAGAAGCACCCTGAAATAATTTACCACCACAAGGGTTCAGTATTTGCACTGCTTTTACAGAATTTAAGCAACCCAACAGGATAGCCAACCGGTAGAAGCATTACACCCAAAAAGGCAAGTGTACAGTACAATACAAAGTTACTTTTGTAAAACACAGCTTGTCTACAAGCTCCATAAAAGAACACACACCCTGACTCACGGAGATGGCACAACACTAAGGCCCGTATTCAGAAACGACACTCACACTAATTGAGTGTAAGTACTAAAACTTAGTGTCAGGTTATACTAAATGAGTCAGAGGTTGTCCAAACACTCAATTGCTTTCAGAGACCTCACTCACACTGAAAATCGTGTCTCTTTCTGAGTGAAGGTTGAGTACAGGGAACACCTCCCTTGAGCCGCACTAACTTGCGCGGGTATTTCGTTGTCATGGCTTTCAGGTGGTTACAAACATTAAAAACTCTGGTTAATTTAAAGGCACGTGCTGGCCTCATCGCAACTATGCACATTTTAACTCTAATGATGATAACGATGCCGGTAACTTACTAACCATCACCTGGTTTCAGTGTTTACGAACTGCACTGTGGTGAACTCGAGGTTAGCATTTGTGCACCCACCAGAGGCTACTGGTGAACTGGCAATAGGGGAAGCTCAAAACCATCTCTTAAAGATAATGATTGAAAAAAGTTCATATCCAATCATTTAATAAAATTTTATTTACTTGTACTCCAATATACGAAGGATTATCATGTTTCGCCACTTCTACTTGTTAAGTTACAATGAGCACTGATAATTATTGCCCTGTTTTCATTTCATTGAATTACCATTGCAGAAACTCGGCTATCTGTCAACTCTCACGCATTTGGATTTCTTGTGCTTTTCTTTACTCATGGGTTGGAAAATGCTGCGCTTAGCTGGCTCATGGGGAGCGTGTGGATTGGTCTGCGAGGCTCATGTAGCTTTAAGTCACGAGAATCCATCCTTTTCTACATTCTTAATTGCTGAATGTAGAAGGAAATGTTCGGCACATTTCACAGCTTGTTGCTTAGAGAGCCTTGCGGGCTGTCCTGCGCCTTTCGCGAGCTACTCGACCACAGAATTTATGAAGACATGTTGATATTTACGTCGTCATTTATGTGCGAAAGAAATGCCTCAATTTTGGGAAGCAATGTATAACAACGCTATAAAAAATAAATTGCATTGTCGTTTTACCAATTAGTCTGAGAAACTTTCTATTCAAGAAAAATAAACTGCGACAGGTTTAGGTCATTCAACACTGAAGGGTGAGGACTGAACGTTCCTTTGCAGGAGCCGACGCACCGCCTGTGGTATCCAGTGCCCACTACTGTCAGTTATGCTTGAGTGGCGTTTGTGAAGATCAAATGGCGAGGACTGGGACCGCTCCCTCGGTAAGTGGTAGATCTCGATCTCTCTCTCTCTCTCTCACACTCCAGTTACATTTCAATCGTACTCACTGTATGGCGAGCGGAGGGTGAGCGTGAGTGTCGTTTCTGAATACGGGCCTATGTCTGCCTCCTGACATTTGTCGCACCAAAGCATGCATTTCAACAAATAGACTGACTGTCAAACAGACTGCACAATGGGGTCAACCCCGATTACACAAATATACTCAAGTCCAATAAATCCCAGTGTCATTGTTTCCAAAGAGCAACCACAACATTGGCATAGCTGGCACAATATTAAAAGTAAACCAATATAAATATCAGCATTTCCCAAATCTCTCCTAAAGCATAACTTGTCCTGCATGTCTTAAATCTCTTTGCTCCTGCATGAAACATTCAAATGACCTGCTCATTATCGAGTAGCTTCAGGAGGTTGATCACCTCATCAGCTGGATCACTTGTACTGATGCAGGAAATACTCATCTAAATCACCCTCATGTCCATGTTCTATCCACGCCATGCTAGCACAAGAGAATATTCACACATTGTTGGTCATTTTATGTGCTCCTGCTGTCGCATCTCCTCTCATATAGTATCGCTGGTAAGTAGTTTTGAATTGGGAACTTACCCAGTAACTTTTGGTGCCACATACAACCCCCAACAAAAATTATGGAATCACCACTCGAGGAAGTCCATCCAGCTTTAGTTCATAGCAAATAAATAAACCACAAATGTGACTAATAAACTATTTTTGTTCAATAGCTGAACAGTCTGGTTTCATGAAGCACACCTCAAAATGAACAAGATAGTTGGTTGCCCGCAGGTGTAAAGTGCATCCCTAGATGCCCAAAAGCAATCACTCCTACAACTAATAGGCTGTGTGACCTCATCACACTCAAGGTCCATGCCAAGTATGAGAGGAATCCATAAAATCTGACCAGCACAGCACTCACAAGAAATCCTATGGACGCGGCGGTGGACATGGCGCAATGATCGCTGATCCATAGTACCTCCCCGACTCCCCCGATCGTCCGGGCATACAATAACGCCAGAAATAAATACGCCAGAGACTATTATAAAGTCCCGGAGGCTGGAGCGTGGAGAAACCTTTCTAGCATGGCTTGAGTTATCTGGAAGAGGTGTTGGTGGCCAGTAGGTTGCAATCTTCCTTCTGGTGGAATAATCCTCAATACCCCAGAGCAGCACAGGGGACACTGTACGGAAGGAGACACAGTCTTTCGGATGAGATGTTAAACCGTGGTCATGACTCACTGTGGTCATTAAAGATCCTATGACATCGATAAGAGTAGGGAGTTCCCCAGTGTCATGGCCAAAGTCCCAACCTGGCTCTTTCAACCTGCCACCTAATCATCCCCTGATCCAACTGGCTGTGCAAACTGCCCTCCCCACCTCGACCCCCAGGGCTCCCTTGAAAAAGAGATTTCAAACTATATGGGACTTCCCTGGTGAAATAAAGATTAAATAAAATAATGTTTACGATCTTATTTGCCATGGACTCTATATCCTCACTCGCCACGTTATCAGTCCCACCATTTTCGTTAGTAGCCCAAATGTTCATTGAAGGGAACTGATGCTTCAGGGCAACTGTCAGTGGGTCACGTAATACAGTTAGTGGAATTTTCCCTGTGTGATCGATAGTGAAAGAAAAACTGAGGCAAGCTTGGTAAAGGCTATTTTGGTAATTTGCTCAGTGTAGTGTGAGCACACCCAATACTTACGCATATTGTAGCGCATCCAAAGAATGCAGTCAGTGCACTACAGTACGGTATATCCCCCAAAATACAACATGCTCCCCACAGGCAAAATTAATCAATTAGTGTGGCTTAGTCCTGCTACGGGAAAGGCTGTTGCATCCCCCCCCCCAAAAAAAAAAGCCGCCTAGCGGGACCGTTGTCGAAATTGTCTGGTGTCTGATTCAGGACTTCAATCTTCGCCAGCATAGGATTTGGCCTGTATCGCAGCGGTATTCTGGCCTAGATTTAATCACTTGTTCCTCCTGTGTTATTGTAACATCCTGCAAAGTTTGGTTGAAATCTATGCAGCCATTTTTCAGATATACTGCTAACAAACAGACAAACAGATGACTAACGGAACCAAGTGTTAACCAACAAAAAAATTTTTAATAAATAAAAAGGGGATGTGCTCGAGGCTCCATGAGTTAAAAGCAAATTTTGCCCTATTCCAATAAGAACTGTTTGACTCGCTGCATTTTTTCTTTTAAAAAAGCTGATGAACAAAGGGTGCACATCTCAACTCCCTAAAACTGCATCCACACTTCCCTCAATTGAGTCTTCCCTGAGTCCTGCCCACTGGGGCTGAATTGAGATGGCAGGAAATCATGAGGGAACAAAAGAAATGAGGAAACATACTTTCAGGGACTTGACACGCCCTTTCCTCTGAAGCTTCACATGAACAGGCCTACCAAAGCAAAACAGCCAAGCTGTTAAAAAAAAAAAAAAAAGTTTGTCAGATGTCTAATAGATGTCTACTTTTTCAAACGGCTTATGCCGTCGGAGGCGACGGCTGGGGGCATATCCCCGAACGCCCCCAATCCTCCATTCTCCAATCCTTGAATAGACCTTGAATAGACTTTCATTTGAACTTCATTTCAGGTCAATCGGACAAATGGTTCTGAAGATATGGCCAAAATGGTAATTTTTCCATCACAAAGCGCCACCTGGTGGCAAAATATTGAACCATACAGGTATGATGTCATCATGTGACACATTGTGTGGTTATGACCTTGCAGTTGCACATAGTTTAATGTCAACTGGACAAATAGTTCCAAAGATATGGCAAAAATGGTGAATTTTTTGTGACAAAGCTCCACCTTGTGTCAAAATTTTTGAACCAAACAGGTATGTCATTATGGGACACATCCTCAGGTCAGGACGTTTCATTTGCACACGAGGTGAATTGGACAAATATTTCCAGAGATATGATAAAAAGTGATTTTTTCAGTTTTTGTCCCCTGGTAGCCAATCTAGAAATTGTAAATTGTCAAAAATCGAATCAGTCCTTCCTCTTTATGATACTTATATGCAAAACTTGGAATTTGTAATTGAACAAGAGTTTGTCAATAAAGTGACTATATCCCCCGCCGTTAGGTCACCAAAACCGACTGGTGTCTGCGCATTCCCAGTAGGAAGGTTGGTACCAAAAAGAATTGAAATAGGTTGACTCCTTCTTGAGATATCGCGCAGACAATGTTCGGGACGGACGTACGGACGGAGCTGAATACTATATCTCCCGTTTTGCGCTAAACGTACGGCGGGGAATAAATATTACTAAAGTTAACGCGTCAACACGCAAATCAGTTTTTTGCCCCTGGTGGCCAATCTAGAAATCGTAAATTGTCCAAAATTGAATCAGTTCTTCCTCTTTACCATACTTGCTTATATGCAAAACTTGACATTTCTAATTGAAATATTACTGAAGTTATCGCGTTAATACGTAGTGCGGCGGCCGGACCAAAAACATAATATCCCCGGCACGCCATTCGGCAAAAATCAAATCAAAAAACATACCTCATTCCTGCAAAACTTCCCACCACAACACTTTGAAGTCAAGACATTTTCACCCGAACCAAACTCATGAAATCACACAGCCTAAAACAAATCCAGAGACGAACCAGTTGCGCATGCGCACTCTCCTCGGGCATTTTTTTTCCACCAAAGCTTCAGCAGGAGTACGGGAATGCACAGTTAGTTAGTCTCTGGAAGTTTTGGCAGAGAAAAAAAAAAATGCCAGAGGAGAGTGCACACGCACATGTGGTTTGCCTGTGGGCTTGGCGCAGGTTCTGGTGAAAATCTATCAACTTCAAAGTGTTGAGGTGGTAAGTTTAGTGGGAGTGTAGCAAGTTTTTGATTTTGCGCTGTTGGTCATTTGAAAAAGGTAGACATCTGACAAACTTGTTACAGCTTGGCTTTTTTTTTTTTGGTAGGCCTGATGAAGCGACCTCCTTTTCAAATGACTGTGCCCCACTAAACCTGCAGCCAGTGTCTGACATAACTGATTGAACTGATGGTTTTCAGCAGAAAATCTTCAGGGAAGACTGGTGTTGTGAATCTTTGCTCATGGCTCCTTCCCCATCGCAAGACCAGGAGCTGTGAGAAGGCTTAAGGCCTGCAAGATGGTGAATTCAGGACAATTTCCAGTTCAAACGAGCACCGAGGACACATCAAACCAGAGAATTGAGATGTACCCACAGTGTGAAGAGAACAACAGGATTGGTCATTGTGCACCAAGACCCTTCACAGCAAAGTTGATCAGATTCCCATTAAAATGGTTTTACTCCCTGCATTTGAAAATTTAGTTTCAGTGAATTTAATTTCAATTAATTTTCGTTAAAACACTTCACAGTGGGACTGTCTGAAAAATGCTTTGACAGCGCAGCGTCAAATGACACTAAAGTTAGAGTCATTAAAAAAAAAAAAAAAAAAAAAAGTCAATAAGGATCTCGCTCTGTGTCTGGGGAGTGTTGACAGCAGATTTGACAGGATTCCAATTGAAATGGTGAAGAAGTGAATCTTTAAAAGTGAGATGTCTGGCCTGGTGGTGGTGCTACAGGGAAGCTCACAGGGTCACCAATTCAGCGCTGTACACTAGGAGAAACCACACAAGGTCTGGGATGATTTCCAACAATCTCTCATCACCAGGAACAATCACATGACATGACTACAACAAAACTCTTGAGTTATGGCGATTCTAAAAGTTTAATTTGTTCAAGTGGTGGAGCAGCATTAGTATTACAGAGCCACCAGAATCAATAACTTTCCCCTAAATGCATCAGAAATGTTGCAAGCAGATTTGACACTTTCCATTAAAGCTGTTCAAGACATCGCAACTTATAAAAATTCAAGTTTGGCCAGAAGCTGGCGCTACAGAACGGGTATAGGGTGACCAACATCAAATTCAACCCTTCTGCATGCACCAGAAAGAGGTGTGACATGATTCTAGCTAAAACTGTTCAAATTATTGCAACTGGAAATTAACCATTTGGGCTGATGGTGGCGCAACATTTAAGCAGGTAGGATCAAACAAAACTAGACTGTCCAGTCAGCTGCAACCGCATGGGTGTGGCCCCCAAAACGCCGCTTCTCCCCATTTTTGCACATTATTCGGCCAATAAAAACTCCATGGCAACCGAAATTGATAGGAGTATAAGCAAAGTGTGTCACGTCCATACCAAATATGAAAGTAATCGGTCCACAATTGCAGCCTGTACTGCGTCTACAAGGAAATCTCCATGTTTTACCACGAATGTGCATATTATGCGGCCAATACTGTTGCCGTGGCAACCAAAATTGATAGGTGTCATAAGTGAAGCAAAATGCATGTCCATACCAAATATGAAAGTCATTCATGAAAAACTGCAGCCTGAATTGTGTCCACAATGAAATCTGTTTTGGCACCAATTTGAATATCATTTGGCCAATACTGTCACCATGGTAACCAAAATCAAAAGGTGTCACAAGAGAAGTATAACACATGTCCATACCACATATAAAATAATTCAGTCAAAAATTACAGCCTGTACTGCATCGTGTCTACAGACGCGGATGCGGCAGAGACGACACACGTGAATCCTCTGTAGCTGCCCGACTTCGTGCGGGGGCTACAATGATGAGGTCCGTCCTCCATGCACAGCAGACAAGAGGTTTCACGCTATTCCCATGACAACTATTCTGGTTACTGCGCCAACACAAACGATCTCCCACATTCGCATAAGTACTCAAAACCTCTTCTGTGGATGTTCCTCCTCCAACAGGCGTCCCAGGACCACACTTGGCCAGACACACCAACTCAAAAGTTTGAAGGCAAAAACAAAACCAGCCAACTATGCTGCGGCTGGTAACAAGTCAGTAAATGTGCACAAGCGGTACACGCAATACTGTGTGTGCGCATGACAGAGGCTCGTAAATGCGGAAACAATCCTTTCAGGTGATCATCAGCATAAATAAGAGGTCTGAACCCGTGATACTGACCGGTTTGTAGAGGCAACCAACAGCGAGAGAGAGGAGGTCAATACCTACACTTATTCTGCACATGTAAAGGTGGCCCGCACATGTAGAGGTCAATACATGCCGTTACTTTGCAAATAAGTACGAATAAGAGTACAGGGCGAGAACCTTGGCCAGGGTAAAGAGATCCACAATACGCCTCTCGATGTTGGGGATCTTGAGGGAGGATCCCTGGATCTCCCAGAACTTGGCAATGCGATCCAGGTAGTTGAGCTTCACACGTGTTTCAGCCTGTGGAGAAAGAGGCAGGAATCTTAACACAAGTAGTGTAGTGCAGCCATTTTAGGACAAGGCTAAGGACCATCACTGCCAGAAACTACTGTTCTGTGATGTGGCGTGCAGTTGAACATTCATTGAAGCTGAAGTGTTAAAATGAGACAAAGCAGCATTAATGAATAGCATTATAGGACCCCACAGCAATATATTTCCCAATAAAATATTCAAAGGATTGTCACAGTTATTTTTTTTTGATGATCTAACAATTTAACAAGACAACGTAGGTAAACACAAAAGGGTAATCTCAAATTTCAGAAAAACTCAAAACTCAAAGTTCAGGAATCTTGTACAGTCACAAACCCCAAATTTGCCCAAAGAAACTGGAGCACATCTCTACATGCATAATGACCAAGGAAAATTTTGGCTTAAACAGCAAAGAGTTCCCGAGATGTGGCTCTCCAAAAAAAAAAAATAAAATAAAAAAATAAAAAAATATCAGGTTCCACACCCACTTTTTGCACTTGCGAATTGTGAACATTAATTTATGGGAGTTTTGGAGATCCATATCTTAGGGGAAACAAAAAGTCAGACTTTGAGCCTGAAAATTGCTACCCAGGTAATTTGGGACTAGGCTTTCGCATGTGTCATCAGAATAGGTCAATCCTTTCATTTTTGAGTCATTAGCTCCCTAACAATGAATCTTTCCTTGGGCAGAAATAGAAGATTCGATTTCCAAGGGTCACCTGGGCTGCGTTCCAATCCGAAAAAATGCTTGCTTCGTCTTGTTCACTCGCCCTCCAATCGAGGGGGGAATCCCCAAACAATCCCGGATGTAAGATGGCTACTACTTGTAGGGTCGTTCCAATCCAGTTTTGCGGAGGGAAGGGCGCATTTTCATTTGTTCAAGCCCTCGATTATCCTCCCTCAAACGAAGCCAACAACGAACATCCCTCCAAGCTTTGATATTGCCCAGAATGCTTTGCTCATTCTCCCTCGGTCAAAATTTCACGTCCACCATTTATTTCAGATGGCAAAAGGAGGAATTTTGGTAGGGAAATTACCATACAAATTTAAGAATTGTGTTCGAATAGAGTGCAATTGATAACAGAGTAATATGCAAATAGCGAAGTTTGGGGGAGAGGGGAATCGGTGTCGCATCATTTTTAAGCATTTGAGACTTTACGTTCATATTTGCTGTAGCTAACCTATAGCATCCACGAGGTCTGTTGCGGAGCTAAAAGCCGCTTTCACACTGGACGCGAAACTAATTTTTCCCGCAACATATTACATTCAAATGCAAAGACGCGAATGGACGCAAAATGCATCCATGGCACTGATCATTCAATCGGTCGTGCGAAAAATTCATTTCGCGTTCGGGGTGAAAGCAGCTTTATTTTCCCATAAAACAGTCACAAATGCCGCTGCAGTCAAACGAGCACGCCGTCTTCTACTTGCCACGAACACGCCATACGCTTCCGCGTGAACTGTAGAAGGTAGAACGCACACGTCAGTTGGCTCCATGGCAACGCACACTTCCCGCTGGCTTGTTGACAAATGCAGAAGTGCGGAAAAAACGCGGCGAGGGTCGTTCCAATCCGATTTCCCACAACCCTCCCCCTAAGTCCACTCTATTGCCCTCCCTCGCTGGGGAAGAGCTTACTCGCCTGCTGCGTCATTCGGAGGGCTCACTCGAGTGGAGGGAGGAAGTAAAGGGAGTATCTTATTTCGGATTGGAACGCAGCCCTGGTAGCCAAGGGTCAGTGACAGAGGGATAATAATGTAGGATTCCTTTTATTTGTGGACAGGTCTGCCTGTAGTAGAGACATTGGCCATCCCCAATTTTTGCCTATCAAGTTCTCCATGTAGGCAATCACCAATGGAAATGAAACTTTCTCTATGCAATTGTACATATATTGTCTTTATTCAAAATCTGACCATCTCATTTTCTTCAGTGTAATGATTTTCTGAAAAACTGTCAATGTTCCCCAGATCACATATTATGGGGTCACCTGACCTTAGGATCATTTGCATATCAACAGCACACGACAGGCGAGGGTTACATACAGTCAGTATACCATGTCTTACTAATTCAAAAAAAAAATCAGAAGTTTCAGAATAGGATTTAATCATGTTTTTCCAGAGCAAAATCAACCTCTCTGTAAAATTTTACAATTCAGAGTCCGATCCATAAGCTTTAGTGGTATCATTTCCTGTGATCATCCAGTGTTATATTCCTTCTTTGGGATTCTAGATTCTATGCATTGCATCATACCAGAGATGCTTTAAATCAGGGGTGTCAAACTGACCTGTAAACGGGCCAAGAGGCTGCAGGTTTTCACTCCAACAATGCAGAAGCACACCTGATACAACTAATCAGTTGTGCAGGCCTAGATCAGCTGATAAATCAGTACTTTCAGGTGAGCTTCTGCTTGGTAGGATTGATGACCTGCAGCCTCTTGGCCCGTTTACGGGTCAGTTTGACACCCCTGCTTAAAATATAAGCAGACGGCTCAATGGATTGTTTCACAATGGGAAAATTTGAAACTCTGAAGATGGCGGGACATCAATGAAAACCATTGTCACCCAATCGCACCTTCAGATTTCGCACAACCGCGCAACCCTAATATTTTCCAACAGACAAGTGTCTCAGAGCCAAACCACGATCAAATATTTTGGCTTGACAGCAAAGACCAAGGAGGAATTTACCAGTGGTGGCTCGTGAACTGACAATTGGGGAGGCTCAAAACAACCCAGTGTTTCCCCTAGAATTTTTTTTTGCCGCGGTGCTGTGTGTCGGTAACCTAGCAACAGTGGAGGGGGGGGTTCCAGCAGAATTCTCCCCCAAAGGAAAATTTTGAAAAATTGCACTTTAAAAGGGGACTTCTGGTGAGTTTTCTGGGCAAATTACAATTTACCAAACAATCAGATTCAAGTGATCTGCTGACATTAGATACTGATTATAGAGCATAGTTTAACTTGAACTAGTCACAAAGCACAATTTTTTTTTATTTTAAACGTTTCTTCGTAACAAAAGATACTAACAAAATGGGGGGCTTAACACAAATTTATTGAAGCCACAGCGAGCTAACTAGACAGATTCCCGAGTGTCGGCTAGATAGCGAACCAGATCAATAAACATCAGAATTACACTTCGTTTTTGATCAGGCTTAACATTACAATAGATAGGAAGGCTGTTACCATCAGTGATTTCCAAACTAGCCAGTCAGTCACTTTGTTACAAGCTGAAAAGATTCAGCGAGGCCTGTAGGGAATGTCGCTCCCATAAAAATAAATAAATCGTTCCCTCATCCCGCTAACCTCTACGCAACACAAACGATGACCAACGTACTTATAAAACATAATTGTATACGCATATAGTAAAACTCGCGTATGACGGATTCAATTGGACCAGCTGATTTTGTCCTTTATAAGCGGAATCCACTATCTGCATAAAATGGACAAAATCCGTTGTACGCATAAAACAGATTATATCTGCTTTATGCGCATAACAGATTATATCCATTGTATACATGTATGAATTGAATTTATACGTTTGCTTTGTGTAGAAAGATCGGAACAATTTCATTCTGAGTGCACACACCTACAGTGGGGAAAATAAGTATTTGACCCCTCGCTGATTTTGCAGGTTTGCCCACTTAGAAAGAATGCAACGATCTACAATTTTAATCGTATATACATTCTAACAGTGAGAGACAGACTCACAAAGAAAATTCCCGAAAATCACATCATATGAATTTATAAAAATTGATAACCATCTGATGAGGAAAAATAAGTATTTGACCCCCTGGACAAACAGCATGTTAATATTTTGTAGAAAAGCCATTATTGGCCAGCACAGATGTCAAACAATTTTTATAGTTGTTGACAAGGTTTGTGCACATTTTGGCAGTGATGTTGGCCCACTTCTCCCTGCAGACAGCCTTCAAATCATTCAGGTCCCGAGGCTGTCGCCTTGCAACTCGAATTTTAAGCTCCCTCTAAAGATTTTCAATTGGATTCAGGTCTGGAGACTAACTAAGCCACTCCAGACCCTTGATGTACTTCTTCAGCCACTCTTTTGTTGCTTTGGCGGTGTGCTTAGGGTAGTTGTCGTGCTGAAACACCCATCCTCGACCCATGTTCTGCTCTCTCACTGAGGGAAGGAGCTGTTGGTCCAGAATTCCACGGTATATGGCCCCGTCCATCCTTCCCTCAATGCAATGGAGTTGTGCCGTCCCCTGGGCTGAAAAGCACCACTGTGCTTGACGGTGGGGATGGTGTTCTTTGGGTTGTACTCCGTGTTCTTTGCCCTCCAAACACGGTGAGTTGAGTTGAGCCCAAAAAGTTCTATTTTGGTCTCATCTGACCACATCACCTTCTTCCAGGCCTCTTCTGAGTCATCCAGGTGGTCAATGGCAAACTTCAGGCGGGCCTGTACATGTGCCTTCTTGACCAGTTCCCCCTTGTGATTTCTCACCGTTTGCATGATCAGGGACATCTCACGAGGCGAGACCTTGCATGGAGGCCCAGACCGAGGGAGGTTGGCGGCAGTGTGGTACTTCTTCCATTTCCTGATAACTGCACCGACAGTTGATCTTTTCTCTCAAAGTTGCTTTCCGATTCTCTTGTAGCCCATCCCAGCCCTGTGTAGGTCAACAATCTAGTCCCTGATGTCCTTAGACAGCTCTTTGGTCTTCCCCATGGTGGAGATATTGGAATCTGGTTGTTTGGGAGTAGACAGGTGTCTTTTATACAGGTAATGAGGTGAGGCAGGTGTATTTCATGTAAATAATTCGTTGGGGTTGGGGGTGTGTCTTAAAGAAAGACTAACTGGCTTGTGGGACCCAGAATACTTGCTGTTTGGTAGGGGGTCAAATACTTATTTTTCCTCATCAGATGGTTATCAAATTTTATAAATTCATATGATGTGATTTTCGGGAATTTCTTTGTGATTCTCTCACTGTTAGAATGTATATACGATTAAAATTATAAATCGTTGCATTCTTTCTAAGTGGGCAAACCTGCAAAATCAGCGAGGGGTCAAATACTTCTTTTCCCCACTGTACTTCATTTAGTCTGTCTTTGCCCTGACACAATGGATAACAGGATGATAGGCTACTGCGTGTTGCTCCAACTGGGATCAGTGACGAAGACAAAAAAAACAAAAAAAAAAAACTAATGTGTACATGAAACCACGCCAATTTCAGTTTCCGCAAACACACCGTTATAAACGTGATGATTTGTCATTTATTTTAACTCTAATTTTACAATTAATTTACAACAGAGTTCTGTCCATATTAAGTGTAAACCACAGTAAATTGCGCGCAGGACTCCACTTACAGTTAAAATAGCAAGGAGACAATGCATTCTTTTAACTGTTAAACAGTCAGTTTATAACGGTGTAGGAAAGCCGAACTTCATAACGTTACTCTGCATCACCTGCGTATGTGCATGGTGCAAAATACTAGTTAGCATCCATAATTTACTTAACTAACTTCAGCTCCTCCATGGTCACCATCCTCCTTTCTCTTCCTAAACACCCAGAGTAACAGACTCATCTGAAAATTGAAATATTATTTAACTATCAACATGTAGAAAAATAAATATAGCTATACAAGCTAAAATATATCAAAGACAGTGGCAATGATATAAACAGTATTAAATATGGCAAGTGTAGCAGTATAAACAGATTTAACAGTATAAATATGGTGGTTATAAACAGATTTAATGGTATAAATACGGCGAATACGCAGTGACAGTCAGTCGGCAGAAACACAGGGCCAGCAATATCCTCACCTTTCACTTCTGAATGACAGACACCTCTCGCAGTTTACCTCCCCGATTAGAAACAGATGCTCAGACTCATTGGTAGAACCGATGAGAATGTAATTTATTTTTGAAAGCCTTGTTATACATTGCACAACGAAAATATACGACGTTTACTTCCGCACATCAAGGACTATAGAAAATATCAATCGCCTATGTCTTCATAATTTCTGGATTTGCGTACATTAGTTGGCGAGGTTCATTGAGCAATAAGCCATGAGAATCCAGGAATGCAGTGACCGTTAAAGTGCGTTGTTAGATACGATGTACAGCTGAGTGATAACGAAAATAACTGCTGCGAAGTCAGCGAAAGTTTTGGATTTTTTGCAGATTGTCATCCTTGGAGTCACATCAATTATATCAACATAGCCAGTAGGTAATCGCTTCGTCATTAGCATTAATCATTACGTGTCATGCATTGGTGGTGGCTGTTCAGTTAATAAACTGTTTGATTGTTCATCAGGCAAACCTGATCGCTGACAGTTTAAGAGCAATTATGCAGGAAATGGTGATGTTACTGAAGGCCTGTCTGACATCTGACGGCATGCCACTGCTAATATGGCATTAGACTGTGGGCTTGAGAAGCTGTAGCTTTTATTAACTGACAAACTGTACATTTTCTGTCAATTTATTGCGAATCTTTCTGAAACACTGCTGCTCCGTTCACTATCACAGTCACTTTCTCTTCCCGCTAACTGCCCTAAGGAGCTACGCTGTTACGGTCACGTAACGTTACCCGCGCTACTCGCTATATAGACCGTGTATAAGCTTGAACATTACCTGTTACCTTGATGTCCTAAGGGGGTACGATAGGATTTGATGCGCTCGTTGATGACTCAAAACAAGTCCAAAATAAAGTAGTGTTTTGTGGCGCTCACACAGTGCGAGTAAACTGCATTAGTAGCGCATTGATATTAATGATCATGTGAAATTTCAGCAGCAGCGCTCATAATCCAGCAGCGGCGCTGCGCCTCTGCTGAATGAATGTAGGGGAAACACTGCAACCCCTTAAAATTAATGATTGGTCACGACCTGTTTTCAATCATTCATTTGAATTACCATTGCAGAAACTCCAAAAATTCAACATCATCATCATCATCTGTGGCCAGTTTTCATTTAAAACACATACCAATAACGACTCTTGACTTCTCTCGCTTTTCTTTACTCAACGGTTAGAAACAATGCATGAGTTTCGCAATCGTTTAAATGAAATTAGATCATTTGAAACATCTTTATGCAATTACATTGCTTCCAACCCCTCCATGCACAAGGACTTCAATTCCACGCGAGAACCTTACATAGCCTAGGCATTGATTGAATAATTGCGGACTACAGCAGAGGAATTTATGAATCTTAAAATCGCACTGAAAGCGTGAGCGATGACAAGTATGCATTATAAATGAAAACTGGCCACATCTGATAACGTAGACAGTTATTGGAATTTCTGTAAAGGTAATTTTAATTAATGATTGAAAACAGGTCATGACCGATCATTAATTTTAAGGGATTGTTATCAGCCTCCCGAGATGCCAGTTCACGAGCCTCCACTGGAATTTACCCATCAAAATAAAAATGTATCTTAATACAGTCAGCTCTTTTAGCATTACTCATGTCATTAGCAGATGATTCCTACTGTAAATCATGGGTGAATGAGCTATAATTGCTCTGATTGTGTCTCCCCAGCTACACACCATTACTGCAAGCTAACATAACATTCCCTGCTGCCACTAATAAATCAACAGTAATTAATAAAAGCACGATGAAGAACTTAGATTTTGTGTGCAATATATTAGTTGATTTACAACTGAGCAAGCAAGGAAGTGTGCCGTTTACTCAAACGCTACGGACTGCATGCATAATTCAATGTCTTGTACCAGCCCAGCTGAATTGAAAGATCACAAAAATAGAACCTTTTCTGGCAATGTGAAGTAGGCTAAAAGGTTTCATCAAGCAGCAGACCATGCAGTGCTGTAAACTCCAGTTGAGGAGAAAGTAAGACATAGGTCAGCCTGGACAGGGTAACAGAGCCAACTTTATAAATACAAGAGTTGCAATAAGGGATGTTAATGAATCATCATTAATCGTTATCATTTTACCGGATTTAAAACAATGCATGCTTTGGGTGTAATTTCTTAAGAGCTTACATATATTAAAGGCAAAGAAAACACTTGTTTCATCTCTTACCCAATAAAAGTATGTTCTTCTCATTCCATAAATATTTTTCAAAAATAGTTTTGATTCCTATGCACTGAGTAATCAAACGTCAAACCTCTGAAATACAACTCATTATCACAGGTTTATGAATGCTGCCATGAAGGCCAGGATGACTTCCCATAAATGAAGGAACAATGAGTACTGCACTCTACCAGAAAATCCTGATGGAGAATATTTGGACATCAGCCTGATCAGAGGCTCAAGTTCAATTGGGATATGCAGCGAGACAATGAACCAAAGCAGGAGAGTCCATCTCTGAGTGACTCGCAATATCAAAACTGAGCAGCAAGACAAACTGAACTGAAACAATTCTGCAAAGAAGCATAAGTCAAAATTCCTCAACAGCAATGCAAGAGATTGATTTTTAAGCAATGGGAAGTGCTTGGTTGCGGCTGATGTCACTAAGGGCAGCACAACTAGTCATTAACTTAAGGGCCGCAATTACTTTTCACTTGGGGGACATACAGTAGGTGTAGCATAATCTTAATCCTCTGATAAAAGTAATTATTGTTGTAAATCAAGTACACTGCGTTTCCTTATGTTCTCATTTTGTATGAAGATCTGAACTCATGCAGAGTGACAAAAATGCAACAAACAAATAATAAAAGGAATTAGGGGGAGGCCTCATACTTTAACACAGCACACAGCCTGCCATGTTGGGAAAAGGTTGCTTTTCTTGGGCCTCACTATGCTTTCATTGTGAGGTGAGCATTCAACATAGAAATGCTATGAACAGCAGCCTGCGGATTAACTACGTAAAGGAGGGTTGGTGACCAAACAAGCACGCGGTGCAAATATGAAGACGGGCAAGAGCGAGAAAACTCACCTCCAGCTCATTGAGCCTCTGAATTCGGGGAGTGAAGCGGAAATTATCCACCTCAACAGCAAAAGGCGGTTGCCAATCCTGAGGGAGAGAGAAGACGATTAATGTTCATCTTTCTAGGAAAGAGAGTACATATGCAACACGCTACTTCCACAAACAAGTGATCCATCTTTCAGAATTTTTCACCCTAGAAAGGAATAGCCAACTAGCCATGTATCAAAGCTCACGACCTTAACCCTCTGTAATCAATTTAGGAGAGCACACACACAATAGCCTCCTCTGAAGCAGGTGATGGGGTGTCATCAACAACTGGTTGTCGCCTCATACTTCACAGCTTGGGCTGACATGAAACATGGACTGACGAAGCCCCTGCTCAAAACGCAGACTAGTCATCATGATTTTCTCAGTCAGTGAGCCAAGAGAGGCTTATCCAGGATGCATGGACATGCACAAATGGTCTTCTTAGGCACGTTCATCCAGAATATACGTCATAATGGTCAGCCGCTTAGCCCCTCTGGAGCCAGATTCTAAATGATGATTAATCCGTGCAGCATATTCACCATGACACACAACAAAGTACACACCAGATACAGGCAGGAGATGCACAAACCCCCGCCAACAGTGGTGAAAGTACAAACCCCAATTCCAATGAAGCTGGCACGTTGTGCCAAATGAGAATAGAAACAGAATACAATGATTTACAAATCCATTGACCTATATTCACCTGAGTGCACTACAAAGACAAGGTATTTAATGTTCAAACGGACTAACTTTTTTTTTTTTGGAAATATTCACTCATTTTGAATTTGATGCCCCAACACCTTCCAAAAGAGCTGGGACAGGTACATGTTTACCACTGTATTCCATCACCTTCCCTATTAACAACACTCAACAAGTGTTTGGGAACTGTGGACACTAACTGTAGAAGCTCTGTAGTGGAACTCTTTCCCATTCTTGCTTGATGTACACAGTGCATGCCACAGGACGGGCGCGATCGTGCCGGCAGAGGCAGAGCTAGAACTGGGAACTGGGGGGGCACAGACGCATCCCTTTGTGACAAGTTAGTCCTGGCTAGTTTGCAAATCATTTTCCTTTATTGACGCGTTTTCCAATTATCGTAATTGGCAACTGAATACACGGTTTCTCTCCATATGCGATCTAACAGCGATGAAATCATGGGTGTTATTTTCAGAGCAGTGGCGAAATACTGAGAATTGGGGTGCTGAAAACAATTATTAGTCCTGAACTGTTCTCAGTCATTTACACAATTAACAAAAGGTTCACTCCGAGAGCACTCCACACTTAACAGGTGCTGCTTTTTCTCCCGGATTAGGTAAGACGACAATCATTCATCTGGCACGCATTTGCTGTATTTAAATCAATGTTATTCAAAATTGCATACCTGTCGACTCTCACGCAAATGGCTTGAGCCGCATGCTTTTTGTAGCCTATTTAACTTCCGAGTGCCACTTTTTATCCCCCACTGTGCGATTAGCGCAAAGCGGGGGATATAGGATTGGGCTCCGTCCGTACGGACGCATAAAATTGAGGCGGCGGGGGATATTGCTGTGTTAGTGGCAAACACTTTTTTTTTTTTTTTTTTTAAATCAACCCAAGCAATATTGAGCTGAAAGGCGATATTTCACTGGAACGCGGACCAGTTCAATCAGCGCGAAACATTGGCCTATTAATAAGCATATTATTTTTTCTATACTGAATTTAGCCCACGATTTCATCGCTGTTAGATCGCATATGGAGAGAAACTGTCTTCAGTTGCCAATTACGAAAATTGGAAAATGCGTAAATAAAGGAAAATGATTTGAGAACTAGCCACGACTAACTTGTCATAAAGGGACGTGTCTGTGCCACCCCAATTTCCAGTTCTAGCACCGACTCTGCGGGCGCCAGCACGATTGCGCCCGTCTCGTGGCATGCACTTTGTACTACTTCAGTTGCTCAACAGTTCGGGGTCTCTATTGTCGTATTTTGTGCCACATAATGCGCCACACATTTTCAATGGGAGACCAGTCAAGACAGCAGGAAAGCCAGTCCATTACCTGCACTCTTTTACTACGAAGCCACGCTGTTGTAACACGTGCAGAATGTGGCTTGGCATTGCCTTACTGAAATAAGCGGGAACGTCCCTGAAAAAGACGTTGCTTGGATGGCAGCATTTGTTGCTCAAAAACCGGTATGTATCTTTCAGCATTAATGGTGCCTCCACAGATGTGCAAGTTACCCCTGCCATGAGCACTAATACATCCCCATATCACAGATGCTGGCTTTTGAACTTTGAGCTGGTAATATGGATGGTCCTTTTCCTCTTTAGCCCAGAGGACACGACGTCCAAGATTTCCAAAAATAACTTGAAATGTGGACTCAGATCACAGCACACTTTTCCACTTTGCCTCAGTCCATCTCAGATGAGCTTGGGCCCAGAGAAGCCGGTGGTGTTTCTGGGTGTTGTTGATATTTGGCTTTTGCTTTGCGTGGTAGAGGTTTAACTTGCTCTTGTAGATGTAGTGACGAACTGTGTTAACTGACAATGGTTTTCCGAAATGTTCCTGAGCCCACATGATAAGTCCTTTGCAGAATGAGGTTGGTTTTTAATGCAGTGCCGCTTGAAGGACCAACGGTCACGTGCAATCATTGTCGGTTTTCGACCTTGCCACTTACATGCAAAGATTTCTCCAGATTCTCTGAATCTTTTGATGATGTTATGGACTGTAGATAATGAAATCCCTAAATTCCTTGCAAGTGCAAGTTGAGAGACTTTGTTCTTAAGCTGTTGGACTATTTGCTAACGCAGTTGTTCACAAAGAGGTGAACCAAGCCCCATCCTTGCTTGTGAACGACAGAGCCTTTCAAGGATGCTCCTTTTATACCCAATCATGGCACTGACCTGTTTCCAATTAACCTGTTCACCTGTGGAATTTTCCAAACAGGTGTTTTCTGAGCACTCCATTTTTCCAGTCTTTTGCTGCCCGTCCCAGCTTTTTTGGAACATATTGCAAGCATCAAATTCAAAATGAGAAAATATTTCCAAAAAAGTTCATCAGTTTGAACATTAAATATCTTGTCTTTGTAGTGTACTCATTTGAATATAGGTCAAAAAAGATTTGCAAATCATTGTATTGTTTTAAGTCATGTTTTACAGAAGGTCCAACTTCATTGGAAGTGGGGCTTGCACACTCCCCAACTCTCAATTGTGGTTTGCACAACGAACATGGCGGCTGGAGTATTTATGGATTTACTAAATCCCTGCCTGGCCTCGAAGCATGAAGCAGCGCATCTCTGACTGATCTGAGTATATTTTTTCCCCAAACCAAGAGAGCAGATGCCACAGAATGCATTGAATGACAAAGCTGTTGTGGTGACTAAGAGAAGAGAGGCGTCTTTACCGCAGGAGGGCGAATCTTGCAGATGCCCGACTTCTCAGCAATTGGACGGATTTTGGCGATGTATCCCAAGGGATCGGCAAACTCCTCCCAGGACGGCTCAAACACCGGGCACTCAGGGGGGGGCGTGAACTCCTCCCCGTCCATAACTCTGAAAGAAAGGCACCGAAGCTCTGGTCAAGCCATGGCCTCTCTCTGAATGATGGCCAACAAGACTAAACACCAAACCATCGCTGAGTATTAAAAAAGAATTTAATTTAGTTTCACTCCATTGTGTAACATTCCGGGAATGAAACCAAAGTCTAAGCTATTCATATATCCCATCCTGAGTACACCATCTGGGACTCAGTCAGAATTCACAGATTCGGTAGAAAAAAGGAAACTTGACGTGGCCTAATTATGAGCCATTAAATATGAATGCAACATTCATGTGATATTCATAATGCCAACTGATTTGCATTCATTACAGATAAAACGCTATATTCAATGTCAATAAGACTTAAGATAACGTGCTGTGAGAAAATGTTCTCTTGTTTAAAGTCAGACTATGTATGCAAAGACAACAGTCTGGAGTGAGCGTGCATGACAGCAGTAATCCTCGGATCAAAAGGAAAGTTAATGCACAGTCAGGCTGACAGTTCATTTGCCATACATAGCCACAGACTTCAGAGAAAATCCCAGGTAAGACTGAAGTTGAACTACGCAACAGCTTATGAACTAGCAAAGACCTAGAGTGAGAGGGCAACCCATCAGGCCAAACACCTGGATAAGGCCAGTTTGAACCTCTCCCATGACGAGCTAGGCCTATAAACATAACGACGCCACAGGAAACAAAATGGCCATCGAGATTCCCACATCTACAGACCTGTTTATAATCTGCTGCTCAGGAGTGAAACGCAACAAACCCAGCAATTTAACGATCATCAGCAGTGTCCCCTTCCGAGATGATAATCTGCTTTATCGCCTCCGCAACGAATACTGAATAGGGAAATGAAACCGCCGTCTCTCCAACCTTCGGCGATCAAACGTATCACACACAGAAGTGTCTCATCAGCACCCCCAGTTGGGCTCCGGTGGAATGGGGTCGCGGATAGGAGGTATACGTGACTCGCCCAGTAGCCATCCCATCTCTTCCTTTATTCTCACCACAGCACTCCTGATAAACCAACGAAGGCGTAGGGCGACGCCTTCATTAACCAGGGTGCTCCATAAGGTTGTCCGTGCATACAAGTCGCGGCAAAAAGTATCTAACGAGACAGGTAACAACCAATCCGAAAAACACACGAATACACTGTGCGAGCTGATAGTGTAATTTAAGGCAGCGGAGACTCAAGTCACCTTCGGGAAAATGGCTGCTCGACATCAAAAAAAATCCCATAATTAACGTCCGCGATCACACACTTTGTCAAGATTCCGTCGGCTTTGGTCAATTAAACGTGATCAACGCGACCGTAAAGCACCAGTAAGGTCCCTGGGAATATCTTCAGACAAGAGATTTCTCCACCAGGCACGGACCATGGGTATATTTAGCTTGTTAGCCAACATTCAAGCCAACTGTTAGAGATGATCATTTTTGCCCAGCAGGGCTACCCCCTGCCAGCTATTAACTTAAACGGTTTCAAATCCACTGAGGTCAACTCAAAATGAACTGGCTGCACGAACTGACTGGCTAAATCAGAGCTTCCAACTGGCTACGAGCTAAGATTAGCTGTCGCTAACACCTTCGAATCAAACTCATTTTTCTCAGCCAGCACTAACCCTCGGTTCAGCCAGCGAGCGTCAACTACATCTGTATGGACCCACAATCTACGACACTTAGCCGGGTATGGCAAATCTGCCGAAAAACTACAACCACCTATACTTTCCTTCACAACTTCTTTATTTCTCAATAAATTGTGATGAAATTTTCACCAGTTATTCTTGAGATGTACATCTATCGATAAGAAATTACTAAGTGTAGACGGCTGTAGTTTTTCAGCGGAATGTTTTCAGCAGATCAGCCCAACCCGCTGGCGAGCCACTGGATCGAGAAGTCAGCGCTGACGCCAATGTAAATCCAGTAATTAGCGAGCGAGCAACACCCGATGGCATTTCTCGTTTTATCGCACCTCTTATCGATATACTGCGATTTAACTTGACGGAGTAGCAAGTCGGCCAGTTGCTTCATAACATTAGTGTTGCACAGGACAGCTTAGCTAGCAGACCAGGATACCCACGTACACTTTTATACACTCAGACTGAGAAATGAAAAATACGTTAAAATAATCCCCCGCGGCCTGAATTAACACAGTAAACACGACAGTAACCGATACAACCGGATACCTACGTCACTGACGTGAAATTATGGCCATGATAGCAGCATTGGATTAGCTGTTAGCTCGCTTGGAGGCTAACTAGCTGGATAGCAGATTTTTTTTTTTAGCAAGTTGGGATCCCTTGCCGTGAACAAAAAAATCTTTGTACCACACTATACACGAACGTCACCCAACAAAATCAATGCTCCGTATATCAAACACAAATATTGATTTACGGCTGAATCTTTATTGCATGATAACAGACACCATCGCGTTGGTTAACGATAGCCAGGGCCTCACCGTTACCTGGAGAAGCAGAGCTTAGGCTCGAGATCACGGCTAATATAGCTAGCGTTAGCCAGCTAGACAAGCCCCATTATCATAACGTTGGGTTACTCGGTGGATACATTTTCAAACACAAACGCAGATTCCCGATGACCATGTTTATCCAGCTAGCTAACGTTACCCAGCTTAAAACTCGCCGAGGAACTAAATGTAGCCGACGGACGTCAAGTCAGGATAATTTGGCTAACTAACGTTACCGCGAGGTCACTGCCGAGCAGCTTTCACACTGAACGCTAAACGAATTTTTCGCACGACAGATTACATTCAAAGTCAATGAGAATACAAGTTTCGCGTCTTTGCACTGACTTTGAATGTAATCTGACGTGCGAAAAATTCGTCTCGCGTCCGGTGTGAAAGCGGCTTCAGAGAACTGGCCAGCCGATAGTTACTCATCTTATGACTTCAATGGCAATATGAAGCTACTGCTAACATTTGCCATTTGATCCGAATATCATTCTTAGTTAGTGTATTCTGCCATGCGTTTGGATCAAATTGGGTAAGCGATTGACTTGTTGACTTGGCGTTTCGAGCTAATTTTATAACAGTCAATTTCATAACTTGGACAAGCTAGTTAGCTACATAAACTGAATGTAAAAAAAGAATAGCTTCAGCCTACATTACGAGTATGAAGTCCATAACTAGTAGACTGGCAAACAATTTTAGCAGCTGGCAACGAGGTGAGTAGGCTTAATATGAAGTTGTGCGAGGGCCGCAGCGATCTAGGTTAATAACAGTGTCCATTGTTCGGGACTGGGTCACTCTCCGAGTAGCTGCTGCCTACTCTGCGGCCTCCCCTGATTCAGCCTATCCCAGGCGCTCCGGTTCATGTTGCACGACAATCTGAAGTACTCCCTCTCCTTAACCGCTTTTATTCTGGCATGTTCTTCCCTAAGCAAGGGTTTCCCCTCTGGTATTACATGTCTGCACCACCGACGCTGGCTGATATTAGTCTGGTTTCCTCCCTCAGTTGATGTCGTTCTCCTCCCCCTCTGTTGTTGTTTAGGTCCCGTTGTCTTAGCGAATCATCCAGTTCTTGTGTTTACTTCTGCGGAAACTGTACCTGCTGAGTTCCGATCCCTTCGCATCCAAAAACTCGAAATCCTCCTTTAAACAATTCGTTATAACAAATGCGTTCAGAGACAGTCGAATAACCGATGGTTGAAGCTGTCGCTACTTCTGCTAGCCTCCGCTTCGCCTGCCTGTGCTAGCCGCCATCTTAGCCTCATCACTGCCTCAATTCCGCCTCTACCTCATCACCGCTTCATCCTCCAACAGTACATAGGAACTAGTTCTACATTCTTCACCTCCTTTATCTACTCATTTAGAATACATGACAAAGACGTCATATGTCATTAGCGATATAAGCAGTATATAGAGTCTAATCTCGGAAACAATCACGCCGTTACTATGTTTTATATATCTTTATGACTTTATGCGTGTGGGTACTGCGGGTAGATAGGGAGGACGTGACGCGGAACAATATTTCTCTGACACGCGGAGGCATTTTTCGCATGGATGAAGTAGCCCCAGCCGTTCGACACTCAGCTTTGGTCTGGTGGTTGATTGGTCTTCAAGCTTGTTGCGCGTTGAGGTCACGGCAAAGACGCAGTGTTTACATATCCGACAAATCGTCACGACGTCATGAGAAATAAACCGGTGTGCAATTCAGTCTCGATCATAGAGATGGGATTTATGGCTCTTTGAAGGGAGCCGGATCTTGAGGAGCAGTTCCTTTCAAAGAGCCGTTCAAAAGACTAGCTCCTTGTTATATTTATTTTCTAGTAGTCAACCAGGGGTGACTCGTTTTTATCAAGGAAACCATCACTGGTAGTAGTTATAAGATAAGATTTAGATCAGAATAATGCAACTTACACATCCCACCAATGTATACTCTATCGGTGGGAATTATTCTGAAATATTGATTAGAATTTCATTTGGCTTGTGTTTTTATTGTAAACATTCCATAAGGTGATGCCATATCCCCATGCTTTGACAATGAGATCACTATTTTGAATTTTCCCTCACCTAAAAAACTTTGTGGCACAATAAAAGGTATGCAGGCTCCAGATAACTTCCTCGTAAAACAACTTAACTGAAAAATTTTCCACACAAGGACATTATAACAATACAGAAAAAATATATAAAAATAATAAATAAGAATAAAAAAAATATAAATATATGTATATAAAAAATAAATAAAACTAGATTAAAAATTAGGACATGATAAAAATGTGAATGTAAAATTGTACTACCCTACCTGGTGTTTGTACATCTGAACTGCTTTACAAACAGGAGCTCAGCTCCTTGACGCAAATCCACATCAGAACAGATACAGTGGCAAATGTCTTCAGTCCAGTCAGGCGGTGCTCACTAGAATTCTCTTCCCCTAAGTTAGCTGCGCATATATAGCTGTGCTCACGTTGTGACACCATGCAGGGCTGCGTGGTGGATGGGAGATACATTCCCCGGAAATGGCTGCAGACGGGACTACCAACCAAGAGGGCCACCAGGGAGAGAACTACATTTCCCTAAAAGAGGGCTGGGAAGGCTGGGCCTCGCACCTGCAGGGGATCAGCAGCTTAAATGGGTCCAATTAGACCTATATAAGAAACTGAGCAGCAAACAAAGGGCAGACAGAAAGGTGCAAGCTGGGAACAGTGGCCTGCCTTGCACCGTGCTGTTTGACCCCTTTTGGAAGTGACTTTTTTGTAAGTTCTTTTTGACTTGTTAAAAAAGGTGATTTTTGTTGGTGATTGTTTGAAGGAAACCCGTTTGAGTTGGAACCTTTTTGCAGCCTTCGGGAAATAAAAGTTCTCTCCATTTGAACCCTCCTTGAGTACTTTCTGGCATCCTTCACACTGCTCAACCTTAGCTTCCTGTGGAACAGCCTCTCATGGTGTCACATGTGGTGGAGAATGCGGGCGCGTTGGGTTAAGTGCTGATGTCCGAAGAGTTGGAGTTGGAACCTTTTTCCAGACATATTTTCATATTATGAGGTTCCCCCGTCCTCAAGCAATTGGAGAGAGACAGATTCTTAAGACAATTAGGCTTTATTGAGGCATATTGATAAACATAAAGCCGAGTTCCTTTTGCGCAAGAAGAACCGACCCCATACTTTTCACACCCAGTTTTTATACCTTCATCACAGGGAATATCTTCCAAATATGGTCTTTCCACCTTCTCATTCTCACGCTACAACAGGACTGACAAACCAAAACACTGCCAACAAACCTTGAGAACTTCAAGCAAAGATAAGGATGCACATCACTAAAAAGGAGTGGAAAATTACTGTCAAGAGAGGAAAAATACAGCCAGATGCATAGGATACAAGTAGATACATAAATGATTCAATTGATTATGTTTTCAGTAATAACTTATGATTTTACTGAACAAATATTGATCAAAGCCACAGAAATCAAATACATCACCTGATTATGTTTTCAAATCAACAGCCTGCTTACTAATCAAAGCTACAGAAGCCCACTGCTTATGTGTATGAGCTGCTTATGCATGTGTGAATTGAATTTCTTGTATGTGTGTGCATGTGTGTGTGTGTGAACTGCTTGTTTGTGTCTGTGTGTCTGTGCATGTGTCTGTGTGCACTGCTCATCCCCTCCCTATGTGTGTGAACGGCTTGTATGTGTGTGTGTGTTTTATGTATCTGTGTGTATGTGCATGTGTGTGTGTGTTTGCACTGCTCATCCCCTCCCTATGCGTATGTTAACTACTTGTATGTGTGTGTGTGTGTGTGTGTGTTTGTGTGACTGCTGCTTACATAATATGGTTATTGATAATGATTATTGTTATGACTTGGAAAAATCACAACAAAGAAAACTGGCAAGTACAACTAAAACAAATTTATTCTTAAAAAAAAAGTTGTACAAAAAATTTTATATCCACTATTTAATTCCTAATAACACTTCAATGCCACTATTTGACTGTTGCCAAAACAGAACTCTGGTCTGCTCTCTTCTGCTGTCCGCTTCCTTGTGCTTAAAATCACAGCCTTTATATAGTCTAGCAACCTTCCAGAAAGATCCACAGGATTCTAGGGAAATCCCGCCCCCTCCAAGCAGGAAAGTGCCAGAAGCTTCTAGAAATTACTAATCTTTTCTTAATGATTTTACAAATACACGCCACCAGAGGGTGCCAATGAACAAAATAAATATAGCTGACCAGCAAGGCAGCAAAACTGCATGTAACAAATCTTCATTTACAAATGGAATATAATGCTGTACAAAAAATTATCATACATAACATTATTGATTATAGTTATTCAACATGGCAATTGATCTACTGGTGAATGTGATGAGAAATATTGAAATATAATCCTCAACATTCGCATATTTTGAGAGGTGGCAAAACTTGTCAGAACACTGGCAAAAACATAACTTCCTTGGCAGGGGTTTAAAAAGAAAGAAACTAGTGAGCGCTGAACATAGGGATTCAGACAGCCCTGAATTTAGTTTGATGCTAACTGCTCAACTGTCGATACCGATGGTGCGATGCGTATGCATCAGCGGAATATTATGCGCTGCATTGAATATACTGTTCGACTGCCATTTTATCCAATTATGCTTTGTGTTCAGTCCTTCAAAGTAATAAAGAATCTGTCACATATTCATATTTACATTGTATATGGGGTCTGGGAGGAAGCATGCCAAGCACGCAATGGTGATGGAACTGCCTGTCAAATAGTAAGGAAACTCGAATACCTGGGTAGAGCATGTTTCCAGTGTAAGCTCACAGCTAGCAGTCTCATCCCAGCCAGCTTACATATGGCAGTTCAAGCTTTTGGCTTACACTTACTCACTTGCTGCTCACATTTTAGGAAAACTTATTCAGGCTGAGCATTTGTGCAAATACTATAGGGCTCCAAGGAGGAAATGTCTGGTATGAAAATGGACAAATTGAGAACATCTAATTTCATCGAGCAATTACGATCTGTGTTCACTGGGAAACCCAGATTTTTATTTTTATTTTTTATGTCTTGGTGGTAACATTCTTAAAGAGGAGGGCAAATGATGTGATTACCTCTTTTTGTTTCTGGTAAGCTCCAACCCAGATGTTTAAATGGAGTTAAGTACTCATTCTGCGGCTTTACGTACCTGTGTGTATCACACTGAGCATGGAGAATATTAAAACAGCAGGGAATCGTCTGAGCAGGTCAAACAAAAAAGATGTAGCCTAGCATGGAAAATCTGAAGGATACAATTCAATTTTCAGAGACTTTGATGTTCTAGTGTCAACTGTAAGCAACATTTTAAAGAAAATTAAGGCCCATATACAGTAGCCAACCCCTCTGGGATAAAAGCAAGAGAGCAGTTGCCCAAAGATTGCAGCAAAGGATTGTTTGAATGGTGATGAAAGGACCTTGGACAAAATACATCAGTACAAGCCAAGATCTCTCTTGAAGAATAACCTGTGGACAGATAAGTTCAAATTGGGCTCTGCTTTTCAGTAAAGTGAATCAATTTGTTTACAGGAAATAAATGAAGCCTTCATAGAAAAGAACATTGTCGAAAAAAATCAAACATCAAGGAGGTTCGCAGATGAATTAGGGTTGCTTTACTGCCTCTGGTTCTGAGTGCTTTGAATCTGAGCATTGCTTCATGAAATTGGAATAGTACCAAGGTATTTCAGTGTACTATTATTCACCCAGGGTCACAAAGCTCCATCTTTGTTGAAGGTCATAGGTCCTCCAGCAGGGCAGTGAAAATGAACGCTGGAATGCGTCAAAACAAAACACAGGACTTCTGTAAAGTTGGTCAGTGATGAGTCCAGTTTTAAATCTCACTGAACACCTGAAGAGAGAGCTGAAAGCGGCAGTGGGAAAAGGGCATCCTCAAAATCTTCAAATCTGAGAGGCTTGGAGGAGTTTGTAAAACAACCCCAATTCCGAAATAGTTGGGACAAAGTGTAAATTGTGAATAAAATCAAAATGCAGTGACTTTCAGATCACATGAGCCAATATGTTATTTACACTAGAACATGGATAACATTTGTGTTGCAATGGAGACATTTTACATTTTTATCCACAAAATGAGCTTATTTCAAATTTTCTGGCTGGAACATGTCTCAAAAAAGTTGGGACACAGGCCAAAAAGGGCTGAAAAAGCAATTCATATGTAAGAGAATCAGTTGAAAGAACATTTAGCAAGTAATGAAGTTAACTGGCATCAGGTGTGTAACATGATTGGCTATGAAAGGGACGTCTTATGCTGGGTGCACACTACAGGAGTTTCCTTAGGATCTTAAAATCACGGGGGGCTGCCTACATAACGAAAATCCTTGCTGATTTTAATCAACGAGCTGTGTACGAATTCGGTCAAGAAGAGGGACTCTGCACACAGCTCCCGATATCCTTATCTTCCAAGATTTCACAAAAACTTGCATGATCAAACGTGACTTCGACGTAATTTCCCCTTTCCTGGGCACGAGATTTTTGTGAGTCCAGTGCAAGCTTTCTAGCATTAACGCAAAACAAAGCTGTCTCCAGCCGTCCATCAGGGCGCTTTTAACGTCAGCAGGTTTGTTTCGCCAAAATGCCAGATAGTTGTTGTGCTATAGTCTGAGCTGTGTGGGGGCGCTAACATGACTAACATTGGGGGTGAAGATAAGTAAATAATAGCTACAACTCAGAAGTGTCATATGGCTGCGGTATTGCAACAAAGTTTCAATGTTTCAGCAGCTCGTTTATGAGCAACGCTGCCAAAACAAAACTAGCCATACTTGTCGTAAGTCCCAGTAGGATCATCCCCGAACACCATGTTTGATATTATTGGGAAGGTCCCGATCAGTTCACGTGGAGCTGAATTTGGATCTGTAACCTCCGCACACTAACAGATAACTGGGCCGAACATCACAGCGGAATTTGGATTGTTCCCCCGATTCTTGGGAAGGCCAGTTCGACCCGATTTTCCTGTAGTGTGCACCCAGATTTAGAGAGGCTGAGTCTCTCAGAAGTAAAGATGGCCAGAGGCTCTCCAACCTGTGAAGGCTTGGGTCAAAAAAATTGTGGAATATTTTAAAAACAATGTTCCTCAACGTCAAATTGCAAAGACTTTGAAGGTCTCATCATCCAAAGTGTATAAAATCATCAAAAGATTCAGAGTAACTGGAAAAATCTCTATGCGTAAGGGACAAAGCTGAAGACCTTTACTGGATGCCTGTAATCTTTGGGCCCTCAGACGCCACTGCATCACTCACCGGCATGATTCTGTCTTTGACATTACTAAATGGGACCAGGAATACTTCAAGAAACCACTGTCTGTAAACACAGTCCGCCGTGCCATCCACAGATGCCACCTAGAACTCTATCATGCAAAAAGGAAGCCATTGTTGAGCATGATCCAGGAGTGCCGCCGTGTTCTGTGGTCCAGGGCTCATTTAAAATGGACTGTAGCAAAGTGGCAATGTGTCCTGTGGTCAGACGAGTCCAAATTTGCCATTCTTGTTGGAAATCATGGGCGTTATGTCCTCCAGGCTAAAGAGGAGAAAGACCACGCCTCCTGTTATCAGCGCTCAGTTCAAAAGCCAGCATCTCTGATGGTATGGGGATGCATTAGTGCATATGGTGTGGGACACAAGCATGTTTTAAAAAGCACCATGAATGCTGAAAGGTATATAAATGTTTTTTGAGCAACATATGCTCCCTTCCAGACAACATCTATTCCAGGGAAGACTTTGTGTATTTCAGCAGGACAATGCAAAACCACACACTGCAGCTATTACAACAGCATGGCTTCGTAGTAGAAGAGTCCGTGTGCTGAACTGGCCTGCCTGCAGTCCTGATCTTTCACCGATTCAGAACATTTGGCGCATAATTCAATGAAAAGTCCGTCAAAGGAGACCCAAAACTCTTCAGCAGCTGGAAGCCTGAATTAAACAATAGTGGGATCAAATTCCAAAGGCTAAAGTCAATAATCTTGTCTCCTCCATGCCCAGACGCCTCCACTCTGTGTTTAAAAGAGGAGGGGATGTTACACCATGGCAACCAGGCCCCTTTCCCAACTTTTTTGAGACCTGTAGCAGCCAGCAAATTTGAAATGAGCTCATTTCAAATTGGACAGATTTTAAAATTTCTCAGTTTCAACATTTGCTATGTTATCTCTGTTCTATTGTGAATAAAATACTGGCTGGTGTGATTTGAAAGTCATTGCGTTTTGATTTTATTCACAATTTACACGTTGTCCCAACTATTTCGGAATTGGGGTTGTAGATGAGTGCGCCAAACTACAAATAGTGAGGTGTAAGAATCTCACTGAAATCAAAAGCAAGCGTTTGATTGGAATATTTTCTCCAAAGGTAGGGCAACCAAATGTAATATTTTTGATGTCAATCATTTTGTCAGTCATTTCTGTTCTGTGTGTGTGTGTGTGGGTTTTTTTTTTGTGAAAGAGTACCAATATCTTTGGCTACGACTCAATACCATGCAACTCCAGTAAGTACTGCATAGGAAAGGACATAAAAGTGAATTATGAATGAACATTGCACTTACTTAGTGCTTTCTCAAAGGTACTCACAGCACTTAACAGTCATATGGAGGAATCTCACTTCACCACCGCTAAAGTGTAGCACACACCTAGGTGATGCACGGCAGCCATTTTGAGTCAGAAAACTCACACTTCAAATGAGGCTGCAGGTTCAAAAGAGCCAGGTAGGGAATTAATCTGGGGAATTTGCAAACGCAATTAATAACCCTTGCAAAAAAAAAAACCACAAGAGGAATACCATAAAAAATTACCAACAAAAACCATCAGTATTACTGTAGTAATTGTACATGGTTTTTTTGGGGGGGACACTATAGAGAGTTTAGTATTACAATCGAAATATTGAAGGACTAACATATAGCAAATAAAATGACACAACAGAAAAATCTATGGTAATACCATAGCTGGTGAAATGTACTATAGAACATTACAACCACACTATAGAACACTATGCAATTCTTATAGTATACTATAGTAACCCATTAGTTCATTTTTGTCAGGGAAGTTGCATTTTAAAATAGCAAGAATGCAGCTAAAAGTATTAGTCTGCGTTCACACAGTATGGTCTGGTTTTAGAAAAGCAAAGTGAAAAGATTGCTCCATATATTTATTTCCTGTTTGAGGAAGAAATTGTGTTTCAGTTATGTAGTGTTTGCCTTACCGTAGAACAGAGTGTGGCTGTGTAGTAGGATTTTATGAGTTTTAAGTTTGACAGAACTGTTCTAGGAAGTAGATAGTCTGACTGCCTCTTCCTCTTTTACCCTTTCTTCTTCTGCTTATGTTTCTTCTAATTATTATTGTTGTTCAGCCCTTGAGATGTATGAGAGTGATACTTTTGCTAAAAACTGAAAGTTTTTGAGTGGAAGTGTATTTTCTTGCTGTTGGCCAGAAACTCACAAATACTCCTGTCTCATCCATTGCAAAGCTCAAAACATCCGTTACACCATAAACTCTAATCTTTCACTTAAGTTGTCCCTAAAGTAGGTTCAAAGTCAGAAAAAGCTTTTTTGCATTTTATAGGTTAATGCCACAAACATATTTTGTATCTGCTAATTGGCCCGTTTCCACCGCAGGAACTTCAGGGTAATTTTACTGGGCCATTTCTTCACCTCGGGAACCATCCCCGAAGGACAGAGTAACGGAACTTTTACAGGAGCTAAAAAAGTCCCTGCCTCGGAGTAGGTACTCTGAACAGCCCCGAAAAACTCCTGGGTGGGGCTTGGCGCTGATTGGATTTACTCAGTGCGGGATTTAACTCTACATAAAGTGACAAAATAGCCGGCATTTTAAAACACAGCAGACGACGAAGGGTCGCATTTTTAAAAGGAGTTCTCCTACTACGCCCTTTCGGTGGAGACACGGCAGTTGAGAGGGCGTTCCTGTAGTAGTTCCTGCCCCCCCACATACTACCAGGAACTTCTTCGGTAGAAACGGGCCTAATAGCAGTGCTTCATCACACTTATAATGAGCAAAATATTCAAATCCAGAATGCTATGTTTTTATGGCCACAGCATGACATTAAATGGAAAATACTGTATATAGATCTTGTTCATCATGTTATCCACATTTCTCTGTAATTCAGCCAGACATAACTGGTATTGTTGGAAACCTTGGGATCTCTTATGATATAAAATAGGCTTGAAGTTCCAGAGGTTTGAATACAGCAGCTGAATTTGATGGACCATATGTGGGACTGTGAGTTTTATGGGGTTGAAAAGAACATAAAGTATCCACCTCTTCCCATTTGTATCCTTTGAAAATGTTTTTATGAACAAATTACATTTTAAACAGGATGATTCGAAGGTGTCATTACTATCCCCCACAACGATCAAGGGCCATAACTCCAAAAAAATATGCTTCGACATCCATTTTCAAACTCAACGTAGATCATCAGTAGCTTGTTAAGCACACAAAATTCCACGGACCTAGGTATAATAATTTCATGGAAATCTTATCCCCATTAAGGCTCGGATGGACGGAGCTCAATCCTATATCTCCCGTCCCACTTTGCGGAGTGGGATAATAATGCATTATTGCATTATAATGCATTAATGCATTATTATCCCACTCCGCAAAGTGGGATAATAGTGGGACCTTCAGGAAGTTCAAGGGTCACTATACCTTCAACAAGAAGAAATTTACAGATGTCCAATAGATGGCACTATTTTGCTAAATATACACATTTACGTTCGATAAAACTGATCAACAATCCCTGTAGCTTTCAAAATCCATTGCTTAATGGTACCATTCATGTTTATTAAACCTCAGCGACAAAATTTAAAGAATTTCAAATTGAACTAATTACTCTCTGTGGACTGATTTTCTTATCAGCTCAAGAGTACAGGATGGAAGGTTTCCTTGGTCCACTTCATCCACTCCAGTTCAGATGCCAATGCTGAGGTTCTCGAAAAGGGGTGGGGGTGAGGGGAACCTTATGTTGATGCCAAAGTGTCCACCAACCCCCCCCCAAATATCACAGCCTCACTAACATGACAAAAACTGAGAAAAGACTGAACTAAATGACAGGGAAGCATCATTTAAAAAAATTATGAAAACTACCAAATTAGAACTATTGAAGTTGGGATTGTAATGGTGGTTGTGTTTAGAGGACCAGGAGCGATCAAATAGGGGTCTAAAAGTTAATTCCACCAACGCGAGAAATAACCACTGAATGTTGGGGAGAAGGCCCGAGGGACAAAGAAAAACTACCCTTTATAAAACAGGGCAAGAAACAGGACAGTCAATAGATGCCATGATAAGAAACACACAGAAGATCTACAAACTCAAAACTCTCCATAAGGACACTAGACTGTTGGCCTGCGGTGCTTAGGCACTTTAAAGGCGGGTCGTGCTTTACATAGGCGTAAGGGAGAGGGAATTGAACCCAATCCCCATATAGGATTCTAACAAGGAAAAGAAAAAAGAATAAAGATATCTTCCAATGCTTTTCAGCAGCTCGACTGCCTATTAAACTCAAAATATGAGCCTCAGTAAATCAGGGGTTGCTGGGAACCCGGGGGATTAGCTGAGCGAAAGAGGAAGAAAGACTTCCCGGTCCCTCAATAATAATTTAACTCTCATGCCAGGAGAAAGGACTGAAACAGAACAGGAGCTCTACGTGTTCAGCCCCCAAGAAGGGAACCTGCTCCAGAGTGAGAAAAAAGGGAAGAAGTCCTAGTTCCACGGCAACTTTATGCTCACATGGACATACCAACCACTAAAACTGGAACGAGAAGCTACAGGGTGTAGTAGACAGAAACCTCGGACAAGAACCAGTCCGTACCTAACCAAGTGAAGTGAAACACTCAAGCGGGGACTGAAGGGCGGTACAGGTTGATATAGATAGATTAGATTGGGCGAAATCCAACCCAGGTGTGTATCCCAACGCGAGACACCGACACCAAGTGGCCGAAATTAGAAATTGCCCCCTAACCATGACGGGGATAGAATGGAAAAAGCTAAAACAAAAATCCATCAGTCTTTTGTTAATCATCTTTGACCTGTATTACATTTAAAACTGTGCAGGACAAATATTGAATGTTTTGCCTCATCATCAACTTTAATGTTTTTGGAAAAATGAATATTCAGAAATAGTGACGAGCAACACAGTTCTCTGAAGTTGGGACTGAAAGACTATTATCATGGAAAGAGAAGCAATGTTAAAAACAGGTGAACTGCTGTTGACCAGGTGATGCTATCATGCATGAGTAACAAAGGAGCATCCATATAAGTCCCAGTTGTTTACATGCAAGGATAGGTTGAAGCTCGGCAATTTGCAAAAAAAACAGCACAGAATAATATAGCAGTTTAAGAATGTTTCACAGTGCTATTGTGTGAATACTAGGGACTATACAGTGAATAATATTATTAGAGGATTCAAAAAAATCACTCCATATCTCTGTGCATACAGGACAAAGTAAAATTATAGCTGCTGTGCAGCAATGGTCGGGGCCGGGCAATTTGAAGCAAAATTAGGCAATTCTGAGCAACAAGCAGAGTGTAGAAGGATGAAGAAAAGGTGGTATTTTACATCAGTTGAGGCTTGAACTCACAATTTATGGCACAAGAGACCATGCTCTAGCTCACTGAGCTAATTGGTAAATGCAAATGTAAGATGTAGCGTCACAAATTGACCAAGCCAGTCACCTGTGTGCAAGACAGCAGCTGTTAGCGTGTAAAGGCAGATTTCAAGCGTAAAAAAATTCAGTTATTAAGACAAAATCTGAAAATACACAAATTGCATCTAGACAGATGTTGGTAATTTGTTTTTAACAATGATTTATTGGCTCCATAAGTGAAAAACTGATGTTTAAAAATGCCATTTTTGCATCGACTCCAATTGTTTGCATGAAAGCGAAATTCAAAATGCTGTAAAAAATTCAGTATTTTGAGATAAATTTCTGATATTTTCCAAACATCACCTACCCTGACTCAAATTTTTTTCTTTCTTTTTTAATGAACATTGAAAATTTATTTAGCAAGAATTTGCTAATATATATTTAGAATACCATTTACAGTCAAAAATTTAAATGCACTGTAGGCTCAATTTTTGATAAATCAAAAATCTGTGTGGATTATTTGTATAGGACAGTCTGAAGATGCTTTGTAGCAGGTTTGGTGTCAATTGAGCAAAAATTGTGGGAGGGGATAAGTTTAAAGAGTTTGAGAGTTTTTGAAAAAAATAAATAAATAAAGAGTCATGGTGTGAGGTTACGCTCAGGAACCAGACGCGAGAACCAAGTGATCCAAAAAACCTGTGCTTTATTAGGAATGGGGGTGAACCCCCCGCAGAGCAGGAGGCAACAGTACAAAGTCCACAATCCAAAAATCAGAATCCCAGGGGCGTAATCCAAGGTATAACCAGGGCAGCAAACACAAAACTTGTGGTCAGGCAATAAAGGTTCGATTCCCAGATGCAAACAAATCCAAGTCAAAGCCAAAGTCAAAATCAGGGACGGTCCAGTCGGAAGAGAATCACAAGGAGTACAAGGCATAAACAATCGTAGCAAACCAAGGGAAACGTTCTGACAAAGGCAGGTTGTGAAATGACTGCTTATATACACAAACGGGAAGTCACATGCTACAGTAGGAAACAGGTGAGCTGGATCAGACTAATTGACGAGGGAACAAACATGAGGAAGTACCTAACCACATGAAATTGGCGAAAGCTAAAACGCGAACAGGGATCACCAAGACAGCCTACTGACAAACATACAGCTCCGGTTAGGGAGTTCTAACGTGCACAGATAAGGAGGGAGAACAGAGTTTAACAAGTGCGGAGGTTCTGCTGAAACTGCAGCAAAGTAGACTGAGTAAAGACAAGGGGTGGAGACTAGAATAGGGTGAATGCTGAGAGCTCGTTAGGCAAATAGTAAAGTGCAGCTATACAATCCCTAGTGCTTGTTAGTAAGTTAGTGCTATAAACAGTGTTAGTTTGGGTTAGTATCTTTAACTAAAAATAATAAACTGTTAGTACGGTTAGTAATTATAGAAAAGAAAGGCGAAAGAAGCAAATGAGATTGGAAGGAATGACTGAAATCCCAGAAACCATTAAATCACCCGAAAGTGTGGCATGCAATACTGGGGCAGTGAGCAATCAAAAGACATGAGACCAGACAGGAGGAGAGACAAAGTGCAATGCATGGTAAGAAACAAAACAAGAACTGGAATCAAACTGAGCAGATGGAATATGGCAAACATACACAGACGAAGCAAAAACAAAACAAGGCATGGAATCCAAATCACAATCAAATCATGGTCAGGCAAAGCAGAATCATATCAAAACATTGGAAGACAAAGCAGGATCATAACAGATAGACTTCATAATTTGCAATAGGTTTAAATGATCATAAGTTTCTTCAGTATTAGGGCTACATTTTGGTGAAAGTTGCAAATCTGTAGCACATATGGTTGATTTGTTGTGAATTTTCAAAATTTTGAACTTTAGAGGCTTGCTGTAGCGCCACCATCTGGAATTTTGGCCTGTTTTTGCAGCTGAGGCAATCTGGCATGGGACTGGACCTTTGTGCAAAGTTTGGCAATTTTTTGTGCATAGGAAGTAGGATTTCCTCGGAAGGCAAAGAAAAAGAACATGCTGGATAACAATAGGGTCCTGGCAACTTCGACTGCCCGGCCCCTAAAAACCAATATTGAGCACCTGTGATCACTCATCCACTTTCAAAGTTAGTTTTGAAGTTAGCATGGTTGTCTACACACAGGTCCGGGACCCCTGGGATTGTTGCCATTCTCTTGTGTGAGAAACAGTGCCCCGTTCCTCACCCGCAACCTTCAGTCAGTGACCAAATGAGGCCCGAGAAGCACAGAGTTCCTGTACTTTTTTTGCGCCAGCAACTCCGTCATTACAAATAGCCTGACAAAGACAAAATTACTCTTGCCAAAAAAGGTTGGAAAAAAAACAAAAATAGCTCACAGATGTACAATATCTCCATTATGAACTAGCCAGAGTTGATTGCTAGCCAGGAAAATAAACATTCTAAGAGGAGCCGGATAAAATTGACATTTTGCCTTCGTGTTAGACGCACAGCCAATCACTTTCATCCTTCCTTCAGCTGTCCAGTTATAAAGTACATGAATAGGGATGAGTCAGTTGTCGGAGTTGTGAAATATTCCTGACTTGGATAAAACTACAATCCAATACAGCTTCTGTACGGTTAGAGTACTGTGCTGTTTTTGTAAATATGCATGCGAATGGCTTGCCCTCATTTTGAACTGAAGGCACTGATTGAACTAAAGAAACACCTACGTCCCAGCAAGAAACTGATGAACTTTTTAGCTGTGGATTTACTAAGTAGTTTTAATTGAACAGAAGTAGCCTGTTGCCAGCCGCCAAAAAAGACATAGGGATGCTATTAAGACTGTACTTGGCAAAAAAAAAAAAACGCATTTCTTTAAAATCCTAATATTGTGGTTGGAACAAAAACCAGCATGCGCAGTGGGGTGCAAGGAACGAGTTTGAGCACCACTGTGCTTTAAGTTGTACCACGAAGCAAGTTCAACATTAGGCAGGCAATCTTTGTGTGCGCTTGCTTTACAAATCCTAAGCCTGCAATCACAGATCGCCTAAATTACAATGGCAGGTTAAAAGAGGCCACCTAAGTGACACTGAAATTGTAAGAAGAGGTCCGGGGAACACCAGATGCAGGAAGCAGAAGTGTTTATTAAACACAAAAAACACTAGGAGAAAGGGTTGGCAGACACGCCAGAAATAAAACACCGTGCTCAAGCACTGAACAATGGGGAGAACTAAGGTACACTGCCAAAGGCAGGGGGGAAACAGAAGTACACTCTCCAAGAGAGGATAAACTAATAAAACAAAAACTGAACCTAACTAAACTGACGGATACACTGGGAGACTTTAACACGGGGCAGACAAGACTAAAGCGCAGCAAACAGGAAGACTCGGGAACCATACACGGGAGACACTCGGAACGCACAAAGAGCTGAGACTTCACCATGTAGCACACCGACAATACGGAGGATCCGTCTAACAATCGCGCAGAAAACTGGAGCTTTTAAAATCTCGAGAGGAGGCGGGGACTCGGAAAGCAATCTCACTGAAACAGAAACACATGGGATTAATAAACAATCACACGAGGACCGGGTTACAATAATGACTCGAGACGAGACGCGGAGACCATCAATCAAACTAGACAGTTTAGATTAAGGCAATCTAAACGTGACAAGTAAAAAGCACCGCAAGAAAAGCGAAAGGAAAGGCACAGTTTTAAATGCAGTTACTCAGAAAGCTCAGATTGAAATCACGAAAGCCAGAAACACATACGTTCACTAAATGGGTTAATCAAGGTTAATACTAAGTGACGAAGTATTTACAATCACCCTTAAATACGTGAAGATTAGTACGGGTTAGTAATGTCCTATCAGAGAACGCATTCACTCAGTTTAGCGAGACCCAGAATTAAGTGCAGCTGGAAGCAATGAATGAAATAACAAAGCCAAACCGAAAGTAGAAAGGTGATTGGACGACGGGACACAGGCACGCTGAAGGCAATCACGCAACATCACTGGAAACAGATGGGAGCGATTGTTAGCCGGCTGAACTGAACGCTGGAAAATAAACGAGACGAAAGTAATTCACAAGCACAAAAACGCACGGGACAACACACGAAAGGGCAGAATCATAACAGAAATCCCAGCTTCAGGCTCAGTGTACCTCACTAATACACTTATCTTGCTTCATGGTACGCCCCCTGGATGAACATACAGCATGTGTTATTCCACATTTTTTTGCCAGGGGTTGTATACTTAAATAAGAGTTTGGATTGCAGATGGGCCACTCACCACCCAGGATTCCCACAGAAATTTATTAAACTCAGGAGGGGTTTGAGATAAGATACACTTTATTGAACCCCGTGAGGTAATTTGTCCTCTGCATCTGACCCATCCTATAGTTAGGAGCAGTGGGCAGCTACAGAGCAGCACTGGAACCCACTCCAGCTCTAAAGCCATTTCCATGGTCATGAATGTGCCTGTAATGCATGTTTTTGCTACGCACTTCTGCTTTTTGTAATTGAGAAAAAGGTTTATACAAGCTGTAATAGTGTGTCTCTGGGCTCTCTGCCCATCTAAATTAAGTTGAGGCAGATGAAGACAACCAGGGGTGTTCAGAAGGCCTGCTCGCAGATACTGTAGGTTTTAAAGGAAGTCCAAAGAGGCATTCGAGGGTTGTACTTAACAGCTCTCCAATATAGAGGAGTCTCTTGTTGCCAGGGCACCTGTCTTTGCAATGGGGGAGACTGTGTTTAGGAATTTCCCAAGGATGGTAGAGTTCTTGCTTTACAGTGCTCCAAGCTTCACCACAGTGGAGACTCCCCTGGTAGATCTCCTGATGTCATAGCTATCCATGAAATTATTTAGAATGCTATCTGCTGATGAGCTAAAGGTATTAAATGTGTTCCTATTCGCTTTCACTGATGATGATGTTTTCCCGCATCCCAATCTTCCTTCTAGATCAGTAGCAGCTTCTGGTCTTCCTGCAGACCAGACTTCATTGGAGCAGGTGCATTTAGTCTCAGGTTGAAGTGCTTAGCTGATCCTGATATCTATGTTTTGGTCTAGGAAATGGACCATCACTTGATGTTCAGTTGGAAGTGAAACATCTGAGAGGGAGCTCCGAAGCGGAGTTCGAAGACCTCAGTGTTCTAGGTAAACTTGGTGAGGGGTAGATTTTACCTGAGCACCAGCACTCCAACATGTAGACTAAACACTGAGTTCCTAGTGTAGGAAACAAATCAAGCAGATCAGAGCGCTGAGTTTCTCCTTATCTGAAAACAAGTGACCATCCTTTGGAGGAACAGCAGTTTGGAGGGTTAAGATTTCCAGGCACAGAAATCATACCCAGTACCGGATGTGCCAAATCCTCCCAGGATTTCTAATCAGTCATTGACACAAACAAAATTTACCCATCATTCTGTTTCCCGGCTGTAATTCATCAATGGAATGAGATAATTGGGTCATATAATTTTGTTTTTTCCTTCCCACAATTAAATGTTAGTCTTTACAGCATGTGATTTTTAGTTATTTTCCCCCTAAGTGCCTGGGGTATCTATTATTTCATGCCAACTTCATTCTGTTTGGTTGATCCCAGATGTTCTTTACCTAACTGGGAAAGAATTTTTAATACATAAGGTCTCGTGACTCTGAGGTGATCCACCTTATAGGGAGGAACTCTTCATTCCAAACACAACCTTGACTTCATATTGCTTCCCATTCATGCAGCATATCCTAGGAGTTTGAGCATCTGTTTTAAAGCAGTTCCACTTTCTACAATTCTACAATCAAAGATTACAAACAACATAAGGATGTAATTGGTTTTATTATCAGGTATACATATGTTACAATTGTACTATACAATAGTAAAATATTATCCACTCAGTTTATTCACCTGCTGTGTCTAAAATTTCACAAATGTACTGTAATAACAATTGCTTCACTATATTTTAGAAATATACTTTTCACTTAAGTCACCATTTAATCCAAAATATGTAGATTTTCGGGATCCCTGGGAAGATAAACACACAGACTTAAAGTGAAAGACAACTTTTGCACAAAACTATCATTAAATAAAAGATTTGCCCATATGAATATAATGATTTGGATTTTTGTGATTTTTCTGTGAAGCTATAAAATACTTCAAACAACAAAAATGCAACCAAACAATGAAAAACTGGAGGCTGCCATCTTTCCAAACCTTTTCCAAAAGTTCAACCAATGAGAGGCCAAGGGATGCTTTGGCAGTCACGTGACAGTGAAATCAACTGGCCAAAGTTTAACCAAAGTCTGTGCAGACTTGATTCATTTTATACAAAATTTCAAATTGTTTGGGCTGTATTGTCATCTGAAAGTGCTTAAAGCACAAGCAACATATGTGAGTGAAATGTGAGTATTTTGTATTCATTATATTGAACAGATATTTACATTAGTGCAGGTATTACCTTTCCGGGCGGTGTTGCACTCTTTATAGTTCTGGGATCTGGGATGTTGGCTGCGGATTTGATCATTACGGACTTCTAGCATGGTGAGCATACTAAGGTATGTTTTAGCATATGTGGTTAGCTCAGCTGGGTATAATTTTTAGATTAATATGCAATGTGCAATAAGTTCATTTACACAACAATCATGTTTGTTTGGTTATGTAGCACAGCATTTGTTGTATTGATGTATACGATTCTTTATCAAATTGCCAAAGTGTTCTGCTGTCCAGCATCAGATCATTCATGGCAAGACAGACAAATTGGGTCTTCAATGAGAGCATTTTTTAAAACTCTTGCCATGGAAGAGCAAAAGAAAATTTGACATCACTGTTAAAGGAAAAATCGTGGTTTCCATGAGCGTTTCAATCCTCAATTTGAGTATATATTATTCACTTCAGCTTTGTCTGAAAATGACGAAAAACATATTTTGTCATACCTAACGGGAAGTTCTTTCATTTGCAGTTAACTTCGGCTGAAGGTTGTCTTTCACTTTTAAGGTTCAGTCTCGTTATACTATGAACCATCACTTTGCTTATCAAGTGTCCCAAGGGTCAAATCATTCAAAGCTGCTGAAACCCTGTTAGCGCTAAAAGCTTGTTTTCATATCATGGACATAAGGAGAAGCGAGGGAACACAGCGTCGTGCTTTGGTATATCTACATGATTAGTTGCGTGAAAACATGCAGTCGCATGACGAGATTAAGAACTGACAAGTACTGATAAGAAAGCACACAGATGTCATATGGACATTAGTTTAGCACATCAAACACCCACATACGGTCACCTCTGGTAACCTGTTGACCAAATTTGGGCCCCAAAACATAATTTTTTTAAGGCACCGCCTCCCCGACCATCCATCGGTGCAAAATTGTGAAATAACAATCCATCTAGATTTTCTGCCTTCATGAGACTGATGACTGATAATAGCAAGGATTTATAATTATGAGGAAAATCATCCATAATGTTATCAACTAAGGCATGCATTTTCTCTGGATTTGACTTTGCACAGGGCTCATCTCTCCCAGAGGGTTCTCCTTGCATTAAGTATGCTGTGGGGGTGACCTATACAATTATACAACAGTGGGGGTGAAATACAATTATAGACATGTGTCTGGGACAGAGTTGCTTACATCGGCACCTGTAAAACATATAAAAAACTAATTTAGCATTTCTGGATGACACATAGCATAATAATTTTACTGGTAAAAGCTATGACAAATTTTCTTGTCATGAGGGTTACAAAAGGGATGATACTTCGAGGATCTACGGCATCAGCTGCATTATCTGTTACGGCATTTTGTGATCAATCTAATGAGTACAAGTGTGATGTGAGCCTTGCATTTAGGGTATCAAGTAGTGTTAACAACAATTTAAATCATTACTGACTATTCCTCCCATGTCCGTTAACAGTGCAAACCAGTGCCTGATCAGTAGAGAGACAGAAGAATAACATATTCATATTGATTATATTGATGAGTGTTCAGTAACACATTCATACACGATTGAAGTGTACTAACTACCTATGTACATCCATAATTTTTCCTTTTTTTTTGGCAGATTTACAGCATTTAATGATGGATTTGCACCCTAGTATTTGTAGAAGGAATTTTTGGGACTCATTTTTGTTGTTGCATCACGATGTTGCTGAAACCAATGAGACTGAACGTAATAAAAAAGTCACAATAATGGAACAAGAAATGATAAAAAATTTTTTGAATAAAGAAGTGTCTATGGCATTTTTCCTTTTGTTTGAAGAAGTGGCCAGAAAGTACACAGGCCATAAAGTATAGTTTTTTAGAGTATAAAAAATAACTGGTTTTGAACACGACGATCTTTTATTTTACACAGCATACGCAAAATTTCAACACGCTTAGATTTTATAGATGTGTTTAGAGGAAAAGTTACAAGGCATAAAATTCATTGACCCAAGGAGTAATGCATGTTGTGGCATACGCACATCAGGAGCCGTGCAAGATTATCATATAAAGCTTTGGCTGCCAAGCACAAACAGCAGCCAGAAAAGTCTGGTGAATTCTTGGTATTTTAAATTCGTAACACCATTACTCTCCTGACAGTCACCAAAATTAATGTTTACCCCATAAAATTAGTGAATCACTGTCTTAGGGATTTGCATCCGTAATTATCCGTAACTGCACCCCCTTCAGCTCATGTCCTCAAATTTTTTAAAACGTCTTACAAAGACAGACTGCTAAAACATTATTTTCCATAAAATAAGTTTTTGTACTTCATAATCTTATTTAAAATAAAAAATAAAGATCATATTACTGTATGTACTGTACACAAAGTGCAACTACTACAAATGACTGTTTTTGAAGAAAAGTGCGCCAGCACTTTTTAAAAAGTTGTCTCCTGAGCACAATGATACAGATTACCTCAGAGCGTACAATGCAGACCAACATAACACCTGGATCCATCACTGAGTTTCTGCAGCATCATTCAGACTCTGCGACACCCTCAACTAAAAGCAACCACCAACAGCAGAAATAATCCCTCTTGATTGCACATTGCTTTCAACTGCCGCCAGATTTTTGAGTAACAGCATATTAGTTTGATAAGCAGGTGTTTGTATTTATCAAAGGTGAGTGCACTTGGGATAGTAGTACACACGACTAGAGTATATTACTGCATCCACAAACTCCAGTATCAATTCTGGAGAGTGCAGACAACAAGTGCTCGCTTTCAAAGCATGAAACTGATTTCATCAAAGTTGCAGTCAGAGAGATTGAGAAGAATGTGCACTTTTTCTTGAGAATTGTAAAAAGTACAACCTCCAGGTCCCTCCCAGTCCCTCTCCGCTGTGCTGCGCTTCAGTTATACCTCCAGAACCCCTTTCTGCAAAGGAGGCTGTAATGGACACGCAGGCTAGTAACCACGGTAACTGAAGAGGCCAGGTACACAACATAATAGCCAAACATTAGCTACCATAGCGTCCAACAGTCCAAGCCTTTGCACTGATAGATATACTATCAGACTGGCACGAATATGTATTTCTCCTATAAGAGTAATCAACAGCAAATTCCATTCAGCAAAAGAACTAGCTGTCATGGATTCACTGCAGTGCATATTTTTTTGATAATAGGAACTTTGGTAGCTAGGTAGTACAGCTAAATAAGCAGTAAAACACTGTTTAGAATGTTTAGCCATGAGGCACAGGCAAACATTAATTTTAGGACAAACTCCAAACCGATAAAACTGCCTAGGCATTTCACAAACACGTTTTCAGCCACTCTGTAGTCACCTAAGAAAACAAAGCTAAGCAGTAGCCATAGCATCAGAAACAAGCTAATGTTAGCCCAACTGCAACATCACAATGACACAAGATAAGGGCTACGAGTGTAACAGTACAAAAAAGCCATCTTGGCAATATGCTGTCTCTTTTCAGATAGCAAATCAAATGGAAATAAAGCAAGAAATCAACCGGTCCAGCAGAAATGTTGACAACTCCGTATCCCTATTAAAACATTTCAGGTCCCATAACATAGCTTGCTAGCTAATTGTTACTACCTTTGAAAAGCTGCTCCAAAAGTTCATCCTAACTCTGGTTTTGTCTCAGGTGCTGTATAACGCCTTCATTTTAGCCAGCCTGTCCTTCAGTCTTCTTTTGTTCGCTTGTTTATTTTGTGTATGCTGTAGCTGGCAATGGGAAATTCCTTCCTTTCAAAGTAGTTGCTCCTCTGCCATTTTATGTCAAAGCACCTCTACAAACCAGGCATAGACAATATTGAGCTGGACCAGGGAAGAAAGCATGTCGGAGGAGTGGGACTGAACAGCATTTGCACAAAAAGTGAATGACACTGCATTAGACACGCTTCCTGGGTCTGATGCCTTTAGGAGCACTGGGAGGAGCTAAAGATACCTGATGTTTTTACAGACTACCTGTCTCATGCACTACTATCAGTATGGAAAGACAGTTCAAGCAAACAGAAAAAAATGAATATTTTTATAAAAGGTACCGACTGCACCTTTAAAGACACTCAGTGCAGGAATTTCACCTTGCTTGACAATACGCTACCGTCTTAAGGTCAGTGTCCAAAAATGCCCAATGATTGTGCTGTCCTGACCAAATTGCAAAGCATGGTAAACCACTTGTTAGCCAGAGCAGCCAGTGAGGTCAAGGCTATGTAATCCAGTTACATTACCATAATATAGGGCCTTAATGAGGTATAATACCAACAATAATATGAGAAACTGACTGCAGCAGGGAAAGAATGAAAAATCGCAAGGACTGTCATCACAGACTCCAAAAAGTATGATCAATCATGGTAAACGATGACAGACACAAGAAACTGCAAACGAAGAAGGAAGATGGGCCCAGGAACGGAGCCTTAGAGACACCCGCTGGAAGGTCCCACTCATGGGACATGTCAAATTCCAGGAAACTCTCAAGGACTATCCAGATATTACATCTCCCGTCTCACATCACGCTGAGATGAACAAATCTGGCCCAGAATGCGTTGGACAAAGAGATTTTAGCTTGTAGCATAAATGTGAAACACTCATGGCCTCTCATTTCTCATGCCACTTGCAGAGTCAGGGCAGAGTGAGCTCATTTTTTTGGCACTTTGAACGCATCATCAACAGGTTCAGCAGGAACTACACAGTATTCCGCTGTCTGATAGCTCACTCGGTAAAGCATTGCGCTGCAAAGCAGAAGTGACTATCATGTTGCGGGTTCGAGACCTGCTTTGTACCAGCCGGCAGCTTTTTCAGAGTAGCGAACAATTTGGTTGCAAATTAGGAAGGGACTTTCGGGAAGGGAATAATAATAGTTGCCTTGTTCGTTGCTTAAGCGCCTCCTGTTGGCCATACGGGAGCTCATCAGGAAGATTCTAAACCTGTTCATATCCGGGTATCCTCCGCCCTTGTTTTGATCTTGCGATGATTCTACCAATGAGAGTATAAGAAGCGATGGCTGACAGGCGCGTGCTGTGGAGGTGAGCCGCGAACTGTCCTCACTCTCCTGAATTGACAGCAAGGGGTTGCGTACAAGCAAGCTTTGTACATAGTTCACCAATGGGGCAATCCAGATTGGGGTGGGATTGGAGATGCCAAATTAAAAAAAAAAAAAGAACTGCACAGTATTTCAAGTGCACCCACTAATCTTGTGCATGGGATTGTGAATGGATCCAGTATTGTTGCTGGTCTGAATGCACTGTTTCTGAGTATTTATTGCTTATTTTCAGAGAGGTCTGTTGTCTTTATATTTATGACTACAAGTCCAACAGAAGAAGTTTAACATTCTAGACTATGTGAAATTAGCTGGTCGGTCGTTAATACCTACATCTGCCATTTTCCTTTTCGGCAAAAGCATAAACATATTCTGTTAATTGTTTTTTTGAACAACATAAATTCAACTCAGATGACTAAAAGACACAAATTTCTTGCATGGCAAAGAGCGGTCTCTGATGTTAAGACTAGTAGATACAAGATCGCCCTCATGTTTTACTGATGCCATCATTCAGCTACTGTTTTCAGAAAAAACATTTTAAAACCTGCAACAACTCTGCAACCCAGCACAAATACCCACCAAGGACAACCACAAAATGCATATCTGACAGGAAAAAAGGACCACAATTCAAACAGATATAAATGGCTCGCCCTGACAAGTGCATAAATTTAAAAAAATAATGGATTGAGGCGTCAGCCACCTCTGCCGGACTTTTTTTATGATTGAGCTGTTCAAGGAGGGACAAAATTGTATGGTGGAACGGAGGAAGCCATTGTATTATTTTGCCCTTGGGAATATGGGTGTATATAGGCGCTAAGGGCATAAGTGATGTCCTTAGGTCACGAGGATTGGGCAAATTAACTGGAGGTGGAGCCTCTGTGGTAGGAATGGAGAGAAGTATCATCTTATTACTGCTGAATAACCAGCGGCCCCAGTGTGAACCAGAGATTCTGCCATCTGCAAATCCCCGCTGCTGCTGTAGTCTCCATCCTCCTCCCTCACTCACTGTCATTCCTGCAAAAAGACAGACATGTCTCACACACACACACACACACACACACACACACACGCGCGCGCGTGCACGCACACACACACACACACAAAAATCAAAAAAAGTGAGGCAGCACATATACATGACAATCCCGCCAACTTCATCAGCCAAATTTACGTCAACATTATTATAACATTATATTATTGACACCATAAACCATAACTGTGAAAGCATCATATGTATGCAAGTAGATTTTTCCACCTGCTTTGCACACCTGAAACATTGGGAGGCACTTCTTAACATGTATGGAAAGTGTACATTCACCCTGGGGTGGACAAAACATCTAGCACCCAACTTACTCTGTATTTCCAGCATCTTCAACTCCTCAAGACTCATATAAAGCCCAATGCCCACGGGCAGCAAAGCGTCGTGTCAAATGCCAAATGTTTTTTTAAATGTCCATTGGAAGTGTCAGTGGCATCAATATTGACAGATGAGAACACGACCAAGAAGCAAGCCATGGGTGTCACGCTCCAAATATTAAATAAGGCAACCTTCAATTTTAAAAACACCTCCCAATAAAGCTAAATTTAGCCGTCTAGTAAGTTAACATTATGATTTACTTTACTTCACCCAGCAGGGAGTTAGCTAGCTAGCTAACAGTGTTAAGTTCTTGCCAGTGAACCTTGAGTTAGGTACTGTCTAATGGTAGATTGCTTGATGACCTAAATGACCGCAAAATAATTGATTTCCGTTCAAAAACTGACTTGGATAAAAAGCTGTTATTTTGGTGTCAACAACTGCATGTCAGGCTTCTCTTTAATGCTTGCCACCAACCATGACAAGGTGAAAATTTTAAGACAAATGCATGTCGATTCAGTGGATACTCAAGAAATAGAACAGTGGCAAAAAAATTAAAAACTGAGGCACATAACATGCTGCCAGTGGGCGTTGCTCCACTGAAATGAATGGAACCTATTTTCAATGGGCGTTGAGCTCAGGGCTTTAATAATGAATACATTATTAAATTAAAAAATCAAAAGGTTTGTCTAAGACATTTGCTGTACCAAGTTCACTTCACAGTTCAAATTGGTGAAGTGAAACAATGTCATCTGGTTTTGGACAACTTGAAAGATCGACAGATGAACCAGATCTGCTGATATTTATACACTGATGAGCTAAAACTTTATTGCCAACCACCAAATAAGGTTGTGGTCCTCCACATTCCGCAAAATACCGCTACGACACAAGGGCTTTATCCCAACCAGTTTTCTTTGACCTGAATCAGATTTGGCTGGGCAATAAAAACTTCGACTTTTCTTTCATTTTTTTTCATGGAATATCTGACAATCAGAATATCCATTGGCATTAGTTTCTTTATTTCAATGTCTTTAAAGTCCCATAGAGTAGAGAAGTCATGACATCACGATGTTGTCAGAAGTAAAAGTTCCCATCCATTTTACAAAGCCCTTTAAAATATTCACATTTGAAGCACTTCCCATTATTTTCAAGCCTCCATCGATTTCGAGATTTTGCGTCATAATTCAGAGTAACAACAAATGTTATGTTGTGAATGTTTGCTGAAACTGTGGTAACCCACTGGCCAGGAACAAATCACGGGGTACTCGCCTGTTCGTGTTGTGGATATGTACACTGCCCGGCCAAAAAAAAAGGTCGTACACTGAAATATTTAGTTGGAACCCCTGTAGCTTTGATTACAGTGCATATTCTTCTTGTCATTGTTTTAACATCTATATGCAATGCCAGAACATGTATTTTAGATCAGAAATGCCATAATTTTTGGCCGAGATCTTGTCTTCTCGACATAATGGTTGAACCACTGTGGTCTTTCTTGAGCACATCCCAATAACTTTTAATGTGTTTAAGGTCAGGATTTTGTGGTGGCAAATTTGTTTGTGAAAATGATTACTCATACTTGTTTTTTTCATCCATGGTTTTCTTTGCTAAATACAGGCCAAAAATTTGCCTGTTCTGAAATATTGTAACATCTTTTCCACCATCAGGGGATGTGTCTTCCAACATGATTTTTTAAGAAATGAGTAGCGACGCGCTTCATCAGTCAGGGTAAAATGATTATTGCCAGCTGAAACATATTAATAACCAAAATAATGATCCAATTATAGCATTTGTTCGTTAATTTCCAAATGGTGACTTTTTTTTTGGCCGGGCAGTGTATATTGAAGTATTACTTTGCCAAGTAAATCTCTAATAAGTACATCAAAAGTAAACTGAAAGTGTACTCTCTTATTTTTTAGTTCAGAAGAAGTATGCTAATAGCACACTTGAATAAACTTTATCTGTAAGGGTTGGCTTATTTATCAGTGGTTCGTTAAGAGAGGATTTCAGTAATTACTAACCCACAGTGATACCCAGCCTTTTCTTGTGACCCGGGATCTGGCTGATAAAAAGTAATCATCTGTGAAGTGTTTACAGCAAATTACTGATCGTAACCCGCACTCCCTGAAATCCGCTCGTTTCCTCCTCACAAAATCCACCCATGCCTTTTGAATTGTGTTTTTTTAATTGTGGAAATTTAGAAACCATGATGCCTCTGCTTGCATCAGCCTTATTGTTTATTGCAGCCATAAACAAGGCAGATCCATGGCATTTTCCCAAGGGATTAATCCACAATTACGAATCTCTGAGTCCACTGACATTGACAATACGTTCTATGCCGCAGTCTAGGTTCCTCCCGTAAGCTCATTGCCGAAGGTCACCCAAGATAAATTCTCTCTGAGATGATCGCGATTAGCTGAGATTAAAATCCAAATAAATTTGTAAGGTCTGACTACAATTTGGAATGAACATTGTACAAAGGGTATATTAAATATTCGGTGGACCAAATTATATTACTGGATGAACAAGCACTTATATATACAGTGGGGTGCAAAAATGTGGGCCCCCCTGTTTTAAATGTCTGTTACAATTAATCTCCAAGTGATTGAAAGCAAACAGTTAAACATGGCACATTTCACCACATTTTAATGCACAATATTTTTAACTTTTTACAGTTTAAAAATAATAAAAAAAAAGAAAAAAGACCTTGTGCAAAAGTTTGGGAACCCTGTCAGCTAGTACTTTGAAACTCCTCCTCGGGCAGCTATAACAGCTTGCAAACGCTTCCTGTAGCCAGCTAAAAGTCTTTCAATTCTTGTCTTTGGAATTTTTCCCCATTCTTCCCGACAGAACATCAGAACATCAGAAATATTCTTCAGCCTTCTTGCATGCACGGCATGTTTGAGGTCTCTCCACAGATTTTCAATAATATTCCAGTCTGGGGACTGTGATGGCCATTCCAAAACCTTCATCCGTCTTTCCTGGAGGTACTGTGTGGGGTCATTGTCTTGCTGGAATACCCAACGTCTCTTCAACTTCAATTTCTGGACTGAGCTTTGAACACTAGCCTTGAGAATGTTGATATTTGGTGGAATACATTCTTCCTTCCACCCGCACAGCATTGCCCGTGCCCCTAGCAGCTACACAACCCCAAAGCATAATGGATCCAGCTCCATACTGAACAGTTGGCAACATGTTCTTCTTAACAAATGCTTCACCCTTTTTTCTCCAAACATACCTTCTTTGATTGAGGCCAAAAAGTTCAATTTTGGTTTCATCAGTCCAAAACACATTGTTCCAATAGGCTTGAGGTTTCTCTGTTGTGATTCTGTCTTTGCCATGCCATGTTCCATGTTTCATGCCCAAGCCCATGTTCAAGTTCTGTGCCTGGCCTAGTGCCATGTTTTATTGACCAATGTGTTTAGTGACCTCTGCTTATGTCTGACCATTCCTAGATTATGTATTGTGTTTTGGGAACTTAGATTTTATGTTTCATTATTTTTCATGTTTTAGTTTATTCATAGTTTCCATGCCATGTTTCTTTTCTATGCATTGCACTTCGTCTCCCCTGTCTTGTCTTGAGTGTTGGATTTGCTCATGGTCCCTTGTCTAGCGTGCCACTCATTCGGGTGATTTATTGGTCTCTGGGTTTAAATCTTCTTTCATTATCTCGTGTTCTTCCTTCTTCTTGCTTTTGCCAGCTTACTAACACATACTAACAGTTTGTTATTTTGATAATTACTAACCAACACTAACCTTGTGTATTTTGACTGACTTACTAACAAGCACTCGGGATTGTACAGCTGCACTTACTAATTGACGAACGATCTCTCAGCAGTCGCCCTATTCTAGTCTCCGCCTCTAGCCTTTCCCTTATTATCTCTGCTGCACTTTCTGTGGGTCTTCCACAAACTGCTTTGTGCTTTCCTTTCTCTAATCTATACACTTTAGTACTCCGTGACTGGAGCTGTAGGTCTGTCTATCGGTTAGTCTTGTGATCCCCGTCTGCGTTTTGGCTATGGCCAAATTCATGTAATTAGTTTGTTCCTAATGTGTCTCTCCATCATCACTGTTTCCATTGATTGCACCTGTGTTCCCTAGTCATGTGGTTTGCCGGAAATGTATATTAGATGTCTGTTTGTTACACTTCCTTTGTCAGATCGTTCTTCCTCGCTACCTGTGCCATGCTTCTCTCGCCTTGTATCATTGTGATTTATCTTTCTGACAGGACGGTCCTAGACTTCGAGCTTTGCTATTCCCTGTACTTTGCCGCATTCTTGTTTTTTGACCCATTTTGTCTGACTATGATTTTTGTGATTGGTGCCCTGTTTATGATTCTGGATTTCACCCCTTGGACTCTGATTTTGGATTGCGGACTTTTTACTGTCGCCAGCTCTGTTGGGGGTTTACCCCTTCAGAAATAAAGCCTCCTTTTTGCATTTTACTGGTGTTTGCTCTTGGTTCATTTCGTAAAAGCTCACATTCTTAAGGTTCTTTTGCATACTTCAGATGCTTAATTTTGTGTTGAGGTCGATGGAAAGGCTTCTTTCTTGCAACTCTGCCATGTAGGTCTTTGTTGTTTTAAGGTACATTGTATTGTTGTCCTTTGAACAACTAAACCTGTGTCTGCTTCTCTCTTTTGCAGCTCTTCTGCAGTGATGTGTGGGCTCTTCTGAGCATTTCTCACCAGATCACGGGCCATTCTATCTGAAATTTTTCTTAGTCTTCCAGATCTTGCCTTGACTTTAATTTTTCCATTTTATTTTCCATTTTCTTCGATGTTTCTGACAGTAGAAATGGGCAATTTGAAACGTCGCAATAGTTTTTTGTAGCCCTCTCCTTTGTTGGTAGAAGTGAATATCTTGATTTTGACATCCTTGGACAACTGTTTACGGGAACGCATGGTTTTAAACAACCGCCATCACAGTTGGATACTTTAGAAGGCATGGAGTATTTCAGAAAATATAGTTCAACCCTGGAATTATATTCACCTGACTCATTGAAGCCCTAATGAGTAAATCATCTGGGTCTGGGACTTAGTAATCTTCTTAAATGGTAACAAAGAATAATCCTAAAGGGTTCTCAAACTTGCACAGGGCCCTTTTTCCTTTCTTATTTAAAAACTACAATTAAATTTAGGGTCTCCGTCTAGTCCAATCTAAAGTAGGTTTTAGAATGGGCCCCTGATTAGGATAACAATTTGGGTGGTATTGTAGTTTCTTCTACCTACAATACCACCCTAATTGTTACCCCAATTAGAGGTTTTGTCAGTCAAATGCAGAGGAGGGGCCCACTCAAAAACCTACATGTGATGGGACTAAGACTAATATGTTCCAAACAAGTCACTACATTATGGCATGATCCAACCTGGTAATATTTTGAAAAATTTCTGATATTAACTTTAAGCCCTGCATTGGCTGGTCACTCGAGTCTTTCTGTTGTCTCTGTGGATGTTTGTGCGGAAGCAGGGGACGTTTTGGCATTTTACCAACCACCTAGTCATCATAATAGCTGCTTAACCCCTTTGTACAGATATAGATGCTGGCGTCCGTAAATTCCCAAATTTAATTCAAAGTTTTTTTTTTTTTGGGTCATTATACAATAATATGACACATTGTACACCACAAGGTCCAATAGTACACTTTTTGAAGGGTCATTGTACACCATGATTGAAAACAGGGTAGGCAGGTCTGGAAGCTAAGTAGCTATGACGTCATCACTTCACTACTCTATTATGTAGGAATTTGTATTTCTGCGAAACAGAAGCTTCAAAGTGCAACATCACTGTTGTAAATATAAATCCCCTCTGCCCTGCCCATTACGGAAAGTGGAACAGATACATTTGTAGATTAGCTGGATTTGAAATAGGAAATGCCAACGTAAGAAACCAAATAACCATAAAAATAACAGAAAAATATGTTATATTACAGGATACTACACAAATATGACTTTGGTGAGCTTTATTTTTGGTGACATTGGAAATTGACATTAAAATACAGTGAATGAGGAATGATTGGATGAATGAATGGCACGGAATGTATGTAATCAAATAAAATATCATTGGCTAGGCTACATAACACATCAGACAGTGTACTTTAATGCTGTTTAAGCTAGCAGAGACAGGTTTGCAAGCGCAAGATTGCCAAAGATTTCCCAAACTTTTTAAAATGTATTTGCATGACAGCCTGAGAAAGACCTGAGAATAGATGGCTAACCTTCGGCATCCAAACAAAACTCAGCGAGGCAGGGATGACACTGATGAAGTAACATCTGACGTCGTAATATTTCTCTGGTAGAAATGTGCATTCTGCTCTTGAACTGTCTCTGTTTTTCAGTTAGTCGTGTGACCAGCTATGCTGCTAACACCAGGCTATAAAACATCTAGGAATGGTAGGATAGGGGAACAGATTGCAATCTATTCGTTCATGCTAGTCAATAGACTTATCGTGACTTTCAAGATGGAGGCGACTGGAAACTACCTCAAGGTACTGTCTACATAAACAGTCTTTTTTAATAAACTACCTGTGCATTTTCAAAGTTCTCAGTGCTCGTATTAAATGTCAGGGCCCTTGGAATTCTACCAATGAAGTGTGGAGCTACTTTGAGCCTTGTTAATGACGAAAAAAATAGCAATTTCTTTGCATGGTAACGCTATGCCCCATTCACTACCATTGTAAGCCTGTTGGGAGCTTCGGATAAAAAGCCATGTACTTCAAAATGTTGGGTGCATAGGGAGGTGGGGTATTTCATAAAAGTTAGTACTCGTTATCATGTTTCAATACACCCCAAGTCAATTTCACACCGGAGTTCTCCTTTAACCCATGTGGCAGAAATGCCTTTTTTGCAAGCCACGAAACCACCAAAATGGGCTAAAGCAATACTGACTTCAATAAAGAAAATAAGGTTACCGCTACATGTGTCTCTTTGCAAAGGGAAGAAACTTGTGTTACTTCCTACAGTAGGCTCAGCAAAGAGGTCATTCTGACAAATAAATTTGCATACACCCTTCAGTTTTAAAATCCCATTTCAGCACCCTGAAAGAAACACACTGGACTGGAGAGACACACACCAACCACACAGAACAGGAATGCAACAAACTGAAGAAAATAAAGGAGAGAGAAGGGGGGGAAGGAGGTTGCTAGAGTGAAGTATGCAAGTATGGATGCAAGGGCAGCAGAGCGCAAATTTGCCACAAACTGTACAGCAAGATTCTGCTTCGCAGTAAAATAGAAACTATGTGTGGGGGATAAGATTGACACCCTTGCCTTTTTGACAGGAATTAGCTGGCTGTCCTGGTGATTTGTGCTGAGCGATTTCCACACTGTCGTTTTAGACACTTCGTCAGAGATATTAATGTCTGATGGGTCACACCTACAACAGAATATAACAGTTTAATTCATTGAGGGGGGACATGCAGGGACACAGACGGGATGGGAGCTAGGAAGAGAATAGGGTTCAGACAGGTGGACAACCAAAGTTCATTCAGTACAAGTCAACCCCAGAGCATAATTCCAATCACCTGCATTTAATAAGTGACATCATTCCACTGCCAGAAGAAAGAAAAAATTATATGTGTCCGCTAGCAGATTTCATGGAAACATACAATCACATGGGAAGACTTTTACCTGCCACCTATGGGTCCTGGTCTGACTAAGAGCACTGGTACTACACCTCAGACCCCTGTCATTGTAACACATCCAGGAAGTGAAGCAGTCTACGATCTTACTGGGCTTTTCACTGGATATTAAAATCAAGCATTCTTTTGATTTCACACAATGATAAACACATCAAAAATTTGTTTACAGCAAATGTTGTTTGACCCATGATACCTTGCTTTCACAGACATAAAGCAAGCAAATGGTTAAAGCAAGTACACAGTCAGTTAAAAGCAAGTACCAGAACAGAATCCCCTCTGCGTCATATAAATGGTCATTCTTACCAAATACTGTTCTCGTCAAAAGTAATGCCACATAGTAAGTAATGCTGAGTGCAAAATACAACCATGTGGTACATTTTAATGAAGTAGCCAAAGTTGGAAATTAGGAATACAGGAATAAGGATCTCCTGCATGTGCAGACAGGAAGTAATAAAACTGGCAGCGTCAGACTCAGTGCAAATTTACATATTTAAATACCTGTTTGTGCTCAGAAAAAAATTGGTTTTCCTGTTATATTCAAGTACTGTGCAGCACAAGCAATCCGGCTCACCTTGGGTCATTGTTTTTAGGAGGCTGTAGGAGCTTGCTGGTCTCCATGGGAATTTGGACAGACTTTCTGTCCTTCATCTCACCGCCCAGCATAACCTTGGATTCCTGTGGACAACAGCGGCAGGAAATAGTCCCATCCACAAAGCTGAATTATTGCCAAACGCTAAACACAGCTTGCTTGTAAACCCAAAATCATACTGAGAAACGTGAATCACTGTCATGGAAAGGTTAAGTCAGAACTAAATCTTGTGCACATTTACAAAAGTAAATAAATTGTTTGCGCAGATATAGACACACGTGGACATGGAGCTGCGCTATTTATGTAGGCAGTTACAGAATCCTATCCTTCAGTTGTACACCCGAAGCAGTTACTGAATAATCAGTCGAATGTGGTGCCTGTAAACGGTGCTGGTAATTTTGACACATTTCTAGATTTGTCCCTAGGGTAAGTGAAAATAGCTTACTCAATGGACAAATCTTGAAATAAGTCATATATTAGCTGTGTTTTTGTCCAATTATATCGCAAAATTTTCAGAAAATTTTTTGAAAACGCAGCAAAAGAAAATGCACATTTGTGTGTGTTTCCATTCCCTTCAGTTATGTGATTTTGTTTCACGAGATAGGAGCCGTTGGGTGGCGTTGATTCTCAAGTCAGTTGCCATTGCCTCTGTAGGTGGCAATGGACAGCGCACATGTCGTTTCAATTAGTACGACGAACAAAAAGGAAAATAAACGGGAAAGCTGGTGGCCAAAACTAATGAAAGTGGGGAAAGAGAGAAGAGTTTGTAATCACTTTACCTCACTAGCTAGCGTTTACAAACTCTTTAATGCTACAGCTAGCACACCAATGTAGCGAGCCATCTAGCAAGCTTGCAAATACGGTTACAGATCGCTTCTACGGTAATAACCACTAGCTAGCTTTTCTAGAGTGTCAGTGTTACTTGGCACTATAGCCGGTAAGGTCTCTAGCTAGAGAATTGTGAGAGGAATTAGTTGCAAAGAGGAAAGTGCAAGTTCTACATTCTTTCTCTCGTTATTTCTCTTTTTCTATGCACCATCTGGTGCCTTATCTAGTTATCTTGGTAGGAGTTATTTTGTTTCAGTCCTGCTTGCTTTGCTTCCTTTTGTACCCAGACTAAAATCTTTGTCCATTGGAAGCGCGAGTCTCTCTCTCCCTTTTTGTCAGTTTGTCTCTCTTCTTTTGCTGACTTCCTTTCGTTTCGGCCGCTGCTTTTGCCGTCTCGAAACACCAGCCATATCATGTGGTGGTAGACAACTGTTCCATATGAATATACAAGCGTTTACTTTATCATCGTTAATGGGCCAAATTTCCTTTCTTCACGAAGGATATCAGTAATTTTTGCCCCCTAGATGCTGCACTCTTCTTTTAAGTCGGCATCTTTCAACTAGCTACCGATTGAAATTCAAATATTTTCAGAAAATACGATGCGAAGAGGACGGAAATAGAATTATTGGAGTTCATATGATGCGCAATATTATTGGATGTTGAGATTGTTCTTGAGTAATCACTGAGCGGCTTAGAACAACGTTTCACTACGTCAGCAATGAAAAGGCAAATCGGCCGACTGAATGGCATTTCTGAGAAAAAAACGCGTCAAAACTTGCTACAAAACCTTTAAATTCATCAGGCAAGTAGCCAGCAGATGAGGCCTGAGTAATCGGCAAAATCGCCGGCCGGTGGGGCGTGTGGAACACCCTGGTAGTGCCCTGAACTGTCCAACGAAAACGCTCTGATCAATCTGACTTACCTCCGCTGCCTGCTTAGATGCATCGTCCAAATTTATCTTCTTGCTCTCTGGCATGAGGTCATCAAGGTAACTGAGCTCTCTTTTGGAGAAGCAGAAGTCCAGCAGCTTACGAATAAACACCAGAGCCAGCACCTTAGCACAGACACAGAGAAAGTACATATCATATTTTACATTGATGATATTTAGCTAATAATAACAAATAATACTGATATTAATAATAATGAACAGAGAAAGACAGCATTTAATCTGTTTCCACAAGAACACTGTCTCTATTATTCAGTACCCACAGTACCATGATCTGCCCACAGAAAGACAGCCCCTCTGACTCTGTGGGTGCATCTCAAAGCGTAGGCTGGATTCTTCGTAGGATTCATTTTTAGGGGTCATCACTCAATTCCATGCGCCAAACTGACATGACGTCATTTCATGTCCAGAAAATAGCTTTGGTTTAAGCGAGTCGTCACTGGTTTCCCAAACCCTAACCTTAACTCTAGCCCCTAACCTAGCCCCAAACCTAACCCTAAATTTATCCTTATCCCAAAACCTAGATGTTAGTTTGGCAGGTGGAATTAAGTGACGACCCCTAAAGATGCAGCATTCGCTTTGAGATGCGCCCCGTGTCTCCAAACCCTCTCCTCGGGCCACACCTGCCAGACCAGGGTACATGTTCTGTTCCACTGCCAGAACAGCAGACGCAACTAATCACTGTCCAGATCAATAACCAATAACTAAGCAACCTGAGCTTCTGATGGGCCAGACTATCTTCACACCTGACTCCCAGGCAAACAGCGGTAGGAAAACTGGCAATTCTCTGCCCCGAAAGACTGTAAAATCATGATTCTTGCCCTATGGAACACTGCTTTCTTAGTTTTCTGTCTTTCTGACTTCCAGTAAATGCAACAACTTACTTTCAAACATTGTTGTCTCTGTGACCAATAATACATTTACTTTCTGAATTGTAAAAAGAGCAGATGTTATAAGGTATCAAATAGGAATAATATTAATGTGAAAAAAATACATTTTGTTCATTTACTCCAAATATTTTCACTGAAACATCACTTGCTTGACACCAGGCTGTTTTTTAGCATGCAATGGCGGTGAGATGATCAGTACCATCATGGGGAAGACAACAGCAGCAGGAGAGGTCTTTATCACCCACAGCAAGATCAGACAGGTGAGCTGTGTCGCAGTAAACAGGTGCACCTTCCTCAGGGGCACGTGGCGCAGGTATATGAAGTCCGGCTGGTGCTTTGCTGGCATGCCAAATAGCTTCAAGCGGTCAAAGAACTGGGTAGGGGTAAACATAAATAGTTCAGGTATTTCTGGTTAGTTTCAACCAAGTGTGTCAGGTCATCCTATCTAGAGCAGGGCAGGCCCTAACACACAAATGTAGGGCTGCAATAAGTAAAAACTGCATAAAACAGAACCCCCAAGAGTCTGCCTGTCCAATTTTACGGGTGAGATATTATTCAAGCACATGGATTGGCAATCCAGGCTAGCATGGAATCGGGACCAAGCCAGTGTATACTCATGGCTCACTGGCCCATAGGCTTTGGGGAGAGACCTCTGAATGGCTTTGAGATCATTGATTTAATTGAAGAACATTAAAAAATATGATAGCTATGTTATGCCCATATCGGCTAAACCTATTGTGATGATTTCATCTACCTTCTCTAATTTTATTTTGATATCATTTTTATTACACGTAGCATTAGTCACAATTGAATCTAAGCAGCGAGTGGCAAAATATTGCAAAAATGCAGTCTACCGATAATTTGTTCCAGTACTGTAGCTACTATAAGTTGTGTTTATTCTCTCTTTTCCACTAAAGACAGAACAGAGAAGGGAAAGTAAGTGTATGAGGGTATAAAAACGAATAGTATAAGTAAATACGTGTGAGTTTAAAATAGTTTTTAAAAAATAAAATTAAGAACCACTGCGACTGCATTTCAGAATAAGAACAGCAAACACAATTAACAAAAATTATAATTATTTAAAAAAAAGTAAAAGTAGCTGCTTGTGCCTTAAGCCTGGTTTGAACAGGTGGGTGGGACCTGGGGAGGCTACAGAACCTAAAAACTGCAATAAGCTGCACCATAATTACAGTGCGTTGCTTGATCGTAAAATTGTTAAACTGTTAAGGCACGTCCAAATTCTTGATAAAAAAACCACTTCACCACTGTGACAACAAACAACCTTCCCTACGCTGGAATGAAAACAGTGCCCAAAGCATCTTTCCCCTAAAGAGTGCTTTACCTGGATTCCCTTCAGAGACGAGGCTCCCATGTAGAGGAAAACTCCATAGAGAACTGGCATGGGGATGAACTGTAAAACAAGGAAAAGCTTTCATTAGCGGGTCATTTAGTAATTTGGGGGGGGCAGTAGCTGCTTCACATTGCATTGAGAGAGACAGTGCTGTTTAAATTGGTCGACTCTCCTATATGATAGTGCTGTTGTGATTCTGCTTTTTGCTCATGTTCTGTTCTGATTCTGCATGTCATGTTTAAGTTCTGTGCCTGGCTATGCCATGTTTAGGATTTCTGTGTTTAGTGACCACTGCCTGCCCTTCGACTATTCTTAGGATTGTGTATTGTGTTTTGGTAATTTAGATTTCCTGTTTATTATTTTTCATGTGTAGATCATTTAGTTATCATGCCATGTTTTCATTTCCACGCTTTGCACTTTGTCTCCCCTGTCTTGTCATGTGTGTATCTTTGCTCACGGTCCCTTGTCTTGTGTGCCACTCATTCAGGTGATTTATTGGTTTCTGGGTTTTCAATCTTCTTTCATTATCTCGTGTTCTTCCTTCCTCTCTCTTTTTACTGTCTTACTAACACAGACTAACAGTTTATTGTTTTTGCTAATTACTAACCACACTAATCTTGTATATTTTTACTAACTTTCTAACATGCACTCAGGATTGTAAATCGGCACGGTACTAATTGACTAACGATCTCTCAGCAGTCGCTCAATTCTAGTCTCCGCCTCCTTGCCTATCCCTAATTATCTCTGCTGCAAGTTTCTGTGGATTTCCACTTATACTTTGTGCTTTCCTTTTCTTTTATCTTGGCACTTTAGTACTCCTTAACCGGAGCTGCTGTTTTGTACTTAGGTTTGTCTTGTGATCCCTGTCTGTGTTTTGGCTACAGCTAAATTCATGTAATTAGTTTATTCCTCATGCGTCTCTCCCTGATCATTGTTACCATTGATTGCACCTGTTCTCCCTGGTCATGTGTTTACCCCGGGTGTGTATATAAGATGTCTGTTTGGTACACTTTCTTGTCAGATCGTCCTTCCTAGTTTTCTCGTGCCACGTTTCTCGCCTTGATCTCTCTTTGTTTATCTTTCTGACTGGACCGTCCTTGATATCGAGCTTTGCCTTCTGCCAGTACTTTGCCGCATTCTTGTTTTTTGACCTCTTTTGTCTGACTACGATTTTTTGTGATTGGTGCCCTGTGTATGACTTTGGATTTCGCCCTTTGGATTCTGATTTTGGATTGCGGACATTGTACTGTTGCCAGCTCTGTTGGGGGGTTTCCCCCTTCAGAAATAAAGCCTCCTTTTTGCATTTTACTGGTGTTTGCTCTTGGTTCATTTTGTAAAACCTCACAAGTGCTTTCTGAACCTCAAGATCACTGTCATTTCTAAACTACTCCGAATGCCATTTTTTGTGGGACAACATTCTACCCAGGCTATCTAAATACTAGTCTTGGTATAGCTATGTTGTGGTGTTCCCATGCTGTGGATACCTCAAAATTTAGCATTAAAAATTTACTTTTTTCAGCAAAAATTTCAAATGCAATGTGTCCCCAAACAGTCATGCACACCCTTTTGTAATACTGCTGCAAACGTACTGTTTGAAAAAATACAAAATTTTGAGATGAAATGTCCGTAAATTTTAACATGGGGAGACATGACACAAATGTATGCAGACTAGGATCTCCACTATAGAGCCGTTGAAATTTAGAAAACTGTAACAGACCTCTGGCACAATGGACTGTCAGTCACACTCAGATATTGGATATTGATGCAAGGTACAGAACTGTCCCAGTCATCAGCGAGGGAAATAATCACAGGGTGACGAATAGTATTTAGCAAGTTAGTATATTGGCGTTGGTGCCACTGAAGACTTTATGCTTATACTTCTACAGCGCAAGTGACGATGTATTTATGCTAACTTTATATTGATCTAAAATATAAACATCAACAACTGCTCCTCTGAATGTCGTTTGTAGGCAAATTTATTTTGTACATTAACCAGCATTTGTTGTCATATTTGCAGAGTATACTGTACTCACACTTTTTTTTTTCTTTTTTTCTTCATAAGAGCAGTTATATAGCTACGATGACCTTGCAGCTGAGGGGCAGTTTAAGTTCCCAACGCACTGCACTTGCGATTTGCTTTGAGTAGGAGATGAGTAGTTGACTAAATGTAGTAGCAGTAGTAGTAGATAAGTAGTTAACTAAACGTTGGCCATTCTAGCTGGCAAAATGCATGGATTTACCTCTGCTATGTTGTACATCAAATCTTGAACAAAATACAGCAATGGAAAGTGAGTATGACCAATTAAATTGTAATGTTAGGCACTCATTTAGCCTCTGTAAAAAGTACTAAACAACATGTACACACGTCTGCTCAGACAGGCAGAGTTAGCGTTTGTGGTGGGCAGGTGCGCAGCTGTGCCAGACCTGCAGTGCCCCAGTCATTAACACAGAGCAGCCCATGAGCAGGAAGATGACCAGGCCAGTAAGACGCTGCTCTCGGATTCCCAGGAAGCGAGGCTGTTCGCCAGGTGCGGAGCTCTCTGATTCCAACTTCAAGCTGTTGACATGCGAGATAGAGAGCACGGTGGCAGCCACGAACCAAGGAAGACCCATGACTGAGCATATGGCTAGCATCACCCCCACTATCAGCAGGTCGAGGTGGTACCCACAGCGTTTCTGCACAAGGGAGAGATGGTGTAGGAGCCCATAATTAAGCAGTCACCCAGGTATCAACGAACACCAAAGTGCCATAAACATGCCATAAAACTGTATAATCATAAACGCTGTCTTCTATCGTCTTCATATTTACTGCAATATGCCATGGGATGCCGCCAAACTACCTCTTCGCCTCTGGTTTGCATTGTGCTGACTGGAGAACGTTGAGTAATCTCCAAAACTCGACTACCAGGTAGCGTGGTTGGCCGAATGCACCTCCATTTTTCAAGAAGTCCAAACAATAGAAATATTGACTTTGCAGCAAATGCAATCGCTCAGCAAATGAAATTAGTAATGTTCTCATGTTTTCATAGCGAGCTCTCAAATTATTATTATTTATAAATGAGAAAATAGTGAATAGTGAGTTTAATTTTTGAGATGCAGTATGTCCCCATAAATTGTTCAAAAGAGAACAACATGCTTTTTCCAACTCCAGGGATCCTCAGGAAATCAGATGTGTGATTTGAGACCAGAGATGAATTTTGAGTATCCCATTATATTCATTTTCAAAGATTTAGGGCTTTCCCTTGCAAAGTTAGGAACAAGTAAGTAAAGCATTTCATGGTGCGGCACATTTTTTATTGTGAAACCCGTAAAACTTGTGATAGCTTTTCCAAAAAAGAAATATAATCATGAAGCTTTTCAGGAATTTTGTTGTTGTTTATTAGTAAACACAACAAGGAAAAATAGCTCATGGTAAGTTTCTGTAACTGGTTTAAATTGAGTGATTGTAAAAGATTGTAAAACATTGGTGGAAATATCTGTACAAAGTTTACTATGTGGTTTAAAAGCAATACAGTTGTTCGGTGTAAAGGCTGTGAAATTAAGCAGTTTTCAAAAAATGTTCCCATGACATACCATTGATAAAAAAAAATAAGAATAAGAAGTATATGTTACATAGAAATTTTCAAAACACCACCACTAACATCTGCCCTCCCCGGCCCTTGCTCCTAACCATCAAAACAAACTATCTATTTTACACAGTTCATTCCATCCTTCACTGAGCTGCTCACCAGAAGCTTGTGCTCCTTGCGGTTGATGATGACAGCAGTGATCTGCTGGTCCATGAAGATCAGAATCGTGCACAGCAGTGCTGGAATGGAAGCTGCTAGGGTGGTCCACCAGGGATTCTGGCCAATTGGGTTTATGATCCAGCCACGGTCATCTCTGGTTGGCTGCAGGCATAGAATCAGGAAGTGAAGAGTTGCAACACTCAGTAGCTGTGTTCGAAATCGCCCCCTATCACGGATATAGTGCACTATATAAAGTGTCCCTCATTTTGTATTATTGTTCAAATTCTTTTCATCCAGTATATAGTGGACTATAAAATACCCATAATGCACAGTGGAATCAAGTGAGCAAGCAATGTACACCACATTGTAGTGCCGTATGCCACAATGCACCGAGGGCATGTTTTTCCACAAGAAAAGAAGAATGTGAAGAGTGAGATGGCTCCGCCCTGCAGAAATACATTCTCCAATTTTCCCGTATTGCTGCTTTCACACTGGACGCAAAATGAATTTTTCGCATGACAGATTATGTTTAAAGTGAATGCAAAGACTAATAATTAGCTAACCGGCTAATTATTGTCCTTGATATGTTACCAAGCTTGTTAGGTAGCAGCTAACTAAGTTATACAGGCAGCGGATAGAGCCAGAGCATCTATTATAGCTACGTGTAAAGAACATTCCAGAAAAACATCACGGGGTCCAACAGAAAAGCTGCTTTCGCACCGGACGCGTTTCGCCTGTATTCGCGTCTTTGCATTGACTTTGTATGTAATCTGTTGTGCGGAAAATTTGTTTGGTGTCCGGTGTGAAAGCAGCTTAAAGTGTCCGGTTTGTTTACGTGATGCTTGGCGCATCCATGTTCAGAAAATTCCACTGTAGTGTCCGAGATCTCCTTTTGTCATTCTCTATGTAGTGCACTATATCATATGCATGATGTAGGGGATAGAAAGTGAGTGAGTAGAATAATCCCAATCAGAAAGATTGAGTTCTCTTTTCTCGAAAAAAAAAACTTGAAACTAAAATCGACAAGAGCGTAGTTTGCTTCATGTTGGAATTATGATCTCATATCAATGGCGGGTCGAGAACTGGGAATTGGGGTGGCACAGACACGTCCCTTTTCGTCCTGACAAGTTGTCAATCATTTTCCTTTATTGACGTGTTTTCCGATTATCGTAATTGGCACCTGAAGACACGGTTCCTCTCCATATGCGATCTAACAGCGATGAAGTCATGGGCTAAATTCAGTAGGCTACAGTGGCGAAGCCAGAACTGAGAATTGGGTGCACAAAACATCCGTTTAAAACAATTATTAGTCCTGACCTGTTCTCAGTCATTTTTGTAATTAACAAAACGTTCACTCCGAGAGCACTCCACACTTAGGTACTGCTTGCTCTCCCTAATTAGGTAAGACGACAATCATTCACCTGGAGACGTATTTGCATATATTTCACTGGAACGCGGATCAGTTCAATCAACGCGTAGCATTAGCCTATTAATTAGAAAATTATTTTTCTGTACTGAATTTAGCCAACAATTTCATCGCTGTTATATTGCATATGGATAGAAACCGTGTCTTCAGTTGCCAATTACGATGATTGGAAAATGCGCCAAAAAAGGAAAATGATTGACAACTTTGCCAGGACTAAAAGCGATGTGTCTGTGCCCCCCCAATTCCCAGTTCTAGACCCGCCACTGTCTCTTTTTCTCAAAATTGTGCCTTCTATAAGTGAGTCACTTTTGTAGTGTATTCCCTTGAATTACAACAGCACACTTCATTTTCTTTATCTTAAAATGATACCTCAGATTTTTTTTACATTAAGTTGTATGAAATACTCTTTAGCAGTGTAGTGCATGAGTGGGGATTTTTTTCGTTAATGTGTCCTGTGTGCGGAATTCTGGCCTCCCAAATTTTGAAGTAAGTTGTTCCAGCAAGTTTTCTGGGGTCACAAAAATGAAAAGTTTTGCCTCCCAATACAAAATGTGTTTTAAAGAGTGATATGTTTCTGTCAAAAAACCACAGTCAGTGAATAACTCACACCTCGCTTGGCATTTGGCACTATTTCTCTCTTCCTCGGTATCGCTGCACGTAGGCTCTCATCTATTTCGAAGGCAACACGCTTGGATGTAGACTGAGGGAGGCACACACAGAGAGATAAGTTTAATGCCTGATGAGAAAATACAGAAAAAAATGGTGCGGTGGCAAGGGTAAAGAAAACAAACAACAAAAAAAAAACTTAGTCGGCGCAATACGCATTTCGGCAAGGATGATTATGTCCCCACCAACCAGGACAGAGGAAACCACACGTTTTGAAGAGCACTGCACTGGTTTCAATTTTCGACTAGGAAAGCGATGATCACATGCTCTTTACCACAGTGTCAAGGGGATAACTTTATGAACCTAAGTTAACCGATGCCAAACTTCTCAGATGGAGATGGATAGGGTAGAGAGAGAGAAGAGAGAGCAGCTGAAGATGGGCCTACAACAGCAGCGAGGAGAAACAGTCAACGAAGAAGGGTGATGCACTTGTTCAAAGTGTCAGATAATGCCGTCACAAACTGGTGAAATTCATAACACAAATCAGACTGATTTTTATTATTATATAGAGATATTATAGAAAATTACAAGTCTGCACCATTTCTCTGTATTTTCTTGTGAGGAAATAAACTTGTCTCTCTCTCTGTGGCTCTCTTAGTCGCGGCAGTCAACATCCCAGCGTTTTGCCTTCAAAATAGATGATAGCCGGTGCGCAGTGATACCGAGGGAGAAAAAAAATTGTGCCAAGTGATTGCGAGGTGTGAGTTATCCACTGACCATGGCTTTGGGACAAAAATATATCATTCTTTAAAACAAATGTTGTTTTGGGAAGCAAAACTTTTTATTTTTGTGACCCCAGTAAACTAGACAGAACTACTTACTTTGAAACTTTGAGAGGCCAGAATTCCTTTCACGGAACACATCAATGAAAAAAAATCACCTCTCATGCACTACACTGGTAAAGAGTATTTCGTATAACTTAATGTCAAAAAATCCAAACTATCCCTTTAATGTAATGGTAAATAAAAAATTTAGTATAACCAAAATCATAGAGTCTATAATTTTAAAACTAGTCTGTATAAATTGTACACCGTACATATATTTACTCCAAAGATTGTTTCCCTTCATCTTCTGAGAAAACCATTTTAAGATTAAGAAGGATGTCATTGGATAACAGCGGATGCCAAGGTAAGTGCAGTTTGAATCACAGTTATCCTTTCCCATCCACTCAGTGTTCTTTATGAGTCGCCATAAAGGCCTGATGTCCAATTCTCCAAGACCCCCTACCTTGAACTTGCTGGGCACCTGCAGCTTCTGGGAAGGGATGCCGATAGCAAAGTCAATCAGCACCATGACAACTATCGTGAGGAAAACCGCAAAGTCACTGATCATGGACCGCACCTGGCAAAGAGTGAAAAAGCACAAAAAACAATCACTGCCCATTGATGTACTAAAATAAAAAATCAAACAAAAGGTCGACATAACATTCCAGGTCAAGGTAGAACATCTCAACAGTTTCCCCTCTTTTTCACAAACCTCCCACTCCATGTCACACATGTAAAACTGCAGATTAACCAGCTGTAAATATGCACACAAAGCGTTTCTTGTGTCCCCTTCCCACCTGTCCAATAAGTCTAAATTGTCAGCTTGAACCTGGCCAGTACCCAGGGGTTTTTTCAGATCCTGTCAAACTGGACCTAAAACTAAGAACACAACAACAAACATGAGTAACGCAGAGCGTGGCACATGCCCCCGCCTGTATGTTGATCAAGGGCATATTGAGATGGCAGATGTGGCGGCCATATTAGATATCGCACGACGCTGATTTTCGAAAGGAACGTTCCTCTAGCCACTCCCAATACGCCATTAAGAAATGGCATCAATCCGACAAGAAAAGAAAAGAAAAGTTAACGGACGACAGATGGACGAACGATGGACGGACGGACGGACATGGTGTCAACATAATGCCCCCTCTCCTCTTTGGAGGGCGGGGGCATAAATAGCAGTGACGTAGTCGCCTTAGTATTGAAGTATGTCCAAGGGAACATAATGGAATAAAAATGAGGAAATGCTACTAAATAAGTTCAAATTATCATCAAGTAAAATTGAATCCTTAATGTTGACTACTGGCTGAATGAATTATAATTTTCTGGCTAATTCAATAAGTTATCTTGATGTGCAAATTTTTCCATTGTTCAACTATTCATCCAGCCCTGCTAAGTCCACAAATCTGACCCCAAGACAGTGGCAGTTCTGAGAAGGTGACCTACCTTTGTGGGGAAGTAGCGGGTGGTCTTGAATTGCTTTAGAAAACTAGACAAGAAGAACGTTGAGAAGAATAGAATGGTGGACCAAAAGAGCACATCTGGGGTGTAGGGACCATGGTGTCCGCATGCATTTCCCACAAACTGTCCATGTAGCTCCAAACACTCCTGCGTGGAGGCAGACATGCGTACACACAATCAAACAAACGTGCACTTTTATGAACACGCCCGCATAAATACAGGCATGCACAGGAACTTATACACAAAGATAGAGAGTAATTGTTCAGATTTTTTGTGTCATCAGAGGCGCACAATAGATTACATCCACATTGGAAGCGGACAATCAAACTTTTTCTTCTCAGAAATTCTAGTACCCTAACATTCAACAGTTTTTGATAGATAAATGTAATAACAGTTCTGCACTTCTTCAAAATAAGAACTGGAGAGCCTATGAATGTACAGCAGGGGTGGCAGCGGCCAAGTCCCGCCCCAGACTCTATCCATGCCCACTTAGTCAGAGCAACCCAAACAACTGGATAGTTTGGTCGCCCATGATCAATATGTGTATTGTATGAATGTATATATACGAATATGTCCATACATGCTTGTTTTACTCGGTTACCCAAGCAACACTGAATCATCATTTAGTGTTGTTCTGAAGGTGTAGGCTCAAGTCCAAGGTCATTAAGTAACTTACAGTAAGTCCATTCCTATTAGTGCTTGAAACAAACCAAAGCTCTAAATGCAGTAAAATATCCTGTAATTCCATGCACCTCTCAAGTTACTGGTTATGCAATCAAATGATATGCTTCATTATAATGGTTTGCAAGTGACTGAATCGGTTGAGGCGTTTGCCAGAATGAAGTAATAAGCTCTACGCTAAAGAATAAAACATTTTTTTCTTTCTCTGGAACAGGTGACAGCAGTGACGGAGCTAGGGGGGTGGGGAGGGGGCAACATGTGTCCCTTTTAGTCCTGGCTAGATCTCAATCATTTTCCTTTATTGGCGTCTTTTCCAATTATTGTAATTGGCAACTGAAGACAGTTTATTTCCACATGCGATCTAACAGCGATTAAATCGCGGATTAAATTCAGCACAGTGGCGGAACAGAGAATTGGGTGGCACAAAACAGCCGTTTAACCCCTCTGCAGATGTAGACGCTTGCGTCTATAGAGCTGCAAATTTAAGCACTTAGTTACAGTACTCGACCACAAGATGGCACCCCCGGACCAGTTATTGAATATTCACAAGCAGGCAGAGCTGAAACGCGATTTAGAGAATGGAGAAGTTCCCTCCAATCCCTATTTTTCAGGAGTTGCATGAATTAAACTCCTCAGCTAAGCCAGATGTGCAAACTGGTCTATATCCTTGCCCATAGAATTGATCCAGTAGTTTCAAAAAATTATCACTTGCGACAGAAAAAAACTGCTACTCTATAACAATCATTTTAGCTACAGTGAGCCAACAGTATTCCAATTAGTGGTTAAAAAAATACGTTTTGTGAAGCAAAAAATCCAACATTGTATTGATTCTCTCACATTCTACTGTCAATTACAGTCATCACACACAAAATATGCGTTGTTCCCTCCCATGGATAAACGCGTATATTCCTCCATTGACAAATTCAGCGCTCCCTTCTTTCCACCCAAGTACTGGCGTCGACAGCCATTCACTCAATTATATACTCAGATTCATCTGCGTAACTCCACAGTTATAGTTCACGCCCTCGCGAAGCTTCCCCGGTAACTATGTATTGATAGACTTGTTTCTAATCCAATTCCCGTGTTATGATTCTGTGATTCTGCATGTCATGCTTAAGTTCTGTGCCTGGCTTAGCCATGTTCAGGATTTCTGTGTTAAGTGACCACTACCTGTCTGACTATTCTTAGTATTGAGTATTTGGTATTTAGATTTCTTATTTTATTATTTTTCATGTTTAGATCTTTTAGTTTTCCATGCCATATTTTCATTTCCATGCATTGCACTTCGTCTACCCTGTCTTGTCTTGAGTAGGTCTTTGCTCACGGTCCCTAGTCTTGCGTGCCACTCATTCGGGTGATTTATTGGTTTCTGGGTTTTCAATCTTCCTTCATTATCTCGTGTGCTTCCTTCCCCTCTCTTTTACTATCTACTAATCCATACTAACAGTTTATTGTTTTTGCTAATTACTAACCAATATTAACATTGTATATTTTTACGAACTTACTAACGTACACTCAGTATTGTAAAGCTGCACGTACTAATTGACTAACGATCTCTCAGCAATCACCCAATTCTAATCTCCGCCCTCTTGCCTATCTCTGTTGCAGCTTCTGTGAATTTCCACTTATATCTCAGGCTTTCCTTTTCTTTAGACTATGCACTTTTAGTACTCCTTAACCGGAGCTGTTGTTTGTTCATAGGATTGTCTTGTGATCCCAGTCTGCGTTTTGGCATTTGCCAAATTCATGTAATTAGATTATTCCTCATGTGTCACTCCTGATTATTGTATCATTGATTGCACCTGTTCTCCCTGGTCAAGTGTTTCACCCGGATGTGTATTTAAGATGTCTGTTTAGTCACTTCCAGTTGTCAGATCGTTCTTCCTAGCTTCCTGTGCCACGTTTGTTTCTCGCCTCGATTCATAGTGATTTATCTTTCTGACTGGATTGCCCGACTTTTGATTTTTGCCTTTGTGATTTTGGATTACTGTTGCATCTGTGTGTTTTGACCATTTTTCTGCCCGACTACGAGATCTGTTTGCTGCCCTGGTAACGATTCGGATTACGTCCTGTGGATTCTGGCTTGTCTCTCTGATAGAACTATTCCTGTGTACCAGACCCATTTCTGTCCGATTATGATTACTGTGATTGCTGCCCTGGTTTTTGATACTATTTTTGCCCAACATGATTTTGACTTTTGGATTGTGGACTTTGTACTGTTGCTTTTCGCCCTGCAGGGGTTACCCCCCTTTACCAATAAAACAAGCTCTACTGCATTTCCTGGTTCTCCCGACTGGTTCCTGATCGGTACACAACATCCTGAGTGTTTAAACTTTCCTCAATAACTGAAATACATTGATCGGACAATAAGAATAGGATACAAAGCTAAGCGTAAAAGTAAGGTCGGTTGTGTTCTTCGAATGTTGGCCACGGTTGCGCAGCTAAAAATGATGCGATATCAAAGAAACAAAGACACCCGAAACCGGCCTGAAGTGTTCAGTTTCATTTACGAGATAAATGTTGTGTGGACGCGGTCAATGAGAATTATTCCGAATGAAACAGTACTGGAGGGTTCCTTCTACCTGATACATGTGTCTCTGGAGGAGGGCATTAATAAAGAAAACAGGTGATACTTCTACTCTGTTTGCATTTTGCTGAATATGGCTTTTTGCTGTAGAATTTATACTGCGTTTAAAGACATCGAATGCAGAGGTTTTTGTTTCTCTAAATGCATGCAGCTCACCCACGTCGGTAGATCCCTCGGTACGTTCATTACACCATTCTGTTGAATATGGAGGCATATGTCGTTTTATTTTTTCCTGAAAGTGAAATTTCTGTTCTGTTAAAATAAGTTATATTTCAGAATTCAGATATTACTGAGTTAGTGAGTTTTTACCCTTGTAAGGTGTGAGGTTATGAGCTCGGATGTGAGAGCAGTTAGCTTTTCATTGCAGTGTGAATGTTATAGCTGTTTAATCAGCAGTCTATTTAATGCTTGGGGGACTTCGAAGAAAAATGGACAATATTGTTAACTTTATTATGGAGAAAGGGCATGTTTTGTGTTTGGAGAGGTTATTGGTGACTTCTGATGTTCAACTGCACTGATATTGATAAATTCATGCTAAACTCAATCAGAAAATCATTAATTCATGCTGAATTTCATGCCCCTAAAGTTAATTAGTGTTAAATATATGATTAATGTATGATTTGACAGTGGACCATTTTGATGGATCTCAGACTTTGGGGAGACACCTGGGTAACTGTCTAATTTGGCTCTAATTTGGCAAGCGGGTAATCTAGAATGTAATGTTCAAGATGAATTGTACTTGTGGTTAATAAGTTTATGATTCCAGAAATGTATAGTTTTAAACCCCAGCAGTTTTTCAATTGTCAGTATTATTTTTTTTTGCTAATTCAAAGTTGAATTTTCATGAAGATGTTTTGTGTTTGCAGCTTCTTTTCTCCACCAAAATCATAAAAATAAACTGAAATACGATGGGAGTCTAAATGCTTCAAGTGTCTAGACTCAATTACAAAGTTTTTCTGTCTGTAAAGCTGCAATCTTGAATTATAAAGCCTTAAATCAAGTAACACCTAAATAGCCAGATTTGGCATCTGCGCAAAGGGGTTAAAACAATGATGAATCCTGATCTGTTCTCAGTCATCTTTATGATTAACAAAAGGTTCACTCCAAGAGTGAGTAACAGGTGCTGCTTGTTCTCCCCGATTAAGTAAGACAACAATCATTCCACTGGACGCGTATTTGCTGTATTTAAATCTACGTTATTTAAAATTGCATAGCCATCCTGTCGAACCTCATGCAAATGGCTTGAGCCGCACGCTTGTTATAACCTACGCTATTTAACTGCCGAGTGGCACTGTTTTTTTTTTGTTTTTTTTTAAATCAACCCACGAAATACCGAGAGTGAAAGTCCGCATTTCATTGGAACACGGACCAGTTCAATCACGCAAAGCACTGGCCAATTAATGAGTAAATTATTTTTCTGCACTGAATTTAGCCCATGATTTCATCGCTGTTAGATCGCATATGGTGAGAAACCGTGTCTTCAGTTGCCAATTACGATAATTGGAAAAGACGTCAATGAAGGAAAATGATTGAGATCTAGCCAGGACTAAAAGGGACGAGTCTTTGCCCCCCCTGTAGCTCCGCTACTGGGTGGCAGGCAAGATAAAGTTCAAATAAAATAAAATAAAAATAAACATAAAAATATAAAAAATAAAGTGTCTTGAAGTGTTACTATGGCATCTGCCCTAGTATAAAGTGCCAGTAAAAGAACAGCCCGGAAATGGTCGGAAAAGTAATGAAAACAACAAATGACATATCCGCATTCTTGGCCTGAAGGGTAGAAATGCGTAACAGCATCCCCGGTTTTAAAGGTTAAAATGCGCACATGCTGTCCCGGTTTAAATGTGTTAAGGATCTTCAGCCTGTTCTCATAGCTTTCATCTTTTATACCCGGAATCAGCCTAGTCGCTCTTCTCTGAACTTTTTCTAGAGCCTCTATATCTTTCTTAAAGTATGGTCCCCAGAACTGTTCACAATACTCCAGATGTGGCCTGACAAATGTGTTGTACAAGAGAAATATTACCTCCTTGGATTTGTACGCAATACTTTTGGCAATGTATCCTAGCATCCAATTGACTTTTTTAACTGCTACAGCACAATGACTGGAACTTGTGAGGGTTTGGTAAACAATCACTCCCAGATCTTTTTCATGAGGAGCAAGTTCCAGTTTTACACCTCCCATGAAGTAATCCTGTCTAATGTTTTTATTACCTACATGTACAAAACCCAAAACCAGTGAAGTTGGCACGTTGTGTAAATCGTAAATAAAAACAGAATACAATGATTTGCAAATCCTTTTCAACCTATATTCAATTGAATACACTGCAAAGACAAGTTACTTAATGTTCAAACAATTTGTAATTTTTTGCAAATATTAGCTCATTTGGAATTTGATGCCTGCAACACGTTTCAAAAAAACTGGCACAAGTGGCAAAAAAGACAGAGAGTTGAGGAATGCTCATCAAACACTTATTTGGAACATCCCACAGGTGAAAGGGCTAATTGGGAACTGGTGGGTGCCATGATTGGGAATAAAAGCAGCTTCCCTGAAATGCTCAGTCATTCACAAACAAGGATGGGGCGAGGGTCACCACTTGGTGAACAAATGCGTGAGCTGATTGTCGAACAGTTTAAAAACAACATTCCTCAACGAGCTACTGCAAGAAATTTAGGGATTTCATCATCTACGGTCGATAATATCATCAAAAGGTTCAGAGAACCTCTGGAGAAATCACTGCACGTAAGCGACAAGGCCGAAAACCAACATTGAATGCCCGTGACCTTCGATCCCTCAGGCAGTACTGCATCAAAAACCGATATCAGTGTGTAAAGGACATCACCACATGGGCTCAGGAACACTTCAGAAAACCACTGTCAGTAACTACAGTTCCTCGCTACATCTGCAAGTGCAAGTTAAAACTCTACAATGCAAAGCGAAAGCCATTTATCAACAGCACCCAAAAACTCCGCCGGCTTCGCTGGGCCCAAGCTCATCTAAGATGGACTGATGCAAAGTGGAAAAGTATTCTGTGGTCTGACGAGTCCACGTTTCAAATTGTTTTTGGAAACTGTGGACGTCGTGTCCTCCGGACCAAAGAGGAAAAGAACCATCCGGACTGTTATAGGTGCAAAGTTCAAAAGCCAGCCTCAAAAGCCTCTGCGATGGTGTGGGGGTGTATTAGTGCCCTAGGCATGGGCAACTTACACATATATGAAGGCACCATTAATGCTGAAAGGTACATACAGGTTTTGGAGCAACATATGTTGCCATCCAAGCAACGTCTTTTTCATGGACGCGCCTGCTTATTTCAGCAAGACAATGCCAAGCCACATTCTGCACGTGTTACAACAGCATGGCTCCATAGTAAAAGAGTGCAGGTAATGGACTGTCTCCCATTAAAAAAGTGTGGCGCATTATGAAGCGTAAAATATGACAACGGAGACCCCGGACTGTTGAACAACTTAAGCTGTACATCAAGCAAGAATGGGAAAGAGTTCCACCTGAAAAGCTTCAAAAATTGGTCTCCTCACTTCCTAAACATGTACTGAGTGTCGTTAAAAGGAAAGGCGATGTAACACAGTGGTAAAAAGGCCCGTGTGCCAACTTTTTTGCAATGTGTTGCTGCCTTTAAATTCTAAGCTAATGATTATTTGCAAAAAAAAATAAAGTTTCTCAGTTTGAACATTAAACATCTTGTCTTTGCAGTGTATTCAACTGAATATAAGTTGAAAAGGATTTGCAAATCATTGTATTCTGTTTTTATTTACGATTTACATAACGTGCCAACTTCACTGGTTTTGGGTTTTGTACAACCTTACATTTTGCTGAATTAAATTTCATTTGCCACATTTCTGCCCAACTCTGGATTCTCTCCAAATCCTCCTGGATCACTTTAGTAGAGTCTAAACTATTTTCCAAACCTCCCAATTTAGTATCATCCGCAAATTTATCTAATTTGCTCAAAATAATTCTTTCAAGGTCATTAATGTAGATGAGGAACAGCAGGGGTCCCAACACTGATCCCTGAGGGACGCCACTCCCCTCCATACCTAGCTGAGATGAGATTACACTGACCACCACTTTTTGTGTTCTGTCCTGTAACCAGTTTTGAATCCACTCCAGAATACCTCCTGTATCTTTAATGGAGCTCATTTTAAAAATAAGTCTGCTTATGCGGTACTTTGTAAAATGCTTTCGGAAAATCCATGTATATGATGTCATAAGCCCTGCTCTGGTCATAAGTCTTGGTGGCCTCTTCAAGAAATTTCAGAAGGTTTGTCAGGCATGACCTTCCCTTACGAAAACCATGTTGGCTATCCCTCAAAATATTATTACGTTCAGGAAATAATTACAGCTCGTCTTTTATGACAGATTCCAGTATTTTGCATGCAATGCAAGTTAAACTGACTGGCCTGTAATTTCCTGGCTCAGTACGGTCCCCTTTCTTATATATTGTTATTATATTGCCCAGCTTCCAATCATTTAGTATCTCTGAAGATAGCGGAGAGCGGTTTAAAGATGATCTCACTACCTTCTTTGAGCACTCTAGGATATAAGCCATCAGGACCCACCACCTTATCTGCCTTTAGTTTATGCAACCTGTCTAATACTTCATTATCCCTAACCTCAATTTCTGCTAAATAATCTTGAGCATTGGACATGCCCCCTGGCCAAATAAAATCCCCCTCCGAGGTAAAATTTCCCACAAAAAAAAGTTTGAGTTATTCCAATTGAAAATGTAAAGTTTGACCTGTTAGAGGCACTTCAGTAAAGCTCGTAAGGAGACACAATCCAATAGGATCCCTTCTCTATGCACCAGGAGTGCACACAAGAAGTTTCATGTGATTTCCATAACCCTAACCCTAACTGTTCCAGTCGTCATGCAAACAGAAAGGATTTGTGTCTGCAGCGTTATCCAAGGTGAATACATAATATCCCAGAATACTCAGTTTTGGGGCTATAAATACACAAAAATCATTTCAAAGAGAATTTAAACTGTTTTGCAGGCAAAGGGTGGAACAATTCATTATTATCAGATATTTAAATTTTTCCTGACATATTATCTCTCCCTTATACATGAGTGAGAATATAGACTATATGGCCAAAAATGTGTGGACGCTTTACTGAAACCTCATTGACATATGTAAACAAGTAGATCAGAAGGATCTAATAGCTGCGACCTCGCCTAGCATCCGTCACGTGGCCTAGTGTCCATGACTGGTGGTTTCTTGTACAAGTGTGATCTTGATATTGGCAAATGACCTTGAAAATCATTAGGGGACCCTTCCTCTGTACCAAGAAGCTTGTTATAAGATGTAATAGCCATCGATGAAGTTAAAGTGGAGTTACAGTGCGAAAACTATGAAATCGGGGCAAAATCGACACTTTTTTGACCGATGTGACCTTGGGATTCAACAGATGACCTTGAAAATCAATAGGGAACCCCTCCTCTATACTAAGAAGCTTTCTCTAAGATTTGATAGCCATTCATTGAATGAAAATTGGGTTACGGTGCAAAAACCGTGAAATTGGGCAAAATTGACAGTTTTTTTACCTTTGTGACCTTGGGATTTGACGGATGACCTTGAAAAACCATTGGGAACACCTCCTCTATGCCTAAAAGCTATTTCCAAAATTTCATAGCGATCCATGAATTCTAACTGGAGTTACAGCGCAAAAACCCGCAAACAAGGTCGTGACCTATGTGAATTTGACCTTTGACCTTTGACCTTGTGCATGGACATCACTTCGGTGAAGGTCAATAACTCCTGAAAATTTCATGATGATACGACGACAGGAACATGGTCAAAAAGGTGGCACAGACGGACAGACAGACAGAAGCGTTCATAAAGCTGCTTGGTCGCAGCTAAAAAACAGACATTATAAAATGATGAATATCTGATATTTCAGTTGAATTTTGAATCTATATATCATAGTATGCAGACAGGACAGGCTGTCAGCTTTCATTTGAGGTTATTTTCCAACAATTCTGCTCCACGATTTGGATATTGTTGCCCTTACTATATATGATCCCCCCCCATGAAAACTGACTGGTGAAAAATTACTTTACACATAATAAAGATGAAGTGCAACAAATTGGAATACTGGCTAATTCGATGCACAAATTACAGTCCAGCCACTTGCAACTCCAAGCAAGGGCCTTAAATACACGTCACACAGTGATGAAGAAATAATAATGAAACAAGACACTGCTGAGAAGGGGAAAATACGCAAGACGTCAACCAATCAAAGGAGACAGACTTCTTATAGACACACAAGTAGCCAAATAGGAGGGAAAAACCATAGGCATTCACATGAGGGTCGTGACAATGTATGTCAATGAGGTTTCAGCGAGGTATCCACACCCCGTATAGTGTGTGTAAGAGAGAATTCCTGAAAGTGAGAGTAAATGGATGAGAGAGACTCAGGATCCATTGAAACTCCTCTTATTTGTATTTTTGTGCATGAGTTTGCACGTGTTTATGTGTGTGTGTTTGTGTGTGTGTGTGTGAGTGTGTTTGTGTGTGTGTGTGTGTGCATGCGTATGTGCACGCGCATTACCTTGACGGTGAGGTTGGCCCAGGGCACCGCGGAGGCTGTGATGTTCCTCTGGCTCCACAGCTCCAGAGTGCTGTTGCTGGGACTGTCAGGCAGTGCACACCTGCAGCTGGAGAGCCGGGGCAGAGAATTCAGTCAGTCAGTGAGTCTGTCAGACTGTCTGTCAGTCTGTGGCAGCAGAGAGCGCTCCGAGTCAATTTACTTTCCAGGTCATATAGCAGAGGTAGATACTTTTGGGGTTTTCAAAACCAGCCGTCAAACAGTGGTAGGAAAATACTAAGCACTAGCTTCTCCTTAGTGGCAGGACAATGGCAAACATTGGTGGGATAAACAGCCTGTTATCAGCACCATAATAATGCAAAAAACATGTTGAATCTAAGATATTTCCTCGATGAGACTGTGTCTCTATAAAATAGAATACATATGTATTACAGCACAATACAAAACAAAAATGTCACCAGAGTTACAAGATACGAGTTTTCTAAACTTGGGTCACACAAAGTCAAAACAGCATATTCAAACTACGGGAAAAAATTTGTTGTAAATTCTGTCATGAATATTCTTAATACAACCTCATTTCTAAAAAAGTTTGGACACTGAATTTTTAATTAAATAAAATGAAAAATTTGCAAATCATTTCAATGCAATATTTAATTGAGAATAGTACAAAGATCAGGTGTTGAAACTGAGTAATTTTATTGAGTTTTGAAAAATATATGCTCATTTTGAATTTTATGCCAGCAAGTCATTTCAAAAAAGTTGTATCAGGAGCATGTTTATTACTGTGTTGCATCAACTCTTCTTTTAACAAAATTCTGTGTTTCGGTACTGCGGAGACCAACTGCTGTAGTTTTGAAAGCAACATGTTCTCCCATTCTTACTTTATGAAGGATTTCAGCAGCTCAACACTTCACAGTCTCCTTTGTCATATTTTCCATTTCATAATGCACAAAATATTTGGATGACAAGTCTGAACTGCAGCCAGGCCAGTTTAGCCCCCAGACTCTTTCACTACAAAGCCGTGTTATGGTAATACCTACAAAATGTGGTGGTTGGCATTGCTTTGCTGAAATAAGCAGGGCCTTCCCTGAACAAGAGGCCTGTTGGAGAGAGGCCTAGGGAGGTCCGCTGAGGATGACAGAAGCTCCTAACTTGTTCACAGCATATTCTGGTCACCAAATGTATCATTTGTGTTCATATTGCAATAGTTTTCAAGGATTTCTGAAATTAAGTTACGACATGGACATTTCAGTCATTTTCAACGGAGCTCTCAAGGCTGACAGGCCTCTTGTTGGGATATTAATGAAAGATTGAAAAAATGAGCACAAACACTGATTTTCTAAGTCCAAAACGCAGAATTTCTCAAAAACCTGGATGTAGAATTTTCTAATTTTCGCAGGGGATATTCAGAACATCACAAGAAAGGCTCACAACAAATTAGACAAAAAGTTATCTGACAGTTTTTGAGATATTAATGAAAGACAGAGAAAAATCAGACAGAGAAATGAAAAGAACTGAAAGAGAGATAGAGGCTTACTATGAGAGCGTGAGTTGGTCCAGGTTGTTGTGGGTGTTGATGGGGTAGACCTCACCCAGGTGCACCAGCTTCTCCAGGGCCTCGTATATGAAGATTAGGCAGATGAGAGCCGCAAAGGCCTCTTCAGTGAAACGCGTGATGTAGCACACCAGTGAGCTGGCATCTGTGGCGACCAGGATTAGGCAGAGGAAAGCTGTCCATAGCCCGATGGAGGCACGCAGGGACAGGTACGACAGACCGTAGTCCCTGTATCGGCGTAGCAGACAAACACAGTGAAATTCCATTCAACACACTCAAGCACAGTCATGTACAGTACCAGCGTGAATAAAGGTTCCACTTTTGCCAACGTGCTGTTGGCCGTGTGTCAGCCGAAAGTCAGGTGGACGTGCCTTGCTCACAGAACCAAAAAGTAGAGTGAGTAAGAAGGCATGTTGGCTGGCCGTTTCACACATATCTCAGTGTAAATCCACGTCAAAAACAAGTTCAGCATTGAAATATTTTCGTTGGACAACATGACGTCCATTATATTTGTAGTATATTGTAAACGCCTGAAGTAATTTTTGCTACAGATTATCTTTCGTACAGTTGGCGATATATTTATTTCCAGGAAAGTTAATGTCTGCAAATTCATGTATTTTTGCTGTATTTGCCGATAAGAATTAAGAAATGAAACCTTCAGTTCAAAAGTGCCGTTATTGGAGAAAGCTAAACAACAACATATTTTGCCACCACTTTAATATTATTTTAATTATTAACAAAACCCACACTTCTGAAAATAGAAATAAAGTACTCAAATATCTATGTAGGCTAGTTGTAACTTAAAATAATGGTGTCACTTCTTCAAGAAATGTTTCGGCCTTTGGAAATCCCGGAGGCTTTAGTCCTCGTTGTGTTTAAGCCGAACGACTCTCATTCAAGAGAGCAGTGACTTGTTCAGTCGGATCAAATGGTTGAGCGTAAAGTGTGCTGACTTTGTCACCTTTTACTCATAATTTGAAAGCTAATCTTAAGAATAAATTTTGACTATTGCTGACAAATTAACGTGATAAAGCCCTTCTCAGTTGCAAGTGTCATGGGGTAGCGTGGATTAAAAACTGTTCTCACAGCGGGACTGATTATTTTTTCACATTAGTGAGAAATGATCACTTATCTACCATAGGTATACTTTGTAAAACATTTATATTCAGATTTAATGGCATAGTTATCAATTTGCAAACTGTGTGCAAGCCAATGTCTTACATTAATAAAAATAATATTTCACCACAGCAAATTATCGGCATTTACAGTGTCATGACCAAGATTCCAAATTTTGGGCATCCAACGAGAAATTATAAATGTATTAAAAATATTATGCAACAATAAATGCGTAAGTTGTCATCCATAAGGAAAGCGTTTCTACTTCCTGACAACTCCTACTTCTAACTGCCTCTTATAGAATTAGATATTTTAAAACTCTAATAACAAAAACATCGATTGACTTGTAAATAAGTTGTATCTGAAACAGCTGCGGTAGTTTATTCTTGCCAAAATTCAAGGCCTGCAATAAGATCTGGTATGCACCAGTCATACCCAAAAACCTCTCCCCCTATCGACAGTCCCCTAAGTTCTGCCTGCTGGGACTACAACGACATCTGTTGTAATCCTACGCCACCCGCCAGGCCCATCAGAGAAAGCTGGATGAGAACACGAAGCCAACTTCTCGTTAACTTTAGTGGTACCTTTATCCTCGCTTGTACTGGAATTGCATTTCAACACTTAAAGAAATACAAGTGTACATAATGTCCTGAAAAGCTATTGTACATAATGCTTCCTGATGATGAACCAATAGATTCGCTCTCTTTTATGCTTTCAATAAATTCACTTTATCTAGGTGCACATGCAGCTTGGGGATTATGTTCTGTACTTAAGTTCAGTAAAATGTGCACTAACTTGCAGAACTTGAAGAGGATCTTTTCGAAAACCAGGACCGGCCCAGTGCTCCCCAGGATGGTGAGTGGTTGTCCCGCAAAGAGTGAGTAGGCGATGCCTGTCATGGAGGCGCCCAGGAGAGACTCGATGGCACTCTGCCTCATGTGCACACAACACAGAACACACAGACAAAAACACATGCGGAACGTACAAAAACATGAGCACAAACAGCACATACACCAGAAACAAGCAATCACATACACACAGACACACAACAAAAACAAGCGATCACACATACAAAAACATAAACACATACACATACCAGAAACAAGCAATCACCCACAAAAAACACGAGCATACATACATATACCAGAAACAAGCAATCACACACACAAATACACGAGCATACATACATATACCAGAAACAAGCAATCACACACACAAATACACGAGCATACATATATATACCAGAAACAAGCAATCACACACACAAAAATGCACACAAAATGCACATGTGCACGCACATGCACACACAAACAAGCAAGCACACAAAATAGAGAGATATGAAGCAAGGCTTGAAATATGTTGTGCATAAAATTTGGATGACTAACTTCTCAAAACTCTTCTCTAAAAAAATATTGTTTAAGTGATTGAGTGAGGCCAATTTGACTGCTAATGTTGCAATCGGTAGTACACCATTACAGAGTGTGGTGATTTGGCCAGGTCTCGAATACCACAGAGGCAAATGAGTCTGCACTCATACAAAAGAAACTTCAAACCTGCCATTCGATATTGTCATGACTGCCTCTTTTCAACGGTGAGCAACAATTTCCGCACAAAAAAAAAATGCACACACATTTGTAAAGGGAAGGCGACCATTTCCCGCTCACAGTGTGGTGATTCTGCCTTGTTGTCGTGTTTATGTTCAGGCTCTGTGTTCATCATTTTGTCTTTTATTTATTCTTTTTGGTTATTGTAACACTTGGTTTTTGGTTCATTCAATGTTTCAGTTCCATTGCACTTGTCTCCCCTGTCTTGTGATCTAGTTGGTTCAGTCCATCTTCCTTGTCTGCGTGCCCACTGACTTCGGGTGATTTAAATGAATTCCGGAGTTTAAAATATTCCTTCGAATCTCGTTTACTTCCTTTGCCTTACTGCTCTGATTACTAACAAGGCTAACATTTGTATTCTGTATCATAGTCTACTAACACAACTAATCCATGTATATAAGATTACTAACTTACTAACGAGCACTTAATATGTAAAGTTGCACCACTACTAATTCAGACAAATTCCCTTTCCGCAATCACCCTGTTCTAAACTCCACCTTTTAGCTGTTTCTGTCCTTTCCTGAGTTTCCGCGAGAATCTCTCGCACGTGCTTAATCACTCTCCTGCGCTTGTTAGAACTCCTAACAAGACGTAGAACTCCAGGCCCGAGGCTGTTTGTGTGATTCCCGTTCATGTTTTGTCTTTCGCCAGTTTTCGTGGTTCGGGCTTCCCTCATGTGATTCTCCCGATGTAATTAGTCTGATTCTCTACACCTGATTCCTGTATAGCATGTGACCTTCCCTGGGTGTATATTAGCAGTCTTTTCACTTACAGCTCTTGTCAGAACATTGAACAATATTTCTTTGTGCAGAGCGCCTCGTATGCCATTGAGTATTGTTTCTCTTCTACTGGTCTGTCCGACTTTGATTCTTGCCATTGCCCTTTCTGTATTTTTGTCTTTCTGGATTTCGAATCATTTTTGTATGACCACGATTTCTGTGTTTGGATGCCCCGTTTGTTCATCGACTACGACTTTTTGCCGACCGTTTTTGTACCTCTACTCATCAGTCTTACTGGTTCTGACCCCTGCCTGTCTAGTCGACACAGTTTTTGGATTTCATATTGTGGCTTGGCAATTCCTGTGTTTTTTGGCTTTGACTCGGACTCCAATAACTGCATATGTTTTTTGTATTTCTGTCTCTCGCGAGTCGTTCCTGAACGATACCTCACACTAATTATGTAATTTTGTCATAAGTGCGTCAGTTGTCACTGTTGCAAATTAGTCAGATGTTTGTAAACATATTTTGTGGCGATATAGTGAGGACAACAAATGAATAATAGCATCATTGAGCTAAATAAAATCTCAATTTTCTGCAAGTCACAGAGCAGAATGAAGAGGTTTTACAAATGCAGTTCACTTTTTCCAGGGTAGTAACACCCACACAGCATCGTGCGTGTGCTTGCATGTCGATTGTCCCCGTGTGTGTGCTTGTGAGTGGCATGCTTACGATTCGGCCCTCCGTTGCCTCCCCAAGGAGGCCACCAAATGTGATGACAGGGGACATGCAGGCGCAGTACAAGAACAGGAAGGAGGCCACACACTGTAAGCTCAGGCCGTCCCGGAAATCACTCAGGTAGAATGGGGCCTTCCGTTTAACATCCAAAATCAGGCCCCCAAAAAGCCTGCAAGAGAGAAAGAAAGTAAAAGCCTGAACAGAGGGGGAGACAAAAAAGCCTGTACAGAGAGGGGTGGAGAAAAGCCTGTACAGAGAGTGAGTGAGGAAATGCCTATAGAGGTAGGGAGGGAAGGAGTAGAAACCTGCCATGGAAGGGCTGAAAAGCCTGTACTGAGAGGGAGGGAGTAATAAAAACCTTTACAAAGATGGAGGGATCTGGATCTTGTACAGAGAGGGTACGGAGTAAAAATCAGTACTGAGAGAGATGAAGTGAAAGCCTGGACAGTGACGGACAGAATAAAAGCCTGTGCAGAAGGGGACAGAATAACAAAAGCCTGCGCAAAGAAGTAAGGGGCAAAAGCTTGAATGGAAAGAGGGAGTAAGAGCCTGTGCACAGAGAGAGGGAGTTAAGGCCAGTACAGAGAGGAATAAAGTAAAAGCCTGTAAAGAGAGGGACAGAGTAAAATGTGTGGACAAAGAAGAATGGAGTAAAACTAAATACAAAGAGGGAGGAAGTGAAAGCCTGAAGAAAAAGGACAAAGTAAAAGCCTCTAAAGGGAGGGATAAAGTAAAAGCCTGTGCAGAAAGGAAGATGAGGCTTGACAGTGCGAGTGTTTCACTTGCATTTGCGACTGCAAATAGGTGTGTGTGAATTGTAATATGTATTTAGTAGCACTTGTGCGAATAACAAAAAAGACCAGTGCGGGCAGTAAGTAGCTCAACGTGGGCGCTTGCATGCCGGAAAGCCGAAGCACAGCCATCACTGCACTGACTGAACCAATGCTGCGTGTCAAAAACATCACATGATCCATTCATCCAACCAGTTAGTAGACACCGCATTAGCAGCTTTGGCCTGTTGCTCCGATACGTCCGAACATAAGCCACATCAGGGAGAGCAGGGTCTGCATGTCAACAAATGCAAGTAAACAGGGGTGATGTGGATTTTTTTAATCTACAACGTAAACACTTCTCAACCGATTTCAACAAGCCATATATCAACTCAAATCAACTCAAACTTTATTTGTAGAGCACATTTAAAACAACTGGGCTTGACCAAAGTGCTGTACAGATAAAAGCAGCACGGATGATAAAGTGAGCCAAATGCAGCAATTACAATACAATAAAATAAATGCTAAAATGCATAAACACAGTACTGTAATATAGCACTGTGTTCACTGTGTTTTAAAAGCCAGGGAGAAAAGGTGTGTCTTTAGGGAGGATTTAAAAACCACAATCGATCCTGCAGAGCGGATATGCCAGGGCAGGTTGTTCCAGAGCCTAGGAGCCGCCACCACAAAAGCAAGGTCGCCTCTGGTTTTTAGCCTCATTTTTGGGGTGACCAGAAATAGTTGATTAGAGGATCTTAATGTTCTGGCAGGGGCGTGGATACAGAGGAGCTCAGTCAAGTACTGGGGGGCTAGGCCATTAAGAGCTTTAAAAACAAACAAAAAAATTTTAAAATCTATTCTAAAAGCAACCGGGAGCGAATGCAGCGAAGCTATAAGAGGGGATATGTGGTCACATTTGCTTTTGCCAGTGAGGAGACGGGCGGCTGCATTTTGTACCAGCTGCAGGCTGTGCAAGAGTGAGTGGCCCAAGCCAAAATACAATGAGTTGCAGTAATCCAGTCGTGAGTTAATAAAAGCATGGATTACAGTCTCAAGATCTTTACGTGGCAGGTACCCTTTCATTTTCGATAAAATCCATAAATGGAAAAAGCTGTTTTTCACGACCAAATGAACCTGGCGATCAAATTTCAGCATGTCATCAAATATTACACCAAGATTATTAACTGATGGTGTAATCTTTGGTGTTTGGATCTTTGGTGTAAGGGGGCCCGGAAAGCCAGCAGGAAAGTCTCCTGGACCACACCCAAACATTATCATTTCAGTCTTCATTTTCATTTTGATTCAAAACGTTTGCGCTCATTCAGAATTTAACATCGTTTAGGCAATCAAGCAATGTCTGTACAGAATCATTGGATTTTGATGTTAAAGGCAGGTATATGTGAACATCATTAGCATAACAATGAAAATAAGGATCATATTTCTTGAAAATTGACCTTAATGGTAGCATATATAGCAAGAAAAGAATCAGCCCAAGAATGGAGCCTTGGGGGACCCCAGAGGTGAGAGGGGCTGAGGATGAGAATTCACCTAGCTGTGCAGAAAAACTCCGATCAGTCAAGTAGGATTGGAACCATGAGAGAGCAGTGCCTGTAATGCCCACCCACTGCTCCAGTCGTGCTAAGAGGATCTCATGATCCACAATGTCAAAAGCAGCTGTCAAATCAAGGGGCACTAGCATAGCAGGGTTTCCTGAGTCAACAGTTACCATTAGATCATTAAAAACTCTCAGCAGTGCTGTCTCAGTGCTATAGCATAGTTTAAATCCTGACTGTAATTTCTCATAGATATCATTGGCCACCAAGAATTATCTGAATAAAAACCACTTTCTCTAAAATTTTGGACAAATTTTTTTCTTTTTGATAAGAGGCTGCACAACGGCATGTTTGAGAGCAGCTTGAACACATCCGGTGCCAAGGCAGGAATTAATAAATAAAAGAATAGCAAAGCCCACCGTACTGAATTCCCCTTTACAAAGATGATAGGGAATGCTGTCTGACGGACAGTTCGTAGGTCTCAGATACTTAACTACATTGTCCAGTGAGGGGAGGGATACAGGCTCAAACTGATCAAAAACAGCATGTAAAGGAGGAATGGTGAGATGAGAGGGTCAGCAAGGGTACTACCGGAGAAATGTCACAAGGATTAACAAGAGAAATAAAAATATGAAAAAGAACCTGGGGCTTGTGACTATTATTATATATAAGGTTTATGATCTAGATGGAGTACAAAGAAAACGTTTTTATCTTCAGTAAATTTGAATCTCAGTCAGTTAAACTGTTAGATGCTCAAGAGAGGATTATGGTATCAAAGTTAGACTCATCAAATGAACTGAATTTGTTATGTGGTGGAAAATAATTCACTGCCGTAAGGAATTGTACAAACTCATTCAAGCATGGATTTAGATTCTGTCTTCTGAAGGTGGAAGACCACAGAAAAAGAAAATAACGTTACCATTACCATTACCCCGAGACCAATGTCCACAAATGGCCATTTTAATGCTTTTAAGAGCCTTAGTTTTCACTGTAATTATTTAATTAGATTTAATACTTTCTAGACCCTGTTAAAGGTCTCAGCTTTCATGCTCGCAAACACTGCCATTATTGATGACGTTAGCTAAGCTATTAAATGGGAAAGAATGAAAGAATTCCTAATCCAACCTGCACTTTTTTGCCTTTTCATTTGGCAGAATGATTTCTGGGGCTGCCAATGTATTTCTTTTTTTTTTGGGGGGGGGGGGGGGGGTGTTTATAACTGATAAGGGGGTTTAGGATTAATATTAATGTTTAATATCACGAATGCATATGCTGCGCATGCCCTAGCAACCTGGTTTGTCATCAGTATCATGGCTGCTGTCGTTGTATGCCACTACCACGTCAAGGAACTATAGAAATTAAAATTCTCGGCTGGAATGCATGCTTGATGTTTTTACACACTGGAAAAATACTGTTCAGTCAACAGTACATTAAGGTCTGTTACTATTGCAGGTTGCAAGCGACAAAGTTGCTCAGTTGACAGTTACTTGCTTGTAGCATTAGGAGACATAATTCATCTAAGAAGCAACCAAGCCGCATGAAACAGTTACTGTATTTGTAAAGGCTTGAAAATGAAATTGTTAAAAACTTGAATGATTTCTCAGTATTTAAATCATTTTTCAAAGTATCCCTCCTTGTATCTCCTTGTATCCCTTTTCCAAAAAAAAAAATTATTTGACACATTTTTATTGTGCTACTGAAATTCTCGATGCGCTACTAAATTTAAAGTAGCACTTATGAAAAAAGTCAGCGCCGAGCCCTGAGAGGGTCAAAGTGAAAGCCTGTGCAGAAAGGGAGGGTTCCCAAAGGAAAAGTGTCTTGCTCATCTGTTGCTCAATCTCGTCTCTTGAGATGAATTTGAGCTTCTCATATTTGTATCATTCTGTGATCATTTGTTTCTGAGTTATTACTCCAAAAGGTCCCTAAGGAGCAAGAGATAAGCTAAAAAGAGACAAGACATCACTGAAACAGCGGAAGTTGATTTGAGATAACCATTTGAGCAATACTTGAGAAGTGGGATAAACAGAGGAGATCTCATAATTGTATGCCCCTGATCTCAATTATGTCTTGGCTATTTTGAAGGAGAATTAAAGAGAACAGTTAAAAAAAAAAAGATTTCTATGGTAATCACAGGCAAAACCGAATAAAAGTTTCCCCAAAAAACAAAATTCTGCATCCCACTGCTTGGAGGATTTTGAAGGTTTTTTTTTGAGTTGTGTCGAGAAAAGGGGGTTCTTTTTGACAAATGGTGTGGTGCTAATGATGTCAGGAACAGTTTTGAATCCCTTCATGAGCTGATGTTGTTGGAAGGTTTTAAGAATGCTTTCCCCGAGAAGATGGTGATTTTCTTAAATGAACAAAAAATGACTACCTTGTCTAAAGCAGCTGTCTTGGCTGATGAGTTTGTTCTAACACATAAAAATGTCTTTATGTCATCTTCCCGTTCTGACAGAGTCTCAATGTCTCGCCCCATGAGACCCGATTCTGGCCCCACTCCTTTTAAAAAGGCTAAAGGATCACAGTCACCTCCACGTGACATTCGTGAATGCTTCTACTGTCATAGGAAGGGTCATGTTATTGCTGATTGTCTTACTCTAAAGCGTAAACAACAGTTTCCCTCTAGCTCCTCACAACCAAAAGGCATGGGTCTGGTTAAGACTAGTTCCCTTCCAGTCACTGAAATGTCACAGAATGATGAACCTGATCCCTGTTTTAAACCCTTTATTTCAGAGGGCCATGTTTCACTAACTGGGGATCCAAAAGACCAACGGCCAGTAACTGTCCTTAGGGATTCAGGAGGTGCCCAGTCTATTATTCTCGAGGGCATCTTGCCTTTAACATCCAACTCTTCATGTCACTCAAGTGCAGTTGTTCGAGGTGTTGAAATGGGTTTTGTTCTTGCTCCTCTGCACAAAATTCATCTCCAGTCTCCCCTGGTCAGTGGATTATTTAAAGTGGCTGTTCTTCCTTCCTTGCCCATTAAAGGTGTCAATTTCATTCTTGGCAATGACACAGCTGGAGACAAAGTTGTGCCGGCCCCTGAGGTACTAGACAGGCCCGATTTGACCCTCGAGTCTGACATTGCAACCCAGAAATGTGACATCTTTCCTGCTTGTGTGGTAACTAGGGCCCAGTCAAAGAAATATGGTGTTGACTTGTCTGATTCTTTTATGGTTGTTGAGCAGGGTCCTGATGCTGTGGTAGCTGAGACTGAAAGTCAGGTAAAAGCCAAACCTGCTGGTGCTGTGTCATCCTCTTCCAGTTCAGAGGTTATGAACCTACAAGCCACACGAGAGGAATTTATTGCAGCACAGCAATTTTTGTAATCACAATAAATCCTTTTTCACTTTCACGGAGACTTTTGATTACTTTGGTTGTCGTGCTACTGTCCACCACTTGGGTCTACCTGGTGGACGTAACAGGAGGGAGAGAGTAAAAGGCTGTACAGAAAGGGAGGGAGAGAGTAAAGGGCTGTACAGAAAGGGAGGGAGAAAGTAAAATCCTGTACAGAAAGGGAGGGAGAGAGTAAAACCCTGTGCGAGAGGCAGACAGACAGAGAGAGAGAGAGAGAGAGAGAGAGAGCGAGAGCAAAAGCCTGTGTAGACGGGGGAGGAGTACAAGCATTTCAGAGAGGAATGGAGAAAATGTCCTTATTGAGAGGGGCAAAGTGAAATGTCAGGACAGTGAGAGACTGTTTCTACACCTATGCAGAGAGTGTGGAGTAAAATGTCTGAGCAGAGAGGGATAGAGTAAAAATCTGCAGAGGGAGGGACGAAGTAAAAGCCAGTAGAGAAAGAGGGAGTCAAAGCCTCTGTTGTGAGGGCGGGAATAAAAGCTTGGACAGAGAGAAAGTAAAAGACCGTGTAGAGAGGGAGGGAGTAAAAGCTCGGACAAAGGGCGAGGGACTAAAGGCCTTGACAGAGAGGGAGGGGATACAGCTTACCTCCCAGTTGCCTGCAGCTCTGGGCCGTGGTGTTCTCCACTGGACTCTGGCTCCATCGGGCAGGACATTCCATTAGGGACTCCTGGCATCTTCCTCTTCTCCTGCAACCAATCCACACGTACCGAGGGGAGGGGTGTTCAGTGGTTTCATCAGACCCACCGGCCCTGTTTCATCACACTAAGGCCGTCTTCATACACATTAAAGCCCGTTCATACTCACGACAGCACTTTGCATTGTGATGTGAATAGAAGCCACTAGATGGCAGTATTGACCTTTCCTTTGTTAAGCCCAGACTGGAGCTAGGTTTGGACATGTCCTGGGCATGTCTGAGATGGAAAGTCCCAGAGAATTAAACAAGAGCCATCTGGCAATGGCGGATCCCCCCGGCTGTAGGTTGTGTAACCTACAGGTAATGTGGACAGTCGGACGGACCGAAACCTCCAAAAGGCACAACTAGACCATAAGGAGAAGCTCCATGCCAAATTTGGTGTTTGTAAGTGGTATAGTTTTCGAGTTCTAGTCCGGAAAGGATTTTATTACAGACGGACGGACAGACGGACGGACACACTGATCGCTATATCCCCCCGCATTATATGCCGAGGGGATAAAAAAGTCTAAAAGGTGGGAGGGGTCTACAAAAGAGTATATAAGGAGGGAATTTGAGAGAGTAAAGTAGGGGGAGAAATTGCAAGGAGAAGGATACATTAGACCAGACGTCACTTTTCAAGACCTGTGAAGCTTTTTGAGGATTTTTGCCTGTTTGAGCATTTTCCTCACCCGGTGCATCACCAAGCAACCCAACCAAAGGGACTGGAAATATTTTTTTTCTTGTATATATCAATCTTGGTCAGAAGAGTAGATAAACAAAGACTTTTAACTAATCTTCTAATTATATGTGTTTAAGTTTTAAAATTGTGTCGGTCATCCCTTGCTGTCGTAAATGTCATAAATTGGGGCCATAACAAATTGGGGGCTCGTCCGAGATAGACCACTTTGTGAGTCATTGATTGAAAATCTAAAATTTCAAATTGTAAAATTGTTTTTTTTTTCTTCTAATTTTCAAAGATATATAATGACAGATCAACAGCAATGGATGATTTCTTGGCATCACCAACCGTAGAGGTTTTGAAGTCTTTTAAAAAACAGAACTGCGAAATATGCAGACATTTAGAGCGGACAGAGGTAAAACTAGCCATGCGAAAAGCAAGACTGGCTGGAGAGATTGTTGAATATTACATTGATGAAAGTGTGTTTGCACCAGGAGATCTGAAACAGTTTCCAGTGGAAAATCCAAATATGGAAACGGAACTTAAATCAAAAATGCTAGAAATTGAAAGGGAGGAAAAAGAAAAACAAAGGCAGTTTGAGTTAGAAAAATTAGCAAGAGAAGAAAAAACAAAGAATTTGAGAGGGCAGAAAGAGAGAAAGAAAGGGAGGAAAAAGAAAAACAGAGAATTTGAGTTAGAAAAATTAGCAAGACAGAGAGATTTCAATTTACAGAAATTCGATAGAGAAGAAAGGCTCCAAATGGAGCAACTAAAAATAAAAATAGTAACTGAAAATAAATTTTGGGCTAGCCAGGAAGTAAAACTGGTGCCTCAATTCGCAGAAAAGGATGTTGACAACTATTTCCAGTGTTTTGACAAGGTAGCAAAGAGTTGCCAGTGGCCAAAGGAACACTGGCCTCTGATGTTGCAAACTGTCCTCAAGGGTAAAGCTCAACAAGTCTATTCGGCTTTGTCTGCAGATGATTTCTCTGATTATGAGGTTGTCAAAAAGGTTATTTTGAGAGCTTATGAATTGGTTCCAGAGGCTTACCGAAGGAAATTCAGAGGTCTGAAGAAATCTGACAATCAGACTTATGTGGAATTTGCTAACGAGAAGAAGGTTTGCTTTGAGCGCTGGTGTACTTCTATGGAGGTCAAGGATGATTTCAACTCACTAAAAGAGATGGTGTTAGTTGAGGAATTCAAGAACTGCGTTAAAGATGATATTAAGACCTACCTTAATGAGAAGCAAGCACTGAATTTGCAATCGGCTGCCAAATTTGCAGATGAATATGTTCTCACACATAAGTCCAAATTTCAGTCTAGCAGTAACAATAGATGGTTCCAATTTCAGAACAAGAGTTGTCAGAAAGACAGCGAAGCTCGCCGGGGCAAGGTTAAAGTTTTTCTGCATGCGGACGGACGCGGACGCGGACGCCGGGGGTACGACAATAGCTCTCCGGACGTTACTCGTCCTGGCGAGCTAAAAAAGGTAACGCTGATACCCAAGATTCCTCACCCAAGTCCAAATTTCAGTCTAGCAGTAACAATAAATGGTCCCAATTTCAGAAAAAGGGTTACGGTGATACCCAAGATTCCGCACCCAAAGACAAAGACAAATCTGGTGATGGTGCTCAGAAATCCAGTAACAGGTCTGATCAAAGTGTGAAAGCTGACAGTGACAAAAGTGGTCTAGTTTGCAATTATTGCAAGAAATCTGGTCATGTTACAACTACCTGTTCATTCCTGAAAGCTAAGAAAGAAAAAGAAAAAGATACCAAACCAAATGCCTTTGTGAAGACAAGGTTAGAAACCCCTGTAGTAGATGACGGATCTGCTAAATTGCCTGTTCCTTGTGGGGCTAAGAAGCCTGATACTGCTGACTTTGTGAGGGAGGAATTTCTTCCATTTGTGTCAGAGGGATTTGTGGCTCTGAATGAGCATACTACTCCTGTCCCCATATATATCCTCAGGAATACCGGAGCTTCTCAGTCACTTTTGTTGATTGACTCCTTGAAGTTACGTGATGAGACTGCTTCTGGGGATTTCGTACATGTACAAGGTATTGTAAGGAGGACTGTATCTGTTCCCCTGCGCTCTGTATTCTTGAAGTCAGATTTAGTTACAGGACAGGTAAAGGTGGGACTTATGTCAAGTCTACCCATCAAGGGTGTTTCTCTGTTGCTAGGCAATGACCTGGCTGGGGGCAATGTAGTTCCCCCTGTTCATCTTACTTCACAGCCGAGCACTGAAGATGGCGATGAAGACCCATCTCTGTATCCTTCCTGGGCAGTGACTTGTGCTATGGCTAAGAAGGCTCAAGAAGAAGATGATGTGGTGCCGTCCAGCACATTGAATAGTCAGGACTCAGGTGGTTCGCCTCATGACTCTGTTCGGCCAACTATGGTTTCTCCGTTTGAGGACTTATCAGATACTTTTATCAGTTCTCTGTTCAGCCAGATGGAGCTCTCTGGCTGATACTGGGGTAGATACAGTGTGCCATATGATATTCTCAATGTATTGTGTTTACTTGTTCAGCTGTGTCAAAACGTTTGCTAAAGTTTGCAACCCGTTCTTGAAATTTTTGAAGTGAACAATGCAAAAAAGAGTACATTGCTGGTGGATGGAATAATACATCAATAGACAGTCAGCCTTCATTTCTTTCTCAAAAAAGAAAGATAATGGAAAATTGACACTGTAAAAGTTAAACTGACACAAGCAAAGTGCGACGGGCCTACTGAGTATGCAGCGCTCATTTCGAGGAGAAAGCTTCCTACTGGAGTCTGCATCAGACTTTGGCATAATCAGATCAACACCTCTAAAACCAGAGGCAATCCCCACCATAATGAGAGCAACAGAGTCAATGCTGGATGATAAGTAAACGGTGGAGGGAGGAACTGCTGAAAAAAGGAAGAAAATCAGGGTGAGATGTTTGAGATGGAATTACCTAACCCGTGAAAAAGTGAGTGGTTCCATTAGTGGTCAACCATGAGTTGAATCACAGAAAGATATAAAAAAGTCGTCTTAGTCTCTCAGAGTGCACATATTTGCAGTTTTATACATGTCGTATTAGAAATTGTTTGGTACTGGAGAAAGATAGCAAAGCTACATCACTTAACAGGCAGCTCTTATAAATGATGTTGCACATAATAAGCACCTGATTAATCTTTTTTGCTCATATCTGAGTTTGTACACAGCATGTACTGAATGCATCTCTACTGCTTTTACCTCAGCTTGTCACCTGGCAGAAGTGCACACACCTCACCTGGCAGGATCACACACACACACACACACACACACACACCTCACCTGGCAGAAGCACACAAACCTCACCTGGCAGGATCAGACATACTTGACCTGGTGGAACCACACACACCTCACCTGGTGGAAACACACACCTCTCACATGGCGGAAGCACACACACCTCACATGACAGTATCAGACACACCTCACCTGGCAGGATCAAACACACCTCACCTCGCAGGATCAGGCACACTTCACCTGGCGGATGCACACACACCTTACCGGGCAGGATCAGACATACTTCACCTGGTGGAAGCACACACACCTCACCTGTTGGAAGCACACACACCTCACTTGACGGAAGCACACACACCTCACCGGTAGGATTAGACACACTTCACGGGCAGGATCACACACACCTCACCTGGCAGGATCAGACATACTTGACCCGGTGGAACCACACACACCTCACCTGGCAGGATCAGACACACTTCACGGGCAGGATCACACACACCTCAACAGGCAGGATCACGCACACCTCACCTGGCAGGATCTCATACACTTCAGCTGGCAGAAGCACACACACCTCACCTGGGAAGGGACACTCTTTGGGGGCTCAATGCGGATGGAGGGGTCCCATTCTCCCGGGGGTAGCACTGTCACCTGGTCCAAGAACTCATCAATCCCGGCCAGGAGGTCACTACGATCCTTAGCCTTATAGGCAACGTCATGGAAGATCTAGGCCATGGACAGAAAAAACAGCAACAGCTTTTTCATTACAGTGCAACAACACAGTGATAAAATGTATTCATCGACAGCCTGTTCAAGGTAAGGTTGATGTACTTTGAACATCACAGGAAGTGTTAGCCTGGCGTTTATTCAAAAGTGCCATTAACGGGTTAAGTATCTCATTACTGGTTAATCTCATTACCGGTTAAGTATCAATGGGATTGTATCTTTACAAATGCACTCATATCTACTTTACAAGGCTAGCCTTGACAGTGACATTTGTCACACCCAATTTGGAGTGTTTAATTCATGAGAAACAGCAGGGACTTACAACACTTGAACCGGATTCTTGTTATACCAAGGGGAGTGATTTGTGACATATCCTGATGTGATAGCCAAAAACGCATGTGATATTTGGATTCAGCGCCCCAAAACTACTTAAAATCAGGTATCAGTTCAAAATACAAAATAACGTCATATAAAGGGGGTCAAAGGAGGCTACAGTGTAATCTGAAGAGGTCTGTCCTTAGTCTGACTAAAATGGGCAAGTAGTGCGCTACAGTACTATAAAAAGCCATGGGTGACACAGGCCCACCGACAGAGGGGATAACTGTGTCAGTTTTCTTGGGCCCTGGGTCGGGGGGGCCAGGAACTGGGCCCTCTAACCACTCAAACATCTGCCGGAATAATTTGTCCAAATTGGCTTTTTTGAGAAAAAATGTATTGTATGTGTGTCACATACTAATGCTTGTATCTTTTCTTTTTTTTTGGGTCTGGTTTTCATCGCCATGGCTTCTTTTTAAGCAGACCTTAGTCTAACTGCAAATCCCTACCTCATAACTCTTTCTAATGTGATTATACCTTTGTTTGTTTCCTTTGTCATTCCAGCCCCCATTTCCATCCTGTGTCTTCTGTGCCTCACATTAATATCCCATCCTTGGTGTATTTTCTTGTGCAGGGCCCCGTTTCAGAAACAGGGTCAACAAACTCTGAGTTGACTAACTCACAGCTGCTGACCGCGGAGTTTTGGGGTTCAGAACAGGAGATGACACTTGGTTAAATCAACTCTTGAGTTAAATTACGCCAGAGTCAGGCGTGTGCACAAGGATTTTAAAAGCCCTCATTAATGGAACACGGACAACATGATTCACCATGGAAACGGTGGAGGAAAAAAAAATTGTGCGTCTTACTCATAGACTGTATAAAAAGATGGACGAAGCAACGGTGACGTCACCCATTGGTTTCAGCATACCATTTAGGAAGCCTCGATTTTGACAATTAGGATTGCTCCATTTTGTCATTTTGCAACCGGAAGTGATTCCTATTGGACGAGAGCGTGAATTGAAGATCCGGGGAGGAGCGTGGCTCTGGATCTGACCGTATCGGACGAGGACCAAGGATAGCCACGCCCCTGAAGCATATTCTAGCTTTATCCTTTACTCTAGTCTACTTGGGACCATAATTTACAAAAATGAACATCACGATATATATATCAAAGGAGACTTGAAACTTGCAATAGATACCATAAAATGATGTGGAAAATCATTAATGACATAATAAATCAGGTGGCAAAGTAGGGTCATTCCTCATAGACGCAAAAGCATTGAACTTCTTTCTGCAACCACCGACGTCGCCATCTGCTGGCTATTAAATATAACGCAAATTTTTGAGATTTCCGCATCGGCCTCACTTTTCAGACCCGGGTGCTGCGTCCATCTTACTTTTCTCCAGCGGAGTTGGAGTTATTAATAAAGGCGTACGCTGAGTACAACCACATATTAAAAGTTGCAGGTGCAAAAATGTGTGTCTGTGTGGCAGAAAATCGCTGACCGAGTCAAAGCGAGAGTATTAAAAAACAACCAAATGAAGGTTAAATTACGAGAGCTCTACTTATTGAACGACTACATACTGTATATGTGCTCGTGTGTATATGTGCGCACGCATATTTAATATTTGTGTAGGTGCAGCCCAACAGGCACGAAACGCACATGGCAGCAGCTCAAAATGAAATACAAAAATATCGTTCAAAGGATACAGAAACATAAGGAGTAATTTCAACAAAAGCAACTGCTTAGTCTACCCTACCTATTTAAACAGCATTCAGAGGCTAACATGGAAAAGATTTGAAAAGCTAAATGTTCTAATCAACATATTAAATTTTTTGAGCTACCATAACACTGTCCTTATGTAATATTGTCTATTTTTAAGCAGCACCTAATTACCTTCTCAAATGCAAGTCCCCACATTCGTGCTCACTGGATGTGTTCACATCATAGCCAACAGAAAAAAGACAGATGGGGGTCCAGCAGCACCATCTCTCAGAGAGGCTGAGTAGACGGCCCTCAGCCACATTAGTGAGCGACCCTCGTTAGAGGGCATTACTGGAGGGACCTCCTCAGATCCAGCCACCACCCAGGACACAAGCGCCCATTTAAGAAGTTAGTTATTCAAATGAATGATCGTATCCTTTTACCGGTGCAAACTCAGTGACTCCCAAACATCCATCTTAGACACAACTTGGCACACTGACTTTCCTGTAGCAGTGTGATTCCCTGTAAAAGGAATACTTTTTCAGATTCTTAGTTATCTGTCTGGCAAAATCTATTATTATGATGACTCAGACTTACATAGGCATTTGAAAAATTGTGATATGACTAGTGCACTATTTGAAAAACAGAATTTAAGTTTGTGAAAAAGTTTTAAGTTTTGTTAAAGTTTTAATTTAACAATATAATTTTTATCTCCTACCAGTAACTGATGGCATAATCTGTCAGTTGGAGCCCGCTGCTATTACAGACCTTCATACAATTGTAAGAGCTCTTAATAATTCATTTATTTGTAAGTAACTGGTTAGAGTAGAACACAAAATCATTGTAAATTTCACCACAGGAGGATGATGCAGGCTGTGTCAGCTGCCACAGAGTGGCACAGGGAGGCCTACTGAGGTTTACACCTTAAAAATAAGATCTACCAGTTGATGATAGTGGAATATCTTCATGAAACTTGCACCTTATTTTTCTTAAACAGAGAACTGATTGAAATAACATGGAGGAAGAGGGTCCATCCACCTCCACAGCTCAGCTTACCTCTGTAAGGACAAGTTAAACTTGCATTTTCTGGCAGAGATGAACACAAATGTATACAAATCAGGACAAACAACAATTTTGCACAATTAAGACATTATCGGCTCATCTAAGGTAACGCATTTCATATTTGTAGCCTTTTGTGGTCCATTTCTACGTTGGATTTTTCGATCTGTTTTTCTAGATAGAGCTTATACAGCTGCTTCACAGGGAGCCACAGGAACACAAAGAAGACACTGAATCTCAGTGCCATGTGTGATGTGTTTCAGTGTGAGTCACAGGTCAGCAGTGAACAACTTACTTTAAGATTATACAAGTGAAATCTTTTTACTCATTCCAAGCTGATGCAAATAACTTATTTCAGGACAATTCCACAGACTTTAATTTTCACATTTTAAAACATTAGTTGTTCTATCTTGAGGTCTTTTGACTTGAATTTAAGTCAAAATTTTGAATGAATTTAACATATGAACTGCTGATCATTCCTAATAGCAAATTGGCAGACTTTCCAACATGTGTTGTGAAGAGTTCAAACTCTCCAGAGAGTTATTCATTATTTTGTACAACATGCTTTGAAGATCCCACTCATGGTAGAAACTGACTGTGCCTTGAATGAATGTCATGGTTGTTTCTTTCTGTAGTAAAAACAAAACGATAATCAAAACTGCCGTTTGTGCAAAAAAAACAAACAAACAAACAAAAACAAAAAAACGAAGAGCTACGCAATTTGTTCTGAACTGAGAGTGTCCTCGATTTGTCACATGAGCAATATGCGGGCTGAGAATTTTGTTTAAATAAATTATAGATTCCACAGAGAGAGAGAGAGAGATAGAGATAGATAGATAGATACTTTATTCCAGATTCAAATATCCATATCATCAAAACATTGAAAAAAATAGATATTGGTGATAAAATACATTAAAACGCAAAGAGACATTTACTCCAGAGTTTCCAGTAGCAAGAGAAAAATCTAGCATCACTTAATGAGGGTTGAGTCAGTGACATCAAAATTTCATTTTCTGAAGCAGTTAATTGGCACATAAATTGGTAGATTATATTTCTAAGCACAGCATGAAAAGTGGAGACATTACAAGTGACAAACAACTCACTCGCACTTGACCATCTTGGTAATTTGAGAAGTATTCTGAGCGCAACTTTTTTATCCTAGCTTTACTGTAGTTTGTCCACAGGTGAGCAGTATACAGTGGAGCACAATAAGCTCTAAAGAGCTCTATTTTAGCATCATCTGCGCACATTGAAGATTTTCGTGCTAGCAAACTAGCGTGTGCATACAGTTTGCAGCACTGACGTTGTATATCGTCATCATCACACAAATCATTTCTGATAATGTACCCCAGATATTTAACCCCTTTCTGCAGATGTAGACGCTCGCATCTATATATCTGCAAATTTAAGCTGTTATGGCCCCAATTTGTTATTACATTTATAACACAACAGCAACAGCAAGGGATGACAAACACAGTTTTAACAACTAAGACACATTTAATTTTTAACAAAGACAAAGACTAATAACAACCTACAACTAAAGACCAAGATTGATAAATAAGAAAAAACAGAAATAATTACAGTCCCTTTTTGGTGGGGTGGCTTGGTGATGTCCTGGATGAAGAAAATGCTCAAACACAGGCAAAGAAATCCACAAAAGAAATGTCACAGGTCTTGAACAGAATGGCTGGTCTGGTCATCTTCTTGCAATTTCTCCTACTACTTTACTGTCTCAATTCTTTTCCTTATATACTCTTTTGCAGACCCCACCCACATTTAGACCTCTTTTTTTTTTAATTTTCTGGGACTTGCCCCAGACATGTCCAGGACATGTCTAAACATGACTCCAGTCTGAGCTTAACAAAAAAAGGTAAATACTGCCATCTAGTGGCCTATATTCACATTACACCTCCATTCCAAAAGGGAAAAATTTTGACTCATAAAGGCAAAATTTTTCTTTTCAATACAAAATGGTAAAGTGAACACTTGTCTATATATACATATCATACACATTCAAACACGGGATAAGCAATCAGCAATTACATTGTCTGTACCCTTCACATGCTTAATTTCCAAGTCAAACTCCTGTAAAATCAAACTCCAATTCAACAATCTCCGATTCTTGTTTTTCATCTTACTCAAAAACATTAACGGATTGTGGTCAGTGTACACAATCATTGGCTTTTGTCCTGTACAAACATAAACCTCAAAGTGTTGTAAAGAAAGGACCAGAGCCAACAGTTCCTTCTCTATTGTGGAATAGTTCCTTTGGTGGCGATTGAACTGGAGAAGTATGCCACGGGATGCTCAATGTCATCAGAGTCACTTCTCTGTAGGAGCACAGATCCACAAACTTGGTCGCTAGCATCGACCGCGATGGAGAACGGTTTGTTGAAGTCAGGAGATTTGAGCACAGGGAAGTGACACAGCAGAGACTTCAGGTGATCGAAGGCTCTCTGGCATGCATCATCCCAGGTGAACTTTACGCCTTTCTTCAGTTGGTTAGTTAGACTGAGAGCAATCTCAGCAAAGTTCTTGCAGAACTTGCGGTAGTACCCGATCATTCCAAGGAAGCGGCGCAAAGCTTTTTTGTTGTCAGGAACTGGAAAGTCCATGATGGCTTGGACTTTAGCATTTATGGGTGCCACCTTACCCTGGCCTATGACGTAGCCAAGATAGGTGACAGTAGCACAACCAAAGTCACTCTTGCTCAGGTTAACAGTCAGGTTAGCCTGGGTCAGGCGCTGGAACAACGTCTCTACATCTTTTAGATGTTCTTCCCAGGAGTCACTCCGTGTGATCAGGTCATCGATGTATGCACCCGTGTGTGGCAATCCGGCGATTGTAGACTGTATCATCCTTTGGAACGTGGCTGGGGCATTTTTCATGCCAAAGGGTAGGACTTCATACTGGTACAATCCAGATGGTGTGGCAAAAGCAGAGATGCTCTTGGCCCTCTCAGTTAAAGGCACACACCAATAACCCTTCAATAAATCAATCTTGGTCAGAAACTTTGCTTGCCCTACACTATCAATACAATCATCAATCCTAGGTATTGGAAACACATCAGTTCTAGTTACAGCATTGACTTTGCGATAATCTGTACAGAATCTAGTACTTCCATCAGGTTTTGGAACTAGCACACAGGGTGAACTCCAATCGGAGTTGGAGGGTCTGATAATATCATGTTTTAACATGTACTCAACCTCTTTCTCAGCAATCTTTCTCTTTTCAGGATTCATCCGGTATGGATGCTGTTTTATTGGTTTGGCATCACCAACATCTACATCATGAGAGGCTATAGTAACTCTCTTTGGAACATCAGGAAACAAATCCTCATATTTCTTGATCAACCTTTCAAACTGATCTCTCTGTGAGGGTTCTAAGTGCTGGAGTTTTACATCAAGATTTTGCAACACTTCAGTGTTTGACAATTTACATGAAAGAACTTCAGCTTTAATTCTTGGTTCATCATCTTGAAACTCCCCCTCATCTTCACACGTTTCGACCATTGGAGAATCTGAAGTGACAGCTGCAACCCTAGCATTTCTGTCATGATAAGGCTTTAGCATGTTAATATGACACAATTGTTTTGGTTTTCTCCTATCTGGAGTCTTCACAATGTAATTGAGATCATTGAGTTTTGTCAGAATTTCATAAGGACCATGAAATCTAGCCTGCAATGGATTGGACTGCAAGGGAAACAACACAAGGACCTTGTCTCCTGGTTTAAACTCACGGCTTCTAGCCTTATGATCATACCAAGTTTTCATTTTTCCCTGACTTGATTTCAAGTTCTCTTTGGCAAGGTCACAAGCTGCACGCAATCTTTCCTTGAACTTGCTAACAGTCTAACAGACTGATTTGCGGCTCTTCCTCTTGCCATTGTTCACTCAATAATAGCAAAGGTCCTCTCACTTCATGACCAAACACTAGCTCAAATGGACTGAATCCAGTAGACTCCTGCACTGCTTCTCTAGCTGCAAACAACAGCAAATGAACCCCTTCATCCCAGTCTTTCTCATGGTCATAACAATAAGTCCTCATCATTGTCTTGAGAGTGGAATGAAACCGCTCTAAGGCACCCTGACTTTCTGGATGATAGGCACTAGAAAGAATCTGTTTTGCACCTAGTTCATACACAACCTGCTGAAACAATCCAGAAGTGAAATTGCTACCTTGGTCTGACTGAATTTCCCTGGGATGACCAAACAACGTCAAGAACTTTATCAAAGCCTTCGAGATTGCAGTTGCCTTGATGTTACGTATGGGTATGGCTTCGGGGAATCTGGTAGATGCACACATGATTGTCAACAAGTACTGATTTCCAGATCTAGTCTTGGGTAATGGACCAACGCAATCAACAATGACCCTAGAGAATGGCTCCCCAAATGCTGGGATAGGCTGCAATGGAGCTACAGGTGGGTCTAACTGGTGTTTTCCAACTACCTGACAAGTGTGACAGGTTTTGCAAAAGTTGGAAACGTCTTTCCGAAGCCCAGGCCAAAAGAAGTGTTTCATGATCTTATCAACAGTCTTGTTAACACCAAGATGACCTCCTAAAGGTAAACTATGAGCCATTGTTAAGATCTCATTCCTATAGACCTTCGGAACAACAATTTGCCTGACCACTGCCCAATCTGCATTGGCAGGGATATCAGGAGGGCGCCACTTCCGCATCAACACACCATCCTTGAGATAATACCCAACTGGAACTGCATCTATTTCTTTTTCAGGAAGGGCTCTCCTCTTTAGTACACCAATTTCAGGATCATTAGTTTGCTCCTCAATCAACCGCTTTCTGGACAGAGACACGTCTCCAGACCCATCAGAATCACCAGACCCATCCGGCTGGCTGAATAGAGAACTGATAAAAGTATCTGATAAGTCCTCAAACGGAGAAACCATAGTAGGCCAATCAGAGTCATGAGGCGAACCACCTGAGTCCTCACTATTCAATGTACTGGACGGCACCACAACATCATCTTCTTTAGCCTTCTTAGCCATAGCACGAGTCACTGCGCAAGAAGGATACAGAGATGGGTCCTCATCCCCATTTTCAGTGCTCGGCTGTGAAGTAAGATGTACAGGGGGAACTACTTTGCCCCCAGCCAGGTCATTGCCTAGCAACAGAGAAACACCCTTTATAGGTAGACTTGACATAAGTCCCACCTTTACCTGTCCTGTAACTAAATCTGACTTCAAGAATATAGAGCGCAGGGGTACAGATACAGTCCTCCCTTCAATACCTTGTACAAGTATGAAATCCCCTGAAGCGGTCTCATCACGTAACTCCAAGGAGTCCATCAACAAAAGTGACTGAGAAGCTCCGGTATCCCTTAGGATATATATGGGGACAGGAGTAGTATGCTCATTCAGAGCCACAAATCCCTCTGACACAAATTGAAGAAATTCCTCCCTCACAAAGTCAGCTGTATTAGGCTTTTTAGCCCCACAAGAAGCAGGCAATTTAGCAGATTGGTTATCTACTACAGGGGTTTCTAACCTTGTTTTCACAAAGGCATTTGGTTTGGTATCCTTTTCTTTTTCTTTCTTAGCTTTAAGGAACCAACAGTTAGTTGTAACATGACCAGATTTCTTGCAATAACTGCAAACTAGACCACTTTTGTCACTGTCAGCTTTCACACTTTGATCAGACCTGTTACTGGATTTCTGAGCACCATCACCAGATTTGTCTTTGTCTTTGGGTGAGGAATCTTGGGTATCACCGTAACCCTTTTTCTGAAATTGGGACCTTTTATTGTTACTGCTAGAATGAAATTTGGACTTATGAGTGAGAACATATTCATCTGCAAATTTTGCAGCTGATTGCAAGTTCAGTGCTTGCTTCTCATTAAGGTAGGTCTTAACATCATCCTTAACACAGTTCTTGAATTCTTCAACTAACACCATCTCTTTTAGTGAGTTGAAATCATCCTTGACCTCCATAGAAGTACACCAGCGCTCAAAGCAAACCTGCTTCTCACTAGCAAATTCAACATAAGTCTGATTTTCAGATTTCTTCAGACCTCTGAATTTCTGTCGGTAAGCCTCTGGAACCAACTCATAAGCTCTCAAAATAACCTTTTTGACAACCTCATAATCAGAGGAATCATCTGCAGACAAAGCCGAATAGGCTTGTTGAGCTTTACCCTTGAGGACAGTTTGCAACATCAGAGGCCAGTGTTCCTTTGGCCACTGGCAACTCTTTGCTACCTTTTCAAAACACTGGAAATAGTTGTCAACATCCTTTTCTGAAAATGGAGGCACCAGTTTTACCTCCTGACTGGCACAAAATTTATTTTTAGTTTCAATTTTAATTTTTAGTTGCTCCATTTGGAGTCTTTTTTCTCTATCCAACTTCTCTAATTCAAAATCTCTCTGTCTCTGTCTCTCTCTTTCTGCTCTTTCCTCTTTCTCTCTCTCAAATTTTTTTTGTTTTTCTTCTCTTGCTAATTTTTCTAACTCAAACTGCCTTTGTTTTTCTTTTTCTTCCCTCTCAAATTCTCTTTGTTTCTCTTTTTCCTCCCTTTCTTTTTTCTCTTCTCTTGCTAATTTTTCCAACTCAAACTGCCTTTGTTTTTCTTTTTCCTCCCTTTCAATCTCTAGCATTTTTAATTTAAGTTCCATTTCTATATTTGGATTTTCCACTGGAAACTGTTCCAGATCTCCTGGTGCAAACACATTTTCATCAATGTAATATTCAACTATCTCTCTAGCCAGTCTTGCTTTTCGCATGGCTGGTTTCACCTCTGTCAGCTCTAAATGTCTGCAAATTTCAAGCAGTTCTGTCTTTTTAAAAGACTTCAAAACCCCTACGGTTGGTGATGCCAAGAAATCATCCATTGCTGTTGTCAATATATATGTATTCAATAAAAAAAAATTTTTTTACAATTTGAAATGTTAGATTTTTAATAAATGACTCACAAAATGGTCTATCCCGGACCTTGAGCCCCCAATTTGTTATGGCCCCAATTTGTTATTACATTTATAACACAACAGCAACAGCAAGGGATGACAAACACAGTTTTAACAACTAAGACATTTAATTTTTAACAAAGACAAAGACTAATAACAACCTACAACTAAAGACCAAGATTGATAAATAAGAAAAAACAGAAATAATTACAGTCCCTTTTTGGTGGGGTGGCTTGGTGATGTCCTGGATGAAGAAAATGCTCAAACACAGGCAAAGAAATCCACAAAAGAAATGTCACAGGTCTTGAACAGAATGGCTGGTCTGGTCATCTTCTTGCAATTTCTCCTACTACTTTACTGTCTCAATTCTTTTCCTTATATACTCTTTTGCAGACCCCACCCACATTTAGACCTCTTTTTTTTTTTATTTTCTGGGACTTGCCCCAGACATGTCCAGGACATGTCTAAACATGACTCCAGTCTGAGCTTAACAAAAAAAGGTAAATACTGCCATCTAGTGGCCTATATTCACATTACAAAGCACTTAGTTACAGTACTCGACCACAAGATGGCACCCCCGGATCAGCTATTGAATATTCACAAGCAGGCAGAGCTGAAACGCGATTTAGAGTATGGAGAAGTTCCCTCCAATCCCTGTTTTTCAGGAGTTGCATGAATTAAACTCCTCAGCTAAGCCTGATGTGCAAACAGAAACAAACTTAGTACTCTGTAGCAACCATTTTAGCGACAGTGAGCCAACAATATTCCAATTAGTGGTTAAAAAAAAACGTTTTGTGAAGCAAAAAATCTGACATAGTATTGATTCTCTCACATTCTACTGTCAATTACAGTCATCACAAACAAAATATGCGTGGTTCCCTCCCATGGATTAACGCGTAGATTCCTCCATTGACAAATTCAGCGCTCCCTTCTATCCACCCAAGTACTGGTGTCGATAGCCAGTCACTCAATTATATACTCAGATTCATCTGCGTATCTCTACAGTTATTGTTCACGCCCTCGTGAAGCTTCCCTGGTAACAATGTATTGATTGACTCGTTTCTTATCCAATTCCCGAGTGTTTAAACTTTCCTCAATAACTGAAATACATTGATCGGACAATAAGAATAGGATACAAAGCTAAGCGTAAAAGTAAGGTCGGTTGTGTTCTTCAAATGTTGGCCACGGTTGCGCAGCTGAAAATGATGCGATATCAAAGAAACAAAGACACTCGAAACTGGCCTGAAGTGTTCAGTTTCATTTAGGAGATACATGTTGTATGGACGCGGTCAATGGGAATTATTCCAAATGAAACAGTACTGGTGGGTTCCTTCCACCCGATACATCTGTCTCTGGAGTTGGGCATCAATGAAGAAAACAGGTTATACTTCTACTCTGTTTGCATTTTGCTCAATAAGGCTTTTTGCTGTAGAATTTATACCGCGTTTAAAGACCTCGAATGCCGAGGTTTTTGTTTCTCCAAACGCATGCATGCCACGCACGTCGGTAGATCCCTCGGTACGTGCATTACACCATTCTGTTGAATATGGAGGGATATTTTGTTTGCTTTTTCCTGAAAGTGAAATTTCTGCTCTGTTAAAATAAGGTGTATTTCAGAATTCAGATATTACTGATATTACTGTTTTTACCCATATAAGGTGTAAGGTTATGAGCTCGGATGTGAGAGCGGTTAGCTTTTCATTGCAGCGTGAATGTTATAGCTGTTTAATCAGCACTTTATTTAATGCTTGGGGGACTTCGAAGAGAAATTGACAATATTGTTAACTTTATTATGGAGAAAAGGCATGTTTTGTGTTTGGAGAGGTTACTGGTGACTAATGATGTTCAACTGCACTGATATTGATAAATTCATGCCAAACTCAACCAGAAAATCATTTGTTCATTTTAAATTTCATGCCTTACAACTTTATTTGTGTTATATACACGATTTTACTATGATTTGAGTTCATGCTGAATTTCATGCCCCAAAAGTTAATTTGTGTTAAATATATGATTAATGTATGATATGACAGTGAACCATTTTGATGGATCTCAGACTTTGGGGAGACACCTGGATAGCTGTCTAATTTGGCTCATAGCAAGCTGGTAATCTAGAATGTAATGCTCAAGATGAATTGTACTTGTAGTCAAGAAGTTTATGATCCCAGAAATGTATAGATATAAGCCCCAGCAGTCTTTCATTTGTCAGTATTATTTTTTTGCTATTTCAATGGTGAATTCTCATGAAGATTTTTTATGTTTGCAGCCCCTTTTCTCCGCCAAAATCATAAAAATAAACTGAAATTCGATGGGAGTCTAAATGCTTCAAGTGTCTAGACTCAATTGAGCCAAAGTTTTTCTGTCTGTGAAGCTGCAATCTTGAATTATAAAGCCTTAAATCAGGTAACACCTAAAAAGCCAGATTTGGCTTCTGCGCAAAGGGGTTAACTCTGTTCACTACATTGAGAGATTGATCCGTGATGAAGAAAGATGGAAATCAAAGCTTTTGATCCTCTTTGACTTTCACTTTCATAATGACGCTCTTTTTACTGTTAAACTCAATATCATACTTTACACCATAGCTAGAACAGACTCTAAGAAGTTGCTGTAGGCCAGCACTATAAGGTCACAAGATGACTAAGTCATCAGCATACATCAGATGGTTAACAAGCCTACCTCCCACCATACAGCCAGTGCCACAGGCCCTAAGCTGCTCAGAGAGATCATTCATGGACAGATTAAACAGGAGAGGTGACAATATTCCACCTTGTCTAACCCCATGATTCACTGGAAAGGTAGATATACTAGATATACAAGGTATATATATAAGGTAGATCTGTTGATATTAGGGGTGTCAACGTTTACAATTTTTTCTACACGTGTACACGGGACTTCTAACCGACGTGTACCTGGTTAGACGTTGGGAATTTATGAGCTTTTTCTATCGCAGTTGTGCTATATAACCACAGAAAGTAAAATGAGCCTAAAATAAAATCGTCGATCATTTTGACAGATAAGAAAACGTACAAGTGAAAGCTGAAAAAGGGTTAACCTTTTTTAATCATTGTTTTAACTATTGCTCACTTTTGTACTTTTTTTTTTAAAACTTTGGGCTCTAATTTCGTAGACCAGGCGCAGGCGTGGCGCATGGGGGGTGCGCTGCGCCAACGGGGTGTGTCCAGGCGTATGTGGCAATTTCGTGCCCGGCGTAGCCTGGCGCAAGTACTCCTCTGTCCCGCCTCTGCCCCTCCTTCCAGAGCAAGTTGGCAAAGAAGGCGTGTTTGGGTATAACACAGCCGAGTCAAATCTTCACCAGTCAAATGAGCTCCTCTCCTCACCTTTAATGTGTTAGAATATAGAAGGCGACACAGCCGAGTCAAATCTTGCTCAGTGGCAAGAGAAACGATGGATAGCGTGTTCCTTTTATTACAAACATGCATATACAACAAAGCAAGATATGTTACTCATTTATTTCCAATATGTGATCTTAACTCAGTACGAGATCATAGCAATCAGGCTGCATTCCTTTCCCCCACTAAAGACGATAAAACATAAGTGACAATAATAGTAGCCTAGTATTAAGCCGCTTGCACACTGGACGCGAAACGAATTTTTCGCTCGACAGATTACGTCTTGTGTCCAAAGGTCTGACAGGGTTTTAATAAATCGTCGTGTCCGACAGTCTATTATTGTTCATAATTTCTTCAAATCTACTGACTCTTTTAGATATTAAACGTGAATGTTTGATAAGAGGGTTCAGTTCTTCAAGATGAGTACCGAGAATTTCAATCAATGTTTCTGTGTAAGCTCTGCTCAATAAAGTGAGTAGACATTGGTGCGAGACAATGTACAATGCCTCCGTGTCTGACAGCCAAAAAAAGGACGATTAGAACAGATTGATAATGAAATAAGAGGAATAAAAAGAAACATTTTAACAACAGAGCATCCAATGAACACTGCGATTTATTTATTGGCGGGTCATCTTTGTTTGATATCACGTTTGTTGCTGATTTATTTTTATTCTTTATTTCGTTATAAATCTGTTCTCATATCAATACTTTTACTTTTTGCTGGCTGCTGGACTCTAATTTGCACGAATTTGCATTTCGTGTCGGACAGTCTTGATCGTGCGTGCGATGATTTCTTCACTCTGTCTTCACTGGTGTGGAAATAAAGCATGAATCTGTTCGATCCATCTGACTAATTTTCAAAAGAAAGACCGAATAAATACTGATGTCTATCTTCAACGGAAGAAAACAGATGAATAGGCTAAAAAGAAAAGTCGATAGCTATCAATTTGCATTTTGTGAAGGCCGAACACAAACATAGCCAAGTTTGCACGTCTAATAATTCCTGGAATACTCGGAAAAATTAGAACTTTTATGACTCTCGGACACGGAGCTATATTAAAACCCTGTCCGACTATTGCGTCTTTGCATTGAATTTGCCTGTAATCAGTCGTGCGAAAAATTCGTTTTGCGTCCAGTGTGCAAGCGGCTTTAATGAGCATAGAACGCAAGCATTAGATATATATATATATATATATATATATATATATATATATATATATATATATATATATATATATCTATATAATACATTTTGTGGTTGGCTGTGAAAGATGTGAAGTCGTTAGTTTGCATCACAGATTCAGTTGCGTTGATTAAGCCAGGTCAAGTTTCCATTACGCGTGGCAACCGCCTGACATCAGGACAATCGATATAGATACTATAATTTATGTCCTTATTCAGATAGTTACAATAAATAGTGCTTCCTGTAATTATTTCTTGCATTGAAATGTGCCTGACATTCTGTAAACCTGCCTGTGAGATTTCGGTGACGTGTGCGCACTCTGCGCCGGTCAGCCAAATTACCACTGCACGGAAATTAAACCAGGTTGGAGCTGGCGAGTTTTCTGCGCAACTCCAGCTGAGACTTTTTCTACGAAATTGTCACTGCGTCTTGATGAATATGTGACACCTCCCCCTACTACGCCGCCACACCCATCTCGGCGCACCTTCCTCTACCGAAGGCTGCGCACCTCACGAGATTACCACTACGCGGGCTGCGCCGTATGAAATTACCACTGCGCGGGCTGCGCCTCGCTACGCCACCTGCGCTGCGCTAGGAAATTAGAGCCCTTTAAGTGCAAACTGCATCCCTCTCTCGCAACGGGAGCTGCGTCTGAATTTTAATATACATTTCATAGTAAAAGTAATGTGGAATTGGCGAGAGAAAGCAACTCCAAAAGAAGCCAAAGTAAGCTGAAGCGAGAGGAAAAAACTTCACCATTATATTCACAAAGTTAAAAAAGTAGAGGGGGATTCTCACAATTATTCACTAAAATTGGCGAAAAAAATGTTTTCTTCCTCTGTAGACGCGAGGATGTGAGATCAGGTCGTGAAAAGCCGACAGAACACCAACCAACAATATAACGTACAACAAGACGCAACAATATAGGCTAAAATTACAAGCCATTAACAGTTTTTGTTTTTTGCTGCATGATATTTGCATATGGAGAAGATGAGCGCCGCGCTCGTCTCAAGTCCTCTGCAGTCTATTCTTGAAGTGGTGCGACACTGGCTGTGGCTGCGGGGTTTTTTTTAAATATCAAAGCAACATTGCGCCCCATGCATCTGTATGCGCAAGTGGGAACATTTAAGTGTATAGTTAGTTGATGTTATTATCTGACAGTGGCGTAGCCAGCGGGGGTTTGAGACACGTCCCTTTTTGACTGCGATTAGTAGTTCTCAGTCATTTTCATTTATTGACGCGTTTTCCAATTATCTTAATTGGCGACCGAAGACAAGGTTTCTCTCCGTATGCGATCTAACAGCGATTAAATAATGGGCTAAATTCAATCCATTTGCAGAACAACAGAGAATTGAGTTGCACAAACCTTCCGTTTAGAACAATTATTAGTCCTGACCTCTTCCTAATTGGGGAGAACAGACTGAGAACAGGTCAGGACTAATAATTGTTTTAAACGGAAGTTTTGTGCAACCCAATTCTCAGTTCGTGTTTCGCAACTGGACTGAATTTAGCCCATGATTTAATCGCTGTTAGATCGCATACGGAAAGAAACTGTGTCTTCGGTTGCCAATTACGATAATTGGAAACCCCGTCAATAAATTAAAATGATTGAGAACTACTAATTGCAGTGTCTCAGCACCCCTGCTGGCTACGCCACTGTTATCTGAAGCTTTCAGGCAACAAAAAAAAAAAAATAGGCGACTATATGTATTGGCGAGAAATGAACGAGGAGGAGGAAGAGGAGGAAAAAAATGACGTGTACACGATTATAGATTTTTCTAAACGGTTATGATTTGTTACCCGTGTAACCGTTTACACGTGTAGACGTTGACACCCCTAGTAAATATGTAGATATACTTCTTTCCCAAGGAACACTCATAGATTGATGCAGATACCAGACTTGCAATATTCTTATCAGGTACCAGGGAACTCCTCTGCTTTGCAATTAAATAAATTATTTACTATGATTTATCCAGTCAAAGGCTTTGGGGGCATCCAGGAAACAAATGAATATTGTGGAAATTTTTCTGTTTTCTAAGTGTTAATGACTTCTTTTAAAGCAAATATACACATAACTGCGCGGTGCTTATTCTGAAATCCAAATTGATGGTCCGTTGTTGTAATGTATTTCTCAAGCTTATCCAAGAGAATTAGCTTTAACACTTTGGAGAGTAAGCTAGCCAGAGCATTTGGTCTATAATTCTCTGTGCTAGATATTCTTCAGGTTTTACCTTTAATTACTGGCAGTAGTACCACAGATAGCACTGAACAAGTGTAGAAGCGAGCAGAGCACACATACCCCCGCTTTATGTTTGAACGAATCCGGACGCACAGACACACGGACAGACAGACGGACGCACGGAGTGCTATATACCCCCGACTACGTCGTAGCGGGGGTATAATTAGGCAGTACACCATGCATTATTAATCCAGAAAAGCAAATGGCAAGAAGCACTGCAGTTCTATGGCGAGCATACTTCATATTGTCTGTTGTTATTAGATCAGGACCACTGACTTTGTTAAGAGCTAGTTTCCAGATGGCACAGCTTACTTCATCTGGTCTGACCACCACACCTGCATCATATGGGATGTTACCGATATGATGCTTCTCACTTTTCACACAATTAAATAGGTTTTCATACTGCCTTCTCCACATCTCAGCAATATTATCAGCCCCAGTAGTTCCATCAATACTAGATGGTAAAAGAATCCGACTGTTATTAGCAATTCTAACTTCTTTCCAGAATCTATAAACATCATTTTGTTGAAGCTTTTTGGCCATGGAGTTAGCCCTTATTGCCTGTTCATTCCTCTTGATAAATTGTAAGGCATATTTAAATCTGGCATTTGCCCGTTTTCTACGATCAAACTCTGGGCCATTCCTTGGCCTTCCTGATGAGATCCACTGTTAATGTAAATTCTGTATGAAATTCAGACACATATTCAGTCCATCCTGGCCTTACAATGTTAGGTTTTAACCTTTTTTGGAAAACAAGTTTACAGCTACTCTTTAAACAGTTCACAATGTTTTCATACATTTTACAGAGATCACTATGACTATCACTATGTGTCAGATTTGTACAGTTTGTATTGTCACACACTTTTGCATCAAGAGGTAATTCAATTTTACTCTTATCAGTCAAAAAATTGGAAAACAAAAGGTCCTCCTCCTTAAGTGTTGCCCAGTTATGTTTCTTATTCTGCTCATAGCTGTCAAAATGAGTCAGCTCCGGGAGACATTTCACATTTAAAATAATAGAGATTGGTAAATGATATGCGACAACCAGATCATACAAAATGTCAATATTCTCTATGCACCCATCAGCATCTGCTGAGCATCCACAGTGATCCAGCCAAGATGTAGAATGCTATGCTTCACTAATATACAACGCCCTCCATAATTATTGGCACCCCTGGTTAAGATGTGTTAAAAGCCTTAAAATAAATTCAATTTTTATTGCAGAAGCATACTCTCACACTGAAAATAGTAGAAAAATGTCACCTTCAACTCAAGTGAATTTTAAGGGAAAAAAATCCCTAACTAAGAAATAATAATTTTTCATAAAATCACCTGTTCCACAATTATTGGCACACCTAAGAATTCCTAGGAATTAAATGTAATTGAAGTATTTCTGTCATCTCTACAGTAGTTTATAAAGTTGATCAGAGTATCTAGGAACATTTAATTAGTAATTCATCACTTCCTGTTTCCCTGGGGTAAAAATAAGACGTGAGAAAGAGGCCATTTCTCTTATCCACTCTTCAACATGGAACATGCCATTCAAGTAAGGCAGATGTGTGTCGACCTTCACAAGTCAGGCAATGGCTACGAGAAAATAGCCACTCGCCTGCACCTGTCAGAGGAATCATTTAGAAAACAACTGGAACAGTGGTAAACAAGCCTGGATGAGGACGGAAGGTTATTTTGCCACCACGCACAGTGAGGAGGATGATAAGAGGATTTTTTTCCACTGAAAAAATGCACTTGAATTAAAGGTTGGATTTTCCCTCTTTTTTTCATTATGGTCCTATATTATTTAGTAAAAAACACCTTTAGTAAAAGAACACCTCTTAACCTGGGGTGCCAATAATTATGGAGGGTGCTGTATGTATAGCTATCTGGTGGCAGAAACATTTCACTGGAAAGAACCAGCTTATTATCTTTACAAAACTGGGTCAGATGTTGTCCAAAGAGAGAGGTTTTATCAGAAATATTAGCATTCATGTCCCCAGCAACAATTATGGATGTATATGCACTCTCTGAAAGATGACATGAAAGAGCTTATATATGCAAGCCTGAGTAGGTATTCATCCTCATTTCTAAAACATTCATAGGGTGTATATACATTTAGGATAATAAGGACCCTGCTATCAAGCACAACTTTGATTGCTATACATCAATCTGCATTCAGCCTGATAACACTAATGCTTGAGTCATATTTCTTGTTCCAAAGAATGGCCACCCCACCAGGAATTCTGCCACGTACTATTCCCATACTCAAGTCCGTAATAGATTATCCAACTCCATAAAATCATTGTGAACAGAATTAAGTTCATGAAGGTCCTGTTTAGTTAGAAATATATCTTGTATGCACAAAATATCGACAGTCTCCAAGAGCTTGTCAACAGTAATGTGTCTGGCTTTATCTCCCGCGTTCTGTCCAAGGAGCAGCCTGCGCGCGTTGTATGACACCACTTTCAGAAAAGACATCCCGTTTGTTTGGTACCTACATTGCAGCAAATGCCCCAGTGCCACTCACACACACATTAAACGCAGGCGATTTTCTAACGTTAATTCCATTTGCTCGCAAGGGATTTTTTTTTTTAATTCTTATTTATTATTTTTAGATTTTTTCCGTATTGTTAAAATGTCCTTGTATGGGAAAATTTTACAGTAAAGTTGTTTTACATGGAAGTTATCTGTAGCCTGTGTAGTTTTTATTTTAAGGGAAAATTCAAAATTGTGATCTCATTGTCAAAGCATGGGGATATGGCACCACCTTATGGAATGTTGACGATGAAAACACAAGCCAAGTGAAATTCTAATCAATATTTCAGAATAATTCCCACCAATAGAGTATATATTGGTGGGATGTGTAAGTTCAAATTATTCTGATCTAAATCTTAACTTATAACTGCTACCAGCGATTGTTTCCTTGATTAAAATGAGTTACCCTGGTTGATTTCTAGAAAATAAATAAATATGACAAGGAGCCAATCTTCTGAACGGCTCTTTGAAAGGAACGGCTCCTCAAGATCCGGCTCCCTTTAAAGAGCCATAAATCCCATCTCTAGAACAGACAGACAGGCACAGACCAAAAGGCGCCACTACAGGACCTGAGTAGTAAGTAAGCAGAGTTTCGTTAAGATAATGCAAGCGGTTTAGGAGTTATGCTCCAGACAGAAATTGATCACAGCCTGACGGACAGACAGACAGACAGGCATATATCAAAAGGCACCACTTCAGGACCTGAGTAGTAAGTCTGTAAAGTTTTATTAAGTTCAGGAAAACGTTTTTGGAGTGTTATGGCCCCAATTTGTTATGACCCAGCAAGGGATGACAGACAAAATTTTAAAACTTCAACAGATTTAATTAAACAAAGCACTGACCAAGATTAAAATATATAAAAATGAGATAGTTACAGTTCCTTTGGTAATTGAGATGGGGGTTGCTATTTTGCGATGTTCTGGGACAGGAAAATGCTCCAACACAGGCAAAAATCCACAAAAAGAACTTCATAGGTCTTGAAGAGTGACAGGTCGGGTCAAATGTATCCTTCCACAATTTCTCCTTGCAATTTCTCCGACTACTGTACACTCTCAATTTTTCTCCTTGCAAACTCTTTTCCAGCCCCCTCCCACCTTTCAGACTTTTTTCAATTCTCTGGGACTTTCCCCTCTGAGGCATGCCCAGGACATGCCCAAAAACATAGCTCCAGACTGGCTTAACAAAAACAATGTCAATACTGCCATCTAGTGGCTTTTTTTTTCTCCACAGCTCCTGAAACTAAGTGGGAACGCTGCCCCTGATGCAAACGCAAACAGGAGCCAACCTAAAACAATGTCTCCCCTCTCCCTCCAGGGTGGGGGAGAGACAGAACTATAAAGACAAATTGGGGAATGCATAAATTGCATGATTTGGCTTCTGTGCAAAGGGGTTAAAGAACAGTATCAGACATTCATTAAAGCCAAGTAGGGACAATGAGTCAATGTTTTTGCGTTGGCTCTCGCTGAGAACCAATTTTTGTAATTTCTTTTTCGCTGTGAGATACATCAGTTTTCAAGAATACATGGTCATTTTTGTCCAACTAGCAGCCTCATAATTCACACGAGTAAAATATTGCTCTTGTAAGAATGTACTTATAATGGCATTTTGGCAGCCTTAAGTCAGTAATTAAATGTCCTACATGCAATCGGACATCAATCACAAGTCTGCTTACCTCATCAGTCATGATGGTAGCCATAGAACGGCCAATCTCATGGTACTGCTGGGCTTTACCATTAGGTCCAAGGAGAATGAACATGAATCTACAAAAAACCCAAGTAACAATCATCAGTCAGCCCAAGGCCTTCATGGTTTATCAGGAACATGCTTTCAATTTGCAACACGGGAAAATACAGTACTGCCTTTAGAGGTTTATTGAGAGTGAAAACAAGGCTATTGTCATAATAGACTAATGAAAAAGTTTGAAACTGAGCTCCAAACTAAACAAAGGGAGTGAGGCACATAATACATCACATGCAACAGTCAATAAGGCTGAAATCACCAAGGTCCACAATTTTTAATGAATAGCGTCAGGAGCTTTAATTACAATTTACATTTACAGACACAAAAGCTTGCCTTTTTTATTTGTTGTTTTGAAAAAAAATGAGGTTTTAAATTGTCAAAAGTTTCCAATGGATTGCGGTATTTTGTTCCCTGACACATTTCTGACAGAAAGGCCTCTCTCACTGGGTCATTATGCGGTGCGTGGCTATTCTCCTTTACAAATACTGTATTGTCTCCAGCATTAGGTGGGCAGTCTTGAGCAGTAAATACATTAATGCACCCCTTGTTTTTTCTTCTGAAAAGCATGTCTAAGCATGGATAAATCAGTGTAAAGACGACAAATTGGATAACACATCACATTTATGAATAAGATACACAGCTGTGAATTAGTACAGCCGTACCTGCCCCTACCTAAAATCCCCTGCCACCATGAAGCCCCGTTTTCAAAACCAATCAAGATCATGACTAGCAACATACACATCCATCACTTCATTCGTCTAGACCCCTGCAAAGCTTTCAAGAACAATTCATGAAGAATTCATGAGCAGTTATTAACTGCTCATGAATTCTTCATGAATTGTTCTTGAAAGCTTTGCAGGGGTCTACAGTAGTTTCTGAAAAAAAAAAAAAAAAAAAAAAATTTCCCCCACTTCTCCTGATTTACAAACTTTCTTGCAATATCCCCCACTCTATTTCGTAAGGAGGGCTCCTAAAATTCACACAAAAGAAAAAAGTGCTTATATCCATCCAGTTAGACATACCAGCCAGTTTAACACTCCTGCAGCAGTCAGTGTTATCTATTTCCAAAAAATCACATTTTCTAATCATTGACCGTTAAATCTATAATAATGACTGTAGCCTTGACTGTTTGCCACAATCAATAAATGTGAATGCAGTGACCTAAATGGGACAAGAGGGGAGGCAGGGACATTTTTGGTCAGCTAAATCAGTGAAAGCGCAACTGTGAATCAATCCAGCAAACCATTTTGAAGTGGCCCATCCGTGATGGAGATACTATATGCGATGACATTAGTTTGTCAACTTCAGATGGAAGCCCAATACACTGTGATCATCTCACTGTTACAAGCAAGAAGACATGGCCACAGCCATAGAGAGACTCCATTGCTTAGACAGCAGCAGCTACTTGGAAGCAACCCTTCATAGTCAGATTTGACCCTGCATGTTTGAGCAAGAATGCAGACTATGAGATCCAACAGAGATGGTATGAACGTTTCTCCCCCAGCAGCTATGCCGCCAGCTGGGTTAGAGCAACCAACAGTGGTTTTGAGGTTGCTTTGTTAGCTAGCCAGTGAGCAACCCACTGAGCTTGTATGGTTACTGTGTAAGCCATTTAGTGAGCAACCACCAGTGCTCATGTGGTTACTGTGTTAGTCAGCCAATGAGCAACCATCAGTGCATGTGTGGTTACTGCGTCAGTTAATCAATGAGCAACCATCAGAGCTTTTGTGGTTACTGAATTAGTCAGCCAATGAGCAACCATCAGTGCTTGTGTGGTAACTGTTTTAGCCTTCTAGGGATCAAGCAAACTATACTAGTGTGAGCAATGAGCCATCCACAGTGCTTGTGTGTTTACAGTGTTAAACTAGTGAGCAACTAACTGTGCTTGTTTGGTAACTGTATTAGCCAGCCTGGGAGCAACCAGCAGTGCCTGTGGGGTTGCTTTGTTAGCCAGCAAATTAGCAACCAACAGTGCTTGTGACATTACTGTGTTAACTACCACTGAGCAACCAACAGTGCTTGTGTGGTTACTGCATTAGCCAGCCAGAGAGCAACTAACAGTCCTTGAGTGGTAAAGGTGTTAAACAGCAAGCGCTCAACTAACAGTGCTTGTGTGGTTTCTGGGCATGACTGTACACAGTAATGGAGTCTGGTTGACACCAGTCAAACTGGAGGAGGTACTCTGCTAGACTGTGGGGACAAATGACTATCCAGTAAGAACACTCATAGCTCATGTTAGCAAACAAAAGGAGGACTCACCTGAGTTATTAGAGTTAAACGTATGGAAATCTGGGCCCGTATTCACATAGCATCTTAGTACTAACTGCCAGATTTAGGAGAAACTCCTAAGAAAAATGGGCGTGTCAGTCGTAAATTTAGGACTTCTAATTATTTTTACTAAGTGTTATTCACAAAACATTTTAGGCCTAAAAGTAGCTCCTAAGTCTGGGAGAGCTTAAAAGTACTTTTGTAATCAAGAGGACTCTTAACTTGCTAAAACCTATTCACAAAAAATCGGAAAATGGCTGCTGCTGTTGAAAGATGGAATGACTTGGAAATTCTGAATGATGTAAAGTTGTTGAAAAGATATCGAATCGACCGTGACAAGATTTTATTTGTTGTTGACTTGTTGAGGGAAAGAATTACATCTCCAACCATGAGAAACAACCCAATAAGCCACAAAATAAAATGTTTGACAACACTTTGTTACTTGGCCACCGGAAAAATGCAACTTTGAAACGCGGACAATTTAGGGATTTCACAATCATCTGTCAGTCGCTCAATTCACAAACAATCAATGCGCTCTGTGAACCCCATATCATGCCACAGTTTATGCAGTTTCCAATGGATATTCACCAACAGCATAGAATCAAACTTGAATTCATGCACATCTCAGGTATGCCCGGTATCATCGGTGCTATTGACGAGACCCATATTCGAATTATTTCTCCGACCCAAGATGAAGAGGTATTTGTAAATAGAAAAAAAGTTAATTCCATCAACACCCAGAGAGTATTTGATGCCGAATACAGTATTTTGGACATTGTTGCGAAACGGCCAGGATCCATGAACGACTCGTATTTTAATGGGATGCAGCTTATGCCAATTATTCGACAGGCATTATGTGCCTGTGGAATGCCACTAGCTCATGGACAGTGGCTTTGGTGCTGAACAGGACGTACAGCACTGTACTGTACTGCTATGCATGAATTGTATTATTTGGCTATTGAGCGAGGGTTACATGTAATAGATCATCATAATAATACCAGCCTATGCCATATTTTGTACACACAATTAAATTGTAGGCTATAAATTACAAACAAGCTTAATATGCTTTCCTGTTTAAACGATAGCCCGTTTATAGGCTGCATTCTCGGACCTCCCCTGCGACTGCAGCCCATACCACCGCTTCTCGCAGTCGTCTGCCGTCCGAGACACTGAGGAGAATGCAGCATTGATGTTGCTGATATTATCCCATGCATCCCGCTTGGATTTGCTGTTCACCCCCAAGCGAAATTTCCCTTTGATTAGCTCCATGCTTTCGCTCCAGCACCAACTGGGCCTGCAGTAGTAACTGGTCGTGCCTCCAGTTGGGCTTTCGCGTCCTTTTTGAACTTTCATCCATGATAGTTTAAGGCAAACAAACTTGAACAACCCGACATTTAAATGATCGCAACATATTCTCATTGGGTAATAAGTTGCCAATTATTGGGGCAAATGACGTGTTTTATTATTGACTTGTTTTATGCTATTGGCGTTTTTACAACAATCTCTTTCCTATGTATGTTTATTTGCCTAGAGTGTGATATGTGGGGACTGCGCATAGTGCATTTTCAGGAGTGCTCAACATGTTATTATTTTATGGGACAAACCAGCTGCTTGGACTATTTCCTCATTTATTCCTCAATAGGTTGTATGTGGGATATTTTTTCAATGGGCTGCCCAGTCACCAAACAACCAATCACTGCACTCATTGTCCCAAGACTCGTGCATGAGAATGGACGTCAGCCATAGCAACGGAGATTTACTCCCACCTGTCTCAGAGCTACTCCAAGTCTATGAGTTACCAGTTTTTTTTACAAAAGTAACTATAAGTTGCCCTCAGCGGCTTTGTGAATAACTTATAAGATTTTACTACTACATAAAATGTTTTAGCGCGACTTAGGAGTTCTCCAAGCGGTAAGATAAGATGCTTTGTGAATATGGGCCCTGGTCTCTGTCAATAAAAATATGCAGAGAGCTAATGTGCAGGATAAAACTAGCATCAGCATAAAAATCACAAAAATCCGTATGAATATTTGCTGGATAAAGCTCTGAACTTTATTCAATCAATGAAACAATTTTACCTGCTTACCAGGCAGCAGATGAAGTAGCTCCCTCACTGATGCTTCAGTATTTATGAAGTTCAACATCATGCCCAAAGTCTGAATGTTTCTTGCTCTAAACACCGTTGGTGCCATCAGATTGTGAATGTCCGAAATTGGCCGCTGGCCAGTTTTATTAGTTGTCTCAGCAATTTACTAGGGTTGGAAAACTGTGGCACAGCAACAGTGATTTTAGGTCTCCAGCAGGGGGGCAGAGCTCTTTCTGAATGAGTCAGCAGCTTACAAGAGGAATGGAAAAAGACTGCTATATCATTTATAATGTCAATTATATTTTGTCTTTGAATTTGGCACACTAATTGCATCCTGAAGTTTTCCCCAGGGCAAACACACAGATTCAGGCAGAAAAAATTAAGGGAGGGCACCTCTAACTCTGATTTATTGTTTATTGATAGTGGGGACTGAAATGATTTTGACGTGATTTTTTAATATCAGTTCACTGAACAGCAGTCAGTTCAGTTCGTACACATAGACTGAGACCATTAGCTTTGTGCTAAGGTATTCAAATGACTCTTGTAGGAACAACAGCCTGACAAGAAAGAGAGAGAAAGAAAAAGAGTGGAGGGTGTGAGTGGGCACCTGGTAGGAATAGGGACCTCAGTGAGGCCCGACAGTAGGATGGCAGGAGAAAGACGGACAAATGCAACAATGGGCCTTTCCAGGAAGTCCAGCTCACCCACCAGCACATTGGAGGCCTCCGCCCCCGTGGGAATCTTCTTCATGAAATGTGTGTCCACCTACGAGCAATGGGAGCAGGAGGCAGATAGAGCTGTAATCTACAAGACCATATCTCTAATATACAGATCAGTTTGATCTTGACATCTTCTCATCAGTGTGAATGTGCATGGGCGAGTGAGCATGCTTGCATGAGGTAATGTGCATAATGAGAGTATGTATGCGAGAGAATTCCTGCAGGTGTGAGCAAGCGTGAGTGAGTATATGTGTGTATATATATATATATATACAGTATATATATAGTATAGACCCTTATATATGTGCGTGTGTCTGTGTGTTGGTCAGTGTGAAGGTAGTGTACCTTAGCCGGTTGGCTGCTGTCCTGGTTGGCACCATTTTTCTGCTCCGTGCTGGTGGGGACAGGCTGGGGGGACACAGCTGGAGCTTTTTTGAAGCATAAGATGGGGAGATGAAAGAGAGAAAACATTCTGTCTCATATCCTGAAATAACTCAGGCATGACACTGATCAGATTAAGGAAAAAAAAATAATTAGCATTTTTTGCGAATCATTATATCAATTGATTAGCAGTTGTTTAGCACATCTGAAAAATGCAAAAATTAGGAAACAGTATATCAGATTTTAAATGACAAAGATTTTTTATTCTTTCCAAATGACAGATTACAATTACAATAGAAATACAACTGCACTCCGAAAGCAAAACAAATTATTTCCAAAAGGCATCAATTTTAGCCTGATCAATCATAATTTAGAACAGCACACTTCGATTTTCCAATGAAATTTCTGTAAGCTAGTTGTAACCTGCCGTACAGCTGTCTTATCTATACCTTACTGCAGCATAATGTTGTTCAATACCTGATCAGAGATGTGAAATGATCCATTACCATTAAAATCCTGCAATGATTACAAAGATTCCCTTTAACTAGCGTCAGCTAGATTGGAAGATGGCTAACATTATAATCTGAAGTGTAACGTAATACGCGATAGCATGCATAACAAGATAATTCACGTAAAACTAGCTATGATATAACAAGTCTCAGGCCTGAACTGTCTGTTTGCTCTTTAGATAAAATAAGCTGGTAATCAATGTTGAAAGAGATTGTCTGCGTGCGATGGTGTTGAAATTGACATATCAGAGCTATAAAAATTTCTCCTATAGACATCATAACCACTGTAGATTCACTAGCCAACTACCTACACCTAAGCGATTGCTTTTGAATTAACCACCAAACTAGTTAATGTACCTAAAATATGAAAGTTTAGTTGGGTTGCGCGAAAGCTCAGATAAGTTCATGCTTATGACAGCTGGCAAAGTTAGAAGAGTTGGGGCAAGAAACAAATCATATCATCACAACAGTCAAAAACAAAACAAATCACCTTGATATGATGATCACTTACAAAGATTTTCTTTAGTTAAAGTTAGCTAGCTGACTAGCCATCTAGGTGGATATATCCAAAGAGCAACGTCCGCGATGGCTCCTGATGGCTCACATAGCGGAGTCCTCCGTTCACGACCAAAGATGATAGAGTGTATGACTGTACCAGAAAGCCTACTGAGGCCCAATTGCATGCATGCACTCCCCAGAAGCTGATTGGTTGGTAAGCAAATGAGGAAAATCATTTTCCAGCCAATCAAAGTCGTGAAAACTTCTCTTATTGCTATGTGGCTCGGGACTTCGGAAGTTCACAGGCCAGTGAGTCAGGATCCATGAAATATCATTAAGATTTTTTGAATCACATTTTTTTGCGATGAGATTGTTAAGATGATAAGCATTTTGTCAAAACTGCTGAAATTTGATTCGCATTTTCAGATGCGAATCCGCCTAATCTGATCACTGCATGAAATGAACACACTCAACAGTGTCAATCAATGGCAGTCTTTCCACTGAACCTACGAGGCATTTTCTCCAGATTTCAATTCCTCAAAACAATTACGATCAATTCTAACAGAGGCAACTTTGGAGATTTTGCAACATTGAGGTTACAGCTCGTCAGACTATCTGTTCATACTCTTCTCCGTTTAATAGAACTAACTGTTTGACAGTCAGTCTTAACCAAAGGGTATATACTGGCATTTTTCAATTTACAATCACTCAATGGGTGAGTGCTTCAGACAGATGGAAGTATTTGCCTCTGTCACTACAAGATACATTAGTTTCAAATATGGCTACTGACAGAATATGGCATTGACAAAATCAAAGTTGAAGGCACAATGTGGACTGAATATAAGCCTCTAGTTTCACTGCCCATTCAAAAGGTCTTATTCCTTTTGTCTCACAGTTTGTTCAGATGGCAGAGGGCATCTCACCACTCTTTTCCATTGAGTTCGGCTCGGACTGCTTGCGACCAGCGTCGGCAAAGGAGCGCACTATCGGTATGAGGTTGTTGCGCTTCTTCTCATTCTGATGGTGGTGTCTCTTCAGCAGAGCTTCTCGCACCTTCACCCTCACGCTCTCATCCAGCTCCTGCCCTGCCTCCTGCTGGTCAAGCACCATATCTGCAGGCCAGGGTGACACAAAGAAGTCAAACAAACTAGCCCTTCATAGGGGTTATTACAACCGCACAATACTAAGCCAAAGATACTCACTTTCCCCAGTGAGGCTGAAGCACTTTGATTTGATGCATCATTTGCACACATACAAAAGCATCGAAACAAAGTGATCGAGGCAACTGTGAGGCAATGAATGTATTGTCCATCAGTATTTGGACATTGTCAAAACTTTTGTTGTTGGCTGGTGCCCTGGAAATGAGCCCTGGAAATTGAAAATAAACGTAGGTTCCAATGGCCGTATTTGACTGGTTTGCCAAGAAGTAAAAAATGTTCTCCGTCCACCAGTGCAGTAACAGATCAAGAGAGTGGTGCTCCTACAAAGGAGGTATCTCCCAAGAAAGAAGTAGAGAAAGCATGTTGCTGTGCCGTAACGAATGAAGAAAAATGGGCCTTGCTGAAACAGGCAATACCCCTCAGCCTCGAAGGTCACTGCTGCAAGGTCGAAGGTCAAACTGGGACGAAACCGAAATCAAAAAGGCACACCTACCCCCCATGGGGAGTCCACATATGCAATACGGACTTCTTAACACAAGTGGTTACAGAGAAATAGCCTGGACAAAGTTTTGAAAGTCAAGGTCACTACTGCAAGGTCAAAGGTCAAACTGGGACAAAACCTTGAAAAGGCACACCTACCCCCCATGGGGAGTCCACATGTGCAATATGAACTTTCTAATCCAAGTGGTTACAGATAAATAGCCCAGACAAAATTGGCCTCCGCCCGCCCGCCCGCCGAAGGGACGACAATGCCCCTCGTGCCCTTGTCGGGCTGAGAGGTAAAAAGCAAAAAAAATGGGATAATCTGTGAATTCTTCCTGGTTTTCCACAGTTTACGCTAATTCTCTAATGCTAATCTCAAACCTTATTGCCCATCATAAAACTTCAATCAATTTTGAAGATCTTTTGAGGCAGCACAATCACCTAACCAGAATATAAGTACTTGAGTATATTTTCTACCCCCATACTACCCACGATACCATCCAACGTCAATCAGCCATTCACTTGCCTCCACTATATTTTCTGCTAATTCACAACCTTCAGACAAGTTTCTCGCTGGTGAGTGATCACATTTCTGTGCTTCTGATACCAGTCGAAGCATTTATGGAAAACAATTACTTTGTGAAAGCACCAGTTCAATGCAGCCATTGTTGCCTATCTTAAAATTTTAATCAATTTGGATTGATCATCCAATCATCTGAGGCAGCGCAATCATCTAACCAGAATACTTGTATTTCAACCATCCAAAAATTGAATTACCTAACAACTTGGGTAGCAATTTGCCGTTCACGTGCTTCCGCAATGTTTTCTGCAACTTCACAGACTTCATGCTGGTTTCTTGCTGGTGAATTAAGTAATCGCATTTCTGCTCTTCCGCAGAAATATCTACCGAGAACAATTACTTCGTGACAGCAACAGTTGAAAGGGGCCATTGAAGCATGATTGGTTTAGGTTAGGGGAAGAAGTCAATTAGTGGTAGAATAGGGCGAGTCATGCCATTGCCATCCTGGGAAAATGTATCGCCTGCATGTCAAAGCCGGCGTCATTGGGCATATTCGACTGGTCTCGTACAGCCTACAAACTTTAAACTCTGCTCACACGCGAGAAGACAAATAGTCTGAACTTAACAGTTGCCTGTCAATGCCACAAAGATTCCCAATGCTATATTGTGCTTATTGCAATATGGGAAAACAATTACATAAAAGAGGTAAAAAAAAAATGACTGGAGTTAATCCTTTGTTGCATGACTCTTTTCCTCTTTGCCAATTAAGGATGGCGGGAGGGTTCGGTTACTTTAGTAACCACTATGTAACGAAGGGTAAATTGGCCAACTTTACAATATTTACTTTGTTCAGTTAGTTGTGAAATAAGATATAATTTGCAATTATTTTCCTTGTTCTTCGCAATGCAGGAGCGCCTCATTATCATTTGTGTTGCCATTGATTTCGATAGTTAGGACTGGTGGCCAGGTATTCTTACCAGTTTGGAGCTAGCTGATTGACCTAAGTCTTCAATTTCATCTGTAAAATGAAGTTATATGCTTAATGAAGTTTACCATTTGCAATTTATTACAATAAGCTCTACATGCCAACAGAAGATGCATTTTTCATAGCATGCCAATCCATTACTGACAGAATGTGATGTAAAAGCTTATGTAATCCCACCGTAGAAGTTTAGAAAAATTAACAGCTTGTTAATATTCTGGGATTGCCATTGTAGTTGGAACAAAACTACCATACATAGGGGTACTTTGGGCTTGATTTAGAGTAAGTAAATAATATTTAAAATCACAGTTCATTCTCTATACTGTATATATATGTATAATTTACATATAATTATAAATTTAATTCCATTTACCGCATCATAAATTATTTCTACCGCAACCACCCTTAAATTGTAGTGGTAAGTGAGAAGGATATTGCGGATGATTAGGAACCTTAGCATGTTTTGCTAACAATAATGAGCCCATGATGGCTAAACAAATTTTCACACAATGTACATAGTTAGACATTAATGTAAAATTTTCAGAGAAAATTTAAAATGTTACGTTGTTCTGAATATGGAAAACTACCTGCTTTGGTAATGATAACAGGTACAGTTGTGAACATAATCTTGACAAGGTAATGTTTAACTTACACTAGACAAATATACAGAAGTCTGCTTTGCTTGTAGGCATCTTGAAAGCATTGGTAGATGTGTTCCTTCATTCAAAATAAAAACTTATTCAAAATTCTCTGTTTGTGTGCAAACAATCTTTAAAATATGTTGCGAAGGGGGCCTCTGGGTGACTCACAGCTAAGACATTCATCTGTGAGCCCTGCCGTCAGATGCTCAAATCCCAGCCACACGATTACCAGCTATGGTCGAAGTCCGCACGGGCGAGGCAACAATCGTTGCAGCCTTGCCAGGGATAAGAGGGGTTAAACCTTTTAAAACTGGTTAGTTCACCGCCCTATAGCGATCACATCTGGTCAGCCAGATGCATGTAGCTGGACAAACTAAATTGTACACTGACTACGTGATCCTCCGACGGCGCAGGCAGAGTGTAACTGCTGCAGCATCGTGTAAAAAAAGTGAGGGCTAGTTATCATGTTGAATCGGAGGAATCAAGTGCCACAGCTGCTTCATTCTCAGTCGATGGAAGCAACTTGCTTTACGGTGGGCTAATCTGTTCAGCTGTGTTCAGGGTGGGAAATAAAGGAGAAATTTTTTTTTTAAGTCACTGAGGATGAGGACATCGTTCATTTGACAATTCATTTTTCCACAATTTTTTAATTATAATTATACTTCAGATCATATTTTTCATCATTTGAAAACATCCACCGGAACGTCCATTTTTTTCAGAATATTTTCATTTCAATCTATTTAAATCACAACAGAATTTACATTTTAACAAACCTGGATGCATTGCAGCACCGAGGATATCAGCAAAACGAGCAATAAAACACAAAATTATTCATCCTAGTGTTGAAATGACTCTGTGTGCAAGTGGGAGAACTCTATAATCTTTATGACATTTGGCCATATTACTAAATTATATGTTTAATATTTAAAAATCTAAATTAATGTGGTATATTTATGGTTTTAGGTGAATGACCCAGTCAGTATATACAGAAACCTCAGAGAAGTGTAATTTTATCCATAATTGCTGAACCATATTAAAGAAAAAATCTTCAACCTGGTTCCAAGCAGCCATTCTTTATTTCTTTTAACATTTTTTGCTAAGCATTGTTGGAACTAAATATGAGATTCTAGACTTTAGTGCTCATTGTATTGTGGTAAATGGTTACTTCCTCAGATAAAAAAAGCATTGAACCATATTTGTGGCCATTATACAGTTGGAGACACTGGGCTTGCAATAAAACTAGATGAAAAAAAGAAGACAGGCGAAAATGGGCTCTTTTCTATGTTTTTGATAAACTGCCTCAAATGCTTAATGGTTAAAAACTACTTTTTTGCAATAGTTTGAGGATAGGCCATGCATAGGTGTATTTTCCCCAATACCTGCTGATGCCAATCCACAAAAAATCTCCAAAATTTGAATTTGGTTTTCAATTTTTGATACATTCCCGTTACGTAAGTTATTGAAAATAAGAATAAGAGTCTGGAAACTGGAAAATGACTGCTTGGTCATAAAGGTGCAGTTCTCCAGTTTAAAAAAAAAGCTTCGAAGCATAAGTCTGGCCTTTATAATTTTCAAGATACAGTGCTTTTGTAGCAGTAATCAAAACAGGAGAAATGTCACCCATTTTCCCCTTGGGAGGGAGGAAGTTGAAGCCCCCAGCGCAACAGGAACCGTGGTGACTGGGGACATGAGGCAGAGCAAGAATGCAGGAAAATTGGATTCTGGGATGAGACGCCAGTAACATTGCCGGTATCTGTCCCGGAACATCTCTGAATGAACAGAGCTGGAGCTAATGCCATCAAGAAAAGATAATTTGGTTTATGGAGGCTTGATTTACAGAATGATGGACAAATTGCATGCCATGCATCTGTTTTCAGCCATTTCGATAATACTTGTATGTCTATGGTGTTTTTGTTGTTTACTGAGTGTGAAGGCACAAGGCGATTTTGTAGGGAACAGCTGCTGCTCTCTCAAAGCAAACAAGCCACCTCGGCTAGGTCATAAACCTTTTATTTCTAACATAATATTGCTCCCATAATAATCCTTCCCCAACCTAAAGTCATCATTTTTATCATTACAGTTATTATCAATTAATTTTCGATGATTAGCCCTATATTTGCAACATTAATTTTGATTAAATTGTGGAATGTCTGAAAGATTAAATCAAAGATGACTGCTGCCTAACAGTGACTGAAAGCTGTGAAATGGGATTCTGACGTTTAAACAGCGCTTCACCCGATGATTTGACAGACAGGACCAATGGCATAAAGGACGGCAGTATTTCACCAGGGGGGACATGACTCCACTGAGTATCAGTGAACCAGCAGAATGACAAAAAGAAAAGACAGACATGGAGAAGAGAATAAAAAGAGAAATGGCAGGAAATTTAATCGGTAAGCCACGCCATTGTTCAAAGTTTTTCTTTTTTTTTTTTTTTAATTCGGCATCTCCAATCCCACCCGAATTTAGAATGCTCAATCCGAGAACTATGTACAAGGCTTGCTCTTATACAACCCCCTTATTGCCTGCTCAGGAGAGAGAGACAGTTCGCAGCTTTCCTCCGAAGCACGCGCCTGTCAGCCCCTACATCTTTACACTCATTGGTCAAATCTATAGCAAGTTCAGAACCAGAGCGGAGGATGCCCGAACATGAGCAAGTTAGAATCTCACTGACGAGCGCCCAGCTGGCAAACGGGAGGCGCTTGAGCAATGAACAAGGTAATCATTTTTAATTTCCCTTCCCAGCAGTCCCTTCCCATTTTCCATTCCTACAGCGCTTTAGCCAATTTTACGCTGTTCTGAAAAAGCTTCTGACCACTGCTGGTTGGTACGACCGGGGATCGAGCCCGGAATTTTTTCTAAAAGAGTGAAAGAGCAGGGCTTTTATGGAGAGAAAGGGCAGATTATAAGCAAACTGAGGATTCTAATCTGCATGAAAGAAGCTTCAAATACATCCTCCAATTGCTGGAGAGGTGGCAAAAAGGCAAGACTGGCCATATTTTGTGTATGGTATGGTGTTGTGTGTGTATGGGGAAAAAGCCACCCTGTGGCACTGCCACATTTGTCTTAGTGAAGCTTTTTTTGAGGTTATGTGAGACAGAATACAAAAAGAATCCACAGGAAAAGGTTTGACAGGGCCTGGACCACTTTTCTGCAAATATTCGGTGATCTCACTTTTGTGAGTTACTGTATAATGCCTACAAAATGGTGGTTGCATCAACTTGGAAGGGGAGGGTTCAGGGGTCTTTTTACATGTGGTTATTTTCTTTCTGAGCAGGAAAATAGAAATAATTAACATGAATGTCATGCGTGTTTTAATAAAATGAGCACCATTCTGTATACAGATTAAATAGCCCATATCTTTGCAAACAAAAAGGTGAACTGACCTCAATCCATCAAACAAGGAGACCTTGCTTCCTCTTGAAAGAAGAGGTCCTGGCAGAGTGTGTCGTAGTTATGAGCTTGTTCTTCACCTGATAAATTTGACACTAGGATTGGGCTTTTTAAGATTTTTTAAAGATAATGATGGCCTTAGATCCAATTGGCCTTAATGGAACCAAGCCCCCAACTCACCCACAAGTAATTATTTAATCTTAATCCAACCATTTTGACAGCAGGGCCACAGTTATGCTACCACTTCCAGTCACAAAATTACGGGAATGGAGTTGGATACATCCAGTTTTAATGTGCAAACCAGACATTTCCTGATTGCATTTAAGTCTTAAAATTCAGACCCACTGAGTAAAACTAGCTGCATCTCTGACCTGCAATCTCCTCGATGCTGCTGGCTTTCATGTCGAGCAGCACGCTGCCGTTGATGATGCAACTGCGCAGTTCGAACAGGCTGTGCAGAGATAGCGTGGCCACATACGGCTTGCTCCAGCGCTCGCCCCCGTCCTCCACATCTTCCTCGAACTTCAGCCACCTGAACGGAGTGCAAAGGTTTGCATCACCTCCTCCTCAGAGCACTCATGAAGTAAGTATCGACTCCTGTGCAGTATGACGGGCTGTTAGCATCATTATCAGCACAGAGCGCACAGTCGGTTTAGCATCACCTCCAATGCAGTGTAATAGACTGTAGACATCACTCCCTGCAACTGAAGCTGTTAGCGTCACCAAACTTTTGCACTTTGTAGGTCACTCTGGAGAAGAGCGTAAGCTAAGTACATGTAATGTAATGTAACCTCCTGCACAGTGTGATAGGCCGTTACCATCATCTCCTGCTCTGGGCATGCAAGACGTTGGCATAAACTTCTGCAGAGTGTGATAGGCTGTAAGCATAATTTCCAGCAAGAAGTGCACAGACCGCTAGCATCATCCCCTGCTCAGAGTGCACATGGTGTTAGCATCAACTTCTGTACAGAATGCAAATGCTGATAGCATCAACTCCAGCACCGAGCACACATGGTGTTAGCATTAACTTTTGCACAGCATGACAGACCGTTAGCATCACCTCCTACTAAGAGTGTGCCAACTGTAAGCAGTAACTTCAGAGTGACAGCCTGTGGGCATTACCTCCTCCAGAGATGACACAGGCCCTTGGCATCAACTCCTTCATCCAGCAGTAAGCAACGATCCTAAACACACTACAAAACCAAATCTGAGTCCTTCAATGCCAAACTGAAAAAAATCTTGACTTGCTAAGACAGCTATGTCATTCCCCTTCTGTGCATTAAGCTGAACTTTCTATAAATTTATTGTGACTGTTTCCTGAAAGAGACACCACCCACTAACTGTTGCCTGAGAGGGACTTTTCCAGCCTGATGCATTTTCCAGACCACATACAGGCCTCATATTTGATGATCGGTACTGAAGTGCAAGCGGGAGTAATTATATCCCCAAAGTAAAATTTCAGGGATATAATATTTTCATATAATGCTTTTCTGAGATGAAAACTCTTCACAAAGTGAGACTGGGTTTGATTGAACTTGGGTGACTTTGTCCGAAGGAGATGCTCCATAACAGATATCAAGTCATTCTGGCAGACAATTTCGGAGAAGAAGATTCTGAAAAATTGCTAACGATAATGATGCCCGTAACAATGGACGATGGACGACGGACACTGGACACCACGTGATGCCAGTAATGGCAAAAAATGGGCTCCTCACTATGTTTTTGATAAATTGCGAAATTGCTCTAAAATTTGAATGGTTAAACATTTCAATATACTTTTTTTCTGAAATATTTAGAGGATACGCATGGACTCCAGATTGGTGTCGTTTCCTCAATAGCTGTGGCTGATCAGCAAAGAATCTCCAAAATATGAATATTATTTTTGAGTCTTGATTTTTGGACATTTTCTTTACACAAGTAGATAAAAATAAGTTTCAGAAACTGAACATAGGGGGAAGATGACAGTTTCGTCAGAAAGGTGCCGTTCTCTAAAAAGCTTATGAGCTCATGTCTGGCTTTTATAATTATTGAGATGGTCAAAGCAGGCAGAATTTTACCTTTTTTGTAAGCCTTTAATGAAAGTGACTCAAAGCATTAACATACACAATAAATTATACTTGTAGTCACAGGGAAATTGCAATTGAATGTTAGAAAAAAGCGTCCCAGTCTGGAAACAGTAACGTCACAGAAGAAATAACATTAGATGTTATCTCGACTCACCTGGCAGTCTCCTTCCATTCGGCATCCTTGTCCTCCTTCACGCAGATCTCGTCCAGCTCAGTGAAGAGCTCATGGGCTACATGCTCCTCATCCTCCTCTGTGCCCAGGATGAACTGCACCCGCTGTGAGGGTGTGTCTGGTGGGAAGACCGGCGAATTAAGACAGATGAATTAGAAAGCTGAATAGCTGAAGGCGGCGAACGTGAATAAAGAGGTAGAGATGGACAGGAGTGATGAGTGAGAGAAAGATGAGAGATGAAGGATTAATAGAGAATAGGAATATAGGAATGGAAAAAGCGAAAGGATAGATGGAAAGGGATGAATACTTGTAAAATAGCAGAAAAGAGGAAGTAAGCATTGCAGGAATATGACAAGATGGAGGATAGCCATAGAGGTAAGGGGGGAAATATGAATTAGAAACAATCTTCTCCAGTTTAAAAATCGAAGCACCTATTACTAAAACCACATAAGTCACACTTGCTTTGACTTGTGGGGTTTTAGTAATCAGTGCTTCACTTCTGATGCTGGGGGAAAAAATAACACTTTAAATGATATACCTACACTAACGACTTTAAACAGGGGATACGATGTCCTGCCAGAGAATTAAGCTCGGACATTTCCTTCTTGCCCTCTCTCCTTGTCTGTCTGTCATTCTATTTGGGCCAAATAAGCATGCTATTTTAGCAAGTTCATGGATTAGCTGTAACAACATCAAGAGCCAGAGCCTATTCCTACGAACAAAATGTAATTAGTAGATGTGTCAATCCATGCCTGAGGGGAGAAGTCACATTAGGACGCATCCTGCTAGACCGCCTGTCAGCACAAATGGCGTGAGATAAGGGCCAAGCATATCGAGCGGCCAGTAGTTTGCCACAGATCAGGCCAAGCCATGGCTAAAACAAGACAAGATTGTGGATAAAACTCCTCTTCCTGCCTAGCTGGGGACATTTGCCTAACCAGGGAAAAAACTCAAAATATATGTAGATATCAATTCAACAACAAAAGTACAGATGAATGAGTTAGAAGAGCATGAGCTGTCGATCTCTACTCCAGTGAAAATGACACATTTTCAGCAATGGACATGTTTTAAGTCCCCTTAACTTTATTCAGAGAGAACCTCAAACTAAAGCACAATCAAATAATAGATTTTCACGGGAAATGCAACTGTACCCTTTCTCTAATTCTCGCCATTCTGAAATTTTAATTCAGTTTGAAACATCTGTGTTTTGGCCGGCCAAAACCTGATTTAAATTTTGGAAAAGGCTATTTGCCCCACGGCAGTTCAGCGCAAAAGATCAAAGAGCGGGGCAGATTGTAAAATGAAATCTCTTATTGGCCCAACAGCAGGGCAAATAGCAGAAGTGCTTCTCTTATCTGTCCCATCGTGATGCAAATAGCAGAACTGCTTCTGTTGTTGGCCCCGTTGCTGGGAAGATATCCAATCTCTTTCCCCCAATTCACCCCACTGCGGGGCAAATAGCCACTTCCTTTAATTTTATCACTGTTTCATTACCATTTCAATAGCTTAAAATGAGCAATTCATCTTCATACAGAGCTACCGTTAACCCTGGTACTCAGGTATGATACACTTCAAAAGTTTGCCTGCTGGTTGATTCACGCGTGTAAATTCTTGGACAAAAAAAAAAAATCAGTATGCACAGAATTATTCCAACTACTCCTTTCAATTGACCGCTGGACGCAAATCACCAACAAAGACGAACATCATTGTAATAACTAATTTAATTCCGTTGCTGTACCTCGCTACAGAGGGCGCTAAAATAGTTCCCGCGTGGTTTTCACAGCGAGACGCTTTCTAAGCAACTGACAGGTCGTTCTGCACGCCAGAGACTGTGGAATAAGTCTAGGCTAACATTTGCTTGAAAATGCCTCGACAGGATACGCTTTATTAATTGCTCGCGCATGGTTTTGTCAATTGCCAATGGCATCGCGTATGAGGTCCATTAAATGAAGCCCTTAAGTGACAAGTTGTTTCATACAGCCTATGGTGAAAAGGCGCTTCGAGAGCGTTATCGCCTCCGCCCTCGTGCTATCATGGAACGTGTGTTTAATAACAGTGCCGTCCGTCTTCACGCGCACAGAAATTCTTTTGGATCCTGGATCAGTTATATTCTCTATATATTCTATATATTCTCCAAGATGTAATCACTTTCTCCTCACAACAGTATCTATCAAGTGTTATGGCCCCAATTTGCTACGACATATAAGACAGCAAGGGATGACAGACAAAATTTTAAAACTAAAACAGATTTAATTCAACAAAGACTAACACTAACCTAAAATTTATACTACTGACCAAGATTGATTATATACAAGAAAAAAAATATTTACAGTCCCTTGAGATGGGGTTGCTTGGTGATGTTCCTGGTGAGGAAAATGCTCCAACACAGGCAAAAATCCACAAAAGGCTTCACACGTCTTGAAAAGAGAGACAGGTCTGGTCAAATGTATCCTTCTTGCAATTTTTCCTCCCACTTTACTCTCTCAATTTCTCTCCTTATATACTCTTTTGTAGCCCCCTCCCACATTTAGACTTTTTTTTAATTCTCTAGGACTTTCCATCTCAGACATGCCCAGGACATGCCCAAACCTAGCTCCAGACTGGGCTTAACAAAAAAAAAGGTCAATACTGTCATCTAGTGGCTTCTTTCCACATTACACAAGGCACAAATGTTATTGACATCCATCCATCATGTTTTGACATATTTCACTAACTGACAAACAACCAATCAACAGAAAAACCGCTGGTGAATTATTATCTCCTGGAAGAGGTACAATAACCAAGCAATAAATCCCTTGGTTCAGTCAGGACAACTCACGTTTCAATAAAATAGAACAATTTATTCATGGATATGAGCATTACATTGTATTTTGGCGGCGGTTCTGCGCAGGAGGAATGTCCTACTTAGGCACAGCAAACATACAAACATAGTCAGCAATAGAAATCAAAATCCCCCCGATGTGAACAGAACCAAACAGGTGGAGGCTGGGGTAGAGGAGGCAAGCAGAAACCAAACAGCATGTTGCATTGCATGACGCGTCATTGCAAACAGCAGCAGAAGCAAGCGAGCTTGACGTCTTTCAAATAGACCGCTGTATGACCTCGTGATGTGTATCCTACAATTGTTCGCCTGCTGGTGCTGACGTGCTGGTAGCTTACCAGGCTGCTGTCAGCTGATGTAGCTCTTCTCGAGTTTCCTGCCTGAACTAGTTACACTCATTAACGGTAAGCCGCTGAAGGAACATGCTTCAAGCGGTTATCGACTGCAAGTCTCCCCAGACACACTAGATGGGAGCAAAACATTCCGAATCCTGCCTAAACTTTATCACTTATAAGTGGTTATCATCCAATGTAGCTAGCAAGTGGCAGTCTTTATACAGGGTGTGGAATCTGAAGGTGAGATGGTCAGAAATCCGTAGATGGCACGCTATCAAGTAGCACAGGGGTGATTATTTCATTTAACTGACGCGTCCGCAATCAACCTTGGGTGGCAATATATTTTATGCCTTTTTTTTTTTTTATAAAGGTGCCATCCGCTGAAACCGTCCAACATCCCAGCTCCATTTACACTGTGCATATGACATACCCCAGAGTTTCACTGGAGCCATTTGTCATGTTTTCTCCTTCTTTTTATACTCCTTGGACCTACCCCGGTAGACCATGGCGATGAGGACAATGTCATAATCAAAACCAGCAATCGCAACATTCTCTCAGATCGAGGCAACCAGTGCCAGCTGAGAGGAAGCGTACTTATATTCAGTTCAGCATATCCGACCCATCATCATAGCCGTAACTAGCGATCTCGGTAAAAATTTTAGGGAGAAAAAAAAATTCTACGTCTTTGTCATTCAGGTTTTGTTCTAGGTATCGTAAGTATAACCCCTGTATACATACAATATTACATTTCACCAAAAATGAATTTGTTTGCACATTATTATTATTTTCCTCTTATCTACACATGTATTGTTTTAGGGAGTTTTCTTTAGTTCAGTAGAATTTTTATAGTAATGCTGTTTGATCTTTGACATTTTGATGATGTAACTTTCTCCAAATTCGCGGTATTCTCCTCGGTATTGATCTCTGTTGTGCAGAGGTAAGATGAAACAAGTGCTCCTTTCAATGGTTTTGTAAAACACAGTAAAACGCTAAATGGAGGTGAAGATTTTTCTTTATAGAGGTCAAAGATATTGTTAATTATTGCTTCAATGATTACTTTGGTGTTACTGTTTATACATTTTTATTTTATCGTGTACAGCACTTTTGTGTGGCATGCTAATTACCCATCGTAAGTCCAGGGAAATGGAACATTAGGTGGTTTCTCATGCGGTTTCTTCCATCTCTATTTTAAAGGTGTGCTTGTAGAAACTTGACATGCAAAGTTGCTGTACTGACATTAATGCGTTGCACGTAGATACGAGAGCTGCCCATTTCTTAATTACCTCCACCAAAGGTAAAAGGAGGTTATGTTTTCAGTCCCGTTAACTGTTAAATGTTATGACATGCTGTACACTCAGTTAGTATTAAGCTCTGCTATGGAGAGGTGTGGATGTACACATGACATGTGAAGTAGCTGTGCTGATATTACTGCATTACACGAAGAGCAAAAATCTGTTGGCTGGCAAGAGAGATGTGGTCTTCGCCTCATTATTCATTACACACAATACAACGCAGAACTAAAAGACCGACTACATAAGGATATCAAATTGTGTATATCTTATAAAGTTACTTTTCAAATTCACTATTGTATGTTATCAATGTGTTTTTCGGTATGTACAAAGTTCTACCATAAAAAAAAATTTTCTTTAAAAATCAGGGGTCTCTTTACCTCTCATCTCAATATATCTGAACGAAAATGGTTTTCCAGAGTCCTGACGATGGAAAAACCTCTCTCCCTCCTCTCTAAAAAAACATTATGGTTATTTTAAACTTACTGCATTATGGGACTGGGTGAGGATGGATGGAAGTCGGCTTGTAAGCAGTAGTTAAAGCAAATCTGCTTTTTAAGCTAGGTACTTGTACTAGTAACCATGGTAACTCATACAGCAGCGAGGTTAACAAAGCAAAATGGACAATAGGCTATATTCTTTGCACCATAATAAGGCAGTCTACAAGCTAAGGACAGGACCGGACATCAGGACAGGGGAAGAATGGAGTAGGTGGCTTAGTGTTAGCAGGTACCATTACATGCACAATATGAGTATACTTATGAAGTAAAGAAGAAATAAAATGGGGTACAATTACATGTACACTTAAAACTGAAGTACAATGGGAGCCGGTAGGTGAAAAACATACCAGCCAAACAGGCAGGAATGGCAGAAGTGAAAAAAATTGTGCCCGCCGGAGAATAGGAGTGACTGATAGTGCCCATGCAGTTTTTCCCTGGCATGCACTGGAAATGCTTTGCTCCTCTAAATAAATCGATAAAATAAATAAATGAAAAGCTTTGTTTTTGCTGGTAAAATGACTAAATAATGAAATGATTATTCTGGATTTAATTTTTAGTCCAAATTCCAATCGGAATTTGAGGTATTTGACTGATTTGTCACCCCATTCTATTCTTTCCACCCAATTGCTTTCACTAATCTGACCTGATGCCAGTTTTGAAGGGATGGCTGATTTGACAACTGATTACATTGTAGTGTTGAAACAGGGTTACACTTCTAGCCTATCACAGTTCCTGGGGTACCTGGTGCGGGATTCCTAATTTTTTCCTTAAAACTACATCTGCGGCAATATGCAGAAGCTTCACTTGCCGTCTTGATGGTTCACCCTTCATAAAATAAGGCTTTGAATGTCTTCACCATGAGAAAAACTCTGGCCAGAGTTAAAGGTCTACAAGAGGCCCTGTCATAGGTTATTGTGCAATATATATATATATATATATATATATATATATATATATATTATATTATATTATATTATATTATATTATATATATTTATTTATTTATTTATACCATGGTCTGGGTGAATACTTTTTTCTGATTGGCTTGCAGGTATGCATTAAAACCGTGGAACCGCACAGGTAGTTCGGCTACGGTCGTTTCACCATTAGAAATTCATCCACTTGCCAACTTGTCTCCAGTAAATTTAGCGGCGTCATATATGTTGCGTCCTGCGGGGCGGTTAACTATAGGTACTCAAGCGATAATGACCGGATATATTATAGCAGCGAAGTAATCAGGCTTTATTCATTAAATGATTGTATTTGTGTTCGGTTACAAAGGAATCTAACGTGTCCACTTCATGTATCAGCAACTGCTGACAGTTCGCTAGTTACGTGCTATGCTAGCAGACTGATTTCAGCTCGCTGACTGCGGAAACCGTCATTAGTTCATTGTAATTGTGGGTAGCAAGTTAGCTACAGTCTGCATAATCGCACATAATGTTGCGTTATGCATAATCTCAATTTCAGCTGGAATCCGTTATCAAATCAGCTGGTAAACGGATGTAAGCGTGTGCAAAAAAATTCTTTCTCCATGAACGTAAGATGAACTAAGATAGCTAAGAAGTTATTCAATTTAACTTGGCCTACAGTTGGCTATTGGGTATGAGAAGGCGAAGATTACCAGCTCGTTTTTTTTTAGTGCAAAACTTTCACCAAAAATTTCTGAATGCTGCGATTTGATATATCTGGCAAATGACCATGGTATAAGCGGGATAATCAACTCGAAGGTGAGCATTCCACGGTTTTAATGCATGATCCGCTTCGCGTCGGGTGGTTATTTGCCTCCGCGTCGTGCATTAAAACCGTGGAATGCACACCTCCTCGTTAATTATCCCTTACTATATAATATGAGTATATAAATATAAAGGAAAATACAGCATATCATAATGAATGTTTATTATGCTGCCCTAATTTAATCAGAAAAGATAAATAAAACTGAACAATGGTCAATATGCCTAAAATAACTATCTCCACTGCAGAACAACACTTAACAGAAATAAAGTGTAATTCAGAAAAATAAACCCCTTATAAAACCCAGAAATAAAAGTAAACATTTAGCATATTTTAAAACTGAGACTTGCGCAAAAGCAGGTCATTTTCCTGCCCAATAAATTTGGCTGTCCAGCATCAATATCATTGGTATCTCCAGTGGGAAAACTTAAACTGGCTTTTAAGGGGTCTTCAGGGTAAAGAGTAGAAATACCCATAATAATGTAAAAACTGAGAAATAAGCATACTCAACATGATTAGAACCTCATAAAATGCAGTACTTAGATAAAACTTTACATGGTTGCCATGGAAACGTCACTTAAGTGACAAAATCTGAAAATATTGCGTGGCGCTGATATTTCAATAACCCATGGTCAGATTTTACTCAAATTCGTCTCATATGATGCATGAGAGTGTCATATCTGATGTAGTCTGCATGTAGTCTCATATCTGATGTAGTCTGCATGTAGTCTCATATCTGATGTAGTCTGTATGTAGTCTCATATCTGATGTAGTCTGTATGTAGTCTCATACCTGATGTAGTCTGTATGTAGTCTCATATCTGATGTACGCTGGTGATTTAGTTGTCCTGTCTCCTTGTAGTGCTGGTTTACAACAACTGCTCAGAGGGTGCTCAGGTTATGGTGTGCAGTTTGACTCAAAAAAGAGTGTTGTTATGATATCTTAAACTAAAGAATATACCAGAAGTTGAACTTTCCGTTGTTCCTTCAGTCTGATCAAGTACTAAAGGAAGTGAATAAGGTAAAATACTTGGGTCACTTCATCAGGGATGATTTATGTAATGATGATGATGTGCAGCGCCGGTGCTGTAAATTATATGCGCGAGCGAACACTCAAATTCCATACGTGTACTGATCATGTTAAAATAGCCCTTTTCAGATCCTACTGCACACCGCTCTATACAGCACACTAGTGGTGCAGTTATAATAATAATGCATCAATTTTATATAGCGCTTTTCTGCTTTCTGGGCACTCAAAGACGCTTCACAAGGATACATTATTCATTCACTCACACTCTGATGGTGATAAACTACGTTTCAGTAGCCACAGCTGCCCTGGGGCAGACTGACGGAAGCGTGGCTGCCAGTATGCGCCTATGGCTCCTCCGACCACCACCAAACATTCACACACAGCCATACAGTATTCCTATATTGCATGTTTTGTGGGTGGGGGAAACCGGAGTACCCACGGAGAAAATCCACGCGAACACGGGGAGAGCATGCAAACTCCACACAGAAAGGCCCCAGGCCGGATTCGAACCCACAACCTTCTTGCTGTGAGGCAATAGTGCTAACCACTATGCCACCGTGCCGCCCAGTTAGAGCAGAGCAAAAATGAAAAAGCTTAACGTGGCATATAATGATGCTTTTAAGTAATGTCCCCACCTTTCATGCTGTGCAGAGGAATTTTATGTTTAAATTTATATGCCGATTGTCCGACTCCAAGAACAAAGTTATTCAGGTCCTGGTTGAGCCTACAAGGAGTGACACTGGGTACTCTTCTTGCCTCTGGAGGCACTGCAGTGATTGTCTGTGTGTTTTAGCTATTGTGACATGAACTTTTGTATTGTTTTAATCGTTGTGGTTTTTTGTTCTTTCATTTGCGTTTATATGGACCACACTGGTCTGAAATGTAGCTTAGCGAAAATTCAAGCAGGAAGACTATCTCCCTGCACATGCATCGTAAGTCTCCAGCAGAGATTCCAGCTTGTCCGTTTAATTACACTGGCCCGTTATTAACCAATCAGAATCTTACACTGCGTCACTAGTCCAATCATGTGCTTGTCGTCAACCTTAAAAGTTTGCTCTATCCCTGCAGTCATTCAGTTGTCAGCCAGTTTTGATACACTCTGCAACCCTCCTCCTCCCCAGCACCATCCTCCAAAGAACGCCCAGACCCTGAGTCCTGGACCGTCCAAGCCCTGTCCTTCCATGAGCACTGGCTGTCCTGATCCATTTCAGCTCCATCATCGACATGCAACTTCCTGGAGCTATTGATGCCATTGTTTAGATGGACTTTAATTGAACTCGATTGCCATTTTATTCTATTATTACTTTATTTTATTATTAATTAGCGAGCCCGTGGAGGTTGAGCTTCCGCACTATAGCCGGGTTCCTCCTGAGATTTCTTCCACTGAGGAGTTTTTTCTCACCACTGGTGGAGGATTTTTCTCCCAACTGGGAGTTTTTTGCCTCATTGCTGTAGCGGGGATTAGGCTGGACACTGCCCCTTCATTCTTTTATTTGATGTTTCAATGTAGAGCGTCTTTGTGACAGTCTATCTGTGAAAAGCACTGTATCAAATTAATTGAACTTAATTGAATTGAATTGAATTCTATCAGCTCCTTGATCAAGCTGACCCTCAGGAAATGTTCCAGCAGCAGTTCTTCACCAACACCACCAGTGTTTAGATCCCGGGGGGAATTTCATTACTCATATAGAGCATATAATCGACAGAATCATCAACAACGTTATATAGTTATTTCTTGCCGGGGTCTATCCGCCAAAAATTTTGCTCTGTGTTATTTAATAAACATCATTGTTATCATTTACTAATGGCCTCCTTGTTCTAGTCTTTCCTAATTGAAATAAAGTTGAAATTTAAAAAATTATATATATATATATAAGGTTTAAGATAGTTCTATGAAATGACAAAGGATTTTTTGTTTGGAACATTTATGAATATTTGATGAGCTCTGTTATGAAACCATTACAAAAATTGCTATCATCAACTTGCTTCACTTTCAAAATTAACCCCCTTGGGCTGCACCTATCGTAATAATCCTAAGTCATTTCATAGATTTCAAACAGACACAACTTCAGTCCAAATTTCCAGTCAATCAGATGAATATTAATGATTTTATGAATGCCACAAGGATGAAAATCAGACAAAATTGTGATTTTGGGTAATCTGCATTTAAAGTCACTAGTAACAACTGAGGCAGAAGAAAAACATAGATTCATGGTATTTCTTGGAGTTGAAGATGAGTATCTGATTAGTATACTGCATGTTGTACCAAAACACGCTGATTAACAAGGCCAAGCCCTTTTTAAACAAGCACCTCACATCGCGCTTCATGCTACTAATAATGATAATTCAAATAATAATAATAATAATAATAGGAAGAAGAAGCAGCAGAAGAACTTATTTGTAAAAACGCAAGTAGGTATGGTGTTAGGCTTTGATTATTTTGTCCCTGCTTCAAATTCAGCAGCTGGACATGTAAGCAGCTTGTAACGAATTGGTTCTCACCATGTGAATGCACACCCGAATCACTGTGGGGAACACCAGGGCCCCCTCCCTCCTGCAGGACACCCCCTGGAGGGCGGTCCCCTTCCTCCTGTCCTGAGCTCCCTCGGGTGCGATCACGCTTGCGGTGCCGGGAGCTGTGCGGGCGGTGGTGTCGATGGCTCTGTCGATCCAGGGGCATGCGCACGCCCACAAACAGAGTCCTGTGTCCTGGGTTGAAGAGGAGGCAGAGAGGCAAGCGGGTTAGGTGAGATGGGGTGGTGTTGGGGTGTGGCAAGGATAGGGTAGGGTGAGAGTGTTAGGTTAAATAGGGCGGGAGTGAGAGGCATTTTTAAGGGTTAGGTACCTTCCAACAAGAAAAAGACCTGAAACACTGTTTTAAGTCAACCCAGGCACGGCTTCAGAAAAGGAAAATCACAGACTAGAAATGGCCATGGCAGAGCTCACTCAGCTCCATAGAAGGCTTGGAACATGTTCCTAATGAGCTAGACAGAGGAACAGACCTAAGAATGATCAGAAGGAACGTCGCGAGTTCGAGCCCCGGCGTACCCACCGGCAGGGGTCGGCAGCTTTTTCAGAGTTGCGCACAATTGGCTATCGCGCTACAGGGTTTCAAATTGGGAAGGGACTGCCGGATTTGGGTATTCAATAACAGCTTTGTTCGTTGCTCCAGCGCCTCCCGTTGGCCAGACGGGCGCTCGGCAGGAAGACTCCGGGTTGGTTCATGTTCGGGTATCCTCCGCCCTAGTTCTGAACTTGCGAAGATTCAACCAATGTGTGTATAAGAATCAGTGGCAGACAGGCACGTGCTTCGGAGGAGAGCCGTGAACTGTCTCACTATCCCGAGTTGGCAGCAGGGGGTCGCATACGAGCAAGCTTTGTACATAGTTCCCCAATTGGGCATTCCAGATTCGGGTGGGATTGGAGATGCCAAATTTTAAATAAAAGAAAAAAAAAAAAAAAAAAAAAAGAATGATCAGAAGGATTGCAGTCCACTCCTGGAGACTGAGAGTAAGGCTTGGAAGCTTGTTCCCACAAATAAAACTAGAAGAACCTCTGTAATTAGCTATCATCAAAAATAATGAATAATTTCCAAAGATAATAAACTTTTACTAGAAAAATGGACAGGCTGCTGAAGGGTATACAGCAAGTGACAATCCAGCGATTTGGATTCCCCAAGTAAGGTAACGCAAATACACACCTGAGAGAATGGAGAAACATGAATGGAGAAACAGTTGGTGGGGAAGGCACGCGGGATGTAACTCAATCAAAAGAAACAATATACACTGATCAGTCTTGACCTTATGACCACCTGCCTAAAATTGTGTAGGTCCCCTTTTTGCCGGTAAAACAGCCTCGAGGCTCGGTACCACTGCACCTCTGCAGGTGTGCTGTGGCATCTGGCACTAAGTCGTTGGCAGCACATCCTTTGGGTCCTGTAAGTTGCGAGGAAGGGTCTCCATGGATTGGACTTCTTTATCTAGTGCATCTCACAGATGATTTATAGCATTGATATCTGCAGAATTTGGAGGTGAAGTCAACACCCTGAACTCGTTGTTGTGTTCCTCAAACCATTCCTCAGCTATATTTTCATTGTGGCAGGGCGCATCACTCTAGTGAAAGAGGCCACTGCCATTAGAGAACACTGTTTCCATGAAGGGATGTACTTAGTCTGCCACAATGTTTAGGTAGGTACTACAGGTTAAAATAACAGCCACATGAACGGCAGCACTCAGGGTTTCCCAGCAGAACATTGCTCACAGCTTCTTACTGCTTCAGCCAGCTTGCCTTCTTCCCATAGTGCATCCGGGTGCAATGTCTTCCCCAGGCAATCAATGCACATGCACCCAGCTATCTTCCACATGATGTAAAAGAAAACATGATTCATCAGACCAGGCCACCTTCTTCCACTGCTCAGTGGTCCAATTCTGATGCCCACGTGCCGACTTTAGGCGCTTTCTGCAGTGGACAGGGGTCATCAGCATGACCCTGACCGGTCTCCGGCAACACAGCCCCATATGCATCAAACTGCGATTCACTGTGTGTTCTGACACTTTTCTATTAGAACCAGCATTAACTTTTCTAGCTACTTGAGCTACAGATCTCTTCAGTTGGATTGAACCACATGGGCCAGCCTTCCCTCCCCAAGCACATAAATGAGCCTTGGCCACCCAAGACTGATCATGGCAAAACCAAGCATGTACTGCTTTAACTAATTTGGATGCATATGATTTGTGTGTCAAAATGGTTCATTCCTGCTGCGTTGTTGGCTGTGAAAACCATGCAGACCATGCAAAAATGTTTTTTTGTTTCTTTAAGACCGCAGTTTTACTGATATTTATGGATAAATATTTGAGATTTTTAATTATAAGTTTAACTGATTTTGATCATATTGGTTATATCCTGAAATCTTTCACTTATAAGTATGTCCTTATTTGAAAAAATGCACTAAAGCAACCTTACTTTTTTTTTTTTTTAGATTATTTATTTCTGAACAGGGGTGTTTACTATGTTATCTATGCATTTTGCCACGACTGGAAGCTGACGCCTATATGACCATGGCAAAATGCACCAAGAATAGACGGCGCACAGTCTAGCTTTTTGTCTACGTCATTGATCACAGCAGTTACTCACCTTCTAGCTCCTCCTTCTCATAATGGATGTTGAAGATGGAACTGGTTCCACCCTGGTCCACGACAGCCTCCTCGTCTGGCCTCTGCATACAGCACAAAGACACACCACTGAAGTCAGGCAGCCGTGGAAACATTTTACAGCTATTAACTCCTGGATGAATATGAACAAAAAAGCTTGTTTCATTTTGTATGTTATTTTTTTTAATGTTGTTCTTCACCCTTTCGAGAGGAAATGCACTTTGGCAAGACTTTGTTGCCATGAGTAGTTAGTATGAGTTATGTTATGTTATGTTATTAGTCATCCACCTCAAGCATTTTTCAGTTGTGTTCGTGGATCTCCATTGTGCTCCACTGATTCATTCACTAATGTTAAGTGTAGTGTGCTCTAATTGGATCAGGTATAATGCAAAAAAATGACCTTATTTTTTGGTTAAGCCCAGTCTGGAGCTAGGTTTGGGCATGTCCTGGGCATGTCTGAGAGGGGAAAGTCCCAGAAAAAAAAAGTCTCAAAGGTGGGAGGGGGCTGCAAAGGAGTATATAAGGAGAGAAAGTGAGAGAGTAAAGTAGTAGGAGAAATTGCAAGGAGAAGGATACATTTGACCAGACCTGTCACTCTTTTCAAGACCTGTGTAGTTTTTTGTGGATTTTTGCTTGTGTTGGAGCATTTTCCTGTCCCAGGACATCACCAAGCAACCCCATCTCAAGGGACTGTAAATATTTTTTTTCTTGTATATGTATTTCTTGTATCAATCTTGGTCAGTAGTATAAATTGTAGATTAGTTGTTAGTGTTGTGTTCCAGGGTTCTGGCCTTTGGCCAGAACAGTATTGCTTATGGTTTTAACAGTTTCATGTTTCAAGATTTCATAGTTCATAGTTTCATGTTCCATAGTCATGTTCATAGTCACAGTTTTAACAGTTTCTTGTATCCAGTCATTGCATTTCATATTCATGTTCCTTGTCCATGTTTTTGTTCTCGCCAGGTCTGCCAAGCCACTCCACCGCTTGTCTGCGTTCCGCCCCGTGCCTTCGTTGTTGCACATTTCTGAGCTCTGGTTGGCTTTGGTATTTCCCCTTCCTTCCACGCTGTGCTGGATTCGGGCCTCTCTAAGCTTAATTGGCAATTAACTGTTTTTAAGTTACTAACATTTACTAACACTCACTGGGTGGTGTAATTCTTAGATAGGCACATTACTAATATTACTAATTTAGACAGGGAGTTTATTGTCATGATTCCTGCTTTGCTATTTCAAGATCTTGCTGTGCTTTTCTGTTCTTAACATTCATGCTTGCTTCCAAACTGCATACTTAATTGGTACTTAAGCTGAGCACGCTCATTCTCTTAATGAGCAGGTCATGTCATCCAATCTCTGTCCATGTCTTGATCTTGCCATGCCTCTTGTTTCTGCTTCTCCAGGTGTTGCCCCTCATGTGTCCTTGATTACTGAGCCTTTATCTGGATGCGGTGGAAGTTGGCTGGCAGACAGTCTCTCGTTGCATGTTCAAGTTTTGCCAAGTTCTTGTTGTCAAGTTCCCTTGCATTCTAGTTTCAAGTCTTGTTCTAGCCTCTTGCCTTTTGTGTGTGTATATATATATATATGTATATGTCTTTTTATTTATTTTCCTTGATCTTCTTGCCTGGAGTTTCCAGTGCCTTTTGTTTTTTGCCATTTTGCATTCTTTGTTTATAGCTCTGTGTAGCTTACCTTAGTTTGTTTTTTGCAACCCTTTGGGCCAAGTTTTTTGTTGGCCCTTGTGCCTGTTTTGTTTTGTTTATAAATAAATCCTCATTCCCTTTTCCCGCATCTGGTGTCTAACTGATTCCATATTAGTTAGTTTGTTGAATTAAATCTGTTTAAGTTTTAAAATTTTGTCTGTCATCCCTTGCTGTCTTGTATGTCATAACAAATTGGGGCCATAACACAGGCAAATTTTTAGTCGGGTTATATAGAGATGAATAAATGGTGCATAGTTTTTTTTATCTTTCAGTTTCTGCAGTGTACTAAAATTTAAAGCAAATTTATCATCCAATACAATTTGCCGCTTAAATCATTCCTAGATAACAATACATTCAACTACAACTGTTAGACCAAGTTATGCTCATTTACCAGTTCAATATGATTCACACATTTATTTCACCATTTTAGACATAAGAACACCCATCTTTTGAATAGATCTGGGGCACTACATCCTAATGAACATTCAATTTACAGTTATGTGCTCCAGGAGCAATTACAATTACCTCATTATTTTTACACCAGCATCTATGGTCCTGCACCTTTGCATAAACAACGAACAGGGCAAGTAATTTGGAGCAGAAAATGCATCCAATCCGTACAGTAAAAAAACCTTCATTCAAACCGATGCTTGGCGAGTTTGACAGAGAGGACAACACTGTGAAAATGCATTTGCCCTCTCCCGATATCCTTTTTTTATGTATTTATCATACTTAAGTATTTTAGTTTGAGCTGCCAGATAGCTCACTCAGTAAAGGAATTGCACTGCGTTGCAGTGTAGAAGTAACTATCACGTCACAGGTTCGAGCCTCGGTCGTACCAACCGGCAGTGGTCGGCAGCTTTTTCAGAGTAACGCACAATTGGCTCTTGCGCTACAGGGATTCAAATTGGGAAGGGACTGCCAGGAAAGGGAAATAAATAAATAGCTTTGTTCGCTGCTCAGGCACCTCCACCTCAGGAAGATTCTAAGTCTGTTCATGTCCGGGTATCCTCCGCCCTCGTTTTGAACTTTCGAAGATTCAGTGAGTGTATAAGAAGCAGTGGCGGACAGGCACGTGCTTTGGAGGAGAGCCGTGAACTGTCTTCACTTTCCTGAATTGGCAACAAGGGGTCGCAAAAGAGCAAGCCTTGAACATAATTCACCAATTGGGAATTCCAGATTCGGGAGAGATTGGAGATGCCAAATTAAAAAAAAAATGTTTCAGTTCATCAAACTCATTTAAACATTAGAAAAAGGTAATCTGAGTAAACATAAAGGGCTCTAAAATTCGTCGACCAGGCACAGGCGCGGCGAACGGGTGGAGCGGCGTGCCAACAGGGTGCATCCAGGTGCATTTGCAACTTCGTGCCCGGCGCACGAACTCCTCTGTCCCGCTTCCATCCCTCCTGCTAGTGCAAGTGGCAAAGAGGGAGGAGAGAAGGCGTGAGTGGGTTTAACACTGCCGAGTCAATTCTTCACCAATCAAATGAACTCCTCTCCTCACCTTTAAAAGCACTGTGGGCGCTTTTGGAATATACACAAAACGTGGGTATTCGCTTCTTTGCATTGACTTTGAATGTAATCTGTCATGTGAAAAATTCATTTTGCGCCTGGTGTGAATGCAGCTGAAGGACACATACCCACATAGCCTACACACGCACTCACACACCCACATGCACACACATCTCTCTCTCTCTCTCACTCTCTCTCTCGTACGTTGCAGACAGGGGCATTTGCGGTCAAAGCCACTGTTGCAAAAAAAAAGCGGCTACCGCACTCAAAGTAATTTAATATCGATACTCACTTATGTTTTATAACAGAAGTTCAAAGCTTTGATATAACATAGAAGACACATATTTAGAAAAAGTCGTGGATGACATGAAATACCATGCATTACAAACATCAATGCCGCATAAAAAGCGGCAGCTGCGATTCTAGTGTTAAGGACAGAGCTGTGCAGCCAGGTGATCTCTCCTCTCCCGTGCCCGCTGCTGCTCTCCCTGCTGGTACGGGACATGCAGTTCAGCCTCTCTCTGTCTCAAGTCCGGCAATGTCTCCTGCGTGAGGTCAAAGTGACATCCAGGGCGTACAGCTATGTTGTGTAGCACGCAACATGCCACAGAGAATGCAATGACACTCTGCAGGCTGTTAGGTCGAGTTTCCATTACACTTGCCAACTGCCTTTGATCTGACATCAGGACAATAAATATAGATACTATAATTTATGTGCCGATTCACATAGTTACATTAAACAGTGGTTGCTGAAATTATTTATTGAATTGAAATGTGCCTGACATTCTGGAAACCTGCCTGTGAGGTTTCGATGACGTGTGCGCCCTGTGCACCGGTCAGCCAAATTACCACTGCATGGAAAGTAAACCAGGTTGGAGCAGGCAGGCGCTCTGTGCACTTTTGGCAGAGCCTTTTGCCACGAAATTGTCACTGCGTCATGATGGATGTGTGACACCTCCCCCCACTTTGCCGCCACACCCATCTCGGCGCACATCCGTCTACCAAATTGCCAAACTGGCTGCGCATGGTGTTGCACCGGCCGAAATGACCACTGCAGGGCTGCACCGGACAAAATTACCACTGCGGGGGCTGCGCCACGCTACGCCACCCTGCGTGCACCAAGAAATTAGAGCCCAAAATGCGGGCTAAAATGATTATTTTATTTATTGAAGCCAAATAGCTATCTAACCCTACCAGGCCCTACCTGAAAGAGCACATTGACAACTCATCCAGCAGGTCACTACAGAAGGCAGACTAGCATCAAAATAACTGCCGGCTTTACTTGCTGGCCATCATTTTGTGACCAAAAGCTCCTGCTTGGCTATGCAGCAAAGCAATGATCTGAAGTGCACAGGCAGGTCCACCTCTTTATTTCTCAACAAAACAAAATGGCGTTTTTGGGGTGGCCTAGTCAGAATTCTGACTTGAATCTGATTAAGATGCTCCATGCTCAAAAACCCTCTAATGCGGCTGAATTAAAAAAAGTCTTCAAACAAATTTCTAAAATTACTCTTCAGTGATGAAAGATTCACTGCTACTTATCACAGTTCATATATTGCAGTTGACGCCTGCAAGGTTGGCACAGCCAGTTATTAGGTTAGGGTGGGCCATCATTTTTTCACGTGTGAGATATATTTTAATTTACCGAAGAGTTATTTAAAACCTAATTTAAAAGCCGAATTTTGTGTTTACCCAAGTTGTCCTTGTCTTGTATTAAAATTAGTTTGATGATCTGGAACATTTAAAAATGACAAATTCAGCTGAGAGAGAAGGAACTAGGAAAGGGGCAAATACTTTTTCACAGCACTGTATGTATTGCAGGAGGAAAATATTTCTCAAATTCAGCAATTCCTATATTGTAACGATGACATGAGGGATGACCTCCATGAAAAAAGGGCAACATTTCTCAGCGACTATTGATATGTGGTCGAGTACGTCAGTGACTCCATACAAGACTTGCAGTCTATTAATTGACAAGCCTAAGAGAGATGCACTAATTTTTTTAGTTAAGGCACACACACTGCATTGTAGTGTTTTATGTACATTGTACAACGTATGTCAGATAAATCAGTCCTCCTTAAAAGAGCGTTTGTCATTGGAGTGTTCAAGGCAACACAGTAAACATAATAGTAATTTTAAAAAATCCCTACAATTATATAAAATATTCTTGATTATTTCCCTGACAATATATCGTGAGTAAAATCTCCTGATCGCCACAGCCGTAGATGCATCTAGGCTTCAGCCAAATCCCACACCTGAGCTCTTACACAATAAGGCTTTGCCCCATGAGATACGAATGATCATAATTAAATCTCTGCATGAAGTGCTGACTGCTTCATTAATACCTTGCTGCAAACTCTGGCGCTTTCGGCGTGAGTTTTATCAGCATATTCATGTTCCCGTGCTGCAGTCAGCAATTATTCATTCAACGCAATGCATGTGTTGTTTAAATGAAATAAGACCATTTGAAACGTTTTTATGCAATTCCATTGCTTCCAACCCCTGAGTGAAGACAAGCACGAGAAGTCCAGAGTCATGATTTATTTCCATGTTACCAGTGGTGAAATCCACTGTGACGCATGTGAAACTGATAAACCTCCATGCACAAAGACTTCAATTCCGCCTGAGAATCTCTTACAAATGCACTGATTGAATGATTGCTGACCACAGCACATGAACGTAAATATGCCACTAAAACTCATGCCGCATGCGTGAAAGTTGGCAACCTTCATTAATCACAAAAAAGTTCAAAGTGAATTTTTTGCATTTGTCAAACCTTCCAAAAATGAACAGACCCCAATGCAAACGTGGGCCTGCTCTCCAATAGCATGTTTATGCACATGTCACTAATGCATTGCCCAGTATGTCTACCAAACAACTGAAGACATCACATAATCACCACCAGTAGATTGATTAAAATTCAAAAGTCATACTCTCAGAGTAGTGCCATGTATAGTATTAGCCATTTTGGTTATGAAACTCGCTGGCAATATACTTGAAGATTATGCACTTCTGAAGAGGTTGCTACACTCTAAACAAGATATGGTGTTGTATTTGGGGCCACTCTGTTAGTGATACATCTAATGACACTTCCAGTTGTGCTTGTCCACAAACTGCCAGTAGGCCCACGTACCAAGGAGTTATTAAATAGCGATGATTAATTGAAAGATCCAGGAATACAGTGTAGGGAGTGAATTGTAATTTTGGTTTACGGATATGAATCTAATTTTCATTTCGCAACTCCCGATCATTATAGCAACATCATTGCTTAGTACACAGATATTGCAAGTAGACTTATATTCATGTTGGGACAAATTAAATTAATTTTATCAGCCTCCTGTCTTACTTTCACCCTCATTTCACTTTTTGTGATTAACTCTGATTAATATTGTGTCAAAAAATTTATTTCAACCTACACTGACATCGAGAAGAGTTTTCGCTGCAATGATGCATAAATAACAGTCTCATTGGGCACAAACTTCCGTACATGCTTATATGAGCACAGTGCTGTTCCTGCAAGGCCATGTTTCTAAAAATAAAAACTTGCATGGCCAGGTATTCCATTCCATATAACAGCTCGCCAGCAGCCACGAGCTGGCACTTAGCAGGACACAAAGTGTGTCATTGGAGATGCGGTTGCTAGGGCTAATTGCAGCACCTTGAGTTGTTCCTCATGGGCATGTGCTCAACAAAGGGCTCTTAGGGCTCCCAACGCAAGGAAGCTAGAGACCGGAGTCAGCCCTAAGCTTTCTCAGCAGCAGGGGCATTGTTTTAGTATGGCAAGGTTTGGCTACTTGCCGAATTTGTAATTGCAAATCAATTCGAAATACTTTTTGTTAATTTCTGTGACTTTATCTGCTCCACAAAGGTAACTCTAAATCGTGACGCCTCCACCTGACTTTTAGTACACCCATTACCCAGCATTTACATGGTGCTGCAGGTGAACAGGTGATACCGTACAGTTAGTAAAGGCACAGGACAGTTGGCTCGTTTCTCAATAAGCAAGCTACTGAGACAAACTAATGTGGGTGTCCATTATTCTCATTAAATCAGGTGGGGTTCAACTAATCATATAAACACCATAATACTGTTGGTTCACATGTAATATAGTCAGGCATATGCTGGGTCAATACAAACATGTTACTTACGCTATTTTAGTGAAAAATCTGATTTAACAAATCTCCCGATTTTGTGAAGGTATCAAGCAAGCCAAACAGTATTAACGGGTATGATACATATTATTTGCCTTTGTCAAAGTTTTAAGATCTCCACATCTCTCCATTAGGTCATAAATATACTAGCTGTGGTCTTGTGTAACAGCATTCGCTGTTTCCTGAGAGGGACACAGATGACCACACTCACATTCCAGCTTTTTTACGGGCTGAAACATGACCGTTAAAGCGAAGATCAAATGCAAAACTGTTACCGAATAAGCTCAAATAAGTGTTTGTCACTGTTAATAAGCTAGGCTAAATCCAATATTGCTGTTGATTTTTCTGACTCAGACACAATCTTTGCCAGTATCCCTGCAAAACCAGCACTGCTCACTGTTTATGTTAAGGAGCTATGGGTGTCCCAATTAGGAAACATTTAGCGCACCATTTTTAAAGGAAAGTTCAGTGGAATGTTCGCAAAAAAAGTGTCCCACTCAGGAAACAATTCCACCATCTGCGGCTTGGTGCTCAAGTATTCCCAATATACTGTGACAGGGCTGTTTATGGTCAGGCCTGTTTCTTTTGGGGTGATCCATCAGGGGGCGCTAGCAAATGCACTGTCGCAAGTTCTGTCCCCCCGTGGAAAACATGCAGTTTTAAATGCATATTACTCCAATGTAATGTTTCGCTGGATTTTCTTTGCAGCATACAGTGTTGAGGGTTTTATATTAGTTTGTAACTAATACATTTGTGAGGGTATCTGTATTGTATGTGTGATGTTATCTGTGATTTTGTATGTAAAAATAAGGGTGAGAAAACACAGCTCATTTTGCCGTGAACAGCTCATCGTTCACGGCAAAACTGCACACAGGCATGAGATTCTGACACGCGCACTGATTGGCTGGCACTCGAGAGGCCTGCCAGGTGTCGCAAGCGCCAGCCAATCAGCACGCATGTCTCAATTTCATGGCTGTGCCGAGAACGATTCTGGGCAGGAAGTTAGATTTCAGGTGTGAAGTTTTGCCTTTTCCAGACTTATTCTTCGGAACGAGAGGGAGTTACAATGAATGGTTGGTGCCGAATGAAACCTTATGTCGTTGTTACGCCGATACTAGACACAAGGTAAGACAAAAGAACGTTTTGATGCTAGCAGTGGTAGAAGACAACTGGTGTCTGGCGATTTGCATTTTTGCATTTTTTGTCAATGGCACGGCATGTGACTCCGCTGGGCCAGTAAATGTCAGAATGTTAAAACAAGCCCTTGGAGGCACAAATGGGGCTACGAGGTCAGCGATGATCCACATTCCATTCTACAACTAGAAGAGCACTCAGAGAGCGCAGAACCTCTGCCGCCAGGGGGCAGCAAAGCCAAAAGCACGGCAATTGGAACTCTGGCCCATTAGAAAGACTTGAAATGTTGAACTTTGGAGAATATCTCAGGAGTACTTTGGCCTAGATAGGCCAAAATTGAATCACCTCTGCCTTGACTTAATACCCACCTACCCTGAAAATTTCATAAAAATCCGGCCATTAGTTTTTGAGTTCTCTTGTACACAAACCAACAAACAAACGGCACCGAAAACATAAACCTCCTCAGCGGAGGTTAATAAAGAAAGTTTCATTCTCATCCATGAGCTCAAGAGCGCTTCCATCTGTGCCAACTAACACAGAACATTGATTCGCTACGGGAAAGCTCACAAGTGCAGAAAGGGCTTGTTACAATACCTTTATTACCTTCGCCAGCGACTTCGCTGACGAAGGTAATGTTTTGATCCCCGTGTATTTATTACCTTCGCCAGCGACTTCGCTGACGAAAGTAATGTTTTGATCCCCGTGTATTTATTTGTTTGTGTGTCTGTCTGTCTGTCTGTGTGTATGTGTATCGAATAACTCAAAAAGTTTCAAACGGAATTTCATAAAATTTGGTAGGTTGATTTGGCATGACCTGAGGATCAATCGATTAGATTTTGGGAGTGATCGGGTCAAAGGTCAAGGTCAAGGCCACGAAAAGGTCAAAACCGACTTTCGGTTTATCTTAATCTCGGTCAATTTTTATCCGATCGGCATGAAACCAACGCCAAAATGTGCAGAATTATATACCCGATCCTGCGATGTGAAACACGGTACAATGGGGTCAATACCCTTCTTAGCGGTTGGGGGTCAAAGGTCAGGGGGGTCATTACCTTTCGAACTTAAAGGCGTATTGATGTAAAAAAAAAAAATATCGTACTCTTCTCATTCATCGATCATTTAAAAAAATAAAAATTGGTCCTCAGAGTTATTTGGCGAGGGATTCAGTGGCGTCGGCGAAGGTATGCGCTCTACCGAGTGCCCGTTCTAGTTACCTTCGCCAGCGACTTCGCTGACGAAGGTAATGTTTTGATCCCCGTGTATTTATTTGTTTGTGTGTCTGTCTGTCTGTCTGTCTGTGTGTATGTGTATCGAATAACTCAAAAAGTACCAAACGGAATTTCATAAAATTTGGTGGGTTGATTTGGCATGACCTGAGGATCAATCGATTAGATTTTGGGAGTGATCGGGTCAAAGGTCAAGGTCAAGGCCACGAAAAGGTCAAAACCGACTTTCGGCCATATCTCGGTCAATTTTTATCCGATCGGCATGAAACCAACGCCAAAATGTGCAGAATTATATACCCGATCCTGTGTCAAGGAATTCAGTGGCGTCGGCGAAGGTATGCGCTCTACCGAGTGCCCGTTCTAGTTTGTTTGTGTGTCTGTCTGTGTGTATGTATGTGTATCGAATAACTCAAAAAGTACCAAACGGAATTTCATAAAATTTGGTGGGTTGATTTGGCATGACCTGAGGATCAATCGATTAGATTTTGGGAGTGATCGGGTCAAAGGTCAAGGTCAAGGCCACGAAAAGGTCAAAACCGACTTTCGGCCATATCTCGGTCAATTTTTATCCGATCGGCATAAAACCAAGGCCAGTGGCGAGGGATTCAGTGGCGTCGGCGAAGGTATGCGCTCTACCGAGTGCCCGTTCTAGTTTGTTTGTGTGTCTGTCTGTCAGTGTGTATGTGTATCGAATAACTCAAAAAGTACCCAACGGAATTTCATAAAATTTGGTGGGTTGATTTGGCATGACCTGAGGATCAATCGATTAGATTTTGGGAGTGATCGGGTCAAAGGTCAAGGTCAAGGCCACGAAAAGGTCAAAACCGACTTTCGGCCATATCTCGGTCAATTTTTATCCGATCGGCATGAAACCAACGCCAGTGGCGAGGGATTCAGTGGCGTCGGCGAAGGTATGCGCTCTACCGAGTGCCCGTTCTAGTTACGCGATGAGTCGCATATTATACTTGAGAGAAATGGCGAGAGCACATCTGCTGTGAGCTGAAGAGGAGAAATGATCCCGACAAGATAAGTGAATCCAGGCATTTCTTCTCTCTTTTGAAAGACATGGAAATACAATACCTTGTCTTTCGCTAAATTGGAATCGCAGTCAACAGCGGCACAGTAAAGTATATTCTAAATACAGATTATTGATGATTTGTCAGTGATGTTAATGGCTTATCCAAATTTCCCACAAAAAACACTGAGGATTCGCTTGTGTGGGGTCACTGACGGCAAATGCTGAGCAGTGTCGGGAAAATATGCATATGGTTGCCAATGATTGTAAAAATGCATATTTTAAGTCAATATATGGTGTCTTTAATGCATTATTTTACCCACATTTAGATTCCTGAACTCAAAGTTCTCACAAAATATGTGCTGAGAAAATCAGCACTTACCAACGCAAAATTCCATGCTGGTTGATGCTGGTTAACCAGGTAAAACCAGCATAGCCGGTTGAAGTTATTTTTGCAGATGACCAGTGTATGTTGTGTTTTGGACATGTTTATGCTGGTTTTCTACTAGCAAAAACTGGCGTGCCATTGCTGGCTGATCAGCAGAAACCAGCATAGACCAGCACCAATCAGCATGGATATCACGCTGGTATAACTGCTGGTTTTTCAGCAGTTATTTGATGAATCCTTTAATTTAAATTACATAGTAGATTCACGGTGTCTCATGATCCAAAATTTGTCATGCTGATTTGCAGGGAAATAGGGCAGGGCATTTGGACAAAATCAAATATCTCGGTATTTTTGACAGATTACCTCGTTATCAGTATTGTGCCAATATGGATAACTGTTGGTGCTTTTGCAAAATATCTACACAATGTGATTTTTGATTACAGTGAGTGTGACAGTTCCGAATCACAAACGAAAGATCGACGACATACGTTTCTCCAAGGAAATAAACCAAACTTGTTATGTTGTATTCCAATTGAGTAATGTTTCATCTTACAACCACAAAAGAAAGCACTTGGAACACTTACAATTTGAGAGAGAAATGTCATAAAACATGTCGTGTGTCATTATGACAGTTCCGGATCACTTTATTGTATTCCGGATCACGTGACATAACAAGGCACCGCTTGATTAAAAATCCACGATACGGTCAACAAGGGGTTGTGTCAAACACTAACAACTATTTTGTAAGCATTGCAAGTCGGAAGACTCAGAAATATTATGAAATTTTATCTACAAATACAACTCTGTGGTTTATTACTCTTTATTACTTGAGTCAAACACGTTGATCAATAGGAGTTCTGTATTAGAATGCGAGTCAAAGGTTAATGGAGTGGTATAGCTCATGCCTTTGAAGCTTTCCAAGAAAACAACGTAATTAGGAACATATGGTAGATCATATTTCATATAAATATGTTATATTTAACATATATATTATTTAAGTTAAAAAAATGTTTTTTTGGAAAATATATTTGTGTTCTGTAAGCATTTAAGGTGTTGTTGAATTAATTAGATTTTTCCAGGTAAATTCTGCATTGATACAGTGCATATTGATGATAATATAAAATTTTAAATACAGTAAATGACAATTGTCTATGGCAGGGATGAGCCGTCAGGGTAGGCAGGGTAGGCAGTGCCTACCCCAGGCTATCCTCAAAAATAAAGTTGTTAACAATTATTGATCATTTTAATATCTAATCTAATTTTGAAGCCATTTGATATTTAGTTTGTCTTTATGCTGTTGCTTTAAGTCATTGAGTTATAATGACACTACAGCGCCTGCCTCTGGCCAGGCAGGGGCTTTCAAATCAGTCTTATCTTTGCAGGGTAGGCACAGCTCTGACATGCCTTTAAATGACACGTTATCAGATACATTGTGTTCGCGCATGCGCAGTGTTTTTTCATATGCTTTATTATGTACGCAAAAAGGCAGGACGCTACGCTGCCTTTATGCGTAAGTGTCACAGGCTAGTCATTCAATCTGGACGTTCGGTGTCTTTGTGAATTCGCACCAATGAGTATACTGGAGAGGTCGCTGCTTCTTTCTACGAGCGCAGTTGAAGAAACCAATATGGCGTCAAGTGCACCGCACTCCTCAATTCCCCATTGACTGTAATGTAGAAATTCCAGCTATTATCCGTCGAACTAAGGGGTCTTCCGAAAAGATTTAAACATATTTGTGATCGGAAAACAAGGATAAACATTAATGCGCAGTTTTACATGACACTGTTTGAGACGTCGAAAATATCAAAACATGTCAGAATGGGAAGCACAGCACTAACTAGCCACTTGTGTACCTGGCGTGTTAGGTAATCGAGTCGCTGTCAACGGCTGTGATGGCAAACTTTATCTGTAATTTAGCTAGCTAGATAAACTTAGTCGGCACCATAAACTCATGTTGCTTACAAATGGTGATGGTCACTTAGCTCCTATGCCCATGTAATTTTAGCCAAGTTGCATATCTACATATAGCATTAGCCATAGCGAATGACCTCGTAAACTTCGTGTAACGTTAGTAGTGTTCATTCCGGATGAATTGTACAAATAAACGCATCCTTATCAGGCATCTGCCTATCTGGGTACTATTTAGTGAGCAAGCTTTGATTTTTTGTATTTATTTATTTTAATTACGATAATGCAATCCTAGCTGGGGCTATATACACTCATTGATTCACACATACGTCAATCAAATTTAAGGCTTAAATTTGATTAAACCACCTAACTAGTGTTATGTCATCTTGTTTGTTTTGGCAAAACAAACAAGATGACATCGCTAACGCAGCAAATATTTTGATTCTGTCAGGCTAAAGGCCAACCTCATCGGCTTATACAGCCCTGCTATGGTCAAGGAAAAATCTCCCTAGCTTCAACTGCTGGCTTTATTGGTGGAGAATGACCTTGAACAAACTGTTCGAGGCCACAAAACTGCCGAAATTGGTGCTGACAATTCCAGCTTCCACAGAGTCAGTGGAGCTGTCTTTTTTCTGCTTTAAAACGCGTCAAGACCTGCAACCGCAACAGTACGGAACAGGGGAGACTTTCATGTTTCGCTATCATGTCAATTGAGAAAGAGGGACTTGTTAAGCTGAAGGCCAAAACAGAAGTTTTACAACGCTGTCATCAACATCTTTGTCAAAAAGGACAGACGCATGGACTTCATATTCAAATAGCCTTAAGTGCGTTTTAACCACTTCTCTCCCCCTCCGCTCTCTTTTACGCACACAAGAACTTTCCGGACTGTCATGTCTGTCGTTATGCATCTAATAACAACCTTGTGGCTAAAGTTTTTTTTTAATTGTTGTTTGTTTGATAGAATTCTGTGGGTTTTTAGGTTTTGAAGTTTGTGTGTGTTGACATCATTTTGCGGTGAAGAGAGATGTGGTCAAAGATGGAATGTGTTTGAAGTGTACTTCGCTTGTCTGGTTAATATGGTTTAGCAATAGGAAGATTAATTGCATAGGGAGGAGATCCACTTAAGCATGCATCGGTGCAGGCAAGCCGCTATGTTGTTTTGCGCGCTTTCATCAACTTTCTCTCGCTAGAGCCTTCAACTTTTATTCAGACATTAAAGCGAAATTTAAAAAAAAATTGAACCTTCAAGATTATTTGAAAACAAAGTACACATTCATTCTGAATGCATACAATAAATCAAATTCACTGGAAAACGTCAAAAACTTCAAACAATTCACATTAAATTGGTTTTAAACTTCCCTCCTATGCGCACATAGTGTGACAAGTTAAATAATACATTGATAACTCAAACACGGATTTGATTTCACTCTTAACAGTTTCAAAATAAACTTAAAGTCAAAATCTAAGGAAAAACGCAACTTTGTGCATGTCCGGTGTCTTTCAAGTGTCCTTTAAGTCCCAATAAATTCGTTAATCCCCGCAAATGCATGATGTCATCAATCCAGATTCGCAGTGTTACTATGTACAGCATTCAACAGTTTTTGGAGTAATTATGTTTTATTTTGCCGGTGTTTTTACCGCTGACTTTATACATAAAATATTAATTCGTTTTTACGTTTCGGTCTGCCACTGCCTACCTCGACCCAAACCTCACGGTTCGTTACTGGTCTATGGTAGTAATCAGGGGCGTAGATTTAACTGGGAGTTGGTGGGGACTTTGACACGGCCTTTATGACCATTAGTCCTGGCCAGTTCTCAATTATTTTCCTTAGTCGACGCGTTTTCAAATTATCGTAATTGGCAACTGAAGACACGGTTCCTCTCTATATGCGATCTAACAGCATCCAGCGATGATACGGTGGGGTACATTAAGTTCAGAAAATTAATTTACTGCTTGCCTGTGAGTCGACAGGAAAGCAATTTCGAATAACGTTGATTTAAACACAGCAAATACGCATACCGATGACCGATTGCCGTCTTACTTAATCGGAGAGAACAAGCAGCACCTGTTCATTATGGACTGCCAAAAGTTCAGGGTTGCATCAACACTTAAAGAGTAGAGTTAAATCGCATATAGAGAGGAACCGTGTCTTCAGTTGCCAATTACGTTCATTTGAAAACGCGTCGATCAAGGAAAATAATTGAGAACTGGCCAGGACTAACTGTCATAAAGGCCGTGTCAAAGTCCCCACCAACTCCCAGTTAAATCTACGCCCCTGGTTGTAATAATGTGTAGTGTAACTGCATAGGCTAATTGTAAGCGATGACCCCCCCTCCAAATAAAATAAAATTGAAAAGGGCAGCTTAATAGGTCAACTCATTTAAATATTAAATCCTGCATTTCGTAATGAACGATTAAAATTTTTTTATTTAATACTGCATTTAAAAGTTCAAGTTATTTGCAGTATCCAGACATTCTTGCTACAATATATTACTGTACAGCCCAATACCAAATTTTACTGTAAATTCCAATGGTAAAAAAACGATATCTAATAAATAAATACTTTCATTCACTGTTGAAAACTCGTTTTTTTACTTTTACAAGGCCAAGTATTTAGTTATTTGAGCCGAAAAACAATTATCCCCAGAACACGGCTTGAGACGACCCCTTTCTTGTAGTGATCCGGAACTACACGAAGCAGGCAGTCAACAAAATTGAAGAATTCTTTAAAACTGTTGAAGCTAATAAAACTGTTTTTTGGTCATTTGTAGTTGGGGTATACTTGCATCCTTTGGAATAAAAAAAATTAAGCTGTCACATTTAGTTAACTTTGCAAAAGGCGACGTGGAAAAAGTCACCTTTTTAGCTAAGCAGTTGCTCGTCAGTGCTGCGATACCTACGCTCGTTCCGAGGAGCGTAGCTTCGCTTCCAGTTTCGGTAGCGCGATGAAATTTACTTCACAAGCGAAAGCAGTGTTGTAGCTTCAAACTGGTATCAGGTATAAAAATCCACGAAATTTTACGATTACTAGGGACAAAAGAAAATTGGAGTGATCCGGAACTGTCGTGATCCGGAACTGTCACACTCACCCTAACAGATGACAGTAAGGCTCTCAAGTTCTGAATGCAGTCCAGAGTGAGATTTTCTTCGGGGGCGGGTGCATGACACTCCCATTTTCAAAGGTGCATAGTATCGATGTACATGTACTTTGTTACAGTATTTAAGTAGTATTGGGGAGACTGGGGTTACCTCGTCATGATTTTGTATTTGGCTTCATAACTCGTTGTTGCTAAAACTTAGAGAAATACCATTATGGTCTATGTGTAGTGCAGAATGTCGCCTACAAAAGCTGTATTGATACAATCTAAATATAACGTATATTGTTGTCACAATATTCAATTTTCGATATATCACAAACATGCTGAAGTAACCCCATACCCGGGGTTACTTTGTCAGATGGGCGGGGGAAAATAGTCATAGTTGGCAATCAGCTGAAGCTGAAAAAGACAGTCCAATATTCTCAATACAGAAATGGTGAGATCTGTTTTATTTTTACAACGAACCAAAAAAAGCTATAATTTATGCATAATCACCATCAGAGTAGCAGTTATGACATTTGTAGGCGAGCCCACTGACATTTGCACAGTCCTCATGTGCCCACCCTTTGCATGAGAAGCAGTGGACCCACTCCTCTCCACCTTTGGATGATCAATAAGGACCACGGCACCAAAGAGGAGCAGCCAACATTCCCACTGACAAAGGAATGGAATGAAATACAGAGGTCCCAGGGCTGGCACCTTCCAACCCCAAACACTCTGGCAACACCTTCACTTTAATGGGCCCCACCTGTGGCCCATTCAGGTGGAGGTGAAAGAGTGAGAGAGGGGAGGGTTTGCAAGGAGCAAACCCTTCCAAACCCATACTTGTGTCCTCCAAACAAAGGCCCTAATAGGTTCTCTATCATAAACATAAAGTAAATGCAAATATTTGAATTAAGACACTATAGGTGTCTGAAAAACAATAAATCGGCTCCTATATTTGACTTTGGAATATTTTAATACAGGCCAAACGCAGGACCTACAAGTGGTGGAACCTCAGCACCCTGACAAACTAACCCTATGTTGCTTAGCCAGTGTAGCCCCGTGCTCCCATTTTGGAAATCAGGCCGCATATCTCATGATCGCAGCAGGCCTTTATCTTATGTGTTGTTAATAACTCTAGTTACATGCGTTTATGAAACAGTAGAAACACTGTGGAAATCTTTGTCTTCAAAGAAATTAGATGCATTTCTCTCAGACACTTTAAGTTTGGAATTTGGGCCAAAATTTAGTTATTTAGGCAGAAAACACTTACATGGCGCTACAAGTACTTCTTCTTTCCAAGAGATGACATCGCTGGGATGTCACATAATTTGTAGATTTTCGTTTTCCCGTCAGTGCGTTTGCAATAAAAAAACGGGTGACAAACCTAACCCCGTGACCGAAGTAACCCCGGTCTCCCCTACTTTCACTTCGTTACTTTGACACTGACAACTTACATACCCGTTTCAAATTAAAATATCAATTTAATTCATTAACGGATTGTCTGGATTCGACGTGTTCAAGAAGAACAACGGCTTATCTTTGTGCAGGTGTGTCCGCCAGTGGACGTGGAGCTGCAAATTTAAGCACGCAGTTACAAAATTCTATCACGAGATGCCACACCAGGATCAGTTTTTGAATATCACCACTGCCAGTAAACTGAAATAAGAAGTGACTCTCATTCCCCCCAATATCTGTGCTTTTTTAATTTCATTGGGACTCCCCAGTATAATTAAGGCTAAATTAAATCATTATCTTGTGTATTTGTATCGTTTTGTCAGTCACAAACGAGATTGTGCGGTACCACCTCTGACACCGGATCGGAGCAGGGTTTGTTTTCAGCCAAAATACACGGAGGGCAGAGAGCCCCCACTCTCCCCGTAACAAGTTAGAAGTCAATTCATCTAACCATGGCCGCCCAAAGCTGTTAAACTGAGGTAAAAAAATTTATCCGTTTTGCAAATATATCCTACATAGTTCCTAGACTTTAATAAGCACTTTTTGAAAAAAAAGTGATGAAGTGATCACCTGATTTCGGGCTTCCACTTCCAGCTCTTCTTAGAAGTGTGCACACAATAGCATTCGCGCGCGTTTGGAAGACGTGATTACGGTGCTGCTATTTCACCTGGCAACAAGAAATCCTATTTTCTGATTGGCTGATAGGTTGCGTATTCAAACAGAGCCCTCTGCCTTAGCCTCATTCATTCATAGATTACTAATCTCTATTATAGTTCATGTTACTAATATCCGGTGAGTTTTATCACTTTTCAGCGTGAGAAATGTCATGTGTGTCGGGAGAGCGTGAGAACTTATTGAAATACGTGAGTGTCACGCCCAATGCCTGAGACTTGAGAGCCCTAGTAATGTGGATATGATGACCGAGCTGGTACAGGCAACAGCAACAAGTCTAATAAGTGTAGAAAACTGTATCCCTTTACTGTATTGCAGTCTTTAAAACCTGAAAGGACGACAGTTATGTCACATCACGATATTACGATAGCCAAAATCTCTGACGATATCTTCTCTTATATCAGAATATCCAAAAAAACATATTGATTTGTTGTCCAGCCATACAGGGAAATACGTATGCATAAAATGATGTACAAGATCGAAATATTTTGCACTTGATATAATGCTGTGACCATAAAAACATGGCATCTGGGGTTTGTACATTTCTCTCAATATAAGAGTGATGTAGCTTGGGCAACAATATATCTTGCGACTTTCTGTTCCTGTTTTTGCGTTGGTACATGTCCTACTTGTCCTTAGTCGCAGCTGTAATATTGAATATTTCTTATTTTTCAAGTCTTTTCCTTGTCAAACAAACAAGTCTTTGGTTTGTCAAACAAATCTGAGTGCAGCACTTTTGATTACCGATAACATACAATTGCAAATTTTTCGCTTTTAACAGGCCTCCACTCCAGAAAGACGCCTCAGAGCTTTACCTTTTGATTTCATTTACATCTAGTGATCCACTTAAGTAATCGACCATAACTGCTCTGCCTTGTTCACCGACCTCCTCTCACGTCTTGTGTTCAGAATACTTTGTGTTTTGTTACAAATCTACTGCTTTCAGTGGTAATTTTATGTGTAAAAAATGCATCTCCTGTGCTAGCTTAGCTGAAAAGGTTCTCGAGCTGGAAGCTCGCACTGAGACGCCGCAGAGCATTAGGACCACTGAGAAGTTTACTGATTCTTTTTCTGTCCTGCCAGAAGGTTGTGTTAATGACACTGTTTTGGTGTCCCGCTCCATACCCACTGCTGCAGCATCCTTGCAACGGGATGTATTTGTAACAGAGGTAAATGTCCAGGTAAGAAACTTATAAACCCATCTCGTCCGTCTCCCATTAAACATTTAAATTTATTTGCCCCCCTTGAAGATTTGCAGGTAGAAAGACGAGTATCAGAAAAAGCACTCATTACCACCATACCATAGTTAGAAATGAAGAGTGCTTCAAACCAGCAACCACAGTGAATTGTAGTCCTGGCCCGCAAGTGACTAACATCGAGGCAAATTTAAAGATACAAGATTGGTTTCAGAGATAATTGGTGTTCATCCATCCCGAGAGTGCACCGCCTTATCAAGAAACCTTGGGCCCTACGTTACACCAGAGTCCCCAACCCCATTATTTGGGAATTTAGCATTACGTAAGAGGTGTTCCCCCGCAAAAGTTGCTATATAAGTTGCACCTGCCTATATCCCCGGAACACCTGCGCTACCCGTTCTATTATGCATAGGCGTAGTTTGGGCGTTACGCCAGTTAAACCAATCAGTTTGCCAGGTGCCATTGCCTTTAGAAGCAGGCTGTGCTATCCCAAATCCTCAAACCAAAACCCGCGATGGAGAGAGGAAGGTCGCCACGTTTCTCTGAAGACAAAGTTAAATAACTTGTGCATACGGTCAAATCCAGCAGGGGAGGATCTGTTTTTGTTAAGTTAATCATGAATTGTATTATTATTATTTGACATTGTTTAATGTTTGGTATGTAATAAAAAAACATGAAGCCTACCCCTTTTGTGATGGAAACTTCAAAAAAAAAAAAAAAAAAAAAACCGTTTCGCCATGATTGGGTCATACCTCCAATTGAGCTGAGTGGGTGTTGGAATGGCCCACTAGCATAGAAGAATAGTGCCACAGTAACCCTAACAGCAACTGGCAAGGCATACGGACAGCTGGCAGCAGTGTCTACATCATCTGCAACCAGGTGACATAATTCCGTCACTGCCTGACGGGAGAGGCGTAGTTTTTTCACACATTCTCGTTCTCTGGGAAATAATACTCAGGTCCAGCGCTAGACCTGAAAATTTGGGAGAAAATATCCATCCCTTTATTGACTACAATTAGTCCTGGATAATTCTAGATGGTTTTCCCTTATTAACACATTTCCCAATTCAAAAATAATCAAGTGCCAATTGAAGACATAGCTTCTCTCCCCCTTGCAATCTATCAGCGACGAAATAATGGGCTACATTCAGTACAGAAAAATAATTTAATTATAAATAGGTCTATGCACTGGCACTCAGCAACAGTATTTTTTTTTTCCAGCGAGAGCGGCATTTCAGAACTCTTTTGCGAATGAAGGTAATTTTGGCGACAAGTAGCCTACACACACTTGTTTTCGCAGCACGGTCACGCGACCTGCAGCAAAAAAATAGACAGCTGTCTGATTGGAAAATGTAAACGGAAGAAACCACGTACTTGTCACCAGAATTACCTTCATTCGAAGAGTTCTGAAATGCCGCTCTCGCTGGAGAAAAAAAGTTACATCGCTGAGTGCGAGTGCATAGATGTAATTATAATTAATTATTTTTCTGAACTGAATGTAGCCCATTTGTCGCTGTTAGATCGCATAGGGGGAGAGAAGCCGCGCCTTCAATTGAAAAATGGGTAGCGGTCGGGTGGTTTGAGAACCTGCTATACGCTTTCCCTAACCTGTGTGGTCAAGATAGCAATTGTAGGGAAAGCACATAAACACGCCCACGGGCACACCTCCAGGCACAAACAAAGGATTCGGCAAAATGTATAGCGGGTAGCGTGGCCGCAAGATTCCGTTTAGGGATAGTGGAAGCTGCTAAATGCATAATTAATGGGTAGGAGGTAGTGGCAACGAGTAGGGCAGTGTGAAAGACAGAGCCCTTAGCCTACAATTTAAGTTATTTCAAATGACCGCCATGGGCTAAAACCCATAGACTGTATAAAAAGATGGACAAAGCAACTGTGACGTCACCAAATGGCTTCAGCATGTAAATTTAGGAAGCCTCGATTTTGGCAATTTGAACAGCACCATTTTGTCATTTTGAAACTGGATGTGATTCTTATTGGACAAGAGCATGAATTGAAGAGGAACATAGCTCTGGATCTGACCGTATCGGACGAGGACCAGAAGATAGCCATGTCCCTAAAGCATATTCTGGCTTTATCCTTTATTCTAGTCTACTTGAGACCATAATTAACAAAATTGAACTTCATGATATATCAAAGGAGACTTGAAACTTGCAATAGATATCTTAAAAATGATGTGGAAAATCATTATTGAAATAATAAATCAGGTGGCAAAGTAGGGTCATTTTCTCATAGACTTCAATAGCATTGAACTTCTTTCTGCAACCGTTGACGTCGCCATCTGCTGGCCATTAAAAAAAATGCTAATTTTTGAGTGGTCCGCATCAGCCCCACTTTTCAGACCCAGGTGCTGCGTCCATCTTTTTATACAGTCTATGCTAAAACCAGATTGTACATATTCAGTTCTGCCAGCTTAGATAATCCATTGATCGGGTCAGACCTTATCGAGTCTGTGTCAGTTCTACCAATCCCAATGAACTTAAAATAGATGAGTCGTGGAGTGTACCACAAAAACTTAACATAAAAAAACTATTTTAATACCTGTGTAAAGGATTATTCCTCACTCAGATTTAGATGATGATTATAGTGTTGATGTACCGTGCCTCACAGAAACTTTGTGGATACCACTTTTCCTTGAATAAATCCTCTCCACCTGATTTTAAGTACACTCAAAATCCCTTTCTCAGTCAGAAAAGGGGGGGGGGGTAGAGCTGTAATCTGTAATAACTCTATTCATTCAGTGCCCAAACCACTGTATAAATGTAATTCCCTTGAGGTACTAGTTATTAATTTTTAACACCTGCAGATGCAGGTATGATGTCCTTCTGTCTCAGCCTACTACCCTGGTGACTCACCGTGCCAACCAACACTCCAGCTTAATGCAAGATTCTCTCACATCTCTCAGAATTCTTTTCAGACTTAGTTCTAAGCTATGATAGAATAGTTATGTTGGGTGACTTTAATCTGCTGTTTCAGCGGGCAGATGATTCATTAACATCTTTATTCACAAAAGGCTAACCTGTCTTTCCATTTGGCATACGCCCTTCCTGGTTTGTGGCATTTGGACTGTACGAGATTACAATTCTGGATTTGTCCTTCTGCACTGCATTATCACCACTCGTGTTTGATTTAGAGCGACTACAATTCTGAATAAAGCCTCGGAAATGGATATTCATCTGGGTTTAAGTTCACCGCCTGGCCTATGTCGGCTTTCCTTCTCCAGACTCTTCTCATTCCATCATTCTGACACAGCTTATTCTTTGTTTCATCCATCCAAAGAATCTCGTTCCAGAACTGTTCAAGCTTTTTTACATGTTTTCTGGCAAAATGTAATATGGCCTTTCTGTTTTTGAGTGATACCAGTGGTTTGCGCCAGGTGTTGAACTCTCTGTATTTACAAAATCTAATATTTCTCTTTTGCTCTGTGCTTGGTGCTCTGCTGCTCCGTGTTCATCCGCTTTGACTGCGGAGTGGAAAGTTGGAAGAGAGAATCATTGTTGAAGGAAGGAAGGAAGGAGATGTGTAGGAAGGAAGAAATCATGTAAGAGCTCAAATATTAGGAAAGTTAGGACGATTTGCTCCCAAGATAGAACCTTTGCCGCTGTGTGGAGCAGGGATAAAATTTCCCAGTATTCTTTTTTTTCATAAGTAACAACTGGGTTAGCAAATAGCCAATTAAGTTGCTAATTTAGTCAAATAAAAGCGACGGGGGTTTTTTGGGTGGGTTTTTGTTCTCCCAAGAGCAAACTGAAAAAAACATACGTTAGATTGCTAGCTAGGTAAGTAGGCAGTAATATATACATAGCTATTGCATAAAATTAGGCGATTTTCAAGAGATTGCTGGTTTTTGCAGATATTACCTTCTGTGTAAAGGCTCAAATATTAGGAAAGGTAGGACAATTTGCTGCCATGTGGGGCAGGGATAAAATTTCCCACCATTTTTTCCTCCTTGTAACTACTCCGTTTGCAATTAGCCAAATTAAGTTGGTCAAATAAAAGCAATGGGGTTTTTTTTGAGTAGGTTTTCATTCTCTTGAGAGCAAACTGAAAGAAGCATACATGTTGGATTGCTGGCTCTTAGTAAGCTGTAAAACATACATAGGTAATACATTAAACAAAGCTATTGTCAAGGATTTTGCTACTTTCGTCTGGTTGCTGTAACTAATTTAACTAATGAACCTTAGTTAGCTACTCAAGGCAAGTAACGTTATCAAATTACCGCTAAGTGAACTCCAGACGTTTGCGTTTATGATTGTGAGTGAGAAAAGGTCTTTCCCGTGCATGCCTCCCGAACAGCTTGTTGGCATGTAGGTAGTGCCTGATGGTTGTTTTGGAGACTTTTTGACCCCAAGATGCTACCATTTGTTGCAATTCTTTAACAGTGAGCTTTGGAGAACTTTTTAGTTCTCTTACTATCCTCCTCACTGTGCGTGGTGGCAAAATAATCTTGTGTCCTCGTCCAGCCTTGTTTAACACTGTTCCAGTTGTTTTAAACTTCTTAATGATTCCTCTGACAGTAGATATGGGCAGGTGCAGGCGAGTGGCTATTTTCTTGTAGCCATTGCCTGACTTTGTTTTTCCCATGTTGAAGAGTGGATAAGAGAAATGGCCTCTGCGTATTTATACTCCAGGGAAACAGGAAGTGATGCATTACTAATGAAATGTTCCTAGATACTCTGATCAACTTTGTAAACTACTGTAGAAATGACAGAAATACTTCAATTACATTTATTTCCTAGGAATTGTTAGGGGTGCCGATAATTGTGGAATAATTGTGGTGATTTTATGAAAAATAATAATTTTTCAGTCAGGGATTTTTTTTTTTCCCTTAAAATTCATGTCAGTTGAAGTTTACATTTTTCTACAATTTTTAGTGTGAGAGTATGCTTCTGCAATAAAAATGGAATTTATTCTAAGGCATTTAACATATCTTAACCAGCGATGCCAATAATTATGGAGGGCGCTGTACTTATCTAGTGATAAGTTGGATTTGTTGCATTCATGAGTGCTGTTTTTAAGGTGTATTAATTAAGTACTGACATTTAATGGAGGGCTTTTACGTGGAAACGTATGGATAGATATTTCAGAGTGCTATCCATCAGCTTGTCAAAGTCAAGCTGCGCTGTTTGAGTGCTTAGCTACAACCTGTTCTGGGATACCATGTTTTGTTAGCTCACATAGTAAGCGAGTCATTCACTTAGTCCGTTTAATGTTAATTTTTAATTAAATCAACCAAGGTTTTGCTCTTCTTTGGATTCTCTTGGTTGTAGTAGCTGTTCTGGCTAGCAAGGTGGCTACCGTTAGCATTTTTGAGTTAGGATCTGGGATTTTGTGTTTAGTTTTTAGGGAAACTCATGTTCTGTGGGTCTCTGTTTTGTTTTGGCTCGTCAATTTTAGGTTTTATTATTTTTGTGATGTCCGTTTTTAGTCTCATGTCTCAGTGTTTCACATTTCGTATCTCTCTCGTGTTATTCCAGTCCACGTCTTACCCATGTACGGTCTTTGCTTTCTCCCAGGTCTCGTCATTAGTTCATTGCAGTTTTTGTCTTAATTGATTGTGACACTATTTCGGGTGATTTAATGGATTCTGGGTTTCAGCCTTCCTTCCGTTCTCGTTTGCTATTTTCCCCTTGCTTTTCTTTATGACTAACCCGTACTAACAGTTTGCTGTTTTCTAGAATTTACTAACCAAAACTAACATTGTATATTAGACTAATGTACTAACGAGCACTCAGGATTGTACAGCTGTACTTACTAATTGACTATCCAAAACACACAGAGACCCACAGAACATAACAGTACCCCCCCCCCCCCCTTAAATAAGCGGCTCCTGGCGCTTATATGAAACATGAAGGGAAACACAAGGAAACTCGGAAACACTGAGAACATGGAACTCGTAAACACGAGGGTGGGGGGGGGGGGGAGGGCAACACAGGGAGAGGATCCCGCTGGCGTCTTGGGGAGATCTGACGTCTGTTATGAAATGGGCTGGGAAAACACCAGGAACTCGGAACACTCGGAAACACGGAAGACTCGGAAGGGGGGAACACTGGAAACAGGAAACAAGGGGGGTGAGACGCCAAATGCAGGGAACTTAAGAATAATTTATTAATAAAACTAAAACCTTGGAAAGGGGGAAAAACGTGGCATACAGGCCAAAATAACCACCGTGCTCCAGCACTGAAAGGAGGAGTAACTCAGGAATCCAATAACAAAACTCGGGAACACTAGAGGGCAGACTAGGGGCAGACTCGAAAACAGACTGGGGCAACTCGGGAACAGACTGGGGCAACTCGGGAACAGGCTCGGGGCAATCGGGAACACCAGGAGGCTCGGGGCAACTCGGGAACACCAGGAGGCTCGGGGCAACTCGAGAACAACAGGAGGCTCGGAGACATCAGGCGGGGGGGCAGACACAGAACTAGGCAACGGGGACAGCTGGCAGGTGGCTGACTCGGAAGGCACAGCTGGCGGGGGGCAGGCTCGGGAACACAGCAGGCGGGGGGCAGACTCGGACGACTCGGGAACACCAGGAGGCTCGGGGCAACTCGGGAACACCGCAGGCAGGGGCAGGCTGGGATGGGGCATGAAGGCAAATGGAATAAATACAGAGAGCGATGGGGACCAGAGGGAACTTGAGCGGGGGCAAGGAGTGGTGCGGAGGTGGTGTGAAGTGAAGCGAAGTCAGCTCTGAAGTGACTGCTGAGCTAGGAACAAATATAGGGCAGGGGCACGGACAAACACAGGTGCAGAAAGTTAATATAATTAACAAGGGGTGGAACATGAGGGAAACCTAATTACATGAAACAGAAAAACATTAACACACAGATGAGGATCACAAGACTCTCCCGAAAACGGGATAAATAAACTGAATAAATATTTCACAGTGCATAGAGAGAGAAGCAGGACAGATGAGATAAATGCAGAGAGTCTGCCGAAAGCACAGCAAGGCAAGTAAAAGGAAAGCAAGAGGTAGAGACTAGAACAGGGCGAATGCAAAGAGGTCGTTAGTCAATTAGTATTCCGGGTGCTCGTTAGTACGTTAGTCTAATATACAATGTTAGTTTTGGTTTGTAAATTCTAGAAAACAACAAACTGTTAGAATGGGTAAGTAATATAGAAAAGCAAGGGGAAAATAGCAAACGAGAATGGAAGGAGGATGAAACCCAGAATCCATTAAATCACCCGAAATAGTGTCACAATCAATTAAGACAAAAACTGCAACGAACTAATGACGCAACCGGAGAGAAAGCAAAGACCGTACATGGGTAAGACGTGGACTGGAATAACACGGGAGAGATATGAAATGTGAAACACTAAGACATGAGACTAAAAACGGACATCACAAAAATAATAAAACCTTAAATTGACTAACCAAAACAGACAGAGACCCACAGAACATAACAGAAACAGTAATGTCATCCATTAAAGAGTTAACTAGAGGTCTTTTTCCCTCCTCCAGTTTCTCTTAGTTGCAGAAACTGCTTGAGTCTAGCTAGCTAGCTGCCGCTGACATTTTTATGTCGAGGTTCAGAATTTCCTGTTTATCACACAGCAGGGTATGAGTCACTCATTTGAGAACATTATCTGGAAAAGCCAGTCTGTGATTAGTGGATTCCGAACTAAGCTCAATTATATTGTTAGAGTCTATAATATTCATGGTGTAGGGACTGTATAAAATTAAGTCAGCCGTCATAGTGCTTATTACATATGTAGTTTGTACCTATTTGATATATCATTGTTGTAAACAGGAACTAAGCCCCTGTTAAAAGAGGCTAATTATCCATTATTTAGCATTTAGTTTTCCTCTGCCCTTTCTGTAGTGACTGCTGCTCAGAGCTTCTCAGATTTATGAATTGTGGTTCTTGTGCTTCTGTCTCAGCAGACAGCAAGGTCCTTGGTTTTTCGAGACAGTTGGTGGCACTACGTTGTGCACAATTGGCAGAGTTCCGAAAGGAACTGAGTTGTGTTTTTTAGGAAGAGGGCCTGCATGCCACAGCCAGGAAGGGTAGAGAAGGGTAGAGACCCCAGAGCAGACAGGGTTAGAAAGTTGTATGACAGAAGGAAGTCAGCACAGAAAAGGGTGTGCACGCCATAGAGTGAAAGCTTCTTCAGAGGTTGAGCTGTCCAATTGATTCCAGCCCTAGCAGGAGCTAAACTTAACCCCTGACCCTGAGAGTAGGGGGATTGATGAGCATCAGGGCTCCCTGTTAGCCTCTTCCCCACAAAAAAAGGGAGTAAGTGATAGTGGGGGACTAATTATTAGAGGGATAAAGAGCATAGTCAGATCGCAAGTCTCGTACTGTGTGTTGCCTGCCTGGTTTCCAGGAAGGAGACCTCCTGGAGTGTTTGGAAAAGCTCCTGGACAGCGGAGGGAAAGAACCAGTAGTCATAGCTCATGTTGGGACAAATGACACAGGTAAGGGTGGGTTTGATGTTCTGCAAGACAAATTTGTGGAATAAGCAGAAAAACTTAGGGCCAGATCCTTCACAGTAGTGTTTCCTGGGATTCTACCAGTATCACACGCAAGCAGAGGTAAGCAGAATTTTATCTGGACGTTTAACAGGTGGCTATGAACCTTGTGTAGGAAAGAGTTTATGGGGCACAAGAACTTCTTTTGGGACAGGGGTGACCTGTACAGACTGTCGGGCTACACCTGAACTGGAGGGGTGCCTATGCATTCGACTAGCATATGTTTAGGGTAGCACAGGTTTATTTAAACTCGGGAGTTGGTGGGAAGGGAGGTTAGAGAATGATACGAATCGGGATATGCAGTCTACCCTGATGGAAACTGACAGGGAAACTACATAGTGATTTTATCTTTTTAAAGCAAAAAAAAAGCATAGCGAGGCACTTGGAGCAGCAGGCTGCTGGGGAACAGTTGGGAAGGTGCGAAAGTAATAGTCTGAAATGTTTTTATTCAAATGGGAGAATTATAAAACAAATTCTCAGAACTAGAGGCTGTCATGATTAGCCGGGGTTATGACATATTTGGAATTACAGAGAAGTGGGTTGGTGAAGAGGATGGGGATGAATGTAATATAAAAGGTTATCAGCTCTTGTGGACAAATAAGTCCAATATTTGGGGAGGGGATGTAGCTCTCTATGGGGTCTATTCTCCTATTAGCGCGTGTATTAGTGATGCGCGGGTCGAGGTTTTTTAACACCCGCACCAACCCTGATATGGAATCAGTGACACCAGATGCGGGAAAAGGGAATGAGGATTTTATTTAAACCAAAACAAAACAGGCACGAGGGCCAACAAAAAACTTGGCCCAAAGGGTTGCAAAAAACAAACTAAGGTAAGCTACACAGAGCTATAAACAAAGAATGCAAAACGACAAAAAACAAAAGGCACTGGAAACTCCAGGCGAGAAGATCATAAACAGAAAAGAACAATGATGCTAAGAATACAAAACGCTATATACAAAACGACAAGAACTATGGTCATGAAAAGTAGACTGGAACATGGACTTGGCAAAGAAACTAGGAATGAAACTCGAGACACTGTCTGCCAGCCAACTTCCACCGCATCCAGATAAAGGCTTGGTAATCATGACACATGAGGGGCAACACCTGGAGAAGCAGAAACAAGAGGCATGGCAAGATCAAGACATGGACAGAGATTGGATGACATGACCTGCTCATTAAGAGAATGAGCGTGCTCAGCTTAAGTACCAATTAAGTATGCAGTTTGGAAGCAAGCATGAATGTTAAGAACAGAAAAGCACAGCAAGATCTTGAAATAGCAAAGCAGGAATCATGACAATAAACTCCCTGTCTACATTAGTAGTATTAGTAATGTGCCTATCTAAGAATTACACCACCCAGTGAGTGTTAGTAAATGTTAGTAACTTAAAAACAGTTAATTGCCAATTAAGCTTAGAGAGCCCCGAATCAGCACAGCACAGAAGGAAGAGGGAAATACTAAGCCAACCCAGAGCTCTGAAATGTGCAACAACGAAGGCACGGGGCGGAACGCAGACAAGCGGTGGAGTGGCATGGCAGACCTGGCAAAAACAAAAACATGGAAAAGTAAAAACATGGAATGTGAAATCCTGAAACAAGAAACTGTTAAAACTGTGGCTATGAACATGAACTATGGAACTATAAACTATGAACTATGGAACTTGGAACATGAAACTGTTAAAACCATAAACAATACTGTTCTGGCCAAAGGCCAGAACCCTGGAACACAACAGTACCCCCCCCTTACAAAAGCGGCACCTGACGCGGACAAAAAACACCAATAACTAAAATACATGAAGCCGCACAAAACTAAATACAAATCCCACAAGACGAATAACTAACGAGAATACTAAAGACAAAAACCCTAAGACACAAAACACCTAACCAAGAAACAGTACAAACAAGAAACACTAAACATAAACAAGGTTACTTGGTTCTCCAGCAAGCTGGGGCTAAGGCTTAGGCTATGGCTTGGGGTGATGTAACGGCTATGGCTAGAGGCTATGGCTATGGGCTATGGCTATGGCTATGGCTTGGGCTTGGCTTGGCACTATGGCTTAGGGTGATGGCTATGACTATGGCTTGGGGCTGTGGCTATGGGCTATGGCTTGGGGTGTGACTGGTGGTAGTCACGGATGAGGGCTTTGTCTAAAATGTGCCTGGCCGGGACCCAGGAACGCTCTTCTGGGCCGTACCCCTCCCAATCCACGAGGTACTGGAGGCCCCGGCCCCTCCGACGGCAATCCAACAGAGACTTGACTGTGTAGGCCTCCCCTCCGTCGATGAGCCGAGGAGGAGGCGGAGGCTCAGGTGGGGGCATGAGGGGGGAGGTGGCAACAGGCCTCAGGCGTGAGACATGGAATACTGGGTGGAGACGTCGCATGGTGGATGGGAGCTTGAGCCGAACAGCAGTGGGGCTGATGATCCTTTGGATGGGGAAAGGACCCAGGAAGCGAGGAGCCAGCTTGCGGCTTTCCACCCGGAGTGGGATATCCTGTGCCGCTAACCAGACCTTCTGGCCGACCCGATAGTGAGGGGCTGGGCGCCGACGCTTGTCTGCCGTGGTCTTCATCGTCTTACCCGCCCGAACCAAGGCGCGGCGAGCAGACAGCCACACACGGCGACACCGCCGGATGAATGCCCCGGCTGAAGGCACCCCGACTTCCTCCTCCTGGCTGGGGAACAGTGGAGGCTGGTAGCCCATACAGCACTCGAAGGGGGAGAGGCCGGAGGCAGAGGCGGCGTGGGAGTTTACGGCGTACTCGACCCAGGGTAGCATGGTGGACCAGGATCTTGGGTTGGTCGAGCACACGCATCGGAGGACCGTCTCCAGGGTTTGGTTGGCCCGCTCAGTCTGTCCATTGGTCTGTGGGTGGTAACCGGAACTGAGGCTGAAGGAGGTGCCAAGGGATGTGCAGAATGCTTTCCAGAACTGGGAGGTGAATTGGGGACCACGATCTGACACTATATCCACAGGAATGCCATGGGGACGGACAACATGCTGGATAAGTAGGTCAGCTGTGGTTTTAGCGGAGGGGAGCTTGGGAAGGGGCACAAAGTGGGCAGACTTGGAGAACCGGTCAACAATGGTGAGGACAGTGGTGTTTCCATGGGAGACGGGCAGGCCAGTGACAAAGTCCAGAGCTATGTGGGACCAGGGACGGTGAGGAATGGGCAGTGGTTGGAGCAGACCAGAGGGAGGTGCGTGGGAGGACTTGGCGCGGGAACAGACTGAGCAGGCAGAAACGAACCCCCGGACCTCTGCTGCCATCTTGGGCCACCAAAAACGGCGCTGAATGAACCGCAGGGTCCGGCCGACCCCAGGATGGCATGACAGGTTGGAGGAGTGGCCCCACTGGAGAACGTCAGATCGGGCAGCTGCAGGGACGTACAGGCAGTTGGCAGGGCAGGCACTGGGCATAGCTGCGCCGTTCTGGGCGTTGCGGACCAGCTCCTCAATCCGGAGGCACACATTGTTGACGAAGCAGGTCCTTGGCAGGATGGAGCTGGGCTCTCCCTTGGATGAGGAAGCGTCGAAACGCCTGGAGAGCGCGTCAGCCTTGGTATTCTTGGACCCTGGCCTGTAGGCCAGGGAGAAGTTGAACCGGTCGAAAAAGAGGGCCCATCTGGCTTGTCTGGGTGTCAACCTCTTGGCTGAACGGAGGTACTCTAGGTTTTTATGGTCCGTCCAGACCAGGAACGGAACCCTTGCCCCCTCAAGCCAGTGCCTCCACTCCTCCAGGGCCAGCTTCACCGCCAGCAGCTCCCGGTTCCCGACGTCGTAGTTGGACTCCGCAGGCGTCAGTCGGTGGGAGTAGAACGCGCACGGGTGTACCTTCTGATCATCGCTGGATCTTTGGGATAGTACCGCACCAACCCCGACATTGGAGGCATCCACCTCCACAATGAACTGCTTGGCGGGGTCGGGGGTGGTGAGGATGGGCGCGGTGGTGAAGCGCCTCTTCAGCTCACAGAAGGTCACCTCGGCTTGCGGAGTCCAACGGAATGGCACCTTGATGGAGGTAAGGGCCGTCAGGGGAGCTGCCACGGTGCTATAGTTCCTGACGAATCGCCTATAGAAATTTGCGAATCCTAGGAAGCTCTGTAGGGCCTTGCGGTCCTTGGGTGCGGGCCAGTCTACCACAGCCTTGACCTTCTCCTCGTCCATGCCCAGGTGGTTAGGGGAGATGACGTGCCCCAGGAAGGAGGTAGTGGTGGTGCTGAACTCGCACTTTTCAGCCTTGACGAAGAGGCGGTTTTCGAGGAGGCGGCGGAGCACCTGGCGAACATGGTTAGTGTGCTCCGTCTTGTCCCGGGAGAAGATCAGGATGTCGTCAAGGTAGACGTAGACGAACCTCCCGATCATGTCTCCAAGCACATCATTCACCAAGTTCTGGAACACTGCGGGCGCGTTGGTCAGGCCGAATGGAACCACTAGGTACTCCCAGTGGCCGCTAGGGGTGTTGAAAGCGGTCTTCCATTCGTCGCCCTCCCTGATGCGCAAGAGGTGGTAGGCATTCCGCAGGTCCAGCTTGGTGAAGATGGCTGCCCCCTGGATAACATCAAACGCCGAGGACATCAGTGGAAGCGGGTAGCGGTTCCTGACTGTGATCTTATTGAGCCCTCGGTAATCGATGCAGGGGCGCAGGGAGCCATCCTTCTTCTTGACGAAGAAGAAGCCTGCCCCCGCGGGAGAGGAGGATGGACGGATGATGCCAGCTGCAATGGACTCCCGGATGTACTTGTCCATGGCCCCCCTCTCTGGCTCAGACAAGGCAAAGACACGACCCCTAGGAGGCGCTGTGCCAGGCTGGAGGTCAATAGCACAGTCATACGGACGGTGCGGGGGCAGGGACACCGCACGGGACTTGCTAAAGACTGTTGCTAGGTCGTGGTATTCGGGGGGCACTCTGGAGACGTCTGGCCTCCCCTCGGGAGCTGGTCCACCCAAAGAGCAAGAAGGTCGGGAGTCGAGGAGGCAGCTGGCTGAACAGGAGGCACTCCACTCCCGCACCTCATGGCGGGCCCAGTCGATCACCGGCCCGTGTAGCGCCAACCAGGGATGACCCAGGACAATAGGGGAGCGAGGTGTCTCGGTCACAAACAGCCGGATCTGCTCGCGGTGGTTACCGGACGCCAGCAGCTGGATGGGAACGGTCCGAAAGGACACCTTAGCTAGGGGTTGCCCACCCAGCCCTGAGATGGACAATGGGCTGGGAAGATGGCATAGGGGAACCCCCCACTCAGCGGCAGCTCTGGCGTCGATAAAGTTTTCCTCAGCCCCCGAGTCAATGAGGGCGGTGGTCTTGCGGGAGCGGCCCTCCCAGGTCAGGGTCACCGGAACGCAGGTCCGGCGGTAGGAGGAGGTCTCCTTGGATGAAGCACCCACCAGTACTCCTCCAGACGCTAGGGGGCGCTGTTTTGACAGACAGCCTCGCACCGCATGACCCTGCTGGCCGCAGTAAAAACACGCCCCCGACCTCCTTCTCCGTTGGCGCTCCTCCTGGGTGAGCCGGGACCTCCCGATCTCCATGGGAGATGCCTCCCCAGGAGGGGGTGTGGTGGTGCTTCTCCTCGGCTGGTCCTGAGGCGACGCACGACTGGGACCCAGGGGTTGGATCTGACCAGCGGGGGCAGAACGTCGGCCAGGGCTAAGGGTGAGCGCCCTCTCCTCCAGGCGGCTGTCAATACGCAGGGCCAGGTCTATAAGGGCCTCTGGAGACTCAGGGATCTCACAGAAGAGCAGTCGGTCTTTGACTGGTTCGGACAGCCCCTGGAGGAACACGTCACACAGCGCCTCCCTGCTCCAGCCCGACGTGGCTGCCACCGTCTGAAAATCGATGGCGTAGTCCGCCACCGATCTCCTCCCCTGCCTCATCCTCAGCAGCTCCCGTCCTGCGGCTCTCCCCTGCTTGGAGCGGTCAAAGACACGCAGTAGCTCCTCCGCCAAGGCCTGGTAGGTGGTAGTGCAGGGCTGCCGAGCCTGCCATGCGGCAGTTCCCCACAAGCGAGCCCGCCCCGTCAGCTGGGAGAGGACGAAGGCGACTCGGGCCGGCTCTGAGGCGAAGGTGGAGGGCTGCAGAGCGAAACACATCTCACAGGAGGTGAGAAAAGCCCTGCAGAACCCTGGTTCTCCACCGTACCTTTCGGGCGGTGGAAGGCAGGGCTCAGGACCAGGGTGGACAGCTGGCTGCAGCTGAGGTGCTTCTGCGCCGGGCTGGCGCACAGGGGTGATGGGTGGCTGGTGTGCTGCAGGAGCATGGGGCTGGACAGCTGGCATGATGGGACCCTGGCTGGGACTTGCCCGGGGAAGGCTGGCCTTCAGTGTGGCCAGCGCAGCTGTCAGCTCCTGGATCTGCTGCCGTTGATGCAGCAGCTCAGCCTCTCGCTGGGCGATCCTGCACTCCATCCCGCTGGTGTCAGGGAGACAGTGTCTACTGATATGGAATCAGTGACACCAGATGCGGGAAAAGGGAATGAGGATTTTATTTAAACCAAAACAAAACAGGCACGAGGGCCAACAAAAAACTTGGCCCAAAGGGTTGCAAAAAACAAACTAAGGTAAGCTACACAGAGCTATAAACAAAGAATGCAAAACGACAAAAAACAAAAGGCACTGGAAACTCCAGGCGAGAAGATCATAAACAGAAAAGAACAATGATGCTAAGAATACAAAACGCTATATACAAAACGACAAGAACTATGGTCATGAAAAGTAGACTGGAACATGGACTTGGCAAAGAAACTAGGAATGAAACTCGAGACACTGTCTGCCAGCCAACTTCCACCGCATCCAGATAAAGGCTTGGTAATCATGACACATGAGGGGCAACACCTGGAGAAGCAGAAACAAGAGGCATGGCAAGATCAAGACATGGACAGAGATTGGATGACATGACCTGCTCATTAAGAGAATGAGCGTGCTCAGCTTAAGTACCAATTAAGTATGCAGTTTGGAAGCAAGCATGAATGTTAAGAACAGAAAAGCACAGCAAGATCTTGAAATAGCAAAGCAGGAATCATGACAATAAACTCCCTGTCTACATTAGTAGTATTAGTAATGTGCCTATCTAAGAATTACACCACCCAGTGAGTGTTAGTAAATGTTAGTAACTTAAAAACAGTTAATTGCCAATTAAGCTTAGAGAGCCCCGAATCAGCACAGCACAGAAGGAAGAGGGAAATACTAAGCCAACCCAGAGCTCTGAAATGTGCAACAACGAAGGCACGGGGCGGAACGCAGACAAGCGGTGGAGTGGCATGGCAGACCTGGCAAAAACAAAAACATGGAAAAGTAAAAACATGGAATGTGAAATCCTGAAACAAGAAACTGTTAAAACTGTGGCTATGAACATGAACTATGGAACTATAAACTATGAACTATGGAACTTGGAACATGAAACTGTTAAAACCATAAACAATACTGTTCTGGCCAAAGGCCAGAACCCTGGAACACAACAAACCCAACCCGACGTGACAGCTAACTCGCCCTGCCCGCCCCACTAAAACTCGCACTGATTTTCAACCCGAACTGAACCCGACCCGACACAAAAAGGAGGCAAGAGAAAAAGAATACAGTGGGTCTGTGTGACATGATTTGCAATGGAAAAAAATTATTCCTCTGTTACGCTATGGATTTGAGTGGAGCACAACATACATTTGGCTTTTGGCTGGAATTCTTGATCCAAAGTTTAGGTGCTCTCTATTAATTGAACCTTACCGTGATTTCTGATCTTTGCAACCAAACGAAATACCACCAGGCAAAAATATTGCAAACAGGCTGTTTTATTGGAACAAAATTAACATGAAAGTGCCGCACTGGCGCTATCGCCTACTCTTCCATACAGTGTTGCGATATCCGGTCTACGTGGAAATTTTTTCTCCCTCTTATATTTATTTCAAGATTTTTTTGGGGGGGCTTTTAGGCTATTATTTCAATACAGCTTATGATGTAGGCCTAGGCGTATTTTTTCCCAAACAATGCAAAAACAAAATCGCGTCAACAGTGCGAGGGTTTAAGCGATTACGGCGCGCTTCTAGGACACGGCCAGCTGAACTGAAGTTTCGCTCGCTTGTTGCGCTAGTTGCTGGGACGCAGAGGACTGCTTTGGCCACCATGGAGTTTTACACGATTATTCTTTGTCTCATGGTATGGTAATTAATGAGAGCAAGACTAAGTTTATGACCATACATGCTCCAGTAATGATAAGTTACCAATTCGTTTGGGTGATATGTGTATAGAATGGTGTTATATGTATATATAAGAAGTGTCTTTACTGCTGATGGCAGCACACGCTCTGCTGTTAGAGAACACGTAGCTGAGAAACGGAAGCACCTCAACAAGTTGATTTTATTTTTGAATAAGAATCGTGATATGCCTTTCACTGTAAAGCGGCGAAAAAATGTTTTGTCTATGTGTTGCATAGTTTTATGTGTTGTGTTTTATTGACCCACAGGTCAATAAAATTACTACTACTATATAATATTTCGGTGCTGACTGCAGAACGATTTATAAGATGAACTATCATTCAACCTTTAGATCCTTAGTCTAACCGAGGAGGATTAAGCCGCGCACCAGTGAGTGCGTGAAGAGGGAGAGGTACGATTGGCATTCTATCCTGCTTAAGGTAGCGTTACATCGTTTGACAAGAGCATATTATCTAGGCTGTATGTCCAGAACCCTCAAGTGGCCGATAGCCTATTATACTTTTTATTCGCAATTTCGTGGGAATTAGACGTCGCCACTGTTTGGCCCAACCCACCCGCAACCGCTAAATGTTATTAAAATATTGACCCGCCCCGCCCGACCCGCGGGTAAACCCGCGAGACCCACGGGTTCCCTAGCGTGTATGCTCCTGCCCATTTCTGTTACATGGAGCTGTGCCTGAGGAGGCGGGGCCAACTGGAAGAGCTGTTGATTTCCCTGATGAGCTGCACCTGCTTTGAGGCCTTTAAAGTTTGCCCAGAAGCTGGACAAGGAGCTTCCCCTCGACACTGTCATTATGCTGTTCTCTTTTGTTTGCCAATGCTTGAGTTGACCAGTTCTTATTCTTTATGGCTGTTAGTTTGGGTAAAAAATTAAGTCGTTTTTTTCATGTTCCCTGCCAGGACGGTGAGTATTTTCTTTTTTTTTTTTTGTTGTTGTTGTTGTTGTTTCAATTATTAGGAGCATACTTTTTAGTTCCTCCCGTCCTTCCTTATAACAGCTATGGGGAATATACTTTGTTTGTGATTTTTATTATTTTTGGTGTCAGAAATCACACTCGGCAAATAAATGCCTACACTTTCTGAAATGACCAGCGACTCTTGACCATTTAATTTTTCCATGCGGCTTTATGTTTGTGGCTTTAGTGCAACACTTTGGTTTTACCCTAATTAGTTAATTGGGGACAATTTCAGCCAAAACAGGGCGTAAGTCCTTTTTAACGCGATTCGAGTTAAGCGCTTTTGAGTTACGCGTATTCTCCCCTACTCATTTCGATCATGCCCACAGCGCTTAACTTCAGAATGTAGGCGGCCTTATGAAGGAGGTGTGACTGATCCAAAAGAGAGGCAGACTCTGTACAAAGCACATTGATTATGGTTATCAGGAAAACATGGAACAAGGAATTTCTGATTAAACATGAAAATGCAGTTGTGGTCCATGGAAAACACAAACCAGACTTTAAATTTGAATATCGTGGGCCTGCTGATAAAACCTCGTATCTCCAAACTGATAAGAAACAAAAACTTGTATGTCCACTATTCTTACACGCAGAATTAAACATGCTTTATTTTATTTATATTTTAAATTACATTTAGCAATTTATATATATATATATATATATACACAAAACCCAAAACCAGTGAAGTTGGCACGTTGTGTAAATCGTAAATAAAAACAGAATGCAATGATTTGCAAATCCTTTTCAACCTATATTCAATTGAATACACTGCAAAGACAAGTTACTTAATGTTCGAACAGGTAAACTTTGTAATTTTTTGCAAATATTAGCTCATTTGGAATTTGATGCCTGCAACATGTTTCAAAAAAGCTGGCACAAGTGGCAAAAAAGACTGAGAGAGTTGAGGAATGCTCATCAAACACTTATTTGGAACATCCCACAGGTAAACGGGCTAATTGGGAACAGGTGGGTGCCATGATTGGGTATAAAAGCAGCTTCCCTGAAATGCTCAGTCATTCACAAACAAGGATGGGGCGAGGGTCACCCCTTAGTGAACAAATGCGTGAGCTGATTGTCGAACAGTTTAAAAACAACATTCCTAAATGAGCTATTGCAAGAAATTTAGGGATTTCATCATCTACGGTCCGTAATATCGTCAAAAGGTTCAGAGAATCTGGAGAAATCACTGCACATAAGCGACAAGGCCGAAAACCAACATTGAATGCCCGTGACCTTCGATCCCTCAGGCGGTACTGCATCAAAAACCGACATCAGTTTGTGAAGGACATCACCACATGGGCTCAGGAACACTTCAGAAAACCACTGTCAGTAACTACAGTTCGTCGCTGCATCTGCAAGTGCAAGTTAAAACTGTACAATGCAAAGCAAAAGCCATTTATCAACAGCACCCAGAAATGCTGCCGGCTTCGCTGGGCCCAAGCTCATCTAAGATGGACTGATGCAAAATGGAAAAGTGTTCTGTGGTCTGACGAGTCCACATTTCAAATTGTTTTTGGAATCTGTGGACGTCGTGTCCTCCGGACCAAAGAGGAAAAGAACAATCCGGACTGTTATAGGCGTAAGTTCAAAAGCCAGCATCTGTGATGGTATGGGGGTGTATTAGTGCCCAAGGCATGGGCAACTTACACATATGTGAAGGCACTATTAATGCTGAAAGGTACATACAGGTTTTGGAGCAACATATGTTGCCATCCAAGCAACGTCTTTTTCATGGACGCCCCTGCTTATTTCAGCAAGACAATGCCAAGCCATATTCTGCAGTGTTACAACAGCATGGCTCCGTAGTAAAAGAGTGCGGGTACTAGACTGGCCTGCCTGTAGTCCAGACCTGTCTCCCATTGAAAATGTGTGGCGCATTATGAAGCGTAAAATACGACAACGGAGACCCCGGACTGTTAAACAACTTAAGCTGTACATCAAGCAAGAATGGGAAAGAGTTCCACCTGAAAAGCTTAAAAAATTGGTCTCCTCAGTTCCCAAACGTTTACTGAGTGTTGTTAAAAGCAAAGACGATGTAACACTGTGGTAAAAAGGCCCCTGTGCCAACTTTTTAGCAATGTGTTGCTGCCTTTAAATTCTAAGTTAATGATTATTTCCAAAAAAAAAAGTTTCTCAGTTTTTATATATATATTCCTGTGAAGTTTATAATTTTGAAGATACAAAGTTTTATCAGCAGGCCCACGATATGCGGCTATAATGGTCGGCCTATGTATGTCTGTGCCAATTACAAGAAGTAATACAGACATCTCTTTTTTTATTTCTTACTCTAGCCACCATGGCATTAAAGCTATGCAAACAAACTAATTGCCGCGATAAAGAAATAATTCAGAATTTAGCGCTTCTCAACCAGCGTAACTGGAGCATTGAAAATGTGCCCCTCCTACACCAGCCAGTTTGTTCCTTGGAAGACAGGGAAGACAACAAAGACAACATTCTCGTCATACAAAAATAACAATCAATGACAGTTTATATGATCTCATTTAAAAATTACGTGCTTGAAATTTCAAACAACTCCGATATCCAGTTTGCCACTAAAGGACAAGGCAACGCTTTAACAAACAGAGGATTCTTACCCCGCACGCGGAAAAATCTGCTGGGCACTGTAAAAGCCAGGCTCTCTGCACTACGGAGAAGTGTGCACTCAACACTATTGTTTTGGGGAATTTTAAAGTGGCTGATATGGTGCAGCATAGCGTCGACCAACTGACACCTTGACACGGACGCCTGTGATATCTGCATGACATCACCAGCCACTCTCTGGAACGACCAAGATGCTAGGACCAACAGCGCAGCTGTGACCTTGATGACCACCGGTATGTTTGTAATTGTTTGTAATGCATTTGTAATTGAACTAATTGGAGAACAGGCTGTTGCGTAATATCATATGATGATTTCGTTTGATAATTTATTATGGTAATGGGAAATGTAGTTTAGAAATAAGGATGAACAATCGAATATTGAGTGTCTCAACCTTTACCATGTTAAATAAAATAAAATTAACGTTAAAATATGGCCTATAACCAACATCAAACTCAATATTACATTTCGCCTTATGTTGGCGCTTGACCTGAATACAGCCCTCAAAAGCGCTTAACGGAAAAAGCGCGTAAGCCAGGGGTAGAATACGCGTAAGTGTTCTTTGCATGAAAAACGCCCGGAAACGCCCCGATTTTGGCCTTGCTCCACCCCAAGTGCGTAACTGCCTTTGGGGCGCGTAATGCACACACTTAAGTCGAGGGGAGAATACGCGTTGGCTGAAAAGCGCATAGCTACACACTTTTTCCAACTTACGCGCATGGGAGAATAGACCCCTATGTGAATGACCGCCTTAATGCGAAGGGAATTACTGAAATCAAACATCTCTTGCCCTGTGAAGATATTTGGGTCAGGCTCATAGGCAAACACGAGACAGGTCTAAACATAGGAGTCTGATATTGACTGCCAGCTTCAGACGATATTGTCAAAGCTAACCCCTTTGAGACAGGACTATTATTATGGGTGACTTCAATTACCCTGCTATCGATTGGGAAAAGGTAAAAGCACAGAGTAAAGGGGTTGAACAATTTCAGGATGTTATAAATGACCATTTTTGGCGCAGATATGTTAGCAAACCTACGAGAGAGATAGCAATTTTAGATTTAGTGCTCTGTAATGAGCAGTAGTTTAGATGTTTTCATGGCAAGTTAAAGTTGTCCTTGAAAACAAAAATTTCAATTTTAGGTGAGCAGACTTTGTAGAATACACGGAGGAAAGGCTTTTCCACACCTAGTAAGTTGACAGGTGCATAGGAAAGGACCAAAAGTCCGCAAAATAGAAATGGAAAAGCACCTGCACACTGTGTACACTGCAAAAAAAAAAACTTTATTGTCAACAACGTTTTGGACGTGTGACCTTCATCAGGTTGATTTACATGGGTACTGCATTGACCCCATTTTAAAAGAAAGGGAGGCACATATTAGCCAATCAGCAGTCAGTGAATCCGCCCTTTTTAAGAAAGAGACAGATATTAATGTGCATATTTTTTACAAGGTTAGCAAACTTTAACGGATGCATTTATGTCTAAGTGAAATAAACTCAAAGATATTCCTTAATTGTAAGTCTGTAAATTAAATGTGGAGTAAATTCAAGGGCATTTTCCTTGATGCACAATGCAAATTCAATCCAAAGGAGTGCAAATGTGAGTTTAAAAAGCAGAAATATGTTACGTAATTGGAGTATTATTTAATTTAGCCTTTATTATACCAGGGAATCCCACTGAAATAAACAAAATGCAGATACCTGTATAGCCAAACATCATCCTGTTCAAAACCTAACCAAGAGTAAAAACCACTCCAAGAGTAAACGCATGCAAGCCACAATATAATTTTTAAGCTCATGTCAAACAAGTATTTGCCACTAACGTGTCTTTGTCCCCCGCCACAAAATGTGAAATCGTGTAAAAATTAACAATTTCTCGGTGTGACCTTGAGAATGGCGCTAAGGTCACCAAAATTGACTGGCGCCGGGGTATCACACTAATACATGTTGATATAAGATTTGAAGTAAATCCGTTGATTCGTTCTTGAGATGTCTCGCTGACAAGGCTATCAGTGTGAAAATCCACAATCTCTCGGTGTGACCTTGAGAATGGCGCGAAGGTCACCAAAATCGACTGGCGCTGGGGTATCACACTAATAACTGTTGACATAAAAGCTGAAGTAAATCCGTTGATTCGTTCTTGAGATATCTCGCTGACAAGGCTATCAGTGTGAAAATCCACAATCTCTCGGTGTGACCTTGAGAATGGCGCAAAGGTCACCAAAATCGACTGGCGCCGGGGTATCACACTAATACATGTTGACATAGGATTTGAAGTAAATCCGTCAATTCATTCTTGAGATATCTCGCTGACAAGGCTATCAGTATGAAATCCACAATCTCTCGGTGTGACCTTGAGAATGGCGCGAAGGTCACCGAAATCGACTGGCGCCGGGGTATCACTATTTGATATGAACATATTAGTTAAATTTGCAGATTATACTAAATTGAAAAGTTTTGCAAACAGTTTGGAGTTGACTAAAATGATTCTGAATCATTTAGATAGAATTGGGCAGCGCCGTGGCAAATGAAATTCAGTGTAGCTACATGTTAAGTTCTACATGTCAGTAATAAAAAAAATAGACAGGATTACTTCATGGGAAATTTAAAACTGGATTGTGCCCTCATGAAAAAGATCTGGGAGTGATTGATGATTAAACCATTACAGATTCATTCCATTCATACATTGCCAAAAGTCTTGACTATACATGTAAGGGGGTTATACTTCTCTTTTACTACACATTTGTCAGACCACACCTAAGAGTATTGTTTTACAGGTCTGGGGACCATACTTCAAGAAAGATATAGAGGCTTTAGAAAAAGTTCAAAGAAGAGCCAAAAAGTTAATTATTGCTATAAAAGATGAAAGCTGTGAGGAGAAGCAGAAGATTCTTAATCTCTTCAGTCTTTGGAAAGAGGGACTTTGAGGTTATCTGATTGAGGTCTCTAAATAATAAAGGGATGAACAAAGTTAACTATGGAGAATTACTTAGGCCAAGTTCTGTTAGCAAAACTTTCACAAATTGAAGTTAGCTAAGGGTAAATTTAGCACTGGTATCAGTAAATATTTTTTCACACAGAGTAACGTCAGCATGGAATAGCTTGTCGGACCAAATTGTAGAGGCAGAAACTCTGGGAGTTTTTAAGACCAGGCTTGATTTCGTGTTAGATACCATAATGTCATCAGGTATCTGAAGTGTTAGGTTCACCTCAGCCACAGGAAAAGCCCCAAGCCTAGTTGGGCTGAATGGCCAGTTCTTGCCACTCGTTATGTTATGAAGTTGCCTCTCAATTGTGCATTCAACAATGATACACGTGGCTCCTCAAGAGAGTTGTTGACCTGGCAAGATGGTTTGAAGGGTTTTTTTTTTCACCAAGTAAAAAAATTCTGCTATCATCTACCTTTGTTGTCTTCCACAGTCTTTCAGGTATTTTGATGCTGCTGAGCTCTCCAGTCAATTCCTTCTTTTTATGAATGCACCTAACAGTTGATTTGGCCACTCTGAAAGTTTCTGCTATCTGTTTTTTCTTCTGGTTTTTCAGCCTAATGATGGCTACCTTCATCTGCATTGACAACTCTTTGGACCGCTAATTGAGAATTCCCATGAACATCTACCAAAGGAAGACCACAAAGAAAAAACGATCTGAGCTGAAATTTAGCATTTTTGGATATTTTATATATTATATATTATTGTAATATTTATAAGAATATATAATAATAGTATATTTTATAATAATATTTTATATTTTTTATTTTTTGCTTATTTTTTCAGTACTTTGTTTCTAAGATCATTTTGAATTTTTAATTCATTATTTCTCCGCAGCTTGAAAATGTGACTGATCGTTTTTCCATTGTGGTCTTCAAATGCAAGTTCAATGCTTGGAACAAGCTCCAGACTTTATATCTCAGTCATTTATTATGAAATAACAAGGTAACAGGCTATTCCTGGTCATGAAACTGACAGTCAGTTGTCCACTTCCCTTTTAGCCCCTGAAAATAGAGCACTTTGTGTAAAAATGGCTGTAATTCCTAAATGGTTGATGCAAGAGTTTAGTGAAAACACTTGAATTAAAGCTGAAAGTATGATTTTTAATTACACCTTTGATGGTTTTGTTTCAAATCCACTGTGGTGGTGTACACAGGCCTAATTACAAATATTGTGACATTGCCTTCTACATCTAACTATGCTAGTTTGCAAAGGTTACCATGTATTTTTTACAGAAGAAGCTTTGCAATCTCATTCATCCTGTTAAGGTTGGGCGAAAGCATTTGACAAGAAATTTTGGTGAAAGAGAGTCAAACCATGGGCTGATGGTATAGTTGAGCATTTTTATAAAAGCACTCAAAAGTGCTTAACCACTGATGCACATAACATGAATAAGTTAAAAGTAATTTACTTTAGCTCTCCTGCTCACTGGCATCTCCACACTGGCATCCAGGCCCTACACCCTAATACCCCACCACACAAACACACACACACACACACACACACACAGAGAGAGAGACTTGCTCATCACTCAGGCAAAGCAGCATTGCACCATGTTGCAATGACAGCATTGACACTGCACTGGAGTCCAGAGAGCCTGTCACCACCAGACGCACAGCAGAGCAGAAGCGAGTAGCTGCCCAAGACTCTGAGCTTGACTGGGCCCCTACGCAGACAACTCCAAAGATGACATCAGTTCATGATGACCATGTCTGAATTGGCCAGAATTTTCCAAACTAGAAGTCCGGTGTGAATTCTGAGAAAATATTCTGAGAAAAATCTAAACAGCTGCCTCTCCATTTCTCTGATCATAGCTTGGCTTTAAAGAAGAACTCAAACTGACTTTTTTGCAGTTTTAGGTACTTCATATTACTCATCCCCCGAATGCATAAGTAACCGTGCTCAATTGTCCTATTCGTGTTGAAAAAACGATTATACGGGGACAGGCAAGTATGGATTTTGCGTGTAAAATTGCGTTCCATTGGGTTTGTTTTAATACATTTTATTTGACAAATATAGAATTCCTCAATCTTGGGTAGTTGGAGGCTGTATGAAGAACACTGTTAAAAATCTCACTATCAGTGTCGCTGAGAGATCTTGCTAACTGTGAAGACCTCTACTGTGCATATGGCAATGACCGAAACAAGTGACATCACTGTTGACCTGCAGAAACACTGACAACCACACACTCATATTGCATTTCATGAGTCAGTGCTGTAGAGGATTTATCAAATATGGCTAGCTGACTAAAAGCGGAGAGTTGACGTACAGAACTATATACATTACAATAAAATTCATTCAGATGCCTTATTTTAGGATAGCACAATGTGGCTATTGCTGAGTCCCCCATATTCTAAACTGAATGATTTTGTGAATGAGTTAATTTACATGTGTTAGAAATCGCTGATTTGTATGTTTGTTTTTAGTATGTTTTAGTAATTTTAATTGCTATTTATTTAGTTATATTTATTCGTTTAGAGTATGTATGTTTCTGTACGATTGCGAGGTCCTGAGTCTTGAACGTTTTCCTTCCATTTCCGTCTTATAGGATCTTGTCAGCCTTCACGCTCTCTTCCCTGTACTTCGGTCAGGTAATTCCCCTTCCTTCGCTCTGGCTGTTCTCATTGACTATCCGCACCGAAGAATAGTCAGCGAGGCACGGGTGATTAGTTAGATCAGAGTTAGGACTCCACCTACTTCCTTCTCGCTTTCCTATCACCGTCCTTGCTTTTCTAGTTTCCGCCTTCCTCTAACAGCTGTTCTGAATTCTAGCTGGGATCTCACCTGATTAGTGCGTGTTTAAAAAGACGCATTTTTTCGGCAGCTCCTTGTCGACTCGTTTCTTCCCTTAGCTCGCTTTGGTTAAGTCTCGTTTCTGCGCTTTCTTGGTTTCGATTCTTGATTGCTCGTTTTCTGTGAATTTCTCCCGTAAGTCTCGTTATTGATTGTTTTTATTACGTAGTTTGATTGCTGGTTGATTGCTTAGTACTTCGTTCTCCCTAATTCCCATTTTGTACCCATCTGTTTAGTTTCTCCTGTGTTTATCCCAGGGACTGTATAAAACATGGACGGCCGAACGTCTCCTGAAAAGTGAAGCAAAAGCGTCTCGATCGCCAACTACTGGCAGGCTGCAGTAAAAATTATAGGCCCGCCCCCTCCATGTTAGTGAAGGGGAGAAATGCGAGACAGGAAAAATTGTGTACATGAAAAATAATTTATTTCTGAAGATGGTTTCTTCATTTTTAGGAAGTTCTTACCATACTGATATATATTCTAGCGTCAATTTTTCTGATCAGTTTTCTGTAAACCTTTTATTTGATATTATGCGAAAGGGGCGTGTAGTCATAATAAACACAGTGATTGACAACCGCAGAGCGCGTGGACTAAGTCCCGATAGCGCCTGCCCCCTGCGTACTTCGTTTAATGAATAGTAATTTCGCGTAGAGCTGGAGCGGGAACGTCGACAGGAGGCTTGACGTTATCTGACATTCTTCACAGCTAACAGCGATTGAGCTTCAAGCAGGGCAGACTGCAACCAAAAACGACGAAATGAGTTGCTCTGCTGTGAATTTCACTAACAAGTTAACCGTCCGGACCGATGGAAAGGATCTTTGCAGTTTTTTTGGTAAGTTAATTTTATTTTTTGTTTGTTGAAGTTGTACGGTCAGTGAAGTTATTACCAAGTAAGCTAGCTACCTTGGCTACGTTAAGACAGCAAGCAGAGTAGCAGACGTTTACGATGAATATGGAGAAAATGGTTATCGGTAGCCATTCGTAACTGGCAAAATATACATTTTTAATTTTAGAGAATACCTATTAAGGTAAGCTTTTGAATGAAGTCAACGGCTCTGTGTCATATAATGTCGTTCTTCTGTACTTGAACTTGAAATTTTGAGCCAGTGCCGCAGTAGGTTCAGCCTTTAGCTTCCTGCGAGTGTCTCGGCCCGGTAGGAATTCTGCCCGATGTCGCTTAGGCTAATAAAGGGTAAAGGCTGTTGCGAGCTAATCTACCTTTCAACAGACGAGCCCTAGGTTCGAGTGTTTTCGTAAGCATCAGCAAGCCAACTTCTCGTTTTTCAGTGGGTAACGTCAATACAACTTAAGTTCAACCTTATTTTGTAATCCTACGGACAGCGGCTAAAACTGCAAGGAAAACTAATTGGATCAATGGTACAGATTATTTTACCAACGACAGTATGACAAAAATGAGACCTGCCGAAAGCGGATTCAATTCATTCATACTTTCAATGTGAATTCGGCAGGTTTCGGATGAAATTACGGATGGAATCAATGCATCTTCTTCAGTGGAATTGGCTAGTGAACGGGATAACTCTTAAAAGATTGATCGGACGAAGTATCGAGAAAAGCTGACATTTCGAGTTTGGCCTGGAAAGAGAAGGGGCACAAACTGTAAATGAGGGAGTGGTGTAAACTGGGAATAATAACTTTTAGAAATTGTTTGTCGCGTAATGGATGTTGCGCTATTAAATTATACATTAATTATTGCTGCGTTTGTTATGGAGTCACGTTAACTAGCGAGCTAGCTGACTTCAGTTAACGTTAACTGACCTTGCACACGGCAATTTATGATCAATTAATTCAGCCAATGAAACACATTTGTTAAAGTAGTGCTTTCAGTATCTTAATTTCGACAGTCAGAGCTGAGTTTGGGCGTTCCACAATGACAAGATAATATTTTCCATGATCAGCTTTATAATTTCTCGAAAAACAGAGTGAGTTCTTTTGAAATGTGATGTCTCTTCATATACAAACTATGTTTGAGACACGTTTCAAGTCCGAATAGGTGCATGTATTTCTCAAATTCATTAAACTATCTGGTTGTCAATACGAGATCTCAGCCATAGTTAATGCAATTCCGATTGAAAGTAAATGTTCTGACCTTGCATACAGTTGTCAAGAGAATAACACAAAGAATTTGTGCTGTAATTCAAGCTACCGTGGTTTCATTTAAATGTTTGAGTATGCAGCTGTTTTTTGACTGGTGGAGTATTTCTGTATCAGACTTGCTGTACCATGTTACCCCACATAAAAAGGAATGTAAATTGGTAGCAGGAAGAATTTAGTTTCTAAGTATTTAAAGCTGCATATCACTCCATTCTATTTTTTTATGTATGTAAAACCTGCCATAAGAAAAATTGCCAGATGTATGGGTTGGAATTCTACTTTACTGCTGTCATGGTAGGGCAGACTGCACTTAAGGTTTCAGACAAAAGCTTCACAAATAATTCAATGTGTTTTTTTTTTTATCAGGTGATTACAGAAGCCGCCCTCAAATTCAGACCTCAGCATTACCCAGTGAAGACTTGGAGCATGCCACAAGCAATTATTTTGTTGTATTGCTGGAGGATACTTCTGAAGTAATTTGTAAATGAAAACCTGATAAAATGCTTGTCAAAACTGCTCAACTATGCATTGTCACAGAAACCTGCAATGGTTCTGTTTGACCATAATTTACAAGGAAGTAGGTAAGTCCATGTTGACAGAGTAATAATGGACTTCTAACTGGTTTCTCCTATGTATGCTTGTTCCGTCTGTGTCACCTTCCTTATATGTCATTGTCTTCAAAAATTGGCATAAACTGTCTTTTTTTTTAAAAATAATGCATTCAGAAGCTGTTCATCTTCACTACTGAGCCTTCAGTATTCCAACAAACACTCGAGTCATCTGTCCTTGGACTGGGAGCACATGGGAAATGTTATGTAATTGAATGCACATTTCCTGTTATGGTGGTAAATTAAACCTGTTATGTACAATAAAGGTCTTTACATTTACATTGAGCAGAGACTTCACTCTGGAATTCTTTCACATACATGTCCTCTGCTGCAGTAAATCGGGCATGCAAATGAGTGTTAAATAAAAAAAAATGTATTTAAACAAAAACCACACTGCATGTAGTTGTCTGTGGTCCATCAACAACCTACTGGCTACATTTGCCGTGGGGAAACATGAAGGAGGCCCCATCAGGTGGAAAGGCTGGGGGAAAGCAAATGGTTTGGAGAAAGGAAGGTGGATTGAGAGGAAGAGCTAGGAAAACAATAGGTATGATGGCTAGTATAAAATAAATGAATAAAAAGTACATCAAAGATCACATATAGCAAACAAACTATGACCTTTTTTGTGCCCATAACTGATGTTGAAAATCCAAATCCAGCATCACCCTTCTGGATTTGGTCTTTCAGATGCAGGGCAATGTTATTTAAAAATATCATTTCCCATAGGGGTGAAATGAACTCTGTCATGCAAAAATTGGCCAGGATCTCTGCTTTATCTGATGATGATACAAAATCTCTCCACCAATATGCGAAACAAAGGTAGCCATCACACAGTTGATATATCGCCAGGCTTTTTCAATCCTCTTTGGATGGGAAGACCTGCACCGGCATCGCTGGGTGATGGCAAAGAAGATAATCTTCATCCAAGGGAACTGCCTATGAACATCTTCCAAGTCCTGCTTGATCCCTGCGACAAGCTTCACACTCTTGATTTTTCCGAAGTCATTCCCACCACAGTGGACCAGCAGGACCTCCTGCACAGCTCTTCCTCTCAGGTACTGGTGGATAAAGGGGAGGTGGTTTCCCCAAACTACGCCACCCTAGCCAAACCACTGGACTCGGGCATCCAAACCAAGGTTGGTCTCAATGGTCTCCATGCGCGGTTTTTCCCCACGGCAGAGGTAGTTGTCCCCTATGATAAAAACTTTTGGCCCTGTTGGTTGTTAAGTGCAAATGTCACCTTTAAATGATACACTTCTCCTGGCTTTTTATGGAATTTAGCACATTTAATATTTCTATTCTTTCTCTCCATATTTTATCTGGTGGTATTGTGCTTTTTATGCATGAAATGGATGTGATTTAATGTTATAAATCAGTTTTTAAGGCATTCTCCCGTGAAAAGTCTTGTGCGTTAATAACCACAAGCGTCGGTTTTTTTACATATTCCCATGAGATTTATACATACTCTTGGCCACTGTGGAGGATGCTGACTCCATTTCGTCGTCTGAAAATTAGGATAACAAAAATTGAACAATTACTATGCATTCAAATACATCGAGTCCACAAAAAAGAACGTGGAGGGGGGTTGCATTGCTAAGTTAACTATCACAGAGAATGAATTGCCGGTCCTCCAAGCCTGGTCAGGATGGTTATCATCAACTGCAAACATTTTTAAACAAATACAACATTAGCTAGCGGTAAGATATGCGACTACTTAAACACAGCAAGCTAACTTTGGTTCGAAGGACAGTGTATTTTAATTCAAAACTCGATTTAGCGTTCTAACGTGTTAATTAAAAGTTCGACCCATTACTCAGCTAGTACATGCGCATACGAAATGGAACTTTCCCGGTGGAACGTCAATTAGAAAATACAACGAAAGTCGGCGTTAATATGCTCGCCACTCGCAACGTTGGGTAAGTGACGATGGAGAACATTGGCTTACATTACTTAATGTAATTAGCTGCATACCTAGCTAGTCAAACAAGATTCAGTTCTAAGATATCATAGATAGCCAGTTAGGTACTTCAACTAATTTCGTAACAGATGACTGCGAGGTGGGGAATGTTTTGCCAATGAGGCCATTAACTTTTTGAACGAGCCCGCGAATATTTATGCTGCCGGCAGTCGTTGGGTCCTTTCACTTTCCTGCATCGTCTCCGTGTGAGAGCTGGGCTGGTCATTACGGGCACTTACGTTAATAGCGCAGCTGCCAGACCAGGTGAAAAGAACAGGGGGCTGGTCGGATGGTGTGTGGGTGGGATTCGACAGCGCGGCTCTACCCCCCGATCACTACTGCGCCGACTCAGGCTCCAGATGTGCAACATGGCAGCGGCCATATCAAGGATATTTTGGCTCCATTTCTGTTGAATGGGAGTGAATGGAGACGCGTCGTCCATCTTTTATACAGTCCTTGGTTTATCCCTTATCCCATCCAACTCCATTTTTCCTTCCCCCTCCATTCCCTTAGCTCAGTCCCTTTGTTACTGTCTTTGTGCGGATTGGTCTTCTGGTTACTGAACTACTTGCTTGTCCCCTGACTCTGATTTTGACTATTCTGCATTACCCTGTTTGCCTGGCTGTCGATCTGTTTCTGTTTTTGACCATGAGCTGTATTGATCCTAATAAACGCCCTGCCGATGCTGAACTGCATTTGGAGTATCAGCCCGTTCCTTTCAACATGTACATGAAATGGCAAATAGTACAGCTTATTTACATTAGTTTTATTACTGTAAAAATGAGTACTTTTGTCATTTGTGATCAAAGTTCTCTTGCATTGAATTTTAAATAAACTTGTTTGGTTTCTCCAATTTACTATGTCTCGTAAGGAACCTAACTGGACACTTTGAATTGGTGTTATCGATGTCATTAAAATTGTGTACATATGACACAAGGAGAGCATAAACTCTTATTATTCTTGATGTCATTCCAATACCCACACTTGCAGTCTTGAGTGCACGTTCATGTGCCATCAAGTGAGGAGGAAGGTCCCATTTCTGAAAATGCTCAAGCTCAGGTGCACTTAACACTAAGAGTCAATCCTAATGCCACTTTGGACTGGTATGCATGGCTATGTGTATCTCATAATGCATGAGGATTCTGCACACAGGAAGCCAGGAGTGGATGTGAAGATGAGGGACAATGAAATATTAGTGTAAATGGAGTTATCAGGTCACTTCTGTTATTGAGCAATGTTCTTGGTGTAAATTAAGCAACTGATGTACGTGATTGCTTATTTATTCATACATTTATTGCCCAATTTATCACTGTATTTACTTACGATTCTAAATGTTTCAATGTTTTGTTATTTTAATGTTTGGATTGCTAAATGGGCCTTTATTCACAAATTTATCCAAACTATGCATCCTCTTTTATTCTTGGCTTATAAACTGAATAAGGCCACTGGATGGCAGTATTTACCTTTTTTTTTATTCAGCTCAGACTGGAGCTATGTTTAGACATGTCCTGGACATGTCTGGGGCAAGTCCCCGAAAAGTAAAAAAAAGAGGTCTAAATGTGGGTGGGGTCTGCAAAAGAGTATATAAGGAGAAGAATTGAGACAGTAAAGTAGAAGGAGAAATTGCAAGACGAAGGATACACGTGACCAGACCTGTAATTTCTGTTCAAGACCTGTGAAGTTTCTTTTGTGGATTTTTGCCTGTAAAAGAGCCTTTTCCTCACCCAGCACATCACCAGAAAACCTACAAGGACTGTAAATATTTCTGTTTTTTTTAATTCAGTCTTGGTCATTTAGTTGTAGGTTATTGTTAGTTATTGTCTTTGTTCATTAAATGTGTTTGAGTTTTTAAAACTGTGTATGTCATCCCTTGCTGTTGCTGTTGCTGTTGTGTTGTAATGTAATAACAAATTGGGGCCATAACAGGACACACATACTGTACGTTGTTGGTAACTAACTCGCGAAGGCGAAATGGAAAAAATTTTTATTTGCTTACCTAAAGGCAAACAGCCTTGTGGTTGCTGATCTTATTCACATTGAGTTGCGTATGAGGCCTTCCACATGACTTAACCCATCGCAAACACTTTTCAAACTGTTTTGTTTTAAAAAAAGGATTAATTGAGCTCCCTGTAGCCGGGCAGGGTATTTTTCGTCAGTATTACACGTTCCCCAGGCACATCTAAGAACCTTTTTTGAAAAGCTAGACACCTCTCCTGACAGCTAATGACTGCATTGTTTGTGAGACAATATGGCGGTGCTCTCAGGGCAGGCAGAACCTTAGTAAAAAGAAAAAAGAAGAAAAAAATGTCCCTTATTCTTGTATGATTACAATATGGAACATGCAATAATTGTTAAAATTCATATCAAATATGCACCATAAAACCTTGGGACAACTGTTAATAAATGTTTTTATTGCATACTAAAACTGCATTGATTATAACTATTTTATTTTCCATCAAAAATGCTGGACGAATTTAAAAAGAAATAAATGGATAAAGTAGTGTACAGTTTACAATCAATTGTCAATTACTTTTAAAATACAGCTGTGAATTTGGTAAAGGTGAACTTAAGAGTCACAATGGCCACCGGTTGTTTCGCTACTTTGGCATTTCGCTACCGTAGCCCTACTATCACTCCTGCACATTGTACTTTCGGTACTATGTCCAAGTCCGTTCGCTTCTATGATCAAACAAAGATCAGATTGAAGATCGCTGAGTATTTCTTTGAAGTTAATCGATCGTAACACATCTGCTTCAGTTCTCATGAATTGCATAGGCCTATTTCATTTTCTAGAGCTAGTCAATGGTTAATTTCCCTGAAATACACTGCCCGGCCAAAAAAAGAGGTCGCACACACACATATTTAGTTGGAACCCCTGTAGCTTTGATTACAGCGCATTTTCGTCTTGCTATTGTTTTGCCAACTATATGCAATGCCAGAACATTTATTTTCGATCAGAAATGCCATAATTTTTGGGCGAGATCTTGCCTTCTCGACATAATGGTTTAACCACTTGGTGGTCTTTCTTGAACACGTCCCAATAACTTTTAATGTGTTTAAGGTCAGGACTTTGTGGTGGCAAATTTGTTTGTGAAAATGATTCCTCATACTCTTTTTTGTCATTTATGGTTTTCTTTGCTAAAAACAGGCCAATAACTTGCCCGTTCTGAAATACTGTAATATCTTTTCCGCCATCAAGGGATGTGTCTTCCGACATGATTTTTTAAGAAATGAGTATAGCGACGCACTTCATCAGTCAGGGTTTAAATGATTATTGCTAGCTGAAACATATTAATAAACGCAATAATGATCCAATTATAGAATTTGTTCATTAATTTCCAAACGGTGACTTTATTTTGGCCGGGCAGTATACATTTCCACAGTGGATCTTCGTCGTCTAAAAAAATGTGTGGTGAGATCACATTGGTCTCGATAATTTTACGAACTTACTTCAGAGACAAATTAAGGGCAATAAACAGAAACTTTAACCTGAAAAAAATATTCTCAGCTGTAATTTGAATGGATTTATAAAGTTTAACTGCTGATTCTTAAGGAATAATTATGTGCTTAACCTGCATTTATGTATTATAGTGAACGGACTTGGACATAGCAGCAAAAGTACACTGTGCAACAGCGAAAATGCAGTAGCAAAAAGCCAAAGTAGCAAAACCACAGTTAACAGTCACAACACAAGTTTGAAAGGTGAAATGAGGTAGTTTATTCTCAAGTTCAATAATTTTTAGAAATAAATGTAAATTATAGAAGCAATGGTAGACATAAGTACATGTCAAAAATATGCTCCATATGTAACTTAAAACATTTCTTGCGTCATTTTTGAAATGAACTCCGTCATGCATAAATCTCACAGGAGTGTCACACCTTATAAGCAGGTGGTGTACAAAAATGCCACTTACATAAACATTAGTAGCCAAAACACTGTTTGCAAATCTGTGAGCCTTGTCAATCTTAACCAGATGGGCACCAGCCTTCCACCTGCATCTCTGGGTGATGCGAAAAAAAGATTATCTTAATCCCTGGATACTGCTGGTGGAAGAAATGCTCCATTACTGTGGTTGATACTTGAGATGTTCCCCAGATCATTCCCACCACAGTGAATGAGGAGAACATCCAGTTCTGGTCATCCCAATAGGGGCTAGTTACAAAAGGCTAGGAGGTGTGGTAGTCTCTAAAAATTGTAAAAAAACAGTCAGAAGTAAATCATATTGTAGGCTATAGGAAAAAGGCAAAAAGAAAGTGCACTCATCATAAGACCTCCATACAGTTATTTGTTAGCAAATAATTTCCAAGGCGTAGAAGTAAAAAAAAAAGTCTACAGTACTGTTTTACATTGCATAGCAGTAAAACAGAAACTATTATTCCCTGCTGGGGCATTGTGTGGTTGTACATCCCATGATGTTTTCCAGCATGCAGCCACACGATCGTCTCCTGAAAAAGAAAAGGAATCATTCCTACTGATGTTTTTGAGGCCCGTCATCAACAATTAAATGAACAAGACCAAAGGAAAAATAGCCTTCAAACACCAAACCGTCGATTGTTACTATTCACCACTGATCTATAGATCAGTGCTATTAATACACACTCTTACGAGGCTTTATTTCTTTCATTTAAAGGAGCTGTGTCATGATTAGGCCAAATAAAATAATATGCGTGTTTCCTGTTATACTGAAAAATAGGTAGGGTAGGTAGGCATTGTCTTTTTTTTTTTTCGACTGAAAGTTTTGTTCATTTTTTGTAAACATTTTTAGAAAAGGTAAGTCGTCTTTATTTTTTTTTCTCAGTGACAACAATATGTGTTGATTCATTGGATGTATACGTAATTCTGACTGGTTAAGATTTCTCAAGGACCCTCACCACAAACAACCAAGGAATAGGAAGGCCGCTCACAAATATTCAATGTGCTTTTCAGCGACAATTCTAGATTCTTGAGGGGGCCCTGAGCAAAGAAGGCCATTGAGCCCCCCCCAACTACAGCCCTGGGCCCTCCATGCATTCAGTCAATTTGAGCACCACATAGATTGGAAATATAATTTCAATGAAGGGAAACACGTGTATCTTTCAGAAATAAAACTTATTTTCATTTCTTTTTATAATATTTTTATCCCTGTCCTGATGTCTTTTTTAATCTTCCTTTTTATTATTTTATTATTATCCCCCGCAACAACGTTGTTGCAGGGGATATAAAAATGGGGTCCGTCAGTCCGTCCGTCCGTCAGTCCGTCCGACACGTTTGTTGTCCGGGCTATAACTTTGGAACCAATCATTCGATTCTGATCATATTTGGCATCGATGTGTTAAACCACATAAAAGTGTGTCATCAAAAAAACTATTTTGAAAATAATTTTGTAATTTTTCCCGTTTCGGGGCAAAAAGCGACAAATTTGTGGGAAATCTGTAATGTGTGGTGTCCGGGCTATAACTTTGAAAATAATCATCCGATTGGGTTCATATTTGGCATCAAGGTGTAAAAACACATAAAGGTGTGTCATGAAAAACAATTTTGAAAATATCTTTACAATTGTTAGCGTTTTGGGTCAAAAAGCGTCAGATTTGTGGGAAATATGTAATGTGTCCTGTCTTGGCTATATATTTGAAACTAATCATCCGATCGTGATCATATTTTGCATCGAGGTGACATAAAGGTGCGTCATGAAAACAATATGGTATAATTTTCCGGGTTTTCTGATGCATACTCTCCGGCCTATTTTTTTTTGCAAGGAAATGAACAGCTTTGCGATTAGTGCAGTTCTTTAGAAATCTAAATGCATATAAACATTCTCTATTCAAAAATGCAATGCCAGTTGCGGGGGGTATTGCTTGACAATGTCAGCAGCTTGTTTCTTGTTGTTTTCATGTCCAGACAAGTATGTTCCCTTCAACATTCTGCTGGATAACAGCTTACACCTTAGTCTATCCAGTGAAATTTAAACCTTTCTGGTTGTGATGATTTTTTTTTTAAATATTGGCAATAAAAGAAATGAATGGGCAAATGTGATAATTTTCTCAAAAACTGAAATGCGCAACTCAGGCCAACAAGGTAGCAGCATTGCAAACTGCCGACGACTGTCTGTACTTTATGCGTCACTAAATGCAAGAGGCGATAAATGTTGCCCTCTAAGCCTGCCTAAGGTTTAAAAACAAACAAATGGCCGCGAAGAACCCTTTTTTTCCCCTTGTAGGCAGCAGAGGTGACTGGATTGCTCTGCAAAATTATCACAAGGAAAATGATACAGTAAAATTTGGATGCAATTCAAACTTTGACATCCCACCAATATAATTTAATGTCACCTGTGAGGACTAGGTTTAGCAGCACTAGATTACTCATATTGCCAGATGTAAATTCAAGTTTGCACTGTAGCTATAAACCTTACACAACACTAAGTGATGCAATATCCCCATCCAGGAATGAGGCTACCTTTGCCATAGCTGTTTGCCATAGCCATGAGTACAATGATGTATACAAAACTATCAATTCTTTTACAAGCGCGTTCACTGTATTGATATTTGAATTCAGTTGTGATGTCTTGAGAGACATAGCGTAATTTCTTGCCAAAAGTAGATTTAGCTATTGTGATGTTAAAACGTGGCTAAGTGTGTCACGTTAAGCAATAATAGTCTGAGGCACAAGTAATGTTGACAAATGAGACTTTTATCTTGACTAATTTCCGAGAGTATTTACTAGCTACCATCATTTGTAGTATGGTGAATCATTCAAGCTAGCTCATTCTTCATGCAATTCAAATCTGAACGAGAAAACCGGCGGCTCCAACTTTTCGTAACACGCAGTTAGCTTCATTATTCTAGTTAGATAAGCAGCCAACTCTGATTTTAGCCACTCCAAATCAAATTGTGGAGGTCTAATATCGCCTTTGCAAGCACAGATTTACGTCGTTCATAATTGGCCCATTTTAACCTATGCGTAATCAATAATTATTTATCTATTAGTGCAAGGAATATAACCAGTGTTTACATTAGAATTCCAACAATTTGAACTTGAAGAAAAGAGGTCTGGATAGACTCATTTCACTATCAGTAATAACAAGCTTGATTGGAATTGACTGTCAATGAGTTGGGATTGCGAGCCGTGCTTTCTCCTGATTCTCCTCAACTCCAAGAAGAGCTCCACTTAGGGGGCTTTCGAGGCACTAGCCCGGTGCACGCTATACTGCCTTCAAAGGAGGCTTAATGGGGTTTTAATTAGTCATTGTAAAATGTGCCAATATGAGTGGCCATCAGGGGCCCCTTTTCCAAGTTTTTTTAGTGGGAGGCCCCAAACATTTGCCTAATTTGCCTCTCCTGATGGTGCACCGCTGCGGTTTTTGCATGGAGCTTTGTTTGAGGTCTCTGTTGGAGAGTACCATTGGACCCTAAAACAGCCAAACCAGTGAACAAGAAAAAAAAAGTGATGCAAGCAATTAATTACGTTGCGTCAGACACTGGGGGTCACCCTCATTTCTGGGCCTGGTCAAGGGGAAGCGAAGATTTGTCCTTCTGTTACCAAGTTTATTTTGAACTTTAGAGTACAAATGAAAACGCACCACTTGAAAAAAGTCAATATTTAAGTTCAAATGAACTTCAATATAATTTTTATACAACAACAACACTACAGTGACATCACCCGACATGCCAGGTGCAAGAAATGCGAGTATTTCAAGTTAACTGTAACGCTAGGCAATTTTTTGCAGAAACGCAACATCTTGCACGCACACCACGGGAGAAATGAATTTCACTCTGAATTTGTGCACACATTGCCTTTAAAAGCATGTGAATCCGAATAAAATTTCACTTCTTCACTGACACTTGTGAAACGTCGACACTATGCCGCGACTTACAGCCCCTGAACGGCAACGTGCCATAGGCATGCTTCAAATTGGCGCCAGCACCAGGGAAATTGCCAGACGACGACACTGTGCACACACAACGATCGCAAGACTCCATCAAAGGTTTCTGCAAACGGGGAGCACTCGGGACCGTCCTCGACTGGGTCAACAATGTGTGACAACGGCACGTCAGGACCGTCAGATCGTACGGGATCATGTCCAAGACCGAACACTACCAGCGACAAGAACGGCTGCTCAAGTCCAAGGACGACGTGGATTCATTCACCCCAACACCGTACGGAACCGTCTGCGAGCTGCAGGCCTGCGTGCACGACGTCCTTATTTCGGCCTCATATTGACGGATCGTCACCGAAACCAGCGTCTACAGTGGGCAAACAGGAGCCAGAATTGGCGACTACGAAAATGGCACGGTGTCATCTTTCCTGACGAGTCACGATTTCACTTAAGGAACGCAGATGGCCGTATACGAGTTTGGTGGAGACATGGTGAACGTTATAACGCTGATTGTGTCGTTCAAACGGACCGTTGGAGTGGTGGCAGCGTTGGTGTGGGGTGGAATAAGCTACCGTCACAGAACCCCTCTCCATATCTGCAGAGGAAGGGTGAACGGCATCTACTACCGGGACCAGGTGCTGCAGAACCAAGTTGTGCCGTTCTTTAACCAACACCACGATGTCCACACGTTCCAACAGGACAACGCTAGGGCACACACTGCAAGGGTGTCCATGGAGTACCTTGCACAGCAGAACATCCCCGTGCTTCAGTGGCCAGCTCTGTCACCGGACCTCTCCCCTATCGAGCACTTATGGGATGAAATTGGACGACGTCTTTCATGTCGACGCCAGATGGACAACATCCGAGAACTTGAGGTTGCCCTTGTTCAGGAGTGGAATGCTATCCCTCAGAACACTGTCCAGAGACTGATCAACTCCATGCGACCACGATGCACCGCATGTGTCAATGCAAATGGCGGTCACACCCGTTATTGACTTTCCTGTTTGACCCCTACACCAGTTAAACCTCTCTCGCGCATTTCATCGTGAATGAAACTGAATGATGTTTACATGTCTTCTTAAATCATTCATTATCTCAGATGCATCATACGTATATACTTCACATATCAATCCGTGGAGCTATTCCAGATTTTGTAAGTGGTGCGTTTTCATATGGACTGAGTATATATATCGTTCACTATAGCAGATTAGGGAAATTATTAAGCAAGGCCAACTTACTGAATTGAAACAAAAAGATTCGTCATGCTGCATACCATAAATGAAGTACTATGTTAAGTAACAGTGTCCATCTGTTACTTCCCCTTGACCAGCGCCTTCTTTTGTATTTTAAATTGAAAACATAGAAAAATGTTTAGGGTTGGCCCTAATGACGTAGGAAGGGTTGGAAAACTTGAAACATGCCTATATTTTTTTTTAAATTTGGCCTTACTGTGCATGCTAAGAACACACCATTCAAGTAAGGCAGATGTATGTCCACCTTCACAAGTCAGGCAATGGCGACAAGAAAATAGCCACTCGCCTGCACCTGCCCATATCTACTGTCAGAGGAATCATTAAGAAGTTTAAAACGACTGGAACAGTGGTAAACAAGCCTGGACGAGGACATAAGCTTACTTTGCCACTACGCACAGTGAGGAAGATGGTAAGAGAAATAAAAAGTTCTCCAAAGCTCACTGTTAAAGAATTGCAACAAATGGTAGCACCTTGGGGTCACAAAGTTTCCAAAACAACCATCAGGCGCTATCTACATGCCAACAAGCTGTTTGGGAGGCGTGCACGGAAAAAACCTTTTCTCACTCACAATCATAAACGCAAACGTCTGGAGTTCGCTAAGCGGTACTGGGACTTCAACTGGGACCATGTGCTTTGGTCAGATGAGACCAAGATAGAGCTGGCGGAATACAAAAGATGAGTATGCAATAAAGCACCTCATGCCCACTGTGAAGTATGGGGGAGGATCGGTGATGCTGTGGGCCTGTTTCTCTTCCAGAGGCCCTGGGAACCCTGTTAGGGTGCGTGGCATCATGAACGCTTTGAAATACCAGGACATTTTAAATCAAAATCTGGTGGCCTCTGCCCGAAAGCTGAAGATGGGTTGTCACTGGGTCTTTCCGCAAGATAATGACCTCAAACATGAGGCCAAATCTACACAAAAATGGTTCACCAGACACAGAATCAAGCTCATCCCATGGCCATCTCGGTCCCCAGACCTCAACCGCATTGAAAACCTGTGGAGGGAGCTGAAGAGGAGAGTGCAGATGAGAGGACCCAGGTGGCTGGATGATTTAGAGAGATTTTGCAAAGAGGAATGGTCGAAGATCCCTCTTTCTGTATTCTCCCATCTTGAGATACATTATAGGAGAAGATTAGGTGCAGTTTTGTCGGCAAACGGGGGCTGTACAAAGTATTAACATCAGAGGTGCTAATAATAGTGGCACACATAATTTGATGTAAAAGAATTATTTCTTAATGTGGGATTTTTTTCCACTGAATAAATGCACTTGAATTAAAGGTTGGATTTTCCTCTTTTTTTCATTGTGGTCCTATATTATTTAGAAAAAAACTGAATTTATTAGAAGCTAAAGTACACATCTTAACCAATAATTATGGAGGGCAGTGTACATCCCAAGAAAATGAATCTGCGTGAATGCAAGTTATATTCTGATTCCATCCTTGACAATCCATCTATTTTTTGCATAGTATTTATATATTTTAGTTACTCTGGGATTATTAACCTCCGCCGAGGAGGTATATGTTTTCGGTGCCGTTTGTTTGTTGGTTTGTTTGTGTACAACATAACTCAGAAACTTATGGCCGGATTTTGACGAAATTTTCAGGGTAGGTGGGTATTAACTTAAAGGAAGAGGTGATTAAATTTTGGCAAATCTAGGCCAAAGTACTGCTGAGATATACGCCAAAGTTCAAGTTTCAAGTCTTTCCAATGGGGCGGAGTTCCAATCGCCGTGCTTTTGGCTTTGCTGCCCCCTGGCGGAGGTTCTGCGCTCTCCGAGTGCTTTTCTAGTTCTTCTTATATTAAGGAGCTTTCAAGGATTCAAAGTGTTATTTTAAGCTTTAGCCAAGGGATACAAATAATGTAAGCTTGTTGCCATTGCCAATAATCATAGAAGAAGAAAAATAGCTTCTGGGGGCGCAAGTGAGGCGTACATGGAGTAGTCGGGTCTCTCAGAGCTCCAGGTGGAAATCAAGTTTTTTTTTCTGTTTTAATCCGCCTTAAAATTATTTTTATTAGAGCTAACAGTTGTCTCAACACAGTTAACAACTATACGAAATACTGTGGGAGCTTTTTACTTCATTTCAATCTTTGAAAGCCACGAAGATGCCTGACAGGCGTCAAACAAAGCACGCCAAACAATCAGACAACGCTGCGGACAATGGGCCGGATGCATGTGAAGCAGGTGAGAAGTCGTTGCTCTTGTGGGAGAAGATTTCGGATAAAATCTTGGAATCAATCAACAAACGTTTTGACCATTTAGAGCATAAATTTGAAGCTCTCATTAGTACTCAGTTGGGACTGACTGAGAGAATTGTTGCCACAGAGGAGCAAGGCACCGAACACGACCGCCGCATTCAGAATTTGGAATTGTGCATTTCTGATATGAAAGAAAGCAACGAAAAACTGTTAACAAAGATTGATGACTTGGAGGGACGATCTAGAAGGAATTATGTTAAGATTGTGGGAATACCGGAGGGTGAGGAAAAGGGCAGGCCCACGGACTTCATCACGGAGCTGATACCGAGGTTACTCGAGGTGAACAATTTTACGAAGCCTGTGACTGTGGATAGAGCGCTTCGTATACCTGTGCCAAAACCTACAGATGTTAAAAAGCCAAGGAGTATCATCGCCAGAATTCACTTCTATCAGGAGAAAGAGCTGATCCTTCGACTGAGTCGGCAACAACAGATGACCTTCAACGGCCAGCGGTTGTTCATTTACCCGGATTATACAGCGGAGGTGATGGCACAACGGAGGGGATTTCGACAGGTAACTCAGACGCTCAAGGAGAGGGAGGTGAAATTCACCTTACGCTTCCCAGCAAAGCTCCATGTCCACTACAACGATCAGGTAAAAGTCTTCATCAGCCCCGGAGAAGCTATGTCGTTCATAGAACATGACATGAAAAGATAACTACTTGATGCAGGCCTTTGAATTGAGAACTTTGAGAATATTAATTTGCGCCTGCTTACCGTCTTCCTCCTCCAAGTAGAGACGGTGGATTAATATAGGAACTCTTATTATTTTTTTGTTATATTTCCACTGTGGAGTGTCCGTGGACTCTTCTGTCCATTGTCTGTGTTTAAGTCTGTCTTCACAGAGGGATTCTGGACTGCTGGCCATTTGCCATGCGTTCTCCTATTATTGATGGGGGTTTTTCTTTTTCCTTTTTGGGGGGGTGGGAGGAGGTGGTATGCGTGTGTGTGCGAGTGATGAGGCTGTATGGGGAAAGACAGTACACTTTGTTGTTATAACTGTTGATTATTCTATTTGTTAATGTTAAGTAAATGAATCTAAATGGAACAATTTCGCTTTTGTCATGGAATGTAAGGGGCCTTGGTAATGACTTAAAATGTGGGAAGGTTTTTTCTCATTTGAATTCATTGAAGGGGGATATTTTGTTTCTCCAAGAGACTCATACTGTCAAAGCTACTGAGAACAAACTAAAATCAAATTGGATTTCACAGGTGTATTATGCTCCTTTTACATCTCAAGCAAGGGGGGTTGCAATTCTTTTTCGGAATACTATCCCTTTTGAATTGACATCTAAAATTATTGATCCATATGGGAGATTTATTTTAATTTCTGGAAATATTAATTCATTTCCCATTACCCTGTTGAATATCTACGGGCCTAATTCTGACGACTCTACCTTTTTTCTTAAAGTTTTTGATTTACTCCCAGATGATGGATTATCTAATATTGTAATTGGAGGGGACTTTAATTGCTATTTGGATGTATCTTTGGACAGATCATCCACGAAACCTCCTCCAACCATTAATGCTGTTCAGACCCTCAGTCATTTAATTAAATCAAGAAATTTGGTAGATATCTGGAGAATACAACACCCGGACAATAGAGAATATTCCTTTTACTCAAATGTTCTTCAGACCTATACTAGAATTGATTACTTTATAGCTGATGCTGGTTTGATTTCAACCATCAGAAATGTATTGTATCATAATATATTGATTTCAGATCATAGTCCTGTTACACTGCAAATGCAGTTATCTTTCTCCAGACCAAAATACAACTGGAAATTTAATCCTTTACTTCTGATAGAACCTGGGTTTAAGGAATTCATGACTAAAAAGCTAACTGATTTTCTTGAGATTAATGATAATAAAGAAGTTTCAGACTCTATATTGTGGGAAGCACTTAAAGTTACAATGAGGGGATATATTATTTCTTTTGAAACCTATAGAAAAAGGGAAAAAATTAAGAGACGTAAAGAAATAGAACAAGAAATTACTCAAATTGAACAAATACATAAAACCTCTTTACTACAGTCTGACTATAATAAGATTCTGAGGTTAAAATTTGGGAAGTGAAATTCATAACCTTCTACTCAAAACCCGCCAGAAACATTTTGAATTAAATGATAAACCTCATAAATTACTTTCAAGACAAATTAAAGGTGAACAGGCCAAATCAGATATTTATAAAATACAGTCAAAAAATGGGCAAATACTTACAGACCAAAAAGATATTAATCATCGTTTTAGACAGTTTTATTCTGGTCTTTATACTTCTACTTCCACAGCAATAGATAGAGATTACTTTCAGTTTTTCGACTCTTTGAATCAGCCACAGCTAAATTTTAAAGACCAGAAATTTCTGGAAAGGGATTTCTCTGTTGTTGAGCTAAATGAGGCAATCATGGCATTCCCTACTGGTAAATGTCCTGGACCAGACGGGCTTGGAGCTGAATTTTACCAAGCATTTAAGGACATTTTAACTCCTTACTTACTCAGGATGATAAATGACCATGTAACTAAAAATAGACTTCCACAGTCTTTGTACAAAGCAAATATATGTTTGTTATCAAAAAGTGGGAAAGATCCTACAGATCCTGCTAATTATAGGCCTATCTCTCTGCTTAATTTAGATCACAAAATTCTAACTAAAGTTCTTGCTACCAGATTAAATAAATTCATTGAAACTATTATTCACCCGGATCAAGTAGGCTTCATCCCAGGTAGGCTTTCTTTTTTTAATGTGCGTAGAGTGATGAATATATTGTATTCTGACACATGTGAAAATACCAAAGCAGCTGTCATAACATTGGATGCCCAGAAAGCATTTGACTCCATTGAATGGCCATACTTATTTGAGACCTTGAAGAGGTTTGGTTTTGGTAAGACTTTCGTGGATTGGATTAAAATGATTTATTGTTCTCCTGAATCCTCTGTTTTAACTAATAATGTTTCATCTGAGCCATTCAGTTTATATTGGGGTGTGAGACAGGGGGACTGCCTGTCTCCCTTGTTATTTAATATAGCGTTGGAGCCTCTGGCAACTGGGATAAGAAATCACCCGCATATAAAGGGTATAGCAGCCGGTGGATCAGAATGTCTTGTGACACTTTATGCGGATGATTTACTTATCACCTTAATAAATCCTGAAGAAAGCATTCCCCATCTTTTACAGTATGTAATGAACTTTGGCAAAATTTCTGGCTACACAATAAATTGGGATAAAAGTGAACTAATGTTCACTAATGAAAGTAGGATTATAAAAAATTGTCCCTTCAAGACAGTCCAGAATTACATTACCTATTTAGGCATTAAAATCTCCAAAAATCCTAAACAGTTGTTAAAATTAAATTCGTTAGAGGGCATAGATAAATTAAAACGTAACATAGAATACTGGAGGACTCTACCACTATCTATGATAGGCAGAGTTAATGCTATAAAAATGGTATCACTACCAAAATTTTTGTACCTTTTTCACAACTGATTTTTTTAAGAAGCTTGAGACAATTGTTCTAGATTTTGTTTTGGGTTCCAAAAAACATAGACTCTCCAAAAAACACTTATACAGGCAGACTCAGGACGGTGGTCTTGGTCTTCCAGTATTTAGGGATTACTATTGGGCAGCAAATGCTAGGGCAATGGCATACTGGCAGTATGGTTCTCCAGACCACCAATTATTCAATTCTGCACCCCTCTGGGTAAAGTTGGAGTTTGCAACTTTGAAAAAACCATACTCTTCCCTTTCATCCTTACTTTTCACCAACCTCTTTTCTGCTATTACGTCAGTTAGTCATAGTTTTGTAGTGAGAAATTCTCTTAAAATTCTCAACCAAATAAGAAATGTCTTTAAAACTCCTGGTATATCGGCTTATACTCCTATCTGCCATAATCATGCTTTTGTCCCAGCCTTGCTGGACAACACATTCTCTCTATGGTGTGGCAAAGGGTTGAGGTGTATAGGGGATTTATATGTAGACAACAATTTTGCATCATTTCAGCAGTTAAGTTCTAAATATGGTGTACCTCACTCCAGTTTTTTTCGCTACATACAACTGAGGCACTTTGTGCGAGAAAACATCCCTCATTTTGAGTCAAACTGTGAGAGATATGCCCTTTTTGAACTGTTTTCTCTTTTACCTAGCAGTAAAAAGCTCATTACCATATTTGTAAAATATTTTTCAGAAGACTCATTATCTACCGACAGTATTAAGAAAGCTTGGGAAAGAGAAACTGTTGTGTTTTCTGACCAACTGTGGAAGACTGTCCTTTCCCGTATTCATAGTTGTTCAATAAATAGCAGACACAGGTTGATACAGTTTAAAGTAATTCATCGCTTCTATTACTCTAAAGACAAGCTTCATAAGTTTTACCCCTCTGTTTCTCCTAAATGTGATAAATGTAAAGTCAGTGATGGTACAATGTTGCATTTATTTTGGGATTGTCCGTTAATTTATCAGTTCTGGGTTGAAATTTTAGTTTTTTTCTCTGGGGTTTATAAGAGGAAGCTCCCTCCTGACAGGGAGTTTGCTCTTTTTGGAGCCTCAGAGGACTCATTAGTACTCCCTGCACACATACAAGCAGTTCTCCTAATGGGCATGGTGTTAGCAAAAAAAATTATTCTAAAAAATTGGAAAACACCAATTCCACCTTGCTTCAAAAACTGGCTGCATGACTTAATTTCGGTCATTCATCTAGAAAAACAGTAATCTTAAATTCCAACTCAAATTGGAGGAAACATGGGGTCCCCTCCTGCAACATCTGGAATCATCCTAATCCTATTTGTATGTATTTATTGTTATTTTTCTTTTATTGCTCGTTGTTATTCTCTGTACAAAGATGTTTAAGGATTACTATGGAAGGCTCAATGTATACTTCTGTGCCCTTTGTCAAGCGCCATTATGAATTTCTCTCTCTTTTTTTCATTTTTTATCTGTATCCCTCTTTATCAGTCAGAAGTGTGTGTGCGTGTGCTTATGGATATGTGTGCCTTGGTGACCGTGTTGTTGTTAATAAAATGAAATAAAATTAAAAAAAGAAAAAAAGAAAAATAGCTTCTAGATCTTAACTTGCAGTGGAGTGGATTTATTTCTTTCAAAGTAGTGAGCATGCACAGTAATCTTGACACAGCTCCTTAAACTTGGAAAATACATCTTAGCTAATAAATAACAGTCTTCAATGGCTCAACTTCTTGGTTAGCAAACTTAATGAGCTAATTTCCATCTGCAGCCCATTGAAAGAACAGCATGTCAATACACCAGGAGTTAGAAAAATTGTAACAATAACTTTATTGTCCCATTATGGTTCATGAATTAATCTAACCTGTTAGAAACTTTGTTATTACCTAGCTAGCTAATAATTTAACAACATTGACAGACACTGTATTGCATTTTGCAGTCATAACACTTAGTTAGCGACCAAGGGAAAGTAACCTTAGATTTGCAGAGCGAATCTTGAAACTTAATGTTCACTAGCATATATTTCAACTTAGCTAACCAGCTAGCTACCAAGTGAGGTTACTCACCGTTCACTTACTGTCTCAGTTCAAGTTACACACTGTTTATTTACACTCGGTTATCATTACAGGATCACTCGCCGTATACATAATGTTTGCCAAATGTTCACAAGTAAGCATTTAGGTACGAAAATTTCTTCAGTACTTAGCAACCTATACAGTTTACCTTGATTTGTAGAATTCCAGCACAGAATGTGCTATGAGATATAGTCAGGACCATAGACACGTTCCAAGAACCAGCAGCATCATCATGTCCTCATCAGTCTACCCCTTGCTTCTTCCTAGAACTTGACCCACCCTCTCATCCAATAAGAATCACATCCAGTTTCGAAACGACAAGATGGCGCTGGTCAAAATGCCGAAATTGAAGCTTCATAAATTGTATTCTGAAACCAACAGGTGAAGTCAAGGTGGGCATTGTCTATATTTTTATACAGTCTATGCTCGAAGCATAAAAAAAAACCATGTGGGGTATGCGTGAGACACACCTCTTAGAATCAATGTGCATTGATTCATTTCATAAAATTGAAGCGTAGTTGATCTGTGAGAGGCACATGTAAAGGATGTCAAAAACGCTTCTAAAACCACTTTGGGTGGATTAGGCTTAACTCATGGAATTCTACGAAACAAACAACAACAGGATTAATGCGTGCAAACCAACTGCATGATTAAATATTATAATTCATTAACTATGGAATCTGGATCAGTATGTGGACCGACGATATCAGTCCGCTTTCTTATCAGTGATGTACATACGGATCGGCACCCAATACCGATCCAGGACTGGATCAGTCCCATCCCCGTTTCTTCGATGGAAAAACAAGCATGCAGGTAAGTCACCAAAAGCTGGTCAGATATCACAGGTAAGAGATTTCACTTCAGACAGCTGCATATAGTAAGATTTTACTTAATTTTAGTTTCTTCAGTCCGGGTGAGATTGAGTGTCCTTTCAAGGTAAATTTCAAGTTAAGATAAAGAAAGAAGACTCGCCAAGGTAGCACATTTAGTTTCAAATGTAAAGTAGCAGGTGTTGCATGCGATTTTTTTCTTTGTTTATACAATCTGGCAATAGTTTTGACATGAATAATCACAGTTGACTGATTTTTTCTTATAGAAGTCATTTGTGATCAAATAATTTGCAGTAATTCAATGTAAGGTTATTTGTAAGAATATTGTGACATGCAGCACATTTTAGTGGCTCACACAGTTCGTCAATCAAGTTGAAAGTATCTACAGCTTGGATGGGTGACAGTAAACCTCTCTTTTCAATATCAAAAACAACTTTGATCTTCCAGCAGCCAAAACACAGAATGGACTGCCTCTTAAAACTCCCAGTATTGTTCACCATTTAACCAAACAGTGGAGTGAAAGCACACAGATGCATAAAATGGAACTGACTGAATTGACCATGAGATGACAATATGATTGGAAAGTATATAAATAATGGTATTTGACCACTTTTATTTCTGCAAATACTAGATCATTTTGACCTATGAAAATACTGTCGCAGTTCACAAATATGTAACTGCAGCGAGAAAAATATGTATTTATTTGAATAGTTTATGGGTGGGATGATTATTTACTGATAATTTAATGCATTGTCTGGCACAATGAATAGATCTTTCTTTTATTTTCTTGAACTTGAGAGCAGCCCAGGCTTTGTGCTGACAAGCTTTGACATAGTAGCTATATTCCTTTGAAATATACCGGATACTTTAACATATTCAAAATGAACTGGTAATTTTGCCCTTACATACGCTTATTTACCAGCAAGTAGCCTCGTAGAATGTCAATCAAGGTCAATCGAGGGGAAACTACAACCTCCTCTAAAAGTAAAGCTTAGCCGGATTTTGATTGTTAAGATAATATTCCAACAGCAGACTACAATCATATATCTAATTGGCAATTTAATAGCCTACACTAAAAGAGTGTGTTCGAACTGAATCCTCATGACAAGACTACGACTTGAAACCACGGAAACCGCCGGCAATTTATAGGACAGTTGCATATTACAGTCCATATTTCGATGCCTGGCATTTGTGCACTCTAAACCTCATGTAAGTCAAAATATTTTACAACTTGCCATGCCGTTTCATTTTCAAAACGGCTCTAACACGCTTGCTTTTTGACTAAGAATTTTTGTTTTTGTAGCTTAACGTTACATGTTCATCCGCGCCACGTACAGCGTAATGCAATATGCATAATTCGTTCATTAAAGATTCTAAAGCACGTGCCAGGGCTTAAAAACAACGCGCGCACACCGTACAGGGCATTACTGAATATCCACTCCTGGTTTTTAAACATGCGCTTAAATTTATATTTGAAATAATTTGCCTATTTGTTCCTAATCATGCAAAAGTAGACGAATACATTCACCCTGACTGAAGCAATTTGACTGACAGGCCAGAGGGATATTGATTATTCCATATTACCGACCATTCAGTTAGCGCGGCACAATAACCGATGCTTTTGAATTAATCTTGATCATACCCGAAACATAAATGACTCTACCGTCAATACAGCAGGATGTTCATTCGTAGCTACACTGAAACGCAATTCGTAGCGCTGAAATACAAGTATCCGATCATTTCAACAAAGGTTCGCGTTTGTTTCAAATTGCTAGGCTAGTTATTTGTATAGCCTCGGTTCTTAAAACTAACGTCAGATATTTGGTTCGCTATAAGAAATAATCTTCACGCGTAATCTTGAAGACAAGCATTACCTGGTAGCTTAAAATGCTCTCGGGGTCATTCTTTCCTGCAGGCATGATGACCCGTGTTGATTTATCGTGGAGTCAGTGGGTGAGCCTGAAGGTTGCCTATTTGGAAAATAATCAGCGATACACCGCGTCATGCGTTATCCAGCCTCTCGCAATTTCATTCCGCCTCTGTTTTGACAGATATTTCAGGCCCTAGCTCCAGCTTCGACGGCAAATCAAAATTTCCGCAGATCTCTCCCCTTTCGTGAGTCCTACCAGTACAAGAGCATCAGCTGCTGTCCTCCGGTCCCACACCAGAGTTGCAATCGCATCATCACTCCGCTGTAGCCAATGACATGAGATGGGAATATCGACGCATTGCTGTTACCAAAGTGGCAGCACGGACCTGATGTATTTGCAAGGGAAATGTATGCAGGAGCATCGTCGTTTGCCCTGCTAAGGCAAATTAGATCATTATTCAATCGCTGTAAATACAGATCCATATTCGCCATCGAGGAGATATTGGGCTCCCTCGTTTCGTTTTTAAGTTCTTCCCTGTAATAGTGAACATTCCTGTCACAACGGCACGAAAGAACAAATGTCGCAAATTTATTTTGGCAGGAATCTTTGAGCTGTTGATATGGTTTGCCTTTGAATTTGTGTACTGCTCAGTGCGGAGTGCCCTGTTCTAGATCCTAAAACAGTGCAAATGGCAAATGTATGAACTTGGGTTGTTACTGAATTGGCTATTAAATGAAACCAGCCATCACATGCCTTTTACGTCAAGTTCATTTTATTGAGTCCAATCGAAAGTACCAGTGACATTTGGCAAACTGCGCACTCGAGTTTACTGTTGATTGACAGCAGATGGTTTTTCAGGCAACTCTCACAAACAACCTGAGGTGATGTAGGTAGCATTTGATGGTGGTTTTGGAGACTTTCTGACGCCAAGACTCCACAAACATCTGTGATCTATTGAGATTCTTTCGCCAGTCAAACCATCTTCTTCATGGTGCATGGGGTCAATGTATACAAGGAAGATTCGGAACATGTCCTCTCAGTTTAAACTTTTTCATCCTCATGAATGAAGGACTTAGAGGATAAACACCGACATTATTTTCACAACATTTTTTGCCAATAATCCCTAAGGGGGCTAATAATTTTGGATGGCGCTGTATGCTGTGTCTTTATCAAATGTTAGTATACTTAAAATGGACCAATGTAGTCTCATAAAGTTCTAAAATTTGGCTGATGCTAAAATGCATCTTTTTATATGGATTTTATTTAGGACCTATGAGAATCATATCGTTATCAGCACAGTTGCCCAGCAAACTCAGTGTTCTTTGATCTTTATCTCCCCTCAAACCACTTAGGCCATGGACTCAGGTTTACCCCTGGAAAAAGAGCCTGTACTAATCAAATGTGACACAAAATGTATGGTGAGCTGATATGCACAAGATGACTGGCAGCCCATAAGTTTGATGATGTGAACGGAGACACAAAGCAGTTGCAACAGCAGTGAAGTCAAAAGAGAGACCGGACTATTGGCTTTGACTTACACTGGATTTGGACCACTTTTTTTTGGAGACAAGAGAAAGCAGCCAGGAGGCTGCATAGCCAAGTTATAAGCACAAGTTAAAGGGTTGATCCTTTAAAACAAACAATGTTTTAAATCCACACTTTATTCATGTCCAATTTCAGATCTAACTATGATTTTTCACAAATAAGTTTTGTTTCCAAGAAAATTTACTAAAAACTTGGTAAGTTGGGAACACCCATAAAAATTTGGCTTTGATTGGTCAAAGCTTTGTGACTTATTGACCCGAACCCCCCTGCACAGCCATGTTTTCATGTATGTGCAGTTTCAGTGCAATACTATATACATTTTGCCCATTTTCAACACGCAAGTAATTAACTTTGTAAATGTTCTCACATCCTAAAATTTGAGTGATACATAATTTACACATTAAATTAAAAGGCTCTGGAGGGAAATTTTATTCTTTCACATATTTAACCCTCAATATTTCACTTTTCTTTCAGTATGTTTTCACATGTGAAGAAAAAAAGCTTTCCGAAGAGTTGTTATTGGTGGACATAAGAAAAGTCGTTTTATTGCGCTTGTATCGCTACCCACCTGTGATTTGTCATGATGATGCGAGTGATGGTTTGTGCTAGGGAAGACAAAAAAGCAACAAAAGCCTGGGAACAAGTATATTAGTTCTGCCGGTGCGTGTGCAGGTTCGCCTTATCTTTTTCTACGATAATAGCAAAGCGAAGGCTACAATTTTACAAAATAATTAAAGAACTCCACCGGATTCTCTAAGATTATCATAAGAGAAATTAAAAATATGGATCCGGATGTTAAATCAGCCCTTTTGATTGAGATAAACCCAGAGAGTGAGAGAGACACTGACTTTGAACAGTCAGGAGATGAAGCCTAAGATGAAGGTGCAGAGGCAGTTGCCCGGCCTGACAGAGGAGCTCGCCCGTGTATGCACGAGCCCACCCGGCCTGACAGAGGAGCTCGCCCGTGTATGCACGAGCCCACCCGGCCTGACAGAGGAGCTCGCCCGTGTAAGCACGAGCCCACCCGGCCTGACAGAGGAGCTCGCCCGTGTATGCACGAGCCCACCCGGCCTGACAGAGGAGCTCGCCCGTGTATGCACGAGCCCACCCGGCCTGACAGAGGAGCTCGCCCGTGTATGCACGAGCCCACCCGGCCTGACAGAGGAGCTCGCCCGTGTATGCACGAGCCCACCCGGCCTGACAGAGGAGCTCGCCCGTGTATGCACGAGCCCACCCGGCCTGACAGAGGAGCTTGCCTGTGTATGCACATGTCCACCCGGCCTGACAGAGGAGCTCGCCCGTGTATGCACGAGCCCACCCGGCCTGACACAGGAGCTCGCCTGTGTAAGCACAAGCCCACCCGGCCTGACACAGGAGCTCGCCTGTGTAAGCACAAGCCCACCCGGCCTGACACAGGAGCTCGCCTGTGTAAGCACAAGCCCACCCGGCCTGACAGAGGAGCTTGCCTGTGTATGCACGAGTCCACCCGGCCTGACACAGGAGCTCGCCCGTGTAAGCACAAGCCCACCCGTCCTGACAGAGGAGCTCGCCCGTGTATGCCCATCGCTGAGGCGCCTGCTGGGGGAGCTGGGGAAGCAGCTCAATAAAATGCTGGCGATTGCCTGACGGCCTCCGGGATGACGATTTGGAACGGGGATCGGGGAATAATTACTAGTTAGCATTGACATGTTTTGCGCAAAATAGGGACAATTCTTCTTTACCTTTGGTTAGTTTTCTTGTCTTTTTGCACATTTGATTTGTTCGATTTGTTCATTATTTTCTTTAATTCTTTAATTATGTTTAGTATGTTGTGTTGCTGTGATCGAAATAATATACTCATTAATTCATTCGATCATTTTTTCCCCCCATTTTCCACCTCAGTTGCCCTTCTAAACTATATCAGTCTTTGGACTGCCATTTTTGTTTTTTGATGTTTTGTTGAATAAAAAACCTTGAATAATAATGAAAATGACTTCATCAAAGGACATCAGACCACTTCATTTAGGTCCATGGTGACATCCACAAAGTTCTTTCAGGTATGGCTACATCATAGCAAAGAAAGTAAAAAAATCTGCACACTGGATTAAAGCTCCCAAACCTTCATTGAAGCAACGTTTCGACCACTTACAGGGTCTTCATCAGGCAAATGGTCATTTTCCATCTCATCTGTGAGTGGTCGAAACGTTGCTGTGCGGATTTTTTTACTTTCTTTGCTTGAATTATATGTGAATGCAGCACCGGGCCTATTTGGTATGAGATGTGCACACCACTACTCTTCTGAATGGCTACATCATAGCCCAAGAGCTTTATGAAATACAGTGCAGATTTTTGCTGTATTTTCATCTTTTGAAAATGTATGCAGGCTATCACATCTCAAATGAATAGTTATTGATTTTCACGACAAATTGGAAACAAGTGTTTGCCACTAACATGGAAATATCCCCCGCCACCTCAATTTTATGTATCCGTACGGACATACGGAGCCCAATGCTAATCGCGCAGCGGGGGATAATAAAATGGATCTTTGTATGTTGTCAGAAATCCAAGCAATACCGTACAAAACGAATGGAGAATGTGTGATCAGATGTGGCAAACAGGCTCAGCCGTTCTGCTTAATACGTCACAGAGTCACATGACCACACACTTGCCAAACTTGTTTCTTTTGGGGGCAGAACCGGAACTGAGTATGGCAGAAACTAGCAAAATAAGCGATTTTGAAAAATTATTAAAAATAATGCAACATGTAACATGCAAAATGCATACATTTTCTATCAACATTGGTCTTGTATGTTCATATTAACAATGTTTTTAGCTTACAAGACCCATTCTTTGAGAGAACATGGAGCTTTGAGCCTGACGTATGTGTTTGGATTTTCAGATAAAATAAGTTTAGAATTGATTTTGAGGTGAAGGATGTGGCATAGCAGAGTAGCCTAGTGGTTGGCTGCTTGACTATTAAATGAAGAGTTGCCTGTTCAAGCCCCTGGTTCGAATGGGGATGCTGATTTGATCTTGACAGATGAAGCAGGATAGAACTCTGCACTTTGGGCCCTTGAGTAAAGCCCTTTTCACAAAATTGCTATAAAATGGCTTTACCTCTGTTTCTCTCTGTCCTCACTTGTATCTGTGCTACTGCATATGGCATTTCTGTGAAATGCAAAAATTCCACATGGGGTTGAATTTTCTAGATCTGGAGGTGAATTCTGGGTATTTTCAAGTTTTCAAGAACTTGAATAATTCTGGGTATCATAAGGCATCAAAATGTGATCGGAGAAAAAAAACTCCTGTCAGAAGAGAGAAGAGAGGTGGAGATAGAACGGAAAGTAGAGTGCCCTCTATTAATTTTGGCACCCTTTGTAAATATTCACTATAAAGACTAGGTAGTTGCTTCTCAGCCTTTCAATGTTTCATGTTTCATATTAATGAAAATCTAACCTTAAATTTAAAGAAAATGATTGATAAAAAAAGTCTTATTTTAAAATAAATATTTTTCCTAGAAGCATGTGTACTGCATTTATTGCCATCCCAAAAAAACAATCTAATTGATGTATATTCCCATTCACATTTTACTTTCTGAAGTTCACCACAGGGATTTAAAACAAATCAATTTTCATTTTGGTCATTTTGAGCTGAAACATTATTTTTCCATTCCAGTTCCTGTTTTCCGAGGCCTCTCCTCTATTTAATAACCAGTAAGAACATTATAGAAAAGCGGTTAATAACATCCTTTCTAAAATGACATCACTTTTAAGGAATGATTTATGTATCAATAACATAAAATAAACAAGACTCAGAAAGATGATAACAATAAGAACACTTTCCATACCTCCATTACGGCATTTGAAACTGTGCTGGTATCTCGTGGATTTAATTTTTCCAATCTTCCAATCAGCAATGGTGAAGAATCTTTTCAGAAAATTCTGGAGTGTTACACTTCATTTTTTAAAAATTAATCTACCTTTAAAGATTGCCTGAAAATCCAGATTTTAATCAAAAAATGATAATAACATTTCAAACGAGGAAGTAATGATCCAATTGTACTATTTATTTATTTTTTTATATCCTATTATTCTCCTGTCAATACCGGATATTAAATATTACATGAATCTATGACAACTCCTTTCCCAAAAAAGTTGGGGACGCTGTGTAAAATGTTAATAAAAACTGAATGCAATGATTGGCAAATCATTTTAACTCTAGATTAAATTGTAAATAATGCAAAGAAAACATAATCAAATTTTGTGATTCAGAAATTATGCTGTTTTTGAAAAATATATGCTCATTTTGAATTTTATGCCAGCAACACATTTCAAAAAGTTGGAACAGGGGCATGTTTAGCGCTGTGTTGTATCACCTCCTCTTTTAACTGCATTCCGTGAGTGGTTGGGAACTGGGAAGACCAAGTCCCTAAGTTTTGAAAGTAAAATGTTTTCCCAATCTTGCTTGATGTAGCATTTCAGCTGCTCAACAAGTCGAGGCCTTCTTTGTCAGATTTTTTGTTTCATATTGTGCCAAATATTTTCAGTGGGTGATGGGTCTAGACGGCAGGCCAGTTTAACACCCCAACGTTTTTTTTTTTTTACCATGAAGCCATGTTTTTATAATATGTGCAGAATGAGGTGTTTTGCATTTACTTGATGAAAAGGCCTAAGATGTCTGGAAGGTATTACCAGTATTTGTAGCTCCAAAACCTGTATATATCATTCAGCATTATTTTTTCCTTATAGATGTGCAAGTTACCTAGGCCATGTGCACGAATGCACCCCCATACCATCATGGATGCTAGCTTTCAGTCTTGATAACAAGCCAGAGGGTCCCTCAGCTCTTTTGGTTGTAGCAGATGAAATCCTAAAAGTCTTTGCTTTTTTACATTGAGAAATGTTAGTCTTAAATTGTTGAACTATTTACCCTTGCAGTCTTTTACAGAGTGCCAAAGCCCTCATCATCTTTACTTCAGTGAACTTTTTATACCCAGTCATATTACTGACCCATTGCCAATTAATTAGTCGTGAGATGTTCTACAAGGTGTATTTTTTAACATCATATAAATTTTCCAGGCTTTTGTTGCCACTTCCTTACTTTTTTGAAGCGGCTTGCCGGCATCAAATTCAAAATGAGAAAATATTTTTTTAAAAAACAATGATCAATGTTCTTCAGAAGATGACATATCCCCCTGGCCCCTACAATCTGACCTCAGAAATCCCAACATATTAAAGGCATCAGTCGAGGACCTGATTAATACGCACAGCAAGTTTTGTTAAAATATACTGTATGGTGTTCGAGTTCTGCTCCACAAATGATGACAGACAGATGGAGGGATGGACATACGGATGACTATGTCCCCTCTGCATTCTATGCCAGGGGAATGGTCATTGATTTGTTTATCATCAAATTTTGTTTTTATTTGCATTTGTTTTACATTTTTTGATTTTACACAGCATCCCAACAAGATCATTGGACCTCATGCATGAATGTTTTCTTATTTTTCTCTTATATTTGTTCTTAAACAAAGCACTAAGAGGAAAACAAGACTTGAGGTTCAAGTGAACCTGAAACACAGTTGGTCTGCCACCCTGTCATTCCCATTTGGGCATTGGGTTCAAGGTTGAAATTAAATACCAAACTAGATAATGTCTGAAAGATATACACAGAGATTCATCAAATTTTAATCAATATTTGTCAATACAAGAGGTTACAGGTCAGGATCATTCCATATAAAATCAACATGTGCCTCCTACCTGGTCCCCTCGGAATCAGCCGATTTCTATAGCACAATAACCTCAGGATATTTAATGAATCCTAAATGAAATTTTCAGGGCTGAAAGATCAATTGGAGCACTGTTAAAAACTGAAATTAAATCTATCCTATTCCCATTCTAGGTGTCACAATCCTAAGAAAAAAATCTGGATTTTCTTCAACAAGATTTGCTCTGTCAGTAAACTTCAAGCCTCAACATCAAGTGAATTATAGAAGTTTCAATAGCAACACTACAGCAATTTAATAACTATGATATAGTGTAGTAAAAACAAATATCGGAACCATGCATGTGTCATTTGTTTTCTTGAAATTCACCAGAGAAAACTTGAAAAAGTGCTCTTCCCTCACATTTATGTTGGTGTATTTATATCCCTTACTTTGAGCTTGCAAGTTGCTGGATTGTTATTTGCTACATGCCCTTTGGCAACTGGTCAGTATTTCTCAATAAAAGCTTATCGTCTCCAGAAATTACTGGTAATCTTTACCGATCATAAAATACAAAGCCTTCTTCCCAGTTCTATTAGAAGGATCAAGCTCCTGGGTCTAACTGACGATCCCCAAGATTGATACCTCAGTCTGTTCCTCTGCCCAGTTTATTAGGAACAACCGCCCAAACCCTCTGTGGTCATCAGGATTGGGACTGCTTTCATGCTAAACTCCACATTCTGCATTTGGTTCAAGGCCTGGATCATAATGCTTTCCACCTGCTACATCTGGGTATAGCCACCGATGTTTTAGTGCCCCAATAATGTGCTCCACTACTAGGAATGTGTGTGTCAGTTTTTGGCAATGTGTGGTCTAGGGTACTCTTAAATTTTGATTGTTTCTAGGAAACAGTAATACTCTTAAAGCTCTTGTTGCCGAGGCATTACCTCAACCTAGCTGATAAGGATTTCAGCACTCATTTAAAGCAGGGAGGTGGGTGGAATGATTCACCGCATGAGAAAGTTGACAACAATGGAGAAAAAGATATTCTATCGCATATTAAACTATCATTGTTATTTCAGCAATTTGTGCAATTTGTTTTGTTTTTTTTATCAACATTTGCCATATTTTTGAAAAAATTATATACACAATCATACACAGCTGTTAGCATTTGCTACTAGAAGACATATATTTAAATAGTTGGCACACTACTCATGATGGCTACCTGTCAGAATTTGTGTCAGTCAGAATTTAATAGGCCATTTTTCTTTTTGTATTGAAAATATTTTACATTGCCAATTTAGCTGGCATAAGCTTTTGCACGAGATTGCCATGAAACTAAAATAGCTTATTGCCGGTGATTTCCTCATGATGGGGTATCCTTTCATTGTTAATAAGCTATAAATAATTTTATAGCTTACTTAATTTTGTCACCAATTTGTGGCAAAATTATCAGGAAGACCATTTCTGATCTGGGGCAAAGAAACAAATGTTGCAAAGCAAAATGCTGATTTCAGGAAGACCTATATGTTTTGAACAAGCAAAAATACAGCACATTTTTTCTGAGTCTGTGCAAATGGAGAAGGAACTATTGTGAAATGCCCATAAGAGAAGTGTGATGCGAGGACATACAATCTTAACTATGTTGAGCCTGAGCAAGATCAATGGCAAGTGTCACTCTTCATGCTCTCAGTACTCTGGCCGCTTCGCTTTACTGACAGGCATGACCCACAAGGCAGTGAGACACGGCAGGACAAAGATTGATTGAAGAGTTAATGTCATGGCTAACAGAAAATTGACAAATTGAGATTCTTTACGGTGGCAAAAAGCACCATTTGGTTTTACAGGTTTCCATCATTTTTTGGAAACCTCTGTTCCCACATACTGATGGACTAAAACTGTTTCCCTCTAGAAAATAATGTACGAGTGAGCACCATGATTCAAAATTGTTTATAATTTGTTTATATTGAGGAGGGAGGGTAAACCGATCATATTCGGCTTCATAGATACACTTTAGTTCTGAATACCACCCTCAGGTATCGGCATTTGATTAAGGAAATGTGCAGATTTACCTCTCGCCCATTTGTGATTCTTAGTATGTCATAGCAATCCAATGGAGGACTTAAATTTTGAATTTACATCGAGATTAATTGCGGCACTTTTTGTACCAAAATCTGGAAAATATAACTAACTAAGTTAACAGTGTGAATATTCAAACATCACTCCTCATTTAAGTTGTTTTCCCAGACGCTCAAAACTCGAGTTGTATAAGGTTTTAACTATTGGAATCCAAAGACTGGTAAAGTTGAACCCGATGTGGCATCTTTACAGAATGTTAAAAGACAAACTCTATTAACTCCTTCAACCCTGAAAAAAATAACTCAAAACAATACATAACTGGAAGGCTGCTTTATTGTTAAGAAAAAGGCTCGTGCTCAAATGAAGACAGTCTTTCATAAATTCTTACTTAGACTTCAAGTGGTTGTGCAACACACTATCTCTTCTCCTGCTTTATTAGTGGCAAATGATAACAACAATCATAAAGCAGTTCTCAAGTATTTCCAACAACAAAATAAAATAGCATCTCAGTCATGCCAAAAATAAAATGGTTACAGAAATGATTCTCAATCTGAAAAAAGAACAGTAAGTATGAAATGAAAAGCAGTTAACAGAACACTCAAGAGGCAAGCCGCTTTTTCACCAGCCAATATGGCCTGTAAAAAGAGCGAGAGAAAAGAAGGCTTGAGTTCATGTTTGGTAAACAATGAAGATTGTAAAATCAAATAAATAAAATTAACAATTAATGATGTCTTTTTTGATTTTTTGTCAGGTTTTACGACTCCTCAAAGGTGGTCAGATATAGATTTCGCATTGTGCTCCATTTTGACTAGCTTCTACTTTATAACATAGTGGTGTGCCATCATTCAATGGATATGCAACAAATAAAAAAGCAGAAAAAGGCACGTGCTGTCAAAAACAACAAAGCATCATTCTATTCATGTAAAGTCAAAAGCAAAAATTAAACTAGAGACATGAACATAATACCAAACTTCAATGGCACTTGCATATTTTGGGGTAGAGGTCTGATATGGGGGGAAAGTCGTGAAAAGGTTGAGCTGTAAAAACGTTGATTTTACTGCTCTCTAATATTGTCAAATGACATTCTGAAATTACTAATGGGCAAAGTTCAAAGAGGGTAGAATCATACATTTTTAGTATCTTATGTGGGTGAAACTGGAGGGATTTTTAACATTTTTTACTGGGAGTCAAATGCTGATGAGAGATACTGATGAGTGTTTGTGGGAAATATTCCTATAGATCTACTAACACTAAGGGGTTACAGACAAAAATTTCAGCCATCCAAGATGCCCAGGGGGGCTTCTGAACACATTCATTTTCTATTTGGTGGGCAACGATATGTGAATAAACAATACTGTTGTTTGCACTATTGTCTCATTGCCTCAGGCTACACAATCCTCAACAACCTGCTTGTACATGTGCACTGCATGGCAGCAGACCCAAAGAAAGGCCAGTGTTTTGGTCATTTGCTGAATGTATTGCACAAAAAAAAATAAAATAAATAAAAAAAAAAAAAGAAAATCTGAGCAAGTGCTAAAACGGCTTCCTCCTTAAAGCTGAGTTAAGGAGGGGAGGGGGAGGTGATGTACAGCGTTCATATACATATATTCATATATAGTTTTTTTTTTTGCATTTGTGTAATATAGTTCTTTAGTTGATTTTCCCCTCTATAATGAAAAGTATCCCCAAAAAATCTACTTAGTCTAAACAAATCATGTCACAGTCTAACAAGTGTGACAAAGGGAGTCTGCGGGAAGCCATTCTATTTTCGTTATATTCACTATCTGTAATTAGATTAATAGCTGCAGTATTTTTCAGTAATTTTCATATTTACAAAAACTATGCATGCCGATAAAACAAAATATGTTACATTATTTATAGTCTTTTGAAAAGTTCATCCCTAACTTTTCAGCATTTTGTGCCATTTACAATATATACTGTACATATCTTTTTAATCCATTTCTTTGTTATGTATGCCTGTATTTTTGTTTATACATCCTACATGGGCGCAAAAAATGGATGGCGTAAATATCATGATGGTTTTCATTCAGTTTATTTGGTTTGACTTGACACCCACACTGATTTGGAGACTTCATGCAGCAACTGGACCAAAGAACTCCCTAAAAGAAATGGGGGATTCATCGACAGGAAGTGACATCAAAACACAACTTGAAGAGCACAAAACTCCAGTGTTGTGTTAAGGCTCACAGTAAGATGTGTCCAGTGCTTGGCCAATTTGGCATTTGTTTGATGTTGCTCCTCTGTAGAGGATTATGGCTGACCAAAGAGTGTGCACTCTGATTTTATTCCATCAGACTCAAGGGCTTCAATCTAAGCTATAACATCACACCCACCTCACATATAAAATTGTGTGCTGTTCAAACCTTTTTCATCACCATCACAGTGTTCCATCCAAGCTCCAGAAAAGAGACTTATCGTTGGGGGTGCATGAGGACAGCAGTTTACTATATGAACCATATGTTTTTCTGCAGACAATCAAATTTTGTAAACCTATTAACAATAATTACAATAACAATAAAAAAGCAGTATCACATGACTCTGTACTGATAAAGGCTGCTTTGGTAAGCAAAAAATGTGTCACTGAGATGCTCCTAGCCCTGTTGTTTTATTTATTATCTTTTTTTATTTTTTTTTTTATTAAAAACTGTCTCCAAGACGTGCCATTCTGGTAAAAGTGCACCAGTGTCACGACCACTTTCAACACCAAGATGGGATTTGCATGGTGGAAATTCTTGACACACAAGGCCTTCTAAAATACCATTTTGCCGCACATTGCGTGCCCATGTCACAGCTATGCCATTTTGGTGTACCATGTGCACCCATGTCATAGCTACATGATTTATGAATACCATGTTCGTTCACGCCACAGTGATGCTATATCGGCTCATCATGTTTGCACACACCATAATTCACATTCACACTAAATGCATCTACAGTGTCTTCTGGGTAAGTGGGCAGAATCCAGTAGCGCTAACAGCATGCATTGAATTTTTTTCCTGCAAAGCCCAGCATGCCTTGCGCAACAAGGCGCTTCTCATTGGCTCCCTATTGGACCCGTAGTTTCGCCTCCACCTCTTCATCAAATACATCCTGTATTTACCAACACTGTATAAATACACAGTGAAAATAGATACCTTAAATAAAGATCACACAAATCATAATAGTGAGGTATATAAATAATAAAAGAGGCTTAGGCACCACCATAGAATGAGAAAACAACATAATAAAGAAAAAAGAAAGGTAAAAATGGCAATAATCAAATTTATAACATTAGAATACATGTACATAACAGATATAACACACAAACATGGGAATAATTCAGCCTTGCACACTCCTCAACATTGCTTATTCCACACAACTCCAACAATGTTCTCTTTCACAGAAGAAAAGACATATTAGAGCTGCTAGGTTTGGAAAAAAATATTGCTGCGTAGAAAGAAATAATTTGTTGTAGTTTACTGCATCTTGCTCGTCTTTTTCTCTATGTACAAACAGACATTCCGGTTCATCTTATCCATATAATACAGATCAGTACATTCTTGTATTGTTTCTTATTTAATGTGCCACAATACTGGCAATAATTAAAACAACATAATGATTGCAATTTAGCATAACCAAATGCAGCTACAAAGGCAGATCTCTCTGCTTGGATGGTACCATTGGTTAAGGGCAGGATTGACTTTGGATTTTTAGCTTTCTTTTAAAATCCAATATACTGTATCACCATCAATATTACGATTAAATGTCTTGAGTTTTATATATTCTTTTCTTCCCAGTGGACAGCCTCAAACTTATGGTCAAGCCACTGTTGTGGTCTGTAGTATTAGTGTCTTGTGGACTATGTGTAATCATGCAAGATTCCTGATCAAAACATGCCATCATGCAAGTCATTTCTATGCATTGAACGAGCACGATTATTTATTTATCTGGAAATCTGTCTGAGCAAGTCCCCTTACCAGCCCAAGTTGAAACCCTGATTATTTCCCCCTTCCCGTCATTGTGAAAGCCCACGTAGAAAACTTTTTTTTATATGCGGGTATAACAAAGATAAAATGATTCAGTAATGTGGCCAATGTTTTTTTTTTCTAGCTCCTCATTTTTCAGCTCAGATGGTAAGATGCAAGTACACTCAGTATGAACAAACAAAAACCCCTCTATTTTATTGGGTTTTCCCCCCTCTATCTTCCATTTCCTCCATCAATCTCAGTTTTATTGTTCTACTCTTGCAGCAACCGCATCTTTTGTGGCAATAATTAAGATTACCATTCAGACTGCTTTCACCTGTAGTTCTGAGAGTCCAGCAGTGTTACTTCCTTGGGGAAAGAATCCACCATGGCACTGTTTTTGAACAGGAATCCATAAGCGCTGATGGAGGAGGTCTTCGACGTGCCTTCCTCCTCTTGCTCCATCCGCATTCCCAATTCTGTCACCGATGAACACCCAACATAGTTTTTACGAGCACTGGAGTGTCATCGACTTCATTTGATTCTTTGTCTTTCTTTACTACTTATTGAAATCGTAAGTCTTGATGCAACAAGGTCACACAGTAAGCTGATTATGTTTGGTTTAATTGAGTCTTCAAAGCTGTAAGAAACCACACCGTTTCTTCTGCATTGATACATCAATGAAGTCTGTAAACAATTATTTTATTGGTTTTTATCACCTTTTTCTCTTCTTTGTTTAAACTTGCGAATGAAATAATCTGCTTATTGTGATTTCATGGGTTTCCTCAGTTTGCTTTAATATAATTATTATTATTATTATTATTAATTTGTATTCATTAGTATTAGTTGATTATTGTTATTGTATTCTAACACTTAGATTCCCTGACATCTTTTTGGTTTCTGCCCTTCTCCCTCCTGCCCCGGCCCTCAGTCTCCTCCTGCTTTTCCTTCTCAGGTTTGGTCACACTGTCATAGGACGGCAGGGAGGCAGTGGAGGGAGTCCCCTCTTTTTTCTCCTGATTGGTGCCCCCGTTCTCCAGTTTGTCGCTGTCTGGCCTGCGCTTGCAGACGAAGCCCCGTCTGGCCAGGTGGAAGCGGTAGGCCCTCTGGATGGTGATGGCAGACACCTCCTCTTGTTTACGCCTCAGCGTGGTTGTGATGGGCTCATAGGACACCTTGGATGGATTGGCAGCGACAAATCGCTCCTCCATCTGCTGCCGGAGCATATCCAGCTCCCCGCTGTCTCCCAGCACCCGCTTCGTGAAGGCAAACAGGATGTCCAGGCAATGGATGCGGTCCCCGCTGACCATGGGCATGTCCATTGCAATCAGCTCAATGGTGTTGGGCTTCGGCACCCGGAGCGGGTGCTCCAAGGCATCGGCGAAGTCAGAGAGCTTGGCGTAGGCGATGAACTGCGAGGCGTCCGGGTCAAACTTCTCCCATATCTCGTAGAAGGTCTCAAAGTCATCCTCGCTTAGCGGATCGGCGCTCTCTTCCGTCGCCACGCTGAAGTTCTCCAGGATGATGGCGATGTACATGTTGACCACAATAAGGAAGGAGATGATGATGTACATGACGAAGAAAAAAATGCCCACCGAGGGGTTCCCGCAGTCACCCTTCACTGTGGTGCCCGGGTTCTCCTTCTCCAGGCTGCAGTCAGGGGGACGATTGAGGATGGGCAGTAGCAGGCCGTCCCAGCCGGCCGAAGTGGTGATCATGAAAAGGCAGATCATGCTGTTTCCAAAGGTCTCAAAGTTGTACATGTCATCAATACCGGCCTCCCTCTTCACGTAGGCAAAGTTGGACATGCCGAAAATAGAGAAGATGAACATAACCAGGAAGAGCAACAGGCCGATGTTGAACAAGGCAGGAAGTGACATCATCAGCGCAAACAGCAAAGTTCGGATACCCTTGGCGCCCTTGATGAGACGCAAGATTCGCCCAATTCTGGCCAGACGGATCACCCTGAACAAGGTCGGTGACACAAAGTACTTTTCGATTAAGTCTGCCAGGAACATACCTACAGCGCACAGAGGAAGAAATAGGAGAAAAGACATGTATTAAACACTGTAATATTTATCATTCTACACGTATTTACTTATTAACAGTATCATCAAAAAGTACTCGCCCATTCCAGCTTTGCCCTACAAGAACATATTTGTTGTAATGAATGGGTTAAGTTCTTTGGACAATACTAGGAAAGTACATGAAAAATGACCACCAACAAACACTGAGATGTGTCACGTGAACTACAAACTACCAAACAGCTCAGACATCAAACGGTTATGCGAGCCCACACTGTCGCTATACATGAGCCACATATGCACAGATAAGCCTTTCAAAAATTTGGTAAGCTGTCAGTTAGTGTTAAAATTATTGATTTTGCGCAGTGGAGAACAACTGCATAGCTTCAGTGCACCATAGTTTGTCCTGCATGACAAACTGTACATATAACCCTCATTTTTTTCACAAATACTGTTGAATTCAGACAAATGCTCCATCAACCTTTTATCGTACTGGTAACAAAAAGAACATCCTCCATGCTGATTGGTGGATATTTTTAGCCCATAAGGCTTAGACATATTTTAACATGTCTATGGACAGGCATCCAGAAAATATCCAGCCATCATAGTGTATTTTTCTACCACCATGCTTTCTTAATTGGTAGCATTTCTTTATGGTTTCTGATGATGGCAACAATGCCCTATGCGTCAGTAGAATACACACATTTCAGTGAACAGCAGTTGTTGGAAAGGTTTAGGCCAAAAATGTTGTGACCCTAAAAGCCGAATGGGGGAAAATTGGGAGAGGAATATTCTTCAAGAATACTTGCTCCTTCACTCACCCACAATGGAGAGAATGACCACAACCACGTCAAAGATATTCCATCCGATGGTGAAGTAGTAATGTCGTAGTGCAAAGAGCTTGAGGACAAACTCGCTGGTGAAGGCAATGATGAAGATGAAGTTGATCCAGTAGAGGATGTCCTCCATTTCCTGTGTCTGGTCATCCGTCTCCACCATCATTGTTACCATGTTGAGGCAGATGAGTATCATGATGGAGATGTCAAACACCTGTTGCGTCACAAAGTCGAATACCATCCCCTGGATTTTGTTCTGCAACAGGGAAAACAGAATAGATTTAACTGATTCTCAGTCATCAAGGCCACAGTAATTATAGTTCTCTTGGTTTTATCAGTACAGAGTTTTTTTCCCAGTTAGTTCCAATGTTAGCTGGTAGTAGTGAATCATCTGACAGTGCATTATCAAGCAGTCCGCTATCTCGCATATTGAAACTGCACCAGACTGACAGGTAGTGACCTGCTGAGCACGGCGCTATAATTACAAATTGAATGGTAGATCAGCAGAACCAATGATAGGGAAAATAATCCTTAGTTATGGGAAAATTATATAGGAATTGGCTTTCATTATTTTAAGCCGATATTTTGTTTATTGTGCACACACTAGTTTTTTTTTTTCAATGATTCATAATTACTGCTTGGCTTGATTTTCTATCATGATTAGCCATGCCAAACCCCAAATTTGATTCATGTGATAGGGCTGAACATGAACTCTGAAGGAGTTTCAAGTGTGAAACTGCAACAACAGAGCAGTTGCAGCGAAAGATGAATCCCGCAGCGAAGTTGGACAAAATTATTCAAGTACTTATAGACCTAATAAGGGAACTGTTTAATTAACCTCTAATTAACCTCACAGCAGGCTAGTTACAGAGTGTAACACTGGTAACTCACACAGGCTTTCTGAGATTCTCCCAATTTTGAGCTTCAAGATTTTCTTCAAGTTCAACTTAACTAATCTAAACAATAGGCTAATTCCACTTTCTGAAAAGGTCTCCAAGTAGGACACTCTGAACCTGCATGTCTGATAAATAAATGCAATGCAATGTATGCACTCTTGGGCAGAAACTGCCTCTGCCTATGAATCTATTAATAAACCAACAGGCTGTTTATTTCTGAGGAACTTGTAAAAATCTCATCACAAAGAACCACAGTAGTAAAAGCTCAGGTGGAAGAATTGCACTAATGAAAAGTTTTTACAGGCTGGGATGTCAGCATCTCAGAGCACAACAGTGACACTCACTGGCTACTTGTGTAGCTGCAAGTCCGTCCAATAAACAAAATCTTATATGATTAAAGCGCACCTGGTTTTTAATTATTTTAATGCCGTAGTGTGAATCATATCGTTTTTATGTGCATTTCAAAGGTCTATGTTGGAAAACAACTCAAAATCACCTCCAGAACGAAGCTCTCTCTGCCGCAAAACACACTGCTTCAGAGCTGGCTGAAATGCCACAATAGCTTCTGGCCATTTCTTTCTTCAATTGGTGATGTCGCCATTTGAATTTTTGCGCCAAGCAGTTTAGCAAGCCTTTGAAACAAACGGGGTACACCCACATGGCTACATCGGTATTTGCTTCCAAAGCTCATTTACACTCTGGAGCGGAAATTCATTTATGGTCAGGGGCGTGACATTTCCGACACGCATGCGAATGGTACACCAATGACAAGTGAGTGATCTAGTTGACCAAGCACAGCACACTGGAGTTTGAGAGGGTGGGGGCAATACCTCAACAGAGTGTTTCACAGACAGGTACAGAAGAAATGGTCAGCATGAGAAAAGTCAAGTGTTTTTTTAACAGTGAGACATTTAAACCTTTTTTTTAGTAGACTTCAGGAATGCAAGAATGACCAATTAAAAGTCACTTAAAAGGTGCACTTAAGGAAACTTGAGAGGAGGTTGAGAGGAGGAGGTTGGTGCCCTCGTGAATTGATATCAGGGGATATGACAGTTGGCACTGATAATCATATGTTTAGGCATCCCAAACTGGAGTGTTTACAGGGCTGAAAGCATTGAAATAATCAAATTAGATGTTCGGAGGCAATACTCAATAAATGGGATGTACTTATATTTGGAATATGCTTGCAAACTAAGTCAGTTGTATTCCTGGACACAATACCAGGGGACTACTAAATCTTCTGAGAGGCCACAGGATTGCAAGTTATGATTTAATAATTTCAGAAAGTGTTACCCAACATTACTCCTGCTTTACCCCTGCCCTGCACATTTTAGACGTCTCTCTGATCGGACACAACCAGCAGAGCTCATGGAGTACTACACTAATGAGGAGATGAGCTGAATCAGGTGTAGTGAAACAGGGAGGCATCAGAAATGAGCAGAGCATGGGTACTCCAGGAGCAGAGATGCTGGTTTAGCAGGCATGTACAGCCAAACATGTAACAAAAGAGCGTTTCCTGCATGGTAAGAATATAAGATATAAGCAGTCATAAATGCCACATCCCTTCAGCATCTCTGTAATAGATGGTGTATGGCTAGGTCACTGTGTAATGAGAGAAAACATACCAGTGGTCGGGGGATAGGTTTCTGTGGTTTCTTGGAACCCAGTTTTTTCATGGCGTTGTAGTATTTTTTCTGCTCTTCAGTCATGAAAATATCCTGACCCCCAAAGTATATAAATAAAAGAAAATGCTGTTACAATCTGAATTAGACCTGCAAGAATTTCTGCGACACATTCCATTAAACCACTGTAAAGACAACGGTAAATTAATTGACAACAATGAAGGAAGTTTTGAATTCTCAAAAATCGCAAACCTGTGAGCAAAGGCAAAAATGATAAACACTGCATTTAATCTGCAGTCATTTGATTTCTTCAAAAATTGACAAAATGCGACAGTTTATGTTGACTCAGAGCTGTATTGACCAAAACCATCACCTAAAAATCAGCCAAATACCTTCCACCTGTACTGGGGAAAAATGGAAATCATTGTAACAATTTATTTAACTTTGCAGTGCAAAAATGTCTTACACTGCAGCATGGTGCAAATTACAAGAGGTTTGGCGGTTCTAATCCCTGTGAATAACAGTTAAACAGTTAATTTGCCAAAAGTGTTAATATTAAGTTTCAGCTACAGTCAATGGATGTATCTACAACACCAATTCCGAAATAGTTGAGAGAAAGTGTAAATTGTTAATAAAATCAAAATGCTATGACTTTCAGATCTCATGAGCCAGTATGTTATTTAAAATAGAACATAGATAACATTTCAAATGTTGAAACTGAGACATTCTGCATTTTTATCCACAAAATGAGCTTATTTCAAATTTTCTGGCTGCAACTGTTTCAACATTTGCTGTGTTATCTCTGTTCTATTGTGAATAAAATACTGGTTGGTGTGATTTGAAAGTCATTGCGTTTTGATTTTATTCACAATTTACACTATGTCCCAACTATTTCGGAATTGGGGTAGTATAACAGTAGATTTTATTATCATTTGTGATACTGCTAGTTTCCTTTCTACAAAATAGACTACTCTTGAGGAAATTCTGTTTAAAATTACATTTGTGCCTCTGCCTATGCCATCACTCCAGATTCCTAACAAAAACATTAGCCCTTTTCAGAAAGTGTAGTTTATTGAATGTGTTGGGAAATGTGTTGTGTAAACCCTGTGCATGTAATGGATTATTTGATATATCATTCATAGATGGCAGGCATTATGCTAAAAAAGAAAGGTGCCATAAGAATTGTAAGACTTCGGTGTACGGAGGCATGTTCCTGCATTGTTCAGTCTAGGTTTTCTGTATGCCGTGGAGAAAAAGCTGACCCCATCAACTGTCAATGAATAATTCATTCTCCGCACTGCAGTTCCTCTGTGACGTAGTAAGTAACATATTGCAGATTGAGGGTTTATAGGTTTTCAGTGTAAAGAAAGGAGCGGGTCTTATCTTTTTCTTCTGCTGATTGAAGTTGTCAATGATGACACCAATGAAGAGGTTGAGGGTAAAGAAGGAGCCAAAGATAATGAAGATGACGAAGTAGATGTACATGTAGATGTTGTCCTCATAGATGGGTTGATCCTCCACCTGTGGGAGAGGGCGGTGTTTGCAAAAAGACCAGTCATTTCCCACAAAGCATGACAATGTCTTCATGCACCATGTGCAAAACAGTTTGTGTTCCAATCAATCTGACAAATTAAAATTTATACAAAATAGCCACAAAAATAAAACATATCTACCTGTGCACTGTTAACCCAAACAGTATGACTTACTCATAAAACAAGGTGCATCATACTTAAAATCATTATAGGTTCCCTTTTATGAGAGATGGTACTGTAATTGCTTGTTTTGACTAAACAATCCTACATCCTTAAATAATGTAATGAAGGTGCCCTGGCATGGCTATTAACTCAAAGCAACATATTTTGGACAAATAATAATAATCAAACAAATAAAACATGGCTACGCCCTTTTAGCAGCGTAATCAAAATTTCTGAAAACAATAAATTGGCCCAAGATGAAAACAAGCCAGATCAAACGCAGATATAAATAAGAGTATATGTACCAAATGGTGGACCAAGCTAGACTATCATGTACTTCCCTTAAGTAGAGAGTAGTACAGAATCTGTCTCCACTTCTGTGTTCCAATAATATTGCTAGCTAGGTGCAAGGAAAAATGCTAAATGATTAACTGAGTACCATAACGAATGCTGCAGCTGACCTCTCAAACTTGGGCATTATTGATTATTCAAAACCATGCCTTCAGAGAGGTATAAAACTGTTCAGTAATTCCACCTAACAATGCATGATTATACCAAAGCCGTTCCTATTTGCATTTCCCAATAATGAACCAAACATCAATTTGCTAAATTGCTTTGACAAATTGGTAGAATGTCCAGCCAATTTGTTTTCAGCAGGATTTTCTCCATCCACATTAACAATAAGCATCCATGTCTTTGAAAGATTCTGAATTCATGAAAATGAATTAATTTCATAAAACGGAAACACATTTGTTGGCCAGACTTATAGGTTAAACCATTTTGCACTGATGTTTGATGACATTTGATATGCCCAAGATGATGTTTCCCATTTTAAATGTATTCTTTTTCACATTGAAAGCCGTTTTAATAAGTGATATCCCAAAATAAATTAATGCTAAAAATGCTAAAAAAAATACATAAATAAATAAATAAAAATTTGACCCATTAAACCAGGTGAGGTCAGTTGACTGTAATTCTTCAAATGATCAATCAAGTGCTACCTAGCAACAAAAACCAGGAAACATTGTGGTTGTCCAGGACCAGGGTTGGCCCTCAACTAAATTCACCATTTCTGAACGTATTACATGTGTTTTTTAAACAACCTTTAAATTATATGCACAAAATTTTAATACCTCAAGCAAATCCCCCCTATGACAAGTCAGTTTGAGTACTGAGACAAAGTTTTGATGAATTGAGTTACCTTACATCCTTACATTTGATGACAGTCCATGCTTTGACTCAGTCTGGAGCTCCAGATGCAACACAATGTCCTACTTCACTACACTCTGTATTTCTGGGCAATGTTATTACTTTCACAATAAACATTAAAAATTTGATTTGTAAAGAGGGAATTCAACCGAATTTGCACAGCTTTCCTAATTCTTTAGCAATGAACAGACTAGACAAGTCTTCTGTTTTGCATCATTTACTTACTGAGGCCATCAAATTCTTAAACGTGTCCAAATACATGCAGTGCAAAAATAAGACTTACTTTTCTGGAGTCTACAGCAGCATACATGATGTCCATCCAGCCTTTAAAAGTGGCCTGTTGACATGATAAGAGAGAAGGAAGGCAAGTGGATTAAAATTGGGAGAGAGAAATACAAAAAATCTATTTAAAAAAGCCAGAACGTATTGCGTACTTATAGCACTGCGGGTACTGTTCCAGACCACATAGTCTCATATAATGCATAGAAAAACACACTGTGAACACTGACATCATTCAAAAAATGTAGATAGACATGATATGTCATTCCACAAGGCTTCATAAATAAAACACTGGACCACAAACTGAATGATTCTATGTTGTGTCTTGGTTGTTGGAGCTATGTAAGTTTTGAAAAACTTTAAGTGTGATGGGTGGCTAATATCTACAAACAGCCCACTTCTCAAAGGCAATAAAATGCAATGTAATTATCAATTCAATGCAAATAGTCACAATAATTTTACATTGATGATGATGCGATGATACACCATACCATAATGATTCATTATTTATATCCATTGATTATCTATAAGCCATCTTCCTCTAGAGTCGCAAGGGAGCTGGAGCCTATCCCAGCTGACTTTGGGTAGAAGGCATTAACACACCCCAAACTGCTCACTAATCCGTCACAGGCTGCACACACCATTCAATCACACACGCACACCGACCGGTAATTCTGAGTCTCAGCTTAGCATGACTTGCAAGTCTATTGACTGTGGAAACCCACATAAACACAGTAAAATTGAACAAACTCCACACAGAAAGGCCCTAGGTCAGATTCAAACCCACAACCTTCTTGCTGTGAGGCAGCAGTGCTACCCACTGCATAATGGTACCATTGGTTCACAGGAATCAACTGGTGTAGTCGCAAAATAGTTTTGCTTTAGGTTAGATGTAGTTTTGTTTCAGGAAAATATGCAAAATCGCCAAGTGCAACCTCATTTAAAATGACACTCCCACTGCTGGCATTTAATTTAAATGGAAATGCCCCTAAAATAGAATTTTTCCTGATCCAGCTCTCCGTCCTGATGGATCTGGAAAACTGGAAAAGTGGTAGTGATCTTAATGTGCATATCATCACACCCAGCGCCCAACAGAATGTATGGCACTAGGAAAGGCATTTGCATTTGCCTCTTAAAAAGCACCAAAGAAGTGTCAATGCCAGCGAAGAAGGCAATAATGAGGCTGAAAAATGAACTGATCCAATGCGTAACATTAATTCTCATGATTCAATGTCATGATTTCAGGGCAGCCATTGAAACTGGCTTATGACTGAGTATTCAGCAGCATGAATTTCTGCTAAGATCCATATCAAAACTGGATCAGTATGTTGTCTTACTCTCTCCTAGAGAAATGAAATCTTAGTGTATTCTTCAGTGATTTCTTATTGTTCATCTTGGAGCTACTGTTGTTCTTGTGAAATTACCTTCTTTATTACCATCTTACATCTAGTTTGACTCAAATAATTAGCCTATATTTTCCATGTAAGCTACGTTTAGAGCTGTAAATTCGCAGACCAGGCGTAGGCGCAGGCTCGGCGAATAGTGGGAGCGCCGCGCCAACGGGGTGTGTCCGAAAGTGTGAACGCAGTGTCTACGTGTCCGAAAGTCGGACAGGGTTTTAATATATCTCCGTGTCCGACAGTCGGATGGTTTCAACACAACTTATGTCAGACAGTCGATTATTGTTTTTAATATCTTCAAATCTACTGAATCTTTTAGATATTAAGCGTGAAAGTTTTGATAAGAGGACTCAGTTCTTCAAGATGAGTACCGAGAATTTCAATCAATGTTTCTGTTTAAGCTCTGCTCAATAACATAACATAACATAACATGAATGGCATGAACAGGCTTTTGAGCCCAACTAAGCTCGCCAGTTTCTTTATACTATTGTGAATATATCCCTTCAGATACTGAATGCCTCAATGATATGGTCAGGCAAGCTATTCCACATTGAAATGACTCTTTGGGTGAAGAAATATTTCCGAATATCAGCGCTAAATTTACCTTTGGTCAACTTCCATTTGTGACCCCGAGTTCTACTCACAACACTTGGTCGAAAGAATCCTACATGATTCACTTTGTTAATCCCTTAAACATATTCAAAGACCTCAATCAAATTACCCCTGAGTCTCCTTTTCCTAAGACTAAAGAGATTAAGGATCTTTAGCTTCTCCTCGTAGCTTTCATCTTTTATACCAGGAATAAGCTTAGTGGCTCTTCTCTGAACTTTCTCTAGAGCCTCTATATCTTTCTTAAAGTATGGTCCTCAGAACTGTACACAATACTCCAGATGTCGTCTAACGAACGTGTTGTACAAAAGAAGCATCTCCTCCTTAGATTTGTACTCAATACTTTTGGCAATGTATCCTAGCATCCGATTAGCTTTTTTAACCGCTACGGCACAATGGCTAGAACTTGTGAGGGTTTGGTCAACAGTCACTCCCAGATCTTTCTCTTGTGCAGCACATTCCAGTTTTAAACCTCCCATGAAGTAATCCCGTCTAATGTTTTTATTACCAACATGTACAACGTTACATTTTGCTAGAATAATTTGCCACATTTCAGCGCAATTCTGGATTCTATCCAAATCGTCCTGAATCACTTTTGTGGACCCTAAACTATTTTCCAAACCCCCCAACTTAGTATCATCTGCAAATTTAACCAATCTGCTCTCAATATTCCTATCAAGGTCATTAATGTAGATGAGGAACAGCAGGGGTCCCAACACCGATCCCTGGGGGACGCCACTCCCCACCATACCTAGCTCAGATGAGATATCACTGACCACCACTCTTTGTGTTTTGTCCTCTAACCAGGTGCTGTATCGAATGCTTTCTGAAAATCCAAGTATATGATGTCATACGCACTGCTCTGGTCATAAGTCCTGGTGGCCTCTTCAAAAAATGCCAGAGGGTTTGTTTGGCATGACCTTCCCTTCCGAAAACCATGTTGGCTATCCCTCAAGATACTGTTACGTTCAAGAAATAAGTCCAGCTCATCTTTTATGATAGATTCCAATATTTTGCACGCAATGCAAGTTAAACTGACTGGCCTGTAGTTTCCTGGCTCGGTACGGTCCCCTTTCTTATATTGGTATTATATTGCCCTGTTTCCAATCATTTGGTATTTCTCCAGTTTCTAAAGACTGTCTGAAGATGGCGAATAGTGGCTTAAGGATGATCTCACCAACTTCCCTGAGCACTCTAGGATATAAGCCATCAGGAACCGCCTCCTTATCTGCCTTTAGTTTATGCAACTTGTCAAAAACTTTGTTATCCCGAGCCTCAATTTCTGCTGAATAATCTTGAACATTTGACATGCCCTCTGGCCAAATAAAGACCCCCTCTGAGGTAAAATTCTCAACAAAGTAACTGTTTAAGGCATCCGCAATATGCTTGTTATCATATAGCAGCGATCCATTTTTATTCTTTATGCACTTCACCTGCTCTTTAACTTTCCTTCTCCTGCTACAGTACTGAAAGAAGCGCTTAGGGTTAGTTTTTGCCCCCTCTGCAATTTGTCTTTCATACAGTCTTCTGGCATTCCTCAGCTCTTTTTTGACCACAGCCCGCATTTTACAGTTTTCAGCCTTAGTGTTCTCATTGTCATCCTTTATGTACATCTTATAAAGATTCCTGTTTTCCCTCAAAATCCAACGAATACTTTTGGTCCTCCACTGAGGATTCTGCTTTTTCAGCTTACTTTTGGACACCTTCGGAATATATCTGCATTGTGATTCAAGTAAAACCCCCTTAAATCTTTCCCACATCTCATTTACAGACTCACAGTCCAGGAGTGTCTCCTATTTTATTTCAGCTAGATATGAGCGCATCCTGTCAAAGTTTGCTCGCCTAAAATTGAAATTTTTTGTTTTAGAATACACCTTTTTAACTTCCCATAAAACATCAATATCAACAGCAGAGCGATCACTTGTCCCAAGTGGTTCCAGTACCTCAACATTGCTAATTCTATCAGGGTCATTACAGAGCACTAAGTCTAAAATTGCTTTCTCTCTGGTAGGTTTATTAACATACTACACCAAGAAATTATCATTTATAACATCTAGAAATTCTTCCTCCCCCCGGCCCAGTCCTTTCCCCATTTCCCAATTGATACCAGGATAATTTAAGTCTCCCATAATAATAGTCCTACCACCTCAACAAGCTTGCGTAATCCTCCTAAAGAGCATTTCATTGATTGCACTGTCCAAAGCTGGTGGTCGATAGCATACTCCTATGTTTAAACCTGTCTCATGTTTGCCAATGAGCCTGACCCAGATATCTTCACAGGACAAGGAATTTCCTGTACATTAATGTTTTCGTTCACATAGAGTGCTACGCCCCCTCCTCGCCTATTACATCTATCCTTCCTAAAGAGCTTATAAACTTGTTTGTTATATTCATCTCCATCCTCTTCACGTAGCCATGTCTCTGTAATCCCAACTATGCCATCGCCTTCACTGATCACTACAGCCTCAAGTTATTTAAATGAAAACATTTCAGGTTATTTCTAATGCTCTTCCCCCTTGATTTCCCATATGGCCGCCGCTTCGAGCCCCCACTACGCTTTGTTGCTTTAAAAGCAAATCATTGATAGAGCATGTAACGCCGTCAGCTTCCATTGGGGCAGTCTGCCTTTCCCTATGTGTAACACTCACTAACCTCCCTGCCCCTCAAGTCCCTAGTTTAAATAATTCTGTGCTACCCTCAACATACGCTGGCCCAGTGCAAAGGTACCCTTCCGATTCAGGTGCAGCCCGTTAGGCTTGTACGGGTCACTCCTGTCCCAGAAAAAGTTCCAGTGCCCCATAAACCTATACCCCTCTTTCCTACACCAGGTTTGTAGCCACTTGTTAAACCTCCAGATAAAATTCTGCTTTCCTCTGCTTGCACGTGGTACCGGTAGAATACCGAAGAACACTACCGTTGAGGATCTGCTCCTAAGCTTCTCAGCTAATTCCACAAATTTACCTTGCAGAACCTCAAACCTACCCTTACCTATGTCATTTGTCCCAACACGGACCATGACAACTGGATCCCTCCCCGCTCTGGCCAGAAGCTTGTCCGCATGCTCCAGGAGGTCTCCTACCAGGGCACCAGGCAGGCAACACACCGTACGAGACTCCTTGTCACGCGAACAGACTAAGCTATCTATTCCTCTAAGTATTGAGTCCCCCACTATCAATAACTCTCTTTTCTGAGGGGTAGAGGCCAACAGGGTGCCCTGCTGCTCATCAGTCCCCTCACTCTCAGGGTCAGGGGCCAAGTCGAGTTCCTGCAAGGGCTGGAATCGGTTGGACACCTCAACCTCTGGAGAAGCTGTCTCTGTACGGCATGCACGCCCTTTCCTGCGCTGCCGACCTACAGTCACCTAACTTTCTCTCCCTGCCTGCTCTGGGATCCCAGTACCACCCTGCTTCGGCGTACACACACCATTTCTCTAAACGACATACTACTTAGTTCCTCTAGGAACTCTACTGATTGCGAACTATGTCGTGCCGCCAACTGGCCCTGAAGATCAAGGATCTAGCTCTCCAGATGCTCAATTAGCTAGCACCGGTGGCAGACAAACCCACCCTGGAAATCTCTTTCCAAAAGTGCGATCATCCTGCAACCGTCACATAGCTTTGGCCGCATTTTGAACCCCCTACCTAATGACCTTGCTCACCCTAGATAAAAGAAAATTACTAATGCCGAGATAGAAGCTGAGGAACCACAATTTATTAATTTATTTATTAACCTAGGAAGCCCTAAGCAGCCCTAATAAAGTGAGTCGACATTGGCGCGGGACAATGTACAATGCCTGTCGAACATTAAATGCAAAATACTCTGTGTCTGACAGCCAATAAAAAGTAGACGATTAGAGGACTTGGTTAAGGCACTGCGTTGCAGTGCAGAAGTGACTATCCCCTCCTGTTGGCCAGACAGGCGCTCGTCAGGAAGACTATAAGCCTGGTCATGTCCGGGTATCCCCCGCCCTCGTTCTGAACTTGCGAATATTCAACCGATGAGTGTATAAGAAGCGGTGGCTGACAGGCACGTGCTTCGGAGGAGAGCTGTGAACTGTCTTTACTCTCCTGAATTGGCAACAAGGGGTTACAAACGAGCAAGCCTTGTACGTAGTTCACCAATTGGGCATTCCAGATTCGGGTGGGATTGGAGATGCCAAATTTATATTAAAAAAAAAAAAAAAAGAGGACGATTAGAATAGATTGATAACGAAATAAAGAATAAAAAAAGAAACATTCTAAAAACAAACAGAACATCCAATGAACATTGCGAGTTATTTATTTGCGGGCTTTTTTGGGTGTTCTGTTAGTTGGTGGTATATTTATTCTTTATTTCGTTATAAATCTGTTCTTATATCAATACTTTTACTTTTTGCTGGCTGCCGAACATGGAGCATTTCGCGTCGGACAGTCTTTATCGTGCATGCGATATTTAATTCACAATGTCAATGGTCATGGAATTGATTTGGTCACTGACTACAAGCACTATTTTATTTATTTATTTTAAGCCTATTTTATCTCTGGTGTGGAAATAAAGCATGAATCTGTTCGATACATCTGACTAATTTTGAAAAGAGAGCCCGAATTAAGACTGTAGTCTATCTTCAACGGAAGAAAACAGAAGAATAAACGGACGCGTGTATTCGAGTCTTTGCATTGACTGTAATCAGTCATGAGAAAAATTTGTTTGGCGTGCAGTATGCAAGTGGCTTTACTGAGCATAGAACGCAAGCATTATATATGTGGTTGGCTGGGAAAGATGTGAAGTCGTTAGTTTGCATCACAGATTCAGCTGCGTTGATTAAGCCAGGTTGAGTTTCCATTATGAGTGCCAACCGCTTTTAATCTGACATCAGGACAATCGATATAGATACTATAATTTATGTCCTGATTCAGATCGTAACATTAAATTGTGCTTGCTGTAATTATTTGTTGCATTGAAATGTGCCTGACATTCTGGAAACCTGCCTGTGAGGTTTCGGTGACGTGTGCGCACTGTGCACCAGTCAGCCAAATTACCACAGAAAGTAAACCAGGTTGGAGCTGGCAAGTTTTCTCCGCAACTTCAACAGAGACTTTTTCTACGAAATTGTCACTGCTTCTTGATGAATATGTGACACCTCCCCCTACTACGCCGCCACACCCATCTTGACGCGCGTCCATCTACCAAATTGTCAAAGTGGCTGCACACGGTGTTGCACCGTACGAAATTACCACTGCGCTGGCTGCACCGGACAAAATTACTACTGCGAGGGCTGCGCCACACTGCACCACGCGAAGAAATTAGAGCCCCAAATGTCCATACCATCTATGTTCTGTGTTCTGCTCTTGTTCCTTATGTAATTATTGCATGTTGCCCTGGAGACAAACGGCAAATGCCACCAAAACAAATATGAGCTGAAGATGGCTGAAGAATAGGCCAGGTAAATCAGACAGAGAGATGAAAACCAACAGTTAGTGCTATCAATACATCTCAGACTTCAGGCAGTCATCAAAAACAAAGCATATGCAGCCAAGCACTAAATACAATCACTTTATTTAATGTTACATTAAATGTTACATTTGCACCCTGCCCTTAAATGAGGAACTGTGAATAACATTGGCAGCAGAATATTTGTACACCATTAAACCTATATGAATGTAAATACCTACACTAAGTATATGTGCTGATTGAAGAGGGTTAAAGCTAATGTTAAACTCATATTCTGCTAACACTTTATAATGAGTACACATTACTAAGTGCTAGTTTAGCATTGATAAAAACTGAATTCATCATGTATAAAGCATTGTTGTCATCTTAATACTCATTAGTATGTAGTTTATAAACAGTTGTAAATGTCTTACTCAACTCATCATTAATAAGAATGTTAGTTATGGATTGGTAAATACTGAATTCATAATTTATAAATCATGTTTTTAACATGAATACTCGTTGGTAAGTAGCTTATAATCAGTTATTTTTTTCTCTTCATTAGTAAGCTCATCAATAACATGCTTAATTATTGCATTTTCAAACTTTAAATTTATTAATGCTTAACTAATGCTTAATAATGTGTACTCAATATAAAGCGTTACCCATATTCTGTGTTTTATTTTTAATCAAATATGCCGAAGTACAGCCGCAAAACAACAGAAACTGCATAAATTCCAAAATAAGAGGAAGTGTTCACAATGCTCACCACTTGGAGCAGGGCCAAATAGCCTGCCCCCACATTGTCAAAGTTGATCTTGACATTCTTCCACCGGACCTCGGAAAAGTTTGCATCCATGAGGCCGTAGCACTGGGTCCTGTTGTTGACTTCATCGGCTTCAAAGCGTTCTCCAGCTGTCTCGTTGAAGCAATAGTAATACTTGCCCGCAAACAAGTTAACCCCCATGATGCTGAAAATTAGCCAAAAGATGAGGCATACCAGCAACACATTCATAATGGAGGGGATGGCTCCAACCAGGGCGTTGACTACCACCTAAAGCAGAGAGATAGGGCACCACTTTGTGAGAGCATCAGAGTGCAGACGTTCACACAAGTAAATCGCATACACACACCCACACACACACGCATAAAGCAGCTGCATACCTGTATGATATAACTCTTATTATTGCTTTTACTAGGTCTTATAATAAAAGCATCAAAAGTATTTATCGTCACTGAGAAATCCAAGAAAAATAAATAAATAAATTCTTTAAAAAATTAAGTCTCAGCTAAAAAAAAACATCATAACACCTTCAAAAATACATTAATTATACAGTTTTATGTGTGTGTTTTTTTGCTGGCAGCTTAATAGCTAATGTGGCTGGAAAAAAAAATATTTCCATTGTCTATGTACAATGGTTCTGTGACGTTGAGAACTTTTCTTTTGAAATTTAACTGAGGTTGGACAAAAATGCAGGTTGCTGCCTTGTTTTCTAAGGCAATGATGAACTTTTGAGCTTTTCTAAAAGGGGCAAAAGTCCAAAAATCACTGTCCAGTTTATTGCCCTGGCTCTGAGTCCAAGGTTCTGCACTTCACTTAGCTGCACTTGACTTTGTCCTGGAGGGGTGGTTATTTATCAGTTGTCTGGGTGGTTAAGTCCGCACCATACAAGAGGGCGGACATTGAGAATTACATAAAGTGAGTTCCACAACGCTTGGGGAAAATAAGATATGGCTCTGAACTGAACCATAGTGAAACTGCATCTTCATAGATTATTTTTAATGGTATTTTTACAATTTGCATACACCAAGCCAAAGTTACCAGACAGTCTTTGCTCCCCTAAATTTCACTGGCACGTGGGTGGCCCTCAAACAAAACCCAATAACAGACTTCAAAGGTAATGAAAATCAGAGGAGGCTTATTAATAGAGGACAGGGAGGATGATCATCCCCAAAAATTCAGGGGAAAAAAGTTCAGTAAAACATTGTAAAGGAAAAATATCCAAAATATCAATTTCTAAGCATTTAGGATGACTATAAAAACCCTAATTTCCGAAGCCTCAACAGCACTCTCAATTGCAACTGAAATAGCGTGATGAGCCCCATGCCCTACGCAGGATCACAAGCCCTTGTCATCCCTGCAGCACTGCAGACTTCAATTGAAATGCATTTTTTAAAAATGCATCCTCAACTATCCTTTCCATGTAAAAAATGACTGCTATGGAGGATATCCTCAGGAAGCTCAATAGACCAATCAGCCGGGTTCAAAAGATGATGTTGCATCAGTATGGGAAAATTGCCCATGAAAGCTTTTGATTCCTTACCATATTGACTGTGTGGAGAGATGTATGTGGGCCTAGAAAATGCATTTGTTTTTTGTATCATGTGTGCTAGGACAGATGTGGGCCCAATTTAGATGAGCACCGCCCTAAAACAAACATATGGGGATAAATCAATGAGTAACTCCCAATTATCACATTGAAAGTTCTAAGATTTATAACTGTTATTGCTGCTGCCATCCCAAGGAACAATTTGACACCAAACAGGGCTTAATTGCTTTGAAAATATGAGACCTATGAGGAATTGAAGCCGTAAAAAGCATAATTTGGCTACAATTTTCATCACAAATTGAAAGTTTAACATTAAAATTAATATAGTTCCCAAAGTGATCCACCCTAAATATTTGGTAAAAAGTACGTGCAGTATGCCAAGCTCGTTTGCAGTTTCAAGAAATTCTTTCACTGGTAACACTGTAGTAGAATGACTGCATGTACACCATCCTCGGAAAATAGAAAAAAAATTAAAAAGCCATTTTCAGGCAAAGGGAAACTAGATCATGAAAACAGTGAATAAATAGGTCACAGAGGATCCAATATTCGTCATTTAGGGCCTTTACCATCATAGGAATAATTTTAAAAAGCAGAGATTATATCTGGGTCTCTTCTGGTTTGGAACTCCCTTGAAAAGATCCAGCATGTATCATGTGCATTGTGTATTATAAAGATGAAAGATTTATGGTCAGCAATATGTTGTGGTTCAATTAGTTGAATATCTAATCTTAAGTTGACATCTTAGCCACTAATTATATGTTTCTCTTCATTTGTTGAGAGCTTGTCGAAATGTAAATGTGTAAGGCTGAATGTCTTTGGTTTAAGACCTGAAATACCCCAGGTAGTATAATACACTTGCAACATGCGCTCACATGCCATTTGTTCTTTTCCCTGCAGGGCGTGTGCAATAATAGTCTGTAATAGGGTCATTAACTAGAGTAACAACAAATTTAATCTATATGTTGTACTTGGTTTGACTCCTGTGAAGTGAATGTATCTGACAACGTATATTACAGTGTTCAGCAATGTATCCTGGTTCAAGAATTTCTTGAAACCTTGTGCAAACAAACTTGGCATATTGCACCTACTTTCAACCAAATATTTAGGGTGGATCACTTTGGGAACTATATCAATTTTAATGTTAAACTTTCAATTTGTGATGAAAAATGTAGTCAAATTATGCTTTTTACGGCTTCAATTCCTCCTGAGTCTCATATTTTCAAAGCGTTTAAGCCAGGTTTGGTGTCAAATTGTTCCTTGGGATGGCAGCAACAGTTATAAAGTTTAGAACTAGAACTGTGATAATTGGGAGTTATTCATTGATTTATCCCTATAGGTCGTAAGTTATTACATTTTTAAAAATGAAAAGTTTGGTCTGGGATGGTGCTACAGTTAAGCTCTTGGGATCCCCAACATCACTTCTATAAACCAGGAACAGTCACAGAAAGTTTGACATAATTCCTATCAAAACTGTCTAAGTTACTGCATTTGGAAATGTGACATTTTAGTGCTGCTACAGAGCTACCACCATTGAGAACCTCCTCCTCGATGCACTAGGAATGTCCAAAGTATATTTTTACATGATTCCCATGTTTAAGTTAATGGAATTATTCAAAATGAAAATTTTTGCTTGGTGCTGCAGCAACAGTCATAGGGAAACCAATATTAAAAACAGGCCTTCTCTCTGTACAAAGAATGATAACAAGAAGTGTGACGTGACTCCCATCAAAACTGTTGGAGTTATTGCATTTGGAAATGTAAAGTTTGACCTGATAGTGGTGTTGGATTGCCATCTATACAGCAGAAATGAAAACAAACATTTTGGTGCAATCTCCATAAAAATGGTCAATTTATGGTCAAGCTCATAGGGTGACCAACATCTATGGCATTCCTTCTCTCTGCGCAAGAAATAGAGGATCTTACATGAGTGGGCATGTCATATGAAAGTGATGAAGAAAGTTGAGCAAATTTTGCGTTTGTTATGAGCTTTCACAACAAACCCAATATTTACTCAATGAGTTTCATAACTTTCGTATGACATGGCTAAGTGTATAATATCCTATTTATCACATTCCTAAATCGCGTAATTTTAAAGAAAACAAAATTCCGTTTGCGCCGTAAAAGTAGCTAATTCCCATTATGTGAGCACTGTGCTAACACCACCACTTTGATACACTTTATGTCACTGAGTCACAGAAATTCGTAGTTGAACTAGTCATGGCCTTCAAATTCACAATCAGCTGAGTAGCTAGTCAGCTAACAAACTAATGTTAATAAATGGTTATGGAAAGGTACTTCGTGCACTCTGGCTAGCTAGCTCAGTAATAATTACTTAGTTATGGGAGTGGTACCTAGCTGGCTCGCTGCAGCGCAAAGCCATGCCGATTTATCCGTTAATATTTAACCAGAAGGGATACCAAATATAAGAGCATATGACGTAGCGCAGAGCCACTTTTTTCCCTACGCTCTCAGCTAATGAAATTTTTGGATTAGTGATATTACCTAAGAGTAATATCAAAATATGTAACAAGCTGGGCTGTGGGAGACGCACCGCAGTTTCTCATGATAAACAATCATGAGAAATGTGACATGTGACAGAACTGTTTGATTTATTGCATTTGGAAAGGTAGTGATGCAAAGGGAAAGGTCGAAGGGCCATACAAAACAATAGGGTATGTTCTCTAGGCAGTAGGGAGGCACACAAAAATTTTCATGAAATTCCCATAAAAACTGTCAAGTTATTGCAATTTTTAAAATATAAAAGTTTGGCCTGGTGGTGGTACAACAGCAAAGGTATCCCTTGAACACTTCCTTTTGGGGATATAACAAAAACCTAAAATATTATTTGACCGAAAATCTAAAACTGTGATGTACATTAAAAAATTAAGAAAAAAATACGTCTGTCGCCAACATAATGCAGTTCACTGTTAATACCTTTTAATATATCATCACAAATATGTAGTACAGCCAATACCAATACTAACAAATGTATTTATAGTGGGTTTTCACACAAGTATGCAGCTTCATGCATCATAACTCTCAAACAAGCAAATACAGCTGTAGCATGATCCACAGCAACATGAATCAAACCTTTTATAAACTTGCAATGAAAAGTTGAAGCGTGTGTGAAAATTCTGACCCAACCCATGCTCCATTTAATTACCTTAAATACCTTGTTTAATTACTCATTATGTAATTCGGTTCACTCGCTCCCTCCAAGCCTCCACCTCGTCATGTATGTGAATTAGCAGTGAGTGTGTTCAGTGTGCTGCATTGGGCTTCTCTCTGTCAGCTCAGCAAGCCACCAAGCTTGTTTGTTGCCGGACAGCTGGCCATGCGCTTTAATATAGGCTCATTTCTGCAGCTATATTCCACAGCGACAACCCCTTCCACTCCTCCTTTGATCCTCTCCAATAGGCCACAGCTGACCTCCCATCCCAGATAGACAAGAGGAAAAAACAAGAGCTAACAGAATTCCCAATTTTATTCACAGTTGCTATGATATCAGGAATTTGGTGGAATCAATACCTTTATATCTTTTGTCCCATTGGTCAGACTAATGTTAAAGTGATTTGGGAATACATTTTATTATTCTTGTCGATAGTCATTGCAGAAATGAGGAATCATCAGTTGAATTGACGATTTGAGAGCCATTTCTGAATAGTGGTTGAATTTATCAGATTTTTTTCTGTATAGCAGTCATCAATGATTAAGGTTTGTCCTGCAATAAACTGCAGTTGCTAAATCAGTTAGTTAATGCCACAACTGGGTGGGAGCTACCTCTATAATGTTATTGGCATTGAAAAAAAATCCCAAGTCTAACACCACAATGGACAAAAAATAAACCCTTCCAGGAGGAACATGGAAATACGGATGAGAGCCTTTTCTGGTATACAGTAAAATGCTAAGTCTGCACATTTCACCATAAACAGAGAAAGCAATGGCTGCTTATAATCAGCTTAAGCAAAAAATTGCTCAGCAACCACTAAATTCAAAGGCTAAAAATCATTAGCAAATGGCCGAATATGCAGCTTTTCAATACTCATTGCATTGCATTCTTACATACCAGATGCAATACATTGACATTATTCATGTCTGCCTGACCAGCCTGTTGAGATCTAGTGCCACCTATCTGCACAAATTTTTCAAAGATCACTTGAAACCAAAATGCAACAGTTCATATGATTATACCTACTATTTTAGCTCATCATAGCCTTGTGCAACCTAAAATTTGCACAGAATGACATTGTTTGATGTGCTTTGACTTAATGAAACAGTTTTACTTGAACCCTGCAAGCCCTACTGTGCGAGACACAGCCAGCGCTTCTCCACCACCAACCTGGGTAAGAAATTTCTGTTTCACACCCAGAGGAGAAGAAATTCCATTAGGCTGAAAAGACTAATCATGCAACAGCGACACCCCTTGGTCTTTATGGTTCACTTATATCTTCCTGCACGGCTGCATATTATTATCCTTTCCTATGACTGCCTGTGGGTGCTACACCTCTGCAGTAATAAGGAAAGCTTAGCATCTCATGCTTGAGAGAAGTGCAGAAGCCCCGTTCTCTCAAAGAGGCGATAGAGGTGCAGCAAGACATTGGGCATTTCAAAATTAAGGAAAAACTACCATAAACTCCATTTCTGTTCAAATAGTATCAGCCTAATATTAGAATTAGCAACATTATTATGAAAATAATTTACAATTCAGACCATTTAAATTCACCTCATTTGTGATTCACAATTATGGGAGACTCATACAACCCTGTTGGAAACATATTAACGAGACAATGCAGGGACACAGGGGTCAGGTTTCGAGTAACTAATGCTTAACTTTTCACTCAGTACTGCTCAGTACTACTCTCATTAGTAGAATTATTACACATGAAAACATCATGTACATTCTTATAAAATAAACAGTGTATTCCTGTGTGAAGGAAGACTGTTTTTTGCTAATTGGACCATGTATTTATGATCTCAAGTTGCCCAGGGAACTTCTCAACTCCCAGTAAAATCATAAATCTATTCATACGAGCATTTGACTTCCCCAAATCAAAGAGGACAGGCAAACTGGGTTATTGATCAATCACACAACAGGGGTAGGGTGGGGTCAGAATTTTAGAGCCGGGGTTTGAGTTCCTCTGTTTTATTTACAGAGGTTTTTTTCCCCTCCGAATCCCCAAACCCACCCCACCCCCAAAAAATTCCACTTACCCTCTGAATCTGGCAGTACAACAAAGTCTGTTAATTTTACCCATTAACATTTATCTCCATCCCAAAAATGACAAAACCACATCAATTGGCTGACTATTCTACAATAATTGAGGCCAGTCGTACCATCAAAATGACATTATATATTTTTTCCAACATTTATGGGCTTCAGAGAAAAAGAAAATTACAACTTAATTAGTGAATATTTGAATTTAAACTTGAATATTTACTTAATCAGAAAAAATATGCGCCTTAATACAGGCTTGGAATTATCGGTAATTCATCATAGCCCTGCATTGACAAGGTAGAGATAGTAAAATCATGCAAATTTTTCAATTACGCAGTGGGCAAATATGAACACTTTCAAATGCAATCTAAAACTGTTACTGCAGTTTTATTTCGTCAATACTGTAATATTGTATTATTGCAGACAGTATAGACTTCACAATATTTTGTTTTACACATAAATAAAAATCTAATAGCACTAAGGGAATACGGTAGTGTAATCATTTTTGGGAATTTTATCTCAGCCGTGATGTAAGAAAGAAGGGAAAAAAACTATGTTGCTGGGACATTGTGAAACCTAAGTGACAAAGAGTCATTCAGAGTGTAAGAGAAGTGTGCTTTTCCTGCCACCAGCTCTCCTGAAACGGTTTGCACTCCTCACTCTCGAAGGAAATAGAATGCCTCAAAATTTTATAGCTGAAGAGATGCACCATCAGGCTTCCTCTAGTTGGCTGTTTAAGCCACATTCTGAGCCAAACAATGGCTTTCCCGCACAGCCAGCCTTATGCGTTTTTCCTAAGCTTCTGCCTTCAGGCCAAAAACAAAACTAGCCTTGTCTTAAAAAAGCAGTTGGGGTGAATGTGAGCACATTAATCAGCATTAATGATGATACGGGCTAAATTAATCGTCGAAAATGGCAGAAGCTTAGAAAGTTTCTTACACCCGCATCTGATGTGCATTTTTTCTCTCCGTTTTTCAAATTTGCCGCATGCAAATCCTGAAGGAAGTGAGAGGAGGATTGGCAAACTCAGAGAGAAGATGGGAGGAATATGGGCACCACATCGCGGTCAACAGGGACAAGATAAGACAGGGGTTAACAGCACTGGGTAGGGGGTATAGGAAAATTGACAAAATGCTGAACTATGCGATTTAGGCCAGCAATCCTTGAGTAAACAGACCGGACTGATAATGACCTTGTCACAACCATCAGAAAAAAGATGCATGGAAATTTGCTGCTAATCATCTTTACCAGCAATGGGACTCCCATTGCAGTAATTATATGGAAGAATAAAATTCCAGTTATCAAATGTTAAAATGTCAGAGCTCCTTATGCTATCTCTGCTCTCCACGTCAGTGTATCAGACCTGACCCTACCGCTAACCGAGATGTGCTCCAGGGCTTTTTGGCCTGTAAGGGTGAACATGTGAGTATTATCCCTGAAATAGTGCATTTTTGAGTGAGCAAAGCAGAGACTTGAGCGGACAACACGGTGAGTTGTCAAAACAAGCTTGCATATACAGATCATACTTGCACAATGTACAGCCTGTATTTGCATTCTTAGCTTTTTATTCACACAGCACGTTATTGGAAGTTCTTTTTTCTGATGGTATACCTCTTGCAGCGGCAGGGTATCGTAAGTAGACTTTGGAACATAATGGTCTAATGGGAGGCGGGGCTTAGAAATGGGGGCTGGAATCAGCGGGGGCCGCTGAGCTGAAAATTGCCTCCTACAGAACATCTCTTGAGACTGTCGAGACCCGTTTTTAATAATTATAATAAACATTACTTGAACTCATATAACACTTGACACTTGATGGTTTTCCTCTTCAAGGTAAGATGAGAATAAAGCTAGTTATTTTGAAGAGAAATTGCATTTCAATCAACATTTTTACATCGTAGATATTTGAAGCTAATCTTTTTTTTCTTTGTTGTCATTCTAACAACCATAAAGCACAGATTAAGATATTCTTAAAAGCAAAAAAGAAGTCAACATATAAGTTTATCTTTTTTTTTTTTTTGGAGAAGTGAAAAAAATGTTTTTCCCTGAATTGAATTTTCTTTTTCATCACCACAACATTGCTTTAAGAAGGAAGCTGTACGTTTAACTGCCGGTGGCTTATTATAGTCATTGGAAAATGTTTTAATCAAGGAAAACGATTGAAATCATATGAAGATTTCAATCTTCATCAGTTCATCAGTTCAAGGGATGTTCTGTGATTCCTCAATATTCAGCTCACCAGCTGCCATTGGGTGGAACTTTTCTTGACTTTTACAAATGTCATTTTATTAAAAAATCAGTAACTCAAAATCAGTCCAAACAGTCCATTTATGCGTAAAGTCCTTATAACAATAGCCAATTCATGTTACACTGTGATAGGGCAACACTGCAATAAAACCCTGCAAATATTCTCTTATTTCATTTTGTACTTTTTTAATCACTATAAACTTCCATCAGTTACTCATTTTCTTTTTACTCATTAAGGAAGTCCACTTGACGTCACGTAAATTGGTCACACTATATGTACGGGGCAATCACCACTGCTTAACTTTTTTCCAGCTACATCTTGACTTATCATTGCAAATTTTCTCCTCCTGAATTCATGCAAATCATAGGATGGTTAACCTGTCAAAAAATCTTAAAATAATACCCCAGCTGGCTTTTAGGATTTATTTGATCTTGGATCAGTTTTTAGCCATGCTTTTAGGTTGAATGTCATGCAAATGGAGCAGCAGCTACTTAGCACTTGATCTTACCCTCATCCCTTCAAATCGTGACAAGGCTCTGAGTGGTCTCAAGGCCCTGAGTGTCCTGAGTGATTTAATAGGCCCTAGATCGGAGTAGCCCAGGGCATTTGCTATAAGGCTGACTATAGACACCTAAAGAGAAAGAAGCAAGAGAGTATCCAGACTGTTAGAGGTACAAAATAACAGCACAAAAAAGCTCTAGAATTTGATGCAAGTTTGATTGCATCTCATTATCTGGACTGATAATGTGGCTCGGACTTATCGCTTATTCAGATTGGTTCAAATTCAAATTTCAACTTCAAGGCAAGGAAATTGTTCCATTAGGAACCATCTCATTTTGGCTTAGAATCAAGGTTCTCATTCTATGTGACAAAAGATATCTAAGAAGGACATCATATTTAACACAGCCTAGACATTGGAAGTATAAATTATCAAACTCTCTGAATTATGATTGGTTTCATTTTTATCATTTTGCATGCTGATAAAGCGTGAAAACCAGGAGATGGTAGACCTGTACACCTGGAAAGAAACTTGGAAGAGAGAAAGAGGAGTACAAGATAAAAAAATAAATGGGAGAGAGAGAATACAAACAAAGGCAAAAAGACAACTGTAGTGCTAGGTGAACAGGAAGGAAACCTCCGGGGAGTAGGACAGGAAGGTATTTGGGAGTGACCATTCCCTGTGGAAAATAAAAATCTCCCTTGTTTGTCCCAAACATTTTCCCAGGAGCTGAAACTAACTTCCCACACAGTATGACCCAGCCTGGGTCACAGAGTATGACCCAGCCTTGGTCACACAATATGACCCAGCCCATGTGACACAGTATGACCAAGCTTGGGACACACACACCCTATGACCCAGCCCAGGACACACAACATGACCAGTATGACTCAGCCCAGGTCACACAGTATGACCCAGCCCAGAGAACAGTTTGACCCTGACCAGAACGCACATTATGACCCTGCCAAAAACACACATTATGGCCCAGCCTTGGTGACACAGAATGGCCCAGCTGAGGTGGAAGAGAATGATTCTGTCCAGGACACACCGTATGACCCAGCAGGGTTATTCAGTATGACCAAGCACAGGTCACATATAATGACCCTTCCCTGGTCACACAGCATGACCCAGTTCAGGTCACCCAGTATGACCCAGCCCAAGTCATCTATAACAACCCTTCCCAGGTCATGCAGTATGACCCGGTTCAGTTCACCCAGTATGACCCAGCCAAGATCATATATAATGACCCAGCTCAGATCACACAGTGTGACCCAGTTCAAGACACACACAGCAAAGACGTTACATCACAAACAATACAAAACAAGGACACATGGATTTCGGCACTCACACAGAGAGAGGAAAGGTGCTCAAAGGGAGACAGTCTAGCTCGTGACTTAAACTGAATTGCACTGAAGAGACAAAACCTCAAAGAAACCAGGACCTACTGTACCATCTACAGCTCTAACCAATGGTAGTCAGTTAACCCAACATAATTACAGGATCTGTATTTTAAAGAATACATTATTCAGAGCCCAGAACTAATGAACCATAAACATTCAGAGAAAATGTTCTTCATAGAATGTTTGGTTAATCTGTATGGTTTTATGCAGAGTCTATTATTTCCTGGACTGGAAAATTTATTATAACTTTACTTATGTCAAAATGCATTTCTATATACACAAGTAATTAAAAACCCACACAATGGATCTGCTTCTTAATTGTTCTTTAACTGCATTCAATCCAATTTATAATCAATCATAAAAGCAATTGTATTGTATGTGATCTGATAGATGAGCAGTGAGATAGCAAAGGGGTCCCGGTTCCTTTTTCACAAGGAAATACAAAATTCAAGCAGATCCAGGGAGCACCTCAGACCAATTGTGAAATTCACCTCAAACACACTGGAAAAGAAACAAAAGTTCTGAAACTGCCGGAGGGCTATGTTTACATGCACACTAGAGTCACAATTATTCACAGCAATCAGTTTATCTTTGTATACAAATTGTTTTCTATGCAGACATATATTATTGTTTAGTCCGATATCAGAGCTCATGGGATAATTTCAATAATCACCATTTGCTCAACTTGCCAGATACTCTTTTCATCTCAGATTGATGACTTCTGCCTGACCAATTTCAAAGCAAAACTGTTGTAAGAATCTTATATGTCCCATCAAAGATTTCGGGAACCTGAGAATTTCTATGATCAAGGCAATACTAAAGTGCGCATGTACACACACCCAAAGTCAAAAAGAAGAGATGAACACTACTGCTAATGTAGCACAAGTACCCATAATACAGAATAAAATGGTAACACAAGTCAGTAAAGGTCAAACAACAGGTTCCTTCTCTGAAACATATACTTGGTAAAACAACCAAAACATTTGAGATGTTGGGAGGCACTTTTGGGTCTAAAGATGGTAGGGGCCTCTCCCATTTGCTCAGTTAGGTCTGATTTCATTTTTTTTTTTAATCATTTAACATGCCTACTAGATGGCAGAAAAAAGACTTTAACACAAGTCATAAGAAGGTTATTAGGAACTGAACATGAAAGAAGAAGAGTCTGCTTGCCTGAAAACAAAATCTGCCGAAAGAGGTGACAAAGCTCTAGCCTGCAGCATAATGCTAATTGTATATTACTGGAGCGCATGTGGACTCGCCCTGTAAAAATCTTGAAAAGAGACTTGACTCCCTTGTCTCTGATTAAAAAAAAAAAACACTGTCTCAACAAAAAAAAATTTAGCCTCGGCATGTTTTTATAGTTTACTTGTGAATCTTGCTGACATTTCTGTTTGTGATGTCTTCTGCAGACAGTTATCATTGACCCAACCATACTTATCAAATGAGGAGTGTTTCTGTTCAGTGGGTGTTTGAAGATTTTTCTTAATTATGGTGAAAGATTTGTCATAAATCATAGACATCTTTCTTCAGATGAGCTCATTAGTGCTCTTAATCACGTCCAAAAATGTTGATTCTAGTATGTCGCAGGTTATGCTTGCAATAATGTCTTCTCAGCCTTATAAAGAGCAACTGTGACTCCCATTGTTAGATTTTGTGTTGTCAAATAATGATGGCTCTCATGTCCCCAATTAAGTAGTGCACTTAATTATTCAAATTACCCAACCAAGGGGTTCAACATAAGGTTTGAGGATCTAGCTGTTCTACCTGATTTTATCTTAGAATCATCACAAAAACAGTAATTCCAGGCAGCTTGGAAATGTGTTTGCTCCATCGCCGGCTTATCTAGCAAGTAGCCTAATTGTTAAAAAAATGCATTTTCCAGTTCACCTACATTTGTTTCTTTTCCCCCAAAATATAATTCTCCAGTAAATAAACTTCATCCAAATTACTATTCTAATTTCTGTATTTTTCATGTTCTATATTCTAGTACAGTACATTACCTGGTCTTGTGAAATTTGGCAGAGGGCGATGTAGTTTCTATTCTTACAGCAGCAAGGCACATTTATAAGGTAGCTTTACACTGTATAATTAGAGGATAATACTGGTAATTTTCACTTTTTAAAGTATTGCCAACAAATTCTATGAAAAGACAAACCCGGTAATATTTTTGTTAACTTTCAATGATTTGGGCAATTTCATCATACCAATGCCAACACACCGGAGGCTGAAGAACTCTGTTGTTGTTCAAAAAAATATTCCAACAAGTCAAAGAGACATGTATAAAATCCCCCAACAGTCCCTAGCTCAGGGAGTCATTCACTCTATTTTCAAGTAAATATCATAAAACTTCATCAACAATGTTCTTATTCATATTAGGTTGAATTTCCTGTAAACGAAAACATGTCTTTTTGACCTGTATTAATAAATTCAGCACACAATTCAAACGACTCTGAAGTTGAGTACTATATTGGATTGTGAAATGTTGAAAAGCACAGTGTGTTCAACTGAAGCATTTTCAATTTGGGTATTTCCACAAGTATTGAGGCCAACACAAGTAAAATTAAAAATGCCAGTATTATTCCTCAATAGGTGAACTACTATGATGCATTTTGGTGTGCCCCGGCTGTTCAGGAAGTTTGTGTGAATGTCAACTGGGGAGATGCTATGGCGAGTAGAGGAGAGGGGGAGGGCTAGGTTGGGTTGGGCGCTAGGACTCTTCGTCCCTAGACTTTTTGTCCCCTAGGAATTTTCGTCCCCAGACTTTTCATTCCCATCAACTTTCCGTCTCCAGACTCTTCGTCCCTAAATGGTTCATCCCCAGTAATGCTTTGCCCTCTTCCTGTATTATAACACTATCCCTAACCCTAACTCTAACCCTAACCCTTATAATAGTCCTCGGGGACGAAAAGTCCAGGGACTAAGAGTCTGGGGACGAAAAGTCCGCAAGGAGAAAAACTCCAGGGACAAAAAAATTTGGGGACGAAAAGACTGGGGACGAAGAGCCCTGTATCCATTGGGCTGCTCTGTTATTTGTCTGCTCACTTTTTTAAAGTCTTGCCTATTTTTTGTTAATTTTATTTCTGTTTCATATTCAGAAATCTGCTTTGGGTGTTCTTGCGTATCGTATCCGATGATATGGCTCAGTCTATATAAACACAGCACTCCACTGGAAAGTATATATTTGTCACCTGGAAATACAAAGGTGTCAGCTATCCATTTTCAGTAAAGTGAAGTGCTCCACCACCTCAACCCCTTCACTTAGGAGCCCTTTCTGCCAACAAGAAGCCCAAGACTAGAGAGCAGATGGGTTGGCCAGGTCTAGCATTCTTGATTTCATGACAAATCCAGAGGTACAGCCATTCTCATACACCAATCAGACCCTTTCATTTGTTCAGAGGTGATTTTGGTTCCAAATGGGAGATGGATAGAGGCCAGATTTACAATAAGCAGGTGTTATAATTAATGTTTATCCAACAAATTGGGAAATGGCTGGTTTTGTTCTTTCAGAAATACTGCCTGACTTGTCAGCACAATGGCAAGTTTCAGGAACGGTCTTTAAATGTTGGCTTACCCCTCAGTTGGACAGCTCTTCAGTGTCACTATGCCTTCAGGATCTGCCAAGACAATTCATTCCATCATGAAGGAGTTTGCCATTTCCGACCCTTTGGTGCTTTCTCAATCTGGAATACTTCCTTTCCACATTAATCACACTTTCACATATAATGATAATTTCCTTTAAGACAAAATAATTCTTCAGTCTGTGACAGTGTGGACACCGTTATATGTGACCAGCCCTTTTCACCTGGACCATACACTCAGTGATCATAATATTAAATATTCTATGTCTAATACCTCCAGAACAGCCTAAATTCTTCGCAGCATTGACGACTCAATGATACTGAAAAAAAATCCTTATTCCATTTGGTCCATGTCGACTGAAGAGCACTTTTTGATCACTGCGTTTTGGGGATCATGTGGTCAGGAGTGGAGCCAAGCATAGTCTGCTGCAGTAGCCCGACCACCGCAAGGTTTCACTCCATACGACAGTTGCAAACATCTTTCATCAGCTTTTGTGAGCATTCTGGTATCTGGAATTAGTCTGCCCATTCACATCTGACCTCGTCCACCAGAATACTACCCCCAAACGAGGTGGTCATTCCAGGAGGCAGCGATGGAGGACACAAAGCACCGCAGTGTCATCTCCAGGTCCCGGTTGACCCACTCTACTGGGCTAATAGATCATGAATGGAACACAGAGGACAGGCTGTCAGACTGTGAGGAGCTGCAAGAATGTCTGCCAGAACTGGGAGATGAACTGAGGGCCGTGTCCTGAGGTAGGACGAACGCCCCCTGAAGATGCACTAACCATGAGCTCAGCAATCTCCAGAAATGAGAATCATTCAGAGAGAAGTGGAAGCTATTGCATCAGCATGGACCAAAGCCCTGTTTTGATTCTACCCTGTGAAGAACTAACACTGTTCTGGAGAAGGAGGTCCTATCCAATATAAGGTGAGGATCATTGACTTTTGATTGTATGCACAGCCTTTTGGGGTGGTGAAGAAATCCTACTTGCTCAAAGGGGGTGAGAGGGTGTATGCGCATGTTTGTGCATGTGCGTCCGTGTGTGTATGTGTGTGTGTGTGTGTGTGTGTGTGTGTGTGGGTGCCCATTCACAAACCATAGTACCACAAACTCTGGTACCTCCAGAACTGCTGCAAATAATATGCAACCAGTCAAACGTTTTTGTACACCTACGATTTTCACGCAGTTAGCAAAAAAAAGAAATATACATATAGTTTGTGTTCATCAAAGATCATCTAGATCATCTTTCAATTATTTTAAAAATAATTATTAGATTCAATAAAATAGCCATCTTTTGCCATGATGACTGCTGAACATATTCATGGCATTTTTTACCCAGACAGTCTTATGGTTCTGAAAGTTGACATTAAGGATGTTCTACACTAGCAGGTTGAGCCTTCTTTATTATTTGCAGTATTTGTTCCAAAATTGAAATAATTTGTTTACCACTATGTTTGAACACTTTTTACTAACTCTAGAATTTAGGCAACTATCCTGTGAAAAAAAAAATCTGATCTGACTCGTCACTATTCCAGTCCAACCTTGGGCCATTAGTTGTTATGCATTTTAAAAAGTGAAATCTGTTTTTATTTCAATAAAAACATGAATAAAAATGTGACAGAAGTATGGTCATGCTAATGTTATCAATTAAATCTTTTATGAATTCCAAAGTTTAGGCAACTATCATGTGAAATAAAAGACCCTTCTAGACTTCTGACGATCAATATCTTACCTTTTCCATTTAAGGTTATTTCTATCAGTCAAAACTGCTTATACTTCACTAAAATATGATCAAAAATGTGACTTAAGCGTACAAAAACCTTTGACTGGTAGTTCACTTGAATCCTCGGGAGTTTACTGGCAGTTTGAAATCTATCATTTATCATAATCCAGGATAAAACATTTCTTTCATTGTGTTTCTATGGTTTAAAGTCTGTTCCACTGAATATTTTCCAGAGGTGACAACAAATTTTACAAACTTCACAGAAGCTCTTCATAAATCAATATTTCACTTTCATTCAAGGTCTGGAAAGAGACCCATTTAGCCCCCTGAAATAAACTATGTTATCCATAAGAAAGAGTATCTGGCATATGAAATCATAATGAAGCTGCGGGAAAAAATGACTGAACAGTCCATCTGAAAAAATGCTTACTCCGCTGCCGTCTGTGGCCTTCAGGTTGTCACATTGAGCCATTATCTCAAGTTAGGCAGCTCATGGGTAACAGGTTTTCAAAGGCCAACAGTCTTGTCATTGGTTACTGTCAAATTATCACCCTTTGGTGACTCATCAAAAAGAAAGACAGCAATAAACCCTGCTGAAAATAGTTCTGCTTTCAGGGCGGTTTTGGCTGTTTCTGCTCGCCAGCAGAGCATCCTACAGTCTAGAGGTCCACCAGCTTGAGGTACTTCCAGTGCTGATCCAACTACAACCAAGTGCTCAAAACGCATCTTAAACCATCTTAAAAAAATAGAAAATAGTTTTTATAGCCGCTACCATGAGAAAAGAAAAGCACAATGGTCTTCATTCAACTGTTACTGTTTTGCCTTTGACAACAAACAATCGTTTTATGCACTTTTATCTTCCTAAACACAGCTTGGTGGGTTAGTAAAGTTAGAAAACCTTAGTAGGGTTATGGGCACATGCTGATTGAGTCTCGGCAAATCACAGGCCAATCGCTTCTCAGTTGCTGGAAGGACCCCCTTCCCTGTAAGGGAGGGGGATTAAACACAGGTGAGGTCACCGAAGTCCGTCCGCAGCACTGACTTCATATAATGACAGTCAAGGAATTCTGAATTACTGCACAGTGAAAATACATGTTCATCTGAAATGAAATATAACAAAACATCTCCCCTTAAAAGAAAGAGAGACAACACTTTAGTTAAAAAAAATTACAAGAACAGACTATAATAAAAAAAAAATCTGGGTGCCCTAATTCCAAGAGAATAGAAATAAAAACATGGCAGATAAGATATAATAATAATGTCCCCTATTGGCAGAAAGGAAAATACAGGCCCACTGATCTTCTTCTCCATTCCAGTTCTACATGTTTTGTGTGTTTGGGGAAGAGGGGAACATTTCTGTATCAAAGAAACACAAATCCGTGGAATCTGGGGGAGGGGAAAGTGGTGGTTTTGGGGGCAAGGAAACAGAGGCTGGGAAAAGTGTCCACATCGGAGAGGTACTTACATCCACGATGAAGAAGTCCAACCAACACCAGGCGTTGGTGAAGTACTTGACGAAACCATAGGCCACCCACTTCAGCAACATCTCCAGAATGAAGATGTAGGTAAAGACTCGGTCAGCGTACTCCAGGATTACACGGACTGTTTTCCGCTGCTCAATGTACACATCCTCAAAGGCCTAGGACGGGGGAAGGATAGAGAATTTGGGATTCAGAGAGGGCAGTTCTGCGGCAAATGGTGGCAGCTGGTCAGCAGACAGTTGATGAGGCACAGAACATCCCTTTAAGCTAATGATGGTTCTCGTCCTGTTTTCAGTCATTCATGCAGATCAACATAAAAAAACTCAGTAAAGAGGAAACTCGCTGATAGTACTGAGTGTTTTAAGAGTTCTAGTAATGTAAACTTTTGATTTGAGCAGGTATAGTACAATCGTCAGTTTCAAGGAACGTACTTGTTCCCCCTCAATATTGAGTTCACCAGCCGTCACCGGTAGCAGATATGTGTTCACTGTAAATGTACACCACTTGTTCAAACATTTTTGAACACCCACAATGTCCAAGCAATTAGAAAAACAAAAATTAAAATTTGAACGCTGTTTATTTAAAATCACGCAAATCATCAAAATCACCTCCTTTTGCTATAATGACCACAGACGCGACTCCAGAGGTTCCAATGAATATTTTCACTTGTAGGTTGAATCTTTGTCATTATTCTGTCCCTTGTGTCTCAACTTCGCCTGATTTTACTTCCCTTGAAGGTATATGGAAATAATCTGTTGACCAAAATATTTAGCCAGTAACAGCATCATCCAGTGTTTATGCAACCATTCTAAAATGAAAGATCCTTTTTGACCTCACCATTCGTGTTACACTGTGCCATTTGAGGTTATTTACATAATTTAAAACTCCTTATATTTCAATAGTGTAGTGCTCTGTGCATGGGCATAAAAAATCAAGAGGCCAACACAAAATGTCATTCAGACAATTCAAAGAAAAATACTGCACGAGCTACCGGTGAAAGTTGTTTCATTTTTTCCTTTTTTTTACTGTGAAGTTTTACGAAGAGTTTGAATCAAAGGTAAAAGTTCAGCGGTTCATTTATTGGTGACAAAAACATATTGTTGAAAGATGGTCTAGTTTTTTGTAATCAGTAAGTTATCAAGCAGCCAAATCACCCCAGTGAAAAAGTACAGTATCTCACAAAAGTGAGTACACCCCTCACATTTTCACAATGAATTTATTATATCTTTTCAAGGGACAATGCTACGGAAGTGAAACTTCTATATATTCTAGAAAAGTCATGGTACAATATGTGTAGCAGTGTAGATTTACTCCACTGTCCAAATACCTGAACAAACAGTCAGTATTTCCAAAATGGATGGCAACAAAAGTGAGTACACACCCCAATTGATAATGGTCAACCAAGCGATGAAACGCGACTAGTTCATGCTTTTGTCTGTTCGACTGGGCCATATGAGGTTGTGTAACATGTTGAAGGGTTAAATTGTAGTGCTTTAGGTGCAATGATCTCATTCTGGTCACTGTAGGGTCAACATGGCACCTCATGGGAAAGAACTCTCTGAGGATCTGAAAAAGAGAATTGTTGCTCTCCACAAAGATGGTCTAAGCTACAAGAAGATCTGTGAAACCATGAAACTGAGCTACAGCACGGTGGCCAAAGTTATCCAGCGGTTTTACAAGACGAGTTCTGCTCGGAAAAGGCCTTGTCAGGGTCGACCGAAGAGGATGAATCCTCGTGCTCTGTGCCAGGTGCACAAGTTGGCTTCAGAAAACAGACGCAGGAGTGCTGGCAGCATTGCTAACAAGGTTGTAGCAGTGAGATAACTGCCTGTCAGTGCTCAGACCATTCGCCATGCTCTGCGCTAAGTTGGTCTGCATGGCCGTCAGCCAAGATGGAAGCCTCTTCTGAAGCTAGCCCACAAGAAAGCCCGAAAACAGTTTGTTGAAGACAACCAGTCCAAGTTTGGCTCAGATGGTGTCCAGCCTGTGTGGCGGCTCCCTGGTGAGAAGTATCAAAACAAGTTTGTACTGCCTACAGTCAAACATGGTGCTGACAGCATCATGGTCTGGGGCTGCATGAGTGCATCTGGTCCTGGGGAGCTGCACTTCATTAATGGAATAATGGATCCAACATGTACTGTGAGATTCTGAAGCAGAACATGACGCCCTCCCTTCAGAAACTGGGCCGCACGGCTGTTTTCCAACATGATAACGACCCGAAACACTCCTCCAAGATGACAACTGCCTTCTTGAAGAAGCTGAAGGTGATGGTATGGCCAAGTATGTCTCCAGACCTGAATCCCATTGAGCACCGGTGGGGCATCCTCAAGAGGAAGGTGGAGGAGCAGCAGGTGTCAAATATCCACCAGCTCCGTGATGTTGTCATGGAGGAGTGGAGGATCCCAGCAACAACCTGTGCAGCTCTGGTGAATTCCATGCCTCGGAGAATCAAGGCAGTGCTGGGCAACAGGGGCGGTCACACTAAATATGGACACCATGGACACAATTTGGCATGTTGACGGTGAGGTGTACTCACTTTTGTTGCCACCCATTTTGGAAATAGTGACTGTTTGTTCAGTTATTTGGACAGTGCAGTAAATCTACACTGCTACACCTATTGTGCAATGACTACTCTAGAATATATTCCGTTTTCATTTCTGTAACGTTGTCCCTTAAAAAGATATACTAAATTAATAGTCGAAATGTGAAGGGTGTACTCATTTTTGTGAGATACTGTAACTGCTCCCTTAAACTTCATAACTGGCTGGACCACCTCAGGCCAAGACCAAACTCTTCCTCTAAATCAAAGGCAGTCCTTCACATCACAATGCGAGAACTTCAGCCCACATTTCTTTGCAGACCAGCTGATATTAAGACAAACTGGGATGCTTTCAAGCAGGACATGTTACGGGCCCATAAACATGAAATTTTTAAAAGGACTAAATCATAGACATTTTTTTAAAATGGGCTGCTTACTAGCTGCCTTATCGTCAAACTTTGAAATGTTCGTGAAAATCGGAGTTACTGCATCTCCCAGTGTCCAGTTATTATGGCACTCCCAGGGGTGGCTCTCGTCATTTGATACAGACTTGATAAAGGTTTGTACAGTTTTGTCCTGCAGTATGTCAAATGTTTCTGTGTTTAATATCTCTGTATTGGATTGTTTAGTATGTTCATAGCCTCACCAGCGCCCCACTGCTCAGCAGGATCATGAAGATGATGAGCGTCTCAAACCAGTTGTGCTCCACAATCAGGTAGCAGGTCTTCCTCAGGTACCACCAGTGCTTGCCCCAGCCCTCGGTGATCGATACATCACAGCACTTGTACTTGGCAACACAGGCTGCAGAACAGAAGGGCCAGCATCACTACTGTGCAGTACAGTTTCCAAACACTCCGCTCTGATCCCAGGGCTGGGCTTCCCTTGACTGTCCAGTTTTTTTTTTTTTTTTTTTCTATGTAGACAATTTTCTGAACTTTGATTAAACAGTAAAATAACCCTGCAATTCATTCAACTTCAGCTTACAATTCTTATTATGCTGGCTTGTATGTAATGTTGCGTTGAATCAACATTCCCTTAACTTTCACAGATATTTAATGCTTTCACTTTTTTTTCTTCAGAAAAGCCTCAGGCAAGTTCATCCATTATAAAAATAAGCAAATTATAATAATTTGGAGACTATAGCAGTATATGTGAGAACATCGTCATGGAACTGAGGACTCACCATCAGTCCAGCAGGCATCTGGATCCAGGTATTCTTCCACTGCCTCCACCACCACCACATCCTCCACTTCAGGCTTAATGTCAATGGTGCTCCCCTCCGAGGAGCTGGTGTCGTCCAACTGCAGGAACAGTGGAGTGGAAGAGAGGGACTGAATTAATACAGAAGGGCAAGAAATGATAACACTCTGCTCTTAAAGGTACAGTGTGTCACTTATTTGGCTTTTTATTAGAAAAAAATCTAATATTGCTTTGATAAATAAATATTTACCAAAGTCTAATCACAATCGTATATAATTGAAATCTTTCTCGTAGCTGAGAACGAGTTGTTTACAAATACACAGGTGGCGGTGCACCCACCGGAGGCTGCCATGTTGCATCACCATCTTTGAAAGCGGTGGCCTAAAGGGGACAAACTTGGTTCGCCTTTCGCGTTTTACCTTTAAATCCCCCTGTGCTGTCGGGGGCGGGGAGGGGAAGCAAGCAAAGACGGCGGTGTTGGTGAAAGCGCCCTGCAGTTCATATACTTGGCCTTTACCTTGACATGGAGGACCATGGATACTCTTTGCCCCATGAGAGGGAAGGAAAACCACCCATGACCGGGATAAAACGAGAGCCTACATCGGCGTAGCTTGTCCCATGTGGAGACAACTCATGAGCGAGGACTTGAAAATGGACGCGGAGGTTGCAATAACCTTTTGGCAAGACAAGTAATTAAATCTAACAGTGAAGTTTATTTTGGCGTAATGTTAGAACCAGGACAGTGGAGTCCAGCAACTACTTTATCCTCCCGTTTAAGTCAGATAATTGGTAAGGGTTTCAACCGAATTTTTGAGTTTTTCTCGTGTTTCGTGCCAATTTATTTCAGCTGATTTGCCAAGAGGGGGGTGATGATGTCCTCCCTCTAGTCAGACAGAATAGACCAAAGTGAAACCAGTTCATCATCTCAGTGACTAATTGAATTAATCACAAGAATTGCAAGCATTCTAACGCTAAAATTATCTCCAGGTAATAATTATTTTGAATCGCCATCTCTCCCAACCCCCCTTCCCCAAGAAACTTTCTGTTTAAAAGAAAGTTAAGAGAAACGGCGAATGTAAACAGTTGATTAATATGCTCCCGTCAATTATTCAACAGCTGGTCTTCCAGGCGAACACGGTAATGATTGCTAAAATTTCCTGTTTTCATTTAATGATCTACTTGGTTGTATAAGGCAAAGAAACACGGACAGTATTTTAATTACCGATTTTGAGCTGTGCGATTGAAACCGTTTTGTGTGTCTTATAGTTTTCACGGTGCTCCATGTAACTCACTCAGAAGAATGAAGCTATGTTTCCATTTAAAGGGCTGAAGTCAGGCATATCATTCTCTTTATATTAAGTGTTTCCATCCATGTGATTTTCACCCGATTTCTGGAGCGGAGCCGCATGCGTGTTTGTCCGATCGGACCAGGGAGCGATTCCAGCTCTGGTGCACACAAATTCCCTACAGTTCAAATGGGTTTCCCCACTTTATTTTGTTAACAAATGAGTACCTTTGAAGCAATGTGTATTTATTACCCTGTTCTGAGCAGAGCCAAGGTTTCCGCAGCAACATACATGAATTTACCATTCTCAGTGAATCAAAAGCATACTACTGCTTTAAATTATGATCTGAGCTTTGTAATGCCACGATACCTTTGTGATTTCTGTATATCAGAAGTGTTCCTGTGTATCACATGCTTAAGTTTGTTACAAGATGATAACAGAGTAGTGGTTCTCATGCGACATTTGTACGTAGTTTCAACAAACTTTCATCCAATTCTTGCAATTCAGAGGATGAATCTTCAGAATATCAGACTTTATTATTCAACAGAACATAATTCCAGCTATCTTTATGTTTTTATCATCTTTAATGATGCTTCCTTTTGGTCCCTTTCTTCTGTTGCTTGTAATTATTATAATGAACTGTTCATCCACCTGTTTAAGTAGATAGTAGCTAGTAGTAGGTGCTGTTTAAGTAGTGCTGTGTTGGGTCCTGCAATGAGGACGAAAACGGATGAATAGCGTAGTTCAGTCGTTTATATGGAAACGCTGAGGACGCACCATGGGACGCATACAATGCCCGGTGTCTGCCCCGCCGCCTGTCGCAGCCAGACTTCAGCCCTATTAATGGAAACACAGCTTTAAGCTGCTTTCATACCGGACACGAAATGAATTTCTCACATGACCAATTACATTCAAAGTCAATACAATGACGTGAATACACGCGTTTTGCATTTTTGCATTGACTTTGAATGTAATCTGTCGCGCGAAAAAATTTGTCCCGCGTCCGGTGTGAAAGTGGCTTAAATGTAAACATGGACATCAGTGAGAAGCGTGGACTCTTCTGTGACCAGTGTAGTTATAGACATATTGACACATTATTGACTCTTCGCGGCTTCCATAGTGGTAATGATGCCCTTAGAGGTGGCGGTGTCAGAGAGTAGGCTACTACTCGGTTGTTTGCATTCTATTAGCGCACTACTAGATGGAAGTAATTCTCACACACTTAGGCTTTAATTCAATTTATACCACAGGTCTGTTGAATACTTAACTGTGACTGGTTGAAGAACGATCTAAGAGTGACTTTGTGCATTCTTTTCCGAAAAAATTACACACCAATGAAGCCTATTGCAGACAGGTCAGGGTTTCCCACGCATCTATCCATATGTGGCGGCCCACCACAAATTAAAAAAATCGCCTGTTACAAAAAGATTTTTCTTTGGTTTGGAGATGCACATTTGCTCTTACACTCAGAATTGCTTATTCATGGACAAATTTTTGTTTTTGAACCTATCGCATCAAAACCATCATGAATTATTGGGCTCCATTTCATGGAAAATTAAACATTCACATCGTCACATAATCATCATTACAATGATGTCTACTCTTCAAGCTGCAACAGTAGCTGATGGGGGACCATAACTGCCAAAATCAAACAGAAATAAATAAAATGACCCAGTAAATAAACACATAAAATAATAAAGAAAAAATGTAGAAATAAGAGGCTCAATTATCAAATAAATGTGCCGGTCAATTTTAAAACGTATAAAATATACACATAAGTAGAAAAAAAATAAAATGTATACATTTGTTTTTCAAACTGCATAATTTTTGCGTTAATGAGTGTAACTAGTTCAGGCAGGAAATTTGAGAAGAGCTACATCAGCTGACAGCAGCCTGGTAAGCTACCAGCACGTCAGCATCAGCAGGCACACAATTGGAGGATACACATCACGAGGTCATACAGCAGTCTATTTGAAAGACGTCAAGCTCACTTTCTTCCGCTGCTGTTTGCAATGACTTTTCATGCTATGCAACATGCTGTTTGGTTTTTGCTTGAAACCTCCGCCCCAGCCTCCACCTGTTTGGTTCTGCTCATATCGGGGGGATTTTGATTTCTGTTCATGACTATGTTTGTATGTTTGCTGTGCCTATGTAGGACATTCCTCCAGAGCAGAACCGCCGCCAAAATACAATGTAATGCTTATACCCATGAATAAATTTTCTGTTTTATTCAAACGCAAGTTTTCCTGACTGAAATGTATTTTCTGACTGAGGCAAATGAGGGAAAATTGATTGAAGTATTAGTAACAATATAAAAGTTATTCTTATGACAACTTCATCAAAATTAACAAGGATTTCTCGGGGAAAAAACCAGCAGATTGGAGGATGTGGGCAGCCATCTTTGATTCTGTATTTTAAGGGGACCTATTATGCTTTTCCGTCTTTTTTTACAAATAAATACTGTTAAAATGTTGACTAGTTTGCCAAAACATCAATTATTGAGGTTCGTGAATCTTGCAGTAATCCTTCTGGGTGGTTTCCGTTTTTTTTTTTTTCCACGCACTGTTTTCTGTGTTTTTTGTTTTTTTTTTTTGTCCTGGAGGTAACGTCACGTCCCAAAGCCTCGTACTTCCAAATATGGACAGGCCGCTCCATGCACAGCGGAATGGGCAGGGCTAATGCTGTGCATGGCCAGGTACACCGCTCCACCCTTTTTCAATATACAACACCTCTCAGAGGAAGTGGAAAAATGCCTTATAAAAGATGTCTTTTTGGGTGCGAGGGAAAGTCACCTTTGTTTGGCTTTCCTAAAGACCCAAGCACCAGAAGGAAGTGGGTTGATTTCCTGTTTCCATGCCAACAAAAGAAGAATACCAAGAAAATTGTTTGTTCACGCCACTTTTTGCATGACTTTTGTCAACTTCGGTCAGTACCATGAGGGATTAGCCGGTCATCTACTACAAAAGGAAGACGCTGTTCCATCGGTGTTTGGCTGTGTTGAGGAATCAGAAGTGCAACCTGTAAGTAACTCCTTTCATTGTTTTACTCATGTTCATTTGGTGTCAATATTTGAACGAAAGGGGGTTGCAAGTACAGTGTCCGCGAATTGAGTTCGCATATACGCCAAGATAATTATTGTCAACTAAGCTGTGAACTGTAGCCTAATTCGGCCTACCATGCAATTAAACTGACGTGGTTAAAATTTTCTATCCAGCTCATGGCATTTCACTCACTTTCAGCAAAGCCAAAATTCTCCATAAGCTCCGGCAACAGAAAAAAGAAATTCAGAAGAATGCTACATCTGTCTTATTTTCTCTTTCCAACCGTGGTGTGTAGCGAGATTTAAAAGAAGGGAAAGAATTCCTTATGTAGTCTCCAGTTTTTTTGGCTATTGGGGGGTTATCAGTGCAAAGGAGTTTAAGAATTTAATAATTTATGACCCATCCCAATGATTTTACCAGAGATTTTCGTAACCACACGAGGACATCGAGCTGAGACAATACCCCGAAAAAATTGATTTGTCAACACCACCTCAGAAAAACAAGTCCTCATTTACAACAGATTGATGGGTAATAGAAATTAAATGAACAAACTATTGTTCACTGCACGGAACATAAGACCCAAAGAAAGCACGGAACAAGGTAGGTTTTTTCCTTTGTAAATTGCAGTTTTGGCTATTTCTCACTGCATGCTTAATTTGAGTAGTTGGTCAAGGGGAAGAGGAAGCTACACAGACAGTGTTGGGAGACTGCAGAAAATACAAGGCAGTGAGGGGACTCCAGATACACGGTGCAGACAATCTGAAATCAAGAATAAAAGCCCTACAAAGTAGCATAATATTTCCTCTTTAAGGACCTCTCCTGTCAGCAGTGCATGAATAGTCCACTGGGAGGCAGGAGACAGGTATCAGATTCCATAAAGCAGATTTTTGAGTAAACTACTGATCATGTGAATAACAGAGGTCTCAGGGAGCCAGGTATCAAAAATGATACAAATGTGTTACAGGGTTAACTGTACAACAAGGCCTTTCCACTTCACAGCAGAATTTATACATTATGCTCACAGAACTCTACAGCTAAGACTGCAGTCAAAAGCAATGTCTCTATGCACGATGAACACTGCTGCAAGCATTCGGCAATCCCATGAAGTAAGTGCAGTGTATGGTAAACGTACAGTAAAATCTAAAATGATGAATATGCATCTCAGTGCTTATGCTTCTGCAACAAAGCAACAGACCACTTTCTTACCAAAGCAACCAGTTTCTTCTGAAAGTATGTCTTATCTTTTGGAGCAATGTAGACAAAACATCACAATTCAGAGGAAAAAAAAAGCTAAATGGCATTGCTGCCATAGCGAAAGTTTGCCTTCATTTCAGACAAGCAATCACAGCTATTTGTCTCTTCCCACAGGAAATTGCAAGTGCACAAAAATCTGCAGGTGCAAGGCACTTGTTTTCGACACTCAAGTGTCAAACACAGAATCAAAATTGGAATATTTTTTGTCTGCGACCAAGTCACGGGCCAAAAAATTTCTGGCCCATGGCGTGCAGTGTCAGCATCCTATTCTCTTAACCTCTTAAACTCGAATGGCCCTGGTGTCTAACAACAAAGACCATACAAGGGCATGGAAAGGAAGATGCAACATGGTCATGCTATATCTGCAACGGTCCGTCCAGAGGATGGGAAGTGGAGGACTGGACCCAGGCACTGGATGTAATTCATGAAGGTTTATTAGAGACTGCACGTCAGTACAACACTTAACGTTGCAGAAAATAAAGCAAAGGAACAGAGATTCCTCAGAATTAGTTACAAGTCTAAAATAAGACTTAACAGGTTAGGTTAAAACAAAATGGAATCAAGTTTCCTTAAATATAATAGTGCAGGTTGCCCACAATAGATTAATATAAAGACAAGCGCGAAACACGCTAAGAGTAAGCCTAAACAGACAACAAGTGGATAACCAAAGCGCAAAACCTCCTATCAGCTGAATTTTTCTGACTGGCGGATTTCTTTGGATGAGCAGCCTTCCTTGTTCTCATCATCCAAATTGAAATCCGCGAATCAGAAAAATTGTGCAGATAGTAGGTTTTGCGCTTTGGTCGTTGAAGTCTAACAGGCTCAAGTTTACCAGACTACACAAGGCCCTTAACAAGCCTGCTGGTAATCAGCCTTGCAGTGAAAACGGGCATGGAGTGGTAATGGAGTAAGTGGAAGGAATGTGGAGTGCTGATGAGTTGGGCTACTGCAGGTATGGCTAGCCGTTTTAACATTTAATAGCTAGACTGGATACGTGTTGCAGATATCCGCAACTCAATTCTTCCTAGTCAAAAAGAGCATTTCAGATATATACAATGACATTCTTCCTATCCACAACTGTCATTTAAGCCATCTACTACCTCATTCTTCCTAGGACAAATGACGTCACTTTTTCCATTCATGTGAATGGGATTTCTCATCACAGATATCTACAATTCAGCAGCAGATATCTGCAATGTGAATTACAAAGAACTGCCAACTGAATTACGACTAGTTGTAACTCCAGTTTGAGATATGTACAATTAAATTTTGACGAGTCAAAATTCCAGTTCAAGATATCTTTAATTGCCCTCAATTCAAGATATCTACATTGTCCTTTGTAGATATCTTAAATTAAGTTTCGCCAAGTCAGAGTGACATTGTAGATATCCTTAACTGGATGTATGTCTAGTCAAAATTAATTAGTAGATATCTCAAACTGGAATTTAGGATACACATAATTTAATTGTAGATATCTACTATCAATTTACAGATATCTCAGAGAGAAATTAGATTAGAGATATCTCAAATTGGAGATATCGTTCACTTCCATTCTCCCCTGTCGAAATGTAATTAAAGTTATCTTGAATTAGAGTTTTGACTAGGCAAAATGACGTTGCAGATATCTGTACGCCAGAAAGTTACGGCAAATGGGAGCGGCGCCGCGTGTTCATTCAAAGCTGCATTCAAACACCATGTCAGAGCAAGCAGAGGCCGAAGTTGTTTTTGAGCATGTTTTTAATGCCGCAGCCTGTCCACGATAGGAGCTGTCAAATGCACAGGGTTGAACATTACACTCTGCAACAAGACGACTCTTTCAGCTACTCCAGGGGTGCGTTTCCCAAAAGCGAAGTTGCTAACTTGCATAGTTCGTCCATTCACAGTAAATGGGTCCAACTATGTAAGTTAGCATCTGTGTTTTCGGGAAACGCGCCCCAGAATTTGTCATAGGTCCTCAAATGTGTCTGGAGACAACAAATATTCAATACGCTGTGAATTTCTACCACATGTCTCTAGTGAACGAAGCTCTCGTTCACCACAAATTCCATGGTGATAAGCTGTTTCTATTTTATGGCATTTACTAACAATCTTATCCACAACAGCAACCACCATTTCTTCCGCTAACGCTGCACAAAAATTCTGACTAGCCATAATGACGTCTGAGATATCTGTAATCTTCATTCTGCCTTGTCAAAACTGAATTACAGATATCTACATTTGTCAGTTAAGATGTGTGACGAGTCGAGTGTCGCTTTCAGTGACGTCCCTGCTGATATCTGTAATTCAGTTGTGACTACTCAAAACAGAATTACAGATATCTCTGTAACTGTAGATTTCACTAGTCAAAATTACCTTATAAATATCTTGAATGAAAATTCTGACTCGTCAAAATGCAATTATGACGAGTCAAAAAGATGTTGTTGATATCTGCAATGTTAATCCCGGATAGTCAAACTTTGCTAATAAATGTTATGACGGCTTGCCATAGGGCCTAGTAGACCAGCAAGTTGGAGGCTTGGAGCTGTGGCCGACCAATATCCCACTTAATGGGAAGAAACTTGGCCAAAAGTGCACAATTACCATTTTTACCAAAACAAAACACAATTCCAACACCAAGCAACTACAAAATGTAAATGAGCACGTAGCAAAAACTCACGAATGGTGCACGTCTCATATGCTGTATTACTGAATCCGTAACCGCACTGTACTACACAAGCGATATGTCATATAAAACCAGAACCTCTCCAGATTCAAACCATATAAGGTTTTTTGCACTATGATCAAAACTCACTGACTTAGCAGCCGAAAAAGACCTAAAACAAACTGCACTTCGTACAGCCATAAGTTATGTCTTACCTTAGCTGTCTTGCAATCATAGTTGTGTTCAAGAGCAAGACGAGTACACTGCTTGTATTTACTCCAAAGTCTCTTTGTCGCTTAGAAACAATTGCTGACTGTTTCACAGTTTCACAGGTACTTTCACCTCCATTAGAAGCTTTCTAATGGGGAGTACAAAAGCTCGATTGCTGTGTGCACCATGTGCTCCCTTCCTTGCCGTTGACAAATGGAATTGTAACCATGAATATTGGGATGGAATCTCTATATTACCATCTCTGACTGCTCGATAGAGATGTCATTCATCATCATAATTGACTCACTGACTCCCAAGATATCGCCCTGCCATATAGTGTCCAACTATTGCTGAATGCCAAGTAAGCACTGTTGCATTTGTGTGCAGAGTAGAGTTCCGTTAACGTTGATTTATTTGAGTTACAGTATTTTAATTTTCTATTTCACTGCCAGATATAATGGGAAATTTAAAAAAAATTCACATCAACCACCAACAAACTTTGTTGTAAATACAGTATTTGATGTTCAAAGTTCTTGCCAGCATGTCTTATAATGGCAAAGTGACGGTTTTTTCTGCCTGTATTTTTTCCTCTGCTTCAACAGTTTGATTTCATTGCATGTGTTCTTGTAAATAAATACGCTCCAGCAGACTCAAAATTCCTTTCGTTTACATGGTTTTATTTGAATGGGTAGCCTGCGTTGCCGGCGGTCAGCGGCTGACGGGAGAAAGGAGAGGAAAGACCGCCTGCACAATAACATAGGGATTTTGAGTTGTCCGTTCACCAGTGAACGGGAATTACTGATTGGCTTAAGAGGTGTCAATCAAAATTGAACCGTCATCGAATGTAACGCAACGCATGGTTACGCCGTAAACTGCCAGAACAAAGATCGTGAATGTAGAGAATGACGCTTTGATAAAGAAATCGCTTGAATATCCTGAAATTCACGACCGAAAGATTACTCTTAAGAACGAACAACTACAGGCGATCAGTCATTTACTAGATGGAAAAGACGTACTTGGAGTTTTGCCAAATGACTTCGGTAGAAGCATGATTACCTTCGCCAGCGGCTTCGCTGACGAAGGTAATGTTTTGATCCCCGTGTATTTATTTGTTTGTGTGTCTGTCTGTATGTGTATCGAATAACTCAAAAAGTACCAAACGGAATTTCATAAAATTTGGTGGGTTGATTTGGCATGACCTGAGGATCAATCGATTAGATTTTGGGAGTGATCGGGTCAAAGGTCAAGGTCAAGGCCACGAAAAGGTCAAAACCGACTTTCGGCCATATCTCGGTCAATTTTTATCCGATCGGCATGAAACCAACGCCAGTGGCGAGGGATTCAGTGGCGTCGGCGAAGGTATGCGCTCTACCGAGTGCCCGTTCTAGTTTTTACTGTACTTGGTTTGTCCAAAAATTTGAAATCAACGTCAACGCGAAAGGCAGAAAGCATTCTCGTAATTTCTCCTCTGAAGAGCCTCATCTCTGACCAGCTACTAGATTTACAATCTTTAGAATGCACAGCTGCAGAGCTGAACAGCGAAACGTACCAAGAAGTTCGTATTGGTTTAAAAAAGGTGTGGTCTGTCGCGGCTCGTTGTGCAAGGAAGTGGGCGGCTACTCAAAATCCCTATGTTATCGTGCAGGCGGTCTTTCCTCTCCTTTCTCCCGCCAGCCGCTGACCGCCAGCAACGCAGGCTATTGAATGGGAAGCAGTATGGTTGTCTGGTTGATTTTTAATTTTTTTTAAACAAAGCCAATTCAGTTGTATTCAGATGGATTGATCGACCGATAATGACATAAATTAAATAAAATTAGTTTGACAGTTTGGTACCTGGAAATTTCAAAGGGCACAGATAGGACCCCAATGTGTGGAATAAATTTGGAGATGGCACTCATACATGCCACAACTAAAACCTCTCTAACTTTGCTCTCCTCTGGTTCATTAGCATCAGTCTCCGCAAAGGAAAAGTACAGATGTTCTGCTGTTGTTTCATGGTGGGATTGGGCTGAGACTGCATCATTCTCAAGGGCTAGTCACTTTACAAATGCAAAATTTTGTCATGCTAAAATTAATTTTTTTATTGATACTTCCATTCTCATTTCCTCTGACCCAGTAACAAATATACTGATGCTTATACCTCTACAGAAATCCCACAGGTGTTACCCAGTATTATGATACCAAGATTATTCCAATAGACCTTGTAGTTTCAGAGGATTATTCATTTTTGGGCAGGTAATTTTCAAGCATTGTCAGCGCCAGAGGCCTAGGATTTAAGATTAATGAAGGAATTGATTATTTTATATGCAGTTCATTCCAATGCCCACTGGTCTAAATTCCAGCCAACAAAAACGGTCCATCCTAACTGCAGTGCATAATTTAACTCAACACACCAGTCTGCTTTGCTGAAGCGGTGTGACAAGTACTTCCTGCCACTCATGTGAGTGGCTCTTGTTTGAGCTGACAACGAATCTCCACCTCAGTGATGTCACAACTTTCCCATTCAGCTGAGCACTTCTCAGCTAATGTCCATTTTCCACAGCGGTCTGAAGATGCATTTCTTTGGATAGTAAATTTACAAGCTCCAGCACTACTCCTCTGCACTAGTAGCACAAATGCAGATTCATAATGCTCTTCTATCTTGATCCTCTATTACCTTCATGTTGCTGTTTTATATATCTTGACGTTATAGCTTATATAGCTTATGACATGCCATACTAACTGACATTGCTTAATATGTGTTACAACCAGCTTAGTGACGGAACTATACTTTTCATTATGGATAAATGATACTTGATATGATATTTTAGTTGTCCCAATGACCTTCAGTCCTACTGACTGCATGTGACCTTGGATAAAAGCATGAGCTAAATTAATGTTATGAAATATAACATAATTAAGAACTCAACATGATTAATAAATCCAACGTTCACTCTGCGCTTATATTGCTATATTCCAAGCAATCCAATTAAAAGAGAAAACAAAATAAATAACTAAAATATAGGCTGGGGTGACTCTCTGAGGCGCTTCATCCCAGGTTCATTACACTCCAATAATTCAAAACTTTTCACTGGATTCCAATTATTTTCGATGCAAAATGTTACTAATCAAATCATACAATCAAACCAAATAATCCAAATGGCTACTTATGATATAAATTATTTTAACCCATGTCTAATTGGCATAACACTGAAATTATCAGCAAACAATGAGAAGCATATTTACTGCTGCAGTTGAGTAGCAAAACCGGCTTGAACGGCAGTCTGAAGTAATTGGGCTTCTCACTAATCCACATATTTCCCTGAGCCTTGCAGGACTTTGCTTTACTCACATCTTTGCTCCCCTCCACGTCCGACTCGCTGCTGAAGTCCTCGGTGTTGAGGTTCTCAAAGTCGGACTCGCCCACTGCGATGGGAACGCGCACCGTCAGGTTGGGGTTGTGGATGAAGGACATGCGGTCCTCGTCAATCATGTACTTCCCCACGCTGCTGCCGATGCCACTGGTGGTGCCGTTGCCATTCTTCTGATAGTCCAGCTCGCGGTTGATGTCCACGCCTGTGTGGTTGCCGATGCAGTTGAGCTTCTTGTCATACATGTCATCCAGTGGCTTCACTTCGTCTGTTTCCTTGTCCTTCTTCAGCAGAGTTGCAATGAGCACCCGTACATGGGCCTTTACCCAGGCGATGCCCTTCTTGATGCGGATGACAGAGATCTGGAGGTTGTTCATCTCACCATCGTCATCTGTGGCTGCCAGGTTGTCCGCGCTGAAGGAGCTCAGCAGCAAGGCAAGGAACAGGTTCAACACCTGGCAAGGCAATGAAACAGTGAGGACCACCACCATTTGCACTTTAACAGAGCTTTTAAAATGATTATTGTCTGAGTATGAAAGAAGTAACCAACATAATCTAAATATTTCAGACAACCATAATGTTTAGGATCACTGCCATCGTCCTTCATAAATGAAGTGATGTATATTCATCTGCTTCATTTGTGCAAATATAAGGGGTCTTTCAGTGTTGAGTCATGATTCTGGGCTGTTGATCCCCTTTGGAGTCGATTATTGTGTTCCTCAACATGAGGACTGAGGTCATACCGATCAAAATAAAGGAAGGCATCATAAGACTGAGAAATATGTCATTAAAAACTACCATAGAAATTGGACAGAGCTTGGGCTTAATAAAAATCAACAGTTTGGGTCACCATTGCATCTGGGAAGGAGTTTGAATGACTTTCTTCGTTATAGTAAAAACTTCTTTGGCCAGCTGTTGAAGACATTTTTGAGATTACGAGCGTATCTGTGCTGTTTTTCTCCTTCATGATATTAAAATGAATTTTTGTCAGTAAGCATTAGGTTTGGCCCAAGACTCAGGCTGTCACAAGAATGTAATACTTGAATTGCTGTATTTCGTTATCATTACTGACCTCCATGATTAAATAAATAGTACTTTGAACTCAAAAACTTTTGGAAATGGAATAATGCAAGATATTAAGTGTCATGTTAATGTTCAATGGACATCACGTAAACCAGACAAATGTATGCCTTAGGAAAGAATTTTCAAGAAATGTGATTTATATCTCTGATTTTCTGGAAAATAGTAGTGGTTACCCAACCCTTTCCTTGAGAGTCCAGCCAAATCCTGGTTTTTTAAATGTATTTCAACTGAAACACCGCTGATGTAACTAATCAATGATCTGATCAGTTGTAGCAGGTGTGCCTGAGGCGGAACGCATGAAATTCAAGGATTTTGCCATGGGTATGAAAAGGCTTTTCAATCATAATGTCCTAAAAGACCTGTGACCAATACATTAGGTGGGAGATACTATCTTTCAGGAGGAAAATGGAGCAGGTATTTGAACTTACTACAAGGTTCCCAATGACCATAACCATCATAAAGACAGTGAGACACATCGTCTGTCCGGCCACTTCCATGCAGTCCCACATGGTCTCAATCCACTCGCCACACAGCACCCGGAACACAATCAGGAAGGAGTGAAAGAAGTCATTCATGTGCCAGCGCGGCAGCTCGCAATCCGGGGCAATCTTGCAAACGCAGTCCTTGTAACTCTTCCCAAAGAGCTGCATGCCCACCACGGCAAAGATAAACACAATGATGGCCAGCACCAGGGTCAGGTTTCCCAGGGCCCCCACCGAGTTTCCGATGATCTTGATCAGCATGTTTAGAGTCGGCCAAGACTTAGCCAGCTTGAACACTCGCAGCTGTTGTCAAAAAAAGAAAAACATTCAACTATATTTGCAGAATATCAAGTTTTCACAGAGAGGGTATGAACATTCTATCAGATGTGGCAACCCTTTATTGACCACTTCAATAAAAATGCCTCGACACCTTCTATACTCCAGCTCAGTTAATATCAGATTCATAAGAATATGTCTGTCTTACTTGGCATACAATCAACAATTTTCTCAATTTTCTCCCCATTTAATAAATTATTTACCTTCCTTTTGTTAAGCTTTGAAACCTTTTTCCTTTCTAAATGTGACTTTACTTATATTGATATGTTTGTGTATGGATGTGTATACAGGCAGATACATACAGCGCCCTTCATAATTATTGGCACCCCTGGTTAAGATGTGTTCTTTAGCTTCAAATAAATTCAGTTTTGTTCCTAAATAATATAGGACCACAATGAAAAAAAGAGGAAAATCCAACCTTTAATTCAAGTGCATTTATTCAGTGGGAAAACAATCCCACATAATGAAATAATTCTTTTACATCAAATCATATGTGCCACAATTATTAGCACCTCTGATGTTAATGCTTTGTACAACCCCCTTTTGCCAACAAAACGGCACCTAATTTTCTCCTATAATGTTTCACAAGATGGGAGTATACAGAAAGAGGGATCTTCGACCATTCCTCTTTGCACAATCTCTCTAAATCATCCAGCGAACTGGGTCCTCTCCTCTGCACTCTCCTCTTCAGCTCACTCCACATGTTTTCAATGGGGTTGAGGTCTGGGGACTGAGATGGCCATGGGAGGAGCTTGACTCTGTGTCTGGTGAACCATTTCTGTGTAGATTTGGCCACATGTTTAGGGTCATTATCTTGCTGAAAGACCCAGTGACAACCCATCTTCAGCTTTCAAGCAGAGGCCACCAGATTTTGATTTAAAATGTCCTGGTATTTCAAAGCGTTCATGATGCCATGCACCCTAACAAGGTTCCCAGGGCCTCTGGAAGAGAAACAGGCCCACAGCATCACCGATTCTCCCCCATACTTCAAAGTGGGCATGAGGTGCTTTTCTGCATACTGATCTTTTGTGTTCCGCCTGACCCACTTAGAGTGTTTGTTGCCAAAAAGCTCTATCTTGGTCTCATCTGACCAAAAGCACACGGTTCCAGTTGAAGTCCCAGCACCGCTTAGCGACCTCCAGACGTTTGCGTTTATGATTGTGAGTGAGAAAAGGTTTTTTCCATGCATGCCTCCCAAACAGCTTGTTGGCATGCAGATAGCGCCTGATGGTTGTTTTGGAGATTTTGTGACCCCAAGATGCTACCATTTGTTGCAATATTTTAACAGTGAGCTTTGGAGAACTTTTTATCTCTCTTACCATCCTCCTCACTGTGCGGGGTGGCAAAAAAACCTTGCGTCCTCATCCAGGCTTGTTTACCACTGTTCTAGTTGTTTTAAACTTCTTAATGATTCCTCTGACAGTAGATATGGGCAGGTGCAGGTGAGTGGCTATTTTCTTGTAGCCATTGCCTGACTGGTGAAGGTGGACACACATCTGCCTTACTTGAATGGTGTGTTCCTTTGTCTTTCCCATGTTGAAGAGTGGATTAGGGAAATGGCCTCTGTGTTACATCATATTTATACCCCAGGGAAACAGGAAGTGATGATTTACTAATTAAATGTTCCTAGATACTCCGAGCAACTTTGTAAAGTACTGTAGAAATGACTGTACTGTTCTTCATACTGTTGAAATGTATTAAAACCACTAAATGGCCATCTACAATAAAGATGTCAGGTTGGGAACCCATAAATTCACCAGTATTCCTGCTAGTTGCATTTAATGTCCCCTTGTTTCATTTAGTATTACCAATGCAATTTAACCATAGCTGAATTACAGGAGCGCATTTCCCGGGATTCTAAGGACAGTGTGATTCCTTGCCCAGAAAAAAAACCTGTCTCATTTTCAGGAAAAATATTAATCCCGCCCAGTATACAATTTTGCTCCACCACAGTTGAACCAAGGCATTTTTTGGGGCAAATTCTGTATATTCATGCATTACACATATTTATTTATTTACCCAATCAGTTGTAGATGGGGATTTTTTTTGAAGATGTTTCCTCGAAATTTCCCTTTTTACCAAAAATGTATGTTATATCATTGTAATGTCTAATAAAATCTTGCACAATTTTTAGTTTTTAATTTTTACATTCAAAGCAGACACCCAGATTGAGGCTCCTTTAATAAAACTAATTTGATCTAATCAGAGCAATAAAAACAACAAAAATCAACAAAATCATCCTAATAAGAAATAAGCCTAAAAAACCAAACCATAGGCATTATGAACTTTACCAATCGGAAGGATCGCAGCACAGACAGCCCTTCAACATCTTTCAATCCCAGCTCCACCAAACTCAGGCTCACAATGAAGCCATCAAAGATGTTCCAGCCCTCCTGGAAGTAGTAGTACGGATCCATAGCAATGAGTTTGGCAAACATCTCAGCTGTGAAGATCCCAGTGAACACCTGCACAAGCACAACATAACTCAGCTAAACTTGTTTATAGTTAATGTGATGGCTTGTAATGAAACTTCCAATCCTTCCAGGCTTCCTTGTCATTAGAAATATACAGGCCTGCAATGCAAACAGCTTCCAGGTTGGAAAGTACAACCCCAATTCCGAAATAGTTGGGACGAAGTGTAAATTGTGAATAGAATCAAAATGCAATGACTTTCAGATCACGAGCCAATATGTTATTTACAATAGAACATAGATAACATTTGAAATGTTGAAACTGAGACATTTTAAATTTTTCTCCACTAAATTAGCTCATTGCAAATTTTCTGGCTGCAATAGGTCTCAAAAAAGGTGGGACACAGGCAAAAAAGGGCAGAAAAAGCTATTAATATATATGAGAATCAGCTGAAAGAACATTTAGCAAGTAATTAAGTTAAATGGCATGAGGTGTGTAACATGATTGGGAATAAAAGGGATGTCTTAGAAAGGCTGAGACTCTCAGAAATAAAGATGGCCAGAGGATCTCCAACCTGTGAAGGCAGGCATAAAAAAATTGTGAAATACTTTAAAAACAAGTCCTCAATGTCAAATTGCAAAGGCTTTGAAGGTCTCATCATCAACAGTGTACAACATAATCAAATTCAGAGAAACTTGAAAAATATCTGTGCGTAAGGGACAAGGCAGAAGACCTTTACTGGATGCCTGTGATCTTCAGGCCCTCAGACGCCACTGCATCACTCACTGGCATGATTCTGTCATTGACATTACTAAATGGGCCCAGGAATACTTCAAGAAACCACTGTCTGTAAACACAGTCCGCCGTGCCATCCACAGATGCCACCTAAAACTCTATCAAGCAAAAAGGAAGCCAGTGTTGAGCATGATCCAGAAGCGCCGCCGTATTCTGTGGGCCAAGGCTCAATTAAAATGGACTGTAGCAAAGTGGCTAAGTGTCCTGTGGTCCAAATTTGATATTCTTATTGGAAATCATGGGCGCTGTGTCCTACAGGCTAAAGAGGAGAAAGACCACCCCTCCTATTATCAGCATATAGTTCATAAGGCAGCATCCCTGATGGTATGGGGACACATTAGTGCATATGGTGAGGGACACTTGCATGTCTTAAAAAGCACCATGAATGCTGAAAAGTATATAAAGGTTTTAGAGCAACATATGCTCCCCTCCAGATGACATCTATTCCAGGGAAGGCCTTGTGTATTTCAGCAGGACAAAGCAAAAACCACATAGTGCAGCTATTACAACAGCATGGCTTCGTAGTAGAAGAGTGCATGTGCTGAACTGGCCTGCCTGCGTTCCTGATCTTTCACCGATTGAGAACATTTGGCACATAACTAAACAAAAAGTCTGTCAAAGGAGACCCAAACCTCTCCACCAGCTGGGAGCCTGTAACAAGAGTGGGATCAAATTCCAATGACTAAACTCAAGAAACTTGTCTCCTCAATGCCCAGACGCCTCCACTCTGTTTTAAAAAAAAAAGAGGCGATGCTACACCATGGTAAACAGGCCCCTGTCCCAACTTTTTTGAGACCTATAGCGGCCATCAAATTTGAAACCTCATTTTGTGGATAAAATTGTAAAATTTCAAAGTTTCAACATTTGCTATGTTATCTCTGTTCTGTTGTGAATAAAATACTGGGTGGTGTGACTTGTAAGTCATTGCGTTTTGATTTTATTCACAATTTACACTTTGTGCCAACTATTTCAGAATTGGGGTTATAAAAGGGACTCACTAGGAGCAAAGCGATTGCTAAATAAGTCATTAGTCAAGCTGATTTCAACTTTGTTTTTAAAAAATCATGGGTTATTTCAGAATTCTTGGTGAAGAATAATCAACCCCTAATCTAAGTACAAACGTTCCGCAAGTTTATTCAGTCTGGATGGTCACCATTATCCTAATGGAGGCAATTTTTCTGATAATAAATGACAAAATAAGAAACCCATTTCTGGAAAAACTGCCACAGTATGTAAAACAGTGTAAAATAGAGCAAAGATATGCTATTCCTTCTGTACTTTTATTGGAAATCACCAAAATTGAATAGCAAATGACTGCTTTCTTTCTTTTTTTTTTTTTTACATGCAATTCCATAATTTAAGGGCGGCTAGCCAGTCCCAAGGACTATTTGGCAGATTAAATTGCAGATGGCGAGCAGGATCCTCACCAGGTTGCCCACAGCCAACACGTCTTCAAAATGAGGGGTCATGGGGTAGTGCTCCATGGCCATGAAAACGGTGTTGAGGACAATACAGATGGTTATGGCCAAGTCCACAAAGGGGTCCATCACTATTAGATTTACAATCTCCTTGAACTTGATCCACATTGGGCAACACTCCCAGATGAGAAAGGTGTTTGCAAACTTGTACCAGCATGGTGGGCACTTGCGCTGGGACTCCTCCAGTTCTGACCATCCGGAACAAAATAAATAAGGAATAAGGAAGAAGAAAGGTAACCACATTATTAAAGAATATGTATGTAATAAGTGTTCTGAACAATCTTCATTTTGTTCAGTTTATTAACAAAACTTGTAACAATGCTATGGGTTATTATAATTACAAGCAGTAAAAAAGAGAAAATGAGAGGTAAAAGATTTAAATCCAATGTGGGAAAAATTTTCAATGTTTTTTCTGACAAATACACTGACCATTTTTCTATAATTTTTACATAGCCATTGAACTTGACTCTTTTTTAAACAATATCCCAGTATTGTTTTAATAAATCATGGGCACCACAAGACTATACATGCAATTATATTTGTGATAATGGCATGAGTGTGTCATTTTACATCACAGGATTGCTCTAACTGCTCAGAGAACATATGGAAACACTCTTGTTCTCATTCTTCATCCAGAGAGTCAAGTAAAAAATAGCCACATCACATGAGATGACATGCATGCATGCATATATGGCCACGGCACAATTGAGCAACATGAAACAGGAGCTGAACGTTTCCCCCAGCGTACCACCACAGCCTGACAATGTCAACATTACTACCCAGTGTGGTAAGCTGTCACAAGCAATTTCAAATATATTTATTGAATCTAGAAATATTGTAATGAAAAAGCACAGGTCCACCAAGCTGTTTAAAACTCTTAATCAAGCTAAGAGTATTTGGGATCCTCTTTGTAAAAGTAAAGGTCTGTTTGGGGGTCATTTAAATATACGAAGCATGATACCAAAGAGGGAGCAATTGGAACATCTGCTTGATAACTCGAATATTGATTTTCTGGGTCTGACAGAAACATGGCTTAATCCGCCCTCACCAAAGGCCGCTGTATTTCTGTCCGGATATAATGTGTTTAGAAGGGACAGGTTGCATAGGAAAGGTGGTGGGGTCCTTTTATAGGTGAAAAACACGTTTAATTGTAAACGAATTAATTGGCCTAGTGAGATAACAATAGAATGTGTGGCTATAAATATAACTCTTTCTGCCCAAATGTCTCTTACTATCGTGTGTGTATACCGTACGCCATCTGCCAAAGCAGACTTTTATGACCAATTTAAAATCCTTCTTAATGACTGTGATTTTAAGAAAGAAATTATTATTCTGGGGGATTTTAATGTAAACTGGGACAGCCAAAAGGACAGGAAAAACCTTAAACAAATCACGGATCACTACATCCTTACTCAATCAATTAACGCTCCAACTAGGATTACAAATCGCACAAGAACAGGAATAGATCTGGTGTTCTCTAACAAACCAGAAAGAATCATCAAGACTCATAACTTTTTGACTGGTTTATCTGACCATAACGCAATTTTTACTTACAGAAAACTCACCAAAAAACGGTTCATTAACATTCACTCAAGTCATAGTCAAAGTTATATCCCTAAGAACCAAGAGCCAAACCTTGCTGAGGCCCTGAAAAGTCATGACTGGTCCAAAACTTTTTCCTGTGACAACATTAATAAAGCCTGTGATTCTTTCAACTCATCCATTATAGCAGCCATGGCTCCATTCATGAGGAAGGGAGGTCATAGGAAAAAGGGATGTTCTTTACCCTGGATCCACAGCGAGCGTAAAAAACTCATGGTGCAAAGGGACCAACTATTGAAAATATCAGTGAAATCTGGTCTAACATCAGATAGACAGAATTTTACCTCAATCAGAAATAAGGTCATACAGATTATACGCTTAGCTAAAGCTAAATTTTTTATGTCTATCATAGATAATGCAAAAGGAAATAACAAAATAGTCTGGGAAAACATTAACAAATTGACTGGCCGGCAAAAAAACCAGGAAAATAAGATATTTCAACTTAAATTCGGTGAGGAGCTGTTGTCTGAATCTGTTACCCTGGCAGTTAAAATAAATGAATATTTCCTAAATTCTATCCTGAAGATTACACGGCTCTTCCCAAAACTTAGTGATTACAACAATCCCAGCGGGGTCGTGCCTATGGCCACTGGCCCAGCAGCTGGCAACCTGCTCCATCTCACTACTTACAGCAGTCCCAGCGGGGCCGTGCCTATGGCCTCTGGCCCAGCAGCTGGTGACCTGCTCCAACTCACTGTCCACAGTGATCCCAGTGGGGCCATGCCTATGGCCAGTGGCTCAGCAGCTGGCAACCAGTTTCATCATACTATCTACAGCAGTCCCAGCGGGGCTGTGCCTATGGCCTCTGGCCCAGCAGCTGGAGACCTGCCCCAACTCACTGTCCACAGCGATACCAGCGGGGTCGTGTCTACGGCCACTGGCCTAGCAGCTGGTGACCTGATCCAATTCACTGTTCACAGCGATCCCAGTGGGATCGTGTCTACGGCCACCGGCCCAGCAGCTGGTGATCTGCTCCATTTTGTGAGCCCTCCGATTCTCGACCTCAAAGTCATAACCATATCCGAAGTGTTAAAAATTATTGACTCTCTTTAGAACTCTAAAGCCAGGGATGATCTAGGTCTTGACACTAGCTTCTTGAAATGTTATAAATTTCCTCTATTGCATCCAATCACACACCTAATAAATCTGTCAATCACACAAAGAGCTGTCCCCTTGGCTTGGGAGGTGGCAATAGTGACCCCTGTTTTTAAATCTGGGGATAAAACCGACCCAGCCAATTATAGACCAATTAGCATTCTCCCTGTGATTTCAAAAATAGCTGAAAAATGGATTGCTAAATTGATCACAGCTCACCTGGATTCAAATGGCCCGTCTGTACATCCCATGCGATTTGGCTACCGTTGTCACCATTCTACTGAAACAGCTGTTTGCTACATTATTGAAAAAGTCAAACTCTATCTTGATAGGCATACTTGCGTAGGTGCAGTTTTTATAGATCTTAAAAGGGCATTTGATACTGTACACCACAACATTTTGCTATCAAGACTTTCTGCTTTTAATTTATCATGTAATGTAATTGATTAGGTTGAGTCTTACCTTTCTCACAGGAAGCAGTGTGTACAAGTTAAATATACTAAATCTCCATATATGAACTGTCCAGTAGGGGTCCCTCAAGGGTCAATCCTAGGTCAAGTACTGTTCTCCTTGTATGTGAATGAACTACCCAATGTACGTAAAAATGTGGACACAGTCATGTATGTGGATGACACAGTCATTTTTACTTATGCCAAAAACACATATGAAGTCACTCAAAAGCTATCATCTGTCTTCAGGACTGGCTAACAAAATCACGCCTCTCTCTGAACGCTAAGAAAACGGTCAGTATGATATTTACTAAACCCAGGACCCATCTATCTCCCTCTAAAATTTTTCTGAGAGGTGAGGAAATTCAAACTGTGAGTGAATTTAAATATCTTGGAGTTGTGTTGGACTCAACCTTTTCCTTCAAAAGCCATATTAAGAACGTTGTTAAAAATGTAAAATTTAACCTATATAACTTTAAACAGATCAGAACATCCTTGACTGATAGTGCGGCCCTCCTGTTTTTACATTCCATGATATTTTCACACATTGATTACTGTGTCTCTAGCTGGTCATTCACCTGTCCCTCTTTACTTAAACCTGTTAAATCCTGCTTCAAAAAGGCTTTAAAGGTTTTGGACAAGAAACCCTTTCCCTACCGTCACTGCAGCATCCTGGAGAAGTATAGGCTCTTAAATTGGGCTAATTTTAGAAATTTTAGAGCCACCTGTCTCGTGTACAAAATCCTGCATGGCCTGGCACCACCACCACTCAACCAGTTGGTCAGACATAAATCTGCCAGAAGTTCCACTGCACGAACAACCAGCGCCATTGATCGGGAAGATTGTGAACTCTCTTTTAGAAAGACATCATTTTCTCAAAACGTTCTATCATTGAAAGGTTGTGCTCTCTGGAAAAGTTTGCCATGTGCAATAAGGGAGTGTTCAAGCCTGGAAATGTTTAGGAAGCAGTTAAAATCATAGCTAAGCGAGAGCCAAGTCTGTGATCATGAATAGATCTAGTATACATGGGAAAGGGGTGTCCAGACTATTGTTAGTACATCTACGATGCATACATAAGTGTACAAAGTGTACTTATGAATGGCACTTCTGTGTATTAATGTTACATAATCTACGTGTATATTACTGTACAATAATTTTTACACTTCTGCGTGTGCAGTGTATGTTTGGGCATTGTGCAATACAATCTTGAGCAATGTGCAGTGGAGAACTGAAAAGTGTGCAATATATTGATATCTTAGCAATTTTGCACTTATCACTTTAGCACTCGGCACTTTGACTAAGCACTCTAGCACTGTAACTCTCGGCTCTTTGACTATGCACTCTTGCTATTTATCCCCTAACTTCTGTCTTATCCTGTTATATTGATATGTTTTATGTTTGTGGTCAAGTCTCTATGTTGTATGCTATTTTATGTTTTTTTTTTCCTTATTGATTCTGCTCTGTCTTTCTATTTTTTATTGTTGACTGCAACCTGCCATAGGGATTAAAGATGGAAATTAGCCTTTGGCTAAAATCTTGCATATTCACATTTTTTCTTTTTTTTTTTTTTGAAAAAAGAAAATATGTCCATCAATATGCACTGTCCCTGTTTAAAAATAAATTTAATTAAACAAGTCAACAAAATGCAAAAAATGGTGAATGGAACAGAGAATAAAATTAAAATCACGCTGTAAAAAAAAAGTTGTCTCAACTGAAAAAAGTTAGTGCCCAGGCTGCCTTAAAATTTCAAGTTTACTGAATTTAAGATTATACGTTGAATATTACCTAAATTTGTCATCTCAAGTTCAATGAGCTTAAAATTTTAATGCAGCCTGGACAATAACTTTTTTCAGTTGAGACAACTTTAGTTTTTTACAGTGCACCAAGAATCAGGGTTCTGGCGCAACAAGGCTGAATTAAAGACGACATTTCTCACAATGAATAGTATGAGATTTCAGACCAAATATTGTAAAAAATGCTTGATCATTTATTTCATGAAAAGAGTCATCAAACACAAAAATCCCTTAAGTGAAAAAGTAATGAACCCAGTACACTTAATAAGTGGTTGCAAAGTTAAATATTTTAGGAGCAATAACCTGCATTATACAATATCAAGCTTTTACCGCACTGAAGGGGAATTTTAACTCACCCATCTTTCAACAACTCTCGTGAAACCAAAGTACCGTACAGATCAGCAGACAGTGCCATTTCAATGCAAGATTATCGAGAGAAATCCACGAGATATACACAAGATGTCTCGTGGGAATGAAGTCTAATTTATAGTCATCCAACTCAATGTCAATGCGCAGAGACGCAAAGCCCCACTCCGACATCGCAAACCCTCTCCGACATGCCCTAGGACGCATGATGGACACCTCCCAAATTTTCTAACTATCCGTCAAAACGATGGAGACCCCACGGATAGCGCAAGCCTGTGATTGGTCAGCTAACTACATGATTCCGGGAATGCTGCTCAGACGTCATGAAATGGTAGGCGGGGCTCCGAAAAAACGCTGCGCAACACCCATTAAGCAACGGAGAAGTCTGAAAGGCCCACATCTCCGTCGATACAACTGCGTGTCTGTGCATTGACGAGTTGGACGACTATAAATCAGGCTTTAGGCATTATCTGATGGCCTGTACAGTACTTCCAAGTTTTTGATCATGCGTTACTCTACTCAATTCAGGTCAGGCCGTGCACTAAAATGTTTATTACCTCCGCCAAATGAAGTTGGCAGGAGGTTATGTTATCGCCGGCGTTTGTTTGTTTGTTTGTCTCTTTGTTTGTTTGCAAGATAACTCAAAAAGTACTGCACAGATTTTGATGAAATTTTCAGAGAAGGTATTAGGACAAGGAACAGGTGATTAAATTTTGGCATATCTAGGCTAAAGTACAGCTAAGACATAGGCCTAAGTTCAAGATTTCAAGTCTTTCTGATGGGCCTGAGTTCGAATCGCCGTGCTTTTGGGCTTTGTGGCCTCCTGGCTGAGGCCTGCACTCTCTGAGTGCTTTTCTAGTTTTGTTTCTTTTCAGTCATTCTGATGTGGACTTTAGATGCTTTTAAATGTGCTTTCGTTGTTTACTTTTTGTTTTCCACATTACAGTTGCTGAAGATAAGTATATTTGAAATTCCAAATGCTAATTTAAAGAAAGGTTTTATACATACAGTAAATGCGTGTATTTCATAAAAAAACAGCCAATACAGATAATACAGCCTTGATAGAGCCCTGATGTCAACATCATAATGGCTGTCTGCAATTACTTGGAGGGACAGACGCAAGTGAGACAGTCAGTCTGCAGAAGAATAGTGACAAGTTTTTCGCTCTGCTTGGAAGAAACAGAAAAGCCAATCATCTTATAAACTATAGCACAACAGGACAGGTCCCAGATTTTTTGGCAAAAGGTAGTTACACCAAATATTGGCTTGATATTTTAACAGTTTACAGCTCTGTTTAGTACATTTCTCAGTCATTAGACTTTAAATTTCATCATTTTTGCAAGCATACTTGCCCTTATATATACATATATAATATACATATATACACATATGTGCACCCACATCATCACAGCACCACCGTGTTTGACTGCTGGTTTGATACTGACAGAGATATTGCTTATTGTGCACACTTGTAATTAAGGGAGGATTTAAGGGGATCAGGGTGTCAGGCAAAGGTCTTAAATATGATAATCGAATATTACCTTCCACTAGCGTGTTGGTGATGACGCTCATTGCACTGTTTGCCCGTTCTTTGCGTCCAAAGGATGTGTTCAGCTGTTCCACGGACACCATCAGGGAGCCCGAATGCTTCTTTTTAACATCATTATCGGTGGCTTGCTGTTAGGAAAGAAAATATCAGAGTCAAGATGCCACATCTCCTTTTCTCAAGCCCCACACGCCAATCCTTCTCTCAACATACCAGACCCACTGAGGCCTACTCCACAACAGATATCCCACCAATGCCAAATGCTTATCCTGTTCATATTATGCTAAACTGGGCACAAATGTATGGCATAAATACTTCTCATGTTTCTCTGAGACAAAAAAAACCTTGTAAACCTGTAGAATTCTTTTGAAGTGCCATTTAAGAATCATATGCCGTTCTTTAACTACAGGCTAAAATGCCAGCAGTCTGCAGAAATGAAGAAATTTTTTTTTTTTTTTGCCCGCAGCTTAGTCACAAGTGAGACTCAATTTTTCCATGCACTCTTGGTGGTGATGATTGCCAATGGGTGGGGGAGGACAACAATAATACCTGCATGCTTGAACATGCATCGGTTGAGTTTGTCAGCAAGAGAATCTTAGGCTCTGAAGTTTTACCCATGCCAAGTTCAGAAGGACGGGAGAGAAAAGCTGAGGCCAAGGACAAGGTAACAGTCTATCATGCTATCTGGGGGGAAATGCATCGCAGGAGTTACATATTTCCATAGTTACTGAAAGATACAGACAAAAGAACAAATTCCAGAAGGACTGAACAAAATATCTCTTCCATTACAAGCAATTGATTGGCAAGGCAAAATATGACAAAAATATTGCCGCTAGTGTCGATTCCTGGACCCCAGCAACGTATTCTCCCTGGCCAAAAAAAAGTTACCCCTTGGATTGGAATAAGCAATTATCTAAGAGCCGATGATTAAATCATTATTGTGGCAATGAATATGTTTCCGCTGGTGACAATTTTATTAACCCTGACTGATACAGTGTGTCTCTTCTCATGTCTTTGACAACCATTTCCAAAGATGTACTGAAGGTCATGGAAAAGATGTTATTGTGTTTCAAGAGAGGCGAATTATTGGCCAACACTAAGCAAAGAAAGCAACTCCAGCAATTCCTGAAATCAATGGAGCAGTGTTACAAACTGTCAAAGGCATTATTAAATCTTGGAAGTGAAGTGAACTTCAACTTCGTGAAATTAATCAGTCAGCAAAATCATGAATGATTATGATCGAAAATCAATAAAATGCTTGGTGAAGTCTCATAAAAATCTACAATAGAACTCAGGCCTTTGTTTAATTGTGAAATTGAGAGCCTTCTTACAGGCACAATGCAGCAAGAACCCACAGGGTTGGAACAGAACTGCTGTGTGGCCACAAGAAAGCCACTTGTTAGCGAGGCTACTCAAGAAAAAAGCACTAAAATTTGTTAGACTGTGGAGATGAACAAAGGTCATGTGGTCTGATGAGTGCAGATTTACCCTATACCACAGTGATGGGCAAGTCAGGGTAAGAAAGGCAGCCCATGAAGCGATGCACCCGTCTGATGCCTGGCGCCTACTGTGCAAGCCTCTGAGAGCAGTATTAATGATCTGGAGTTGCTTCAGTTAGTCAAGTCAAGGCTCATCACTGTTATGCAGCAAAGAAATTAAGTCAGTAGACTACCTGAATGCACTGAATGACTAGGCAATCCTCTCAATTGACTTTTTAATAGTTAGCACAAGCATATTCCCAGGGTGACAATGCCAAGATTCATCAGGCTAAAATTGTGAGACAGTGGATGAGCGAGCATGAGGAATCATTTTCACACATGAATTGACCACCTCAGAGTCTGAACCTTAACCAATTGAAAGTCTTTGGGACCTGTTGGAGAAGGCTTTACAGAGTGGTTTGACTCCCACGTCGTGAATGCAAGATCCGGCCAAAAATGACTGCAATTCTGGGTGGAAATAAATGTTGTAACATTGCACAAGATTGTCAAAGCAATGCTATGACGAATGTGCACCATAATCAAAGCTAAGGGTTGCCAAACAAAATATTATAGTGTGCAACTGTAAGGCCACGCCTCCAGCCGTCCAGCTCACCGGTCTGCTAAGACCTGGACTGCACTTCATTCATGATTCAATTATCACTCGCACCTGTTTCTCGTTGCCACTGGGTGGTGACAGTGTGTATTTAAGACCCAGTTTCACTCAGTCTCATTGCGAAGTCTCGTAAATCCACGCCTGTGCGGCATTGTTTGTCTTGTTTAGACTTTTTTCTCCATATTCACGTATCAAAACTCTAAATTCTTTAAGCTTAGTGCTGGTTATGTTTATTTCAGCACTTTATTATTAGGGAACCTTGTTTCATTTTGTTTTCCTATTTGTAATACATTGGTACTGCGGCTAAAGCCCAGAGTCTGTATTGCTGATAATGTTAAAGGAACCTCGTTTCCATTTGGTTTTGTATTGCTACGTTTGTGCCTGCTGTTGTGCTGTAGGCTGTACAACTAAGTCCATCCTTGCACCTGACTCCAGTCCTTAACTTCTTGCCCTCCGTGCATCTTAATTGTGTACGCAGCACAACCGTTACAGCAACTTTTTTTTGGCTAGGCAGTGGATTTGGCTAAAATTTGACAAGCTGACAGCAGCCATTTCATTTCAACCATCAGTTTTCATACAAAATTAATGAAACCATCTAGGAAAAGATACATTTTTAAGGTTTTTCACACGATAACTTAAATCCAAGATTGCATAAACGCACTTGCAAATTTTGAAATTGATTTGTTCAAAATCTTTTTTTTCTATCAGTAGATAGCAAATCTGAGTAATAAAGAGTTTTTGTGTTAGAACAAATAGTTTTCATGGATTTTTATCAGATCATCTTGAGACAGTGTCACCATCTGCCAACTGGGGAAAGTTTCATATGCGCTGAATTCACACTACAAGGTTTCATGAAAACTGGTGAATATGTAGAGAGTTTGTAAGGGCTTTGTGCTTGAACCGCAACTAAAGAATAATGCGATTGACTCGCTTCAATAGAATAACAAAACTCCATGGAGTTCAAACTGTACCCCCCGCACTGTGTGTATTTACATTAGATGGATTAGTGAGATTCATTACTCTGTGCTCTGTATGGCACTCCAATGTATGTGAAATGAAATAATATGCTTAAAAGGAGGACATTCAGCTTTGATTTACAATGTTGCATTAACAGTGTAGGAATTACAATCATTTTAAACAAAGATGTCATACCCCTCAATTTTAGGGGCTCAAAAATAATTGGACAGATTATCATTATCTTTAGTTGAAATTTTAAATACTTTGTAGACATCAACAGAAGCTGTGCTTCTTCCTTGGTGATGCGCTGCCAGGCCCTCTCTGTGGATATTTTCAACTCCTGCAAGTTCACGGGACAAATTTCCTCCATTTTACCTTCAGCAAGTGAAATTCATGCACAATCAAATTCAGGTCAAGAGACTGACATGAACATTCTGCTTCCTTGGCTTCAAGAAGTCTGTGGTCAGTTACTCAGAATGCATCAACCTGCACAGTGAAGCACTGTCCAATGAGTTTTGAAGCAGTTGGCCAAAGCGGAGTAGATAATACTACCTTATTCAACTCAGAATTCATTCTGTTGCTCCTGTCAGCTGTTACATCGTCAGTAAATGCAAGGGAACCGGTTCCACTGGCAGCTATACACGCCCACATGACCACACCTCACAGATGAGGTGGCATGCTTCATGAGCATTAAATCCCATCTTCCCACTCTTCCCATTATTTTGTCCATTGGATGCTGTTCCAGAGTTGAAGAGGCCTATGTCCAGATTTTGACCGAGATTTTTTTTTTTTTTGACCCCCTGTATTCACTCTGAAGTTCTCATGCTGACTGAAGTTCTCTCTTGCCTATTGATATTGACACATATTTATAAAACGGGTACTTCCCATCCTTAAATGTGATTGGCTGAGCCGCGTTCCATGCCGGTATAAAATTACTGTAACCCACTATGGCAGGCTGCAGCACTAAATATCCCTGCCTGCAACGAACTACCCTGTGCTCAGCTGACTCGTTAGGTCACCTTTGTTTCAAGACTTTAAGCTCGCTATTTCAGTCTCCGCGAAGTTTAGCCTTTTAACCAGATAACCAGTTGGCTATCTACCTAGCTAGCTATTGCATTACAACGTTCGATATCACTTTTGTGTTGTAAGCTATGTTGCTAACTTGCTCATTATTTCAGTAGCCTATTAGCGATAAACACACAAGAAAAAGTCAACAATTTATTTTATGGGCTGTGTGTAGGGTAACCACATCCATTGTAGTGAACGCTAGCTAGTTGACAAGCTGGCTAGCGAACTAATGCACAATTCAACATATTTTCCTGGGTACCGGCAAGTGTGCAGGACAAAAGTCAATTGTTTCCGACTCTCACTGCTGGTTGTAATGATTTGGCCGATCGGCGCAAGTTGCGAACGAAGAAACTCGAAAACCGAAACGCACGTAAAATTAATTAACGGGGCCAAGCTAGTTAACTAGCTGGCTAGCAAACTAATGCACAATTCGACATATTTTCCTGGGTACCGGCAAGTGTGGAGGACAAAAGTCAATCGTTTCCTACTCTCGCTGTTGGTTGTAATGATTTGGCCGATCGGCGCAAGTTGAGAACAAGGAAACTGGAAAACCGAAACGTACGTAAAATTAATGAACGAGGTCAAGCTAGTTGACTAGCTGGCTAGCAAACTAATGCACAATTCAACATATTTTCCTGGACACCGGCAAGTGTGGAGGACAAAAGTCAATCGTTTCCTACTCTCGCTGCTGGTTGTAATGATTTTGCCCAAGGAAACCGACACCAACGCAAAAATTTTAACGGGGTCTTCGGGAGACCGAAGGAGACATTCAAACTAGCCTGCTTTCATAGTATATCTGCATTAGCGAGCCCAAATAGCCTGATGTGACATGATAATGGCGCTAGATGAATAAGCAATCTTAGCATCGGTGTTGCTGGCTAACCATTCTGTCCACTCTTAATTGCTTAGTGGAAGTAGTTCTCAATTTTATTGTTGCATTATTACCGATAAATTGTCGATTTTTTTTCTTGTGTGTTTCTTTAATGGGCTATATGTAGGGTAACCGTTTTATAAAAGGAATAAGCCCCTCGAAGCAGTGGGTTACAGTGATTTTATAACGGCGGAGGGGCACTAAGGCACGGCGCGGAACGCCCCTCCGCCGTTATAAAATCACTGTAACCCACTGCTTCTCGGGACTTATTCCTTTAATGTCCACCAGCTGGGGAGTGTTCATGATCTGGCCAGCTGCTTTGAAGTGGTTTTTCCTCACCAGTCATCCACCACAGTTGTAAATATTGGTTATCCAGGCGTTTTGATACAATGTATTTGCTCACCATTGGATTCTTCCTTTTTAAGAATGTACCAGATAGTTGATTTGGCCACACTAAAAGTTCTTGCCATTTGTTTGACGAATTTTCTCTGATTTTTCAGCCAAATGATGGCTTGGCTTTGTGGCAGAGGCAGATTTTTGAAACAAATACTGAGGTAACAGAAATAGATTCCAACTACCACACGTGAAATCATCTCTAAAACTTTTATCTGCTTATTTGCGAATGAAATAATGAATAACACACACCTGTGTTGTGTGCTGCGAACTGTCCAATTCATTTTGGTCCCTCAAAAAGGTGATCAAATATAAAAAATGCTGTAATTCATACACTGTTCACCTGGTTTGGATGAAAATATACATACATGAAAACTAAAGGAAGCACTTTGAGCTAATATTCATGACTTAATTAAAATACCACACATTGTGGCAGTAAAAATAACAATAAAAGTCAATATTCAAATATTTATTGACTTGACTGTATATGAATCAGAATAGAAATTTCTTGTTAATCTGTTGCCATGAACCGTGTCCCTACCGTTCCTCAAAGTGAAAGATTTGGCATCACAAAAATTCATAGGACACAAAGGTAATGAAGTGCTTTCATATCCTCGAAAGTCATTGTGAAATTCCCTACTCTTCCTCTGTTACCAGGCTCCTGTCTTAGAATCACACTGGGACAGTTTTAGGATTTTTCCTCATTTCCAAACATAAGCATAGTTGCAAGGAGGGACAGGTTGTATTGGGAAACCTATCATTGAAGAAGTTGTAAAATATAAAGAAACTGAATATTGAATCTCATTTAACAGTGAAATACAATAAAATACATGAATTGAAATCGAAGTAAAACACTATGTAAATATCACTATGTTTTTGAAAGAGATTGATGCTTTTCTTTTGAAAGATGGCATTAGATAGACAACTGGTTTTAATTCAGTCTTTGTATATGCTTGTCAAACCCCATTCTCAGACACTAGTATTCCAGGGCAATAACACTACACAGCGTAAGCCCATCCTTATGTAATTGCGCTAATGTGTCCATTTTTATTCAATAAAAAACGCCCCAGAGTCATCACATTCATATTTCAAATTATAATGTTTTCAAACCTTCGGTTTCTTGTGCATTTCATGCACTGAATGTTCATCATCTGTTAGAATAACAATTGATGGGAAAGTTCAATAAATTATTTTTCCCCATTGTAAAACCCAAATTGATCAGTATAAATGCAAGAGCACTGGATAGTGTAGCAACTGATGAAAAGGTTTTTTTTTTGTTGCCTCTCCTGATCGTAGCAGTTTCTTAGCATATTGGCTCGAAAAGACACAAAGCATTATCAGCTGCTAAAATGTGGCTTTTAAATCACACAAAGGTGGCTTGAAAACAACTATTCATTTTTTTTTCAGTGATCAATGTATCTGCTTTATTTTTTCTGTAATGCCAACTTAAAGAATAAAAGTGCCAGTTTCTTTCAAAAACACCAACATTTCCGAGAGACGTTTTAACAATACCTTGAGAACGTCACATTAAATGCCCCCTGAGAACAAGGAAGATTTTCCATAGTGTTTGATATTATGGACTATGATTTATTCCCTGTGTATATAGTTACTTGTCACAGGATAACATTTGGAAAACAGGATCGGGGAGTACAGGGAGAAGGGACATGGGTTGGGGGGGGGGGCGTTGGAACTTGCAGAGAAGAAGAAAGAGAATAAAGGATGAAAATAAAACATACCAGTGACCGGGGTGCAAAAGAGAGGGAAATTGGGGGAGAAGAACAGAAACGGAAGATTTGCCATGCCTAGGAGGAATCTGATTATTGACTCCCTTACGCTGTCGTCAGAAGCTGCCTTATCTATTATCACCTCGGGCAGAAGGCGTCCGCCTGGGCCGGGTCCTATGAGCGACACCACGCCGTTGCAGTCCACTGTGCTGTTGCGCTTGCCGTGGGTCACCAGGGGGTTGATGCGGGTGGAGCCCTGGCTGTAGCCGCTGTAGCTGTTGCGCCGGTAAGGGATGAAGAGGGAGCCGCGCCGGTCCTCGCTCTCCTCCACCGTGCTGTGCTCGTCGTCAGCGAACTCGTTCTCCGAGCCCACGTCCTTGGAGCGCCCCTTGAAGCTGAAGATGCTGCTCTTGCTGTTGTGACGCGACATGAAGGGCGACCCCGGGATACTGAGGAGGGACTGCGGGAGGAGATCATCCCAGAAAATAAAGGGGAGGTGAGGGAAGGAAAGACAGGTGAGGAAAAATATGAGAGGTAGAAGGATGAGCGGGGGGTGTTGAGGGAGGAGTAGAGGTAGGAGAAATGGGGTAGAAGACAAGGAGACAGATTATAAATCAATGAAGAAGAGGATGAAAACATTTCCAGAAAAATAGAGGAAGTGAAATTAGAAGGCAGTCACACAGTGTGAATACGGGAGGAACCCGGGAGCAGAAACATCAGCATCAGGGAGAGGAGAGCAAGAGAGAGAGAGGGAAGCAGCAGTGTTAGGAGGAAAAAAGTACAGAAAGGAGATTCAGTTCAGACAGTGATGGCTGGTGAGAGAGAAACAGAAAAGATTTAGGGAGAAGAAATGAACAAGGAGCAGATATATGATGCATGAATGAGTACGGTAAGATAGCACACTGCACAAATTGGTCAGCAGCAGTCCTCAGGACTAAATTATAAAGCGTCTCTTGTTTATGTATTAATGAGATTATCAATTAAATTAAATACCAAATTGAAATATCGCAGAAGAGGTTGAAATAGTCCTTATGCGCATTCCACATGATCAAGGGCATATTGAGATGGCTGCTGTGGCGGCCATATTAGATATCGCACGACACTGGTTTTCGAAAGGAACCTTCCTCTAGCCACTCCCAATACGCCATTAAGAAATGGCATCAATCCGACAAGGGATTCTATACTTATCCCTTGGAGACGAAAAGTTAACGGACGACGGACGGACGGACAGACGACGGACGGACATGGTGTTGACAGAACCTCTTTCCTCTTTGGAGGGCAGGGCCATAATGAACTTTTTGCTCCATTTACCACTTACAAATCTGGTCTTCTGTAGTATCCTACAATCGGGAGAAAGTAACTGAAGGCAGTCACGGGCAAAGAGATCGAAAACAGAACTTTTCCTGTGACAATATGTATGTAACGGCCCTAACCAAAAGTGTGCTTTGATGGCTAAAGTAGGCCACTTGAGCACAAGGGCAGTTTAGTGTTAAAGTAATTTATCTGAAAACAGTAGCACTGTGAATGTAACGATGGGGACAGGGAAGCCAATCACAACTTTAGTCCCCAGGCAGGTCCATGTGATACTGGTGGTTTGTACAGGGCTTTTTAATAATTAACTTCAAATTCTCAAATTCAATATATCAGCAAAAATCGCGCTCTATATATTACCTGCCAAGTTATTCCACACTGTGACCACTCTGGGCAAAGAAATACTTGATAATATCTGAGCTAAATTTACCCAAGGCATTTGACCTCTAGTTCTTCCAACAGAATTTAACCCAAATAATCCAGCGAAGTTATCGTCGTTAATCTTAATTTTACATATTTAAATGCCTCAAAAAGACACTGAAGTCTTTTTTTACTAAGGCTGAAGACATAAAGATTCTAATATTTGCTCGCAGCTTTCAACTTGTATACCAGGAATTAATTTGGTGGGTCTTCTTGGAACCTTTTCCAGGGCCTCTATATCTCACTAGTAGTACTATCTCCAGAATTGCAAGCCATACTTAGTATGAATGTCAATAATAAGTGAGGTCTTAAGGTCTCACAAATGTATTCTACATAATCAAAATACCCTATGAAATTGGGGATGGCCAGGTTTTCACAGTCCAAAGCTGCTGCAGGTTTTAGCACTCAGAGTACTTAATAACAAGATGGTCATTATTACTTAATCGTGGTCATTAAGCGCAATCCAGAAATAAAGTGATAGACTGGTACAGACAGATCGTTAAACTAACAGTAGGTGTCCGTGGGTTTGAGGGCGGAACTTTCAAATCCTGCAGTTCAATGCGACGACGCCCACCACCAAAGCCACGCCTGAAAACCTGTACGGGTGGGGTTTGATTGACAGCTGTATCATTCCAATCATTAGAGTTGGTCGTACGTTTGATTGGCTGTTGGTTTTTTAGCTCTTGCCCCTTTCAGGATAGACGTATTTTTTTCATTCAAATGTCATACATCTTGTGTTTCATAGCTCTATCGATCACCGTAGAGGTAGAATATGAATTTTAAAAAATTGTAACAAATCTGGGGAGCCTAGCGTACCTTTAAAAGACAGACAGAATGTCAGTACCTGGTCCATGATGGATGCCTTCCTGCCCAGCCGGTTGTCCGGGAAACGGAAGCGACTTCTCTTGCTGCCGTCATCAGACTCAGACTTGACAAACTTCTCACTATCACCCTTTTCCTCGCCGTGCAGCTGCTCCTTCTGCCTCCATTTTTTCTTTCGGTTGCGGCGTTCCTTGGCGCTCTTAGAGCTGAACTTGGAGACCTCTGATGAGCTGCGTGACAGACGGCCTCCGCCATCTTCCTCCACCGGGTCCTCCGAGACTGTGCCAGCCGAAGTAGCCATGGCTGCTGCCTGCAAGGGCGAGTGGAGAGGCAGATAGAGTGAGGCAACATCGTACAAAATATTCTGATCCTGATAGTGTTCCAGGTTTGATTAGTTTCACATATGCAGTTCACAAGTAGAACAGGCCTCACATACCATATTCTTGAGGAGCTTAGTTTTGCAAAAATGTAGATTCAGAATACCCACGTGCATAAAATGCTTCCACTTGTTCTAAAGCTCTGCCTACTGGCGGTCTAGAGAGCTAAGACACAGAGCGCTACTTAGGGGTGTAACTGCCAAACCCACCTCCCTTGATCCTTGTCCACAAAAGTGAATGTGTGCCGTAAATTAAATTGGAATATAAAAAATAAATAAATACATATATATATATATATATATATACATAAAACTGAGTGCGGAGGAACCAGAGGAAACACAATCACAGAGAGCTGTCTGCGTCAGGAGGCTGGCGCCAACCCCAGGAGCGCAGCCGCCGACACAGAGTCCCATCCCGACCCCAGGAAGGGGGAAGGGCCAAACACCACCCCCATAAGGTGATGGTATGGACCCCCGTCTCACCAGGGGGGACCAGACCACAAACCAGCGCCGCAGCGGTCAATATCTGGTTGACTTTGCTTTTAATTAGTACTTTTTTTTCAATAAGAAAAGGAGAGGGAGAGGTGAGGAGCCAGTGCAGGACCTGCGCCTCCTCTTGTTCTTTCTTCAGCTGATCCAGCATGGCCTTAAACTCCGCCTCCTTCTGCTCCGCCTCCTCTATGGTGGCCTGGTTCTGCTCCTCGTACGCCATGGCCACCACAGCCAGGATCAGGTTCACCAGATAGAAGGAGCCCACAAAGATCACCAGCACAAAGAAGATCATGTAGGTCTTCCCTGCAGCCCTCAGAGTCTGAGAAGGAAAGGAAAAGATTAAGCCAACAGTTCAACAGCTGGGCAGTTCATCACTGCAGACTTGTAACTGCTTGTTTTCCAGCCCTCATTAAAATAGACTCATGATAAACTTTGTTTTTTGTTTTTTTTGTTTTTTTTTAATCAATTATGGAGTCAGGTCCATAATTTTAACAGTATATTTTGCGCCTTGGCCTTTCAATGTTTCACCAGCCATTACCAAATGCACATTATTCCAGACATTGAATGACAGGCAGGAACAGAGATGGTTCGCTGGCCACACTCACCGTTCATGCATCTCATTCTTTGAAGTAACAGTGTTAGCTACGTAACCATATTTTTTTGGGCACAGACTTCAATTTGAGAGGGGAAAATAGTGAGCTGATCATTTATCTTCCTAGTTTCAATTGGCTCTGATTTCCAAAAACCTCACCCATAAAAAATGCACATGGCCTTTGTTAACTTTTGAAAATTTCAAACCCGTGCGGAGATGGCGCTGATTATTTTCGCTGATGGTTGAGGTGTGGGCCACTGAGAGTAAATGGAATCCTTTATCCTGCAATGCAAGAACGATTGTAATCATTCTAATTCTGGGTCGGACAGAGAAGGTAAAGACAACTTTCTTGAAATTATGGAGCCACATCAATTTCGATATTTTCACTGTGAAATGACAGTGCTTTTGTTGTAGGCCTGAAAGGGGACATGTGTCCAGGCACGTTAATCAAAGTGTACTGGAAAATCACCATAAAAATGTGCAAATCAATTTGCGTTGAGACCTGCAGAGAAATTTGTATGAAAAAAAAATTCTTAAAAGAGATTCCATCATTTGGCAGGATTCTATTGTCCCCTCTATAGTGCTTATTTACCTCTACAGTTCTCACAGTTGTCACAATGTTATAATTTTGTTAGTCACATAGACGTCATACACAGAGCATAAGAAATTAATTCAGATATGTTCTCTAAATCATTTTGCTATATATCAAATATATATGAGTACTCATATGTTCTTTGTTTGAGTGGAATGGATTCAAAATAGAATCTTTCCACGACCTGATTAGTGCCTAGAAGGCACTTGGGTTGGCACTGCATTTTTGTTTTGATTGACCCGCTCTCCGTAGGGGAGGAAATGAGAGATATATTGGTTATATTGCAACCAAGACAATCTCTCTCAAATCTCTCCATTCCATTACTTCTTCAAAAAGAAAGGAAAAAGCATTGCTTTGCCTTCCTCAGTAGGGAGTAACCATTCCTGATTTGGTGCAAATCCCTCCACTCCTTCAGTAGATATAGTGTGGACGAGATATTTGTGACAGACTGTCTGAAAGATGCACGCATGGACGGATAACTGAAAAACAGTATGCCTCCCACCCAATGTGTGTGGCGGAGGCATAATAAGATACACCGCAAGGAGATAAGCAGCTGTGTCTGTCGGTTATGCATGAATAAACTTCAAACATGAAAGGGCCCCACAAGGCTGAACGAAGGACACCGAAGTATAACCCTCAGGGCACTTTTTGGGGATTTTCCAGCAGCAGAGGGCCATCTGCAACCTGCAACCAACAAGAGCCCCGGTCTGCAGATGTAGGAGGGGTTTTCAGTCCCCTACAGTGCACAGGCATACATGCAGAAGGGCCTAACAGACCGAAGCTGCCAGAGAAGCCCATGAGGCAGTGACTAGCATCCTGCTAATTCTCCTCTGGCAGGAAAGGAGAGAGGCAGGGGCAGAAACCCTATATTTCCCTGCTGTCTAAGCCAGCAACTGCTGTCAAGTTTAGGACCAGGAACTGGCTCTTCCAAAAACATGAGCTCGGTTACATAATTGAAGCACTGCTACTCTGTTTGGGCACAGATGAGATGACCATCTAAAGTTCTTCGAGCCCTGGCACTGTAGAGGTGTCAGAACTGTGTCTGGTGAGCTGGTAAAAGTTCAGAGCACCCTGGAAATCCCACAGAGGAGGACACAATATTTGCAGGTCCTGGCTTAGAATTCAAAACTCAGGTGCCTGCAGTGATCCTTTTCAGAGTCTTACAAGTCAACCATAGCAAATCAAATCTAAAAGCGCACAACTTGCTGCTTTTGCTGAGACTGATTAAGATATGATTCAATACCGCAGTGATTTCTAGAGCTTTAAGTCTGTAATAGCGCACTATAAACCTGTACACACCCATATGGTGATGCGCCGACACAATAACACCGAACTCTTTGATGTGTAAACTATGGCCGGCAAGTGCACTGAATAGGGCTTCCACATAAGCAGGTTATATATTAGCCCATTTTGCTTCACGGCAGCACAGAGGTCAGAGGCTGTTACCACTGATGCTTCAGCTGACTCATCAGCCTTACAACAGAGCACTTCTAGGTGCATTAGCGACACTGTCCGGTGTAATGCACCCAATGGGGCTCCAGCTTTATGCTCTGAGTAATATCCCAGATGAGTAGCAATGTACTTCCTTGCTAAACACCCACTATATGTAGACGTTAATACAGTTTCACCACTTCGCACCTCAAAAGATTAAACGCAGCAGTGCAGTGCTTTATGTCCAAAATGCAGCTGTGAGTCTGCAGCAAGAGCTGACTCATCGCTGCGTTTCAGCAGCGCTTTAGCACGTGCTATGCTAGCAACAGAGCACCAGCTTTCAGCTTAGTAATATCCTGAATGTGTCACAACGGTAAGACCCAATATTAGTTTGTTAATGCAGCTCCACCACATCGTGGTTGACTGGATCAATGCAGCTTTCCGCGCTTTAGACTATAAACTGCGGCAGCCCTGTGGCTTTCGCCGCCTCATCAGCATAGCAACAGCGATCCCCGAGGTATGTCAACAATGCTTAGGTGCAAGCAATACGCCCAATCGAGCACCAGTCTCCATCCTGCGGTAGATGTAGAGCATGAACAGGAAAATCAAGTAATAATCTAGCAAGAAGCAAATGGAATCTGTCCAGGGAGGTTGGCAAAACATGAAGAGTACCAAACGTCTTTGCCAGCTTCAGTTTTACTTTCACTCAAACAATATGTCTAAAAACTGCCTGGTTAAAGATCAAATGGTCAATGATGCCACACCCACTCAGGCGCTTTCTACAGGATCTACATCACATAGTCAGAGGAGGTCATTCCACTGACTTGTGGAAAATGTACTAGAATGGAGATGCACTACAGGGATGCAGACAGGGAAAAATAGAGGAAAAAATCAACATGAACAGTCATAGCAAGGTACTGGTCCTCCAAAACATGCCAGATCAACTTCAATACACCTTTGCATAAAGTCTTCCCAAAACTTTAATTGAGGTATGGAGCACCTCCCTGCTCAGAGATATTCCCTCATTTGGTTTTTTGATGTCAGTGACAGAGGGCTGTCAAATGCATTGTTCCAAAGTCTTACATAGGAGTTCAGTTGGGCTGATATCTGGTGATTGTGAAGGTGCATGGTTGAAAGATTTTTGTACTCATAAAACCATTGTCATCTCATGTGCTCTGTGAGGACTGGGCCATTGTCATTCAGGAAGAGACCATTCCCATCATGGTCAGACTTTTTCATAGGATATAAAGGTGATCGCACAGAATATGCATCCTTCTGCCATAAAGGAGTAGAGAGGACCCAAACAATGCCAGGAAAATGAATGGAGGCATTCATATTTGTTTTGTCTGTCCACGCACATTTTCAGGTTTTTTCCCTGTAACTTCTCACCAGTGACGTGCCGTCAGTAGTACGATATGATAGGCAGAATCCTTGCCTTTTAACGCAGGACTGCAGTACTCTCAACCTCAATATAATATAAAAAACAGTTCCCACATTAGCTCGCAGTGGCATTACGCTACTCTGCTGTAAGACTTGCAAAAAAATGTATGCAAGTCTGTGCTGTCACCTGCGCATTTAAAGTTTGCATGCGATAACTAATAATGCAATGAAAATGTATAAAGTGAGTCATTCAATTGATTAATCTTTGTAATCAAGGCAATTAATTGTTTGATCACTAATCAATGAAGAAAAGAGTAACAGGTTGACAGTAGTTACGTGTTAAAAGGCAAAGATTGTTCCTACCCTAATTTACCACCAATGAAACATTACGGCTAGTCACACAGCTGTACTTCTCAAAACAAAAAAGAATAATTCTATTTCTGTAATTACTCTTCACAGGGCCTTTACAGTTTGTGAACGCATCAAGTAAAAATTGACATTTCATGACACTTTGTGATTTTGCGATATAGTCTGTTGAAGTTGGGCACTTTTTATATGATCTGTGACAGCGGTTTATCTTACATGATTCCATTGTAATTATTAGGTGAATCACTCTAATTTTATGACTTCAAATATTTTATAAGTAAATACAACAAGCAGTAGCAAAAAGTGAAAAAAAGTCTGGCGCACTTGATCCAGCGGACCAAAAGGAGCTTATGGGATCATGCGGCAGCTTTGGCGTCAGCATTTGTGTTAACTTTGACCTTCTGCCAAACCACAGAAGGGATCAATGTGAAATTTTGTGGGGAGGTATATATGGATGTACAGATTCAAATTTGTTCAAGGCGTCAAACCTCGACATCAAACTGCCAGTCGGCCATATTTAAAATTGCACTATATCATGCTGGAGAGTGTTTGAAAGCAGTGAGAATGCTGAAACTATGTATACGAATACTTTTTATGACATTAAAAAAAAAAAAACTTGGCTCTTAATTATACTGCAATAATACTGCTCCCTTGAGCAACATACTCAAGCCCAATAGTATATAATGCTGGGTACAATGATCTGAAGTCTGGGGTTTGATATTTCATTGGAGCTACAAGAGCACTGAGCTGCAAAAAAAAAAAAAAAAAAAAAAAAATGACATGATGAAACATCCACCATGATGCTGAATTCGGATTTTTTTTTTTCAACAAAAATTACAAAAGGTGTTTTCATTTTCCCAATGTTGGACTCAAGCAGAAAAAAAAGTACTACCACTTGTGAGCTTACATAACACTAAAGCCTGAGATGAACCAAGGGAGCTACAGTACCCATGGCACTATTTTTACTTGCTGCGTTCACATTAGTCAAACTTTTTTGAGACATATTGCTGTTTTTGCACCAATAATCTCATCGATTTTCGCACCATCTGCCCAGTTGATGATTATGCTTTACAACAAAGGAGTCTGTCAATCTGATTAACTTACAAGTTGGTAAAGGTTCTCCCAGAAGTCCTGAGTCATCAGCCGGAAGAGCGCCAAGAAGGCCCAGCCAAAACTGTCGAAGCTGGTGTAACCATAGTTGGGGTTCCTCCCAGCCTTCATGCACATGTATCCCTCAGGACATCGACTGGGAGCAGAGTGACACCAAGACATCATAGTCACATTCAAGAAATCTGTAGCTGACATCTCTGTATGGTTTCATAACAACACACACTTCTGAGAAGGGAAATACTGCTTAACCCAAATAGAAAGAAAATACATTTGAGAGGCATTTAGAATATACATTTAAATGCCCACTTAATATATGAATACATTTAAATATATAATCAATTCGTTTGAAATTTCTAATATATTTTCCCATAGGGATGAACATATATTTTGAATATATTTCAAAATGCATTGTGAAATTCATTTCAAATATGTAAAAAGTGACTGACCATACTGTCAGAGTAGGCAAAATAAACAGTTAAGGTGTGACATAATTAATCTACATGAAGTGTGCTGAATTGGGGTCTTTTATAGTCAGCTACACTGTTTGTAAAATTATAAATCGAAATGGGATGTTGCTTTTAGCAATTAATATTCTATCTTATGGTACTCAAGTGTTTGCATTATTTTATGCTGGTTGCACCCATGTCAGTGATATTATGCACTGACCTAGTAGTATGCATTTCTTGAAGTGCTAAATAAACTGAAATGAAACATTCAATGTTTTCTTAATTTATTTGTCAAATCTAACCGTGTACTCTGGCTGGATGGAAATTGAAGTGCATTTGTGTATACATAGCATGCTACTTCTGTAAAATTCTTCAGAAATTTTTTCATCATTATTATGTATTGCATTGGCATATTGTTTAATAAATGCATTTTGGGTTACAGCTTCTTTGGTTGGAATGCATTTTTAGAGACAGAAATACATTTTTGCTTGACTTCAAATGCATCCTCAAAATGAATTCTAGAGATCCCATACATTTTAAATGTATTCTAAATGCATTGTGGCAAAAAAATAAATATATTTTAAACATATTTCCTTTCTCTATGGGAAAATATAATTATGATAAGCCATTGGAGGGCATTATTGTTAAATTCACATTTGGGTGCTAGATAATGTTACTAAGAATATCAACAAATATTCACTGAACTGAAAAATCTTCCTAAGGTTTCAATTCATTCAGAAAATGGAGGATAAATGACAATAAATTTCTTACAAACATGAGAACTAAGACACATGGTCAAAATATTGAACTAGTTAAAACAAATGGTCTCCTTCAGATTAAAAACTTTTTAAAGGTAACATAAAAATATTAAAAGTTTTAGTATTGGTAACTAAAGCATTAAAACAACAACAAAAAGAAACACCGAGGCGGTAAAAAAGAATCTTACAAAAAATGAACAATTTGTTTTTTAGTCAGGGAAAAGAACTCACCCCGAATCTGAACTGTTGCCACACAACAGGGCATCCAGCTGCCCCTCTAGGAAGTAGAAATTGGCTGAGGTCGGGGAGTGGGTGGGTCGGTGGGTAGTGGGGGGTAGAAAAGTTGAAGGCAGTGAATAATATCATCCAATCAGGAGGTAGCAACTTCCATAAATCCCCAAAAAACGCATGCTCAAGTTCTGACCAACAAGTTAAAAATGTCTAATTAAACTGAGAAGTTTATCTTGGAAAAACTGAATTTTCCAGGAAAGTTATCTCAGCAAGTGCTCACTTTCATTCATGATGTACTCGTCCCAGTCAAAGCCTTTGCTGCCGTTGCTCAGGTAGTTGTCGGTGGCGTTAATGGGCCAGATGACACATTTTTGTCTCAGGTTGCCCATAAAGAGCTGCAAGCCAATCAGGGCAAACACACTGAGACAGAAGACAGTGAGGATCATCACATCTGACAGTTTCTTCACAGACTGGATCAGGGCGCCAACGATGGTCTTCAGGCCTGCAGGGCGATGGGATTGCGTGTGTTTGGGTATGTGAGAGAGAGAGAGAGAGAAAGAGAGTGAGTGTGAGAGAGAACGAGACAGAGGGGGGGGGGGGATAGAGGGCCAGAGGGAGAGAGACGGAGGAGGCAAACGATGTTGCCAATGATCTCAAATCACAATCGTTGTCTTGGATCTTGGGTCATTGAGTATGGGAAGTTACTCAAGTATTTTTAAAGTGACTCCTCAGGTGGAACCAATTTTGGAAACACTCAACCATACCAGCCACTAAGACGTAACTAAACCTGCCTTGCTACATGCTTCCATACTTCTCAAAGACATCTGGTCAAAGTATACTCAGAATAAATACATATTATATCTACCAAAATTTTGTTAATTAAAACAAAATTCCTTGACACCAGTGTCACGATTAGGTTTATTAATAGGATGTTCTGGGACACTGCAGTACCTCTCGCAACTAAAAGGAAAATCAAGGGACAGCATAACAGAGTTGTTGACACATCTACAACATTTGCATGAATATGCTAAAATGTAAATCTGAACATTTTCGATACATACAGAACATGAAGGAACTCAGAGGCTCCCCACATGGATTCACAGCAGTGTGACGCACTGTTTCACAAAATGGAATCCTTAATAGTACAATAAGGCGCGTATCAGTACTAGGTACTGCATGTTAAACAACCGATGATTTAAAAGAATGTAAACCATTTGAATGCATACATTTACTGAATGCAAACAGCAAATTTTTTTGGCTTTGGAGTCACATCTGCAGTGCTTTTAATTATCTGGGGGAAGAGGGGCACTCAGGGAAACCATGTGAGGGCTCTTCAGCACCCAAACACTGACTACCAAATAAAAGACCTTAGAGCAACAAGGTAAAGGACAGGCAAGAATATGGCAAGAGCATGCAATCAATTTAAACGCCAAGGCTGAAGGAGAAATTTGGATTTTATATCCCCTCAACCCAGTTGGATGATTAATTCATGATTTTTTTTTTTTTGTGTGTGTGTGTGACCAACCTCATACCATATCCCCATATCCTGTGAACTAAAAGCCATTCCATGATTACTAAAAAAAAAGAAATGATGAGATCAGCAATGTTCACTAACAGGTATCAATTTTTTTGTTGCATGGATACCATAGCAGAAAAGTGGGTGCAGAGTGCGATCTGTCGGAAAGAAAAAAAGAAAGATTTCCTTGTTTATCAGCTGGTGTAGCACAACTATTTAAAATGCTGTTTAGATCTGCCTAGCAGATAGCATTTTTCCCTTAATAAATGAAATTATCGTTAAAATACAGCATTTTGTATTTACTCGAGTTATCTTTGTCTAATATTAAAATTTGTTTGATGCATGACAAATATGCAAAAAAATAAGAAATCAGCAAGGGGGCAAATACTTTTCCACAGCACTGGATATTAACAAGTGCATGTGCTGACCAGTGTTAACTTTCGTATATCCATGGCTTCATAAACTGTCAGCATTCCATGTTATTTTTAGAGTGTTAAACCACCGGCCAAAACAATGTGAAATAACTCAATAAAAACAGAAAAAATACACTTGTATAACATTTGTATAAGCCTAAAAGCTGAGTCCTCCCACATAGCAAGAGACAAGTGGACCACAGTTGTTCCACTGGCGGCAGATCTAGCATTTCGTTCATCGGTTTGAGGGTGGTCCACTGATGGGTTACTGACAAAAAGTTGACAGTTTTGCCAATTTTGATCAAAACACCTTTTAAACAATTCATTAATGCTTCATCATTCATTTTAATAATAATTAATGTTATTCTCTTAATATTCAGGCAAGTTTAAAACATGATGGTGCATGGTGGTCCGACAGTGGGCCGGAAGCTGAGGTCTGAAATTTGGAAATCTGATTTTGCTGTCAGGGCTTTTGCTCACAATTCGGTCCCCCCACTTCGAAAATACCTCTTGCACCCATGACACTGAATAATTTATGAGGTACTGTCTTCATAGTTAAGGTAGCCTTTGTTACAGATCAGGTAAGAAATGTCATATCTTCTCCAAGTGCATGATGCTCTCACGGCAGAAATTTAAGTTATCATTACACCATTGTTCTTAGCAACTGAACTTTGTGACCTGAGTCCACCACAGTCAGCAATTAGTAGAGTCATACCTGCCCCTACCAAGGCCCTGACAGTGCAAAAATTGTCAGGCAGTGTATTGATTTCCCTTTAAGGATATCCAAATGATTTGTATGACAAAAGAAGTTTTATGAGAACTGCAGGATTTCCAGGAAGTTGTCAAGACCACACGTGTGTCATAGCTCCCTATGAGAATGAGAAGGTATCAATTTCTTTCCATACATCTTTTAGTGTTTCCGAGGTAATGCAGGCTAAATTTGCCCCTGGTTACATTCTTATATTTCTTGCAGCATCCATTAAGATTTCTCCCATGTTAAAGCCATTATTAGCAGACACTCAAATTTTCATGTGAGACAAATTATCTCAGTAACTTCCATAATAGAGCCTATTATGACAATAATGGAGAAGCAATTATGACTTCACTTATACAGTGAGTATTACAGTTGTTGTTATACAGTAGAGTTGATGATGACAGTTATAGAGAGGAAATAATGACTGCTGTTATACAGTCAGAATGATGATGACAGATATGGAGAGGGAATGATGGATACTGTTGTACAGTCAGAATGATGATGACAGTTATGGAGGGGGAATGATAACTGCTGTTGTACAGTCAGAATGATGATGGCAGTTACGGAGTGGGAGTGATGACTGCTGTTATACAGTCAAAATGATGATGACAGATATGGAGAGGGAATGATAATTGCTGTTATACAGTTGCAATGATGATGACAGTTATAGAGAGGGAATGATAACTGCTGTTGTACAGTTGGAATGATGATGACAGTTGTGGAGAGGGAATGATAACTGCTGTTGTACAGTCAGAATGATGATGGCAGTTACGGAGTGGGAGTGATGGCTGCTGTTATACAGTCAGAATGATGATGGCAGTTACGTAGTGGGAGTGATGACTGCTGTTATACAGTCAAAATGATGATGACAGATATGGAGAGGGAATGATAATTGCTGTTATACAGTCGCAATGATGATGACAGTTATAGAGAGGGAATGATAACTGCTGTTGTACAGTTGGAATGATGATGACAGTTGTGGAGAGAGAATGATAACTGCTGTGTACAGTCGTAATGATGATGACAGTTGTGGAGAGGGAATGATAACTGCTGTGTACAGTCGAAATGATGATGACAGTTGTGGAGAGGGAATGATAACTGCTGTTGTACAGTTGGAATGATGATGACAGTTGTGGAGAGAGAATGATAACTGCTGTGTACAGTCGTAATGATGATGACAGTTGTGGAGAGGGAATGATAACTGCTGTGTACAGTCGTAATGATGATGACAGTTGTGGAGATGGAATGATAACTGCTGTGTACGGTCGAAATGATGACGACAGTTATGGAGAGGGAATGATGACTGCTGTTACACAGTCAGAATGATGACAGTAATTCAGAAGAAATGATGACTGTAGTAATACAGTAAGAATGATGATGACAGTAGTAAAGTAGGAATGATGGCAGTTATAGAGTAGGATTAGGTGATGACAATTTGGGAGTAGAGTATGAATTAAGGGTGCAAGAGAGTACTGCAGGCATTGTAGCTTCAGTTACAAAAGTAAACATTATGACTACTGTCAAGGAGTAGAAATAATGACTGCAGTTACAAAGGTTATATTGTGACTGCTATTAAAGAGCAGGCACGGTGACTGCAGTTACAGCTTAAGCATTATGATTGCAATTACAGATTAAGCATTATGACTGCTGTTTAAGAGTAGAGGAGGCATTCTGGGTATAGTAAAAGAGTAGGCATTAGAACGGTAGTTAGCGTAGGCACTTATGTTCGTGACAGCTATTTTTTTGGGGGATTTTTTCCTTTATTTGACAGTTATATAGTAGAGATAGACAGGAAAGTTGGGATAGAAGAATGGGGAAGACATGCGGCAAATGACCCAGGCTGGAATTGAACCCGGGTGACCGCGAGAAGGACACAGCCTTTATGGTGTGCGCACTTAGACCGATGAGCCACTGGGGCGCGTGACAGCTATTTTTGTAGATTCCATTCGCTTTTTTCCGTCAAGATGTAACCAAATTTCTGCGCATTGGGGTAAGATAAAGATATACATCAGTCCTTTCTCACAAGTGTGCCACAATTCCAGTTTTCGAACCAAATTATTCACCTGTTTCTTCTCAGTTTTAAATTTTATATATTTTTATTTCACCTTCTAATAGGGCAGGCTGAGCTATTGGGATCAGACTGCATCTGGCATCGTGATCGTGATCATGGTCATGCACTTGCAGTAAAATCTATCACAATCTTCTCCTCCAGAGCTGCTCGCTAGATTCTCTCCATACTTTTTATGGAGCCTCCTTGGCACCATCTCTGTACAGTTTGTTCCCAGTTTTAAAAAAGTTCCATTTTTGGATTTTTGACCATTTTTTTATAATTAAAATGTCCTCATTTTTAAATATATGTAGTTCAACTGATGCAAAAGGTGATGCTACTTTGTATTCTGGTGGCACCAAGCTGTGACATAGCTTAATTCATGTGGGTTTAGCCCAAACTGATTTTGAATGCTGGCTGGCGAGCTACACAGCCATTGGTCTTTTTTTGTCTTTAATGTTTGTAATTATTTCCTGATGACAGCTCAACTTAGATGATTGACGTAGTCACAAAAACACTCGTAAAACGATAAATTCTTCCATGTTGCTTAATTTAAATTTCTACTCTATATACATTATGACATTATCGCGGAACATTTCTTAATAGTCAGGTCATCTGCTCTTGCCAAAAGATAAAGTCACTGAAAAGCTTGGCTTTTATTCCGGTGAAAACACGTGTACTGTTGTGGACTGCAATGCCCAACGTAACGTCAAATGTCCTAATTTTCAGCATGCATTGTAAAATACAAAGAAGCGGTGGTTTATATTTCTTTTCAAACAGAATATGTAGCTTGCCACAGAGTTTGGTAAAAATGCAAGCTGAATTCCAAGTTAAATGTTAGCTAAACTTGTACAACTTGTTGTCTATCTTAAGTGCCACACTTAAAATGCATGCACGCATTACCTTTCTAAAATCACAGCATAGTTTATTAGCTAGCTAGCTACTACATCAAATATGTATTTAGAAACCATTGTTAGTTCAGCCAGAGGCAATGTGTAAGACATGTCGATAGGAACAAACAGACTGCATGACCGTTTTTAATGGGATTCAGTTGTGGAGGAATAGCACAGCCTTTTGCAAATGCCATAGGTTGCTACTTAACAAATGCTAGTTATGGACCAGTCTTAATTTTAAAGACTAAATTCCAGGTACAGTCAAACATGGCGACTGTATCGAGCGCTTGTTTGTGAATGTACCTGCCATCCTCATAATTGTTTAGGCCCCAGACTTTACCATTCCATCCATGCTCATTTTTTAGTTTAACAGCGAGCGATTAAATTAGTTGTGTATATGCAAATTTTTGCTACTCGTAGCCGAGGGATTTTAACATGGTCGCTCTCAGTTGACACACTAAGCTGATTGCTCTGTTTGTGGGCCAATCAGAGCAGAGCTCTCATTTCATAGAGTGAACGACCACTCAGAACAACCTTTTTTTCAGAAGGGTCGGAATGAAAAAAATTTGTAAAGAAATAATGGATTTTTTTTATTATAAAGTTTAAAATCCTTTCTTTTGGACATTTAAGAATATTATAACTTAGAGCCAAAAGCACAGTAGGTCCCCTTAAATCCTTGTGGGCAAACTTATGAATAGCTTTGTAAAAGAGCCCATGCTGTTACACGCAGTGTTGATGGCTTCAAACAGCAACTGAGTACTTAAAAAATGTTTCTCAGTTAGTTGCTGTTTAATGTGGCCCAAATATTCCGTGCAGGGTTTAAGTCTTGACTCCAATAAGGCCAAAACGTGCCTGATGGACTCATTCTCAAGCTATTTATACTTCAGCAAAGGTGGCACAGAGGGGATTACGTGTGCATTTGTTTAATTCTTCCAAATTTTACGACAAATTACATGTTGTTGAGACTATAAAAAGCTTAATATTTTGCCATTTTGGGCTTAGTATATATTTTCTCCCAGAGTTTACATGAGTGACATATCTTAAAAGTATGATGATTTATTTATTAATTTTTTTGAAATTAAGAAGTGGGACTGGTAGATACACTCAAGGTCAAGACAATAAATGAGAAAATTACAGGGCCGTGACATTGCTGCTCCCCCCTTTGCATTTCACCTTTTGTGAGCAAAAAAAAAATTTTTTACTCATAGAACCTTGAAATTGGCAAAACGAGATAATGTCCATCAGCTTTAGACTATGATAAATAGGAGTGAACCTTGCGTTTCATAACTCATTGATAAGGAATGACATAAAAATGACATAAAACTTATCTTTTTAAATTTAAAAAAAATTTTTTTTCTATTTGTACTGTGCTTTTGATCATTCTATTTTGAAGAGTGCATGATAAATATTGTTCTCATTATTATTGCATAATTTGCACGAGGTTGATCCCAAATTAAGACATTCATTGACTGTTAAATTAACAAATGCAAATGCTAATGGGAAATGGCAGATCCACAGGCCCCAAAAGCAAAAAGTTAGCGGCGTAGCGCATCAAAAATGTATCGCAGCATTTTTGATAATGTGAGGGCGGCAATCAACGGTGATTTTTTTTTCCAAAATTTGTGCTTTTTAATGTCACCATTAGATTTAAAAAGCTAAAATCATAAAAAAAAAACAATAGCTCAGCCTTCGTGTTTAAATTTGGCCTCACCTGGGATGACAGCAACAGTTTTCAATGCCCGGAGAACTCTGAATGTTCTCAGCGCAGACACATTCCCCAGGTCCACAAACTCTGTGATATATCTGAAAATAAGGGAGGATCACACAACAAACACAAATGACGACAACAACACACACGCGAGAGGCACAACATCGACACCGGGGGGGAGGAGCGTGTGGCGGGGGAGGTGGCGACACACAGTGCCTGTCCTTCAGGTTGGCAGGACAAGGGGGAGGGGGTGTGAAGGGATACCAAAAAATGTAAAAAGGAAAAACAAAACACACCTAACACCAACCCTCATCCCAACCCCACCCCCACCCTACCCCTTACCTGGTATTACAGAAATAGTTTTCAAAGCCCTCAGCACTCTGAACGTGCGCAGAGCTGACACATTGCCTAGGTTTACAAACTCTGTTATATACCTGCAGAATCAAATTAAAATTACTTGTTGATGGTTGAAAAGATGAGGAAACAATTTTAGACAAGGAAAAATGGTGCTAAAAACCTTAATAATTCATTTTATTTTTACAAACAATGTAAGATCTTCACAGTGATACAGAAGGTATTGGATGCCTTTGTGCAAATTAAATGAAATTGACAGCTACTTTATGTCCTTATACAATCATAAGCACATCCAATCTACCCCAGGAAATCACTGTCATAGCTTAATATGACAACTTTTGTAGTTCTTCAAAGGGTTTGTCCATGTGTCTGCCTGTTAGCTTGTAAACACAGTCAAACAAACACCATTCTGGTGAAAATGTTTGTTTTACTAAAAATTAACAAATAAATGATTCTTCTTGAAACCCAAGCCATATTTTGCATGCAGTAGTGTTTCAGTTTAGACTGAGATGAAAATAGACATGCAGTTGAGATTTTCACAGTATGTTATATACTATTTCATCCAGTTTAATAGGATGACTTCCAATTGAAACCCAATTCCCATGGAAACAGACAAAAAAATTACAAGGAAGAAGGGAGGTAAGAACATCTTTTCAGGAAAGAAAATTTCTATTCATCCTGTCAGCAATTAGTCTGCTGAGATCTCAAAAAAATGACATCAACATGTACTGTCAGCTCTTTAAAGTGCTACATTCCAAGAATCAAAATGGTGGAGTATGGGACAGAATTTGATTTTTGACTATTATTTGAAGACCACAAAGGAAAAACTCTCAGGGTCCAAATTTTGCATTTTTGTACATTATTATAATATTTATAATAATAAATAATAATATTACATATTATTATAGTATTGTATATATTTTATCATTTTTGCAGATTTTTTCAGTGCTTTGTTTCTAAGATCGCTTTGAATTTTTTCACTCATCATTTCTCCAGAATGTGAAAATGTGACACTGATCATTTTTCCATTGTGGTCTTCATTTGAGCTTGTTTACCTAGTTAGCAACCCCTCTAAAATGCTGACATTAAAGACCTTAGGTGATGTTAAGAATATGAGATGACTGCAGAGAGTAATAGTGCAGAGAGGCACTATTTTTCCAGAGCTGCCAAGCCTCCTTCACCGACCTCAACAGAATTTTTGATGCAAGTGATCTCCTATTAGTTGAGCATGAAAAACGCTTGTTAGTCCTCTGAAATCAACTTTCAGAAAATATTTTTAATCCTATATTCAGTAAGCTACATAATGCTTCAGACCAAAAGATGGTATTTTCTTAATTTGGCTTCATACTTTGATGTAATTAAAAGAGCCTCGAGCCCTGGAAAAATATTTTTCTCTCCCAAAGATCTTTTTCCAGGACTGTGCTGGTTATTTCATGCACAATGACGTACACACTGTTACCATGCTGTTCTTTCAGCATACTATGTGTTTGCATCTTGCAATGTAGTGTCAGTATTTTCAGTATTTTGTGTTGTCTTCTGTGGACATGTAGTCACTTTGATATCCTCGCTTTCCTCCTTTTTTTAGTTTCTTAATTGCATTTCAAGACAAAGCAGTGTGTTTATGTTGCCTTGGTAATGGTTTACACACTCACAGACCACTTTATTAGGGACACCTGTCAAACTCTAGATAGGGATGGATTTACTAAGGTGAGAAAGACAGTCCTTTGAGCTTTCAGTCCATGCCAACTCAGTCGCATTACATTGTTTTTTGTATGACTTCAATTTATGCAGCAAATCTCCCATTCCGGCTCATCTAAAATGTGATGACGGACTCCACGGGCCTTTGGGATAGACTGGAATCAGTGCCTTGTCTGTGGAAACATCTTGAGATGGGGCATTCTTGCTGAAAAGATACAATATCCTGCTGGAAGTATCCATTCAACCTGCGGCGTGCAGTCTGTAATTTCGAGGGCCTTCAGTAACCTCACCTATTACTACATGATTGCTCACAAGGTGTTCCTACCTAAGTTTGCTTGATAAACATTCAAAATTATTAAATCAATATCAAGACCAATACATGCCCTACAATGATTGAGAAATAATAATGACGACGTGATTGCCTGTTGGACACATTTATGTAATTGATGTGATGTTGAACAGATGACAATACTCCAAATAAATGCAAAAAAATCCAAACTTCATGGATAAAATAAAAAACAAGGTACGGAAGTTGGTGAAAGTTTTGGATTTTTTTGCATTTATTCTGATTATTGCCATCCGGTGCATTGAGCCAAACAACGCACTTTAGCCATGATTGTATTCAAAATATAGCACAGCCTCCGGTACCACATTGCTAAAAAGCCTCACAAACTAATTTATGTTAATCAGTACGATTTTTTCTGGTTACATAAATTCAGGATATTTGAAAGACATACTGATGTTCCACTTCACTATCGACATTTGAAAATGCCTCATAACTTTATGGTGCAATGCATTAGAGCATTATGCAATCAAAAATATATTTGGCAGTCATTCTACCCATTAGTCTCCACAACTGTTGCTAATCAGGAAACGTAAACTGCGACCAGATTACGTAATGAAGTACTGAAACGTCAGGCTAATGAAAGTCTTTGTTACCATCAACAGACTGTTACTGCCTCCAGCAAAAGTGTGTCAGCAGTCATAAAAGGGGTGAACTACGCTTGAGAATGCTATCTAGTTCAAATGATCTAAAGCTCATATTATGGGGTCTAATATGTACCAAGGATATATTACTCAACAACGTTACACCACAAAACCACCTACACTTTTAACAAAGTACCGGATGGACTCACAGATTTATGCTATTTACACTGAAGCCCACATGTAGCAACGTAAATAGGGATTTTTCTGACCAGAAGACATTTTTCCAGTCTTCAACCATCAGTGATCACATGCCAGCAGTCAGCTCCTCATCTCGTCCCAACCGGAGAGGGGAAGAACTTGATGTGCTTTTCTGCTGTTTTAGCCCATTTGTTCAGGGTTTGATGAGTTGTGGGCTAAGAAGTATCATCATATACACCGCTGATGCCAACAACTGTTAAAGCCTAACAAATATCTCTAACTTTTTTGTCAGCTTGCCTGTCTGTCGCTCTGTGCCTTGTCTCATTAGTGAGCTGCCACTCATAGGATTTTTTTTATGTTTATCGCAGCGTTCTCTGCATACTGGAGACTGTAGGACAAAAACGGCAGCTGTTTCACAGAGTCTCGCCTCAACAATCATATCACAAAATATCACGCATCAGTGTTTAGTCAATCATGCTTTAGTTTTTGAGAGGCAACTACATCACAGGCTGTTAAGAAGAGCAGACTATTTTTGTAATCCACTAGGTTTACCCAATAAAGTGGTCAGAGTGGCGACGTGTGTGTGTGTATATATTTTCAATTGATGACTTTGAAATTGGACTTTGTAATTGTTAGCAAAAGTAGAGATATTTGCTATTCGCTTGTGTGTTTCAGGCCATTGGATGTGTAGCAATGGAAAATGTTCTTGGAGAAGTGCAGGAGCCAGGATACAACATGGTGACTCATGATGGGCACAATCTATGGAGGTCCCCACCCAACCCCATCACAATACCCTCCAACCAAAACACCCCAATTTCAGGCAGGAAAAAGCTGCATTTTGTCATTGTCAGAAAAGTTGCCCCACAAAACACAATATTAACCCTTGGAGCACTGAAATTAGTTTTGAGATAAAATAAGTATAATTAATCTAATTAATCTAATTAATTAATTAGTAAAATTAAAATCTTGCGCTGTTGAAAACCTATCATGTGGTGAATTATTTAAAAGAGCTCCCGTGGGAGCTCTTTTAAACAAGTCGCCACATGATGATAGGTTTTCAACGCCTTTAATTTTGATAATTTACATCATTGAGCAACAATAGCTGTATTTAGTGCTTTAAGGGTTAAGAAAGGGATTGGTGAATAAAGGACTGAGGAATGCTTTAATGCCGTGACTCCCTCCCAGCTGATCTGAATCTTCTGAATAATGCTCTGGATATTTATAGAGACCGCAAGTATGAATATACGCATTTATCACATTTGGAAAATTAATACATTTTTTAAAAGCAATTACAAGGTTCGAGGCCACACAACTGCCAGCAGGCCCACAACTCAGTCATTGCGTCTAAGAAGCAGGCTTTCACAGTTTGAACACAATATACATTAAAGTCAAAATTGTACTTACGCCATAGAAATCACCATGAAGTCGAGCCAGTTCCATGGATCCCTTAGGAACGTAAACCCGTCTATACAGAACCCTCGTGCAACAATTTTTGTTAGGGATTCGAAGGTATAAATACCAGTGAAGGTGTACCTTGAGAGAGAAAATGGCACAGATAGGATTAGAGACAGTTTTGGGATGGGTATGGATCATGTTTCCCCTCATACTGTGTTGCTGCATCTATGGCTATACTCAAAGCACTTTTTTTATAAGTGATTCAAGAGTTTAGAATTCTGTTACGATGGCTATCAACCCTGAAATGTATTTCAAATTCATAATTGCTCAAAATAAGGAAAGGGAAATAAGGAAATTAAATGTTAAGAAAATTATGAAGATGGGCAGCAATTAGTAGTACCGTGTTTTGCAGACTCACAAGATTCTTAGATTTGTTTTTCATTTTAAAAGTCTGGCCTCATCAACATGCGGTCTGAAACGGTCCAATTTTATGCACCTTAGACATTATTTCAATTAATACCCACCTAAATTACATTAAATTTTTACAGTAGTTTTAGAAAAGGACTGACACATATTCAGCCTGAGCCTGGAGCCTAAACCAAACATCATGTTTTTAGGAGCTAATTAACAGGCATAGAAAAACATCTTTGCTTTCATGATCGGTAAAATGTAAAAAGGGCGTTTACTACCATCGTCTTGACTCATACAACTCAAGGAATGTCCAAGAATTGTGTAAGTGTGTAGCAGTTATCGTCCACCCAGCTATCTTGAGTCGGTTAAGCTAATTTTCAGTTGTTATGTCACTGTTGAAAATAAATAATGATTGAATCCAGGTCAGGCTGCATAAATATAAGCATGCTGTAGTATAGAAACAGTATACTTACTCTACTTGTTTCGACCATTCAGGAGGATCGCTAAAAGTCATGAAAATACAGTTGGTCAAAATTGTACACATTATGATCATGCTGAAGACTGTGCAGAAGAAGTTAAGGAAAGTTGTAGTCATTTGCCTTGAGAAAAATAAATACATACTGCAAGTGTTGCTGTCAGAAGCCAAAGAAACTGCATTTCAATTCATCAATATCTCATACTGCTTTAAAAAAAGTTAAAATATTCAATTCCTAATCAAAATCTGTTCAGTATTAGGCTTAGGAAACATCCACCATATGAGGAAAGTAACTTTCAACAAGTATTCGACACTAACGTGTCTTTGTCCCCCGCCACAAACTGTGAAATCGTGTCAAAATGAACAATTTCTCGGTGTGACCTTGAGAATGGCGCAAAGGTCACCGAAATCAACAAGCGTCGGGGTATCACACTAATACATGTTGACATGAAATTTGAAGGAAATCTGTCAATTCGTTCTTGAGATATCTCGCTGACAAGGCTATCAGTGTGAAAATCCAAAATCTCTCGGTGTAACCTTGAGAATGGCGCGAAGGTCACCAAAATCAACTGGCGCCGGGGTATCACACTAATACACGTTGACATGAAATTTGAAGTAAATCTGTTGATTCGTTCTTGAGATATCTCGCTGACAAGGATTCGGGACGTACGGACGGATGGACGTACAGTCGTGAATACTATGTCCCGCCGCTTCACGCGTGCCGCGCGGCGGGGGACAAAAACCAGCTAAAGAGAAAAAATCTGAATTTATAACCGCCTCATGCATTCCCTACTTCTGTTCAAATGTTTTGTATGCATTACTATATGCAAGAAAACTATGTAGCTGATGATATGGAGGCATTTTTTCTGGGCAAATTGATTTTAAAAAATTGCAGACAATATGCTCTCACTGAAGATTCAGTGAAAATCGGTCAGTTGAAAATCAAGCCGAGTTCAGTGAAGCAAGTTTTGGCAATGGTTCAACTTCAGCCAATAAGAAACAAGAAAACTGGTAAAACAACCTACCTTCTCCAACCGTAATATTTTCAAATGACAATTTAATGTAATCTATATGGATAACAAGGTGTGTCATTGTAGAAAGATATTTAGGGTAGTTGTAATGCAGACAAAGTTGTAGTGCGAAGTGCAGATAAAAGTTCATAGGTTATTACGATCTAGTGTCAGACCAGAAATCACTCAATGTAACTGCTTTTATTGTTGCTTGCAATTCAGGTCGGTGGCCATATATGCCACACCATCTAAAAGTTCACCCACTTGTTTTTCAGATAAATTAAATTTCCCTACATAAGAAGTCAAATAAAAAATGTATTTCTCCTCTCAACATGTCGAAAAACCTGATAAACGTTTGTGAATGATTCCTTACTCATCTCATGTTTTCAGACAGTATTACATGACAGCTTGTCTGTGGCTTGCTCTATCTGCTGCGAGAAAAAAGCAACATCAGTCTCCCATGCTTTCTCACCCTTAATGGTGTATATGAAAGCAATTTTGTACGTCTTTTAACAACATAGTAAATAAAGATGAAGTCTTCGAATGCTCAGGCAGTGCAGCTATGCATCCAGAAAGAAAACCAGCTTTTTTCTTCAGCAATTCATAAATTTATTTTTACTGGGACATGTTCATTGTTGTTGTCCTAGCATTAGGCTAGCTAGCTGTATATTTACGGAGATGCATTTTAGGTAGCAGAATGCAATAAGACGAAAGGGCACTAAAGTGGATAAAATTAGCGGTGAGTACTGCCCATTCCAAGCCCTGCTCATTCTCCTCTTTGCCCATTACCAAGTTGCTCAATCATCGCTCATTGCCGGTGAATTTCAGGCAAAATTTGCCCCAAAAAATTGCCTGTGTCCTTGGTGTTCATAGTTTCGTCATCATTTTTACAAGAGAGCTAATTAATTTATCAGGATTATTTTCACATATTAATGTAGGTGAAGCAGTGACAAAGCCCAGTCAGCATGCTATGGAGCCCGGAAATGCAATAATATAAATACATATATCTTGTGGTTCTACAGTTTAGTTATCTGCGGCCACGAGATATAACTAGTTCCCTCAATTTACCTTCCTAATGGCAATGAGGGATAACTTGTTTCCTCAATTTGAGTAAATGAAATCGCAGGAGGAAGTTGATTAAATAGAGGAAACGACGTATATCTCATGGCCCCGAGTTAGCAAAATAGTGTGAACAACTTATATCTTGTGGCCACAAAATCACTTGATTGTGGGAACAACATATCTTGTGACCAAGAAATATGGTTTTTTTTCCCCACGTCATCACACATCCGGGCTACATAGAACACGCATGTGGACCCCAGGTTCAAGAACAGTAGGCACACTGGGCACAACTGAGCTAAGCTCTCAGTGGGCTTGGCACCGGGATTCGTGTCTATCCCACACTGGCTGCCCAGATCTCATGAGATCTCACAAGATTTAATCACACAGGAAACACATTTGCACTGCATGCAGCTGGCAGACCAAAGTCAAAGAAGCACACAAAATTATTGTTTTTAAGAAACATTAAGGAAAGTGCAATGAACATTTAGCAATTATTGTTATAAACAATCTTCTGAAATACCAAAATGTACCAATCAAATCAGATTTCATTCTGTGTTACTGGCACACGCAATTATTTCACTTTCCAAGTATGGCAATGTTTCCTTTAATCAGTGGCAGCTGGAGAGCTGAAAATTGGTGAAGCGCAGGTCGTAATGCCAATTTAAACTCGAGGCACTCTGAGAGTGCAAACCTCAGCCAAGGCAGTACAGCTGAGATATTGCTATGCCTCATAAGAAATGTAAGGTTTATCACATAACTGCAGTACTTTTCCCATAGCCCAGCTCATGACATATTTTTGAAATTACCCTTCATAACTTTTGCGAAAATCTCATTAGCTGAGAGCATGGGGGGGAAATCACTGTTTTCGGTCTTGCTGTTTATACTGAGCCAAACTGAATACCAAGTATAACGTTGGTTAAATCGGTTTGGCTCAGCGCTTTAACAGGGTAATAAAGCGCCACCCTCATAATTAAGTTCACGTTACTTAGCCAAGTAGCATGTATGCAATACTTTTTCAAAATGATTATGCAACATTAGTTTGTTAGCTGGCGAGCTAACATTAGCTAGTTAGTCAGTTGACTGAATTTACAAACCGTTGCTCGTTCAGTCTAAGCAGAATGATGTAGCTAGCGCAGTGATGACATACAATGGGTGTTAATGGAAATTACATTTGCTTTCCATTACATTACGCAATTCAGTTATGATAAACAGAATCTTACACTTTTGGTCGAGTTATGAAAAAGTTATGAAACTCTTTGAGTAAATTTTGGATTTGCTGCGAGCTTAAATTGACTCAACTCGTTTTATAACTTTCATATGACATGCCCCACTCATGTAAGATCCTCTATATCTGCAACATAGGACTTCAGTTGCTTCGGTGGGCATGTTGTTTGACGGATTACAGTCAAAATCAATAGGGTCCATCCCTGATATAATAGCAACCCACCCACAAAATGTCTGAGATATCCGTTCATTACTTTTTGAATTATCTTGTACAGAAACAGCCAGACAGACAGACAAACCAATGCTGGCAAACACGAAACCTCCTTGGCTGAGGTAATAAATTATTGAAAACAGGTCAATACCTGTCATTATATTCAAAGAACCTTCTGTGCTTCACCAATTTTTGGAGCACCAGCCACTACTGCTGTAAATAAAGGTCAGGTATGGGCTTGCCCAACTGGGGCCCATGTAAACACCATATTTCAACCAGTGAGAAAGGAACACATTCAGTCAACATAAGCTCATAAATTGTTGAAGTTACTTTTGAAAGGATATGAATGTATCAAAATTTTAATAGCTATTCTTCTAAATAGACTAAAGGGGCTAATGATATACAAGGAAGGCGTGGCACTAAAACGGAAGATTGTCTTCCCCTTGTTTAGCACTATAAATGTCTGTGGAGAGAGAAACAGAGAAACAGAGAGAAACAGAAATGTTAAACAGGAGTAATAAATGGTAAAGTACACAATCCAATTCATATGCAGAGAAACCAGGACAATACATTTCGATCCATGATGTTTTTCTCAACCAGCGCAGAACAGTGACAACAGTGACAGGAAAGAAAGGGCAGTGGGGAGCATTTCATGCATAAGCAACATGCTAAACCACACAGGTAACACCGCTGTTCCATGGCAAACCCGTGTCTAAGCACCAGGACTGGATATATATTTTCCTTGTTTTGACATCATAAAATGGTCCTTTTTACCTTGACATGTACAATTCTACATCCTGCACAGCCAAACTTCGATCAACTCAAGACTTTCAAAAGTGTGATTGAGACCATAATTGAAAAATCCAAGACTGAGACAAAATGCAGTCTTCCTGTTCACCTTTAAAGGAAGAAAAACTCACCAGGATTAATCATTCATCATTTTCACATCATTTGTAAACTTTAAAGGTGCACTATGCAAGTTTGTTTACTTTCTGCGCGAATATACTTTTGTCTCAATTTGCCAACATCTCTCCACGATCCGCTAGCTGCCTGCCCCAAAATTCACTGTAAAAAAAAACCCGGGCTCTGGACACCGCACAGGCGTCACAAACTGCAAATAAACACAAGGGGCACAGGCTGTGCCCTATAACATTACAAACCGGCCTGGCCAACCACCGACAAGAGTTGACAGTCAATATACTTGCATAGTGCACCTTTAAGTGACCCCTTGAGCCCGCTGAGGCCAGGAAGTTATCAACCTAGTAGAAACCTCTCCCATGAGGATAGAAATGTATAGTCATAGGGTAAAGCTGATCACTCAGAATAACTTCATATTGATTCATTGTGACCCTTTTCTCTTGAAGGACCAATGGTCCTAGACAAATTCCCTCCTCAGCATAAATGAGCCAACCGACCCACTCTTTTGGGTTAAACATTCAGGCCATACATGACCACTCATGCCTGCGGTTTTTGCACAACTGAGATCTAAAAGGCACATTTGTCTTTTTAATGCAGGATCTATCCAAGTAAACCAACTATAATATCCCTCTCTACGTATTCGCCCACAGCCTGATAATGTCTTATGCTGACATTCTCAGTCTTCTGAGAAAAACTCTCTCGTACAGATTACATATCGCACAAATGCGCATGCGCCATGGTCACTGGTTATTCACTTTCAACCACAATTTCCGACCATTTCTTTTTCTTTCCAGTAGCTCTAAATGTGGATGTAACTTTAGTCACTGATGCTACTGAAACACAAGCCACTTGAGCAGTCTCAATGACACAAGCTTACTAGCCCTGTGTCTTAATGATGAGCCCTTATTCAAAGCCACTAAGTTAATTTCCTCTCTCCATTTCAATGAAAGTCCCCTGAGCATTTTTATAAAAGCCACAGGGCATGATAATTGCATCAAGCAGTGCACTCAAATGGAACTATCTGTATGCCTTATGGAATGTGACTCATTTATTTTGGTTTTTCTCCCCAAAATCTGTCTGTCTGCCATCTGTATCCATACAGGTCAGTAAAATTTGAATGTCTGTAAAATTATATGAAAGACTCCTGGATGAAACAACCTAAGGAACGACTGACATAACAGCTAAGGTTATATCACCTTACAGCCTCAAATTGGTGAAATGTTCTCATTTTCTTGTGAAATAACACAAAAGACATCGACAAGGATGCTGAATGCGGATTTCAAATCCAGCTACTCAACTGCACGATTACAGAATAAAAAAATGAACACCTGACACAGAAGACCAGATGAACCCTTTGAGTGCTGAAATATATTGTCAAAAAATTATTATTTTAATGATCTTGAGCGGTTGAAAACCTATCATTTGTCGACTTGTTTAAAAGAGCTCCCCAGCAGAAAAAGTAGAAAAAGTACAGCACTCTCAATAGATCAGTAAGATCAAGCAAATGGAGTCTCACACTGCGCGCTGCTGAATTAATCAACTGCTCCATCCACTGTATTTTTTTTTACAGGTCAGAGGACATCCGGAGGAAACGGAACTAAAAGGCAGGCGCATAACCGAAGGAGACGTTTGGTCTGCCTGAAATGAACATCCTCGCTTCCTCGCTCCTCCACCTTGAGCCTCTTCCAGGAAATACACTGCAAAGCACTGTCCCATTGATCAGTAAATGTGCTGGCTCTGCGCTTCTGACCAGCACTGTGGCCCACAGCCTGTTTAGAGGCCCTTCAAGCTGGAAGCTGGTGGATCAAAGGTGGGAGCTGCGGCCTTCGAGCTGGTGGAAAGGGGCAGGGTGCGGGAGGGTGTTCACCAGCACTAAACTCCAGGAGGCCCACGTGACAGCGAGTATTACAGGGAGAGATAAACCTTCACCAGGCCATGCAGTCCCTGCCTCCAAGAGAGGTTTCAAATACCTGAAGCAGCAGCGAAACCAACTCAGGCCTGAGAAGTAACAGAGAATACCCAACACACTCACCGCACATACACTACGCCCAGTCCTCACCCCGCATATATGAGTATATGTGAGCATACAAATTCATGAACATGCAGATACACACATACAAGCACAGAAATACAGGCACAGGTACAGGCTCACAAAATTACATGCACATGTACGTGTACTATCTCTTATGAGATCAGGAGTAGACACACAGAATCACATATGCCGTTACATAAACGCATGCAAATGACGTAAAAAAGATAAACGCACAGACTTACTGTACGTACATATACCAAAATACACCCACATAAATATATAAACATCCACAGAATTGCAAATACGTATTTACTTCACTGCTCTTAAATATCAAATATTTCACTGAGTGTCAGCTCTGCAGGATGGGTCAAGACCAGTGAAATGTCATGCACTAGATAGACAATTAGTACAGCCTTATTTAAATTTCAGGTTTTTGAAATGTGAGGGCAAAGACAAGATCTTAAATGTCAGTCTTCCCAACTGCCAACTAACAAAAATCATGGGGCAAAAATGCTGATTATCAGGAAGTACCAGCACTGTGGCTGCCTGAGTATGGACCCCCACTCGACTGACGGGCTGACTTACAATACAATACTGTCAGCACACACAATCCCAGTAGGTATAAGACAATTTACACAACACACAACAATCAAAAGGGCAGAGCACAATTCATTACTATCATGAACAACAAACTTGGGGCTTGATTTACTAAGACCTTTTGCACATGCAAAATCTTTTTGCCCGTGCAAAAACAATAATATTGCCACTGATTGGCGCAAGGCATACCCTGCCCAATCATGGGCAATGTTATTGGTTTTGCATGGGGAAAAAAGATTTTGCATGTGCAAAAGGTCTTAGTAAATCAGGCCCTAAATACGGTAGAGGAGAGTATGTATTTGGGTGTGTGCCCGCTAACAGTGGCTACACGTGCTTTGTTACACGAAAGCAGGTCCAACTTTGTGTTCTATGTACCATGGCACATTCAAGGAGAACAATGAAGACAACAGGGAGAAGGAGCCAAACAGATATGGTTATTTGTGTGGCTCAGAGATCAATATGCTGTTCTGACCAGTTAGCAATTAAGACATATTGCATGCAAGCTCTTTCTGTGCGCGATGAATATCAGTTGTAATTACTAGCTCAGCACGGTGGATGGCTTATAGCCAACCAAAAGGAATTGTAAACCAGATGTTGGGATTATGAGTCCAGAGAGACATGAGTCCAGAGAGAGAGAAGAGGAGGAGCCTTGCTAGCCTTTTCACTGTGATACTGTTCGCTACTCCTTTCCTTCATGTAGTACTGAATTACAATGCAACGAGATGCAGCACATATACCGTTTACATAACCTGATACAATTGCAGCTTCCTATGGAATATTCTTGACTAAAACAGCAAAAGAAAAAAATTCCACCAAATACTTATAATGCAATCATTCTTGAAGCGGATATTGTAATAAAATAATGCAATAAAACTAATCTAATTAACGTGCAGAAACGAGATTGGACAAACCTCATATGTTACAAAAAATATGCAAGTTTATGCTATAATACTTATGAAATACAAAAACTAACTTTTTTCTTAAATGAAGCATAATCCTGAGTGAGTGAAAAGGTTGGCAATAGCTGCCCTACTCTATATGCTGTACTCCAGCCACATTTGTAGGACTGCTTGGGTCGCATTGCTTTGCCCAGAGATCCATTTTCGTCGGGTTGCAAAAAATGTCCCGGGCCGGGCCTTGCCCCATCCCCCATCGCCCTGAGCAGGAGGATGCTGTGTCATCAGAGATTGTTCCTCAGACAGAACATTAAAACATGGCTCCAATCCAAGCATTATGCTGCAGAGTGAAAAAAAAAAAGCCGGACCAACGAAGAAGGCTGCTCACCCACATGCAGTATTACCACCCATACCCCTTGTCCCAAATTCATACAAACACAATTCACACACCATCCCTAAAATCTACACTGCCACCACCCATTGCCAAAATTCATGCAAACACAATTTACACACCAACCCTAAAATGCACACCACTACCCCCCATACTCCATCCCCAGAATTGAAACCACTCTCCATCCCAAATGTTAATAAAACCACAATTCATACACCATCCCTAAAATTTACATGACCACCATCCATACCCCCTCTGTAAAATTCATATTTGTACGTACCCCAATTCAGCACAAGTTCAGTCCTTGGAAACAGGACGATATCCGGATCCAGATTAGTTTCTGATATTTACTTGAGATCATTGAGATAATGCTTCCCATTTTTTCTTTTTGCAAATCATTGCACATTTGTGAAGAGGTAACAAAAAATGTAAAATAAGGCCTATTTTGCAATGGTGAAGAATTCTTCAAAAAATATCAAGGCTCCAGATTCAGATCTGAATCACTTCAAAAATCACCTCTAAAGGCCATGTTATACTTCTGACACATATGTCAACAAACGTCAGAAGAGAAGTGTCGGACTATACAGATTCCTTCATGCTGAAACGATCTGTTGGACAACTTCTGCGGTACAAACTCAAAATAGCGGTAAAAAATAGCTAGTTATCTTCCATGTTGAAGTGTGACGGGGGATATTGGATTGGGGTCCCTCCATTCATTCGTCCGCGCATCCGTCCGTCCATCCGAGCCACAATGGGGACAAGAGTTCTCTGAAAATATTATACCTAGATACCTGAAATTGTGTATGCTTAATATGCTACTTATGATCTACTTTGAGTTTAAAAATGGATATCATATTTTTTTTTTACGGAGTTATGGCCCTTGATCATTGTGGGGGATAGTGATGACACTGTTGTCTTGTTTCTTCGTAACTATTACCGATCCATCTATTTGGAATGTTTCTGAATGAATGTTGTATATTCATGACAACCACCAAACTCTTGATCCAAACAGAAAATGAATTTATTAAAAAACCACCACCAGTGTCTGCGATGTTACAAATATTTAACAGGTACAAGACACCATCAGATGGCACTCTCTAATGTCTCTTAGACATAATTTTGGTTATCAGGCACTGTGGACAGATCTTACAAGTCAGGCCAAGATCTGCCTCTGGTAAAATTCTATGCAAATCTATCCATTTGTTTTTGTGTGATCCTGCTAACTAACCAACCAACAAATGAGAAGACTCAATTGGAGACTGATGGCCAATCAAAAAGTCTCCTTTCAAGATCACTCACTTAGAGCTATTTCTCTCGTGAACTTTGACCTACATTAACCAAAAACAATAGGTGTCTACTGGGTATGACAGCCGCCCTGATTGCTAAGTTTGACAATGTTTGGTCCCATATTGTGAATGCTGGGTTGTCCACAGGCAGACACACAGACAGACAGACAAATAATAAAAACAGGAAACAGGAAGACTTGACTAGGGACTGCCAGCTGAAATTTCACCTTTCCAAATCATTCAAGATCAAAAAAGTAAGCAAAGGCAGTTGCATGTCACTAATGAGTGAGTTTACCCCCCTACCACTAAAAAGGCCGTGACCCCCTCATCGGGATTTGTATAAGACAGGACTGTGAATACAATTCTCTGTAATGTAAGTTTGGTTTGTTGTCAGTTGGAAGATTCTGAAAAAAGTTAGGGCAAAAGAAAGTGATTTGTGAAAGTGAAATTATGAGAATCAAAAATGTGTTTTTGACCTTTTCAATGACCTTGACCTTGACCTTTCATAATTGAATCTTATCTTCCTTGTAATGATGACGTCTTGTGGTGTAAATTTCAGGTCAATACCTCAAGGATTGTGGACACTAGTGTGAGCACAAACAGACAGACAAGCAAACATGATGGGCAACAGGCAAGTAACAACTGACCCACAACCTCGCCAAAATTGGCAAGCAACAAAGAAACAAACAGACATGTCTGATCACATGACCTTCTTGGCAATGTAAAAAGTACTCCAGTCCTCTGATGCATGCTGCCAGGATGAATGATAGTCTTTTGTTTATAACCATGAATCTGGGCATGAGGGGCCGACCCATGATGGAAAATGACTCCTACAGACCTCAAACCAATTAGAACAAGCATGAAATGCTCAGATCCCCCACAAGAGTTTTGGTGTTCTGGCCTGGAAATGAAACGTGATGGAGGGACGGACAGACGGAGAAGAAGACAGATGGAAGTATTAAAAGAAACATCTACAATACAAGAAGTATCTAGAAATTAGATTTTGTGGACAAATGTTGAATGGTTTAGAAGTTCTGGCCCAGAAGAGAAGCACAAAGGACAGACACGCGGAAGGTCAACACTCAATCCGATAGTTCCCTTCCACTTCCTGGCTGGGAATAAAAAAGGGGTCTAGAGAGTAAAAGTGTGGATGTGGATGTTGTGTATGGAGGGTAAGCAAGGGATAAAGACCAGATGACAAAAGCTGCACAGAGCTGAGCGGGCAGTAATGAAAGGTTCAGTTGAATCATTCCCTTATAACTTGGCCATCCTGCCAGCTAATGCTCGAAATTCAAACAAAACTGATGCGTGCAAGTAAAGGGAAAATAATCTCCTGACCCCAACAAAAACATTCATAATGAAACACATCAGTCAAACACACATACACACAATCCGCTCACTTAATTGAATTCACACACATTCCGACAAAAGAAGAATTTTAACAAGGTAGTCATCTGTCAGCCAGTGTTTGCGAGACCCTTGAATGCGGGCACACACGCACACACACACACACATATTCACACAAACACGCACATATGCGCAAACTCATGAAACACACTCTTCCCGATCGCAACCCCTCCCTACTCTTGAAAGGGACATAGAATGCTGCATTCGAGCAACAATTCACCCCCACAGCCCATTATACAGGCGGCCATAATCAGGTTTCACTGCCGCTGCAAGCGCACATGAAGGACACACAGGAGTGGGCCACTGACTGGACAAAAGGCCTCAACAAAAAGCTCAGGACACGGGTTGAAAGAAATACATGAATATGAAGGCAGAATGGATTATACAGAAGGAGAGAAAATTAGGCGGGCGAGAGAAAAGAGAGGGAGAAGGATAGATAAAGGAATTTGCGAGGAATGGCTGACTCAGTACTGCATTTTATATGTACGCCAGCTCACTTAAAGGGCTATTCACTTCCAAAAACTCGGCAATATATTCTACAATGAACCATGCAACTGCATTAACAATGCGAAAATCAAACATGTAGTGTTCATTCACAAATATGCATAGGTTCATTTTTGCAAGAATTATCACATGCATAAACGCACTTATACTTTTATATGCAGACAAGTGCTTGTACGAGCATACAGACAGGCACACAAGAGGGCACACACACAAACCAAGCTGTCAGCGACACACAAAGGTACAAATACACATGCATGCACACCCATGCACATCTGCGCGCACGCACACACACACACACACACACACACACACAGACGCGCGCGCGTGGACACACATACACAAACAAATGTTTTTGCTGGCTGGCAATAAAAAAAATCTGTCACTAGAAGAAATGTCCCACGCCACTAGATAACAGTGATGTGAGTAAAGTCTGAAGCTGTGTGGCACAGGATGAAGGTCAGCACCATGATGAAGGCAGGTGATGCAAAAGCAGCTGGCCAGCAGAGAATCTAGCGGGTCCACTGGGGGGGGGAATTCAGCTGATGAAACATATTCTGTGCACAAGTTCATAAATCAGTGCAAAATATTTGTTTGCAGATCTTGAGGAGCCATTCTATCAATCACTTTTTAACTTCACCCTTTTTCATTAGCCACATCTTTAAATATTTTTTATTATTTTTATTTAACCCTTACTTAACCAGGAGAGTCCTTTTTCAAGGGAGCCCACGGGGTTGAGGGCAATTTGCACAGACAATTAGATGATTAGGTGGCAGGTCGAAAGAGCCAGGTTGGGACTTTAGCCATGACACCGGGGATCCCCCTACTCTTATCGAAGAGTGTCATAGGATCTTTAATGACCACAATGAGTCAGCACCTTGGTTTCACATCTCATCCAAAAGATGACATCTCCTTCAGTACAGTGTCCCCGTCACTGCACTGGGGATTATTCTGCCAGAGGGAAGATTGCAACCTTCTAAACCACCAACACCTCTTTTAGCAGCAACTTGGTTTTTCCAGGTGGTCACCCATCCAAGTACTAACCAAGCCCACATCCACTTAGCTTCAGCCACACAGTTGGAGCAGATCGAATCGTGGTATGGCTGCTGGCTAAGGTACTAACTGGCACGGTAACATTAGAAAGTGGTTTGAGTGACTGGGATGTCATTTCAGTCTCTTTCTAATATAAATGTCATGGGTGTTAATGTTAATGAATACCTGATCTAATGCTTTCCCCAACTGAAACAAGGTGCTATTTTGTCACCAACACTGTTTATTTGTTTGTATCGATGATTTCATTTTTAAAATAAAATCTTATATGATGTGAGTTGATAATATAACTGTGGGCATATATTGTTACGTGCAGATTAAACAATCTTACTTGCTGAACAAGAAAAAGATTTGCAGACCATGTCGAAACATCGCTGCTGAGTGTTGCAGGAAATGGAGATTAGTGCCAAGTCAAGACAAAACACAAACTGTACATTTTGGACAACTATCAGGAGAGGAAAGTACAGTTGCCTTTCATTTTTGCTTAAAAGTGTAATACACAGATCAATAAAAATATTTTGGCCTGACTTTGGAGGAATGAGATATTTAAGAAAGGTATTAGCCTAGCATTTTGGCTCAGGCAGCTGGTAGGGCAATGGGATCTTTACAGAGCAAAGTGAAATTGTGTAGATATTCGGTAATCAATACCTTTACACATTTTGTAAAATTCCTGTTGGGTGTCCAGTGTCAGCTTTTGCTGCTGGTTTTTGGGGGTTTCCAAGAGCATACAATCTGTTATACTGAGTATTACAGGCTATTTGATCCGTTATAGGACTCCACAAGTTTACATCAGTTTTGGTCATTAGTGCAGATAGGAGATGAGAACCAGCAAATATCTCACATTATTATTAGATGCTTCGGCTCTGGTACAGCCTTGGGAATACATCCAATCAGTGATTAAATAAAAAGATTTAAATGGAAATCTGCACATTGTCATCAATGGACCAATGAGATGATATCTTCATTTCAATGATTCATCAATTATTTGTCAAAATAGGTTACAGTGTAATATCTGACAGACGATGAGTACAATGGTTTGACTAGATGGAATAAAAAATGGTCAGTTGAATTTTTGTGTAAATGAAACTTATGGATTTATTGTCTTTTAAAGAATAAATACACAGTGGGACCTTGCGTGAAGAATAATTTGAATAAAAAAAAAGATGCTTTTATGCCTGAATGCAGTCAATTTACCATTAGTCATTGAGACAAGCAGGTTTAATGCTACTCTAGACTTTGTCTGACATGTGCAATAGGATAAAATGAGAATGAGGTACAGTTTTTGTTTATGTATTGTCCTGTAGGTGAGGTACATTCATTAGCCTGTGTGTGAGGACTTCAAGGAGAATTCCGGTGTGAAATTGACTTGGAGTGTATTGAAACATGATGACAAGAACTAACTTTTGTGGAATACCCCACCTCTGTATGCACGCAACATTTCGAAATACATGGCTTTTTAGCTGAAGCTCCCAACAGGCTTACAATGGTAGTGAATGGGGCGTAGCGTTGCAATGCAAAGAAATCGCTATTTTTCCATCATTAACAAGGCTCAAAGTAGCTCAACACTTCATTGGTAGAATTCCGAGGGCCCTGACATTTAAAACGAGTCACTGAGAACTTGCACAGGTAGTTTATTAACAATGACTGTTTATGCAGACAGTACCTTGAGGTAGTTTTTAGTCACCTCCATCTTGAAAGTCATGATAAGTCGATTGACGAGCACAAACTAATAGATTGCAATCTGTTCCTCTATCCTTCCTATTCGTTCGTGCTCCTCAATCGACTTATCGTGACTTTCAAGAAGGAGGCGGCAAGAAACTACTGTAAGGTCAAGGTCAAGGTATCTTTATTATCCTTCAAGGGGGAAATTTGTTATACAGCCAGCAAGCAACACCAACAATCATCAGCATGGACAAAAATATAAGATGGACATCGAATAAAACATATGAAAAATAAATAAATAAATACCAACAAATAAAAGATAAGAACAGATTCTAGAAAACAACAATAAAACATCCTCATAAAAGTACTGTCCACATTAAAATTCCTAAGTTTGTGATAAAAAAACACACGTTGATGAGCTTTCTTACAAGCACTGTCCACCTGATGCTCGAAGGTCAGCTTATTGTCAATGATCGTACCTAAGTATTTGTATTGCTGTACAACCTCCACAGCCTGACTTTAAATCTTCACTGTGGGGGATGTCAGTCTGATTTTTCTGAAAATCAGTGAATATCTCCTTAGTTTTACCCAAATTTATCTCTAAAAACGATGACTCACACCAGTTGATAAAATCAGTCACTACAGTACCATGAGTAAAATCACCTGGACTTAACAGAGAAATAATGACAGAATCGTATGCAAACTTAACAATATACTGACTGGTGTGCTGACTTTGATACACGTTTGTATATAAAACAAATAACAGGGGTGAGAGGACACACCCCTGTGGTGAGCCAGTGGAGGAAACAAGAGCATCACATAAAACCTTACTGACCTCGACACGCTGAGATTTGACGGTTAAAAAACCCATCAGCCAACAAAGCAGACCAGCCTCGATGCCATGACTGCTTTTTAACCTTTCTGCTAAAATATGCGGCTGAATGCAGAAGAAAAATCAATGAAAATAAGATGAACAAGGGTTGTAGCACCTTCTAAGTGTGCAAGGACCATGTTCAGTTAGGTACAGATAGCATCATCAACTCCCCTACTTGACCTGAAGGCAAATTCAAGCGGATCCAACTTGTCTTTAACAGTATTCAGAATAGCATCCTTCACAATCTTTTCCAATGATTTCATGACAAGGGAGGCGAGTGCTACAGGCCTAGGGTCGTTTAACTCTTTTGGGGCCTTGACTTAGGCACGGGAACAATGATGGAGTCTTTCCATAAGCGAGGTACCTTGTGGAGTTGGAGTGACACCTGAAAATAGAACAAAAAATATCGGACAGCTGATCTGCACAGTTCTTAAGGATGCGGCCACCTCAGGGCCAGGACTTTTCTCTCTCTTCACACCCCGGAAGAGACTCAGAACTGTGCTCCTATCGACGTGGATAGAATCCTACCCTGGCGCCACATTTTTGAATAATGATTGCTCCTCCCTAAAATCATGGACATTAAAACGGTTATAAAAAGTATTTAGTTCATTAGAAAGTTCAAGGTTGGACTTATTATTAATAGAGATTGGGCACTTCCAGGACTGTATTCTCATCATGGATTTCACCCCATTCCATGCAGGACGTGAATTGCTGGTACAGAGTAAACTTTCAACTTTGTATCTATAGCTACATTTAAGAAGCTAGCTGAAGTAGCAAGCTTAAGTTCTTTTTTAACCTGCTTATGCAGCTCTCTGTACTGAGTCATGTCCTCCTTGATAAAACTGATATTGCACTGGTTGATTATGTTTTTGAGGGATTTGGAAACCCAAGGTTTATTGGGTATTTTATATGGATATTAGTTTACGTGGGATGACTACCTCCTCACAAAATGTGATATAAGCTGAGACTGTCTCTGTGAGGTTGTCCAGATCGTCACACCCCTCCTTGAACAGGTCCCCTCCTGAAGACATTGTATTGACTCTGCTGACCAAACCAGAACTGATTGACGCAGAGGCTTTTGTTTCTTCAGGACCGATTTGAATGACGAAATCAAATACACAGTGCTGTGATCAGACAAGCCAAGTAGAGGTCTACTTGAAGGATGTATAAGCTTCTTTCATGGAACCATAACAGAGGTCCATGCATTTACCCTCGCGTGTTAGGCAGGTCAAGTACTGGTAAAAGTTACACAATGACTTTTTGGGATTACACTGATTAAAATCGCCCATAATGAGGCTCGGCGCATCGGAAGAAATCCCCTGTAGCCGCTGCACAGTCCTCACTATAGCCTTGGTTGCTAAGTCAGCATTGGACCTTGGGTGAATATAGACGAGTGTTACAAATAACGGTGGAAATTCCCAAGGTAAGTAAAAGGGCCGAAGGGACGCAGATTAAAGTTCAATGTCAGAAGTGCACAGTGTCTCCCTCACAATCACTGTATTACACCACCTCTTGATAACATAGAGGCATATTCCACCCCCAAGTGATTTGCCTGTCACTGAGGGATCTCTGACCAGATGAAAGGGCTCCCCAAAACCGTCTAACTCCAGGTCAGACTGTGGATCGTGGTCTTTAAGCTATGTCTCAGTGAGGGAAAGAAGGCAAGCGTTGTTTTACTCAGCCAAGAAATTCACGTTCCCTCGTAACTCGACGACTTTATTGCGGAGTGACTGGACATTGGTTAGAATGGCAGCGGGAATGGGAATCCGACGAAGACCTTGCCTCCTGAGCCTCTGGCGCTCGCCGCCCAGTCTCCCCCTTTTCCTTACCCCCGACGACTTGAATACCCGGCTCCGGTAACTGACTGAAGGGTCCAATCGGATAATCTCCGCAGGAAGGGTAGTCGAGGGATCCATGATACCTGCTGCATTATTCTGCAGGAGCAGGAGGAATTCCCGGCTGTACTGGAGAGGTTCCCGAAACTCGCAGAGTCCACTCAAAAAGTGTAAAAAAAGGATAAGAAGCAGCACAAAGCCCATCAATCCACAGTGAGTCATTGTGTTACTCCCGTCGCACGTAGATTAGTTTAAAAATAAAATTTAAAATAAGTTAGAGATGATCACACTAGAGGAAACAGGTTAGCAGGTTGAAACACAACGCACGCACACACACATCTGCTGTCTGTCGCCATTACCAGTGCCAGCGCCACAAACACCTCAAGGTACTGATTGCATAAACAGTCTTTTTTAATAAACTACCTGTGCATTTTCAAAGTTCTCAGTGCCTCCTTTTAAATGTCAGGGCCCCTCGGAATTCTACCAATGAAGTGTGGAGCTACTTTGAGCCTTATTAATGATGAAAAAATAGTGATTTCTTTGCATGGCAATGCTATGACCCATTCACTACTATTGTAAGCCTGTTGGGAGCTTCGGCTAAAAAGCCATGTATCTCGAAATGCTGCGTGCGTACAGAGGTGGGGTATTCGAAAAAAGTTAGTGCTCGGTATCATGTTTCAATACACTCCAAGTCAATTTCACACCAGAGTTCTCCTTTAAAATCTGCACTTTTCAGCAAAAGTTCTTAGCATCTGTTATTTTTTTATTTTTTGCGATTGAACTGATAGCCAATGGATATGCTTCCGCACACAAATGATCGTCGAGAAACAAAACTTCAATAAAATGAATCACTTGTGCCATGCTGAATATCAGGAACACCCAAAGTATGGATTTTTTTGTCTTCCGGCTACATCCGTTTGCATCAGTAAATCAGTTCTCTTTTTATGAATAATTATTATTGCAATTATGATGCACAAATTAAGCAAAGAAATTGTGATAAAAAAACTTCATGAAGAGAAGTAATAAAATAGGACCAAGGGTCTAGTAGCTTACCGGAAAGCAGTCTTATAGTGATGATACAAGTTATGAAAATTTAATGTGAAGTTTAACATTTGAATCAATGAAATTCATTGTCAAGGTCACTAAATAAAAGTTCACATACATTTATAAGACCTCCGGTAAAACAAACATAATCCTAAGCTCTGAAGCAGTTTTGGTGATACAAGTCATTAAAAATTCAATATGTCAATTGTGAACTTTGAAGGTCACACAAGGGCAAGTGGAAGTCAGCAAATAGACTTCATATATGTCTCTACAAACCCTGGCTCAATCTGTGACCATTTTGGTGATAGAAGTCATTGCACTTTCACTGTCGAGTTTGACCCTCTGGTCACTGACAGTCAAGTTGAATGTTACCAAATGATAGTTCATATGCGACTTCCTAGATGTCAGTAACACAAACTTAAGCTGCATCAGTGACCATTTTAGTGATGCAAGTCATTGAATTTTCACTAGGTCACAGTTGACCTTTGAAGGTCAATACTAAGGTCACCAAAGAAAAGTTAATATATGACTTCCTATATGTCTCTAATACAAACCTAAGCTCCATCTGAGACTGTTTTGGCAACAAAAGTCATTGTAATTGTATTATGTCAAGTTTGACCTTCAAAGGTCACCAACAGTCAAGTTGAACATCACCAAATGAAAGTTCATATGTGACTTCCTACATGTCAGTAACACAAACCTGGGCTCCATCTCTTTTACCTTTTTAAAAGACCTATTTAAAGATAGAAGTCATTGAATTTTCACTAGGTCCAGTTTGACCTTAGACGATCAACATGAAGGTCACCAAATGAAAGTTCATATATGACTTCCTATATGTCTCCAATACAAACCTACACTCGTAAGTGTAATCATTTTGCTGATATGAGTCATTGAAATTTCACTGTATAGTTTGGTTGTTGAAGGTCACTGAAAGTCAAGTTCAAGGTCACCCAATAAAACTTCATACATGACTTCTAATATAGCCACAATACAAACCTAACCTCTTTTTGCTATAGTTTTGGTGGTAGAGGTCACTGAAATTTAACCATTTGAAGTTCGACCTTCAAAGGTCAAGTTCAAGGCCACCAAATGAGAGTCACAAAAACTATGACTTCCTATAATACACAGTACACATAAGTTCCCAATCTTCAATATTCTCAATCCTAGAAGCCTTTGAAAATGGTAATATTTTGCTTGACCACACATTTGACCTTTCAAGGTCATCTGAGGTCAACTTTAACACATCCAAAATATAGGTCATGTTTGACTTCCTATATGTTGATAACACAAACTTAATCTCTGTCTGCAACCATTCAGCTTCCACAGGCAATTTTACTCATTCTCGATAAGACCTCATGTTAAAGCACAGTGTTCCACTAGACCCACTTCAGTTGATTCGATCAAAATGAAACTTGCACTATACATGAAGTGTATCACTGTGAATTGATTGCCAGATTTAGAAAAAAATTCATTCGACAGTTTTTTAGAAATATTTTTTTGAAATTTCAAGTCCTATCTGTTTACATGGTTAATATTTTCCCTGACCTTAAGTTTGACCTTTCAAAGTCATCTATGGTCAAATTTAATACTGCCGAACTATAGGTCATATATCACTTCCTATATGTCAATAATACAAACTTAATCTCAATCTGCAACCATTTGGCCTCCACAGGCCATCTTGCAAGTCCATAAAGTATAGCGTCCCCACTAGACCCACTTCTGTTGATTCAATCAAAAAGGCGTTTACACTGTACATTGACGGTTCCAAGGTAAGTTGATTGCCTGATTTAGAAAAGAATTTATCTCGTAATTTTTCAGAAATGATTTTTTAAAATTTCTCAGTCCTATCTTTAACATTGGGGCCAAAATTTTAAGGGTCCATAAAACGGACCAAAATGATTCAATCAAAAATCTGAGATATGGAGATATGGTCTTGTAGTATGTTGTGGCAAATTTACAGGAAAATTCATCAGGCCAAAAAAAAAAGATAAAAAATGTTCCCGATGACAGATGCCACACCTCGACAATAGCTTTGCTAAAAATGCCGCAGATCCCCAACATCCATTCTCGACCCTGCTCATTCATGGTTAGGTCATCTTGAGTGTGCGGTGGGAGGGGGTTAACATACGCTGGAACCTATTCTCACAAGCACTGGATGAGAGGTCCAAACGCACACCCGGGACGGTTCATTGGTCTATCACTGGGCACAATAACCATTCACTCACGCACTATTGCCTGTGGGCAATTTAGAGTTACCATGACATGCTTGTGTTTGGGCCATGGGGAGGAAACTGGAGTAGACAAACAAGGGGAGAACATGCAAACACATGCCCTTCCTGCTCTAATGTGACACTGAAATGTACTGATGCAGCAGAATGATAACGATAATTGAGGAAATCAGGCATGAACACATACACACATAAGAACGCCACATCTAATCACAAGCATACACATGCACATCTCACACAAAATTAATGTGCTATACAAAAACAAAAGCTTCTTCTCCTCCCACCCTTCACTATCAATCTGCGCCTCATCTATATCCTCCATATCTGTCGCCGTCTTTCAGTCTAGCCCTGTCTGCAACAGCCATGCAGCACAAGGGTTCTCAACCATGCAGTTACACACCTGGGGGGTGATCTACAAAGCAAGTTCACCACTAACCAGGTTTGCTTTGCGTGAGCTGTTTCAAGAAACCCAAAACTAGCAATCAGGGATGCCATACATTACCGTGGCAGATTAAAAGAAACCCACCGTCGTGATGCTGAAAACCAAAGCTTTAAGCTCAACATAGCTCGCTAACCCCCCAACCTCATTTTTTAGTGCATCCCTTTGATTCTACTAATCAAATGCTCAAGCCTTTTTTGAAGACCATGACTAATGGAAACTGTTTGGTTGAAATTTAAGCCTGCACTTGCACTGGCCCCACCTCTGGATCAGACTATCTAGATACGGATTATCCAGATAGGGCTGGAGTAGCAGACTTTGATTCCGGCCTAGCAGTGACACACCTGAATCTGCCAATCAACCCTTCAAGTCCTCACCGAAGCCCTCGATTTGTAGAATTAGGAGTGTAACTCATTGGTTGGAATGAAAGCCTGCACCCACAACGACCCTTTCTGAATAAGGCTGAAAACCACCAGATTAAAAGCAGGGTTTTTCTGGGGCGGGGGGTTATAGCCAACAGAGAGACCCCCCCCCCAAAAAAAAACCCTTGCCGAGGCCCCTGCTGCTGACAGGACAGAGAGGACGAGGGGGCGTCACTCACTTTCTGAGTTGCGTAGAATGGGTCCATGTCCTCCAGAGGCACGGCCACCATGCCTGGAGGAATGTCCCCGTAGATGAAAGGCAGGCTTCTGCCGGCCTCCAGGTCAGAGTTGGGCATGGGCTTATTGCTCTCATCGTCGTCCCGGTGACTGCTGTCGGACTTGGGCTTCTTCTGCTTCTTCTTCTTGTCCTCGGCGATGCGCTTCTCGATGTTTTCCAAAGATTCCGGAGTGAACCTCTTGAAGCTGTCAGGTCCTGGCGGTGCGAGAAGGGGTGCGGCCATGTTTTCATCCTGCAGCTGCTGCTCCTTTAGTTGAGTGCCATCCAGGAGAGCCTATCTCTGAGCAAAGAGAGGACAGGTGTAATCATCTTTTACAGCGTTTAAAGCACTCTTGAATATTTAGATGAGCCCATCCATTTTGTTTTGTTGCGATACAAGAGCTATAGTCACTGACTTCCGTGTCATAGTTTCACTATGTCACATTGCGCCTTCTCCAATTTGATCATCACACACACCTAAGACATTAATAGTTACGTATACTGGAGAACTCAAACATGTTGTCTGTGTCTATTTTAGCCTTCACTTTCAAAATTTTCCACTTAGTATTCGAAATGATGTGAAACTGAAACTTCGGGTAGAATTCAAATGTTGCATATTGATACAAAGTGTCGAAAAGCCAACATGTTTGGAATTACTTAGACTCAGAAAAACTTTAATGTCCCGGGTCGGGGAGGGGGGGATTTTGTTTGCAACACAATACATAAGTCATACATCTACTCTGTTGATACGATGACACACATAAATTACACACACATATCACACATAAATTACACATACACACACAAGAACAAATAGTCTAATCAATAAAAACATTACCCTTTCTTAAGATGCACTGCTCATCAAGTAAATACGATAATGCACTTCATACCCCTGCCCATATCTTGTTTAATTGTGTAATTGCTATAGGAAGAAATTAGTTTTTGGCCCAGATTGTTTTAATACTGGGACATCTGTACTTGAACTCCCCTGACAATGGGAGGTAGGGCTGCACGATATACGGAATAGCGGTAATCGCAAGGGCAATAAAAGTAACTGCCACTGTGAGGCAGACAGACGAGCTTGCTTTTTACCTTTTCTATGACACATACCTAACGTGGTCACTTGCAATGCTTCCGGGAAGAAAACTACGTTTTAAATCCGCTAATTACCAGCGAGGTAGACAGCCTCCATCGCTTTGGCCTAATTAGCTTACCTTAAATCAATTCCCGTGTACTTTGCCTGGCTTGCAATCAAGCCATTTATTCAGCCAACTGACTGATCAAAACCAAAATGTGGCCAATAATGATTAAGAAGAGATAATGAGAAGCAGACGGACCTAACCAGGCTGCCGTGTTGGGTTGAAGATGAAATGCTCTAGATGAAATGAAATCTGCAAATATCAAAAGGCACCACTTCAGTTTGTGGGTAATATACATGCAAAGTTTCAGGAATATATATTAAATGCTTTTTGAGTTCTGCTCCGGAAACAAACCTATCTCTGTGTCAAGATCCAACTTGTTTCCATGGAAATAAAAAGAGAAAATTTTCCAGAAATCTGAAAATATGAAAAGGTACCACTTCCATATGTGGGTAATACACATGCAAAATTTCAGAAAGATATATTGAACGGTTTTTGAGTTGTGCTCCAGACACGAACCTATCTCTGTACAGAATCCAAATGCAAATTCTTTCCATGGAAACAAAAAAAATAACATTTTCAGAAATCTGAAAATATAAAAAAGCACCACTTAAGTATGTGGGTAATACACATGCAAGGTTTCAGTAAGATACATTGAACGGTTTTTGAGTTCTGCTCCGGAAATGAACCTATCTCTGTACAGAGTCCAAATCCAACTTATTTCAAGGGAAACGAAAAAAAGAAGATTTTCAGAAATTGGGAAATATCAAAAGGCACCACTTCAGTATGTTGGTAATACACATGCAAAGTTTCAGTAAGATATATTGAACGATTTTTGAGTTGTGCTCCAGAAACAAACCTATCTCTGTACAGAGTCCGAAAACGAACTAGGCCTGATGTGCACTAAATCTAGATCCGTGTCCATGGAAATGGCAAATATAGTGATCCAGAAGTTTCCAAAGTAGCAAAAGGCACATCTAGACTATACAAAGAATACACATACAAAGTTTGGTGCTGATATCTTACATATTATTCCAGTTCTGCTCAGGAAATGAACACGGTGTAATTTGCACTAAGTCCAGAATTGTTTCCATTCCATTGTTTCTAAAGTAGCGAAACACACATCTAAACTATATATAGAATACATGTACCAAGTTTGGTGATGATATCTTGCATAGTTTCCGAGTTCTGCTCCAGAAAAAAAATGATTACAGATGGACGGAGAGACAGACGGACGAGGCGATGCCTATATCCCCCCCACATTTTATGCCGGGGGGACAATGAGCATCAACAGTCTTGAGGTATAAATCGCTTTAATGCACTGACAAGCATACACTTTTACCTCATACCTAGATCAAGAGACTACGGCAGAAACGAAGGTAGTGCTCCTGATACAAAACAACAATTCAGTCGGCTATAGTGCATTTAAGTTTCTTTGCAGAGTACTCCAAACCACCTGAAGTTTGCACCACCTGGGCATAACTAGTCTGCACCATTTTCGCAAGCCAGAGGTACCAAGCAGCACTGCCCCTTTCTCCTAAGCAATTTGCCATGTCATTGCAAATGCTTAACAACAATAAACTTCACATTTCCCAATCATTATGAGCACTTTACACCACATTCAGATAATGTTCTTCTGTAAATATAGATAGTAAAGATTACAATAAATTGGGCATGATCCCCAGTTATATGATAATATTATCTTCATTTCTAAAAATTTTCAGCTAAGTCACACTTTCATCCATTACTTCCAAATGTAAAACATATACAATACCTTCCGAACATCTATCTTCAGTGCGTGGTATTATTACTAACAACATAAATCATATCTCAAAGCATAGAGTCATTGTAGGCACATTTTGCAAGAAACATAGCAGGAACTTTGTTACTACGCTAGCGAGATTAGTTCACTACCTCAAAGCAGCCTACCCGTCGTCAACAAAGGAAAGACCACCTTGAGGCAAGAGCACATTTTGAAGACATCAATTCTACAGCTATATTGCCATGTTAGTACAATGGTTCAAAACATAATGCTCCGTTTTAGATTAGCAAAACTATATGTATCCTCACTGTGAAACCAAACTTAATGTTGACTCTAGCGACATATTAGATATTCTAGATATAAGTATAGCCTGCGAATTACATATACATTTTCAGAAAATACATAAAGTACATCATTGTACCCTTAGGAGTGCAATGGCCAGTCTCTAAGCAGAGACAGGTAAAAATATATCAAAATGTATTTTGATAAAAAATACACAACCAAAAATTCAATAACAATTTGGCTGTTTTGTATCAAAATAAACTATGAAATACTGCAGCCATGTAACGTGTCAAAGTTAGCTAGAGTATTTTGTACTTTCAAAATACAAAATTACATTTCCACTGAAGAATGAAATCATTTATAAAACCTCCTATCTAAAAACAAGTGGATATATCTGATATATCTCCCTATGAACTCTAAATGTGATGCTTGCATCTTGTTCCAAAAAAATTGAAATAAGGGAATGGAAAGTTTAGAAAAGCTGCGGAAACTTCAGCAAGACACCCATTTGAAACATGCCTCGAGAAAATGAGTGAATACGTAACACATGATTGTAGAATAGAGTGTAAAATGAGCAGTCACAAAAGCCACGGTCATTAATCGGCGAGATGGTTTGAGGTTTGCCCCTTTGCCAAAAGCTGTGTGATAAAATCATCAAACAGTCAAGGACGATTTTCAATCTGCAATTGCATGGAACTTGATGTAAAGATATACTTAATTGAACTCCCAAGGGCTAACAGGTTTTACACAGGTTTTCCTGTACATTTGACCTATTCAAGTCAGTTAGGAGGATTGGGCAGCCACAGTGCAGCAGCCAGAGATCCACTTCAGTTTTTTAGCATTAGCCTTGGTTAGGGGCACTGATAGGAGTGTTTCGATGGTGCATGATTTTCAGGGTGAGGGAAAACCCACATAAACACAGGAAGAACGTGCAAGACAAGTCAAAATACCAATATTTGTTGCACGTGACCATCAGGCACTCAGACTGGATTTGTCACCAGAAAGCCTCAGACAGTATACACTTCAGCAGACCCTTTTTATTGAACACAGATCATTGTGGCATCATCAAATGCATGTCAAAACTCAACTACACCAAGAGTGGACCATATATCAACACCATCCAGAAGCACTGGCGACTTCTCTCGGCTCAAGCTCATCTAAAATGGACTGCTGCATAGTGAAAAAGAGTGCTGTGGTCTGATAAGTCCATTTTTCAGATTGTTTTAGTAAATAATATTGTACATGTCACTGACTGTTATCAGGGACATTTACAATAGCCAGCGCCAGTAATGTTCTGAAGTCGCACTCATGCTCTTCGCATGGGCAACTGGCACATCTGTGAAGGCGTAATTGACTAAGAAGGGTACATGTGCATCTGGAACAACAAATACTGCCTTCCAGATATCAACTTTTGTAGGCATGCTCCTGTTTATTCTGGAAGAAAAACAGAGTGACACACTGCACGCATTACAACAGAGTGGCTTCCTTGATGCAACGTGGGTACTAGACTGGTTTGCCAGCAGCCCCACCCTGTCTCCCATTTTGAGAAGATTCATGAAGCACAAACTAATAAGTCCAACAAATGATGAAAAAGACAATATGCAATTCATGTTATCTCTACATCAGGGAACATTCACAGAAAATACAATAACAGTAGCCTGTAGTCTATGCATACCTACTATTGATATTGTCTATTCATTTCTTCATGACAATACAGTGCAATGCAATGAAAAAGTTACAAAGTCTCTCAACAATCTTGCCTCTGAAATTTCTTTTCTCATTTTGCTCGTGTTAAATATTCAGCTAAAGAGGGCTTCTAAGACATCATTGTTGATGTTAGCTTAGAGGACTGTTGGCACATTCAGTGAAATGGTAAAAGTGGCGTTTGCCTGCAGCTTTTGAATATTGCCGCAAAAATGTTCTTGCTCTGGCATTATTCCATAGAAATATAGCCTACCGAACAGTATATTTTAACAAAACTTGAGTGCCCTTTCACTTCTCATGGCTTAGACATCTTGAGCGCATCCAAGCAAATCACTCGGCGTACTATTCATCTTGCAGATCGTTCAAATATAAAAAGTCACCAAGGCCCTGAAGAAGCAATGCATTCTCAAACCACCACACTTCCACAACCATGTTTGTCTATTGGCAAAGAATTTTTATGGTACACTGCTGTATTAGCATTAGAAAACCAGAGTATTTCAAGGTAAAAGTACTCATCTCTTCCAAAAAGTTCAACTTTCAACTGATTAGTAAAAGATATTATCCCACCAAGGAGATCAATGTGTTTTTTTTTTACCACACTGAGATGAGCCAATGATTCTTTTTGATTAGCAATGGTTTTCGCTTTGCAGCTCTTAAATGGGCGTCATTTTTGTCCGGGTTCTTGGTAGAATCATGAATGCTGACCTTATCTGATGTGTGTGAGGCCTGCAGCCCTGAAGATCTTCATCTTGGTTCAATTAGGACTTCACAGAGGAGTTATTAATGAGCTAACTGGAGTCTTAAAACCTTAGAAACAGTTTTTAAACCATATACACACTGATATCTGAATAACTAACTTTCTCATCTCTTCTGGAATTTCAAATTATTGCAGCTTAGTGGGCACTCTTTAAGTCCTTTCAACCAGCTTCTCATTGCTGAAAAGGTCATGTTTACAGCCATGTTTAGATTCAATAACGCTGGTATTCATTAAATGTAGGAGTGCCTGGTCTAATTTAACCAAGAAAGTCTGTTGCCATCTGGTTAACATGTATCCCCAGTCCCCCTCAACAATCACTCCCAAAATCGATAGGCTTCATGACCTTACCCGTCACATGGCCAAATATACATTTGATCGGAGGAAATCTGTGGCCTGCGCTGCTGTCCGGGGATACAAATAGGTCAACTGGCTGATTAGGAACTATGGGGGCAATTACTTCTTTCACACAAGGCCAGTTGGTGTTGGATAACAATTTTCTGTTAAGAAAAGAAAATAAATGATTCTTTGATAACCTGTTTTGTGAGTTCACTCAGGTTGCCTTTGTTTTAAGTTAAAAATTGAATCAATCGTGTAAGAAATATACAAAAATAAAGAATATTGGGGGGCAGGAGGTGTGACAAACGCAGCACTGCACTTAATTGTTTGTAAAACGACATGGCTGTCAGCAGTCCATCATGATTACAATAGGAAAGGAAGTGAGCAAAATATTTTTATCGAAATTATCTGACTGATAGTTCAATGAAACTTACTTGAGTTGCACAGTAAGTAAGTAAGTATAGATGAAAATGGACAGGCAACAGTATGCCAGCACTGCCAGGCGCACTGGGGTCACAACCGGAACAGAAGAGGGATTTAACAGAAAAGAAGAGGTTGATGAACGAACACTCAGACAAACAAATGTGATATACAAGCAGCTAATTCGATATTCTTGAGAGGAAGAGGCTAGCTCACCAGTCCTGCAGTTATTTTGTGAAATCACTGGGTTTTCAGGAAGCAGCCGGATAGATGCAGCCTCTTGCTTGCTCCAATGGAATGTGGAGCAAAAACAAGGGAGATAAAGCTGAACACCATCTCAGTGCAAAACACCTCTGCTCAAAATGCACTGGTTAGTAAACATTGTGGCATCTAAATGAGGATGTTTTGCATCAATTGCTATGCAATGAAATTCACTGAATTTCCCATTTCCCAAACCAGGCTTTTGTAGAAAACACACGTTTCAGTAAAAGCAAACCAGATTTTGAAAGTTTCAAGGGTTAGAGAATCAGGCACAACCCTAAAAATGTGCACAGATGGTGAGCCCTAACTTTTCTAACCCCAGAAAAAACAACTGTATTGTGAGAATGATCCAGTGAATCAGCAAGCTATAGATGACCATACGCTTAGCAACAGCAAGTCAAGGAAAGTATATTAAAGATTCACAGGTAAGGGGAAAATATTATTCCTGAAACTGAAATGAATCTAAGAATGGACAATGAGATACCAGTAACAACTGATGGGTCCAGTTACAGCATGAGTAACCTCGGACGTCAGTACGGTGCAGGCATTTTCTATAGAGGGTAGATCAGCACAGCAGTAGAGCTCAGTTGCAAAGGATGATGCTAAATAAGCTGGACTATGGCCCTGAGAAAGACATCTTGACTTAGCCTTTTTACAGCATGATAAGAGCTTGCAATCGCGGGGTTAGAATTTCAACTGAAATGAAATTGGACATGGATATGAAGATCAGATTTTTTTTTGCGTATTCAAATAACTTCTACGCTGCCTGACCACAGTCTGTTTTTTATTCCAGTGTTTCTGTCACCCCTTTCCCTGGGTTCGTAGATCACTGTAGACTCCGTTCCTCACCAAGTCATCACAGTCATTTGCAAGTTCAAATCCTGGAGATGCAGATGCACCACCAGAACTGTTTCTGATTTCTACTTTTTTCATTCGATTTTTTTGCACTCCTTCTCCTCATTTGGATTTCAACCAATTTAAATGAGTATAAACAGACTTCTTCTCAGATACACTAATCTAATCACCTTTGACTTCTCCAGCCAGCTTTGGGCAGGACCTGCTCCCCCACTTGAGTTCCTCCACAGATTTGTTCCCATCAGGGAGTTTTTTCACTACTGCCAGAGGGTTTGCCCTTTGCTTTGTTATGTTGGTGAACTTAGGCCTGCTATTCCTTTGAGTGCCTTTGTGACACTGTTACTGCTGGTGCAAGGGAGTGCAATGAGAAAAAAGTTTGCTGGGTAATTTGGCCTACGTCACTAACGCAGACGAAATGAGTCGAAACTGCCAAACACCTGGAGCGGTAAGAACACTGAAGCAGAGAGGATCAGAGATTTATCTTCAAGAGTTAAAGAGTTGATATGGGTAGAATTCTACATTCCAGTGTTGTGTGGACAGCTAGGAAAGGGACCATTTATATTTCTATAAGAACCTTTTTTACATGAGTGTTGAGGCTGAAAAATGCACAAAAATGAGGAAAATTTCAAGAACCATTCTGAGGCCAAGAACAAGTGTTGAATGAAGGGACTTGTATTGGGATAACAATGTAAATATGCATCATTTCACTGTGAACAAATGTTTCTGAAAGTGCTCCAACGATTGTTTAAGATGCCAATTAGGGAAAAAAAGTTTTAGGCAATTATTAATGAAAATGAAAAAACATTATTTTTCAGTATTGAAGTCTGTTTGAAAAAATAAGAACATTCAGGCTCAACCCTCAAAACAGACATTCCTCAATAAAATAGAGTTAAGATAAATTTGTCTCTGAATGTTCTAGAAAGCTTTGTGTAATTCTTTATTGTAAACTATAAAGTATGACTGTCTTACTATATTTTGGGCCAGTTGCAAAATGAATTTCTGACTGTAAGTACTGTTGGTCCCACACTTAAGCAAGTAGTGATGAGCATTAGCATGAGTGGTGCAGAGTAGCCTAAAATAATCTAAATAATCGGTAAAATATTTATATAATGCATATTATCTGAAATTGAGGTCTGTAAGCCTTGCATCTTAGTTAGTGGGCATTTGATTTCATAACTTGTTGTTTTCAGCACCATGTTATGTACGCATTATGGGACCTGTGCTAACCAATCCACCCTCTGCTCTCAAATGCACTTTGCATTCAGGCACCTTGTGGTTTACAAATTAACCCTTTTAATCCCACTGGTCACATTTTTGAACACTTTTTTTTATTCTTACGTCTAGAAGCTCTAAAAGTGCTATTGTTGGCTTTGGGCAAAAATGCTACTTTTAACGCAACCAGCATGAAATCAAAAAATACATACAGTTTATGTGTTAGGGGGGTCTAAGGAGTAAAATGCCTGTACTTAAACAGGTTAAGATTAAACAGGTTAAGCACTGGCTAGTATTGTCGCGGTGAGATTTTTACGACAGTTGTGTGAAATTTGCACCCCGGGACTTTAGGCGGAACTGCGGAGAGAGGAAAAAAAGTACCAAACCAACGAATAAGCGAGCAATTTCCGACCAACTTACATAGTTCCTCTTTCAACACATTTATCAAACATTAACGAGCAGTAATGATGTTGAATTGCGTAGCTTATATGTAAATACACATAAGCACAATGCATTTATATGCCTATGGCTGTGTTAGCCACAAGAATGAATGGATGAAACACAAAGGTAGCCTTGTAGCTACCTAGCAAGCAGCCAAAGACCAGTTCAAGAAAGACTAGCTTCACGCAATTCAAATACAGAGATCTGATTGCGAAATGGTAATTTGTAAGATAGTCCAGCTTACCAGTAAATCCAGAGCATATCAAATTTGTAAAACTTTGTGCTTTCTTTACTCCGTCAGACCTAACAGGATCCAAAATATTATTGCCAACTATCTATCAGTGTAGCTTGGTTTGGATCGTCTCCATTCATTTACTGACAAAGCCAGTTCATCTGAGTGACAGATCTCCTTTTTGCACCAAATTTGTAAATTCTGATTAAAATTTAAGGTTATAGATTTATCAAGATACTATGAAAGTACCCACAGGACTAAAATGAACTCCAAATATACTATATATTGATGGTTATATTCTGCACAAGCAGTAGACGAAAATTGCTCCTTGATGAAATGGTTTTTTGCAATTACAATTGAAAACTATAAAATTCTCATTCTACCCTGCAATTTGAGGAGAGTTAAGTCCTATATGAATCATGTAAAATATTGACCCTTTTGTTACAAACATTGTGTTTTCTCTCTATTAGGAAATAAAGAGAGAAAAAAACAGATATTATGATCAGAAAGTTTGTCGTCCATTAGCGATATGAACTAGAGCACTCGGCAACCGAGCACATGTATCCCCCGAAGGCCCCCCAGTTGGGCCTAGATGGTCCCAGAGTACCCAAAATCAATAGGTGTCGTGAACTTACCATAATACATGTCCCTGCAAAATTTGAAAAGAATCAGTGCACTTATGTGGGCTGTAGAGCGTTCACAAGAAAATCTCTGCGGCATTGAATTGGCATTATATTCAATTTCACACTATGTATGCAAAGTCCTTTCGTGGTCAATCACGCTAAAGGCAACAGAACTGTTTATTCAAAGAGGCAAATGTTGACTCGGCTTTGCAAATAAGGATATTGATTTAAAAAAAAAATACATAAACGGTTCAACTAAGAACATCAGAAACAACCAATGCCACCTCTAGGACCAAAGGTTTGGAAAGATTTACTTGTAGAAAGTCCATGATGAGCACAAGAGCATCAATGTTCATCTAGAGTTTGCCAGGTAGTAATCACAGCAGATAGATCTGAGAGAGAGGGCTATAGTCGTGTAAGATGTAAAGGGACATTTCTGGCCATATACAATACCAGCATGTTTGGTGGTCAAAGAAAAATTAATACAATACAAAACACTTCACACCTAGAATCAATGGGGAGGTGGGTCTTTGATATTTCGGGCACATTTTGCAACCAGTGCTACAAGTGCAGTAGTCAACATCAATGGCACAATGATTCTTGCCAAGCACTTGAAATGTTTTTACATGAAATCTGGTTGTCATCATTGCTAGTGGGCTGAGACTAATTCACAGGGTGAAGTCAGCCTATAGGTGGATTGTCCTGCTGAGCAATAGAAACAAACATTTTCAAATCCTAAAAAAAAAACAGTTAAGAAACAACAGCAGTCTTTTTCTGCAATGACTATCTAGTTTATGGACTTCAATCCCATTGAAAACTTGTGGTCTGAACTGGAGAGCTCAGTCCATAAGTGCAAACCCAAGCGTATCAATGATTTGAGAATCTCTGCAAGCAGGAATGGATGACAGCAGAAATCTTTGCCAGGGCCTATTTACAGGAAGTACTAACCCTAGGGTGCCAGTACGGCTATGGTTTTAATAAAAAATGAGATTACTTGAAACTTGAGTGTGAGCATAGTGAAGTAAACGGATAAAGTTTCCTGATGTTTGAACTAGGGCTGTCAGTTTAACGCGTTAATTAGATTAATTAATTACACTGCAAATTAACGCGCTATAAAAATTAACGCAATTAATCATGAGTGGCAAGTCAATGCGCAAACATTTTAAATTTGGTCTATTGAGTGACCCGTAGGCTGCAGTGGTACGTCACTTACTTGCGCCACTAGTGAAAAGCAGGGTGGCAACAGACATGGACGCGACACAAGAGAGCGAGGCAAGCTTACTTGGACCTTTGAATGGCAAGTTTATTTATAAAAATAACAAAGATGGGACTATTAACAAGAACGCAGTGATTTGTACCTTGTGTAAAAAAGAATTTTCTTATCACCGAAGCAGCTCCAGCCTGAGTTATCATTTAAACGCTAAACATATCCGGACAAGTTCCACTGTTAAAGTTGCTGCTAGTGCTAGCGTGAGCTCACTCCGCCAACCAACGCTTGCCGAGTTAGGAAAGCGAATGAGCAAAGCCACGACAGAAAAACTGACAAACTCGATCGCAAAGTGGGTTGCAGCTGATTGCAGGCCAATTTCAATCGTGGAAGACGAGGGCCTAAAGGAGGCGTTTCAGATAGCGTCATCTGACTTTAATTTCCAGCTACCGTCGAGAACTGTGGTGATGAGAAGAATTCACCAGCTGTACAGTGATGAGAGGACTGTGAAAGAAAAGTTGTTGGCAGGGGCCTGCCATGTCGCCCTAACGGGCGATCACTGGACATCGGTAAGCAATCATAACTACCTGGGAGTCACCGCACACCTCATCGATAGAGGGTGGAAACTAAAGTCTTTTGCATTAACTGTGCGCAAAACTGTGACCCGCCATTATGCCGATGCATGCGCCGAGCAGTTTGATGCTGTTACAAAGGAATGGGAGATAGAAAACAAAGTGACAACAATAGGAACCGATAGTGCAAGAAATATGGTCGCAGCAGCACATCAGCTGCCTTTCGAGCACATCCCATGTGCTGCACATATGCTGCAACGAACCATCACGGTCTGCCTTGAGGACAGCAGCTTTGACACCGCCCTGGCAAAGTGCCGCAAAATAGTCGGGCACTTCAAGCATAGCCCTGCTAGTACAGAAGAACTGCACCAGCAGCAGACTGCCCTCGGACAAGCCAGAGAGCCCCTGGTTCAGGACGTATCCACAAGGTGAGGCTGTTTACTATCTATTAGGGTAATTGATTCTGGATAGTTTGGTTCAGTGCTACTACTGTATGTACAGCATGCTGCTCAAAACCTAAAGCCCCCCTGCAGGACTAAGGCTTTTTTTGTTTTTTATTTTATTGAAAGATGGAATTCAACGCTCTCTATGATCTCACGGTACCTGAGGAACCACGAGGCTGTTAATGCCACTTTAGCCACACAGAAGCACAAACTGGCCACACTGACTAACCTAGAGTGTGACAAACTACAGAAGCTGGAGGTCGTTCTTGAACCCTGCAAGTATGTCCCTCTCTCTCTCACGCACACTCCACACTCTCACTCGCTCACACACATATATATACAGTACACACATACGCACACTCACACACACAGACACACACACCTCACTTCGCCTCACCTCTCATTCTCTCCCCCTTCATACACTCACCTCTCCCTCCCTCCCTCCCTCCCTCCCATACACCTCTCTCAGTCTCTCTCTCTCTCACACACACTCTCTCACACACACACACACACACACACACACACACCTACCTCACCTCTCCTCTCATTCTCTTCCACTTTATACACTCACCTCTCCCTCCCTTCCATACACCACTGTCTCTCATTCACTCTCACACACACACACACACACACACACGTCAGTAATGATATGAGTTCATTATTGCCATATTTTTGTTCCACTGCAGATATGTGACCAAGCTGCTTGGAGGTGAGAGCTATGTTTCATGCTCTGTGGTTCTCCCCGCACTCTGCCATCTCAACCGGGTCATGGATCCCACTGATGAGGATCCGGGCTATATGATAAAGTTCAAGACCACCTTTTCAAAGGACATAGGTGCACGCACGGCCAGCATCAACAACAGATGGTTGAAGGTGGCTACAGCCCTCGACCCGCGATTCAAGGACTTGAAGAGCATACCCAGGGATGAGAGGGATGAGGTATGTGTGTGACTGAGAAGGCCCGTGTTTTGCGAGTGCTTTGTTTAGAAAGTTCCATGCAACAAATTAATTTTCCCTCTGTTAAGGTGTGGACCTGGATTGAGGAGATGCTGCGAGGATCAGAAGCGGGACCTGCTGCCCCTCAACCCACAGAGGACGAGCCAGCAGCAAAGAAGTGCCTCCTCCTGCTGTCCTCGGACTCAGACTCGGACAAGGACGAGCAGGGGCCTCTAGCCCGCTACAAAGCTGAGCCGTGCATTGGAATGCATGAGTGTCCACTGGAGTGGTGGGCAGCTCATGCGGGAGCTTATGGACAGCTGTCCTCTCTTGCTTGCAAATACCTGGCTACTCCTGCCACGTCTGTGCCATGCGAGAGACTCTTTTCACTCGCAGGTAACATCATACAAAAGAAGAGGGCAGCCTTACACTCAGACAATGTAAACAAGCTTGTTTGTCTGAGCAACTGGCTCAAGGAGACATAGAGTTGTCTGTTGTCAGGTCCTGTAACATTACCTTGGGGTGGGTTTTTGATTTGAGGAGTTGATACTGTAGCCCCAGTTTCTCTTGTGTTTGAGTTATTATGCCCCAGATATTGTAGCTTTTGATTTTTGTTAACCTCTCCATCTAATTTCTCCTGACTTACCTGTTTGTCAGTTTGTTAGTTTGTTTCAAAGATCACCACACCTATGATCAGTTCATCTCATGCCATCCATACACCCAACCTCAGCTTGTGGAAGTTTAGGTTCAATTTTGTTAACATTGACAAAATGATTGATTAAACATATGGGCACCGAACATATTTAAAAATTGTTCTGAAGTGTCAAGTTTCACAACGTTGCCCTTCATTTTTCTCAAAAACATTGTTTTAAAAAGATAATCTTAAACTTCCTGTAAACCAGAAACAGGAAGTTTAGATTATCTTTTTAAAAATGTTTGTGACAAAAATGAAGGGCAACGTTTTGAAACTTGACACTTCAGAACAATTTTTAAATATGTTCGGTGCCCATATGTTAACATTGACGAAATGATTGATTTTTTTTTTTTTTAACAAAATTGAATCTAAACTTCCACAAGCTGAGGTTGGGTGTATGGATGGTATGAGATGAAGTGATAATAGGTGAGGTGATTTTGAGACAAACATAGATTATGACTGGAAATACCCTTTTAAAAGAAATTCCTGATGGCACTTGCTATTGATGTTGCCTTATTTAGAGGCATGTTATACTATTCATTTTGAATTGCTGTATTGACTCAGCTTTAGTATTCATTTTGATTGAGAGTCTGCTTATGTGCCTATTTGAGTCTCAGCCTTATTTTATTTCTGAATTTTATTTATTATATTTAACTGAATAAATTTTTAATTTTTGAATCATGAACCTGGCCTAATTGGTTCGCTGATGTGCTTGACCTTTTTTCTTTTGAATTTCAGGTATGAAGCACACTTCACCAATAAAAATGTGGATTTCAAATCTTCTCTTCTCGGTGTATTCAATTGATTAGTCATGCACTACAATTTTGTAATGTCCTAGCATTCAAATTCTTTATTTGGGAACCTTAAGCAGATGTGAGATTAAAATGCGATTAATTAGATTAATTAATTACAAATCCTGTAATTAATTAGATTAATTTTTTTAATCGCCTGACAGCACTAGTTTGAACTTAACATTCCGGAAGAATTCTTAACTGTGTTGTTTTTTTTTAAATATGTAGCCTGTCTTACTCTCATCCCAGCCACAGATTTAACATACAAGTGCTATCGACTGAATCTCTGAGGACCCCAAGAATACACCACAGTAAGAAACAACTATCAAAGCAAAATATTAATTCATTTCATCTCAAAATATTATTAGTAATGTAACTAATGTCATCTGAAAAAAAAAATCATTATTTTAGGAGAGTTACTGTTAATTGCCATATTGCACAGAATAAAAATACCATGTATAATTCTCTTTAATTCAAATTGCTGCTTTTATCCCAAGCGCAATCCAGATAAGTAATTAAATGCTAATTTACTATCCTTTGATTCCGGTATCATTTATTTTTCGGTAATTTCAAGTAAATATTATCTGAGTTATATTTATATGAATAGTCAGTCCATTAAAACTGCATTGGTGGCACTGGGTGCTTTACACTGGGTCCCCTTGGACCCCAGTACATTGGTTCTTTTAAGAAGCACTGAATGAAACAGAAACAGGAAACAATGATATGACATAATTTGGAACACAATGATTGACAATTTGGTGAAAATCAGAAAGACAGAATATAAGATATGACAAAAAGTATACTTCTGTGGCCTGCAGCTACCCTGATAGGTAGAATAAAAGTCTATTCTTCACCCCACCCCCACCCACCAAGGATGCCAAAGAAACTGTTCCTAACTGTTGTTGTTCCATGAAATTTATTGCTCCATATTTAGGTTGAGCAAATCTTCCACAATTTATAACATAAATATTAATTAAATTGCACTTCATTCATTTTACTCACCCTATGCCTCCAAAAGTTAATCATTCATTGTTTAGTTGGCAAATGACCTTCAGAAGGACTCGCAGGTACCTGTGAAACCTTCTGAAGGTCATTACGAATTTGCCGACTAAAAACGGATGAAATTGTTGACCTTTTGAAAGCTGAAATCCGAAAGTTTGCTTCAAATATTTTGCACCTTGTTTGACTATGGCAGTGATTGGCACTTTAAGGGTGAAAACTGCACCCCTGGAGTGCACTTGAAGAAGTGTTGACAGCTGGCCAATGATTACTTTCCTGAAAGAACTGAAACATCTGATTTCAATACTTGATCCAGATATTGACTGCAAAGAAAATGATCAAACACGGGTCTCCTTGAACCATGTTTGGAAATGACTGAATAATGCATCTAACCCATGTCTATGAAATCCTCAAAAAATGGAATATAATGTATATTTTTAATGTATCAATCAAACTGTAAACCTATGCATGAAACAAGAATGTTAAAATACCCTGTGTGATTTGCATTTATATTCCGCTACTTGATGATATATGGGTTCCATTACTGCATTTGACTCTCCCCTAATCTGGTAAAACCAAGTGACTCACTTTTTCATGAAACTGAGAAAACTGAAAACAACTTAAGTCCTTCAGGATAAACTCGCTGTAAAAAAAAAAAGAAAAGAGAATGGGTATTCTCAATGACGACTGTAGGTGCTTTATTTGGTGCTTAGTAACCTAGTAACTGCAGAAATGGGTCTAACTCAATTTCCACCAAAAAGTGAGTGACTAGGTTTTTACCAGATTAGGGGAGACCTGTTGACATTACCAAGCCCAAGACTGTGTGATAACCTGTGACTTTACATCCATGAGAATGACTTGGACAACATTTGATTTTATTTGCAATTAATATCATACTATGAACCTATGATATAAAAAATATTACAATGTTTATTCAGAAAATCATTACAAATCATAAAGTCAAAGAATATCAAATAAAAGACCAAAGTCAAATATTTATCATAAAATCCAAGCTAGATAATATATTTTTTAAAAATCCAAAACTGGCATGATGACAATAAGTAAATTTTACCCCACAAGCTTGAAACGATAAACATATTGCTGGTCTGTTCAACATGTTCTACAGCAACTCATCGACCAAACAGTGGATTAGTCCATCCAGGAAAGCTTACTTGCTTTATAGGTCTATGGGACGATCACAAATCAGGCTCATTTTGAAAAAGTTACATTTTTTATTCACATTAATATGGGCTACCCCAAAAAACCATTCCATTTATTTTCTTTTATTTTTGTGCAAACATCTCCATTGATCTCTGAATGATCTAGCTTTTTTCCCTGATTTCAACCATTCATTCTGCTCTGTCAGCAAGAACTTGATTGATTCTAAATAGTTAGTGACCAAGTAGCTCCCTCTGCATGCATTGGTTGTACTTCGCAGATAGTCAGCTAGCATGAACATACGTCTCTGACTACTGCATAGTTGAAAAAAGAATGATGAATGAAAGAATTAATGAATGAATGAATGGATGAATAAGTAAAATTGCTATCAGGGCTTTGGTCCTCAGTAGACTGTATTTTAAACAAAACAGCAAATGTGAGGTGATGAAAGAAATCCGTGGCTTTAAGCTCTTTTACAGACTCCTGAATTTTAGGGAAGCAACAGCAATTTTAGGTAATAACGTAGGTATAAATAAGGTCATCATATATTTCACTTGTTTGTAGATCCACTGCATTTAAACACTGCCTGTGCCGGTGTCATGGTGGTTCAATATAGCTGAAATTTAACTCCCGCCCAACCGCCCTTAATTTCACAAACAAAAGCAAAGCACTTAAGAAAGACAGACTGTTGAGTAATATGGGTGGAATAGAAAATTTGAATTGATTCCGTGATCAACTGACACAGACAACATATTTTCATCAAGCGATAGGCCTAGTCTTTATGACGGATTCCTTGAGATCACCGGCGCTGTCCGTTTCAGTACCAACACAGAATGCGCATCTGCAAGACCCACGTAAGCGAATACCAAACACACTCCATGAAAAAATATTCCCGTAACATCTACCGCAACATCTTATACAATCACTTATCTGGAAGAGGCGTTTCAGAGAGTAACACCCTTGGTCTTGAGTACGTGAGACAGAAAGAGTAAAACATCTAAGGCGGAGTATTTATGCTAGGAACGCGATGCAGCCGGATGAGGTAAACTAAAGACTGTGAACTATATGCTCTTCAATTCAAGCCTTAATTGTTGCCAGCGAAATAAGAGATTAGACATCGCGTTGTCCATAAACACGTAAACCCCACAATCACAACGGAGTTCAACACCCCAAAGCTCAAACCTTTCAGGGTTCCAGAACAGTTCCCTAAACGCGGAGGAACCGCAAACACCACAGGACATTTGAAGGCTGCGGCCCCGCAAGTTCTGCGCACCCATACCCACTGAACTTGAATCTGCAGGTATCCAACATACATTTTCCTATTCTGTTTTCCTATTTCTTCAGCACAAAGAGCATGTTTACAAAAGAAATTCAGAATGCTCACATATACTTGCATAGACGCTTGTTTTCCCCTATGGTATTTACCATGAAGTCATATAGCCGATGCTTGTTAGCTCAGTTTGCAATGCAGTGTGCTGAGAATGCAGGGTTTTACGCACTCAACGTTAGTCATTGCTTTGCCCAAAAGGGAAGATAAGCGTTAAACTCGCACCAACGCAGTGATAGCCTACCTTGATATAGGGTTCTGGATGTTATGAAGTACCTTCCCCGATGTTCCGAATTGTAGATAAGCGCTTGTCCGCCTTTCTATTCGCCGACTTAATTCCACAAAATAATGGTCCCTTTTCCAAAATCTTCAGAGAACATAAACTACATCCATGCTTAGGTAGCGAGATTATGTACACCTTTCTTCATCATGCCTGACATTGTGAGTTAGTTCATGGATGTTTCTGCGGATAACATACAAGCGACTGCTCCAGAGTCGGCCACAGCCTTTCAGAAATACTGCAGTGAAGGATGTAAGGCTTTAACGTTCTGAAGACTGCGCACAAACGCTCCGTAAATTTTCACTATGCTTTTCACTCAAATTGACAATATAAGACATAAAAATAACTGTACCTTGCCCAATATTATTGGAGGTAATACACCACACCCGCGAAGTGTGCTATAGATACAACATCTGCGTCTCCATCAAGTTCTATCAGTGACCCAGGAATAAATCGTATATATTTCATATTTGAGGACAGGTATAACAGACGCGGTGTTGGACGTCCAATTTCGCAGCGCCACAAACGAAATGAATGATATCAAGTAATTAAGAATAAAATCTTAAAGAGCGCGGCGAAGAGGTGATTGAAGGGGGAGGATGATTTTTTTTTTTTTTTTTGGGGGGGGGGGGGGGGGGGGTAGGAGAAACAAAATTGGCACGTTACTGGTTTTGTGATGCAACACAGCATGATGTTGTCAAGCATCACACAGGTTATAATCTTTTCAAGAAGCCAAATATTCTTTCAGTAGTCATTTACGCAAAAGTTTCGTGTCATCATACCTGGTTGTCCCAAGGTACATCTACATTTCACCGGATATTCCACATTTCACACATCCAAATTTCGTTATGCACAAATTAAGGCCAACACCCGAACAGGAATTTAGCACTGTATTCTCACTGAAACTATGCCGACATATTTTATATCCAAATCACCAACTGTCTGTCTGGCGACATTTCAGACGCATATAGTATTACCTTAAGCTCTGGCAATCAGCCTATTCACAATTGCAGGCATAGGATGTTGGAGCGAAAACTGCTCTGCGGCATAAGTTAATATGTTGTAGACAAATGCGAAAAGAAGTCTATTTGACAAAAATCACTCGCTGAATAGTACAGAACAGAACCACTTACTTTTTCGATGCTAACAGAAATCCAGATAGGTGTCACTGAACTGCAGATGTCGAAAAGATTCAGGAGAAACTGCGGTTGTCGCCATATTGTTGCTGCTATCTTCCTTCCCAGTGCGTGCGGGTACCCTGCATAATTGATGACTCTCAGCAAAATGTTAGGGATCGTCATCAAATGCACCGTTTAAAACCGCAAGGGAACGTTGCGTTGTTAGTGAAGCAGAAAAAAGATTGCAACAGTAGTTAAGTTTTCTTTAATGTGGTCAACACGCATGGCAACAAGGTCAGAGTTTGTGAAATAAAGAATTCAAACCCATGAAATCCAGAAAAGTCCACAAAATGTCATGCAGTAAATCCAAGCTCAAAGGAACCATTGTTGTGCGGTGAGGCTCATGGCCAGGTACTGATAAGCATTGGCTGAGACCCACCTTAATTTTACTGGAGACTGATGATAAAATAATTCTTTTGGACTGTACCTCTGTCAAATCTTCCATTTAAATAAGATGCTAAGCTTTAAGTTTAATTTGGGTACAGTGTATTTAAAAGTCTTACTCAACTCAAACTTAATCGAAATGGCAGATTTTTGAATTGTAAAAGAAATTACAATTTAAATGTCAGACTTTTTTTCTCATTTTTTGGGACCCTCCAACAAACAAAAGTCAAGAGAAGAAAGATAATAATTTTTTTAATTGAAATAAATAACCTATGACACTTTTAGTGCATGATTGTTCACTTTCATACCGTGACCTGCGTTTAAAGTTAACCTATCACTCTTACAATCATGTCTTTGAGTAGCAGCAGTTGCAAACATCTTCCTGCAAGGAAAGTGATTCTGATGAAACAAAAATTAAAGTCAGCAGTTAAAGTGTGATTTGCTTGAAACTACTTCACCCTAATCAGGACCTCAGGTTTTTGTCAGCAATAAAAGATTTTGCCTAAGTTATGTACAAAACCCAAAACCAGTGAAGGTGGCACGTTGTGTAAATCGTAAATAAAAACAGAATACAATATTCAATTGAATACACTGCAAAGACAAGTTACTTAATGTTCGAACAGGTAAACTTTGTAACTTTTTGCAAATATTAGCTCATTTGTAATTTGATGCCTGCAACATGTTTCAAAAAAGCTGGCACAAGTGGCAAAAAAGACTGAGAGAGTGCTCATCAAACACTTATTTGGAACATCCCACAGGTGGACGGGCTAATTGGGAACAGGTGGGTGCCATGATTGGGTTTAAAAGCTGCTTCCCTGAAATGCTCAGTCATTCACAAACAAGAATGGGGCGAGGGTCACCACTTAGTGAACAAATGCATGAGCTGATTGTCGAACAGTTTAAAAGCAAAATTCCTCAACGAGCTATTGCAAGAAATTTAGGGATTTCGTCATCTATGGTCCGTAATATCGTCAAAAGGTTCAGAGAATCTGGAGAAATCACTGCACATAAGCGACAAGGCCGAAAACCAACATTGAATGCCCGTGACCTTCAATCCCTCAGGCGGTACTGCATCAAAAACCGACATCAGTGTGTAAAGGACATCACCACATGGGCTCAGGCACACTTCAGAAAACCACTGTCAGTAACTACAATTCGTCGCTACATCTGTAAGTGCAAGTTAAAATTCTACAATGCAAAGCGAAAGCCATTTATCAACAGCACCCAGAAACGCCACCGGCTTCGCTGGGCCCAAGCTCATCTAAGATGGACTGATGCAAGTGGAAAAGTGTTCTGCGGTCTGACGAGTCCACATTTCAAATTGTTTATGGAAACTGTGGACGTCGTGTCCTCCGGACCAAAGAGGAAAAGAACCATCCGGACTGTTATGGGCGCAAAGTCCAAAAGCCAGCATCTGTGATGGTATGGGGGTGTATTAGTGCCCAAGGCATGGGCAACTTACACATATGTGAAGGCACCATTAATGCTGAAAGGTACATACAGGTTTAGGAGCAACATGTGTTGCAATCCAAGCAACGTCTTTTTCATGGACGCCCCTTTCTTAATTCAGCAAGACAATGCCAAGCCACATTCTGCACGTGTTACAACAGCATGGCTCCGTAGTAAAAGAGTGCAGGTACTAGACTGGCCTGCTTGTAGTCCAGACCCGTCTCCCATTGAAAATGTGTGGCGCATTATGAAGCGTAAAATACAACAACGAAGACCCCGGACTGTTGAACAACTTAAGCTGTACATCAAGCAAGAATGGGAAAGAGTTCCACCTGAAAAGCTTCAAAAATTGGTCTCCTCAGTTCCCAAACGTTTACTGAGTGTCGTTAAAAGGAAAGGCGATGTAACACAGTGGTAAAAAGGCCCCAGTGCCAACTTTTTTGCAATGTGTTGCTGCCTTTAAATTCTAAGTTAATGATTATTTGCAAAAAAAAAATAAAGTTTCTCAGTTTGAACATTAAACATCTTGTCTTTGCAGTGTATTCAATTGAATATAAGTTGAAAAGGATTTGCAAATCATTGTATTCTGTTTTTATCTACGATTTACATGACGTGCCAACTTCACTGGTTTTGGGTTTTGTATGTCCCAGTCATTAATTACATCATGGGCCTCATGATGTAACTAATGACAGGGGGAAAGCTGTTTAGTGTGATCAATAATATGGGAAATTAAATTACAGCACCCTCAATAATTATTGGCACCCCTGGTTAAGATGTGTTCTTTGGCTTCTAATAAATTCAGTTTTTTCCTCAATAATGTGGGACCACAATGAAAAAAAGGAAAATCCGACCTTTTATTCAAGTGCATTTATTCAGTGGGAAAAAAATCCCACATTAAGAAAGAATTCTTTTACATCAAATCATGTGTGCCACAATTATTAGCACCCCTGATGTTAATACTTTGTACAACCCCCTTTTGCCAACAAAACAGCACCTTATCTTCTCCAATAATGTTTCACAAGATGGGAGAATACAGAAAGAGGGATCTTCGGCCATTTCTCTTTGCACAATCTCTCTAAATCATCCAGCGACCTGGGTCCTCTCATCTGCACTCTCCTCTTCAGCTCACACCACAGGTTTTCAATGGGGTTGAGGTCTGGGGACTGAGATGGCCATGGGAGGAGCTTGACTCTGTGTCTGGTGAACCATTTCTGTGTAGATTTGGCCACATGTTTGGGGTCATTATCTTGCTGGAAGACCCAGTGACAACCCATCTTCAGCTTTCAGACAGAGGCCACCAGATTTTTATTTAAAATGTCCTGGTATTTCAAAGCGTTCATGATGCCATGCACCCTAACAAGGTTCCCAGGGCGTCTGGAAGAGAAACAGGCCCAAGGCATCACCAATCCTACCCCATACTTCACAGTGGGCATGAGGTGTTTTTCTGCATACTCATCTTTTGTGTTCCGCCAGACCCACTTCGAGGGTTTTTTGCCAAAAAGCTCTATCTTGGTCTCATCTGACAAAAGCACACGGTCCCAGTTGAAGTCCCAGGACCGCTTAGCGAACTCCAGATGTTTGTGTTTATTTTTGTGAGTGAGAAAAGGTTTTTTTCCATGCATGCCTCCCAAACAGCTTGTTGGCATGTAGATAGCGCCTGATGGTTGTTTTGGAGACTTTGTGACACCAAGATGCTATCATTTGTTGCAATTTTAAAAAATTTCTCCAAAGTTTACTGTTAATTTCTCTTACCATCTTCCTCCCTGCGTGAGGTGGCAAAAATAACTTTGTGTCCTTGTCCAGGCTTGTTTACCACTGTTCCAGTTCTTTTAAACTTCTTAATGATTCCTCTGACAGTAGATATGGGCAGGTGCAGGTGAGTGGCTATTTTCTTGTAGCCATTCCCTAGATTGTGAAGGTTGAAACACATCTGCCTTACTTGAATGGTGTGTTCCTTTGTCTTTCCCATGTTGAAGAGTGGATAAGAGAAATGGTCTCTGTGTCATGTCATATTTTTACCCCACGGAAACAGGAAGTGATGATTTACTAATTAAATGTTCCTCGATTATACTCTTTGTAAACTAATGTAAAAATGACAGAAAAACTTCAATCATATTTAATTCCTAGGAATTATTAGGGGTGCCAATAATTAAGGAACAGGTGATTATATGAAAAATGGTTATTTCGAAGTGTGAGAGTATGCTTCTGCAATAAAAATTGAATTTATTTTAAGGCTTTAAACACATCTTAACCAGGGGTGCCAGTAATTATTGAGGGCGCTGTATATTTACATGGTCCAGTGATTCTTCTGAATTTTACATTTGACTAGGAAAATGAATTGGTTGCTATGGCAACCACCAATTGGTGATAAATCGACAATGAAGGTACAAATAGCTTTTTTTCCAACATGAAAAAGCAGTAAAGTGTGAATTGGAATCATCTGCCCAATATTTCAACCATCAGTTATGTAATAAAATCTCAATATATCAAAATTTCAGATAAGTCACTTTTTCTCCAAGAAATGTTTCTCATTTCTTCACCATGTCAATCTGTTAGGTGATTTTTCACTGAAAAAAATCTTCGGTAGAACTGTTTTGAACTCAAAACAAAACCCATTGTGTGTTGAAAGGAAATTAAAATATTTAAAAATATTTTTCCCTTTCTTAACGAGTTCTTGTGTTCTGCTGCTAAAATTACAGTGGCTTTTGTTGTCATATGTTGCCATTCAAAATGAGTCACACATTTTTTAAGAGAGACAAGTCTGGACAGCAGGAAGGCCAGTCTACCACCCACACTCTCTAAAAATGGAGCAACCAGTTGAATTGGTGAATTCAATAATGACCCAACTCCACACATTTTCAACATGGAGTAGGGCCCTTATTGAATTAATCAATTCAATTCTAACATGCAGTCTGTGGCTTGGCATTGTGTTGCTAAAATAAGCAGGGATGTCCTTGAAAAGTAGATCTTCCAGAAGATTGTATATGTTGTTCTTAAGTGCATCGTCAGTCAGATAAAAAAAGTATTCAGACATAATTTTTATTTTGGCAGTCTTGCTCAACAGTTTGTAAATGAAATTAAATAAAAGGAGCTCTAAGAGCAGACTTTTTAATTTCATGGTATTTACATTAAAATCGGGTAAACAAAATTAAATATGGTATTTGCATTTGGAGTCTACCACTGCTAATGTGAGAGTCAGAGTGGTTAATGGACCCAAACATAGAAAGGGGAAAATGGCAGACAAGTTTTATTTGACCTAAAATCAGAGTCAACTATCCAAGTCAGTAACCAGAGGTACAATTCAAGAACAAAAACGCTTGACTGCAGCAAAGTAAAAAAACAGCAAAAAGTTCCAAAAAACCAGAAGGCAACAAGACACTGCAGGCAATCCAAACTTCTTAATTGTGCCGCAAGGGATATCAAAACACAGAAAAGAAACTCAGAAAGGCTCCTGAGTAATAGCAAAACTGAGACAGACTCACGCTGGGCTACACAAAACTGAGGACTTCTGCGTTGCTAAGTAACGTTCCTGTCGCTCATCTTTGCAAACATTCTAGTCAAAAGCGATCAGGTTTTTTCATATGATTGGATAGCAGGGAAAAGACTGACAATGTCATAAAGCGACTTTTATCAAGACGCCTCAAAATAGGACTGTGTTTAACACAAAGTGCATTTAAAAACAGCGAGGCGCCCAGGGTGCTTAAACGTGAGGCGCCTGATGAGCAAAAGCAGCGTCCAGAATGCGTTTAATCATTGAGGATGTTAACAAAAAGGGCGCCCCATGCTGATGAAGTGCGTTTGGTGTGATCGGGCCCTAACTGTAGTACAGCGCAACTATTTGCAATGGCATCACAGTGAGAACTCCATGGCAAAACAAACCATTTGTGACTATGACAGTTAGCTAGCGCAGCAAACGAAGTTTGGTTTTGTCTTTGTCAGAGAGTTTGTATGAAATAGATAATTCAGAGACCAACGGACATGTGAGCATGGAGGAAATGGTTGGACACTTACTGTATTTGACGTCTTTTTAGTTTGTCGACCCTGCCTTTTGCCAGGGTCATGATGCGCACATGATCATATAAGTCAGTAATAAGCCTTTCTTTGATTTATGTGATTACTCTTTTTTGTGAAAGATAAAAATATTCTGTTATTATTTTTACAGAAATATGCTTTTACTGTATTTGCTTTACTGTTTAGATTCAGAGAAGAGATATACATGCCAGTTACATTGCCATAACTTTAAAATGTGTAGGCACAGAACATCCCTTTAGTGCATTAGTGCGTTTCAATCATCCTTATTCAAAATTGTGCAAAGGTGTTTGTGTTTGGTTTAATTAAAACAATTTAAACCATCATAAAATGCTGGTTAGATCGCCTGATGCGCCATAAAGATTGCACAGAAGTTCTAGAGTAGTTTACTTTTCGTATAGCAAATACCTACTTATGAGTAAATTATTTTTCTGGAAGAAATTTAGCTTATTATTGCATCGCCTTTTAAAACCCCACAAAACAATACCAAGGACGGACATTGCAGAGGGCTAAAGGTTTCATGTGTTCTTCGTGGGTGGCATTAATTCAAGCAACTTCCTGGCTGGTGTGAATCACAGTAAAATGGATATTTTTCTCCGTCCAAAGACAGGGCATAAAAACACAATGGTTACAATTAATCTGACTCCATAATACATTTAGAATACCAAATTTAGTTACATCCTCGCTAAATATCTGACTCCATAATGTATTTAGAATACCAAATTAAGTTATATCCTCGTTAAATATCTGACTCCAAATTAGAATCAGAATTGATAGTTTGGGGACAGCAATGCATGAATCTCGAGGCAACTACGCAATCAGACTCGGTCTGTGAAAACCAGTTACTCAGACTCTAGGGAAAAACATGAAGTTGATTATACCTTGAATTCCTAACAGACAATCACCGTCGCTACATTAATGTTCCCGTGCTTTAACGCCATGTCCGGATCCTTCGTTCGTTGCTTAGATTAGAGGTTGGAGGTCAACCATCACTGCAATAGCCTCTGTTGGCATATATCTACAGCGAATCAAGACTATATGCACGCCCATGGGTTCCTTAAGGGAATTTTAACAGATAACCGACTTTTCGTACATGGGTTTCCTTCAGGCTAAAACCCCAGAACCAGCAATACATGAACCCTTTATGTAAGTAGATCATAATTGTCTCTCCAACTTAATAAAACCAATTCCCACACCGGGCCGCTGGCCAGTCGTTCCTCAGTGGAGATAATACCCCTAGATATCCGCCGAGACGAGGCTAGAAAGAATGTACAAGTGTTAAGAGTCACGGAGACCGGAATAACAATAATTTAATCACCAGGTGGGCACATGCTTAGATCAAAAAAATCAATGTTAAGCCAATTACAAGTAACACACAATTTAGAAAGAGAGAATAAATTCGTACCTGGAAAAATGGAGGTCGCACCACGTGCCTAAGGAGAACTCGGATGCCATCCCTCCCCGCCTACCTAGATCCGTTACTTACGCACAGACCCAGGCATGCGGAGAGAGGCAGCATGTGATTCTCCCTGATTAAAAGACTTCTCACCCTTCCTCACGCGAGATCTCGAAATACGGGCCCCCCAATGACTAGAATCTCTTGGTTTTAAGCAACAAAACCACACTACAATCAAGGCGGAGGAAGGGAGGGCCGAATCTGGGTTTTTCCACCATTGGGGTGTAATAAACTTCCTAGCAGAGAGAGGAGACTAGGGTGATTGCCCGCATAAAATCTAACCAATTTTCAGGAGTTTCCCAAAGAGAATGAACCATAATTTCAAGGGAAATGAAACATGCTCCATTCAACTCCTTGGATTCCCCCGAGAATAACTAGACCAAAAGGAATATGTACCAATATGATGCAGTTGTCATGTAAAGCCTAAAAATGGAGTATTATATAGTTTAATTGGGTTATAAGTATATAAGTGATTTCGTCACAGGATATTGAACATATAAACATATTATGAATTTCCCACAGGTTTAGATTACTTTAATGTAACTGGACTTTAACTTCAGTGGGGACAGTGTTATGACTTTCACAGGAGTCTTGGGACCCGCAGGGCTTTGCGGCTCCTCCCTCCCGCTGAGCAAAGCCAGAGATGCTACCCCCCACAGGCAGGCTGCAGGAACATCCTAGGTTATAAACGTTTTACTGCTGGCTCTGGATTGAACTAATCAACCAAATGTTCAGATTCTACAGCCTTTAGATCTTATCAAGAAAAAAGCTTTCTTTAATTACCTATGGATTATTCTTATAACCGGAAACCATGTTAATAAAGGAAAATTATTTAGAGCAAGTCAGGGATAATAATTGTTGTAAAAGCATGTTCCATGCGTTCACATTTTGAGGTTCTGGCTACACTTCTGATATACACCACATGCACCAAATGTACATGATGTAAGTAAAGAAGTATTGTTAGATTGTCTTAAAACAAGACATGCTTACAAAAGCAGAGGAGAAAGTGAAATAAAAGAGGTATACTGGTATACAAGCAATATTTTTGGTGATTTGTGCGTTTTAAAACTTTTACGTGACTAGCTGTGTAATGTGTTGTAGATTTTTTTTTCTTCGGGCAAGTAAAATTCCTCTTTGGGCAAGTGTTTTGCAACTGTTTGAAAATTTCCTTGCCTGACCGGGCAAGTGATAAAAAAAAAGTTATTTCGCACCCTGCATCAACAATGAGAAATTCAGATCCAGGGCAAAAGTATACAACAAGGCAGTTGAAATACATGCACACTGGCATAATATGGGCTGTTTAAAAGCTACAATATACTTTTATGGATGTGTGGATGTCAAGTAAGCAATACTCCACAGACACAATGAGGATACAAACCCTATGTCATTACAAACTCTTTGAAGCCAACCCTCTGTCATTATAATAATTTTACAAGGTACAAGTCCATTTAGCTACAATTTAGATACTAATATTTTACGAAGAAAGAGTTATACTTAAGATAAGATATACTTTATTGAACCCCGTGGGGTAATTTGTCCTCTGCATTTGACCCATCCTATAGTTAGGAGCAGTGGGCAGCCACAGAGCAGCGCCCGGGGACCAACTCCAGTTCCTTGGTCAGGGGTACTGGTTGGAGTGTTCCTATGATGCATCATTTTGTGGGTGGGGGAAACCGGAGTACCCGGAGGAAACCCACGCGAACACGAGGAGAACATGCAAACTCCACAGAAAGGCCCCAGGCCGGATTCGAACCCACGACCTTCTTGCTGTGAGGCAACAGTGCTAACCACTGTGCCACCGTGCCGCCCCTTACATTGCGTATAGGTGCAAGGCAATCAAGTTGGATCGAAAAGTTGTCCTTCTTTAATCAATAAATTCTCCTTTCTGCATTGTTGTGTTCTGTGGGTTTCTGTGTTTTGGTTAGGTTTTTGTCCGTGTCTTTCGTGTTTTTAGGTTAGGGTTATGTTCTGTTTTTTATATTAGGTTTAATTATTTTTATGTCTGTTTTCTGTGTCAGTTTTAGTGTTTCACATTTCGTATTTCTCCCGTGTTAATCCGGTCCACGTGTTACCCGTGTAAGGTTTTAGTTTTTTCCCCTGTCGCGTCATGAGTTTGTTGCCGTTTCCGTCGTAATAGATTGTGTCACTATTTCGGGTGATTTAATGGATTCTGGATTTCACCCTTCCTTCCAATCTCATTTGCTTACTTCACCTTGCTTTTCTATCTTACTAACCCTACTGACAGTATGTTGTTTTCTATAATTTACTAACCAACACTTACATCGTATATAAGACTACTGTACTAACGAGCACCCAGGATTGTACAGCTGCACTTACTAATTGACTAACGACCTCTCCGCATTCGCCCTGTTCTAGTGTCCGCCTCTCGCTTTCCCCTAATCTCCTTTTGCTGCTTTTCTTGCAGATTCTCTGCAATTATTTCATCTCTGTCCTGCCTCTCACTCTGTGCACTAAGAAGTCCTTATTCAGTTTATTTATCCCGTCTATGGGAAAGTCTTGTGATCCTTGTCCGTGTGTTGGTGTTTTCCTGTTTCATGTAATTGGGTTTCCCTCGCATTCTACCCCTTGTAATTTATATTATTTTCAGCACCTGTGTTTGTGTGTTTCCCCTCCCTTTATATTCCCGACGAGCAGTTGCAGAGGCAGATGTTACTTCGCTTCGGACAGATCAGACGCTCTCAGACAGAGTCAGACTAGACGCTCAAACAGAGTCAGGCCGCAGACCAGAGTGAGACTCGCACTCTGTCAGTCTCTTATGCTCTTTCCCCATCATACGGGCATTCTGGGGCCTGGACATTGTGCGGGCAGCATCCAGTGGCTTCTGGATTCTGAGCCTTCCGAGCTATCTGGGCCAACTGTGCCTTCCTAAGTCTGCCACCTGCGCCTTCCCGAGTCTGCCATCTGCGCCTTCCCGAGCCTGCCATCTGCGCCAGCTGCGCCTCCTGAGTCTGTCATCTGTGCCAGCTGTGCCTCCCGAGTCTGCCATCTGCGCCTTCCCGAGTCTGCCATCTGCGCCAGCCGCGCCTCCCAAGTCTGCCATCTGCGCCTTCCCGAGTCTGCTTTCTGCCGGCTGCACCTTCCTGAGTCTGCCATCTGCTCCAGCTGCGCCTCCCGAGTCTGCCATCTGCGCCAGCCGCGCCTCCCGAGTCTGCCTTCTGCGCCAGCTGTGCTTCCCGAGTCTGCCATCTGTGCCTCCCGAGCCCTCTGTGCCAGCCGTGCCTCCCAAGCCCCCTGCGTCCGAGTGCCCCTTCATGTTCTCTTTCTAGTGCTCCCTAGTTCCCCAGTTCGTGCTACCCATTCAGTGCTCCCGAGTTCCCCAGTTCATGCCACCATTTGTGTTCCTGAGTTCCCCAGTTCGTGCTACCCCTCCAGTGCTCCCGAGTTCCCCAGTTCGTGCTACCCCTCCAGTGCTCCCGAGTTCCCCAGTTCGTGCTACCCCTCCAGTGCTCCCGAGTTCTCCAGTTCGTGCTACCCTTTCAGTGTTCCCAAGTTCCCCAGTTCGTGCTGCCCCTCCAGTGCTCCCGAGTTCCCCAGTTCGTGCTACCCTTTCAGTGTTCCCGAGTTCCCCAGTTTGTGAGAGTTTTTCCTCTTCTTGAGTTTTTCCCTTTTCAGTGCTTGTGCACGGTGGTTTCTTTCGGCCTGCATGCCATGTCCCCTCCCGAGTTTGGTTTTCCCCCGTGAGTTTCCTAGTTTCTTAGTTCTCCCCGTTCAGTGCATGGCACAATGTTTGTTTTGGCCTGTGTGCCACATTTTAGTTTTCCCCGAGTTCTTGAGTTTTTTCATTAAGATCTGGTTCCCTGCAAGTGGTGTCTCTCCCCCCTGTTCCGTGTTTCCGTGTTCTCCTTGTGTTTCCCTTTTCTTAACATGCATACTAATGTTTGTCATGTGTAGTTATTAATTTCTGTCATCTGAAGCCTCAAAGTATCCGGCAATTTGATGTCTTAAAGCTTTTGCCATGAGTGGACCTTCCAGCAAGACAATGACCCACATAATGCCTCAAAATCCATGCAGAATTGGATTACAAAATCAATGGTATACAACAGCGATCTCTGTCATCAGACAGCAATCCAATTGAAAACCTGTGGGCTGCATTGAAGAGGGCAGTTGATGAATCATGCTTATATTTGTGGTCAAAGTTGTGATTTTGGAAATACTCGTAAACGCACTAAAATTGTGTTTATAACTTGCCATGTTCAACAGTTGAAAAAATCCCACCCGATCAATGTCCATATCTTTGATCGCAACTTGTTCCACACCAAATATTGTGCTTCATGTGGTTTCTGAGATAAAAAAATAGCTGTATCATACTATCATACAATGAGTGAAAGAATAGTTTCCATTTTCAGCCTGCACATCTAAGAGGGTCATACCTATATATTCCATAAAATTTAAATTTGCTCTGAACTATCATTAGCCAGACCCAACTGAAAATAATTTGCGAACCTCCGCCATTAGTTTCAGTAGATTTCATTTCATTTCCTGGAGTGTGTTTGGTCCCATAGAACAACCTTTTCAGAGATAACTGATGACTCACAGGTAGGATTCTCTCTCTCTCTCTCTCTCTCTCTCTCTCTCTCTCACGCATATATAGAGTGAGAAACAGAAGGAGACACACATACACACGATCGCCCATTTACTTGCATAAACAAATTAAATCACTGGAAAGAAGATAAATGTATTTGCAAATAGAGGAGCTCTTATGTCTGGCACTCCTGTTATAATAACTGAACTGAGCTTTTGAACCGCTGCTGGGTGAGCGTTTGTTGTAGCAATCTTGCAGTCAGTCAAGACACAGGAAAGAAGGCAGGCAGAGAGAATATGGGTCATAAAGAAAATACACAGTTAATATACAGCTAGTAATTCAAAATATTGACCCAGGGGTGTAACGGTCCACAAAAGTCACAGTTCGGGTACGTTCCCGTCCTGGGTTCTGAAGTCAAAGTTCGGTTTGTTTTTGGTACGGCAGGGGAAAAGAATTGTTAATAATAAATAAAAAGCAGTTTTAATGATTTCATTTGTGAACAAAGCATGAAAAGCACTATTTTGCATACCAGAGGCAAGGGGTGTGTTGAGAGTACAATTCGGCCCAGGCATTTTCGAGAGTTTCCAAAACGACATATCTATTGCACCTTTTACACGTCCTCTGATTGGTCAATCGTTTCCAAGGGGACATTGAAACTTCTGAATGAGTGCGGTCATGTGGTAGAGTCCCTGACTTACAGAGGCGTATTGCTGTCATTCCTGGAGAAAAAAAAAAACGGGTCTGTATCATGTTATGAGCGAAAAGTTTCTTATAATTACAAGTTTTTTTTTTTAATTACAACATATTTACACATTTTTACAAGATATCTTCATGTTATTTCAACGTGAGAACATCACAATTATAGCAAGAAACTTGGCTCATTTACATAATTTGATTAAGTTCTACGTCATGCTTGGCTTGAAACATGGCGAGATTCTGCTATTATTGAGCACAGTGGAACCATGAAACCCTTTTCATTCTCTTAGATAATACTTAAAATTTTACACTTCCAGCATTTGCCAAGCTTAAACATGTAAGATTTACAATATTTAATCTGAAAATCACATGTTTTTATTTGCAAGCTGAAGGGTTTTTTATGTGGTTTTATAACAGCAATAACACGAGTTGACCAGATCATAGGGACAGATTTAAAAAATATATATTTTTAATGTTAAAATTCCAAGGATTACAGAAAATAAATACTCTGTGCAACTGATTATATAACAATTTATAGAATTAGCACAAATAAACTGCAAATTATACTGAATTATTTCATGTTAATACAAGTTGAACATGTGAATCATGAGCTGAAGACTATCAATAATTGGTAGGGTGGGAATCATTGAATAAATATTTCACATATACATTGTGCCTAAAATACAAATCAAGCATTATTTTTGGTGAACATTCAATATAATTTGCAATATTATTTAAGACAGATCCAGTAAAGATTTTTTTAGGGGGAAATAACCAAAGGTTTTTCTGGGAGACACGAAACTGAAATGACCCATGTGTACACTGAAATTCATGGATTTTTAAATGGTTGGAGCTGTACAGAGGACAGAATGAGCCTGACGCCTTGGTGGTAGCAACGTTTCTGAACACCAGTCAAGCTATCACGAGCTCAGACGATGACAGTCGCACGATCACAGCTGAAAATATGAACGTGCAAATACGGCAGAAATCAAGGTAGTAACATCATGTGATGTAATTGCTGCCAAATAACCGTCTTGTGGAAAGAAGTAATGAGGCTTGTTCAACAAAAGTAAATGTATACTTCATTCAGAAAAATATGCAAATGAACTTGTATAACTTGGTTTTTGATTGATTTTTATTATTTAATGCTTTTTTTCACTCAACTGGATACTAAGGTGGTAGTTTGGGCAAGGGTGAGATTTTGGTGAAGTGCTATTACTCCAGATCACCAACAATTGCGTGTTACAGTACAACTGTTTTTACATAAAGCCAATAAATATATCAATATGAGCAGAAAATACTCAGGAATTAATACACAAATTGCCATCAAAATTGGCAATCTGGTGGAAAGGAGAAAACTGAAGAGGGGACCATAACACCCGCAATTCAAAATGGGCCAGATACTAATCACAATATGCTCAATAATAGCAGAATCTCGCCATGTTTCAAGCCAAGCACGAAGCAGAACTTAATCAAATTATGTAAATGAGTCAAAAGTTTCTTGTTATGATGTGATGTTTTCACATTGAAATAATGTGAAGATATCTTGTTTAAGTGTGAAAATATGTTTTAATAACATGAAAAACATCTTGTAACAAGTGGTGCCGGGCATAACAAACCCCGCCCCTTGCACATACTTTGACCAACAACCCCAATTCCAAAGCTGGGATGAGGTGTAAATTGTGAATAAAATCAAAATGCAATGACTTTCAGATCACATTAGTCAATAATTTATTTACAACAGAACATTGATAACATTTCAAATGTTGAAACTGAGACATTTTACATTTTTATCCACAAAATGAGCTTATTTCAAAATTTCTGGCTGCAACAGGTCTCAAAAAAGTTGGGCCCCAAGCAAAAAAGGACTGAAAAAGTTATTAATATATAAGAGAATCAGCTGAAAGAACATTCAGCAAGTAATTAAGTTAACTGGCATCAGGTGTGCAACATGATTGGCTATAAAAGGGATGTCTTAGTGAGGCTGAGTCTCTCAGAAATAAAAATGGCCAGAGGCTCTCCAACCTGTGAAGGCTTGTGTTAAGAAATTGTGGAATACCTTAAAAACATTAGTTCAAAAAAAGTAGATTGCCCTGCACAGCTCAGAACTTCACATTGTTGCGAGTGGTATCAAGAAGGAAGTCCATGACTAAGAAAAGTTCCCACTGCACACAAAGTGGTAGCTAATATGTAATTTATTAGTAAAAAGTTGGCAACGCGTTTCGCCACACAGGCTTCATCAGGCTCATTCATTTATTACAAAACCCAAAACCAGTGAAGTTGGCAAGTTGTGTAAATAGTAAATAAAAACAGAATACAATGATTTGCAAATCCTTTTCAACTTATATTCAATTGAATACACTGCAAAGACAAGTTACTTAATGTTCGAACAGGTAAACTTTGTAATTTTTTGCAAATATTAGCTCATTTGGAATTTGATGCCGGCAACATGTTTCAAAAAAGCAGGCACAAGTGGCAAGAAAGGCTGAGAGAGTTGAGGAATGCTCATCAAACACTTATTTGGAATATCCCACAGGTGAACGGGCTAATTGGGAATAGGTGGGTGCCATGATTGGGTATAAAAGCAGCTTCCCTGAAATGCTCAGTCATTCACAAACAAGGATGGGACGAGGGTCACCACTTAATGAACAAATGCGTGAGCTGAATGTCGAACAGTTTAAAAACAACATTCCCCAACGAGCTATTGCAAGAAATTTAGGGATTTCATCATCTACGGTCCGTAATATCGCCAAAAGGTTCAAAGAATTGGGAGAAATCACTGCACGTAAGCGACAAGGCCGAAAACCAACATTGAATGCCCGTGACTTTCGATCCCTCAGGCAGTACTGCATCAAAAACCGACATCAGTGTGTAAGGGACATCACCACATGGGCTCAGGTACACTTCAGAAAACCACTGTCAGTAACTACAGTTCGTCGCTACATCTGAAAGTGCAAGTTAAAACTCTACAATGCAAAGCGAAAGCCATTTATCAACAGCGCCCAGAAACGCCGCCGGCTTCACTGGGCCCAAGCTCATCTAAGATGGACTGATGCAAAATGGAAAAGTGTTCTGTGGTCTGACGAGTCCACATTTCAAATTGTTTATGGAAACTGTGGACGTTGTGTCCTCTGGACCAAAGAGGAAAAGAACCATCCGGACTGTTATAGGCGCAAAGTTAAAAAGCCAGTATCTGTGATGGTATGGGGGTGTATTAGTGCCCAAGGCATGGGCAACTTACACATATGTGAAGGCACCATTAATGCTGAAAGGTACATACAGGTTTTGGAGCAACATATGTTGCCATCCAAGCAACGTATTTTTTAATGGACGCCCCTGCTTATTTCAGCAAGACAATGCCAAGCCACATACTGCACGTGTTACAACAGCATGGCTCCGTAGTAAAAGAGTGCGGGTACTAGACTGCCCTGCCTGTAGTCCAGACCTGTCTCCCATTGAAAATGTGTGGCGCATTATGAAGCGTAAAATATGACAACGGAGACCCCGGACAGTTGAACAACTTAAGCTGTACATCAAGCAAGAATGGGGAAGAGTTCCACCTCAAAAGCTTCAAAAATTGGTCTCCTCAGTTCCCAAACGTTTACTGAGTGTCGTTAAAAGGAAAGGCGATTTGACACAGTGGTAAAAAGGCCCCTGTGCCAACTTTTTAGCAATGTGTTGCTGCCTTTAAATTCTAAGTTAATGATTATTTGCAAAAAAAAAAAAAAGTTTCTCAGTTTGAACATTAAACATCTTGTCTTAGCAGTGCATTCAATTGAATATAAGTTGAAAAGGATTTGCAAATCATTGTATTCTGTTTTTATCTACGATTTACATAACGTGGACATTGTGGACATACAATTCAGTTTTCGTTTCTTATCAGTTTGGAGATACGAGATTTTATCAGCAGGCCGACGATATTCAAATTTAAAGTCTGGTTTGCGTTTTTCCATGGACCACAAATGCATTTTCATTGTTAATCAGAAAATCCTTTTTCCATGTTTTTCTGATAGCCATAATCAATGAGCTTTGTACAGAGCCTGCCTCTCTTTTGGATTAGTCACACCTCTTTCATAAGGCCGCCTACATTCTGAAGTTAAGCGCTGTGGGCGTGATCGAAGCGCGTAGGGGAGAATACGCGTAACTCAAAAGCGCTTAACTTGAATCGCGTAAAAAAGGACTTACGCGGTAATGGGAGAATAGACCCCTATTGCTTCCATACGTAATCGCTGAAGCCCCTTTCTAACAGAGCCATATATAGACCAGATCGGCACATCTGGGTACTTTGCAAAGAGTCAAGACGGTGCCCCCCTTTTTTTAAAATTTGCATCTCCAATCCCACCCAAATCTGGAATGTCTAATTGGGGAACTATGTACAAGGCTTTCGCATATGCGACCCCCTATTGACAACTCAGGAGAGTGCAGACAGTTCACGGCTCTCCTCCGAAGCATGCGCTTGTCAGCCACCACTTCTTACACACTCACTGGTTAAATCGTCGCAAATTCAGAATGAGGGCGGAGGATACCCGAACATGAACAAGCTTAAAATCTTCCTGACGATCGCCCGTCTGGCCAACAAGAGGCGCCGAAGGAACGAATAAAGCGACTTATATTACCCTTCCCAATTTGCATCCCTGTAGGGCATTAGCCAGTTGCATGCTATTTCTAAAAAAGCTGCCGATCACTGCCGGATGGTACGACTGGAGCTCGAACCTGCCGTGATAGTTACTTCTGCTTGCCAATGCGATGCTACCGCGCCCCCTTTTAATGTAATTAATTTGTCGTGTGTCTAGCTGTGAAATTTGACAGATTTGTTTGATTTAATTTCCTGTTTACATTGATTTCATGATTTATACATATTTCTTGTGATTATTCTGCGACCTTGTCCTAACCTGAGCATTCGCGATTCATTAATAAATTAAATTTATGAGTAAACCCTCCTGCCCTTCAGCATCCCTCCGTCCAAGTGGATCAATGACCGGACACAGTGGTAGGACACTGCTTATCCTGACATCTACAGATATTGGATAGAGTCACCAGGTAGCATTAGGCCAAGTGTCGTCTGTAAATAACTAATGTGTTAATAGAAAAATCGTGATCATAATGGCGGTGGTTAACACTGTCATCTCACAGCAAGAATGCTATGGGGTTTGAATCTGGCCTCGGGCCTTTCTGTGCGGAATTTGCACGTTCTTAGCATGTTCGTTTAGGTTTACTCTGGGTACTCCAGTTTCCTCCCACAGTCCAAAGACATGCCCATAAGGCACTAAATTACCCATAAGTATGCGCCCTGCGATGTATTAGCAAGCAGTCCAGGGTGGGTCCCTGCCTTTTGCCCGTAGTCAGCTGGGATAAGCTCCAGCTCGCCCGCGACCCTAGTGAGGAAGAAGCAGGTATAGAGAGAGGATGGATGGATGGATTATAATAATCATTATTACTATTATTATTATGCTCACTGATGGAATGTCGCTAAGACGGGTTGCAAGGAACCTGGGCGTCCTCGTGTCGACCATATCACGTCTCTGGAACCGGTATAATGAAATAGGAAGCACCGGTGATCGACCACGTGCCCACAGACCACGTGTCACCACCCCTCAGCAGGATGGCCATATTCGCCTCCCGCACCTGCGCAATCGCTTCCTGCCAGCTACAGTCACTGCTGCTCAGACCAGAGGTTGTCACCAGAACTGGATTAGCGACCAAACCGTACGCAACCGCCTGCGTGAAGCCGACTTGCAAAACTGACGTCCCCGCCGTGGTGTTGGTGTTGACTCCTGCACATCGCCGCGTCCGTCTGCGATGGTCAAGGGCACAATTGGGCTGGAAAGTTATACTGATGCTACCATCCTGCAGCGTGACTGCTGGGGTGCACCCAGTGTGATGGTTTGGGCTAGAATAAGCAGTAGACACAAGACACACCTCATTTTCATCAATGGAAACCTCAGTGCGGCCCGTTACCGTGACGACATCCTTACCCCTTTCGCAGTTCCACTCGTCCATCACTATCGCCTAATGCTGCAACAGGATCGTGACCACATGTCGCCAGAGTCTGTCAGGACTACCTGAGGCAGAATAATGTTCAGTGTCTTGATTGGCCTGCGTATTCCCCAGATTTCAACCTTATAGAACATCTATGGGATATTCTGGATCGCCGGGTGAGAAGGCGTGATCCAGAACCAGCCACAGTCCAACAGCTGCGTCAAGCACTCCAGGAGGAATGGGACCCCATCGCATCACACAGGCTGAAATTCGGCATTTGATTGACTCCATGCATCGCAGAATCCAGGCTGTGTGTGACGCCAGAGGAGGCCATACAAGATACTGACTTCCAGAATGGCGCCTTCAACTGAAGCAATGAATTGGAAACAAGGAAAAATCTGTTATCCATTCCTGAATCTAAAACTGTGTTTTTGATTTGAATCTTGATATTTGTTATGTATTGTTAAATTTATCGTAAGAAAATGACGTGTTGCAATAAACCCGAGTGTTGCGTTGGAAGTTTTGGTCAGTGTATATATTGAAGACAACCTAGCACATGTCTGAAAATTTGATATGTAATTATTTAAGATCTATATTACCTAGGCAAAAAATTCATATATTTATCACTTGAAATCTAAAATCATCATAAACTGCAGTTTCAGGTCTCTGGCAAAACTTAAACCACTGTGTAGCCCTTAATATTGCATGCACATCAAAATGGTTTCTCAACCTAAAAGACCTATGCAAGAACTGTATAATTGTAAAATTTGGCGCTAAAATTCTCAAAACATGCTGAGATGTTGAATTTGAAAAACTGACATTCAGGCACTTGAGCACAAAAACAAACTGTTCAATTTAAAACCTTATATAATACAGGGATTTGTGCTGAAAGGGTCAAATATGAATCAGAACATATCATGGGACTTAATTGTATGTTCAGTGAAGATTTCAGCTTTTTCCAGTAAAATTCTTGCTCAAAACAAAGACATTTTCTCTGTGAAAATAGTACAAATTTTGTCATTTTTGACATATTTCAAAAATTCATAACTTGAAAACTATGTGGAATAGAGTATTAAGATTTGGCATGCTTTCATTTATCAAGTAGGTAGTACCAGCATGATTCTTTTCAGGAAAATGCATGACGTGAACTGGGAAAAGTTCTGAAATGTAGATGAGTTGGCATGGAATGACCCAAATATTACTATACTGTTACTCCAGGCTACTCTAGTAGCCTCCCAATAAAGCTAGCTGTCCATCAGAAGTAACTCTTGCAGACTTACCCTAAAAGAGTGGCATTACCGGTTATGAAGTGTTCCCCACACACACAAACATGGGAAGACACTGGGTGCCAGAGCTTCCCCTCCTTGTCTCCTCTCCTGATTGCTTGAAGCCATAAAGCTCTCCTTTTTGGATCCTTTTGTTCCCCAGGTAGAATGGGGATCCTGAGATCTGGACTGGACTTTTATTTTAATATTCACCCCGGTACACAACAGCTTTTAGGCATTTTGCCACTTGTTTGTGATTTTTTAACCCCTTTGTGCAGAATCCAAATCAGGCTATTTCAGTGTTATCTTATTTAAGGCTTTATAATTCAAGATTGCAGCTTCACAGACAGAAAAGCTTTGGCCTAATTGAGCCTAGACACTTGATGCATTTAGACTCCCATCGTATTTCAGTTTATTTTTATGATTTTGGTGGAGAAAAGGTGCTGCAAAAACAAAAAATCTTCATGAAAATTTAGCTTTGAAATTGCAAAAAAAATAATAATAATACGGACAATTTAAAAACTGCTGGAGCTTAAAACTATACATTTCTGGGATCATAAACTTATTGACCACAAGTACAATTCATCTTGAACATTACATTCTAGATTACCCGCTTGCAATGAGCCAAATTAGACAGTTATCCAGGTGTCTCCCCAAAGTCTGAGATCCATCATAATGTTGCACTTCAAATCATAAAATAATCATATACTTAACACAAATAAACTTTTGGGGCATGAAATTCAGCATAAACTAATGATTTTCTTGTTGGGTTTAGCATGAATTTATCATTATCAGTGCAGCTGAACATCAGTGGTCACCAGTAAACTCTCCAAACACAAAACATGCCTTTTCTCCATAAGAAAGTTTACAATTTTGTCCATTTTTCTTCAAAGTCCCCCAAGCATTAAATAAACTGCTGATTAAACAGCCAGAACATTCCCCCTGCAATAAAAAAAGTGAACCGCTCTCACATCCGACCTCATAACCTTACACCTTATAAAGGTAAAAACTCACTAACTCAGTAACATCTGAATTCTGAAATATACCTTATTTTAACAGAACAGAAATTCCACTTTCAGGAAAAATCAAACGACATATCCCTCCCTAGATTCAACAGACTGGTGCAATTAACATAACGAGGGATCTATCGACGTGCGTAGGCTGCATGCATTTGGAGAAACTTAAACCTCGGCACTCTATGTCTTTAAACGCGGTATAAATTCTACAGCAAAAAGCCAGATTGAGCAAAATGCAAACAGAGTAGAAGTATAACCTGTTTTCTTCATTGATGCCCTCCTCCAGAAACAGATGTATTGGGTAGAAGGAACCCTCCAGTACTGTTTCATTCGGTATAATTCCCATTGACCGCGTCCATACAACATTTAAATCTCGTAAATGAAACTGAACAGTTCCGGCCGGTTTCAGGTGTCTTTTTTTCTTTAAAATCGCATCATTTTCAGCTGCGCAATCGTGGCCAACATTCGAAAAATAAAACCGACCTTACTTTTACGCTCAGCTTTGTATCCTATTATTGTTGTCCGATCAATGTATTTCAGTTATTGAGGAAAGTTTAAACGCACAGAATTGGTTAAGAAACGAGTCAATCAATACATCGTTACCGGGGAAGCTTCACGAGGGCATGAACTATAACTGTGCAGTTACGCAGATGAATCTGTCTGAGTATATAATTAAGTGACTGGCTAACGACACCAGTACTTGGGTGGATATAAGAGAGCGCTGAATTTGTCAATGGAGGAATCAACGCGTTAATCAATGGGAGGGAACTATGCATTTTTTGTGTGTGATGACTGTTCTTGACAGGAGAATGTGAGAGAACGTATTTTTTAACCACTCATTGGAATACTGTTGGCTCACTGTAGCTAAAGTGGTTGCTACAGAGTACTAAGTTTTTTTCTGTCGCAAGTGATAATTTTTTGAAACTACTGGATCGATACAATGGGCAAGGATATTGACCAGTTTGTACATCAGGCTTAGCTGAGGAGTTTAAATCATGCAACTCCTGGGATTGGAGGGAACTTCTCCATACTCTAAATCGTATTTCAGCTCTGCCTGCTTGTGAAAATTCAATAACTGATCCGGGGGTGCCATCTCGTGGTCGAGTACTGTACCTACGTGCTTAAATTTGCAGTTCTCATCTGCAGAGAGGGGTTAAAGCGTTTCCGCGCAATTGTTTTGAAAGTGACTGGGCGAAATGAGAGAGGAAAGGAGCTTGCATTTCTGAATAAACGAAAGGCTTAAGTAGCCATATTTTTTCTCAACAGACACCTCGGGGGCCGGACATTCAAATAGGCCCCTTGATTGAAATTAAATTAATCTTTTTGTCTAATAATTTATTATTAATATCATATATTATTATTATTGTTTATTACAGGAATAAGTCCCAAGAAGCAGTGGGTTACAGTGATTTTATAACCGCAGAGGGGCGTTCTAAGGCACGACGCGCAGAATCACTGTAACCCAGTGCTTCAAGGGGCATATTCCTTTTATAAAACGGTTACCCTACATATTGCCCATTAAATAAACATATAAGGGAAAAAAAATCGACAATCTATTAGTAATAATGCAACAATAAAATTGAGAACTTCTTCCACCAAGCAAGAAAGAGTGGACAGAATGGTTGGCTAGCAACACAGATGCTAAGATTGCTTTTTAATCAAGCGCCATTATCATGTCACATCAGGCTATCAGGGCTCGCTAATGCAGATATACTATGACAGCAGACTATTTTGAATGTCTCCTTCGGTCTCCCGAAGACCCCGTTAAAATGTTTGCGTTCGTTTCGGTTTCTGAGTTTCCTCGTTCTCAATTTGCGCCGATCGGCCAAATAATTACAACCAGCAGCGAGAGTAGGAAACGATCGACTTTTGTCCTCCACACTTGCCGGTGTCCAGGAAAATACGTTGAATTGTGCATTCGTTTGCTAGCCAGCTAGTCAACTAGCTTGACATCGTTAATTAATTTTACGTGTATTTCGGTTTTCGAGTTTCATTGTTCTCAACTTGCGCCGCTCGGCCAAATCATTACAACCAGCAGCGAGAGAAGGGAACGATTGACTTTTGTTCTCCACACTTGCCAGTACGCAGTAAAATATGTCGAATTGTGCATTAGTTTGCTAGCCAGCTTGTCAACTAGCTAACGTTCACTACAATGGACGTGGTTACCCTACACACAGTCCACAAAATAAACACACAAGAAAAAGTCAACAATTTATCGCTAATAGGCTACTGAAATAACGAGCAAGTTAGCAACATAGCTTGCCACACTAAAGTGAAATCGAACGTTGTAATGCAATAGCAAGCTAGGTAGATAGCTAACTGGTTATCTGGTTTAAATGCTAAACTTCACGGAGACTGAAATAGCAAGCTTTAAAGGAACAGTCCACCTTACTTTCATTATGAAATATATTTTTCTGTGAAATGAGATGAGATGATACGTACCTCTCCGAGCTTTGAGCGACTACCCAGTCAGCCAGAGGCGCTGCCACTCCTGTTAGCATTTGTAGCTGGACTCATTGTGGTCAACGTATTTTTCGGGGCTCATGCTCCATTTCGGCTAGCTCCTCCTCGGTATATTCCGGTTCAAATAGATATGGCTCCGGCTCTGCCACAAGCCAGTCGTCGGCATCTATGTCCTCCATTTGAAAATGTTCCATAGTAGCACACTTGATTATTTTCTTTTATAATTTTCTGCAAGCTCTGGCTTCCTGACTGTGTACTAAGTAGTGCAGTGCAGTCACATTGGTTGTATTTACGGAAGTAGGGGGGGTCGTGGGAGCGCGCAGAAGGTGGTACTACGCCTGTCATTACAGTACGCACTTCCCACAGCATTGAAAAAGCCACGTTTGGATTTGCGTACCCGAACCCGAACTCATGTCACTGGTCATATAAACCTATGTAAACAGGAAAAACGTTGAAGACTTTGGTCGCATCTAACTTCAGCCCCGAAAAATACCGTTGACTACAATGAGTCCAGCTACAAATGCTAACAGGAGTGGCAGCGCGTCTGGCTGACTGGGTAGTCGCTCAAAGCTCGGAGAGGTACGTATCATCTCATCTCATTTCACAGAAAAATATATTTCAATATGAAAGTACGGTGGACAGTTCCTTATGGGAGGCCGTTTAGGGCAAAACATATAAAAAATCTGCACACACACTTACAATGGACTCACACACACACTGACGATTGGCACATATGCAACGAACCAGGGCAATACACATCAAAAATCTGTACATACACACACACTTTACACACACTTACACTGATAATGGGTACATACGCACCATAAGTAAAGGCTAAACACATTAAAAAGCTGCATACACACACCGACAATGGGCACATACAGACAAAATATATGCACACACAACCGTACATGCACACACACACTGACAATGGGTACATACACCCTAAACATGTTCACACACTGAAAATCTGTACACACAAATTGAGTATTTACATGGACCACCTTTCAAACAAGGGGTACAGCTTTCATGTCTGTGTGTAAATTTATACTATTGATCTTGTGCGTGTGCGTGTGTGTGTGTGAAATAAATTCAGTACGCCCGGAAGCTCCGGTCAGTGTAACCGGAAGCCACCTGAAACTGCTTGTTTACAGGAAGTCGGCCAATGGTTTAGGGTGAGCGCTCGTTCACAGATCTCAAAAGGACCTCATTAAAATGCAAACCACGTGATTTCAATGAACTGGTATATTCGGCGTAGGTCTTACGCATTGTTTAGGCTTATTCACCGTAGTCCGCCTCATCGCAAGTTACATTGGAAAGCGATTATGACTCCGGACTTCCCGTGCTTCTCTTTTCTCAGGGATTAGAAACAACGCATGTGTTTCATGATCGTTTAAATTGTTTTAATGAAATAAGACCATTTGAAACGTTCGTTCTTATGCAGTTCAATTGCTTTTAATCCCTCATTAAAGACAAGCCTGATAATTCCTGTGTCAATCGATTTCCGTGTCTTTAGTGGGGAAATCCACCGTAATGCACGTGAAACTGATTAACTTGATGCGCGATGACTTAAATTCCGAGAGTGAATTTCCTCGGTGCGCTTTGATTGAATAATTGCTGACTACGGCACAAAGACGTGAATATCACTAAGTGGAGAAACACGCATAGGTCGTCAGCCTTGGCATCTCTAAACATCGTCCAAGACATCAAAGTTCAAGGTTTTCAAGTTGTCAAATCCTATCTTTGTGGATGCCAACCACATAAATCAAACTTGCAGTGGATTTTTACATGAGAACTTCGATTTTAAATTTGATTTCCGCAACTGGAATCGACTGCAGCCTGCCTTCTTTTGTCCCACTCGTTGATGGAGGCATTGTTTGTGTGGCTGTCCTACGGAGATGAAATGCACTATAGATGTTCAAGTCGACAGCATGTTTTTGGGGCCTTTACAGCCATGTGAACTCCAAGGAACATGCTAGAAATAATTATTCTCATAAGAAATGTTTGGAATTTAAAAATACTGTTGCAATTTAACCAAGGCAAGTGTCCGACAAGAAAGGGAATTTAGAATTGTAGGTAAAATTTTCGATGAAGAATAAACGCATGCAGCTATGTTTTGAAATTTATTATTCATTACTCTTTGTGTTGGTACAGGTGGATCCAGAAATTTTTGAAAGGGGATCCCAAAGCTAAAAAGCTATATTACATTACCGACCAGAACTAAGCTACACAAATGTTTACTTGTATGGGATTTGAATTATTTGGGGGAAGGGGAATTTGCAAGATCGTTAAGGGGTCGTGGCCAAGATGCACAAGCGATACCCCAGGGATACCACGATTTTTGAAAGAGCAAGTGCCCCACACCCCAGCGAAATAATCAACTTTTAGTAAAGGTCAGTAAACATTGGGCATCACAAAAAAATCTGTACCGTCCCCCCTTCCGAGACTCTGGAATTCCGGGGTGGGTACTCTAGCAGGGAGAAAATCCAGGGTGGACACACCAAGAATTCTGCATAATGCATAACTTATACCCTTGTAAGTATCCCCCCCAGAAAAAAAGAGGGAAAATAGCCAACCCAAAGCTTTATAACTTGAAAATCCGCAAGGGTTTTTTATGCCCCCGTAAACAAAGTTTCGGGGGCATATAGTTTTTCACCTGTCCGTTTCAGATGGGGTCATGACTTTTGACCTTGTGACCTTGACCTTGGAGCATGACACTTGGTTACAATAACTTTAACATGGGCCGTGGAGGCATCAGTGTTTCACAAACAAATCTTTTTTTTTTTTTTTTTTTTTTAGTAAAAATAAAAGATTTAATATGTCTCTTTACTTGTAATACACTCTAATACTAGAGAATCCTTAGGATGTGTAGAAACTGCTTTTAAATGTTAAGAGTTCGGAAAAGTGTCCCATACAGTTCATTTTACCACATTTGTTATTTAATGAGATTCTCAAAGGGAATTTTATAGACTGTAGTGCTGTCCAGAAGCATTTCAGTGTTTCACCTGTTCATGTATGATCTTATGAATAAACTTACTGTATCACATATGAAAAACTACAGCGCCCTCCTTAATTATTGGCACCCCTGGTTAAGATGTGTTCTTTTGCTTCTAATAAATTCAGTTTTTTTCTAAATAATATAGGACCACAAGGAGTGGTCCTATATTATTTAGAAAAAAAACTGAATCAGTGGTAGAAAAATCCCACATTAAGAAATAATTCTTTAACATCAAATCATGTGTGCCACAATTATTAGCATCCCTGATGTTAATACTTTGTACAACCCCCTTTTGCCAACAAAACAGCACCTAAGCTTCTTCTATAATGTTTCACAAGATGGGAGAATACAGAAAGAGGGATCTTCGACCATTCCTCTTTGCACAATCTCTCTAAATCATCCAGCGACCTGGGTCCTCTCCTCTGCACTCTCCTCTTCAGCTCACTCCTCAGGTTTTCAATGGGGTTGAGGTCTGGGGACTGAGATGGCCATGGGAGGAGCTTGATTCTGTATCTGGTGAACCATTTCTGTGTAGATTTGGCCACATGTTTAGGGTCATTATCTTGCTGAAAGACCCAGTGACGACCCATTTTCAGCTTTCGGGCAGAGGCCACCAGATTTTGATTTAAAATGTCCTGGTATTTCAAAGCGTTCATGATGCCATGCACCCTATCAAGGTTCCCAGGGCCTCTGGAAGAGAAACAGGCCCACAGCATCACCGATCCACCCCCATACTTCACAGTGGACATGAGGTGCTTTTCTGCATACTCATCTTATGTGTTCTGCCAGACCCACTTAGAGTGTTTGTTGCCAAAAAACTCTATCTTGGTCTCATCTGACCAAAGCACACCGTCCCAGCTGAAGTCCTACTACCGCTCAGCAAACTCCAGACGTTTGCGTTTATGATTGTAAGTGAGAAAAGGTTTTTTCCGTGCATGCCTCCCAAACAGCTTGTTGGCATGTAGATAGCGCCTGATGGTTGTTTCGGAGACTTTGTGACCCCAAGATGCTACTACTTGTTGCAATTCTTTAACAGTGAGCTTTGGAGAACTTTTTATTTCTCTTACCATCTTCCTCACTGTGCATGGTGGCAAAATAACCTTGCGTCCTCGTCCAGGCTTGTTTACCACTGTTCCAGTTGTTTTAAATTTCTTAATGATTCCTCTGACAGTAGATATGGGCAGGTGCAGGCGAGTGGCTATTTTCTTGTAGCCATTGCCTGACTTGTGAAGGTCGACACACATCTGCCTTACTTGAATGGTGTGTTCCTTTATGAAGAGTGGATAGGAGAAATGGCCTCTCTGTCACGTCATATTTATACCCCAGGGAAACAGGTAGTGATGAATTACTAATTAAATGTTCCTAGATACTGTGATCAACTTCGTAAACTACCGTAGAAATGACAGAAATACTTCAATTACATTTAATTCCCAGGAATTGTTAGGGATGCCAATAATTGTGGAACAGGTGATTTTATGAAAACTAATTCGTTATTAGTCAGGGATTTTTTTCCCCCTTAAAATTCACTTGAGACAAAGGTTACATTTTTCTACAATTTTCAGTGTGAAAGTATGCTGCAATAAAAATTGAATTTATTGGAAGGCTTTTAACACATATTAACGAGGGGTGCCAATGATTATGGAGGGCGCTGTAAATCACTGTTTGAGACCTGTTCCCTCTTGTTCCTCTGATAAACATATTGTATATTTTTTCTAATATAATACCAAGTCTGACTGGGATTTAGAAATATTCATCAGTGTGGGATGCATTGATTTTAAAACAGCGATTTAGATTAGACTTTTGTACAATCTTAATTGTCATTTTTAAATTAATGCGTCCCACACTGATGAATATTTCTAAATCCCAATCAGACATGGTATTACATTGAAGAACATTTTATATATTTTTCTTGAGGAGCAAGAGGGAACAGGTCCCAAACAGCAATTTAGTTTGTCCATATGTGATACAGTAAGTCTATTCATAAGATCACATATGTATTGGTGGAAACACTGAAATGGTTTTCTAGACAGCCCTACAGTCTATAAAATTGCCTTGTAGATTCTCATTGAATAACAAAAGAATGTCATTAAATAACAAAAATATGGCAAAATGAACTCCATGTGACACTTTTCCGAGCTGTTCACATTTAAAAGCAGTTTCTACACATTCTAAGGATTCTCTAGTGTTAGAGTATATAACAAGTAAAGAGCCATATTAAACCTTTCATTATTATTATTATCATTATTATTATTTAAAAAAAACCTTGCAGATTTTCAAGTTATAAAGCTTTCGGTTGGTTAATTTGGAGGCAGCTATTTTTTTTTCTGGGGGAGGGGGATACTTGCAAGGATAAAGGTAATAAAATTTCATAACATAGCTGCATGCATTTATTATTCATCGGAAATTTAACCTACAATTCTAAATTCCCTTTCTTGTTGGACACTTGCCTTTGTTAAATTGCAACAGTATTTTTAAATTCCAAACATTTCTTATGAGAACAGTTATTTCTAGCATGTTCCTTGGAGTTCACATGGCTGTAAAGGCCCCAAAAACATGCTGTCGACTTGAACATCTATAGTGCATTTCATCTCCGTAGGACAGCCACACAAACAATGCCTCCATCAACGAGTGGGACAAAAGAAGGCAGGCTGCAGTCGATTCCAGTTGCGGAAATCAAATTTAAAATCGAAGTTCTCATGTAAAAATCCACTGCAAGTTTGATTTATGTGGTTGGCATCCACAAAGATAGGATTTGACAACTTGAAAACCTTGAACTTTGATGTCTTGGACGATGTTTAGAGATGCCAAGGCTGACGACCTATGCGTGTTTCTCCTCTTAGTGATATTCACGTCTTTGTGCCGTAGTCAGCCATTATTCAATCAAAGCGCACCGAGGAAATTCACTCTCGGAATTTAAGTCATCGCGCATCAAGTTAATCAGTTTCACGTGCATTACGGTGGATTTCCCCACTAAAGACACGGAAATCGATTGACACAGGAATTATCAGGCTTGTCTTTAATGAGGGATTAAAAGCAATTGAACTGCATAAGAACGAACGTTTCAAATGGTCTTATTTCATTAAAACAATTTAAACGATCATGAAACACATGCGTTGTTTCTAATCCCTGAGTAAAGAGAAGCACGGGAAGTCCGGAGTCATAATCGCTTTCCAATGTAACTTGCGATGAGGCGGACTACGGTGAATAAGCCTAAACAATGCGCAAGACCTACGCCGAATATACCAGTTCATTGAAATCACGTGGTTTGCATTTTAATGAGGTCCTTTTGAGATCTGTGAACGAGCGCTCACCTTAAACCATTGGCCGACTTCCTGTAAACAAGCAGTTTCAGGTGGCTTCCGGTTACACTGACCGGAGCTTCCGGGCGTACTGAATTTATTTCACACACACACACGCACACACACAAGATCAATAGTATAAATTTACACACAGACATGAAAGCTGTACCCCTTGTTTGAAAGGTGGTCCATGTAAATACTCAATTTGTGTGTGTGTGTGTACAGATTTTCAGTGTGTGAACATGTTTAGGGTGTATGTACCCATTGTCAGTGTGTGTGTGCATGTACGGTTGTGTGTGCATATATTTTGTCTGTATGTGCCCATTGTCGGTGTGTGTATGCAGCTTTTTAATGTGTTTAGCCTTTACTTATGGTGCGTATGTACCCATTATCAGTGTAAGTGTGTGTAAAGTGTGTGTGTATGTACAGATTTTTGATGTGTATTGCCCTGGTTCGTTGCATATGTGCCAATCGTCAGTGTGTGTGTGAGTCCATTGTAAGTGTGTGTGCAGATTTTTTATGTGTTTTGCCCTAAACGGCCTCCCATAGTTCCTTTAAGTCTTGAAACAAAGGTAACCTAACAAGTCAGCTGAGTTGTTCGTTGCGCGCAGGGATATTTTGTGCTGCGGCCTGCCACAGTGGATTACAGTAATTTTATACCGGCATGGAACGCGGCTCAGCCAATCAAAAGGATGGGAAGCACCTGTTTTATAAATTTTTATTTTACTTGTAAGCACATCATTTTCATTTATACACATCTTTGGTGTTTTGTATGATATAAAATGAAAACTCTTGACCAATCATATCATCATTTACATATGCTGGAGCTTACACTGCTGATTTTCATCTTAATATGAGAGGAGGCTGACAATTAAGGACACGTCTGTTCTGAGGATACAAGTCAGAGGTCCTGAAATATGTGTTTCTCTTCTATAACACTCATTCTAGGCCTACATCTCGGAGGCGACGTTTTTCCTCACATGGGCTTTCTTCACATTTCAAACGAGGCAAAGCTCAGTGAGGAAACATTTGGAGAGACACAGGCCGAAGGAACCGGGACACAACACCAGTGGAGAGGCAGGTTCGTGCAGCTGTGCGCCGCGGACGTGCACGAAAAAACAACCGCGTCGCATCAAATGCGCACCGCCACGGCTTTTGAGAATGGGTTTTAGCACGCACAAAAAACGCTTCTTCTGAATGCTTCGGTTGAACTGAGGCGGCGGCCGAAATCATCCCTTTGCAGACAGGCAGGGAAAACCCGCTCCCCAAACTGTCGCGCTTGGTGATTTGGGAAGGTGGGTGTTCCCTTATCCCAGTGCAGAGGCTCGCAGACACACACAAACACTTTACGTGTTTCCATGTCCCAGCACATTGACTTTCAGGCGCACAAAAAGACCGAGATACAGTACATAAACTAGTAGAACTCAGTCACGGGCCGGATTGGAAGGTTGAATCCGGCCCGCCGACTGCCGATCCCTGCACAATGGAATGCACGCCTCGCTGCAGCCCTCAGAAGCATTAATCTCATTACGCCAATCCTGATTGGCTGGTGAACGTGTCCGTCCGCCTCAGGTGGTCCACCCACCTTAAATAGTTCATGCGGACGGCACCACCTCATTCAAGATAAGCCCCTCTTCTCACTCGCCCCAGCAAGAAGGGTTGTCTGGTGAGACATCTCACTCATATTACTCAGAAAACCGGGGTTATGTAAATAACCTAAGGTTCTCTTTCATAATATTTCGCTCAATGTCTCACTATGGGATGTAGTAGCTTCCGTATTGCCAGAAAAGCTTATCCAGCGTCCACCAACCTACAGAGAAGCAACCTGTTCCAGTCAGGACAGCAGAACCGCGCGTGCCACGCACTGAGCGGAAACGTCCAGCCTATATAAGCGGACAAATGTGAGAGGCGAGGACCAACTCGCCGCTGCACAGATGTCCTGAACAGAAACTCCCCTGAATAAGGCCCAGGATGCGGCCAAGCCCCGAGTCGAGTGCGCCCGCAGGCCCACAGGCGGCTGCAAACCCTGACACGTATAGGCTAAAGCAATCGCATCCACCACCCAATGGGATAGGTGCTGCTTAGTGATAGGTTTCGCTTTATGAGGGTTAGCCCAGGAGACGAACAGCTAATCGCTCCTCCTGAAATCCCTAGTCCTGTCCATGTACATGCGCACCGCACGGACTGGACATAACGCATGTGACTGCTGCTCCTCTGTTGAGGCAGCAAAGGCCAGAAGGTCAATTGGAGAACATGAGCCCACCACCTTAGGCACAAAAGCCGGGTTGGGCCTCAAAATCAACCTTACATCCCCCGGGAAGAGCTGAGCGCATGACGGATGCACTGAAAGCGCATGGAAGTCACTAACTCGCTTAGCTGAAGCCAGCAACAACACAGCCTTGAGAGACATGTGCTTCAAGGCTGCCCCTCCAGTGGCTCAAAAGGAGGGCCCTTAAGCCCCTCCAGAACCACAGCCAGATCCCACGGTGGCACCAGTGGTCTGGACACGGGGAGAAGCCTGCGCGCTCCCTTCATAAAACGGCAAACCAGTGGGTGCTGACTCGCCGTTCGCTTCCCTAACCCCACGTGACAGGCGGTGATCTCTGCCAAGTACACCTTAATCGTGGAGAAGGCTTTCCCTCTGTCAATCAGGTCCTGCAAGAATGACAATGTAGCACTCACCGGACACTGAAAAGAAACGTGGCCGTTCCTGTGACACCACCCCTCAAACACCCTCCACTTGCAATCATACAAAGACCTAGTGGAGGAGGCCCTAGCGTTTTGTATAGTGGAAATCACACGCTGTGACAATCCCACAGCCGAGAGACTGAGCCACTCAGGGGCCAAGCCCACAACGCCAGGTGTTCCAGGTGCGGGTGGAAGACCCCCCCGCGATAGCAGGTCCCTGGGCAGCAGGAGCTGCCAAGGCTGAGCGCACAGTAACTGATATATCTCCGCTAGCCAATGCATCGCTGGCCAATGCGGAGCGATCAAAATCAGCACGTGACCATGTTCCCTCACTCTGGACAGAGTGGGGGATATCAAGGCCAGGGGAGGAAACGCGTAAAGAACCTCGTGCGACCAGGCTAGTGAGTCTACGCCAAGGGGAGCATCCATGCCGCGCAGAGAGTAAAACAGCGCGCACTGCGTGTTTTCCCTCGCCACGAACAGATCCACCGCGGCCCGACCGAACCGGGCCCATATCTGTCCCACAATCTCCGGGTGCAGAGTCCACTCCCCGTACACCGGCGCGCCCCTGGACAACAGGTCCGCGCCTGTGTTCAAGACACCCGGGACGTGCGTCGCCCTCAAGGAGAGGAGACGGCCGCAGCTCCACAGGATCAGTTTGCGTGCCAGCATGTGCAACTGACGGGAGCACAACCCCCCCTGACGGTTGATGTATGCCACCGTCGTTGCATTGTCCGTCCTCACCAGGACATGATGACCCATGAGAGATGGAAGGAAATGTTTCAGGGAGAGAAACACCGCTGAAAGTTCCAGAAAATTTATGTGAGACTGCTGGAGGCCCACACTCCAGCGGCCCATTACAGACCGGCCCTCGTGAATTCCGCCCCAACCCGTCAGGCTGGCGTCTGTAGTGACCACCTTTCTGGACAGGACCGAGCCCATTGGCACCCCCTGGGTCAGAAAGGACGGGGCCCGCCAGTGACACAGCGCCCTGGCACACCCCGGTGTGACCAACACTCCCTGTGCGCCGTGACGCACGGGATCCAGCCCGCATGAGGCCACCCAAAGCTGGAATTCCCTCATGTGGAGGCGACCGAGACGGATCACGAGGATGGCAGACGCCATCAGTCCAAGTAACTGAAGACATAATCTGAATGGAACAGACCTGCCTGGATGAAAAAGCGCGAGGCATGCCCTGAAAGCTTTCACCCATTCCGCTGAGAGGCGCGCTGTGAAAGACACCAAGTCCAGGGATAACCCCAGAAAGATTACATCCTGCGCCGGGGACAGCCTGCTTTTCTCCGCGTTTATCACAAACCACAGATCGAATAGGTGCTGTGTGAGAATACGCATGTGCACCCTGGCCTCCTGCTCCGATTGCGCCAAAAGCAGCCAATCGTCCAGATATGCGGCCTGGCGGATGCCCCGCCGTCTCAGCGGGGCTATTGCTGCCTCCGTGCACTGCACGAACACCCTCGGGCTTAAGGACAGACCTAAAGGGAGCACGCGGTACTCGTAGCAGATCTCCTGGAAAGCGAACCTCAGATACTTTCTGTGGGGAGGGTAGATTGGTATGTGGAAATATGCGTCTTTCAGATCGACAGAAGTGAACCAATCGTTCTGACGCACAAGACGCAGCAGGGATGCGTGTGTAAGCATCCTGAACTTGTATTTCCTGAGATATTTGTTCAGAGCCCGCAAATCCAGGATAGAGCGAAAACCGCTCCTCCCCCCCCCCCCCCCCGTTTGGGGACCAGAAAATACCTGGAATACCGCGGTGCGATGGCGCCCTCCTGTGGCAGAATGACAAGGCCCCCGGGTGACGTGCAGTGCAGCCCTTCCACCACAAGAGGGCCCAGCCGCCGTGCGGTGGCGCCCTCTTGTGGCGGAATGACAAGGCCCCCGGGCGGCGTGCTTATTTTGACAGATTTCGCTTTCTTTATTTTTAGCTGCGCCCTCAGCACTCGGCCTGGATGCTATAGCGGGACACAATTTATTCTCTCTGAGAGAACCTGTGTGTGTGTGCGTTCTTGTGGACAAGAGAGAGGGGCAACCGCTAAACCCTCCGCCGTCAAATGTCCGTCCCTCCTGGCTTGCTCTGGCACGGTCCGAGGCAGCTGGGAGATAGGGGCGTGGGGAGCCCCTGGGCGCACGCCCGAAAGCCAAACAGGTGGAGCCGGAGAACGGGGAACTTCCAGCTGCATCACCGGTGGAGAGAGGGGCGGTCAGGCCGCTCTCTTCTTCCTGGCCTGGCTGCCGGTGGCTTGCACGGGTCGCGCCGGCGGAGCTGCAGCCGGAGCAGAGGACTTTATGGACCAGCCGGGCCGACCTGGCGGGGAAGGCGGGGCGGGCTGGGGCCTCAGCCGTTTTGGCATTTTAAACTGCGAAACCTGTGAAGCAGCCTGCGCAAAGGTCTTATGCTGCACAGGTGGAAACGGAGCTAGGGGCTTTCGAGGGAGGTAAAGCTGGAGAGCTTCATCCCCCTTCTTTTTGGCTTCGCACCGCCGTTGCATAGAGGCCAACGCGGAACCGAAAATTCCCTCCGGGATAATGGGCATGTCCAGGACGTCGTCCTTCTCCCTGTCCGACAGGTTGGCGAGTTGAGCCATCGCGCCCGTTCCTGCAGGACCACAGTCTCCAGCGCTTTTCCCGTGGCCTGGACCGCGCGGCGTTGGACACGGAGACACAGGTCGGTGATGACCGGTATTTCCTCCCATGTAGCTGGGTCCTGAGTTTGCACAAAATCCTTGCACAACTCAGCCTGATAAGCCGTGAGCAGGGAGAGGACATTGAACGCTCTGTCCGAAAGCGCAGCCGCCTTGTACGCCTTTTCAGTCAAAGCTGACTGAAAACAGTCCGACTTGGACGGCAGACTGGGGCTCCAGGAGGACACCGCTGACAGGCGGGGATGAAGGTGTGCTGCCACAAGTGGCTCCATTGGAGGCATGCGGAGCAGACCCAGGCTCTCCATCGCCTCACAATCAAGGGATGAGGCACCGGGAACCGGGCTCCTGCTGCTGTAAGGACGGTCTTTCCACGAGTACGCAACCTCATCTAGCAGCTCCGGGAAGACGGGGAGAAGTTGTTTCGTCTCACTCTTGGCTAAGGGCAATTTCTTCCCCTCGTAGCGGGATCTGGTGGTCTCAGCTACGACGACGGGGCAGGGGATGCCCAGCCGGGCAGCAGCGTGTTTGCACATGTCGTGCATGTCCGAGCTGGGGAGGGGAGAAGCTGGCGTGCTACTCTCCTCTCCATCCCGAGAGGTGACAGAGGCCACGGGCTGCGCAGCCCGGGCCGGAGTGATGAAGACGTCGTCCTCTTCTTTATTCACAGGTCCGCGCCTGTGTTCAAGACACCCGGGACGTGCGTCGCCCTCAAGGAGAGGAGACGGCCGCAGCTCCACAGGATCAGTTTGCGTGCCAGCATGTGCAACTGACGGGACCACAACCCCCCCTGACGGTTGATGTATGCCACCGTCGTTGTATTGTCCATCCTCACCAGGACATGATGACCCATGAGAGAAGGAAGGAAATGTTTCAGGGAGAGAAACACCGCTGAAAGTTCCAGAAAATTTATGTGAGACTGCTGGAGGCCCACACTCCAGCAGCCCGTTACAGACCGGCCCTCGTGAATTCCGCCCCAACCCGACAGGCTGGCATCTGTAGTGACCACCTTTCTGGACAGGACCGAGCCCATTGGCACCCCCTGGGTCAGAAAGGATGGGGCCCGCCAGTGACACAGCGCCCTGGCACACCCCGGTGTGACCAACACTCTCTGTGCGCCGTGACGCACGGGATCTAGCCCGCATGAGGCCACCCAAAGCTGGAATTCCCTCATGTGGAGGCGTCCGAGACGGATCACGAGGATGGCAGACGCCATCAGTCCAAGTAACCGAAGACATAATCTGAATGGAACAGACCTGCCTGGATGAAAAAGCGCGAGGCATGCCCTGAAAGCTTTCACCCATTCCGCTGAGAGGCGCGCTGTGAAAGACACCAAGTCCAGGGATAACCCCAGAAAGATTACCTCCTGCGCCGGGGACAGCCTGCTTTTCTCCACGTTTATCACAAACCACAGATCGAATAGGTGCTGTGTGAGAATACGCATGTGCACCCTGGCCTCCTGCTCCCGATTGCGCCAAAAGCAGCCAATCGTCCAAATATGTGGCCTGGCGGATGCCCCGCCGTCTCAGCGGGGCTATTGCTGCCTCCATGCACTGCACGAACACCCTCGGGCTTAAGGACAGACCTAAAGGGAGCACGCGGTACTCGTAGCAGATCCCCTGGAAAGCGAACCTCAGATACTTTCTGTGGGGATGGTAGATTGGTATGTGGAAATACGCGTCTTTCAGATCGACAGAAGGGAACCAATCGTTCTGACGCACAAGACGCAGCAGGGATGCGTGTGTAAGCATCCTGAACTTGTATTTTCTGAGATATTTGTTCAGAGCCCGCAAATCCAGGATAGGGCGAATACCGCTCCCCCCCCCGTTTGGGGACCAGAAAATACCTGGAATACCGCGGTGCGGTGGCGCCCTCCTGTGGCGGAATGACAAGGCCCCCGGGTGACGTGCAGTGCAGCCCTTGCACCACAAGAGGGCCCAGCCGCGGTGCGGTGGCGCCCTCTTGTGGCGGAATGACAAGGCCCCCGGGCGGCGTGCTTATTTTGACAGATTTCGCTTTCTTTATTTTTAGCTGCGCCCTCAGCACTCGGCCTGGATGCGACAGCGGGACACAATTTATTCTCTCTGAGAGAACCTGTGTGTGTGTGCGTGCTTGTGGACAAGAGAGAGGGGCAACCGCTAAACCCTCCGCCATCAAATGTCCATCCCTCCTGGCTTGCTCTGGCACGGTCCGAGGCAGCTGGGAGATAGGGGCGTGGGGAGCCCCTGGGCGCACGCCCGAAAGCCAAACAGGTGGAGCCGGAGAACGGGGAACTTCCAGCTGCATCACCGGTGGAGAGAGGGGCGGTCAGGCCGCTCTCTTCTTCTTCCTGGCCTGGCTGCCGGTGGCTTGCACGGGTCGCGCCGGCGGAGCTGCAGCCAGAGCCGAGGACTTTATGGACCAGCCGGGCCGACCTGGCGGGGAAGGCGGGGCGGGCTGGGGCCTCAGCCGTTTCGGCATTTTAAACTGCGAAACCTGTGAAGCAGCCTGCGCAAAGGTCTTATGCTGCGCAGGTGGAAACGGAGCTAGGGGCTTTTGAGGGAGGTTGAGCTGGAGAGCTTCATCCTCCTTCTTTTTGGCTTTGCACCGCCGTTGCATAGAGGCTAACACGGAACCGAAAATTCCCTCAGGGATAATGGGCATGTCCAGGACATCGTCCTTCTCCCTGTCCGACAGGTTGGCGAGGTTGAGCCATCGCGCCCGTTCCTGCAGGACCACAGTCTCCAGCGCTTTTCCCGTGGCCTGGACCGTGCGGCGTTGGACACGGAGACGCAGGTCGGTGATGACCGGTATTTCCTCCCATGTAGCTGGGTCCTGAGTTTGCACAAAATCCTTGCACAACTCAGCCTGATAAGCCGTGAGCAGGGAGAGGACATTGAGCGCTCTGTCCGAAATCGCAGCCGCCTTGTACGCCTTTTCAGTCAAAGCTGACTGAAAACAGTCCGACTTGGACGGCAGGCTGGGGCTCCAGGAGGACACCGCTGACAGGCGGGGATGAAGGTGTGCTGCCACAAGTGGCTCCATTGAAGGCATGCGGAGCAGACCCAGGCTCTCCATCGCCTCACAATCAAGGGATGAGGCACCGGGAACCGGGCTCCTGCTGCTGTAAGGACGGTCTTTCCACGAGTACGCAACCTCATCTAGCAGCTCCGGGAAGACGGGGAGAAGTTGTTTCGTCTCACTCTTGGCTAAGGGCAATTTCTTCCCCTCGTAGCGGGATCTGGTGGTCTCAGCTACGACGACGGGGCAGGGGATGCCCAGCCGGGCAGCAGCGTGTTTGCACATGTCGTGCATGTCCGAGCTGGGGAGGGGAGAAGCTGGCGTGCTACTCTCCTCTCCATCCCGAGAGGTGACAGAGGCCACGGGCTGCGCAGCCCGGGCCGGAGTGATGAAGACGTCGTCCTCTTCTTTATTCTCTGATATGAGGAGTTCGGAGGCGCCATCTTCATCGTCCCCATACTCCAGTTCCAGGAGATCTTCCTCATGCGGGGGATCCGCGGCTAGGTCGAGCTGGGAGCCCCAGCTAGCGCTAGCCTCCGGAATCGCCATCGTAGCGACCGCCAAATCCCCTCCACCCCCGGCGGCAGCGCCGTCTGAAGGGAGGAGGGGGTCAAGTCCAGACAAGCTAGCCTGGCGGGCTAGCCGTCGGCGGAGACTTTTAGTGGTAAACACCGCACAGTGTTGACACGAGCCAGGGACTTCGATTGCCAGCCGGGCGTGTTCCAGCCCCAGGCAGCTCGAGCAGACCTAGTGTGGATCTTTACTCGAGATCTTGTTCCCACAGCGACAGGGACGGGCCCCGGAGTCTCCATGCCCCCCGGTATGAGGGGTTTTACCCTCCATTCCTCGCAAGCTGGTGTGCAGGCAGGGAGTCGAGGCAGTTAGCTGGTGTGCCAACCTTGAAGAAAACCGAGAGGTAGCTGGTGTGCTAGCGCTCGGTGCTCGACGTGCCGTGGTGAGGCGTCGAGGACAGTGCTGACCAAGCCGTGGAGGGCGGGAGAGCACTGAGTCCGGTCTGGTGTGACCGACGAAGCGAAAAAAGTATCCAAGGCTAGTAGCGCCTGGCTACTAATTAAGATCCGTCTGTGGACAGTTAAGCTAGCCAGCCCTGGACGCGAGATATGCTCCGAGTGAGAAGAGGTGTTTGAATGACGTGGTGCCGTCCGCATGAACTATTTAAGGTGGGTGGACCACCTAAGGCGGACGGACACGTTCACCAGCCAATCAGGATTGGCGTAATGAGATTAATGCTTCTGAGGGCTGCAGCGAGGCGTGCATCCCATAGTGAGACATCGAGCAAAATATTATGAAAGAGAACAATATTGTCAGGGACGAGAGTAACAAAGAAAGCAAAAAGCACATAGCAAACCATGACACACGATTTATGGAATATGTCAAGGAGTGGAAGAATCTGGATGGACCACAGGGAGAAATCGCGAGAGACTTCATCACCCGACACTCCGCCGCTTTCAGCGGCGATGCGGCCGGTGCCCCCAGTGCAGACAGCAGTGTACCTCCCGCAGCTCCATTACCGGACATGCCTGATGACTGTGGCTTCCATCAGATTGGCACTCACGTTTTATGGACTCTCAAAGAATTGAAAGAACCTTGAAAAGCAAGAAATGGAAAACTGACATTGAAGCATCAAAAGCAAGAGGTAGGCCGAGAGAAAGTATTGTTGGTTACATAAATGAATGCATTTTCTGACCATAGACTACCATGTACTGGCATGTTGCACACTAATTATTAGAGTGAATGTTAGTGTAGTCAGTCGTAACGTTAGTTAGATTTGTTACATGGACAACTAATAAGTAGAAACTGTATATATTTTATTTTTATTTGAATGATAAAGCTGTCAGATCTCTAGCCTCCCAATCCAATCTATTAGCCCTAACAATATAACATGCCAAGTATTTCAGTAAGAGTAAGATGCATGTATAGGGAAGACTGGGGTCTGATGAGCCATGGGGACCAATGAGCCATATCACTATTTTGCAATCAATCGATGACAGAGCTGCTTAAAATTGGCAAAATATTTGACCATTGACTGATGAGTCATGGGGATAAATGAGCCATATCAATATTTTGCCTATTTTAAACACCTTTGGCATCAATTGACCACAAAATAGTGATATGGCTCATTTGTCCCCATGGCTCATCGAACCCCAGTCTCTCCTATCTATTGAGCATTATGGGTGCATGTCCAATATCGGTGAATCAGCTCACAATAATGAGAAACTAATTAATAGTAAATTGGCCACGCAGAGGTCACAGTGCATTTGCTTTGCACATGCATTGTGCACTACAACAAAAATGAAAGCACCGAAGGTGCTGATGCCTCGGTGCTTACAGCAGTGACAAGTATGTCCTTTGATGAAGCTATAAAATTCTGTGTGGACATGTTAGAGTGCCCTAGCTGTGCATCTATGCTTGACATAAGCTATGTTTCCATCCACTAGTCAATAGAATTACCTGAAGTTTGTCAAAAATATTCATGTGAATAAAGGCGGTGAAAATACATTTTCACCTAACAGCATTAAAGCGAATAAAAACTTGTGCGTGGCCTAACGACGTTACTTGCTGGTATGCGATCAAATCGGTGTATCGAGTAGAATTGACATTTTAAGCTGTTTCCATTCATTTTCGCAGTGAATCGCAGAACCTTCGAGTGAACAGAAGTAGTGTGGTAGGCAACAAAATTGACTAGTTAGCAATAAAATGCGGTTGAAACTATCAGCAAATCTAATAAGCGAATATAAACTTTGTATTCAAACGAACATCAATAATTGCAAATAATTTAAGGTAGCTAAATTAACAAATGACGTGGTTATGCTGCTCACGTCATACTTTAACTTTAATTCGAATTTAACAAGCTGTTATCTGAAGATCAACAGAAGCTAAGGCTGGGTACAGAAAATTAAGCTAACAACAAAATTCATTAGGGGTCAGCTAATGCGACAAATTTCCCAAAAAAATGCTTTCATTTGATAAACTTACCAGCAAGCATGTTCCAATGATTCAACGCAGTAGAAAATGAATGGAGGTCAGTGCTGGAACTATTCGTTGTTTGGAACAATTGCTTTCCCCATGACACTCATTACTTCCGCATTCCTCGATTCCTATTGGAGTCTGTGGAAGTGTCAAATAGTGCTATAAGTCGAAAACAAAGCTCTATCTCAAAAATCTGGCAAATTTAAATCCAAGATATCATGGCATTTAACCCATAGAGCCATATTCTAGGACTTGATTTTGACCAGCATAGCGGCTATCCCGGTAACAGACAGACACACAAACGAACTACTGTGCGGCCCGCTTGCACGCATGCGCACCGAGGCATAATAACAACAAAAATCATTAAAAATCAAGGGCATTTTAAAAAAGAGAATCAAAGGGGTAGTTTACCATGAGAAATCTTTTTTTATGACATTTCCAGGCTCCTGTTTGAGTTGTTCCGCATGCACTGATGTAAATGAAGAAAACAGGTCTCCTATTTCAAAGATTCTCGCCAAAACTGGAGACGAAAAATCTTTTCAAAAAGTCTCCCGTTTCCATATTGGATGTTCGCCCATACTGTTAACTTATTCCTGACAATGTTGCAATGTGGAGGTGAACCCAAAACCAGTGAAGTTGGCACGTAAATCATAAATAAAAACAGAATAAAATGATTTGCAACACCTTTTCAACCTATATTCAATTGAATACACTGCAAAGACAAGTTATTTAATGTTCGAACTGGTAAACTTTGTCATTTTTTTCAAATATTAACTCATTTGGAATTTGACGCCTGCAACATGTTTCAAAAAAGCTGGCACAAGTGGAAAGACTGAGAGAGTTGAGGAATGCTCATCAAACACTTATTTGGAACATCCCACAGGTGAACGGGCTAATTGGGAACAGGTGGGTGCCATGATTGGGTGTAAAAGCAGCTTCCCTGAAATGCTCAGTCATTCACAAACAAGGATGGGGCGAGGGTCACCACTTAGTGAACAAATGCGTGAGCTGAGTGTCTAACAGTTTAAAAACAACATTCCTCAACAAGCTATTGCAAGAAATTTAGGGATTTCATCATCTACGGTCCGTAATATCATCAAAAGGTTCAGAGAATCTGGAATAATCACTGCACGTAAGCGACAAGGCCGAAAACCAACATTGAATGCCCGTGACCTTCGATCCCTCAGGCGGTACTGCATCATAAACCGACATCAGTGTGTAAAGGACATCACCACATGGGCTCAGGAACACTTCAGAAAACCACTGTCAGTAACTACAGTTCGTCGCTACATCTGCAAGTGCAAGTTAAAACTCTTCAATGCAAAGCAAAAGCCATTTATCAACAGCACCCAGAAACGCCGCCGGCTTCGCTGGGCCCAAGCTCATCTAAGATGGACTGATGCAAAGTGGAAAAGTGTTCTGCCGTCTGACGAGTCTACATTTCAAATTGTTTTTGGAAACTGTGGATGTCGTGTCCTCCGGACCAAAGAGGAAAAGAACCATTCGGACTGTTAAAGGCGCAAAGTTCAAAAGCCAGCACCTGTGATGGTATGGGGGTGTATTAGTGCCCAAGGCATGAGCAACTTACACATATGTGAAGACACCATTAATGCTGAAAGGTACATACAGGTTTTTGAGCAACATATGTTGCCATCCAAGCAACGTCTTTTTCATGGACGCCCCTGCTTATTTCAGCAAGACAATGCCAAGCCACATTCTGCACGTGTTACAACAGCATGGCTCCGTAGTAAAAGAGTGCGGGTGCCAGACTGGCCTGCCTGTCGTCCAGACCTGTCTCCCATTGAAAATGTGTGGCGCATTATGAAGCGTAAAATACGACAACTGAGACCCCGGACTGTTGAAAAACCTAAGCTGTACATCAAGCAAGAATGGGAAAGAGTTCCACCTGAAAAGCTTCAAAAATTGGTCTCCTCAGTTCCCAAACATTTACTGAATGTCGTTAGAAGGAAAGGCGATGTAACACAGTTGTAAAAAGCCCCCTGTGCCAACTTTTTTGTAATGTGTTGCTGCCTTTAAATTCTAAGTTAATGATTATTTGCAAAAAAAAAAGTTTCTCAGTTTGAGCATTAAACATCTTGTCTTTGCACTGTATTCAGTTGAATATAAGTTGAAAAGGATTTGCAAATCATTGTATTCTGTTTTTCTCTTCGATTTACATAACGTGCCAACTTCACTGGTTTTGGGTTTTGTAATAACAAGACTGGGTGCAAACTAGTATACCTCTGGGCCGCCAAGTGCTGTATGAGAATGTGGGCCCAAGAAAAGGGTGCTAAATGAGGCAAAGCTCACGCGATTATATGAAGTGCAAGTTCAGTAATGAGCTGGAGCTGATAAATTATTTACAAAGTAGGTGGGGAGAGTGTGGGAGTGTGAAAGTGTAAGTGAGTGTGTGTGTGAATGAGATAGTGGGAGTGAGGGAGTGGGGGGGGGGGGGCTTGAGTAAGGAAATCATATAGAAAGCAAGTTATACATTTGAATAGACAAAGAGCTAGAGTAAGGGTAGCAGTTATTGATTTCATGAATGTCAATTTGAGAGAGACAGCAGCATCAGATGTAGATGGCAGTTAAAGTATGTACTTATATTCCTGAATTGTGATGAAACAATAAAGTTATCATTACGGTTGTGCTAATGGGGGACGTGACGTCACTTTCGTGAACACATGGCAGTTCCTATTATAGTGAGGGTGTAAGAACAAACGTCAAAGTTTCCTCCCCCCCCCCCCCCCCAAGTGTCTTCTTTGGGCATGTTATCGACAAAGAATCCACAGTTTTGAGTAAAACCGCTTAGTAAACATGTTTGAGTGAAGGAGTTGCCATGTATTTACATAAAGCGTTAGACGATATTGTTGATGGTTGAATATGGTTAAGTATGTGACCAAAAAAAATTTTAATTCAATTAATTTTAATGAATATATTACCTATTGAAAGCTCTTGAAAAGACCTTGTCGTTGACACCAAGATCATGAGAATTGGCAGAGAAATTAGAAAGTTTGGGAATTTTAAAGTGCCCCCCAAATAGCAAGTTGTTTGGTATTTATTTCAGTCACTGCAGATAAAATACTAGGGTGTTGCGAAGTGAGCAATTTAGGTAAATTTTACCTCAAATATGGTAGACAATAAAAAAAAATTATATAATCAATGTTTAAAGAAATTAAATGAAATACAAGAATTTAGGAAAGAAAGCATGAACGATTTTCATAAGTGACACAGCCTGACGAGTATTGCACTTTGTCACATAGCTAATACGATAATCACAGGTGTATAATGTACTGGAAAAAATAACTAAGTCAAAGTAGAAGTACCATTACTGAAAGTTACTTCGGTAAAAGTTGGAGTCACCCATAAGAAAATTATTTGAGTAAAAGTCTTAAAGTAGCTCACATTAAATGTACTTAGGTACCAAAAGTATTTTGTGAAAGAATATACTGACGTATCAAAAGTGCGAGTATAAGTACAAAGTATTTTTTATAGTACGCATAGAAAGAAGCAAAGCAGCTTCTCCTTGTTCTTTCCTTGTGCTCTTTTCAGCTGATTGAAAAATACAGTATTAAAAAAACTAACAGGCAGTCTCTCCTTTATATACTACTTCTTCTTTGAGTTTACTGGCAGTTTTAAAAACCAGGGTAATTAACTATAATTAATAGTAGAATTACATAGTATCAATACCATGCCGAACTTTGCCTTCAAAAAACCGATTTTTCTGAACTACTTATTGGGATACCATTTGCTCACAGTAGCTGAAGTGGTTGCTGCAGAAGACAAAGATTATTTCTGTAGCAAGAGATAATTTTTTTTGAACTGCTGGATAGATACTATGAGCAAGTATATTGACAATTTTGCGCAGCAGGCCTAGCTGAGGAGTTTTATTCAGGCAACTCCCGAAAAACATGGATTGGAGTGAACTTGTCCATCTTCAAAACCATGTTCAAACTCAGATTGCTTGTGAATATTCAATAACTGATCCGAGAGTGCCATCTAATGGTAGAATGTTGTAACTGCGCGCATAAATTTGCATCTCCATGTCCGCTGGTGGACCCATCTCCAGCACAAAGATACCCCGCCGAGCACCGTTGTTCTTCTCAGACACTGTTGTTCTTCTCAGATGAATTACATTCATCTTTTAATAAGAGTTAAAAAGTGCCCATTGTCAAGTAACGTAGTGAAAGTATAACTTTTTATCTTGTAAGTGTGGTACAGCAAAAGTCAAGGTTTAAAAAAAAAAAAACTCAAGTAAAGTATAAATCCTCAAACTATTTAAGTAACTTACTGTAACGAAGTGCTTGTACTTCGTTACTATACACTTCTGATGATAGTGTAGCCCAAATCCCTTCATTGTAGCCTACCTGTCTTCTCTCGTATCGGTAGCAAGATTCAATGGGAAGGTAAAGGAAATTATCCTGGTACCGGCTACGAAATTCAAAAGGGAGATGGAGGAATGTTACACATCATACCAATCTATCGCGAAAGAATCTTAACAATGGTTGGAATGTGTTTCTAATTCCCCTATTCAGCCTTGCCACCGATACTGTCCTCCGAGCTTGTTAACTTTCGTATCGGGTGCAAGAATGAATATGGAAGTTAAAAACACATTCCGACCATTATTAGATTAGTACGATGTGTTACATTCCTCAATCTCTATGGAATCTCGCGACCGGTACCAGAGAAAACAAGCATGAAGGACTGAAATACATCGAACCTATCTAGCATTAAAGAAGGTTAGCCTAATAATGGTCGGATTGTGCTCGTAATGTAACAAAATCGAATGGAACTTTTTAATAGACCGGGATGCTTGCTAGGGCAAGCACATCGTATGCATCCGCTATGCTGTCCATTAGAAGAAAATTCGCATTAATTTTCGTAATATGGCGATCAATATCGCCAAGAAACATTCATTGGCGCCAAAAATTGCACATACTGAACATTCAATATATACAAAACGTGTTTTAATTTAACAGTACATTTACCTGAATATTGCAGTCTATTGCTAGACTGGAATCAAGGACTGGTCGTGTTAGTTTGGTGCAGTGGGTACAACAATGTAGCGGAAAAGTAGCTATTTCAATGACGGGGTGTCCAATCCAGCCAAGCGCTGTCTTTTACACTTAATATTTTCTAAAATGTACAGTACAGGCCAAAAGTTTGGACATGCCTTCTCATTCAACGTGTTTCCTTTATTTTCATGACTATTAACGTTGTAGATTCTCATTGAAGGCATCGAAACTATGAGTGAACACATGTGAAATTATGTATCTAACAGTTGTCTAGTAGGGCTGTCGCTCGGCTGTGTATCAACCTGACTTCTGCACAACACAACTGATGGTCCCAACCCCATTGATAAGGCAAGAAATTCCACTAATTAATCCTGTCAAGGCACACCTTTGAAGTGAAAACCATTTCAGGTGACTACCTCTTGAAGCTCATCAAGAGAATGCCAAGAGTGTGCAAAGCAGTAATCAGAGCAAAGAGTGGCTACTTTAAAGAAACTAGAATATAAGACATGTTTTCAGTTACAGGTATTTCACCCTTTTTGTTAAGAACATAATTCCATATGTGTTCATTCATTGTGTTGATGCCTTCAGTGAGAATCTACAATGTAAATAGTCATGAAAATAAAGGAAGTGCATTGAATGAGAAGGTGTGTCCAAACTTTTGGCCTGTACCGTTTCTTTTTCATTGGTGTCAGTTACAGTCGCCTCGGGGAATCCTCGGGGAAGCGTTTTCTAATAAAGAATCGCGTATTGTTATTGTTGTTTCCCCTCTTGTTAACCTTATGAAGGATCAAGTCAATTATTTGAATAACATAGGAGTGAAAGCAACGAGTTTAAGTCTGGTCAATACCAAAATGGAGAAGAGAAGTATGGAAAGAGGATTGTTTTCAATAGTATACCCGAGTTTTGGCTAAGTGAACGGTGGAGGAAGATGCTGCTGAATGCCGCATATTCAAACAATATTTATGCTGTTGCTGTCGATGAAGCTCACATAATAAATCATCAAGTTCTTTCTCTATTTTCAAATTTTTTCAAGTAAGCGATAGCAGCCCGTTCGGCAGACGAATAACTCGTTCGTGTATACCGCTGTGTTAACTGAGATGACAGAGCTTATTACTGCAGCAATATCAAGCTTGCTTTTTCCATGCATCGTATCTTGTCTTTATTTGAGAGGAATTTTGTTTTACACACAAAACAAATGTCGTTTTCTACAAGTTTTTTTAGGAGTTTCTTTTCCGCCATTTCACTATTTTTGACAAGCCGCAGGGAAAAGCCATAGTAATGACAGACATCATAACATATAATAAGCATTCTGATTGGCTCATCAAGCACAATCACATTACGTCACGGAACACAAAACCTCGCTCGAGTGCGCAGACGTTGTTAGTTGAGGGAAATTAACCGAACACCAAGACGTCTGCAACGGAGGCTAGTGCTCAACGTGGTTTTTCATGTATGAACCCATGTTATTTAAATTATTCATCATGCAATTTTAAAGCTGCAGTTGGCAAGTCTTATTGAAGTAAATTTTTGTCATTTTTGCTAAAACTGTCACTGTGTACAGACGGTATTACATCAAACTAGTACTCTGTAATTTTAAAAAAAGGCTCCTTTAAACCCACCAACTTCAATTTAAAAGAATAGTTCGGACTGACCAAAAAGAACCAATTAGAGCCAGGATAGTGTCTGACAGCCATCAGTGCACACGCTGCACATGCTATAAAAGGGATGCCTTAGAGAGGCTGAGTCTCTCAGAAGTAAAGACGGCCAGAGGATCTCCAACCTGTGAAGGCTTGCATAAAAAAAATTGTGGAATACTTTAAAAACAATGTTCCTCAATGTCAAATTGCAAAGGTTTTGAAGGTCTCATCATCGACAGTGCATAACATCATCAAAAGATTCAGAGAAACTGGAAAAATCTCTGTGCATAAGGGACAAGGCCGAAGACCTTTAGTGGATGCCCACTGTATCACTCACCAGCATGATTCTGTCATTGACATTACTAAATGGGCCCAGGAATACTTAGAGAAACCACTGTCTGTAAACACAGTCCGCCGTGCCATCCACAGATGCCACCTAAAACTCTCTTATGCAAAAAGGAAGCCATTGTTGAGCATGATCCAGAAGTGCCGCCGTATTCTGTGGGCCAAGGCTCAATTATAATAGACTGTAGCAAAGTGGCAAAGTGTCCTGTGGTCAGACGAGTCCAAATTTGACATTCTTGTTGGAAATCAAGGGCGTTGTGTCCTCCGGGCTAAAGAGACCACCCCTCCTGTTATCAGCGTTCCGTTCAAAAGCCAGCAACTCTAATGGTATGGGGATGCATTAGTGCATATGGTGGGACACTTGCATGTTTTTAAAAAGCAGGTATATCAAGGTTTTTAGAGCAACATATGTTCCCCTCCAGACAACATCTATTCCAAGGAAGGCCTTGCATATTTCAGCAGGACAATGCAAAACCACACACTGCAGCTATTACAACAGCATAGCTTCATAGTGGAAGAGTCCGTGTGCTGAACTAGCCTGCCTGCAGTCCTGATCTTTTACCTATTGGGACCATTTAGTGCATAATTTAACAAAAAATCTGTCAAAAAAAGGGGTGTAACAAAATTTTGTGACACTATAATTCGCAAAATAAAAAAATGGCTAAATAAAATTCAGCGATGCACAAAATAAAATCAAGTAAAAAAAAAGTTTCAAAAACGCGAAGGGGCGCCGATGAGATTTGACCCTTTGCTTGCTGTAGCAGCTTAAACGCTGCAGTGTTTAGAAGATGGAGGACTACGTGGTGATGGTGGATGCTCCGTCGACTCATAAGTCGGTTGTGTGTAGTCATTTTTGCTTTCCAGCAATGAGGCAAGAAAATGCTGATAAGATTGTCGACCAAACTAAGACTAAGACTATCTGCAAACTCTGTCGGTACAGTATGGCTTACACCGCAGCGAGCACTACGAACATGATCTACCATTTACAACGCTATCACAAACATAAGCTAATGTTACCTCCACCACCTAAAAAACAGTTATCAAAAGACCAAACAACCCTCCAGAAGTCATTCGCTGTCCCGCTTCTAGCTTCAAGTCCGCAAAAGAGATGAAACAAAGTATAGGCTTTTTTTTATAGCCCGTGATATGACACCTTTTTCATATGTTGAGGATGAGGGATTTCGCAAACTGGTCCACACACTCGAGCCAAAATATCACATCCCAACTCGTATTCACTTCAGCAAATCTGTGGAACCAACAATGTATGAGAGTGTGAGGGCTAAAGTAAAAGATGCCATGGGGAAGGCTGAGAGAGTAACAATAACTACAGACAGCTGGACCTCACGTGCTACTCAAAGTTACTTGACAGTTACAGCCCACATCATTGACACCGATAAATGGGAAATGAAAAGCTACGTGCTCCAAACACGGGCGATGTTCGACTCGCACACAGGCCAAAACATTGCTGCAATACTGAAAGAGGCAGTTGAATGAATGGAAGCTAGGACAAGCTACTGCTGTTGTCACAGACAATGCCAAGAATATGGAGGTTGCTGTAAAAGAGGCTGGGCTGGGGGTGCATATTAAATGTTTAGCTCACACTTTGAATCTGCATGGGCACCAAAGCTGGACTGGGGGTCCCAAGAGTGAGCCGCTTGCTGGGTCGAGTGAGAGGAGTTGCAGCATTTTTTCACCGAAGCACCACCACCACTGCAATTTTTGCCTCAAAACAAAAACTGCTCGAGCCGCCACCTCATTAGCTTGTGATGGAGGTTCGCACCAGGTGGAATAGTCCAGTGGATACGCTTGACCGTTACCTTGAACAACAGGCAACTGTGACCACAACTCTTATCTGCTCAGAGCTGCAACGCAACACACGGGACAGTGACGTCATTGATACAATGGATAGCAATGACATCACTGATGCTGAGGATATTATCAAGCTGCTCAGTCCTCTCAAAACAGCCACAAAGTATTGAGTGATGAGAAAAACCTGACAGTGTCACTGATATTACCCCTGATCCACATGATAAGACAGAGCATGGCTCCCGATGAGGTGGACCCAACTATAGTGGCTGCGCTGAAGAAGGCAATCCTGCACAAGCTTGAAGAGAGGTACAATGGAGATGTTTATGAGTATCTATGAGTGCTGCCCTCGACCCTAGGTTCAAAGCCCTGCCACATGTTGCTGAGGACCAGCGTGAGACTGTTTTTGAATGGCTGAAGGAGAGAGCACAGCAGCCACAACAGAATCAGGTATATTAACACCAATAATTATAACTCAGCAGACGGACACATGTAGCTTATTCTAATTGCAATTCAAAATTAGGTAGTGCTAAGCCAGAAATTGTATCCAGAAATAATCAAATTAATTTTAATGTTTTGTATTTTGTCCTATTTTTCTTCCTCGGTTGCATGAAGAAGAGACAGTCCTCTGATGTGGAAAAAGAGCAGAGCACAGCAGGAGCCAGTGCCACCAGCGACAGCCTCCCACATGGAGCACAAGATGATGAGACACGTATGCAGAGCTGAGCTGAACCAGCATCCCTCAAAGAGTCATCCCTTGAAGACCTTTTTTGGGACACTTTCACTCACCCTCAGTCCCAGCAATCAGAGGCCAACAGATCAGTGGACCTTGAGATCATCATGTACAAGAAAGAGACTCGTCTCCCACTCACCAGCGGTCCACTCAGGTGGCGGAGAGAGAAGTCACACTTCTACTCCTTTCTTGCGCCATTGGCAAAAGCATGTCTTGAAGTTCCCGCCACCTCAGTTCCTAGCGAGCAAGTTTTTTTTGACAGTAGGAGATATCAGCTGTCAGAGGTCTCAACTGCGACCCGAAAATGTTGATATTCTTAAACAAGAATATGCACTTGGTCTTGGCCAAAATTATTGCAGTTCATTTAATCTAGATCTAGACTGCCCAACAAGAACATAATTGAATTTATTTTGAGGACAATTTAATTTCTTATTTTAGCCTTTACATTTCAAGAATGGAGTGGTCCTCATGGTTTACAACAACAACAGCAACACTTTTTTAGTGAAGACTGAGATTTTATGTTAGTATTTTGCATTGTAGTCTGAATAAGGAAAAAACCTCAAATAATTATTTTTTTCAAAATGCATTTTGTTTTGTACTGAGGGCAGGCAGCAATAACGTTTGTATGCAAGTCTGCATAAGGGAGAAACTAAAAAAAATATATATTTTTACATTTACCTCTGGAGAGACAGAATTTAATGTTCGTATTTTGCACTAGTCTTAAGTTAACTCAACATTTTATTCTAACATTCTGCTCAGGAGAATGGCGGAAGATGGCAAAATGCTTGTTCTGTGCACATAGTTAGGAAAAGACTGAAAAACAAAAAGACCAGGATTTGTGGCCTGCCTGACTGGTGTTTTTTGTTTGTTTCTTAGATAATGTCTTTTTGCTGTAGTTTCAGCCTCAGCCAGGTAGTGATCTACTTATTAAGAACAGAATTGTTACAATTGTTATAAGCTAAGAGATTTGATTTTTGAATCTCAATCTCCTCCCTAAGCCCTGAGCCCTCCCACTGACTTAAGTAGCTGCACCTGGAAAGTGATTGAGTGCGTGAGGCTGATGAAGTACTATAAAAAGGGAATGGGACAGCCTTTTGTTTGGCTGTCAACAGCGATGCATCTCGTTTCTCATAATCGCAGTTTTAGGACTTTTTATTTTACGCTTTTTGCGTTGATTGCACTCTCCTTGTTTTTTGTCAACAGATTTGCTCGTATCACTTCACTTTTATAATAGCCGCCAGCTGGTTTCCTTAGGGGATTCATGTCATTCATGTCACAATGCAGTGAACTATGGTAATTCCCTAACGCCATGTCTGCAGAGATGCCCACTTACAGAAAGGGCGCATTAAGGGCTCAAAAGTCCACAAGTGATCCCTCACACACTTCATGATTTGTCAACGGGACAACCCTAAGCCCTCACGGACTTAGCAGGAGCGTGCCTCAAAGTCAGTGAGTGTGTGAGGGTGGACATTGGGATTGGGCCAGGCACGTGCTTCGGGGGAGAGCCATGAACTGTCTACACTCTCCTGAATTGGCAGCAAGGGGTCCCAAACGAGCAAGCTTTTTACATAGTTCACTAATTGGGCATTCCAGATTCGGTTGGGATTGGAGATGCCAAATTAAAAAAAAAAAAAAAATTAATAGTAGAAAATGATTTAATTAGCCTATCTATACATACCCTGCCAATTTCAGCAATGTTGGGCATAACGTGTTGGAGAATAATGATTTTAAAATTGCTTGTCATGTCACATAATTCATGGAATTGTCCAACCATGTATGTATATATGGGAATTATTTGAGAGATCGGTTTTCACGCATGCGCGCGTTGGGTGAATTTTAAGTGTCAGTTTCGTTATTCATCCAACCTTTCTCAGCCAATGAAATGCTTCGAATATTTTGCAAGCAACATTGTTTGGTGAAACATTGCGATGCCATTTGAATTGTCGCGTCTGGAGCGCGGCATCAAGAAGACAGCTGGGGGGATAGAGCAATCTTCTTGGGGGGCATAAGAGCAACTTTCCTCTCTGTACCACCAATAACTGCAGGAATAGCCACTTTGACATAGAAAAGCCTCTTAAGGGTGTATTTTTTCCCCCCACCAGTGCTAGGGTAGACACTTTAGACAGAAACTGTGCTGTGCATTACTGCGGTGCTTTCGGAGAAAGCGTTTGTATTTGCAACACCGAACAGTAAGAAGGTGAAGGAAAGGTTTTTACGGGACCAAAGTTCTCTACACAGACATGTCATATAAACACCACATTTCATGTATAGCGACCTTTAGACAGAATCTTCCCTCCAAAGGACAAGTAAATTATGCTGTTAAAACATAGCTATTATATCTGGTGTGTAAACTGCCGTGATCTCAATCATAATTTCTGCATCAATACATTGTGTGTGTGTATGTATATGTGTGTGTGAAGTAACGAGTTTAAATTAAATATACCAGGGCCATTCCGTGTAAAATCAACAAGTGCCTCCCACCTTACCCCCTTGGAATCAGCTGATTTTTCTAGTACAATAACTTAAATACTGTATATTTAATGAATCCTTGATAAACTTTACTTAGATCTTGTGAATATTTTTTCAGTTACAGGCTCTAAAAGTACATGGGGTAATTTGAAATTTCATGCTTTCGAACTCGCGTCACTTTTTCTAGCATTTCTGAGCCCTCATAATATGTAGGAGAGATAGCTAAATTAAGTGTTCAGAGTTGAAAGACATATTGGAGCGCTGTTAAAAAAACTGCAATTAAATTAATTGTATGCCCATTCTAGGAGTCACAAATCTTGATGCAAAATCTGTATAATTTCTCCAATGCCATTTCTTCTGTAAACCAACTTCAAGCTTCAACATCATGGGAATTAAGGATGTTTCATGAGCAACCCCACACCAATTTAATAAGTATGATATAGTGCATTAAAAACAAGTATTGGGACCACTGAGGTGTCATGTGTTTGGAAAACTTAATGTGGAATCTGCTGTTGATCAAATCAGGTTAAGGCATATGAAAGATCTCATTTCGATCTACATTTTGATACCAGGCTCATCTCATAGCCACGATTCCATTCTATGCCAAATAATTTTCACAATTGTGCACAGTTTATACACAAATTGATTTTTGTCCCAAGGTGTGAAACCAATCTTAGACAAGAGGACATTCTTGGACAAACCAATTTTAGACAGCTGCAGGGACACAAAACAGGACTGCAGAGCAATCATTCTGGAAACAAACACCATCAAGTGACAGACAAAACAGCATAAGTTGCCATGTAGAAAGAAAGAATGAAACTCAAGTTATTTCATGAGAATTTATTTCCACCCACCCACTCAAGTAAAATGTACAAGCACTCAATTTGCTCGAGTCCTGAGGCCCTTTGAAAGTGCATAGGCCCTAAAAAAAGGCTACAGCAGCGTTACCCTTCACTCAGTTTGATTTCTCTTGGATTCAAATGAAAATAAAAATGTATTGCACCATTTGCAAAACAAATCTAGACATTATAAGAGTTAATGTGGAACAGCAGTGCCAAAGAGTCATGATGTTCCCCGGTGTATGCTGTTCTCTCTTCCAACCAAAACTAAAATCCAATAATCTTGCAAACATTTGCATATGAAGAGAAAACAAATAAGACTAGGGTAAGTTGATAGGCTTTTAGGTTGGAAGCTGAACAAGTTTCGACTTCATTTCATTTGCAATTTTATTTTATGAAATGCAGTAGCAAAAAGCAGCTTTGTGTGATTATCATCTGCTATGGCATTGTCTTACAGATCTTTATTCGCGGTGACAGACTGTCCAAACTGTGACTAAACAACAGAGTAACTTCCTCCTTTAAATTCAAAGTCAGTAAAACCAATTAGCTGCTTTTTGTTTGAGGGACTTTACCCATCAAGGTATTCATGGATGTTCTCAGATGGTTCAACAGGGCAAGCAATGCACTGATTCACGTTGAGTAGATAAGCAAAATAGGCAGCTTTTTTGAATTTCTAGGTTTGCAGTTGTGGATGGAACAATTACTAGTATACGGAGGCATACATCACCAAATTTGGGGACCAATGTTGTAGAGCTGTGGTAACCAACCCTGCTCCTGGAGATCTACTGCCTTATAGGTTTTAGGCATGAATAACTATTAATTAGGAGCACAAGGTCTCCAACTGTTGACGGAGGTATACTTTGACAGTGTTTCAGTAAAAACCTAGAAGGGCAATTGGTAGAATGCATACCTCCGAAACGCCATATGTCAAGATTATTGGTTCTTCCGGATTTAGAATCCAAAATCTCTTCCAAAATTGTACCAACTCATCCTTGGACTATCACCTATAATCATACCAAATTTCTTGCCAATCTGTTCATAACTTTGAGTTATCCCATTAACAGTTAGGCAAACTAACAAATAAACGGGTGAAAACATAACGTCCTTGGCAAAGGTAACAAGAGGACGGAAGATCTTCGGGAACTGGGCTGGTTACCACTTCTGTAGAGCAGCCAATACACTATAGGGGAGAAATATCTTTGTGACCAAAAAAAAAAAAAAAAAAAAAAAAAATCAGACTCATTTTGTAAAAAGAACGCTGGCGAAATAGCTCAGGACCCATTCATTATCAGAAAGCACAGTAGAATTTCAGAGGCAGAAATCTCAGTTACGACCTGATGGGTCAACCAACAGGTTAAACCTGGAAGTGGTAAACACAAGTGGTATGCACCTTTATAAGCTCCATATAATACACTAGCTTTCAAAAGTTTGGAATCACTCGGAATTTTTCTTGTTTTTTTTGCAGGAAACTGACATATTTATTCACCAAGGTAGTTTCAAATTGACACCAAATGCATCCAAGAAATGAGTAATGTTACATATTGCAACTGTTTTTTTTTAATTTTTTTTTTATCGATTTTACCAATTTTCGATTTAATTTCCACATGATTGCAAATGGGGGATTTTCAGCAGCCATTAGAGCAATGCACTAATGACACATTATCACCCCATCCTGAATTAATCTTGCTAATGAAGTACTTGTGAAACCACTCCTATCATATTAAGCACATCAGAATGGCGTAAGAAGGCAGTCGAAGAGCGCGTTCCCTTCGCTGTGGTGCAGCTCCTTGACGGAGGAATTATAATTGAACGCAAGTGCTAAACAACTCTGGAAAGTGCAGTCTTAATGTGCATAGAAATTCTTGCTGCCACTCTTTGATGGAAAAATTGTCTTTGAACAGCGTTGATAGTGCAGTCCTAGCGGGTAGATTGGTTGATTTATGTAAGTGTCCAACACACATCGTTGCCCAGCCCTTATGAGCCTTCAGCCCTTACTAGACACTATTCATACAAGCATTTACATACTAATATCCATAATAACCATGTGACATACAACAATCCCTTTACAGTTCATCTCTATACAGGATACAAAACACTGTCTCAAGATCTAGGTCTTCTCTATGAACTTTGCCAAAAAAAAAAACATCATTCTCAGAAAGTCAACTCATGATCTCACCTTCAGATTTTCAAAATAAATAAGGATTTTTCAACTGAACTGATTCAAGAAGACAGTTTCTCAAATCCCTATACAGAGGGCAATAAAAAAATGAAACTCGTCTTCATTAACCTGCAGATCACAGAATTCACCTAAATGTAACTCTTCTGGAATGTGTTTCAGTTCTTCAAGAAATTCTTTCGGCTCAGGTATCAAGAATTTGAGTGAGATCTTCACCAAAATTTAATGACTTCCTCCTTAGCGCCGTGTCTATGAACACACAAAATTTCACTGACATCCCTCACTTTTTGATATATCCCATCAAATGAGGAAGGAATGAAAGAATGGATTAACAAACAAATTCCAGTAAAATGTTTTTCCTCCTGATGAGGTATAAAAATGTTCTTTCAGCTGCTTTGCTGCACAGTGCCTAAAGATTTTGTTAAGTTCAACTTCACACCTAGAATAAAGTCTTAAATTTAAGGAGCAGCTTTTAAAATTAGTTACTATACACTGACAGCAATGCATGAGAGACCTGGCCATGCCCGAGTGAAATTAACCAATCAATCAGAGCCAGGAGGAGTTTCTGATGCAGCGTCAATCACTTCTCATGCAACACTGTTCAGCCCCCCTCCTCCACTCATGCTCCCTCCTGCATCCAGCTGCTGGAGGAGCTTAAAGTTGCAGTTGTGTTTTTGCGTGTTATTTGGTAAAAATTACAAATCCTTTCAGCTACTGAAGTGGTCAAACAGTAAATCTGGATATTTCTTTGGTGGACCCGGACAGTGAAAATCCAGAAACAATGAAATCTCTTTCAGAGATTTCAGAAAATCCTGTTCCCCCTTGTGAACAACTGCACCACTGTAATACTAGCAGAAAAAAGACCAAAGACACAAGCAGTTCACACATGAGGACATAGAGTTTGGCTATAATAATTACAACCAGCATAAACTGGGATAAGAGTTTGGAAGATCAGCTGGCATCGGGTTGGTAAGTGGCTTTTTAGCATGCTTCTAGGTTAACACTGGTCTGGACATTTATTTAGCCACCATGACTGGACTCCAGTGAAAATAATGTAAAGGCAATCCACCTGACAGAATGGTTGACAATGTGCAATACTTAGAAACTCTAGCTCTAATAACTGATACCTAAATGTGTTTAATAGCCTAGCATTGCAGCTTTGCATAGCCAAACTCTGTGAGGCAGTTAAAAAAAAAAAAAAAAAAGACCAAATAAAGCCAAGTCAATCCATAGCCAGCTAGCAGCTGGGAAACTGACTTTATTCTAGCGTTCAGGGAAGCAAACTAGCTCATCTTTTTCAACATCAATACAGAATATCAGTACTCTCTCAAAATAGCAATAGACTGAATTATTCCAAGAGAAAGCATTTAAACCACTCTGGAATTTTTTCTCCAAATATAACTTTTAAGAATGGGAGGGCACTAGATAAAGCAGCAATGAAAATAATTTACTAAGCATGATGGGAGTGGTTTCTCTCATAATAAATAGCCACATTAGCGTGATTATTTGAGGAGGAAGTGCATTTTATAAGTACACCTAAAAAACTGCTGCCGACAATGGGCTTCACAATCAAACATACAAATTTAATTTCAAAATATCACCATTTCAAACATTAATAGTACTTTTTGCGTAATAAATGTGTGGGAAGTATTTTTGAATCAATTGAATGTTACCTCAGTCGATGAAAATTACACCCATCTCAATGTCTTCTCAAGTACATAAATTCCAAGTGATTCTAAAATTTCGACCAGTACTGTACATGACATAGAATCTCCTCAGTTAGTAAAAAAAAAAAAAAAAAAAACTGGAAATATATATATAAGAATGGAAATATATCAGCCTGTGAGAATCAGTTTGGGTTTATATAAAAACAAGTTTCCAAGGGAATAACGCAACCATCTGACAGCAGGATCTGTGTGTTAAGTAGGACATGCATTATCATGTGATTCATCAACACAGTGACGTTTTAGTTTAGATTTAAGTTGAGGACAGTAGCTGTCTTCTCAGTGTTCACAGAGTCAAAAATACATACTCAAATGAGAGTAAAAAAAAACAAAAAACAAAAACATGCCACACACAAAGGACAAAATTACATGACCTAATATTTTGCAACACCATCGTCTCGGACTCAAACGTCTCGTACATGATAGAAGTCCCACTGCCAGCGCACAGATTTTGTTGAGGTTCTACAGTACAGATAATAGCACCAGAGCTCATGCACCTGCATTTCCCAGCGGCTGAGCAGAGACGGACACTAATGGGGTCCTGGGATACGACCAAACATTGATTTTATATTACAAAAAAGACACTAGTTTCAGATTTATTAAAATATTTCAATTTATAATATATTAACAACAGTATTGTTTTTATTTTTACAACTTTAACATACTTTTTTGTAACTTTTTTTACAGTAAATTTCACAGTAATCTCTAAAATAGAAGTAAAATTAAGGATGAAAGCCAGGTGGCCTTATGTACATTAAAAACAGATTAAACTACACTGTGACTCATTTCCTTAAAAGTGTCTCTATTTAAAATGTTGTTATTCTTTAAGGACAGGCAGACAGATTATGCCAGGAGGCTCTAACATCTACAATTTGCAGACATTTCTGTAAAAAGTCTGACTATTTGGTGATCTAACGAGATACGCACTAGAAAGTTAATTAGGAATTGATGCCAGAATGCACTTGACCAGAGCACAGCGGTAGCTGAAGCATCTGCCACGCTTATTTATGGCGGCATCAGCCTAGATTGGAACTCCACATGGTTATTGCATACATGGTCTGCACAGTGTCCTGAAGAAACATTTTTTGTTTCAAATATTTTTCATGAAGACATCAGATAAACATTAGGAAAAACCATCTGAATGAATTAGTGTAGGTTGGCTCAACAGCTGTTACTCAGTTCATGGCTATATTTCGTAACAGGGAACATGTTTGCCGGCTGTCTGCGCAGACTTATAGTGCCTCTGGGTACAGATTAGGCTTGTGCTCCAGCGAACTACAGTCATATCTGAGGGAAGACTACACAGAAATGAAATGAGGAAATGTAAAAGCTCAGGCGATGCCGCAAATCCTGACCCACCGGGCAACAGAGTGAAACACCAGCCAAATCTAGTTCAAAGTCTGGCTTAGTCTCAGCACTAATCTGCTGACTTCCACACGGTTTCAAACCACTGACACAAAAACTCAGGAGTTCATCCCCATAAATTATGTCAGGCTGACTTACCAGAAGGGGGTTAAAGAGAAGCACTGCGGCCTACTATAAGGAGTTGGAGATGACCTCATCCCTTCCACCATCAATCATGACACTTCCAGATCAGGCTGTGTCCGGCTTTAACTTTGAGATTTAGAATTTCAAATAAAATCAGGTACAAGTTTAGGAAAATACATTTTTGGCTCAGTTGCTCTGAATGAGACCCTTTGGGGAATGAAAGTTTACAATGACCATGCAGTACACTGGTATCTGTAGTTTGGAAGAATTTGGCCCCTAAGGTGACGTGCATTTTGTTTGAATCTTCTCAGAAAAAGGGAGTTTAGTTTTATAATCCTATGTTTCTTGGCCTGCCACCTGTCGTCTAGTGCCCATTTAGTTCTTGTCCAGCGGTAACATATTTCTACAATCTCTCCTCCATTGTGAAAGAACTGGGCCACTAGACATGCCTGTTTCCCAATGATTTCTAATATTATATGAAAGTTGACTTATTGTGGTTTTAATCGTTTTCTGCGTCTTGTACATTAGTTAAGTCACAGTGATTGCACTTTATGGCAAATCCGTATGCAGTTTTATGAATGTTTGACATGAAGCGTTTATAGTTTATAGTGCCTTGTTTGGAAAATATTGGTCTTTGAGTATGCATGATGTCAATTTGTGGTACTTTGCTGCTTACCAGATGGTCCTTGGGATTCATATTTTTTCCTCATAGGTGGAAACAATTTTGTATTCCTGCAGTAGAGCTGGGTTTTGAGGACTTCTAGTGAAGTTTTGTTTCGATTTTCCTTGTTTCAGTGAGGTTAAGAGCTGATCAGTAGGCAATGGGTGGGACTTTTTTGGCATCCCATAGTTTTTTGGCGAGAAAATGTCCTCTGGATGCATGTGAGGAGAGATCCAGAGTATTCCCCCTTGCACCCCCCCCCCCTCCCCTTCCCCTCCCTCCACTAGAGTAATGTTATATTTGCATTAAAATAAGTGCTACCTGGCTAAGTCCTGGCATAAACTCCATTCACCTCATTGTTCAGCAGAAGAGCATGTGGGCTGAAGTGTCTCTGGAAGGTTTATGGAAATAATTTCCATAATTTCTGTTCCTTTCACCTTCAAATCTGGACAATGGTCCACAAAACCATCTGAATTATGCTTTTCCGCCTGAAGAAAAACTTGTAAAAATGCAGTAAACTCATTCTTAGCACTTAATGGAAAAAGCAACACAAAAGCAGCTCCAACGCATGTCACAAGGCAAGTGCTTGCTCTTTTAACCACTTTCAACTAAGTATTGGCCATTGTCAAAGCAGTAGTCAGTGCTAGGTTTAGGGGGGGGAAATTGCTTCTTCACGCCAGACTACAGTAACGAGATGCAGGCATGTAAGACTTTTACTCTAAGGAGACGATGCAACTTTCAATTCAGGAAAGATCTATTCTGGTGGAAGTGGGTGACATCAGGAAACCCACCATCCTTCCAGAAAAGGACAGCTAAAGAGTAAGGGGGGAAAGTGCGACTTGACTGCATATTGCTTTTTTTTTTTGGTAACATACGACTCTAACCGTTTTTGAAAAAACCTTGTGATGCGGGGATGGCAGAATTCCATCACACAGCTGAGGGATAAATGGGCTGGGGTTCTCCACCTTACCCAGTGGTGGAGGAGCAGGCTGTAGGTCTCTAGTGAAGACCTTAGGGGTTGATTAGTAGAATCATGAATGCATTTGCAGGGCAGCACTAAAAGCCCACATTCGCCAGCCTTTTCTGGATAATGCTGAGAGCCCCTGGCCGCAGGAGAGAATGGGTTAGGGTTATGGATTGAAGGAGCTCCCTCTCTGCTATTCAAGTAACTGGGAGAAGGTTGTGTAAGGGGACATGTTGTACACGATGCATCTATCCTTGCACAACAGGAAGCCATTCCACCTGAAACAGTCCCCCCACCCTAAAGAGGAGTTCGTTCTCCTCCCTTGCCACAGTGCAGTGGGCAGGAGAGGCACTCTCACCACCAGTGATGGCAGCTCAGCAGAACTGCACAGCCCATTACAGCAGCACTCGTACTCCGGGTAATTCACAGAGTACACACAGGAAGAGGAAGAGATGTAAAGTGGGGAAAAGGGGCTAGCCATTGGGCGTGAGCAGCAAATCAAGTGCCTTTCCAGCGATGACTTTGACCAAGATGGACCGAGCGGCTGGTGGAAGAAGTTTACGTGCTCGGCAGACGCCGCCCAATGTCTCTGCCTGACGCCGCAGAGGCTGGCCGTGGAGCCTCCCATGATTCGGTCCCCCCCCACCCCCATCCCCCCCCCTCAGTCTCCTTGGGGCTCCCTCACATGTTGTAGGCCACATAGATGGGGTCGAGCTGATCGGCCAGGAAGGAGTCGCGCAGGTGCATGCGCTGCTTCTCGCCGCGGGAGTTGATGGGGATGACCCCCGGATCCACCACCACCACTACCCCCACCACCAGGTGGTGCTCCTCCAGAACCACGCTGGTCACCAACGGCACCAGGTCCAAAGCCTCCTGCTCGGACCCGCAGAGTTCTGACACCACCACCAGCAGGCTGGTCCAGGTGAACACAGCGCTGCAACACAAACACACGCACGTAAACCACACACCACACGCCTTGTGCTGTCAGAGTGCCGTTAGGAGACTCTGGTAACAGCTAGAGAAAATTCGGCTTTGACATTAGAATTTCAGACTGAATTAAAAACAGTAATTTAAAACAATCATTGTAATTTCTTAAATTATCAACATCCCTGGCCGCATTTCTTGATCACATAAATGCGGCCTTGATTAATATGTTCAAGAATTTTTTTTCTTAAAAACTTGACTCAAAATTTTTGAATGGTAGTGTACAAGTTCAAGTGAACACAAGCGCTTTTGAGCATATTTGCGCACATCTATAAAATACACACCAACACACACCCATTCCCACAAAACACACACAAACACAAACACAGACACACAACACACACACACACACACACACACACACACACACACACACACACACACAAACACAAACACAGACACACAACACACACACACACACCTCTCAGCGATGCTGCGATGTGCCCGGGAGACGGAGGTCTCGATGTCGATGGGGTGGTACCGCAGCCCCCTGAGCTCCAGAGTCTCGTCCAGAGAGCCCACCACAAACAGGGCGTCATGGCGGTCTGCAGAGAAGCAGGGTACAGTCTGAGTAACGGAGTGCAACGGGGGGTAAGAGAAACCAGGGGGGGGGGAATAGAAAAATCTTCCCCCCCGGAAAGGAAGGATAAAGAAGCAGTGAGCGATGTATGCTTCACAGCAATACTTCAAAGTCCCCATGAAACAGCATGCAGGATCCAAACCGATTCCGCATATTAATGCATTTTCCCTAAAAACAGGAGGCAAAAGAGACTGCCCCCACCCAGAAAACTCAGTCTGCTCTGATTGGTCAGTTCCCAGCAGGCCTGAGCTGGTGCCACCCACTGTTCAACATCAGCCAGTCAGTGTATGTACCCAGGGAAGCTAGCCCCTTAACAACTTGCATTTTGTCAGTTGAATCAATGCGCTTCGCGTCATTTTACAAAGAACAGTGCAGGCCATAAATTTTACAAACTGTGTAAAATTTTTACCGCAAAACAGAAAACGTACCAAGATGAAAGCAGAAAAGGGCAATAGAAACAGAAGGGCGGTATGATGCAGGATGGAGTCAGGCACAGCTACTCTGGTCATGACTGTCAGTTAGCCAAACCCCTATTACACCAAACGTTGGAAGGCTACAAAGTTCTCCACTGCCACCCACTGCGACTGACTGATTGGCTAACCGTGCTGTCAGCAGCCCGTTAGGAGAGATCCTCCGTTAGCTAGCTAGCTAGCATATGGTCCATAGCTAGGAATTGAGATCAATGAATACAGATTATTTAGTTAGCTAGCGAGGTAGCTTGTCAGCTAGTGAGGTGCCTATTTACCAAGCTAGATCAGCAAAGGGTTTTCAAGCTTTATAAATTGGCTAGAGGTAACACGCTATAACTAGTCTTACTGGCCAACAATACTTGGTTATTAATAACATCACAGACTTGACTGGAGTGCTTGTGAGGTGGGGTGGAGGGCTGTTGGCGTTGCATTGCAAGATGATATAAAGTGATAAATTCCTTGGAATGTTGGAGGGGGGTGTTTGGATGCATGCGGGGGGGGGGTAGGTATGGATAACGGGGACCTGTCCGATTCGCTATGGTTGTGTGGCTTGCGGTCCGGAGAGCAGCAGAACATTTAGGGAAAGATTTGGGCTTACCCTTCTGGGTCTGATGCGGGACAAAGGTGGCTACTCTGTGAATATCGTCAATTCCTCTCATTGTTTTGTTGTTGCTTTTCTTGTTATTGTTGTTCTTGTTGCGGTTGAGGTTTTTGTCCCTCAAAATCAACTTTATCATAAGGACATTTTCGTAATAATATTTTTCTTTCTTCTATAGTTATTTATTTTATCTGCAGCCATTGCTGCTGTTGATGTTTGTTCTTTTTCTCTTTTGATTCCCTTTTCCTTTCTCATGTCTCATTTCTCTTAATAACAAGAGTGATCAGAAGATGACATATCCCCCTGGCCCCTTATTATTTGCGAAAGTCATGTCAATCCTACATTTCAAAGAAATTCAAACAAGAATATTGAGGTGATTTTGCTCTGGAATTATCTGGAAGTATGTACTGGCAACATCTAGCAAAGACTATAAGCACACATTGGCAAAGGCAATAAAAAAACAAGGGTCATTAATGAACAGTGTTTTAGTTCTGCTCCGGATACAAAGCTAGCCCTGTGACTGAGTCCAAATCCATGTCGTTTGCATGGAAAGGAAAAAAAAAATTATTTCAGAAATTTGAAAATATGAAAAGGCACCACTTCAGTACTTAATGCACATACAAAGTCTCATAAAGATATAATGAACGGTTTTTGAGTTCTGCTCCGGAAACGAACCCATCTCTGTATAGAGTCCAAATCCAACTTGTTTCCATGGAAACGAAAAAAGAAAAAAAAAAAAAATCAGAAATCTGAAAATATCAAAAGGTACCACTTCAGTTTGTGGGTAATACACATGCAAAGTTTCAGTTAGATATATTGAACAGTTTTTGAATTTGCTCCGGAAACAAATTAGGTCTGATGTGCACCAAGTCCAGATTTGTTTCCATGGAAACGAGAAAAATAGGAATCCTGAAATTTCCAAAGTAGCAAAAAAGCACATCTAGACTATACATAGAATACATGTACCGAGTTTGGTGCTGATATCTTGCATAGTTTCCGAGTTCTGCTCCGGAAACAAAATGATTACGGAGGGATGGACGGACAGTTGGACGAGGCGATGCCTACATCCCCCCGCATTCTTTGCTGGGGGATGTTAATAAGGGTGATTATGATGGTGGGGGGGAATAAGAAAAAAAAAAATCATAAAACAAAGTCCCCAGCTTGTAGGTTCCAAGCGCACCAGTTGGTGACTGGCGAAATTTATAATTATGGGGGACAGAAATTCCAACAACCCTCGTACCTCCACTAGAGTCCAGCAGCTCTGTTCGTTTGACGAAGCCCAGGTACCCAGTTCGGGCCCATAAGGTCTGCGGGTCCCCAAAGCTCAGCTTGGTGTTGAAGTGGTCAGCCTGCAAGCCCTCCTCCCCGTAGATGGAGTAGTAGCCGCTGGCGCTGTGCGGGCTGTTCACCCAGATCTGGGACCGAAGGGGAGGACAGGTTTCAGGTTTAAACCAGTTTTTGATTTAAGGAGGGCAAATTTTTCTTTCCACATGGGTGATGTAGGATTTGAGTAGCTCTTCATCTTCAATAAATACAATTATCATTTAAAATCTGAATTTTGTTTTTACTCGTTTTGCGTTTACTCATTTTATATTAAAATCAGTTGGATGATCTGAAACATTTAAATACGACAAAGGGTATTCCATGATATTCCACATCCTGTTCCTCTCACCTCTCCAAGATGGGAATCTCCGAGGGGACCACGGGTCTCTGGGTTCACTATGATCACTCGCACTCCTGGGAGGATCTTTGGAGAAGCACAGAAACAATTAATTACTCACAATATTGCCATTATTACAGTGACTTGGATGGCCAGCCCTCAAGTCATAAGAGCACATAGGACACAGGTTCAGAATACTGCCCTGATATCTGAGATCTTGATGCCTGCTGACCCCATGCAAACTTGAACTAAATGACTTAGACTCCTCCTTGTGCACAAAAATATCATCTACCTCCTACTGCAAAGCAACACTCCAGCTAGCCTGACCTCGGAAGGCCTTACAGCATGCAGAGCGTGTACAATGGATATTTGCGAAGAGTCGATGCATCCAGACTGAAACTGCGAGTTTTTTCCCAAAGGAAAAGCCAGAAATTAAAAGATTAATGCCAGACCTTTTCCATCTTAAATGTGATCACGCTGGTTGTCACGCCCCCCCACCCTCATATTGGAGAGTAAGTCTCAAACTTTTACACATTCAAACTTAAAAATTTAATCCATTTAACGCAGACCATTTCTTGAAAAAAAAGTTGAAGTTCCTTCAAATTCTCAGTGTTCTCCTGGGTACAGCTGTCTTTGGGTCCTTCCATAACTTTCAATCGTACTGCGGTGTGGTGCCATAACAATAGTTTTTCGGGAAGCCGCCGTGCTTTAATCGACTCCAATTTGGGGGCTTTACCAAGGTAGAAGGTAAAACTCTTCTGAGCTGTTCATTATGGCATCTGTCCTGACAAGAGCATTGGCGATAAATCCATAAGGATAATTATCGCAATTACAGCTCCTTTGATGAAAAAAAAAAAAAAAACATTCCATAACGGATTTTGTAAGTTCAGTCAGCTGACTCAAAGTACTAAGTGACATGCCAGCTCTAAGAGTTAGTTGCTTTGGCTGTGGCCACACTTAAAAACATAAGCAGTGTGGCCAAAGGCAACATGAGAGCAGAAGAGGGAATTATTAACAAAATAGGCAACTTTCTAAAGGTGGTGCAGCAGTGTTTTGCTTTCTGACCAACAACAGAGCTCAGGTCCATTCAAAATATGTAGGAAAACCCGTGCAACAAAGTTGACAAATCCATTTCACCACCTGAGTCAACAGTTTTCCAACTGTCCGAGATGACCTATAATTTGACAGGATACAAAATTTACATGTTTCCACAACACAGGACACATGGGAAAACCTGCTGCTACCCAGGCTGATGATGTGCCACGACAAGAACTTCTAAACTTTCATAAGAGAGAAATTAAAATAGACCATTATATCTACTCCAAGGCAACGTCATTCTGCTCTGATACACACGATCGGCGGAGTACGTTCTCAGCTCCGCAAACGCTGATAACCTGGAAGAGAACCTCAGAGGCAAAGGCAGCAACTTTTATCACCTCAGGATAAAACAGCAGACTGATATTGCAACTTCATGCTGCACATTGTCTCTGCTACTGAATCAGAACATAGTGAGTGAGTGATATCTATAATGAAATTATTTTATCAAGATCAGGATTTGGTTCCATTGCTCACTAGTACAGGAGCCCTTTTTTAGCCTCAGAATTAAGGCCAAAAAGTTGAACATCAATCTCATCAGGCCAGAACACATTCCCCAATGAAGATCTATCATAATTTAAATTGACTTGGGAGTTCATTTCACTGTGAGAAAAGAATTCGCCACTCAAGCCCAAAGGCCAGATGTGTCCAGAATACTAGAGATGGTTGTCACATGCAACAAGAGGCCAGTGCCTGCAATAAATTTAGGCAATCCCATTAATGTTGCTTTCGTCTTTTCCGTAGTCTCATCAACACACTTCTTCCTCATCCAGTCAGAGGATTAGATCAGGGTCTTTCTGGTCTTTTTATAGTGCTCCCAGGTATATCTAATGCCCCCAACATTACTTTATAGTTTATACCCCTCTCCAAAATGGAACTTTTCGACCATAGGATCTTGTAGTTTTGCTGCTCATTCTTGTGAATCATGGATAACCCAGTGGGATCCAGCTATCCCTTGTGTAACCTGCTTATTCCTGGACTTTAGGGGGCTGGAGCCTTTCCCTGCTTGCATTGGGCGAGAGGCAGGAACACACCCCGGATAGTTTGCCAATCGATTACTGTCACCACACACCATTCACTCATACACTCATACCAATGGGAAATTTAGACCCTCAAAATACCAGGAATGCATGTCTTAGGAAAGTGTCAGGAAACCGGTGTACTGGGTAGAAACCCACGCAAATGTGGGCAGAGCATGACAAACTCCACAAAGAATGGTCTCAGCTTGGATTCAAACCAGTGACCTAATTACAGCAAGATAAGTGTCACTCACTCCACCCCAATGCCACCAACCAGTAGGATGCAACCAAAAAAAACCTGTAATTTCAATAAGTGTATGTACAATTTGCATCCACTTCAATTGGTGGAGAAACAAAAAGACTAAAAAAAAACCCATACCAGGCAATAACAACGCGTGACTGTCTCCCGCACTCCTCTGACACATTCAGCAACGTAATGACTAACAAGCAAATACACGACACAATCAAGCATGATGAAACTAGGCTTATGCCGTCGGAGGTGACGGCTCGGGGTATATCCCCGAACGCCCCCAATCCTCGAATAGACCCAATACAATATAAAGCCCCTCAGGTCATGACCTTTCATTTGAACTTAATTTCAGGTCAATCGGACAAATGGTTCTGAAGATATGGTCAAAATGGTAATTTTCCATCACAAAGCTCCACCTAGTGGCAAAATATTGAACCATACAGGTATGATGTCATCATGTGACACGTTGTGAGGTCATGACCCAGCAGTTGCACATAGTTTCATGTCAAATGGACAAATGGTTCCAAAGATATGGCAAAAATGGTGAATTTTATTTGACAAATCTCCACCTTGTGTCAAAATTTTGAACCAAACAGGTATAATGTCATCGTGGGACACATCCTCAGGTCATGACCTTTCATTTGCACTTGATTTGAGGTCAATCGGACAAATATTTCCAGAAATATGATAAACACAGTGATTTTTCAATTTTTGGCCCCTGGTGGCCAATCTAGAAATTGTAAATTGTCCAAAATCGAATCAATTCTTCCTCTTTATGATACTTACTTATATGCAAAACATAAAATTTGTAATTAAAATATTACTGAAGTTGTCGCGTTAACACGTAGGGCGGCGCGGCGGCGGCGGTCGGACCAAAAACATAATATCCCCGAAACGCTGTTCGGCGTTCGGGGATATAATCATCAGACAAAGCATGTCATTATCAGACAAAACCAATTAATTACCCTGTAAAAGTAACCTGATAAACTGGTGTGGTGGAAAACGCCCAGCACAGTAGACGCTTAGTAGACTTACTGTCCCAGACTCCATTAGGGGAAGGCTCTGTGGCGCGCCTCGCTCAACCAAACGCACCCTGAAAAACACAGAAGTACATCAGCCCTGCGGACACATTCCCAACACAGCCCGTTCTGGAAGGGCGCATACGCCGTAGAAACATCACACCACAGTTCAGTTTTACCTGTCATGTCGGAGCGACTTCATGTCCACGTACACAGTGGACGGATCTGGCCCAGTGGTGCCCTGTAAAGAGGAAGGTTACAGAGGTTACGCCTTGGAGGAAGATTCTATGGCTACTATTCAAACAATAAAGCTAAAAGCCAAAATCACAACATTTTGCATGAGCGTTGGAGCAAACAACTGTGCTTCAGGGTACGAAAAAGCTTGACAACTTGCTCGACAATGGCACTGAAAACCCTGCAGGCACATCAGGCTCCAGTGCTCGAACCCTAGCAACTCAGTGCACTGTACCGTGCACTGTGATTGGATAAGAGTGGAGCAGTGCATACTGATTCCACAATAGAGTCGCGCAGACCGTGTTGACTGGACAATAGTGTGGCTAATTGTGCCGCAATTGTACAGCAATGTGGTGCATTACACTGTGATTGGACAACAGTGTGGTGTAGTGCAGAGCTCTATGATTGGAGAGCATTGTGATGCAGTGCTCAGTCATTGGTCAGAAATGTGGTACAGTGCGTTTGACCATGAAGCTCAGCAGGAGGGAGATGGACAGACTGGATGGAATATAATAGTGATGTGGAGCTGGACGCAGAGCCACAGCGGGCTGTAATATAACAGCACTGAGCAAGAAGTGCAACTGTGAGCCAATAGGAGGTAAGTGAATATGAGAGGTGAGGTTCTGATAATTACAGGCTGTTGGCCAGGTAATGAGACCAGTTGACTAACGGCAGGTAAGTGAATGAGGCGTATTTTACCCAAAATCAGAAAATCACATGCACAGGCAATTAATTTTAATGCCAATTAGCAGGAACATTTATGCTTTAAAGATCTAACCACTAGTATTAAAGTAAGTCTCCAAGGCAAGATGAGTCCCAAACAGCTGGTACCCAATGTCAATATCCAAAACTGAAAAGTTACAAAACCCAAAACCAGTGAAGTTGGTACGTTATGTAAATGGTAGATAAAAACAGAATACAATGATTTGCAAATCCTTTTCAACTTATATTCAATTGAATACACTGCGAAGACAAGATGTTTAATGTTCAAACTGAGAAACTTTTTTTTTTTTTTGCAAATAATCATTAACTTAGAATTTAAAGGCAGCAACACACTGCAAAAAAGTTGGCACTGGGGCCTTTTTACCTCTGTGTTACATCGCCTTTCCTTTTAACGACACTCAGTAAACGTTTGGGAACTGAGGAGACCAATTTTTGAAGCTTTTGAGGTGGAACTCTTCCCCATTCTTGCTTGATGTACAGCTTAAGTTGTTCTACAGTCTGGGGTCTCCGTTGTCGTATTTTACGCTTCATAATGCGCCACACATTTTCAATGGGAGACAGGTCTGGACTACAGGCAGGCCAGTCTAATGCCCGCACTCTTTTACTACGGAGCCATGCTGTTGTAACACGTGCAGAATGTGGCTTGGCATTATCTTGCTGAAATAAGCAGGGGCGTGCATGAAAAAGACGTTGCTTGGATGGCAATATATGTTGCTCCAAAACCTGTATGTACCTTTCAGCATTAATGGTGCCTTCACATATGTGTAAGTTGCCCATACCTTGGGCACTAATACACCCCCATACCATCAAAGAGGCTGGCTTTTGAACTTTGCGCCTATAACAGTCCAGATGGTTCTTTTCCTCTTTGGTCCGGAGGACACGACGTCCACAGTTTCCAAAAACAATTTGAAATGTGGACTCGTCAGACCACAGAACACTTTTCCACTTTGCATCAGTCCATCTTAGATGAGCTTGGGCCCAACGAAGCCGTCGGCGTTTCTGGTTGCTGTTGATAAATGGCTTTCACTTTGCATTGTAGTTTTAACTTGCACTTGCAGATGTAGCGACGAACTGTAGTTACTGACAGTGGTTTTCTGAAGTGTTCCTGAGCCCATGTGGTGATGTCCTTTACACACTGATGTCGGTTTTTGATGCAGTACTGCCTGAGGGATTGAAGGTCACGGGCATTCAATGTTGGTTTTCGGCCTTGTCGCTTACGTGCAGTGAATTCTCCAGATTCTCTGAACCTTTTGACGATATTACGGACCGTAGATGATGAAATCCCTAAATTTCTTGCAATAGCTTGTTGAGGAATGTTGTTTTTAAACTATTCGACAATCAGCTCATGCATTTGTTCACTAAGTAGTGACCCTCGCCCCATCCTTGTTTGTGAATGACTGAGCATTTCAGGGAAGCTGCTTTTATACCCAATCATGGCACCCACCAATTAGCCCGTTGACCTGTGGGATGTTCCAAATAAGTGTTTGATGAGCATTCCTCAACTCTCTCAGTCTTTTTTGCCACTAGTGCCAGCTTTTTTGAAACATGTTGCAGGCATCAAATTCCAAATGAGCTAATATTTGCAAAAAATTTCAAAATTTACCTGCTCGAACATTAAGTAACTTGTCTTTGCAGTGTATTCAATTGAATATAGGTTGAAAAGGATTTGCAAATCATTGTATTCTGTTTTTATTTACGATTTACACAACGTGCCAACGTCACTGGTTTTGGGTTTGTACTTTGAGCGGCGAGGGGAACAAAATTATGTCAAATTTATGATGACATATGAATCCGACTCAAAAAAAGCAACATCAAAAAAGAGCCTCGACCACAATTTAAATCTCTCTGACAGGGACAGACGGGCAATTGGTGTGATGGTTGCTAAAAACCACAAAACAACAACTGTAACAATCGCCACAGAAAGGCGATTTTTCTTTTTTTTTTTTTAAATAGCGGGTCCGCTAATAGGAAGCCATTGTATCAAAGCCTAATGAATAGAAAGTGGATAATATGACTTCAGGAACAGAAAACCTGGGCCCCTGAGCTACAGGGAGCAGTAATACACCATGACCTACTCTGCAGTGTATATGAATTAATTTATGACAGGAGAAGGCCAAAGACGGCACTCCTCAATCCTCACAGTCTGTTGCCAGCCGTTCTACATGCTGGTGGCTCTATAATAGCATGGGGAGCCATTTTATGGGACTCACTGGGTCCAGTGAATGTGCTCCATGGACATGTAACTGGCAAACAATATGAAAACAATTTACAAGCCCAGGGACACCCAAAGGTGCAACCACTGTGCCTTCATAAAGTCTCCATAATCCTACATGATAATTCTCTTATGCACCCTGCAAGAAAGATTTGAAAAAATGGTTCCAAGAAAATGAGGATGAAACCAAATGCGTTCCACACCCAGCACAATCACCAGATATAAACAATATTTAACCTTTATTAGATTTTCTAGAAACAGGGTGCAAATTAGACTTTCCATCCCTATCATTCCTCAAGGAATGGAGATTGTCCTTCCTAAAGAATGGGCTGACAGGACATTACACACAATTCATAAATTATATGACAGCACTCCTGGAAGGGCTGTAGCCATGTTGAATGTGAAGGACGGACCAACTCATAAGTTACATATTCAGTGGGTCTTTCCCTGTGAGCGCCAAGTTGTTGGTACCTGCAGGCCAATTGCGAGGTTGACGCGGGACCCAAAAGCGGTGCTGACGGCTCGGGGTGACAGACCCAAGTCTTTGAAGAGTTTGGAGAAGGACAGCGAGAGCGCCAAGCGGGGGCGCTCTTCTGCAACAACCACACAGCTCCGCACACAGGACAAATTCAGCCCCCGGGCCTGGGGAGAGAGGAACAGTGAGAGGGAGAGAGACAGAAAGAGAGAGAGAGAAGGGAGGGTGACAGTGAGAGAGGGGGATGATGGAGAATGAGAGACAGAGAGACAGAAAAAGTGGATGACAAGGAGAGAGAAAAATGTGTGTCCGTGCTCGCGCACGCGCTTTTAACACCGTTACAATTAGGGTTATGTGTATCTGGAGCATGGTTACCTCACCTTTAGTGCTTGTGTCTGTGTGCCCAGAGACTTCGAGCCTAATGTCAGCGTTTAAGTGTGTGCATGTGTATGAAAGATGGTTAGGGGTGTATGTATGAGTATGTGAGATTGTTAGATTTATGCCTGTGTGTGCTGTGTAGCAACATAGCTACACTGCAGCCTAACATCACAACTACATTTTAATACTCGCGCGCAGTCTCATTGGGAATTAGCACTGCAGATGAGTGTCGGCAACATCCGCGGAGATCTCAGACGAAGACGGAGCGTTGGAACGACAACGACATTTGTTCAGTATCTTGAAAATATTTGCTCTGATGGATAGTTCATCCGAATCCGATGTGGAACACGAGGAGTTTTTTGAGTTTGATGGCTGGGGTTACCTCTTCGAACCTGAATATACGGACGAAGAGTTATTGGCACAAGATGTCGAAAGAGCGGCAGAAGCAGAGGAGCAGGCTGAGGCTGCTTCACGGCCACGAAGTGCGGAGACGTGGTGGTGCTCCTGTGGGTACTGCTTCGCAATGACCACAGAGGAAGAAAGTCAGCTGTCAGATCTCCGCGGATGTTGCGGACACTCACCTGTAGTGCTAATTCCCAATGAGACTGCGCGCGAGTATTAAAATGTAGTTGTGATGTTAGGCTGCAGTGTAGCTATGTTGCTACCCAGTCATCGCAATGGACATAACCACAGCGGTTCGTAAGCATGTTTTTTGGTGGAAAAATAACATTTTGGAATATTGGATTTTTGGAGTTCGACAATCGACTAGTGTGGACTTCATTGAAAAACAGGAAGTAAACAGAGGTACGTGCACTGAGTAAATTAGCACAATTTTTATACATTTCTAGCTCAGCTACTGTAGTGAAATTCATTGTGGTCACTTGGAAGGGTTAGGTGAACATGGCTATGGACTTGAAATGACATCACGATCGTGTTAAGACGCTAAAAGCACGTTAAAAGCCTGCCCCATTGGAGCCGCTTAGGTGCAAACTTTAGCAGGAGCATAACTTTAAGGTTCCCCTTTAAGGTTAGGGTTATGTGTGAGTCTGCAGGATGGTAAGAGTTGAATGAGTCAGATGGGTGAGGTTATGTGTGTGTATGTAACACGGTTGGAGTCGTGTATAATTACAGAAGATAGTTAGGGTTAACGCATGTGCAAGATGGATAGGGAGAGGGTCATGTGTGAGTGTGGATGATTGCTTGAGTTACATGACTATGGGTAGGGTTATGGGTGAATGGTTGTGTGTGTGTGTAAGGTGGTTGGGGTTGTGTGTAGGTATATGAGATTAGGTTCGTCTATGTACAAGATGGAAAGGCTGTGGGTTCTGTGTTAGTGTGAAAGAATGTTAGAGCTGCATGTGTAAGAAGAGGGTGAGTGTCATGTCTCAGTACGTAGGCTAGGGTTAGTGTTATGGAAGTGTGTAAGATGGTTAGGGTTATGCAAGTGTATAAGATGGTTAGGGTTAAGGTTATGTAAGTGAGTAAGATGGTTAGCGTTAGGGTTCTGCAAGTGTAAGATGGTTAACGTTAGGGTTATGCAAGTGTGTGAGATGGTTCATGTTAAGGTTATGCAAGTGTGTAAGATGGTTAGGGTTAGAGCTATGTGGAGTGTGTAAGATGGTTAGGGTTAGAGTTATGTAGATGTGTGAGATGTTTAGGGTTAAAATTATGCAACTGTATAAGATGGTAAGGGTTATGTGAGAGTACATAAGATGTCAGGGTTATGGTTATGTGGATTGTGTAAGATAGTTAGAGTTAGGGTTATGAAAGTGTGTTAGATGGTTTGGGTTAGAGTTACGTAAATGTGTAAGATGGCTAGCTTTAGGGTTATGTGAGTGTGTAAGATGGCTAGCGTTACCGTTGTGTGAGTGTGTAAGATGGCTAGCGTTACCGTTGTGTAAGTGTGTAAGATGGTTAGCATTAGGGTTATGCAAGTGTGTAAGATGGTTAGGTTTGGGGTTATGCAAGTGTGTAAGATGTTAGCGTTGGGGTAATCCAAGTGTATAAGATGGTTAGCGTTAGGGTTATGTACAGTAAGTGTGTAAGATGGTTATGGTTAGGGTTATATACACATGTGTAAGATGGTTAGGGTTGGGTTTAGGGTTATATGAGTGTATAAGATGTTTAGGGTTAGGGTTATGCAACTGTAAGATGCTTAGTGTTCGGGTTATGGGAGAGTGGGTAAGATGGTTAGTGTTAGGGTTATGCAAGTGTGTGAGATGGTTCATGTTAGGGTTATATGAGTGTGTAAGATGGTTAGGGTCAGGGTTATGTAAATGTGTAAGATGCTTAGTGTTCGAGTTATGGGAGAGTGTGTGAGATGGTTAGTGTAAGGGTTATGCAAGTGTGTAAAATGGTGAATGTTAAGGTTATGAGGGTGTAAGATTGTACATTTTAGGGTTATGTAAGTGTGCGAGATGGTCAAGGTTCGGTTGATGCGAGAGGGTGTAAGACTGTTCATTTTGGCGTTATGTGAGTGTGTATGATGTTGAGGGTAACCTTACCTTTAGTGCTTGGGTCTGCGTGCCCAGGCCCTTGGTGCAGAGCTCCATGACAGAGTAGGAGCAGAAGGTGTCTCTGATGCGGTACTGACTGAGCGTGCTCAGCCACACGGATAAACAGTTCTCCAGCTCCAACGGAGGGATCAGGATGGACTGGTGTCCACAGTACACACTACAGAGGGAAGAGTGTTACACAGTACACACGTACACACACAGTACAAAGAGAAATGCACCCTGATAAACAACAGATAGAAAGCATTACACTATAATACTACAGAATTACGCCCTAACATACGACATAGAGAGAGAGTTTTATGCAGTAGAATTACGCACTTCCAAATTCGAGAGGATATTATGTACACTCAATCCAGAGGGAGCATTATTTACATACTACACTCACGCGCACACGCACGCATGCACACATGCAGACACACATGCACACACACACACAGCTGAAAGTCTCTCCGCGAGTTCACCTGCACAGACACCACATGACGAAGCCCAGGCCGCAGTAGGGGTCGAGGCAGATGGCGATTTGGCGAGTGGAGTACAGCTCACACTGCAGCTTGATGGAGCGGCAGAGCGCACTTGCGGCAGCGTGGGATATCTACAGGAGGAGCCCACACACCCCGAGTCACCTCTGACATATCCTCCAGTCACATGACATAACTCCCAGAGACGCCCAGAGTCAAACTTCAAGATTTACACTGAGTGTGAGAGAGTGAAAGTGCGCAAGCAAGAGCTTGTGTGGGTATGTAGGTGTGTGACTGCATGTGCATGTCTCAATGCGCCGAGGTAGGCAGACGTGTGTACGCGTGTATATGTGTGTATATGTATGTGTAAGTGGGCTTGTGCGCATGTGTGAGTGCATGAGTGTGTGTGTGTTGGAGATGACCCACCTTGACTCCTGTCAGCATGCCGGTGGTGGACACACTGAAGTCCAGGTAGGCCAGCATCTCTGGCGTGGGGGGCCTGTACAGCTGGGGGGGCCGTCTCCTCGGCAGGTCATCTGTGGGAGAGTCAGGTGTGTCGCGTTACCACGGCAACGTAAGGCGGAGTGAGACCTTTTGCATGTGCGGCTGAACCTGTGCCTATTGTGCTGGGGCAGGGCAGAGGTGGGCTGGGAGCTGGTAAGGCATAGCTTGGGTTGGGTGCAGGATAGGTTAAGCTAGGGAGCAGGTCTGGATTAAGATTTATGCCGCGTGTAGAAAAGATGTAGTCTATGTGTAAGTGAGGTGTAGACTGAGTGTAGGTTTGGTGTAAGTTATGAGTAGAATGGGTGTTAGGTGGGTATATAAAAATGTCAGGTGAAGGTTGGGTTGGGTAATATAGGCAACCTTTGACTGGGTGTAAAAGGTTTTAAAACACGCTACTCCTTTCTGGAGATCACAAAAAAGTGTAGTTTATGAAATAATCAGGTAAACTAATTATTTCCATCTTCTAACGTGAGGGAAACTGAATAGAAAAATCAAAAATCAAACCACAAGTGCATCACATACCAGGGAACTCCCGGAGTGGTGTTCAGTGTAAACCTTCGGAACTATAACTGTCTTCGCAGAAAAATAAAATATCCTGACCTGTTATTATGGCAGAAGGCTGCCACTTGGATCGATCCAATACTCACATCATTTTTGTCACACAAAAACAGTTAAGTATAAGTTAGAGGCGAGTTGACTTGGGTGCAGGTGAGGTGAAGGCTGGGCGTAGGTAAGCAGGTTGTGTGCGGAATGGGCTTAAGGTGAAGGTCGGGTGCAGGTCAGGGACAGGCGAAGGCTCGGTTGAGGTGTAGGCTGGGTGTAGGATAGGTGTCGGTCATGAGTATCAGACTGTACCCGTGTCGATGATAGTGGGCCAGGTCTTTATGTTCACTGAGGCGGCTGCTTCTTTGGACCTGAGGATACGCAGCAGCGCCTGAGTGGTCAGGATACAGGCAGCCCTGCTCACCTGACACAGGGGAGAGAGGGAAGTTACACACACCGTCTCTCTCTCTTTCACACGCGTGCGCAAACACACACACACACACACACTTTCTGTCTTTCCCTCTCTCTCTCTCTCACACAAACACACACACACACACACACACACACACACACACACACACTTTCTGTCTCTCCCTCTCTCTCTCTCTCTCTCACACAAACACACACACACTTTCTGTCTCATTCTCTCTCACACACACACAAACACAGTCACTCTCTCTCTCTCACACACACACACACACACACACACACACAGTCCCTCTAACTCACACACACACACACTGACAGAAGCGCACACACTCACATCGATGATCATGCGGACAGTGGGTAGGGTAGCAGCCAGGTTCTGGGGGTGTGGTGGCCGGACAGTGACCGGGACGCAGCCCGCATATAGGCAGCCATAAAAGGAGCCAATAAGATCAATACCTGCGGAGAAAAGAGCCAATCAGATCACCACCCGCAGAGAAACCAGACACATTGAACATCACCGCAGAAAAGGGCACACGTGGAGGAAGAGGGTTGCTGAGTGAGCTCCAGCACCCCCTAGTGATCAAGGGTGGAACCGCATTCCAATAAGCCTAGATATTTTATTTAGTCCGAAAATAAAATTCGGTGAAACATAAAAACCTGCACGGAGAAGCAAAGGGAGACTAATGTTCTCAAGCTCAAGTAAGTTTTTTTTTTTTTCAAAAATTGAGATGCAGTAACATGACACACACAGAATTAAGGCTCGGTTACAATGTCCCATGAAGCTTTAATTCACGCCAACAATGAGGTACCAGACAAGGAGGCCTCTTTAGAAGTCCATAACAAGTACACCTTTGCGTCAAGGCTGTTCGATTTAAAAATCCCCATTTATAAGCGTCATGATCTTAGCATTCCTATTCATTGAGGAATGCCAATTGAATTGCCGTGAAGGGCATTTCTGCTTTGGATTTTAGGGGTTATTTTTCTGTTCTGAGATTGATTAATTAATACTGTAGATCCATGAAGGCTTTTGCCAGTAGGAGTCACAATACACGTGAACAGTCTTCGGATCAATCCGTTACAGCAGCACAGATGCCTTTGGTGGGTATGAAGGAGTAGGACCACAAGTGATGAATCCCAGTTCTATGATCTGTTAAAATTGCGCCCATGTATGAATATTGGCTTTTTAAATCGACAGCAAATGCTGTAAAGAGGAGAGATCAGATGAAATGTTGTGTCAGATAAGCCATGAAAGACCAGTTTCAGAAATTAAGCATTAAACGGTCTCCATGTGTGCATTTGTAAATGTAAATGAGAGAGAGAGAGAGAGACAGAGAGACAGACAGACAGACAGACAGACAGACAGAGACAAAGGGATGGAGAGACACACCAGGAGGGTAGAGCAGCACCACGTTATCTCCAGTGTTGATACCGCCCTTCTCCATCAGGGCAGCGGCCACCTTCTCCGCCCGCTTGTGGAGCTGAATACAGGAGGCAGTGCTCACTGCCAGCCCCTAAAACAGAGACATACCCTACATTACACATCTCCCCAGGACCCTCAACACACACCCTGACCCCCTAAAGCAGAGACATACCCTACATTACGCATATCCCCAGGACTCTCAACATACACGCTAACCCCCTAAAGCAGAGGCATACCCTACATTACACATCTCCCCAGGACCCTCAACACACACCCTGACCCCCTAAAGCAGAGACATACCCTACATTACGCATATCCCCAGGACTCTCAACATACACGCTAACCCCCTAAAGCAGAGGCATACCCTACATTACCCATCTCCCCAGGACCGTCAACATACACCCTAACCCCCTAAAACAGAGACATACCCTACATTACACATCACCCCAGGACCCACAACATACACCCTAACCCCTAAAACAGAGACATACCCTACATTACACATCACCCCAGGACCCTCAACATACACCCATACCCCCTAAAACAGAGACATACCCTACATTACAGATCTACCCAGGACCCTCAACACGCACCCTAACCCCCTAAAACAGAGACATACCCTACATTACACATCACCCCAGGACCCACAATATACACCCTAACCCCCTAAAACAGAGACATACCCTACATTACACACCTCCACAGCACCCCCCACACACACCCTGACCCCCTAAACCAGAGACATACCCTACATTACGCATATCCCCAGGACTCTCAACATACACCCTAACCCCCTGAAGCAGAGGCATACCCTACATTACACATCTCCCCAGGACCCTCAACATATACCCTAACCCCCTAAAACAGAGACATACCCTACATTACACATCTCCCCAGGACCCTCAACACACACCCTGACCCCCTAAAGCAGAGACATACCCTACATTACACATCTCCCCAGGACCCACAATATACACCCTAACCCCCTAAAACAGAGACATACCCTACATTACACATCTCCCCAGGACTCTCAACATACACCCAAACCCCCTAAAACAGAGACATACCCTACATTACACATCTCCCCAGGACTCTCAACATACACCCTAACCCCCTAAAATAGAGACATACCCTACATTACACATCTCCCCAGGACCCACAATATACACCCTAACCCCCTAAAAGAGAGACTTACCCTACATTACACATCACCCCAGGACCCACAATATACACCCTAACCCCCTAAAAGAGAGACATACCCTACATTACAGATCTACCCAGGACCCTCAACACACACCCTAACCCCCTAAAACAGAGACATACCCTACATTACACATCACCCCATGACCCACAATATACACCCTAACCCCCTAAAACAGAGACATACCCTACATTACACATCTCCCCAGGACCCTCAACACACACCCTGACCCCCTAAAACAGAGACATACCCTACATTACACAACTCAGGACCCTCAACATACACCCTAACCCCCTAAAACAGAGACATAACCTACATTACACATCTTCTCAGGACCCTCAACACACACCCTGACCCCCTAAAACAGAGACATACCGTACATTACACATCACCCCAGGACCCTCAACACACACCCTGACCCCCTAAAACAGAGACATACCCTACATTACACATCTCCCCAGGACCCTCAACACACACCCTGACCCCCTAAAACAGAGACATACCCTACATTACACATCACCCCAGGACCCACAATATATACCCTAACCCCCTAAAACAGAAACATACCCTACATTACAGATCTTCTCAGGACCCTCAACACACACCCTGACCCCCTAAAACAGAGACATACCCTACATTACACATCACCCCAGGACCCACAATATACACCCATACCCCCTAAAACAGAGACATACCCTACATTACACATCTCCCCAGGACCCTCAACACACACCCTGACCCCCTAAAACAGAGACATACCCTACATTACACATCACCCCAGGACCCACAATATACACCCATACCCCCTAAAACAGAGACATACCCTACATTACACATCACCCCAGGACCCACAATATACACCCTAACCCCCTAAAACAGAAACATACCCTACATTACAGATCTTCTCAGGACCCTCAACACACACCCTGACCCCCTAAAACAGAGACATACCCTACATTACACATCTCCCCAGGACCCTCAACACACACCCTGACCCCCTAAAACAGAGACATACCCTACATTACACATCTCCCCAGGACCCTCAACATAAAGCCTGACTCCCTAAAGCAGAGACAAACAATACCTTGAAGATGAACAATACCTTATGCCAACTATCAATAAAATCGAGTTATAATTGTCACCAGCAGTTCGATTGCAAAAAACTGTATGCACACTGTGGCAACAACAGATACGGTGGCAGAAGGAATGAAAATCAAAGTCATCGCTGACTTCCTCTGGGGATTCATTAATAAGCCAGAAACAGGGAACTTTCCTGTTTAACCATGGGCAGCGGTAAAATCCATGGTCAGAAACTAATGCGCAAAATGACAATTCTCATTAGTTCCGAATAACAAGCTAAGATCTAAAAGCAATAACGGAGATATGAGGCATTTCTCCCATTTGATCTTGAAGTCAAGGTTAAGGGCAAAATACCAAATCACAATGTGAGGAATAATATGACTCCATTAATCCCCAGTACACATATAATGTCTGAATGCAATAATAAGCAAGATGCATGGGCATTTTTCTTTTTCAACTTGAAGCCAAAGTCAACAGGCAAATCCAAGTTCATTATCTGACAAACAAAATATTACTTCTTATTTGTCGCTAAAGCACAAAGGAGGTCTAAATGCAATAATAAGCAACTGAAAGGGCATTTCCCCATCTGAACTTGAGCCTTAAGTCCAAAGGTCATCGTCTGATGTACAATACATGACTGCCCATTGATGCCTTAATGCAGACCTGTGCTCTAAAAGCAGGGCTCGTTGCTTATGCGACCAAAATGAACACTGTGCGACCCAGTGACGTGCGTTCGGAGGTTCATCTGCCTCCCCTTTGCTTGATTGGCAATCAGACGATTAACTAGTTTAGTAAGACTATTTGGCTCAATGACGGGCCAGTTTAAGTTTCTGCAACGTTATTACTCAGCACATCGAACCTGAAATGTTCACAAGACAGCAGATTTGCGCTTACTTGCTTCCGGGAAGACGCGGCAATGTCATCAACAAATGTTAAAACAGTTCGACTTATGCAGAGTTCAATGCTTGATAAATATACAATGTATTCACCTTTAAATACACACTTTAACACCCAAATAAAAAAAAAGCAGGCATTTATTTTCAGTCTTCTTTCATAATCTGATTAACAAAATGTTAAAGCGATATAGAGAATTGTCGAGAGCCTAGAATTTTTCCTAATTGATTATTCAGATTTCCATCCTTGCAGTCTCTTATTGAAGCGTATACCTGAATGAATCTTTTTGTCATTATCTCCTCAATCAGTGTAAGGGGTTTCCTACAGGCTTGGTCTTAATTGTTTTGATTGTCAATCAGGCATAGTACATGGGAACAGGTTCACAAATCCTGTGAGAAAAGTTTGGGTCACTGCCTCACCTCACCGCACATCTCTGGCCTCCTGTAAGCAAGTATGCGCAAATCTGCACTTTCGTGAACATTTCAGGTTCGATGTACTGAGTAATAACGCCGCGGAAACTTAAACTGGCCTGTCATTCTGCCGAAGAGCCTTACTAAACTAGGTAATCGTCTGATTGCTAATTAAGCAAAGGAGAGGATTCTGCCTCAAACTTACCTCCGAACGCACGTCGCTGGGTCGCACAGTGTTAATTTTGGTCGCACATGTGACCAAAATGATACCAATTTCGAGTCCCGAAAAGCAATGAAAAGTACCACGCAGGGCATTTATCTGTCTGATGTAGAACCCAAGGCCAAAGGATAAATCAAAGCTCAAACGCGCAATATACGACTACCCATCAGCCCTTCACACAAACCTAAGCTCTAAATGCAATAAGAAGTAAGATACAGGAGATTTTCCAGGTTTAACTTGAACCCAAGGTGACAAACAGATGTGCAATATCAGACTTTCTATCGGTGCCGAATACAAATCAGAGCTGTAAATGTGACACCAAGAGAGATATGAGTGTGTGGGTTTGTGCCATTTAGACCCATAATTATTTCAGAAATTTCTGTCCGATTTTGACAAAAGTTGCTAGGCGTCGTCAACACCTCACCACTGCTAATATCAAACATAAATAAAATTAATTCATGCCGTCATATCCAAACAGTCAATAGATGAAAACACACTCAAAGCAGGACAGTTTGCAGTCAAATGCCTCCTTCCAAAGGGCTGCAGGGAAGAACAAATAAGAAAATTTGTGTCCATGGGGCCTAGATGCCTCTGCATCTGGAAAACTCGACCAACTTTACCCACCTTCAAACACCTGAAAAAATTGTCAAAATGTTGGAAAATGAGATGCAAAAAGTATGAGATGCACACCTTATAGCACATATATAAGCTCAATTAATTCTTTTGAGCAGTTTTTGAGAAGTGGATAGACTACATCCCTTATTACAGCAAAGCGAGGGGGAAATTTGAAAAAATTTGCCCAAGTTAAAACACCTGAAAAATCATCAAAATTGAAAAATACAGAAACAAGGTATGAGATGCACTCCTTTAGCGTCCCTACAAATGACATGTACAAGTTCAATAAATTCTGTTGGCCCATTTTTGAAAAGTGGATAAACAATACCCCCTATCAAAACAATCAACCCCGTATACACGTACACAAGGACGGAAAAGGATAACCTCATATGCCACCAGCCATTTATGGTGGGGGCATAAAAAAAGGGGTCACTTTTCACCATTACTGAGTTCAATATATACACTCAGAATTTTACATGAACATATGTAGAGTGAAAATTTGCTTCTGCTGAAGTCAGTAGGGTAGCATTAAATAGAAGAGTTGTAAAGGACTTGAAATTACGATATTAACGTATGGGCCAGAATGGCGTGCTAAAAAAAGATTGCACATGCACATCTGCACAACAGTGCATAAGCATGAATGTCTTGTTATGCAAGTGCATCAGTTGTGAAGAGTGTCAGAATGTATGCAAGTGTGTTATACCTTTGCATTTAAAAGTACCATAAACACATGGTTGGGGCCTGTGTGTGTGTGAACACTTGTTGCACCCTTGCATTGTGAAGCACAAACGGCACATGCTCAGGGTGTGCGCGAGTGTGTGTAACTGCGTACACGTGCTGTACCTTTGCATTGAGAAGCACAAACAGCACATGGTCCGGGTCTGTGCTGGCTCTCCACTGCAGGGCCTCAGTCAGGTACTGGTGCTGAGGGGAGAGGAGCAGATAGAGAGATGAGTGTGTGTATGTGTGAGTGTCAGGGACAGTGCGGGGGAGGGGGTCTAATAAGGGTCAAACTCTGAGGGCCTCCATGTCCAGAGTGGTTGGTCATTCTGATTAATCAAACCACATTTTAACCACGTATTAAAATTTGGTCCACATGTTAAAATCTGTATGGGTGAGGTCAAAAACTAATAGATTTCTGATGAATACCTATATTACTATGATATGAGTGCTTCAGTACTGTATTATGAGAGAATTTAACAGAATCCTTATCCCTCCACTATGCCCCCTAGTCACTGAGCTCACAGAATCCATATCCCTCCACTATGCCCCCTAGTCACTGAGCTCACAGAATCCCTATGCAAAGAAACCAACTGGCTCTGAAAAGGTGCTTGTACCCAAAGAACCACACACTCTCCATAGTTTCACTTCAATAATTGTGAAAAAGAATCCTGTGCACATAGTCTGAACTGGATAATATGGGAGCCAATTTTGCCTCCCTAAATCGATGTGCCAACAGGTATATGGTGGACTCACGGAGTTGATAGGAACTGGAGAAGCTGTCAGAGTGAAAAATTGCAGAACTCAATTTGGCGTCCAGTGCACTGCAACTGTTAATCATAAACTATAACCAATGAAACTCTCCATTTTAAATTAAAGGGTATACAATCGTATTTCCTTCCCACTTATAGACAGACATGCATATTTAAAAAAAAAAAAAAAAAAAAAGAAGTGAAGAGAGATTTTACTCAATTCTTTTTGCGAATGAAGTTATACGTTCAAGTCATCGTCAGTCAACAATTATCCCACTAATAGGTCAATATAAAATATAACATTTAGTCAAACAATCTGGAGCTCGTTCATAGCGCAACATTCTCCAAAAGAGCTAGCAAGCCAGATATCCATCTCACAGGTAATTTCTCACTCAATTAGTTTTGCTTGGAGGTTACTGTCATTGTTGGCTTTAGTAACATATGTTGTATATTCAGTCATTTTAGTTTGAAATATAATGTGCTCAAATTTGGGAGGTGCTTTGCTGCCATCAAACAGTGCATTAGCTAGAGTAAGGTGAATGTAAACATGAACATGTAGTTTCTGTTTGGTGGCCATTTTCCTGAGAAGATATTACAGCTTGTGATGGCTAGGCCTTCACTCGCAGGCCAACTAGCTTTCCTCTCCTGCAAGCTTTGAATCAGACGAATGAAACGGAGATAAATGGAGTTCGCCAGTGAATTGAAGCCATAATTTAGGAACTTGGAAAAGTGCCCAGGATTCTTAGTAAGTGCTGTATTCCTGATTCCCAACATCCAAGGCTGTAGCTAACAATGTTAGCTTGTTCAAGTCTTGCTTTGTGCCATAGAATCCAAAATGTTCGCGAGAGGATTTAAAACTTGGTCCCATACCCAGTTTACTTTCCAATGAGAATTCCAAACACAAGATTTCAACTACAAATGCTTCAAATATGCTTTTATAGAGACATTATCACGTATTCAGCATAATGTTACATGCTGCACGCGAAACAGTTGATTTATCCACACATTTGGCAGCAGTTGTACATTTCAGGTGAAATATGCTTTTGCCTTTTCATTTGTGCATCCTTATACATCATGCACTCATACATCATGCTATGCATGCACGCCAACTAGCTGAATTTTAACTGCAATTGGATATTGCATGTCAAGCTACAGCTTCAAACAAAAGAAAGATTAACTGGCTGGCTACACAGCCATGCTGGTTTAGCATCAACTAATTGATTACATCTTTGTATATTGAAAATGTCAGTAAATGATGATGTCAATGTAAGCTACCTGAGAAACTTGGTGTCTTTCAAGCACCGTACGAATGAGCTCAGCAATGATATGCAGCAAACAGTGGCATTTTCACTGTGAATGTTAACTGGCGAGCAATATTACAGATCTGACTTTTTCTTCAAATGATTATTTTTGTAGAAAGATTGATAATAGCTGACCAAGCTAATTTGTTGCCAGTGTTTTTAATCATGCTAATAGCCAACAGAAAGAAACTGATCAATTTTATTTTCAACTGTATAATAGGTTTACACCCAATGGCAAACAAAAGTTATTTTAAATAATGATCTGTATCTGAATTGATATTTTTCAACTTAATGCATGAAATAAGGGTAGCTAGCTAGTAAGAAAACAAAACAGAAGGTTATCAGAGACGGTCATTGTTTGCCTAGCCACTTCAAGTAATATCACAATCACATTCTGGCTATGATTCCGAGCAACAAATAAGATTTCAGAATAGTCTTTGTAGTCCATTCATCAGTTATATTGCATCATTATTCAAGGCCACCAACCAGGCAGTCCGACACCGTCTGCGATGAACAAAACACCACCCCCCGCCCCCACCCCCCAAAAATCTTTAAATGTCACATAAAATGACGCATTAATTTTCATTCTGATATGTTTTTCAGTAAAAGCTTCTCAAATATGGCAGCAGTCCCCTTAGTTTAGAACAAGGTAGGGATTTCACAATTAAATCCTATGGGAGAAGTGAGGTGCAGTGGACGCCTTATCAGTTTCTGAAACTACGCTTGTGGAAGGACGTGGGGACAGCCTCTTCAGTTCCTATATACAGTCAGTGGGGGGGGGGGGGGGGGGCAGAGCACACTTTATGATGACACAGTGGGAGGGATCACAATAACTGATGTCACCTGTCACAGGGTAGAGTTTGAAGTAGTTAAGATTCTGTTTTCCCATTTCAATCAAAAGCAGGACCCAAGGGAGAAATGGAAATAAATATTTGGCACCACAGAACAAATTGCCAAGCAGAAAGAGAAAGACTGAAATTACGCCAAGCCAAGCAATGACACAGAAAAGAGAAACAGCTTACAAATGGAAACGGGTGGAAAACAGCATCCACTTCAAAAGAATGATGATAGAACTTCAATCAGATTTTATTTAAGACCTTTCTTTTTTCCACCAAAAGGGATTCATGTGGATGACAAATCTTCTGTTTTCATGCTGGTACCATGATCAGTTAGGGGAAAAGGGCTGAAAAAGTGTTAAAGGTCCCATATTTTAGAAAAAATTCTCTTGTCATATTGTGGTAATTAAGTTGGAATACACTCCTTAAAAACTGTGAAAATATCAACACATGCAGTCCCCAGAGAAATCCACAACACGCATAATAAAAAATTCTGCCTTAAAAATGAGCCATCTGGGCTTCTGTAAATCTCTGACATAACAACTAAAGGCTCATTTGCATACAGTAAATTCAGAAAGTATTTAGACCCCTTCACTTTTTTCTACATTAGTAATGTTGCAGCCTTGTGCTAAAAAAAATTTTTTCCCTCTCAATCCACACCCAATACCCTATAATGACAAAGGAAAAACAATTTTAGAAGTTTTTGCCAACTAATTCCAATGGAAAAACTATTATATTCAGACCCTTTGTAATTGTCTTCACCATGCGAAATTAAACTAGCCAGCTATTTTGCAGTTAGGGAAATTAGTCCGATAGTATGATTTTGTGTCTCCATTAGCCCGAAACACCTCGGCTCAAAAAATTAGCCCAAAGTTTGCATCATTTCCAGATAGAGCGCGCGGTTGAATTTGGCTTTCCGGGTTCAATTTCGGTCTAATAAAGAGATCTAATAAAGACGCAACATGAAAAGAGGGCCAATCAGCGAATTAGCTGGTTATTTTGCGACCTAGACCAAGTTTTATCGGGAAAATTTCCCAATCAAATTAGCGAGCTATTTGCGTCTTCACTACAAAATAACCAGCTAATTTGACATCAGGCTAATTTCAAAGCTGCAAAATAGCTCGCCAATTTGAACCTTTCTCCTAATGAATACAGGCCTAATAGGCCAACAAACTTTCAAATTAGCTGATTAGCTCAAATTAACTTTTCAAATTTTGCAGTTTGGAAATTTGATCGCTGAAGGACGGGTCCATTCCAATGGTTTCAGAAGAACATGCAAACCTGGAATAGGAAGCTTAGTAACCAAGCACTTCTGATTTTCTGTTAATATTTCCTGAATTTCAAGTATACTTACACATGTATAGCAACTGCATGTCATACGTGACTGTATATGAACACCATCCCTAGCTGCTTAGCCTGCATGCATTAGCTTTCAATACTTAGCTTAATCAATTCTCGAACATTCTGAGACAGTGGCTTCTTTCGCCAGGGGATTTGGATTTATTCGCTATCATTCGTGCCAATGATGGGGCCAGCAGCCCTGTTCGCTGGCCAGTCAGAGCTGAGCTCATTTCATAGTAGGGACTAAACTCAAAACAGCCTGTTCTTCAGAGGGGAGACACTGACTGGCAGTAAATTATGATTTTTTTTCTTTTTTTTTTAGCCAAGTGTTATAAAACTCCATTTAGGACATCCAAAAATAAAGCTTGAAAAAACAGCATAATATGGGACCTTTAAAGGTTGACAGGAGTTTGCCTCGAACACACATGCTGGCCACTTGCCGGCTGCTAGCGAGTACGTCACAGGGCACCATACAGCATCCTGGAGCTCTCATACCAACAGGGGTGCACATAACCTTCCACTGTAACAAGCACATAACCTGCCTGAGCACACCACAGGAAGGCCAGCCAAGAGGGTAACTTGGAGCCACCCTCCATCATGCCATTTCTGATTTTTGAAAATGGCTTTTGTATTCCAGGCTGATAAGAAGCTGAGAGGAAAGGGGGTGTCAACAAGCCTGTTTCAACCCACCTCCCACTAACCCGAACCAATCAGCATTTATGTGAACCCCTGTCGCAGTATATAGGGCCATTGTCATCCAATCAGGGGGACACACGGGAATTGGCAGGCTCTGCAGCACGACTGACAGGTCACAAACAGCAGACAGTCAACCTTACCATCGTGGTGGGCCACATACAGAGCTAAGTCCCCAAGGCAACAGAGCGAGGCAGACAGAAAAGAAAAAGAGTTCAGTCAACCAGAGTTTAGACTCCTCCCCTTTGGCCTACACAACATCCGCAATAGAAAGTGAAAGGGTCAGTTAAAAAGGAAATCTTTATTTCCAAAGTTTTCTCAAATGAAGAAGGGAAGTTTTTACTGGCCATTCTGTGTACCAAGGCTTTTAAGTAGGTAAAGTATTTGTTGCCCTTCTAGTGAATGTTGCGATAGGCATACCGGTAATTTCTTGAGTCCACTTGCAAGCAGGCCTGGGACCTTACGGTATTAATGCTATCAGGTACCCAACCTAATTTTCAAGCGGGCACCTGAATATAATGAAGCAAGAAACAATAGCTAATATTTAGCCCCAAAAATTTTAGCGTGGAAAATAACTCTTCGGTGTTTGGAACCAGAAATAAACCGCATGATGGAAGAAATGCTAGTCAGGATTAGACAAATTGAATCCACGCTAAGAAACTTTCAGAAAGTCTCAAGAGGAAAAATTTTATTTGATATTTCAATTGAAAATGATCATCTCGCTATAAAAGTACCATAAGTCATCGTATAGTATGAAGCGATAACGAGTGAGCTCCATTTACAAACGGCATGAATTTCCTCATTTGTAACATGTTGATAAAACAAATAAATCTAGACAATTAACCGTTGATTTACTGAGCTTCCATTTGTATCGGTGACAATTGCGTCCATTCAAAGATTAGTTTGTGAGACTTCAAACGAGTTTTGTGAAAGCTTTGCAACAAGTTGAACATATTCTTCATCGCAGCACTACAATGCAATGTTCACTATATTCTTGTGCTGTGACTGGTCGACATGCAACGTCTTGTACTAAGCCAAACTCAATACTGCTGCGCGGCTTCGTTTCATTTTGGAAAATCTGGAAGTCTGTGGAAATCATGGATGCTTACATTGATTTTTATTATGTTATATGTTCTAAAGGCTTTCAAAAGCCTGGCAAAAACTTTTGGGTCTCATTTGTTACTTGCGACACTGTGACACATATACAAGGTGCCATACAGAAAGCAGGTGATTTTCAGATATCTGGTGCCTTGTTTTTCTCCCAGGAGCCAAAGCATTCGGGTGGGATGCGGGTACGCGGGATTTAGTCACAGGCTTACTTGCAAGCGTTAAGTTTTACCATACAAACTTTCCTGCCCCGTTTGGTGTCAGCCAAGTGTTAAGTCTGAAAGACAGATATTTCTTGGGTTTCAAATTATTGGTGAAGGCGCTGGACCACATGGCATGTCTATTGCTTGATATTTTTGAATATAGATGTTTGTATAGTCTGGTTTTTAATCATGTTTCTGGTCCCTCCTACATATATTGTATCAAAGTGATTAAATTTTATGCACATTTTGCAACATTCTATTTTCATGTAGACTGAGTGTTTGACTAGGTATATTGCATTTATGGCATTTTACTGACTAGGAAGGCATGTATACAAAAACTGATCCTTTTGTTAGATGCGCGGTGATGATTTTCCCAGCTAGCTGCCGGCTGAATGACTGCTGAGGCATTTATTTTTTCTCATAGATAGAACATACTCTGAATTCCAGGAGGAGGCCTGGGTTTGAAGACTTCTAGCCAGGTTTTGTTTTCTTGTTTATACCCTAATGTTTTGTTGTACAGGCCTCCTGGATCTTTCAAAGGAGAGAGATAAAATACCCCTTGTTGTAAATGCACTCAAGTGCATTTTTATGGTCTCTTCAACATTCATGCTTCATGTTCAAATTTTGAGAAATCTAAATTTAATGCAATTAGCCTAGCGGCGCTTATACGAGAAAAGTGTTCTAACTAGAGCTGGTTTCAGTGGAAAAGTGCCTGTGCTGAAAGAACCTCAATTTCTAAAATGGGTCCCTTGTAGGAAGTCATTAGCAGAAAATCTACCTTGATCATGTGTTTGGGTTTTTAACAGTGATATTTCTGTGATGACTATGCAGGATCTCTCTGATGTGTTTGAAATCAGCCAAGCTTATGTTACCATATATGTCATCGACATAACTGTGGTTGTACTATTAGCGTGTTCAAGTAGATTATATTTCTGAGCAGTTGTATTTTGGGGAATTAAAAAAAAAGTCTGTTAATGTGCCTTATAGATTTTAGCATGTGTTAAAAAAAGAAAAAAAGCCTTTTGCCACAATGCCAGTCAGTCAAAATTGATTATTTTATAATACGGGTACAGCTCATGGCAGTTTTTAACAGCAGTGTGCCCAGCGGTGTGGACAGTGGTGTGCATGTATGTGTACAGGCTGTCTTCTTCTAAGGTGAATAGAATTGCTTCCTGTGCCATTTTCTATGTTTTGAATGGAGTATAAAATTAATGTACTCCAGGAAGTCCTTTTGTGGACCGCAGAGAGGAAATGGCCCATGTGCGGGGCTAATCAGTAGAATTCACTGTTCAATTCACTGTTAAAGTAAGAAACAAGGGGCATCCCTGCCAGGACCTTAAGTGGTGGCGCCCAGGACTGCAGTGGCTTGTTTCTTTTAATGATCAGGTTCAAAGATCCAGGATCTATGATTGTCCTCTACCCCAGGGCATTATATGCACATGTGCTCAAATAGTGTATGTAAGATAAGCATTTATCCAGGTTGTGTCAGTGTTTATTGGGGGGGGGGGTTAATTTTAGTAATGGGCTCAAATGTCCATATGCTTCATGAGCGTAATGAGTTGTATTGACTTGCTTGTTGTTTGCCATCTAGTATAGGACTTGGCCTTCTGCTCTGTGGAGGTTGGTTTTATATTTTACAGTTCTGCAGGTTCAGAGGGTTCAGAGGGATGTAACTGTCCCTGTGGATTTGTATTATCACACCAGAAATGTAGAAAGTCCTCCGACTCCCGGTTAGATTCCAGCATGAAAGTCCTGTTCTGTGTTTTGAGTTTCCCTGCTGAACTCTCCTTTAAGGGTCCTTTTTTGTGTATAAGTAAAGTCGATATGAATGATAATCCTACATCCAGTAAACTCAGTTGGTTTCTGCAGTGATATTAAGTTCAGAGCTAATATCAGGATGTTTTTAATCTCCTCCCTGTTTGCATGTGGATTTGCAGGGATCTTCAGTTTAACTGGTATATCCAGTGATCAAGCATCTTCCATGCTGTTCCGTCCATCCACAGTAGTATAGAAGTTCTCCCCTCTGAATGCTTGAAATCCCCTCTTGGTTGAATCCCAAGCAGAGCACCAGGTTCCTGGAGTAGTTGATCAATGGGATCCTGATTTCTGCTGAGGAAATGGTGACCTTGATCATCCTCAGCATTGTCTTTTGTTGTTTCATGGCAGTCTCCTTTGGGTGCAGGTCCATGCATTTTATTCAAAAGGCAGAATGACTCTGTTCTCTGAAAACTGCTGAATTCTGAAAGTTGGCTCAACAGGAGTCAATCTGCTGGAATTCTCCAGGGAGCGACTGAATCTAGGAGAGGTTAAAATCCCTCCCAAGATGAAGTTTGGCGGAGCAATAGAGACCAGTTTAACCAGGGATGGCTTGCATGGTTAGGATGAATGTCTTAGGGTGCTGTTCGGGTTTAAGGTGAGAGTTTGGCTCAGAGTAATTATGTTGGGTGAGGTGAGGTTTCAGGGTAGGGGTTGCGGTTAGGGTGGGCGAAGGGTTTATGGTGGCCCTGTTGGGTGAGGTTAAGTTTTAGGGTGGGGGTTGGGATTAGGGTTGGGGTGGCTCACCTTCCGCAGCAGCTCCTGGTCCTCCATTAGGCCCAACTCTCTCCCGGCTGCTTGTGCAATTCTCTTTCCCGCCACCAGGTTTCCCACAATGATGGAGGCTGGGCCCACCCCCACTAAGAGATAAAATAAAACCTGTCAGAGGAGCTCAAAATAAGCCCGCACAGACACACCACACCTGTCAGAGACACACTCCAACAAACACACGGAGACAAAACACACAATCAAGCAAACAAACAAAGCCAAAGCACTCAGACAATCCCACAGAGAGACAACACCAATCTCAGAGACACTGAGACACACCACTAAGAGGCAAAGTAATCCTCTCAGAGAAACTCAAACCCACACAGAGACTAAACAAACCTGTCAGAGACACTGAATAAAACACACCCACTATAAGACAAAACAAGAGGCCCATGGGCCTGAGCGGTCACCTGAGTTGTATAAAAACTGATGTTACTGATGTCAATGAACCGAATATACCCATTTTTGGCAATATGACCCCATTTGGGCCCCACCCCTCAGCCCCTGGGAAGAGACAGGGTCAAATCTGTCATAGTATGAAAGTGTCATCTGATGTTATAATGCCAATCAAGTTTGAATGATTTCCAGTATAAAATGAAGAAAATATACCCAAAAGTATAATTTTATGTAAACTATAGTACATGTCACCCTCTCCCCAAGGGCAAACATGGAGCTCGAGGGTCATGAAGTTCTCGATTTCAATAAAGCACCTCAAGTGCGTTCCATCTATGAAGAGTATTGTTGTCCAGCATATCTGTGTCTGAAGATTTTGAAAATTCCAGGCAATTTGACCACTTTTAGCCCTGCCCCCCAGAGCCCCTGGTGGTGGGCATGATATAATTCACAATTTTGGTGCATACTTGACCAAGGAAGATTCCTGCAAAATTTTATTGACATCGGATCAGCGGTTTCTGAGGATAAGTCGAAAATGTAAATTGTTTACGGACGCACGACGCATGACGCACGACGACGGACAAAGGCGATGAGAATAGGTCACTTTGAGACTTTGTCTCAGGTGACCTAAAAACCTGTCAGACGGACTCAAACTCACAAAAGGATCTGGAACTGACCTTCATCACACACACAAACATCCAAATGATAAACAAATGGAAATATTCAAAAGTTTGGAATTGAACTTTAATCGACTGAGCCAGGATTATATTGGTAGACATAAGAGTCAAGACATTAGTGATAGTACTAACTGGATATTTACAGAGAGATTTTCATTATTCAATATTTACACATAATCACAAAGCCCCATTTTCTCCAGCCATTACTCCAGTGCACCAAAAGCACACTATTCATCCCAAACTTTCAGGATTTTGTGTAAATAATTTTGGTGCAAGAGAAACCATTGTCGAGTGTGTGGGGTTATACCTGCCTGTTTTCACAGGTTAGTCACACAGATGTGGGGTTATACCTGCCTGTTTTCACAGGTTAGTCACACAGATGTGAGGTTATACCTGCCTATTTTCACAGGTTAGTCACACAGATGTGAGGTTATACCTGCCTGTTTTCACAGGTTAGTCACACAGATGTGGGGTTATACCTGCCTGTTTTCACAGGTTAGTCACACGGATGTGGGGTTATACCTGACTGTTTTCACAAGTTAGTCACACAGATGTGGGGTTATACCTGCCTGTTTTCACAGGTTAGTCACACAGATGTGGGGTTATACCTGCCTGTTTTCACAGGTTAGTCACACAGATGTGGGGTTATACCTGCCTGTTTTCACAGGTTAGTCACACAGATGTGGGGTTATAACTGCCTGTTTTCACAGGTTAGTCACACAGATGTGGGGTAATACCTGCCTGTTTTCACAAGTTAGTCACACAGATGTGGGGTTATACCTGCCTGTTCTCTTTCATAATATTTCGCTCGATGTCTCACTATGGGATGCACGCCTCGCTGCAGCCTCAGAAGCATTAATCTCATTTCGCCAATCCTGATTGGCTGGTGAACGTGTCCGTCCGCCCAGGTGGTACACCCACCTTAAATAGCTCATGCGGACGGCACCACGTCATTCAAACACCTCTTCTCACTCGGAGCATATCTCGCGTCCAGGGCTAGTTAGCTGAACTGTCCACAGACGGATTTTCTGTCGCCGGGCGCTACTAGTTTTGGATACCTTTTTGCTTCGTCGGTCACACCAGACCGGACTCAGTGCTCTCCCGCCCTACACGGCTTGGTCAGCACTGTCCTCGACGCCTCACCACGGCACGTCGAGTACCGAAGGCTAGCACACCAGTTACCTGTCGGTTTTCTTCACTCGACGCCTCACCACGGCACGTCGAGTACCGAAGGCTAGCACACCAGCTACCTCTCGGTTTCTTCACTCGACGCCCCACCACGGCACGTCGAGCTCCGAGCGCTAGCACACCAGCTACCTCTCGGTTTTCTTCACTCGACGCCCCACCACGGCACGTCGAGCTCCGAGCGCTAGCACACCAGCTACCTCTCGGTTTTCTGCCTCGTCTCCCGGCCTGCACACCAGCTAGCTAGGAATGGAGGCCCAAAACCCCCATACCAGGGGGCACGGAGACTCCGGGACCCGTCCCTGTCGCTGTGGGAACAAGATCTCGAGTAAAGATCCACACCAGGTCTGCTCGAGCTGCCTGGGGCTGGAACACGCCCGTATGGCTATCGAACTTCCCGGCTCGTGCCAACACTGCGCGGTGTTTACAGCGAAAAGTCTCCGCAGACGGCTAGCCCGCCAGGCTAGCTTGTCTGGAATCGACCCCCTCCTCCCCTCCGACGGTGCTGCCGCCGAGGGCAAGCAGGATTTGGCGGTCGCTACGGTGGCGATTCCGGAGGCTAGCGCCAGCTGGGGCTCCCAGCTCGACCTAGCCGCGGATCCCCCGTGTGAGGAAGACGTCCTAGAACTGGACTATGGGGATGATGAAGATGGCGTCTCTGAACTCCTCATATCAGAGGATGAGGAAGATGACGACGTCTTCATTACTCCGGCTCGGGCCGCGCAGCCCGCGGCCTCCGTCACCTCTCGGGATGGAGATGAGAGTAGCATACCAGCTTCTCCTCTCCCCAGCTCCGACATGCTCGACGTGTGCAAACGCGCTGCTGTCCGGCTGAACATCCCCTGGCCCGTTGTCGTAGCTGAGACCACCAGATCCCGCTACGAGGGGAAGAAATTGCCCTTGGCTAAGAGTGCGACGAAACAACTTCTCCCCGTCTTCCCGGAGCTGCTAGATGAGGTTGCGCGCTCTTGGAAAGACCGCCCTTATAGCAGCAGGAGCCCAGTTCCCGGTGCCTCGTCCCTCGATTGTGAGGCGATGGAGAGCCTGGGTCTGCTCCGCATGCCTCCGATGGAGCCACTCGTGGCAGCGCACCTTCACCCCCGCCTGTCAGCGGTGTCCTCCCGGAGCCCCAGTCTGCCGTCCAAGTCGGACCGTTTTCAGTCAGCCTTGACTGAGAAGGCGTATAAGGCGGCTGCGCTTTCGGCCAGAGCGCTCAATGTCCTCTCCCTGCTCACGGCTTATCAGGCTGAGTTGTGCGAGGATTTTGTGCTAACTCAGGACCCAGCTACATGGGAGGAAATACCGGTCGTCACCGACCTGTGTCTCCGTGTCCAACGCTGCGCGGTCCAGGCCACGGGAAAAGCGCTGGGGACTATGGTCCTACAGGAACGGGCGCGGTGGCTCAACCTCGCCAACCTGTCGGACAGGGAGAAGGATGACATCCTGGACATGCCCATTGTCCCGGAGGGGATCTTCGGTTCCGCGTTGGCTTCTATGCAACGGCGGTGCGAAGCTAAAAAGAAGGAGGATGAAGCTCTCAAGCTCTGCCTCCCTCGAAAGCCCCCTGCTCCTCTTCCGCCTGCTCAGCGTAAGACCTTTGCGCAGGCTGCTTCACAGGATTCGCAGTTTAAAATGCCGAAACTGCGGAGGCCTCAGCCCGCCCCGCCTGCTCCGCCAGGTCGGCCCGGCTGGCCTAAAAAGCCCTCGGCCCCGGCTGCAGCTGCGCCTGCGCGACCCGCGCATACCGCCAGCAGCCAGGCCAGGAAAAAGAAGAGAGCGGCCTGACTCCCCCTCTCTCCACTGGTGACGCAGCTGGAAGTTCCCCGTTCTCCGGCTCCACCTGTTTGGCTTTCGGGCGTGCACCCAGGGGCTCCCCACGCCCCTATCTCCCAGCTGCCTCGGACCGTGCCAGCGCAAGCCGGGAGAGATGGACATTTGACGTCGCGGGGTTTAGCGGTTGCCCCCCTCTCATGTCCACAAGCACGCACATACACAAATGTTTTCTCAAAGAGAATAAATTGTGTCCCGCTGTCGCAGCCAGGCCGAGTGCCGAGGGCGCAGCTGAAAATAAAGAAAGCCAAATCTGTCAAAATAAGCACGCCACCCGGGGGCCTTGTCATTCCGCCACAGGAGAACGCCACCGCACTGCGGCTGCGCCCTCTTGTGGTGGGAGGACTGCAGGGCACGTCACCCGGGGGCTGTGTCATTCCGCCACAAGAGGGCGCCACCGCACTGCGGCTGGGCCCTCTTGTGGTGGAAGGGCTGCGGTGCACATCACCTCTCGCCCTCAGATGGCGGAGATGGGTCGCACTGGCAGCCCCACCCTGGGTGTTGAGGACGATTTCGAGGGGGTACAGGCTGCAATTCGCCGCTGTCCCCCCGCGATTCGCCGGCGTTATGCACTCCCAGGCGCGGGGAGAGTCAGCTCGTGTTTTACAGGAGGAAATTTTCTCACTGTTAAACAAAGGAGCAATCTGTGTCGTCCCTCCCGCACAATGTCAGAGCGGTTTCTACTCCAGGTATTTCCTAGTCCCCAAACGGGGGGGGAACGGTATTCGCCCTATCCTGGATTTACGGGCTCTGAACAAATATCTCAGGAAGTACAAGTTCAGGATGCTCACACACGCATCCCTGTTGCGTCTTGTACGTCAGAACGATTGGTTCACTTCAATCGATCTGAAAGACGCGTACTTCCACATTCCAATCTATCCTCCCCACAGAAAGTTTCTGAGGTTCGCTTTCCAGGGGATCTGCTACGAGTATCGCGTGCTCCCTTTCGGTCTGTCATTAAGCCCGAGGGTGTTCGTGCGGTGCACGGAGGCAGCAATAGCCCCGCTGAGACGGCGGGGCATCCGTCTGGCCACTTACCTGGACGATTGGCTGCTTTTAGCGCAATCGGAGCAGGAAGCCAGGGCGCACACGCGTATTCTCACACAGCACCTAGTCGATCTGGGTTTTGTGATAAACGCGGAGAAAAGCATGTTGTCCCCAGTGCAAGATGCTATCTTTCTGGGGTTATCCCTGAATTCAGTGTCTTTCACAGCTCGCCTCTCGGCGGAACGGGTGAGAGCTTTCAGGGCATGCCTCGCGCTTTTTTATCCAGGCAGGTTTGTTCCATTCAGACTGTGTCTTCGGTTACTCGGTCTGATGGCGTCTGCCATCCTCGTGATCCGTCTCGGTCGCCTCCACATGAGAGAATTCCAGCTTTGGGTGGCCTCATGCGGGCTAGATCCCGTGCGTCACGGCACGCGGAGAGTCTTGGTCACACTGGAATGCGCCAGGGCGCTGCGTCACTGGCGGACTCCGTCCTTTCTGACCCAGGGGGTCCCAATGGGCTCGGTCCTGTCCAGGAAGGTGGTCACTACAGACGCCAGCCTGACGGGCTGGGGCGGAATTCACGGGGGCCAGTCTGTGAGGGGCCGCTGGAGTGTGGGCCTCCAGCAGTCTCACATAAATTTTCTGGAACTTTCAGCGGTGTTCCTCTCCCTGAAACATTTCCTTCCATCTCTCATGGGTCATCATGTCCTGGTGAGAACGGACAATACGACGACGGTGGCGTACATCAACCGTCAGGGGGGGCTGCGCTCCCGTCAGTTGCACATGCTGGCACGCAAACTGATCCTGTGGAGCTGCGGCCGTCTCCTCTCCTTGAGAGCGACGCACGTCCCGGGGGTCTTGAACACAGGCGCGGACCTGTTGTCCAGGGGTGCGCCGGTGTATGGGGAGTGGACTCTGCACCCGGAGATTGTGGAACAGATATGGGCCCGGTTCGGTCGGGCCGCGGTAGATCTGTTCGCGGCGAGAGAAAACGCGCAGTGCGCGCTGTTTTACTCTCTGCGCGGCATGGATGCTCCCCTTGGCATAGACGCACTAGCGCACGTCTGGCCGCACGAGCTTCTTTACGCGTTCCCTCCCCTGGCCTTGATATCCCCCACTCTGTCCAGAGTGAGGGAACGTGGTCACGCACTGATATTGATTGCTCCGCATTGGCCGGCGATGCATTGGCTAGCGGAAATATATCGGTTACTGTGCGCTCAGCCTTGGCAGCTCCCGCTGCGCAGGGATCTGCTATCGCAAGGGGGGGGGGGGCGATCCTCCACCCGCACCCGGAACGCTTGGCGTTGTGGGCGTGGCCCCTGAGTGGCTCAGTCTCTCGGCTGTGGGATTGTCACAGCGTGTGATTTCCACTATACAAAACGCTAGGGCCCCATCCACTAGGTCTTTGTATGACTGTAAGTGGAGGGTGTTTGAGGGGTGGTGTCACAGGAACGGCCACGTTTCTTTTCAGTGTCCGGTGAGTGCTATATTGTCATTCTTGCAGGACCTGATTGACAAAGGCAAAGCCTTCTCCACGATTAAGGTGTACTTGGCAGCTATCGCCGCCTGTCACGTGGGGTTTGAAAAGCGAACGGCGAGTCAGCACCCGCTGGTTTGCCGTTTTATGAAGGGAGCGCGCAGGCTTCTCCCCGTGTCCAGACCACTGGTGCCACCGTGGGACCTGGCTGTGGTTCTGGAGGGGCTTAAGGGCCCTCCTTTTGAGCCACTGGAAGGGGCAGACTTGAAGCACGTGTCTTTCAAGGCTGTGTTGTTGCTGGCTCTGGCTTCAGCTAAGCGAGTCAGTGACATCCATGCGCTTTCGGTGCATCCGTCATGCGCTCAGCTCTTCCCGGGAGATGTAAGGTTGATTTTGAGGCCCAACCCGGCTTTTGTGCCTAAGGTGGTGGGCTCATGTTCTCCAATTGACCTTCTGGCCTTTGCTGCCTCAACAGAGGAGCAGCAGTCGCACGCGCTATGTCCAGTCCGTGCGGTGCGCATGTACATGGACAGGACTAGGGGATTCAGGAGGAGCGATCAGCTGTTCGTCTCCTGGGCTAATCCTCATAAAGGAAAACCTATCACTAAGCAGCGCCTATCCCATTGGGTGGTGGAGGCGATTGCTTTGGCCTGTACGTGTCGGGGTTTGCAGCCGCCTGTGGGCATGCGGGCGCACTCGACTCGGGGCTTGGCCGCATCCTGGGCCTTATTCAGGGGAGTTTCTGTTCAGGACATCTGTGCAGCGGCGAGTTGGTCCTCGCCTCTCACTTTTGTCCGCTTTTATAAGCTGGACGTTTCCGCCCCGTGCGTGGCACGCGCGGTTCTGCTGTCCTGACTGGAACAGATTGCTTCTCTGTGGGTTGGTGGACGCTGGATAAGCTTGTCTGGCAATACGGGAGCTACGATATCCCATAGTGAGACATCGAGCGAAATATTATGAAAGAGAACTTTAGGTTATTTACATAACCCCGGTTCTCTGAGTAATATGAGTGAGATGTCTCACCAGACAACCCTTCTTGCTGGGGCGAGTGAGAAGAGGTGCTTATCTTGAATGACGTGGTGCCGTCCGCATGAGCTATTTAAGGTGGGTGTACCACCTGGGCGGACGGACACGTTCACCAGCCAATCAGGATTGGCGTAATGAGATTAATGCTTCTGAGGCTGCAGCGAGGCGTGCATCCCATAGTGAGACATCTCACTCATATTACTCAGAGAACCGGGGTTATGTAAATAACCTAAAGTTTTCACAGGTTAGTCACACAGATGTGGGGTTATACCTGACTGTTTTCACAAGTTAGTCACACAGATGTGGGGTTATACCTGACTGTTTTCACAGGTTAGTCACACAGATGTGGGGTTATACCTGGCTGTTTTCACAGGTTAGTCACACAGATGTGAGGTTATACCTGGCTGTTTTTGACGGGGCTTCGGCAGGTTGGTCACGCAGGTGTGGGGGCACATCAGGATATTGCAGGGGTGCAGGCTGCCCTCCACAAAGTGCTGCTTGGTTTCGGAGACGTGGATCCCCCCCAGCGGGGTTTTGGGGAGGGTGTTCGCTGGGACCAGGGCCAGGCAGTACACGCCCACCTGGTGGATACTGTCTATGGCCTGCACGAGGGAACAGAAATCGGCATCACACCGCGGGCGTACAGTGATTCTCTTCAGAGAAGCATCTATACTGACCGTGAGCAACATAATTTATCGTACAGTGACACGTTTTCCATTTTGGTTCTGAAATCCAGTACTTTGAGTGACACTAAAGCAGAAGTGCAGACTGTCAGCTTTAATTTGAGGCCATTTCTACCCGTATTAAATGATCAGTTTACAAATGACAGCATCATTCGTACATCGTCTCCGCCCCAATTTATGAGTGCATAAAAAAAATTGGACAGTTTCACATAATGTATTACAAAGCAATCATTTTTTGCATTTGTTTCCATATCCTTTGCATGCAATGACTGCTTACAGTCTGATACATAAATTATAGTGTTCACTTAATAAAAGTACTTCATAGACATACTTAACCAGGAACTGCACATTTTTTCTGCCAAAATTTTGAAGAACATCTCGCTTGATATTTTGAAAGGTATGCCATAAGAACATATTGCCTCAAACAGAACATGAAATGTTGGTATTATAAATATTTTAGTTCTACAAGTCCTTAAGTTGCCAATTATATCATCCCCCATCCTAAAGTTGAAATCACTTCACACCAAGAGAGGGAGACAATCACAGCTGGGGACCAGAACCAGGTGTCTGCTCAGTAGCGAGGGATATTGAGTTCCTATGCAAGTAGGCTTCCGTAATGCAAGCCATTTTAAGGCCAAACACTTCAAAAGGTCATGAGAGAATGGAAGATGGCAACAGCTGAGGACGCTACACTGCTGAAATCAGCAAGAATTTCAGACCCAGGAAACCAGCTGATGTGTGTGAACCAATTTTTGATTTTATTTCACTGGATAAAATCAAAATTCAAAAAAAGAAATTTAAGGTTTTTGGACATCTGCTTTATAGGGGAATAAATAACAAGAGCAACGCAGAGCGTGGCACATGCCCCCGCCTGTATGTTGATCAAGGGCATATTGAGATGGCTGCTGTGGCGGTCATATTAGATATCGCACAACGCTGGTTTTCGAATGGAACCTTCCTCTAGCCACTCCCAATACACGATTAAGAAATGGCATCAATCGGATGAGGGATTCTATAGTTATCCCACGGAAACCAAAAGTTAAAGGACGACGGACGGACGGACGGACATGGTGTCGACATAATGCCCCCTTTCCTCTTTGGAGGGCGAAGGCATAAAAACTAAGGGGAGAGAGAGGAATATGGAGAGACAAGGACTAGTGAGTGAGTGAGTGAGTGAGTGAGAGAGAGATACCTGCAGTACTCTGCTCATCCATTGGAAGCTGTCCTCCTCACTGGCATCAGGCCTCTGCTCTGCGACAATCACGATTCGCTCGTCATAGAACACAGTCACAGAGAACACCGCAATCCTGCCAAGTACACAGAACACAGTCAGACACATGCAAACACGCGTGCCGCGACACACCAAAACATGCCACTACACACACCTCCCACGGTACACAGTCCTTATGGGCTCCACTGCCAGGGCTGTGGCCACCAGGTCGTCTGCGCTGTGCCGACGGCCACTGACCATCAGCAGGCCCTCCATCCTCCCGACCACGAACACCAGGCTTCCCTGCAGGGGAGAGGGGAGAGACTGGCGTTTCAGTCGGAGCCACACCACCGCAGGCAAAGCTCTCAGCAATAGGGCTGTAAAATAATACTGGAATTTCAAACAATATTAAAATTCATTTCCATTTTTAAGGTGGTGCAAACCTAAATTAGCACCAAAATTTTAACATTCGAGTATTGAAAAGTATTCCTCTTAAGCAGCGAATCCTGCTCATACACACAAATTTAATTTGCTATCCAGTGCTAACCAAGCCTCACTTACTCCATTACATCCATGGATTAAATTGGTGAAAAAGGCAGGAGTGTTTGAGGAGTTGATGCCACTAGCTGGCAGCAGACACCCTTTTGCTGAATTTTTTGGCTTCTTGGCCATACATGATGTTAGTAGGTCTGACGGCTTGTCGTCAACAAACCATTTGGTTTGTAAATCGTGTTGACAAACTGTCATTTTGATTCGCGTGAGTGATCTTTGGCGAGCCTGAACTACAACTGACTGGAAATACAGGTCCACCGAAAGTGAAAGTGAATTGGAAATACCGTTCTCCGTAGAAAATAAAAAGTTGAGTTTTCTGTAGCTGAAAAGCAGCATTATACTACTTTGGGTTTTGATTCAGCAGGGAAACTGTGCTGTCATTTTATGTTAACGGTTTTATGTGCAATAAAAAGGATAAAGCGTGCAATCTTCTCCTGTGTGCCCTGAAGATTTTGACATTTGGCTGATAAAAGAAGTTACACAAACTAAACAGTGTTAATGTTGTTTTAGAAATGGCAAACCAGAAGAAAGCGCTTAATTCATTAGAAAATTAAGCAACATAATTAAACTGCAGAGGGATCATTTATCAAATCGAGGCATACTGAAAATACATTTAATATGTAAGCGTCACACAGTTGATCTAAAATACATTATAAATCAGGCCCCAGAAGTACTATCCAAAAATGAATGCTAAAAAATGTCCAACATTTGAGGGCCCTCCTTTGGAAAATAACTTGCAAGCCAGTTTAGGGTTTTTATTTGCAATACACAGGCGACAACCATTTTAGTGATACAAGTAATTGAATTTTCACCAGGTCACATCTGACCTTCGAAGGTCGATACGAAGGTCACCAAATTAAAGTTCATTTGTGAGTTCGTAGATGTCTGTAACACAAACCTAGGCTCCATCTGTTACCACATTAGTGAGGCAAGTCACTGAATATTCACTTGGTCACATGTGGCCTTTGAAGGTCGATACGAAGGTCACCGAATGAAAGTTCATATATGACTTCCTATATGTCTCGAATACAAACCTAGGCTCCATCTGTACAAGTCATACTAATTGTTATTATGTCAAGTTTGACTTTCAAAGGTCACCAACAGTCAAGTTAAATGTCACCACATGAAAGTTCATGAGTGACTTCCATTAAGTCTGTGATACAAACTTAGGCTCTATTGGTGTCCTTTTTAATTAGAAGTAATTGAATTTAAAAATGAAAGTGAAAAAGCAGAAATCCCAATGGAAGTCAATCATTTTACTCTAGGCACCCTACCGGCCCCACGAATCCCAGCAGCCCAGAGCGCACGAAGGGGATCTCTCCGATCGGGGCCCCACTGGAGTTCACAGGAATAACCTAAACACAAAAACAGGTAATTTCACATAAGTATGGTTTGGAATCAGATTCATGGCATAGCACATACCACAGCACAAGCAAAAATGGTTTAGAGAGCGTCATAATTTCACATACACGCATGGTACATTTCCTATGGCTACAATACATTCCATTATATATGTATTAAAAAAAAATCACACTCTTAGTATGCATGAGTGGAATAAAAAATTGGCTAAATAAGAACAGAGTAAAAACCTCAAACGTGTTCTTGGTGACTCCTGGCAGGCCGTAGTACATTGTTCCTCCAGCACGAGAATTCACCAGAATCTCTCCAATCTCATCAGTCTTACACAGCAGTGGTGGACCATCCGGTTTCACAATACACATTAGAGCTGTTGGGAAGAGAATCACAACATTACTGCAGCAATCAGCACAGTTAGGTACAGAATCACAACATTACTGCAGCACATCAGCACTGTTAGGTACAGAATCACAACATTACTGCAGCACATCAGCACTGTTAGGTACAGAATCACAACATTACTGCAGCACATCAGCACTGTTAGGTACAGAATCACAACATTACTGCAGCACATCAGCACTGTTAGGTACAGAATCACAACATTACTGCAGCACATCAGCACTGTTAGGTACAGAATCACAACATTACTGCAGCACATCAGCACTGTTAGGTACAGAATCACAACATTACTGCAGCACATCAGCACTGTTAGGTACAGAATCACAACATTACTGCAGCACATCAGCACTGTTAGGTACAGAATCACAACATTACTGCAGCACATCAGCACTGTTAGGTACAGAATCACAACATTACTGCAGCACATCAGCACTGTTAGGTACAGAATCACAACATTACTGCAGCACATCAGCACTGTTAGGTACAGAATCACAACATTACTGCAGCACATCAGCACTGTTAGGTACAGAATCACAACATTACTGCAGCACATCAGCACTGTTAGGTACAGAATCACAACATTACTGCAGCACATCAGCACTGTTAGGTACAGAATCACAACATTACTGCAGCACATCAGCACTGTTAGGTACAGAATCACAACATTACTGCAGCACATCAGCACTGTTAGGTACAGAATCACAACATTACTGCAGCACATCAGCACAGTTAGGTACAGAATCACAACATTACTGCAGCACATCAGCACTGTAAGGCACAGAATCACAACATTACTGCAGCACATCAGCACTGTTAGGCGCAGAATCACAACATTACTGCAGCACATCAGCACTGTTAGGCACAGAATCACAACATTACTGCAGCACATCAGCACTGTTAGGTACAGAATCACAACATTACTGCAGCACATCAGCACTGTTAGGTACAGAATCACAACATTACTGCAGCACATCAGCACTGTTAGGTACAGAATCACAACATTACTGCAGCACATCAGCACTGATAGGTACAGAATCACAACATTACTGCAGCACATCAGCACTGATAGGTACAGAATCACAACATTACTGCAGCACATCAGCACTGATAGGTACAGAATCACAACATTACTGCAGCACATCAGCACTGTTAGGTACAGAATCACAACATTACTGCAGCACATCAGCACTGTTAGGCGCAGAATCACAACATTACTGCAGCACATCAGCACTGTTAGGTACAGAATCACAACATTACTGCAGCACATCAGCACTGTTAGGTACAGAATCACAACATTACTGCAGCACATCAGCACTGTTAGGTACAGAATCACAACATTACTGCAGCACATCAGCACTGATAGGTACAGAATCACAACATTACTGCAGCACATCAGCACTGATAGGTACAGAATCACAACATTACTGCAGCACATCAGCACTGATAGGTACAGAATCACAACATTACTGCAGCACATCAGCACTGATAGGTACAGAATCACAACATTACTGCAGCACATCAGCACTGATAGGTACAGAATCACAACATTACAGCAGCACATCAGCACTGATAGGTACAGAATCACAACATTACTGCAGCACATCAGCACTGATAGGTACAGAATCACAACATTACTGCAGCACATCAGCACTGTTAGGTACAGAATCACAACATTACTGCAGCACATCAGCACTGTAAGGTGCAGAATCACAACATTACTGCAGCACATCAGCACTGTTAGGTACAGAATCACAACATTACTGCAGCACATCAGCACTGATAGGTACAGAATCACAACATTACTGCAGCACATCAGCACTGTTAGGTACAGAATCACAACATTACTGCAGCACATCAGCACTGTTAGGTACAGAATCACAACATTACTGCAGCACATCAGCACTGTTAGGCGCAGAATCACAACATTACTGCAGCCTATGAGTACCGTTAGGGACACTGCATTTAAATGTGGATTCACCTCATGGTGGCCCCACAGTAAAGGTAATATATCTATGAAAATCAGTAAGTTTCATTCTCCAGACTGTGCAACAAGAAAGTTAAATGTAGATTTGACAGGATTGCAATAAACTGATTGAATCATTACATTTTTAAAAATACTACCATGGGCACTGTAGCTCACTACAGGCTTTACAGGTTTATTTCAGGCTTTAGTGTTATGTAAGCTCACAAGTGGTGGTATTTTTATGCTTGGGTCCAACAGAGGGAAAATGAGGAGAATTTGCATAATTCGAGAGGGAAAAAAAAACAAAAATTTCTGGCAAAATTCAGCATCATGGTTTGAGGTTTCATCAGGTCATTTTTTTGGCAGCTCATTGCTCTTTTCATACTGCAGCTCCATTCAAATATCAAGCCCCAGACACCAGATTATCGTTCACAGCATTACATACTGAAGAATTAACCAGTTGGCTATTGGGATTAAGTGAGTTGCTCAAGGAAGTAATACTATAACAAATTAAGAGCTTTTTACGTTTGTCCTAAAAAGTATGTGTGTACAAAGCTTCAGCAGTCTAGCTGCTTTTAAATGCTCTCCAGCAAGATACGAGTATAGTGCAATTTTATATATGGCCGACTGGCAGCCAAGTTCGATGTTGAGTTTGGACGCCTCAAACAATTTATAATCTGTTCATCCATATGTACCTCCCCACCAAATTTCACATTGATCCCTTCAGGGGTTTAGCAGGAGAAGATCAAAGCTAACACTGGCGTCACGGCGTGATCTCCTAAGCTCCCTTTGTTCCGCTGGACTAAGTGGGATAAAAATGGAAAACTGGCCTGGTGGTGGGCGTTACAGGGGAAGGTCATAGGGTCACCAACATCACCTCCACACCGCAGGAACAATCACAGACTGTTTAAGATGATTCCCATCAAAACTGTAAGAATTCGTACTTCGCCCCAGATGATCGGGGGGTTAGTAACTGCTTTTATAATCCATGTATCTGTTTTATTGATAGTCACATTTGTCTGTCAGAGCACACTCTAGCATGCACAGTTCTAAAAATATCGACTTTAAATTTATACCATAAGAACCATATTTCCAATTTAGACAAGTTTGATTTGGAAAGGTCAACGTAAAAGTTCAAGGTCATCAAAAGGTCAAAACCACATTTAGGCCAATATCTCACTTCAGAAAAATTAGGGAGATCTGAAACCAATGCCAAAATGTTCAGTCTTATCTGGTGTTGTGCTTCGGCAAGTGCCACTCTGTGAGAGTTTTCATTTCCATCTTTGTTTGTTAGCAACTTAGTGCCTAGAATATTGTAGCAACCCATACTAGGTACAAAATTTGGCCATGGTCAAACATATTAGCCAATTCATTTCAGATAATGTGGTTCAAAGTTCAACAAAAATATCAGGCAAAGTTGAGAATTTGATTTTTTTGCCATAACTTCTGTTGTAATGGTTGGATGGAGTTTAATCCAAGCTCTAAAGATGCATCAAGCCATTCTACATCCTCTGATTCAACACTATGCCACGGAGGCCACCCCCCTTGGCAGTATGGCTAAATATTGGGGGGGAGGGAGGCATGGGTGGGGGGTGGATGGACTAGGTCAAAAATGTCAAATGTCCATAAAACCATCAATTTCCATTTTATCATATTAAAATCTGGGGCAGCATTTTGTGAGAGATATCTGAAAGTCTGTTAACGTTCAGTTTCCATGGCAAGTCTTCTCATAAGCAATGGGACCAGCGCTGGGCCGCAGCATTAAAATATCTGCCAGTCGCTGCAGGTAGAAAAAAACGATAGTGAAGTGGTTATTTTTGTGAAAACTCCATGAACACAAAGGCACTGAAATGCTTGCTGTGGCGATGCATGTCGTGCCCGGCACCGCTAGGTCTATATGGAAACCTTACAGAGTGATCACAATCAATAATTTCCTATATGTACCAGGAGTGTTGAGAACAAACTTGATATTATTTCCCTTACAGCTTTTTGAGTTTTGCCATTATAAAAATTAAGTTTGGCCAGGTGGAGGCACTATATCAAAGGTCAAAGGGTGATCAACACCAATTCTCGATTTGGAAATGTAAAGTTTGACTAAGTTGCGGAGCTACATGAATGGTTGTAGGCTCATGTGGAGGGAAAATATCCCAAAATGTTCTAAATTCATAGTAAAACCATAATCTCAGTTCAACAAGAAAACCCTTTAAAAAAGAAAAAAACTGCTGTAAAAGAAGCAAAAACATGAATCTGCCAAGAAACCCAGATTAGCCAAACTCTGTCCGGGCCTTCAAGGCCGGCCTGATGAAATAACCTTCCGGAATGACCGTATCGGTCAGCCGGACCTAGTACCTGAGCATGCGCACCTGAGTGTTCTGGAACCATCCATGTTCTCAGATAACTTATTAAACTTTAGGAGAACCCAAAGTTTGGGAGACTTAGGTGTGGTCTTCGAGCATCCCTGGCGGCCAAAAATGAAGGAACATTATGATGTTATGGCAAACTTGTCACTAAGGGAGAAGGGCCGCTATGGGACAATGTACCAATCAGAATTAGTAATATTAGGGAAGGTGGAGTCTCACGTTTAATCCCACCTGAAGAAACGTGCCAAAAGGTCAATAAAAATGAGGGTTCGGACGGCCGAAGGGCAGTCGGTGTTGGGCGATTGATGGATTTGAATGCTTTGTGATTTGCGCAGACCATCCTGGGGTTTTCTGTATTTTATCTGGAACTGGAATACAATAAACCCAATTACATCAGACTCAGAAGATTGCGCCCGTTCTTTGGCAGTGAACCTACAAGACAAAGGGAAGATCTGGCTCTGGGGCCCCAGGCTAGAATTCCTCCCCGTGTCACACAAAACTATGGAGTCTGTTTTCGATGCATCAGGAATGAACAGAAGTCTCATGTGATTCATTAAAATGGTTCCAGTTTAATACCAACACAAAGAATTTCCAATGGTGGCGCTCATGGGGAATCCATAATATCCCTGAACTCTCAGTTTCGGGGATAGAATCAGTGCCGTAACATACACAACCTCACAATTAGCGCCCTAACATACACTACCACACAATTACAGCCCAACATACACAGCCTCACTATAAGCACTGCATCATAGACAATCACACTATTTGTGCTGCATCAAACAAACTCTAACAAATTACTGCATGCAGAAACGAGAAATTACAACATATCCAGTTATACAACTGCATCAGAGTAACCGCATCCACACTGTAATGCAAAAAGAAACATGTCAGCCTTGTAACACGGAACGGCCTATTGGGTGTGAAAGATTCCAACAGTGAAGCCTGTTCCTCACCTCCAGGCATAATGTGTCCCACATCCTGCACAGTGAGGGCGGAGTTCTTGTCCTCGGTGTTGACTCGGATCACGCCGTAGCTTAGCCCCCCCATGGAGAGGATGGCCCGGGCAGGGAGAGGGGCGCCAGGAACCCCCGGCCTACAGGAGGATGACAAGAGGGTCCAAAACATCACCAAAATTCAGAGAAGGCCCCACATGGTTTTGAATGAAATCCACAAGGTCCCACTGCCACCTGACGCAATCAGCGCTGAAGGGCGTTACTCAATTAGCGATTGGACGGCTCAGGGATATAGAGTTAGGAATCCGCAATTTATTGTTCTTTACCAGCTACCGCAAGTTCATGACTGGGTGGCCTACAGCCTTCTGGTTATGGTACCTGTAGTTCAGAACACAGTGAACACAGCAAGACCAGCCACTGGCTATGCGGGTCCGTAGACAAAACCTGCAACCCCACACCACTCCTGTCCTTGCTTTGCCTTATGAAATTGAAGTCGTTTTGAATAAAAGCATCAGCTAAGAGACTTGATGTAATGATGAACAGCGCTCCTCTGGCTTCACTAGTGAGTTTTGTCGTGAGCTGGGGTGGAAAATCTGGGGGCTGCTAAGACCACACATTCAAGGGGGGACAGCAGGGATCGGGGTCATACCTGCGGATGGCCACAGTCAGGGCCTCCGGGGACGTTGCACAGGGGCAGATGACCTCTGGCTTCAGGCCGTGACTCAGGAAGACGTTCAGGAAGGCATCGCAAGAAGACACCGACCCTGGGACAACAACACTGAGATATCAGCCATAGTCTACATCCTAAACTTTAGTCAAATAAGGCTTCTTTGTGGTATGTCTGTCCATATAAAGTGCTTCAAAAGTTAATCCTTGGAGCGCTAAATACAAGTATTGCTCAATGATGTGAGAAATCAAAATCCAAGCTGTTGAAAACCCATCATGCGGCAACTTGTTCAAAAGAGCAGGGACCTCTTTTAAACAAGTCACTTAAAGTCACCAAGCTTTCAACAGCAGAAGACACAGAGAAACTCACATGGGTTGGCACCGTCGGCTACAATTAGCATCCGGAGAGACGAAAGGTTTATGTCCCGCTGGTCTTTGTGAGCCATCATAGCCCAGTGAAGGTCACGGCACTTAACCAGGGCCACTCGAGCTACGGAGGCAGAGAGAGCACACCTGAACTAGAGGGAAGTTCAGAACAAACATGCCTGAAGACAATCTGTCATTATAGGGACACTAAGAAAGGGACGATGGAAAAGAGATCAAGCCAAGCCCACTGGGTGAGGTTTTTAAACTGACCCTCCAGGCTCAGCCAAAGTTTGTTCTCACCCCCATGAGGAAGGTTTTCCTCAGCTGAGAGCACTGCTCTCAATCAGCCTCATCATGCTTTCAGAAAGGCTCTGCATGTCTCTCACAGACCAAAATGGGTCCTCCACTGGACTTGCCCCATATTTGGTGAAATAAATCTCAGCCTCAGTCCGGACTAGTTTCCCAGTCCATCCTAATAAGAAGCATCACGACAGTATGAGGTCACCGCCAATGTGCTCTAGCATGGTCCTAGTGCTCTCAGTGATGAGCAGCATAAAGTTACCGACACATAGCTAGCACTGCATGCAAATAATTTGAATTCCAGTCTCTGTAAAACCTTTAATTGCCCCCAAGTTGCAGTGTCTCTCATGCATTTTCTGGCGAACTATAAACAGAGTATGATTTTCTTCAGAAATGGCTTCCTTCTCATCACTCTATCGAGCACCTGGTTGCTTGTTTTGGTGGACAGCCTTCACCAGGCAGAGCTGCTGGTGTGCCATTCAATTAATTAGAGTTCTGAGGGCAATTTGGAGCACCAGATTTAATGGTTTTATCAGGTTTGCCTTCCGATTTGGCGGTACAACATGCCGTGCCAACCTGTGTGCGAGGGTGTGTTTATCTTTACTAAGGGGGACCAAAAGACCCCAAAAGGATGGTGAAGTCAGATTTAAAAAAAAAAACACACAACAGTAACAACAACTGCGGGGACCTTTTTTCCAGTCTCCATGAGGACAAGGCTTAATGCTGGGCCAAGAGCTAGGTTTAGATCTAGGGCTACTACTGTTCTTATGGTTATGTCTAGGTCTAGTTTTAAGGTTAAGCATTAGAACTGGGCCCTTGCTCAGGAGTAGGGAACCCAGCTCCTGGAGAGCTTCAGCCCTGCATGTTTTTACACGTCTCCCTTTTCAAGCATCGGTGTCATCGTAAAGCCCTTGACATGCTACAATCACTTGAATCAGGTGTGTTAGAGCAGAAATACAACCAGGGCTATGGCTCTGCAGGGGCAGGGTGTCCTACCCTTCCTCTAGGTTAAAGTTAAGAGTCAACTAAAGGTTAACATTCCGTTATTTTGGGAGGTTTGTATGTTAGAGTTCAGATCAGGGTTAGGCGGTATGGAAATCAGATTTTGGAGCAAAAATAATTCTTTGGTCAGGAGTGTAGAAATACAAGCGCGCGCGTGTGTGTGTGTGTGCGTGCATACGTGTGTGTCATACCTTTGTGAGTGTGAACTCTTTGGACCCAGGACAGTGGACAGGCCTTCATAACAGCATATGGAACGCTGACTGTGTGGATCCGGTTCATAACGCTCTGAAAAGCAGACCAAACTGAAACCGTTTGCCCAGAGAACAGTCATCGTCCATAAAGAGTGACATCAACCAGGGAGACCCAATATGCCAGACAGCATTGCTCACCGTGAGCACGCCATGCCACAATCCCATGTCCTTCTTGAAATCCAGAACATTCACCAGCGTTTCCCCTGAAGATAAGAGAATAAAGAAAATTGTGTGGAACACACAGTACAGTCACTTCATACAGCTAATACTGTCAGAAGGTCATTGACATGCCGCTCAGATGCTTGCTGAACCTGTCGCTACCAAAGATTCAATCCATCTATCCATTATCAAAACCGCTTCTTCCTCGCTAGGGTTGAGTTAATGCTGGAGCCTATCCCAGCTGACTATGGATGAAAGGCAGAGACACACCCTGGACAGCTCACCAGTCCATCGCAGGATGAAAACATTCAGGCTTTTCCCTAAATGAGTCTCCATTTTGAGTCTTTGAAAGAATTTGTGTGTATAATATCCAGCAAAATAGGAGAATCAACCCAAAGATTTTTTATAAATCATTAATTCAGCTCTTTGAACATATCTTTAGGCATTGTCCAAATGACAGACTTGCCCTATGTCAGAGTAGCACTATAATATCTATCACTAGACTTTTGAAGAAGGCATAATGAGAGAAAGACACAAAAATCTTCTTGTAGGCCCAGATTATCTGCATCTTCATTTAAACACAGCCCTTTATTACAAAGATTGTTCTGTTGAAATTAGTCAATTGCATTTTGTGTCTACAAAATTTCATAATAATAGCAATATGCATACAAACTAAAAACTGAATGTTTTCTTTATATCAGTAGTAAAGATGCACACACATTTACTGAAGATAAAGCCAATACCAATAAAGCAAAAAACAATAGTCATTTAGATTCATTGTGTGTAGTTAAAGGCAAAACAAAATCTCAAAAAAGTACTTGTTTTTCAACAGAAGCAACCTAATTAATATTTCTAAGATTGCATTCATATTTTAGAATGACATTCCATACTGGAACGGAAGATAGATGAGCGATCCACATTCATCATGTTTCTCATACCACATTGAAAAATTTAAACATGTTGCACACGCGGTGCCGTGATCACCACTGGCTCGGGACTTCATCAGACTTAGTCTTTAGGCTTTTTAACACTCTACGCGCGAGTAAACAGCATGAGCTCATGGTTACTGTCCCCAGCTGGTGAGATAATTTGACTTTCTTTGCTTTATGCATAATGCTAATTCAAGACTAATATAGTTTAAAAGATTAGAAGAATGTACTGTCAACAGACCTGTCCTCAGGTTTGTTATAGCTGTAGTTTTCCATGACCCATAAACCTCGATCTAACTGGCTGTATCCACTCGCAGGGCTTGTTATACAAGGCTGTTTTACCTTGTCTATGAAATCATTCTGCCAGATGATTAATAACATTACTCTTCAACACTTTATTCAGCAAATAATCACAAAAATTCCCGTTGACCAACCATGACGTAGCCTATATTAAATGTAGTGAGCAGGCTACTGGCTACTCAGCAGCTGAAATACCAGCGTACGCAGTGTGGTAAGACAAGGCTGCCTGCTGCATGCTATGGTGGGCATACAGTACATCAACACATCTCCAAGCTGCTATATCACTGATATCATTTTATGACCCTTTTAAATCACGGACAAATTCGTACTAGTATTATCATGAACGATATAATATGGCACATCCCTAAGCCTGGCCTAAGGGGAAATGAGACTGGCTTTAGGGTAAATCAGCCAGCCTTAGACCCCAGGAGTGTGGAGCTCACCTTCACAGTAGTTGCAGGCCTGTGTCAGGGCCTGGCAGTGCGTCAGCATGGCGATCTTCGACACAGCCACACCCATCACTGTGCCCTCCTTACTGGCTTTGTACTGAAGACACCAGAGGGGAAGATCTCAGGAGGAGTATTCATTTTCATTTTGAAAGACTGCCTCATTTTTTAAAGCACTACTTTTCCTCATTCTCTTTGTAGTAAGATCCAAACACAATGAGATCAACTCTGCTGATGTACCTTGTATTACAACCTCAAGCAGAAAACTTGTAGCTTGAAGGTACAAAATTGAATCCACATTCAAGCAGAATGCGGCCGTCAAGATTCGAGGTTAAATTTCCAAGAACATTAAATGGCCGTGAGGTCAGTAAGGAGGGGAGCAGAGGGCGTGTCTTACTTCGATGTAGGCGGGGTCGGTGTTGGCCGTCGGGATGTGAGGCTGCCAGTCCTTTGAGGGCTTAGTCAGGTACTTTGAGTCGGTCACAACCCACTTTAGCCGTGGCCAGCCTATTGAGACAGGGAGGCATCACATTCAGCACCATAACATACATTGTATTCAACATCCTGATAAACATCATATTCAACACTGATTCAACATCATGATAAACAACAAATTCAACATCATAATTGACATCATATTCAACAGCATAATAAAAATTATATTAAACACCAATAAACATATTCAACAGCCTATACAATATTAAATTCAACATCCTAATAAACATAATATTCAACATAATATCCACTCCACTCCCCTCCCCTCACCCCCCCCAAACAACATGCACTTTGAACAGACCTTTAAATTGCAGTATTTCTCCATTGGGAGTCTTGGGCAGTCCTTTCAGGCAGACCTCACTGGTCAGAGCCAGGCTTACTCCACAGCTACCAAGCAGGAACCCTATCTGCTGACTTCCTGCATCCTATCACATAATCATACGGAGAAATCATTCAAAAACCAATTACAAAAGATTGACGAATAAAAGCACACCATGTGCACAGAACAGTGACTACAGCAGTAAAACCTTGACTGACCACTTGTTCTGGGACTCATAGTTATGAATGCATGCAGGGACAGTTTGACAGAAACCAATACAGAGATGGAGTGAGACAGACAGAGAAGACAGGCAAACAGGCAGACAATGAGTAGAGAAAAAAACCAAAAGGTTCTAATGCTAGTCCTGTAGGACACACTCAGGTCCATCTGGTTAGCAAAGGGACTCTTACTTTTCTAGACAGCGGCACCTCTACTGGCACTGGGATGACCTCTGCCAGCAGGCAGCCATAGAAGGCCACCCAAAACATCCCTGGGTCACTGTTCGGATAGACCAGAGCCACCTGGCCCAGGAAAAGAAACACACGAGTCATGAGTCGGCCAACACTTAATGCTCTGCACAGTTAGATCAAACTAGGACTGGGAAATATATCAAAATTACAACAATATATTGATATAAAATATCGTCTGGGATTTAGGATATCGTTATATAGTCAGACCATTCTAGCTGTTGCCTGTATCTGCCTAGCCATCATATTTGCATTAATAATGACGGTTTATCAAAAATAAAATAACATAAATTGCACAGTGCAAATATTTTACAAAAGCGCCAGTAGTTATGCCTACAATATTACTAAAATATCCAGGTATTTGGTCAAAACTATCATGGTGTTTGGTTTTTTGCATATTGCCCAGCATGACATCATACCATCACACCATTGTTGAAGTGGAGAATTAAATCAGGGCTTAAGCTTCATTAAGAGATTGCAAAACGAATCAGTTCATATTATCCAGTGATTGCAGAAACTCAGAACCACACTGCTAAACTCATGTATCAGGCGAATTAAAGGTAATTTTTTTCAGCATTTTTAGAGCAAAGAATTCAGCTCAATTTTGAGAGATTTGGAAAGGAATATAATTTCTTACTACCAAATCCAATTAATTTTTAATTTACCCCTTGAACTTTCAGCAAAAAAATTACTCGCATTAAAAACTGCAGCACTGGCCGTAAATTCAGCACAACATCCAACAGTCTCCGAGTGAGTGATTGGTTTGCCTGAATCTCTTTAAAACTGTCCCCGCCCACATCTTCAATGAATGTAACAGCAATTTGATACCAATGATGAGTGCCACTAATCAACAGAATTTGAGTGAAACCTCTAAGTTTTAGTGCCAATGACCTCAGCAAACTCACATCACTTCTGCAGAACAGATCACCTGCAGTTTGATATCAGATAAAGGACATAGAACAGTCTGTCAGAGAATTTTCCCTTTGGCCCGACATTATCCCAGGACTCCCCTCTCTCAGCTGGCTCTTAAACTGCCACTCACCCGATCGCCTGGCTTCAGCACCTGCTCATTCTTGGCCCCCAGTCTGTTGAGGAGGGTGAAGGCCAGCTTCACACTGCGGCTCCACAGTTTCCCTTGGGGGGGGGGGGGGACTTTTGTTATCATGGCTGGAAACCCTTATAACAGGGCTGCCCAACCCTGTTCCTGGACAGCTACCATCCTAAAGGTTATCACTCCAACCAAAGCAAACCTCACCTGCTTTCAGTTACAGATCTTGACGAGCTGCTAATGAGCTGAATCAGGTGTGTTGAATTAGGGTTGGAGCAGAAACCTACAGGATGGCAGCTCTCCAACAGGGTAGGGCAGCCCTGTTCTATAACAATTCTTTGACAACCAATAGCCAATCAGAATTATAAACCATTGAAAATAACTAAAAAGCTTGCAAGGCATCCAATTCCGCGTACCAAGCAGGATAAGGTTCAGAGAGCATTCCAGGACATTTAAAGGACTGTCAGGGATGGTTTTCAAAAAAATTTCTAGGCCTTATTTGGAGAACAATTCTCATACAATAACACAATATAAGGGTTTAAAAATAATTTGCCACTCAAATTTCAAACAGGCCACTGAGGAACAGCCGGCTGAAAATAAATTCCCGACAGCTTGAATTTCCCAGGCTGCATGTATGCAGCCTCTTTTGAATAAATCGTTAATGGTTACAGTGAATTAAAAGGGTACGAGCCTGACAAGGTATCATTACTAAATTAACAAGATTCAATTTAAATTTTGATGCATAAATGATCGCCAATAAAGTGTTTTACCGAAGGACAGTAACCATAAACAAAAATTTAGATTCGGGGCTTCACAGTAGGTCACAGTGTGTAAAATAAGCATTGAGGTAAAAGCTTTTACTGTTGCTCAGTATGTATAAATGAGCATTAACTTGAGGGGTTTTAGTTTAGCTCAGTATGTGTAAATAGGCAGTAGGGTGAGGTGTTTTACTGAAGCTCAGCATGTGTAAATAGGCAGTAGGTTGAGGTGTTTTACTGAAGCTCAGTATGTGTGAAGAGGCAGTAGGTTGAAGTGTTTTACTGAAGCTCAGCATGTGTTAATAGGCAGTAGGTTGAGGTGTTTTACTGAAGCTCAGTATGTGTAAATAGGCAGTAGGTTGAAGTGTTTTACTGAAGCTCAGCATGTGTAAATAGGCAGTAGGTTGAGGTGTTTTACTGAAGCTCAGTATGTGTAAATAGGCAGTAGGTTGAGGTGTTTTACTGAAGCTCAGTATGTGTAAATAGGCAGTAGGTTGAGGTGTTTTACTGAAGCTCAGTATGTGTGAAGAGGCAGTAGGTTGAGGTGTTTTACTGAAGCTCAGTATGTGTGAAGAGGCAGTAGGTTGAGGTGTTTTACTGAAGCTCAGTATGTGTAAATAGGCAGTAGGTTGAGAGGTTTTACCATAGGTCAGGGTGTAGAGTGTCTTGCCACTGATATCCAGGGCTGTGAGGGCGGGGCTCTTGGCCTGTGTGGCCCCCCAGCGGGCCAGGGCAGCCTGCAGGGCTGGGGGCCAGTTACTGACCACGCCCAGCGGCTCCCCCTTCACTGGGACGATCTGCCGCCCCTCTGGTTTGGGGGCATTGGGGTCAGGCTGGGGTACTGGCAGGGGGAGGGCGAAACGACAAAAAATTTGCAGGGAAGGCTTGATTAATGCATGTGTCTACTGATCTGTCCTGAACACACTTGGCCAAAATCTCAAATTTCACATAAACTGCCCTCAGATTAATCTCACAAGGACATATCCAGACATTTTACTCTTACCCAGTCAAATCCCAAATTTTTCGCTGCAATGTGAGTGCATGTATTTTACTCCTTAAACCTCCGTACCACAGAAACTGTATGTTTTTTTTTTTTTTAATTTCATGATGTTTAAGTAAAGTTCAAAGCTGCATTTTTTGCCCATAGCCAACAACAATACTTTTAAAGCTTCTAAAAGTAAACAAATAATTATAATAATCCCACTGGTCACATTTGTGACCGATTTAACAGGTTAAGCAATATTGACAAAATATTCACCAAGCAAATCAAACACCACACCATCTCCTCCTGCATCCATGCGATCATCAATACACCCCTCATTCAATCAATCATTCATCAAGCCAAAATCATAAAAACAGTAGATTCTGCAAGGTCACACAGCATCTGTTTGACTTGAAAGGTGCACACTCACCCTCCACGATTTCTTCAGAATCATCCAGGAAAAACTCGCTCAGTGGCGGCCTCTTGGGGCGTTTGAGGGTATTGAGCAACTGCTGGATTTTGGTGGATACCCTGCTGTGGACGGGAACGCCTGGGCGGACAGGGGCGAGGGTCAGGGTCAGGGTCAGGGTTAGGGGTGCACACACGCCACCATCGGCACACAGTCCCAATAGGACCACGAGACAGGGGTCAAGCGGATACTCTGCACCCTGGGATACACACACTACACCTCTAAACTTCTCTAAACTTAAAATATTGACCCTGAGAGGGCTAAATGCAGCTACTGTTGCTCAATGATGCAAGACGCCAAAATCAAAGCTGTTGAAAACCTATCATGTGGCGACTTATTTAAAAGAGCTTCCGCAGGGGAAGGGTTTCAACAGCACAAGGTAAAAAAATGTATATAATTTTTAACTTATTTCAGCGCTCTCAGGGTCAATAACATTTCCTTAAAGGGAAAATGGGGTCATTTTTTAACTTTTTTTTTTTATTGGGAACGATGTCACACAAGCGCACGCACACAAACAAACAAGTCTGACCAGCTTTTGGGAGATCCCATGTCATCAGCCTACTTTTGCATTACCTTTCCTTACTACCAGTCAAATGAAACACAGGGGTTGAAAAAGAGAATTGAAGAATCAAAAGAAAAAATACAATTTTGTTAGACAAATTCTCAGCATCATTAAAGATCACAACAAACTGGCACTGATTAAATTAGGGTGGACAAAAGGGGCAGAACTGCCATCTGAGTTATTTCCAAATCTCCGAGACATTAAAATGCATTTTCATATTTGCCTTAGCAATGATGTGTCACATTCAACAGTGTCAAATATAGGTAATGACAAACCTCAGGTAACACTACTTTATCTACCTAGAAAATGAAAACATCACAGATCATTGAACGTGATTATTTGGCATCAATGTGTTACTTCCATGTATTTCAACCCACTATTTTATGATTCTACACTCCGCAAAGCTCTTTGAGATTGGCTCCAAGAGTGACTCACATCTGAATCACTGGCTATACGAAACCATCACACGACAAAACCAACACTACGCATTGTTATAGGCATTAGTAAGAGGCCAAAACTCGCAGTGGAGCTCTAAAGAGATCAGTGAGTGCCGAGGGGGGCCCTTTACCATCTGCGGTTTCCATGACGCTGGAGCGGTTTTGGCTTCGGCTTGCTCCGCGGACGGGAGGGGCGGGTGCCACTTCGCCCCGGAGAACCGGCTCCTGGGGGGCTGAAGATGTCACATCGGGGGGTACGCTGGGGTTCTCTGAGGGACGGAACACAAAACCAGTTAGTTGACAGAGCAGAGCTGGGGCCGTAATCCGCACTTTTGTGGGCATGTTGTCCAGGGCGGGACATATATTAATAATGGTCCAACATTGACATAAGGGTCCAATAGTCTAGGCAAGCCAATAAGCATGATGGTGTATAGGCCAATTATTGATTGCAGTGCCAGTCAGCGTATCGGCCTACAATTGGCTCTGAGTCATATTGCTTCAGTCGTAGAGCTGCATCTCTGATCAGGAGATGATTACAGCAACTATCAAAGCAATGCCTGATCATTAGCATGCAGACAAAGAAATGCAGAAAGTAATATAGAAAAGAAGTACAAAATAAGAGCAAGCTCATAGGAATATACAAGTCAATAAATAAAGGAGCAAACATTTATTCTGATTTATGTAACCATAAAATCAGAATAAAAGTTCTTCCGCAAACACAAAACTTATGATGAGGTCCATTTATGTAGGTGTCAAATGCAACAGAGATGAAACTCATCATTGCAGAAAGGTCAGGATCATATTACCGAGCAGTTTTCCGGAAGGACGGACCAAAACCAGTGTCCGTTTGAGATTACAATCGGCAGAGACAAATAAATGCACATCTCTGTCGAAAACCTATGACTGTAAGAGATCTACACCGAGAGCAAAGATCATGTTGCAACAGGATAACTGCCCCAAGCGACAGGCTGAATCTACAGAAGAATAGAGCCAAGAAGGCGCCTAGTCTTACACAGCCAAACCCAGTCTATGGTGGGCAGGGTGCAGAGAAGGCAGTGTGCGGAGGGTTTCAGTCATGCAAACCTGTTTAATCATGAAAGTGCGGTACGTCCTGCATGCAAGTGTGTTAAAGCTATTCTTACCTCTCTGGCATGTGGCACAGCACTTAATAGAAATTTGAAGATGAACGACTCCACCTCCCTCCAAAGTCCCACCCTCTTCCCCCTGCCTAACCTCTGAGGCTCCCCTCCTCCCCTGACGCGTGCGCTGAGAAAGTGAGCAGCGCGAATGAAGCTGCTTTCACACCGGACGCGAAACGAACTTTTCGCACGACAGATTACATTCAAAATCAATGCAAAGACGCAAATCTCGCGCGTCTTTGCATTGACTTTGAATGTAATCTGTCGCACAAAAAATTCATTTTGCCTCCTGCGTGAAAGCATCTTGAAACGGGGCAATGGAGTCAGATTCAGAGGCCCCGGTTAGTGAAAACCACTAACCAACAGTAATTACATAATATTCAATTCTATATGTGGTATAAAATAAAATTCCCTAGTAACGTCTGACGAACTACCATTAACGTTTGTAATTATAGCATTTCAGCGCCTGTTTGTTTACAGTCAGATGCTTCGTGTTTTGGCAGCAATTCATACATATTTTCTTGCAAAACAGCTGTCATAACATCTTACCTCACCAGAATTGTCCTGGTAACATTAGTCATTAAATCAACAGCAGTTGCAGCTGCTTCGTTTGCAGGCTAACTTTGTTGAGTACCGGTTTTGTCTCTACTGCTCTGCTGCTCTGCCAGAGAGGCACGCGACTCGCAAGCGGTGACAGCGGTAGGCAACTGGAAGGGGCACAGCAACAGATGACAGACAGGAAGCTCGGTAAATCATTGTATTTGGACCAAAGGAAATGATTGGTCAGACTTTTATCAGAAATATATGAGAATTGAATATCGATGAGTTTCAACACCTGGTGGATTTCTTTTACATTTTAGCGTGCCATACGCTTATAAGGAACATTTTAAGATTACAAAAGAAAAGAGTAAAAATTTCAGAAAGGTAAGAATAGCTTTAAGTTGTCCGAGTATGGCCAAGTGGTTAGGGTTTTTGACTGGGCTCAGAATGTTGGTCGTTCAAGCCCTAGCGTGGCGAGAATATGATCTTAAAGGCCGTTTGCCTTCAAACGAAGCCCTTCATCCCATACCGTTCCATGATACTGTGCGTTCGGCCATGGCAGGCACGACAGGGCTCTGTCCAAGTGTGTTTAGTCATGGAAGTGTGGACAGAGACATCACCGTGATTGAGTATTTAGCTGGGCAGATGAAAACGGAGCTGTAATCGTACGACAGCACATTTAGTCATGTGAGCGTGGACAGCGCTAAAGCAATACGAGAGCATTCAGTCATACCATTCTGCAGACAGAGCAGTGGTTACGCTAGAGCCCTGGTCCTCAAATCACACCCTACAAGGTCCACGTACTGCTGGTTTTCCACCCTCCCTTTACCAGGGAGTCAGGTGTTAACACAGTCTGGCCAATCAGAGGCACAAACTGCTCATTTATTTGCCTGGGATAACAGAAAACTTGGGCTGGATTTGGATTTGAGGTCCAAATTTGGGGAACCCTGTGCTAGAGTATGTAGCTGCGCAGGTATAGACTCTTATCTGTAGTAGTGCAATTGGCTACAGGGGTTCAGCCATTAGAGTACAGACAGGACTTACCGATGCGTGTGTTGGCCAACACATCAGCGAGCAGGGCAGGCTGCGGTTTGGGCTCCCCGTGGGACAGAGTGGAGGAGGCCGATGAGGAGTTGGACGAGCCCGGCATGGGGCGGTGGATCCAGTAGTCTGGGCTCTGAGGGTTCTGAGCCAGCGCCGCGTTCAGCGAGGCCCGACGACGCAACGAGCCATCATCCTCTGACGCTGAGGAGGTGTCTGAGAGGGGCAATGTGGCTCAGAACACACACACTTCCCAGAACATACTGTATGACAAACAAACTGTACAATTGACCAAATACATCCACGTGACAACTGACCAAACACTGAGTGCCAAACTCCATTGCACAGGGCAATTTTTGGTAGACTGGTTCTGTAGGTTGAGTTCATCACCAGATCTGATTCCAATGGAAAATGCATTATACACGCGGAAGAGGAGACTGAGGTCAAAAAGTCCCTAAAACAAAGAGCAACTAAAGAGAGATGCAGTACAGGCCTGAGATACCAGCACCAGGGAAGATATTCAGTGTCGGGTGATGTCATTGCTTCCGTACGATATGCAACCTGATATTAAAATAATTCAATTGTTCTACATTACATTAAACAGTCCAATATTTTTTGACATGCCTGAACACGAGGAGGACCAAGTACAAAATGTGCTGCCATCTCTTAACAGTTCATCAGACATGGATGAAAAGACCCTTGAATTAAAGCTGGCAGCCTCCGCGAGCTCATTGTCACTGTAGACTTTCAAACTTAAAGTGCAAGCCTACAGAACCACAATATAAAATGTACAACTGTTCAGTGAATTGTGGTGCTCGCTGTACATGCACCTACCCAGATGAAGAGGGTGGAGCAGTAAGCAGGGGGGGTATGGAACAGTCTGTACCAGAACGGGTGGAGGATTGCATATGGAGAATGGGGCAGTATGCATCAGGAGGGGTGGAGGGTATGGGGCAGTACATACCGGGAGGGGTGGAGGCGTGGGCGGGGGGCTGGGTTCGGGTGGACCTGCGCTTAGTGGGCATGGGCAGAGCCATCTTCTGCGCTTTGTGCAAAGCCAGGGCTGCCTGCACTGCCTCAGAGTGGATATCTGCACAAACACAAGCACAGGATAAGTAACACAAAGGACATAAACATAACAAAAGTGCAATACCATCCCTCTAAAAAGAGTGCCACAGGCACTGTAGCTCACCTGGGTACCAGCAACCATTGACAAGTTATCAAATATTAGTTTTTAACATATTTTATTGTTTAATATGCCAATGCAAAAGGGCTAAAGTGATGCACTTACAGGGCCCTCTCTTTACATACACACAACACACATAATTAAGTAACAACATAAATAATACACAGAGCTGGAGACTACACTGGTCATACATAAACACAGAAGGTAAGCTAAGGACACAATTACATTTGCAAGATATGAGGAGTTGGTGATTATTACAAGTAATTGGTCAATATCCATTATTCCATTTGAAAATATTTTATTGGCATATGGTGATGGCAGGTACATATGTAGTGTATGGTGATCGCGGGTGCAACACAGAACATGTATTATTAAAAATTAAAAAGATCTAGAATATTTAATAAACTAATCAACATGTGCAAATACAGCAGTACTTTGTTCATGACCAAATTCACTATAGCAAACAACAAAGAAATTAGACTGATATTCCCTCCTATATTCCCTCCTAAGTTCTTTACATTCAAAAACAGAGTATGCCGATAGGTAGTATGCAGTATAGAGTTGCCATTCGAAGATATAATTGTATGCATTTTGACATATCTGACACTGAAAATGTGGGCATGGAGAAAGTTCAGAGGTCATGGAGGCCATGTTTGAAATTGTATCATAAAGCCTTATATTAAGTTTTGTGTCCTCATTTGTAGGAACACGTCTTCCAAGTTTCAGCTTCATTGATGCAGTGATCTCAGACAAAAAAGTGTTTACATCCAGCACCTGAAAATATGAGTGTGACCCAAGTCCAGAGGTCAAACCTAGGTCAAGCTGGACAATTTCACAAAACTTGTGAAACATGATTTCTTGCAAGCCAGAAGCTACCCAAACACCTAATTCCAGATCAATCAGTGTCAAAACCTTGCTGAAAGCTAACCATATGCCAAAGAGCTCCATTGCTGCCAAAATAACTGAGATACGGCTCTATTTGCCATTTTGAAATCAGATCGGAAAGACTTATATGAAAGTTTGGTGTCCTCAGTGGAAGGAACATGTATGCCAATTTTCAGCTTTGTATACAGGTGCAGTGGTTTCAGAAAAGAAAATGTTTCCAGACGACAAATGACAGACAACCAGGCCATGGCATGAGCTAACAAGAAGAGCACCGCCAACGGTGCATAATACACCCATCATGAACATGGATCAGGAAGTGGACAGACAACATGATACCAATATCCAACAGACAACAGCCCCTTGTGACCTTTGACCGTGACCTTGACCTTGGAGGGAGGGCCGTAAACATGGTACGCGACACTCCGCTCACTGATGGTACACGTGTGTGTGAAATATCGTGGAAGTATCTGAAGCGGTTGAGAAGTTATGCTCCGAACAAGCCCCATGTGGGCCCCATGTGACCTTTGACCTTTGCCAGTGACCTTGACCTTGACCGGGTGAACGAAATCATGGTGTGCAACACAGCGCCTAGTGATGGTGCATGTGTATGTGAAGTATCACGAATGTAGCTGAAGCGGCTCAGGAGTTATGCCCCGGACAAGAAATTGCTAACAGACAACAGAGAGACGGACGGACCGACGGACGGGGGTGATGACATAATACGTCCCGTCTTAAGACGGGCGTATAATAAAAAGTGGAGGAAAGTCGCTATATTCAGAATTTCAGCTTCTCCTCCCCAAGCAATCACCACACCCTGCAGGTGGAGGGCCAAAGCACGGGAAATATGACCTCACCATTGAGGAAAGAGCCAGAAACTGAGAGGAGCCAAGTATAGTCACGTTCAACTCTACGTACAGGGTTCAAACCATACTCCTCCACAGAGGGCACCGCCCACAGTGAGAGGGGCCAAGCAGGAGTGGGGATACTCAGGATTCCCTGGCCAATTGCAGCGAAGGTGAAGTTTATCATGCTGAACGTGGGGCCAACACCAATCCTCAGTGTTGCATGAAAGTTGGGGAAGAATACCGGTGGGTTGGCAGATCAGGGCGGTAGCCTCCAACTGGAGGTGCATCCCAGGTATAACACTTCAACTTTCCTCATACAGTCCACACCAAGCTGTAATGGAGGCCCCTTCCATGAACAGACCGATAGATTCAGGAGGAAAAATATGCCTTCAATCCAGGCTGTGCAACAGCGACTTACCCTCTGAAAGGCACAGCAAGGGGCTGGGGACTTTGCTAATCCAGCCTGGATGTGTTTTAGAGAAATGGAGGAGGTTTTTGATAATGTTTGAGGGTATTTTGTAGGAGCTGCCCCTGAATATGGTCTGACCTGACCTGACCTACTCGCCTCTCATTAGTTAGTACTCGTTGCCTGGATTGGTTAGGTTTAGGCATGAGGAGAGAAACTGGCTTGGGTAAGAATATCAGGGCAAGCCAATTTGATGCAGAGTAGTAAATTAATTTGTCCGAACAAATGAGGACGTCAGCAAGAATTTTTAGTTGTCCCGTGTACTGTCATGAGCATTTAAAAAAAGAAAAACATTTTTTTTTTTGCATGCACAGACACGCACGGCAGGGTGGTGCTGATTTGAGATTGAAAGGTCCCAAGTTCAAGTCCTTGCCACAGCCCCCGCAGTGTGTTATTGGGAAAGAACACTTTACTCCCACAGTGCCCCTTTCCACCCAGGGCTACAAATGGGTGAAATGGTTGGGGAAACTTGATTAAGAGCTGGGGGGGGGGGGTAACCGGGATGGAGTAAGGAATACCATCCCATCCAGGGGAGAGTAGCAATATATACGCTGTATATGTATGTACAACAATACAATCACAATCAGAATAATTGGAAAACTAACCTTTACAATTTATTTAACCATCACTTTGCCTTAGAAAAAAAATAAATAAAAATCTGAAAACACACTGACCAATGGGACGACAGCACGCAATTTGAGAGGAAAAAATCAAGTTGAATAACGCCAAATAATGCATCAGTTTATCAAACAGGTGCTATTTAGAACAATGCAATATAATATAAAATGATTAATTCTCCTGCCAAGACAAACAATTGCTAACCAAAAACACTGACCTGTAAGTCAATAGCTCGGTTCATTTGTGCGCCGTTTCTTTAATATTTCTGAGCCCCGTCTTCCATCACAATCTAAGGCAAAGACCGGTTTTTATGACACGGCATTTCCCTTTCTTATCAGACTTGGCATTAGCTCGCTACATGGATAGCAAGACCAGAACGGACGTATTTGACATGGCTTTGGACGAGAGAGAGATGCATGTATACACGCTGCAAGTACTTAAAAACAACAGAGCCAAAATGCAATCTAAAGATTCCCGCTTCCCAAGGGTGTTAGATTGCTGATTATAAATGAATTCTTATGAGATTTCGTATCAGGCTGTGCAATTTCAGATAACTTACCTATCGGTGTCAAAGAGCAGTGAGGTTTCATGTTAGAAGAATGCAAACTGCTACAATCGGACCACAGTAATTTTGACTGAGCTCTGAATATGCATACAATATGTAAACATTTATAATATGAGCCCATAAAATTCACCACAAAGGAAGATGTTTATTGTCACATTTTGAATCCAAATTCCCTCAGGTCGTTTACGGTTACATCTGGCTCGTTCTTACCATGAGTTTTTGTTGACTAGATCGCCCAAACTTTAATTGAAGTGTGCGCCGTGGTACATCTCTTCGTTGTTGTTTGCTGTGGTACTTCATTTAAAAAAAAAAAAAAGACTCAGGTTCTCGCCCGAATGAGATGCGTGAAAGTTCCGCACATTTGGCCTTTAATTATGACCGAAATAGTCGCGTCCATTGCAAAGGGAAGTAAGTAAAATTTTGACAAATTCAAATTAATAAAGCTGGCAGGATATTACAGTTTCGGTTGTCAAGATCCATTTCAAAGAACACTTTCCATTTCTCACAGCTCAATCCATCTCTCGATTCTCTCTTAAGGACTGCAGCATTTCTAGCTCAACCTCTTAGTACTGGATCCATGTACCAAACAGAAGGGTAAGGCAGCAGGATAGTTTGGAATGGATCTTTTGGTATCATGCACGGCTTTCGACAATGAAAATGCGAAAATAACCACTGTAAAATGCTACAAAGTGAACTTAACCAGGCTGCTTGGTGGAAACAAGGCTATGGGAGCGACCTGAAGAGGTTAATGTTCAGCCCATGCTGGGAGCCAGGGAGGGTTTTTGCCGTTCCGACAGCAGCGCAAATAATATCCCACCACCAGGGGGCAGAACAGATGGGAGTTCTGATCTCCGGTGCCAGCAGCACTTTCAGTTTTCTTTACAACACAATTGAAAACACGCTAATTAATGCACCACCGGTTGGACTGAAACATAACTTACCAGACTCTCTCAGTCTCAATCAGCCAGTGATTCATACTCTCCTGTTATTTTCATGCCTCAGATCACGCAGTGTTTCATCAGAAGCCAGATTTGCATAATGTCTCTCTCACCAGATCGGTAGCGGTCATCCCTGGTGCCTCCGCTGCGGTGAGACCGGTGGGAGCGATGGTGATGGTTGTGATTTGAGGAGGAGCGAGTTTGAGCCGATGAGGCCGAAGGGTCAGATGCAGGAGTCGGGGCAGAACTGGGTCCAGCAGCTCTCTGGTCACACTGCAGGGCAGGATCCACACCTTAGGAGGAAAAAAAATAAAATAAGAAAATTAAAAAATGGTTGTTTAGTATCCACACCTGCCGCATAAAAACCATCCCTTCATCAAGTTTTACAAATGTTTTATTATGAAAAACTGTTAAAATCATGCCAAAAAGAAAGTAAGAAAAAAATGTTCAGAATTCTTGTCCATGCAGTAGACGATCCGTTCGGCTTTCAATCACTCTGTCACTCATGCGTTGGTCAGATCTGTCACCTTGGGCCTCATTTGATGAGCTTAACGCAGTCGGCAAACACAAGTGCTAACAATAATGCAGATCAAAACTGGTCTCATCTTAGTGCATTTTGGTAATTTCCTGACATGGTGATAGCGGAGATATGACACTGCTATAAAAGGGTTGGACAAAGATGAATTAATTACCAATGGCTGTGGTGGGGGTTTGGTTCCATTAAGGTCAATAAGATTAGCCACTGTCATTCCCTCTAAAGCCAGTGCATTAACGCCAAAGCATACTTGCAATTTCGTCCATCGAAGAACGAGCCAAACTTGCATTACAGACGCCTCCTTTAGTCCCTTGGCACCCGTTCCCAAATGTAGAAATGCGTGGAGGCATTTGAGGGAAGAGAGGTCGATTCACCAAGTAATCCTTTTTGTGTCAAAAGATGTGGGCGATATCAACAGCATATAAAACGGGGCTTGTGGTACTAAAACAAGGACAAGACAGAAGTTGGCTATCTGTATTTCCCCCACTCAAAGAAAATATTCACGTGTATAAAACACCCCTTTACCCTCCCCTTCTCAACAGACCCCTCCACCACTATATTGTAGACATTATTTGTAAGGTACATAACGAAACAAAAAGTGGAAAGGTAAACATACATATTTATTTGTGAACAGCTCCACTGGCTGCAATTCAATCCCATGAAGCTACCATACGGGGACAGCGTTTATGTTAAACAATGGCGCCCCCAAGGGGGGCCGCCCCTTGGAAAAGTTACTTGAGGTGGCGGGTTGAACGCTGTTTATATCCGTGAAGCAGTTGCGAGAGGAATGCAGTACTCTGCTGGGAAGGCGCGGCGGTTGGCTCACCCCTAGGTATACAAGCAGTGCTCAGCTCAGATTTTTGACGCATCTTAGCCCCATCACATTAATCGTGGTATGGCCTGTCAAATGTTAACATTGCATAACATAAGCTTATAACCCCCCCCCCCCCCCATATAAATGTTGCGTTACTGGACACCAAATATAGCTGAAAGTGGCCAGCTAGTGACACCGTTTTCCGTTGCCATTTGGCTTATTGATTAGGTTAATGTATAGCTAGCGAGCTTGTGGATGATGAACTTTATGAAGAAACATATTTAGCGACCACTAGCTAGCTTGCTAGAGAACATGAAATAGGTTTAATTGGCTATAAAGCTAGCTAGCCTCTCTGTATAGAAGGATACTGATACCATAATTGGTAATTGCACTGAAAATGGAACAAATCCATTTGTGCGGAAGCATCGGTAATTGTAGCTCGTGCAGCAGGATAACATGAGGAGAAGAGACTCAGAGCCAGAACATGACTATATCCCAACAAGGGAAGAACAACAAGAGGCAGAAACTTTACACGAAAGTGTGGAACGGACAGCAGCCTCAGTCACAACTACAGAGACTGGTGAAGACTCAGCTAGATTTAGGCCAGCCCCTACCAACCTGTGCCTGGACCAACAGGTGAATTTACCAGTGTGTCCTCGATAATGAAATGGATGGCTACAGGATAAAATCAATTGGATGAATCAGTGGTTATGCGGTGTCTACAGAGAGTGAGGAATTTTCATGGTAATTACATAAAACCTTTGATTTACCTTTGTCATTAGTTGAGACTAAAAATAGTCTGAGTAGACATTTTCATTGGCCAATATTACAAATGTAATTACAGTGGAAAACACTTACTACTCATACTATTTTAATTATTATTATAGTTGCTGTTGCTAAAATAAGCGGAATTGAAAACTACTGGAAATGTCTGTGAGTTTTTCTGAAACTTGAGGCAAACGTGTAGGATGCATATTGTCTTTTTAATGAAAGGGAGTCAAGGCCAGGAAACCTAGGAAACATCTTATGACTGTTTTTTGTGGGTATTTATTAGATTTGGCTGTCGGTAGACAGGAAAAATAGGAAAAATATAAGGGGGGGGGGTCATTCAGTACATGACCACGGGTTGGAGCTGAATTTCATTAAAGTCAATGCAAAGACAGTATATATTTGCGTCTTTACATTGACTTTGAATGTAATCTGCCGAGCGAAAAATTTGTTTCGCGCCCCGTGTGAAAGTGGCTTTAAGTACGGACGCGACGCCTTCTGCTTCGTCTGACTTCTCGAGACCCAGACGCTTTAATTTTAGAGCAGGACTTCCAAACTGGGAGAGGGCGATAAATGTGCCGTTTGCGACAGGCGAAATTACACACAACATTTCCGCCACGTGCCATTCAGGTTGCGATGGCACAAAAATAGAAGCCTTTATTTCCATACAAGCACTAGGGATTTGAATTAGTCGTGCCACTTGGATTTTAAACTCTTGTCATAATAAAGAAAAAGAAATTTTAAAAAAACCTCCCTCCAGTCCCTGAAAATTGAAATGTGAAGGACGCTCACCAAATAAGATTTTTACATAACCTAAATGTTTTGGGGAAAGCCCAACATTCAAGTTGACATTGAGAGTAATTTACCATTTCGATAGCTTCATTAACATTTCACCGTGAAGGACTGTCACTGCTACAGACGAACAGTACAGGAGGGATTTCCACACTGACTGATCACTTCTCCTGGCAGGGCCAGAATGATAGCGAAATACCTTGCTGTTCCCCAAAGCAGTGACGAGGTCTCAAGCTCTCCCTCAAACTTCCTTCTCCCCCATCTCTCGCTCCACTTTTCTACCTCCTGCTCTTGCACTTTTAAGTATGATGTGGCCAACCATTTTCCCTCCAGGAGACAAACTAGCATACGTTTCCATAAATTTTTAAATGCCAACATTCGCCATTTAAAATACATCCAAATATCCTACGGCTCAAAAGCACAGTGGATGGGGGACTCCATACAGACAGTCATTTTTGTTGTGATTTGGGCCAAACAAATCTCCCTCAGATGCACCGCGGCATCATTTGTTTGACACATCCTGAAGTGTTGTCAGGCATTCAGAGCCAGTCAGTCACGCAAGAGAGCAGAATGGAGCCACTGGCAGACTTGAGGGAAAACACACATGGAGCATCAACTGTTCTGTCCTGCAGAGAAACCCATAATCTCTGACATGCGCACACACGCACAAAGGAATGAGCACAAACGTGTGCATACACAAGCGCGCACACACGCTCACACACACATGGCCTTTGCTTATTTGTAGTTCGCCAGGGGTCTTTTGGCTACTGCTTTCAGTCCTGTAACCCCACAGGAAAAGTTGGATTTTTGATTCAGTATCTCTGTTAACTCACAGCAATGAGTTTCAACATCCTAAAGTCCAGCGCCCCCCGACCGGTAACCCCACCGTTGGCGTGCCGTGACCCTGTGACTCTTAAACGCGTAATTGCTTTCAAGCTGTTCCTGTAATAACTCAACTTATTCACTGAATAATCAAGACTAATATGTAGGTCAGTAATCATTAAGAAATTATTAACAAATGACAGATCATCGATGGGCTACATTGACAATGGACTTCTTACTGATATTGTGGGAATGGAAATAAAGAAATAATTAATCCAATACTTCCTCTGAATTCTCTCCCAATTCAAAATTTTTTTTCAGAAATGCAACCTAGTTTATTTAAAGATTGCATGCACTAAATCAAAATGTTTTCAGCGTTCAAAAGAGCTGGCAAAATTTGGGTGGGATAAGCAGCTGCGCACTCTTTGCCGTGATAGGATAATAATTAATTTATTAAATTACCAACGCTTCTTACGTCGAAACGTTGGTAATTGAATAATTTAGTAAAGCGGTTATAAAGGCATTGTGAAAGTTTGAAGCATGGCATGCATTGAAAATAATTTAAAATGGATGCCATGTGTCGAACTTTCATAGTTGCAAAATCATTGATGAGCCATTTATAGTATAGTCTCGAGTAAGTTGTAGGAAGGCTATAAAATGAGATATGAATGGCAATCATCTGATTAATTAATCAGAAACGGGATCCAAACCTTATACATCCTCAGCAGCATTTACCGCATTATATTCTTCAACGTATTTCAAGATGGCATTTTGAGAAATTTCAGTCGATAGCTGTCCATATAATCGCATATTTTAGCCTTCCTCTTTGACCCAAAGCTAAATGCATTAATCCTTAACGACAAAGCAGCTTATTTGCGCAGTAAATTCAATAAATTGTCCGCTTATTTCTCAGCAACAGGTTGAGAGTAAAACTGTATTATGGTAGTCTTACTGGTTGTAAACAGAGTTTTATTTTAATATAAGCAAACCGAACATGCGGCCTTGAGTTGGCAAAATCGCATTTTTAGCTCACTTATTCCAATAGACCGAAAGGAGCTTGTGGGACCACGCGGTGGCATCAGCCTCTAATTCAACTTTGATCTTCTTCTGTCAAACCAGTGAAGGGATCAATGTGAAATTTGGTGGTGAGGTACATATGGATATATAGATGAAAATTAACTTGAGGCATCAAAACTCGACATCAAACATGGTTGCCAGTCGGCCATATATAAAATTGCACTATATTGAGCTTTTAAAAGCAGCTTGAATGCTGGCACATTTTTCACACATTCTTTTGAGGACATAAAAATAAAAAGATTAGCTTTTAATCTGTTCCAATACCACTCCCTTGCGCAACACACTTGAGCCCAATAGCCAACTGGTTAACTTCTCAGTATATAATGCTGGGTAAAATGATCTGGTGTCTGGGGCTAGATATTTGAATGGAGCTGCACTATGAAAAGTGCACTGAGCTGCAAACAAAATAAGATGAAACATCAAACCATGACAGTGAATTTTCCTTCAAATTTGTTTTTTTCCCCCACACAAATTACAAAAGGGGTCTATTTTCCCAATGCTGCACCCAAGCATAAAAATACCGCCACTTGTGAGCTTACGTAACACTAAAGCCTGAAATAAACCAACAAAGCTATAGTGCCCATGTCAGTATTTTTCAAAATGTTTTCATAGGCATATCAAGCTGATCGGACTGATGCAGAAAAAATTTATATACTGCTCAGAAAAATTAGGGGACAGTGAAGAGACAAGACAAATAACTATGATAATATATTTATTTCGAATTTTGGCAATATGTTATTTAATTGGTGATCAATTCAAGATGAAGTTCATGACACTTCATCATCAGTTCATTGAGACTTTTTTCTGGAGGTACAAGATGTCACATGTAATGGTACCCCAAAAGTCACATAGTGATCAGTAATGATTTGGTCTGCCATTAGCGTCCAAATAAGCATCACATCGCGCGCCCCTAATAAGATGACTAATGTCAGCCTGAGGAATTCTCTGCCACTCCTCCTGGAGTCCTGACAGGGTGGGTGCTGCCGTTGTGCACGTCGTCCCTGCATATTCCATATGTGATCTATGCGGGAGAGCTCAGGGGACATCACAGGCAATGGCAAGGTTTGTATTTGGTGCCTTGGGAGATAGTGGAGGACAACATGTGCACGTTAAGCTCTGGCATTATCATCTTGGTTGATGAATCCAGCTCCATGACGGCGTGTAAATGGAAGCACTTGTGGAGTAATGATGTTGTCACGGTAGTACAGCCCTGTGACTCTCCCATGGAGGAGATCAGTGTGGAGGTCAGTCCTGCCCGTCATAGTGACTCCACCCCACAGCATTACTGACCCTCTCCCATAACGATCATGTGGAATCATAGTGGCTTGCTGGTGATGTTTACCCGGGTGACGCCGAACACGATGACGACCGTCGTGAACAGAAACTCATCGCTGAACATTACACATCACCATTAGGCATTGCTCCATGGTCGATGCTGTTGACACCACTGTCTCCTTGTTTGCCGATGATGATCTGAGTGGGGTAACGGGATGTAAGGCTGTCTGGCTCGCAGGTTTGCAGCATGCATGGTCTCCATTGAGTGTGGTTTCCTGTAGCCTGCAGATGCCGTTGTTGCAGCTCTTTCACATACAGTTGCCTGTCATGCAGAGCTCCATTGACGATCTGGTGGTCATCTCGCCTGGTTGTGTATCTTGGACACAAGGTTTGTCCTGGACTCCACCGGTGGCAAAATAGCGTGCCCACAATCAGCTCATGACGGACTGCGAGACATGCAGTTGTCTGGGTGTGTAAGCCTGGGTTCTTCTGGCCAAGAATATCTCAATGGCTCGCAATCCTTTTTCTTCCCAGAGTCTTCTCATCATCAAAAATGGTGAAATGATGGATGAGTGTGGTTCTGGACATTGTTTTATACCCATATGTGCACAAAAAGCATGTGCCCGACAGCATTTGCACCCTAAAGGCATGAGGTTACCTTACACATGCACCCCAGGTGTGTTTGGGCACCCTGTCCCTGCAAATTTTGAAACCTAGTGGTTTATGGGATATGTACTGAAATGTGCCAATGGCTAACCACAAACATAATCAAGCATCTCACGAAGATCTTAATTCAGGTGCTTTCCACGGTTAGTCGAATTTGATTATCCCCTATTTTTTGTGAGCAGTACATATTCTATTTTGTTAGCAACAGGAATTCAGAAGCTTTGAAAGACATTGACAGATCGTGTCATCATGAACGTAGATAGGAATATGCTTGATAACTATTGCAACAAACAACCAGATAACTTGGGCGCCACAGGGACCGTGTCGTGCATCTCCCCGATCCCCATGAGCGATCAAGTGCAAATTTTTACAGCCGCAATGTTCGTAGTAAAGAGTTCAAAGAGGACAGTCCACTTTGATTTTAAACACAGCATCAATCACATGCAAGTGTGTGGAATAGAACTGGTAAAAAAACCAAAAAGAGGTGGTGATATTGAGGTGATCCTACTACAAAGAGAAGCCTTTTGGATCCACACACTGCAAAGTTTTAAACATGGTTTGAATGAGGAACTATGTCTTAATGTAATGCTATAAATCTGCAAATATACCTTATTGTTGTAATCTGAACTTAACTCTTCACAAATGTATGTGTAATCCAACTTGTCTTTGTTTGATATCCTGTGATTGACACACATGTTAATAATTGTAATCATTATAATTGAATAATTAGTCAGACATCCAATTGGGTGTTCCCCGTTTCCTGTTTTGTGCCTTTTGTATATAATGTCTTTGTTGATGTGGCAAACCTACTCTGATGAAGGTCCTAGGACCGAAACGTCAGCCTTAGTCATGCCAAATGAATTTTAATTAAAAAATTTGGTTGTCCTGTAGAGCAAGCAGTGTTGCGCCTTTCATTCCCTGAATTACAGCCGCAATGTTACCATTTTTACTCTTGCAATGACATTAATATGCAGCCCTATACATGTACATATTTGTCACATACATGTGCATATTTGTCACTCTTAAATAATTGTCACACTTTCAGATCAAACACATTTTAATATTAAAACACAGATAACCCGAGAAAACACAAAATGCAGTTTTTTAAATGATGATTTCATTTATTAAGGGAAAAAGGCTATCCCAATCTACCTGGCCTTTTTTAGTTCAATTTCACTAGCCACACCCAGGCCTGATTACTGCCAGACGTGTTGAGTCAAGAAATCACTTAAATAGAACCTGTCTGACAAAGTGAAGTAGACTAAAAGATCTAAAAAAGAAACACATCATGCCGCGAACTAAAGAAATTCAAGAACGTTTGAGAAACAAAGTCATTGATATCTATCAGTCTGGAAAGGGTTACAAAGCCATTTCTAAGGCTTTGGGACACCAGCGAACCAAGGTGAGAACCATTATCCACAAATGGAGAAAACTTGGAACAGTGGTGAACCTTCCCAGGAGTGGCCGGCCTACCAAAATTACTCCAAGAGTGCATCGATGACTCATCCAGGAGGTTACAAAAGAACCCAGAACAACATCTAAAGAACTGCAGGCCTCACTTGCCTCAGATAAAGTCAGTGTTCATGACTCAACAATAAGAAAGAGACTGGGCAAAAATGGCATCCATGGGAGGGTTCCAAGGCGAAAACCAGTGCTGACCAAAAAGAACACAAAGCCTTGCCTCACATTTGTCAAAAAGCATCTTGATGATCCCCAAGACTTCTGGAAAAATATTGTGTGAACTGACGAGACACAAGTTGAACTTTTTGGAAGGTCTGCATCCCCTTACATCTGGCATAAAACTAACACAGCATTTCATAAAAAGAATATTATACCAACAGTCAAACATGGTGGTGGTAGTGTGATGGTCTGGGGCTGCTTTGCTGCTTCAGAACCTGGACGAATTGCTGTAATTGGTGGAACCATGAATTCTGCTCTCTACCAGAAAATCCTGAAGGATAATGTCCAACCATCAGTTTGTGACCTCAAGCTCAAGTGCACTTGGGTTATGCAGCAGGACAATGATCCAAAACACACCAGCAAGTCCAAATCTGAATGGCTTAAAAAAAACAGAATGAAGGTTTTGGAGTGGCCTAGTCAAAGTCCGGACTTAAATCCAATTGAGATGCTGTGGCATGACCTTAAACAGGCCGTTCATGCTCATAAACCCTCCAATGAAGCTGAATTAAAACAATTCTGCAAAGAAGAGTGGGCCAAAATTCCTCTACAGCGATGTGAAAGACTCATTGGCAGTTTTCGCAAATGCTTGATTGCTCATTCTCGCCAAGGGTGGTTCAACCAGTTATTAGGTTTAGGGGGCAACTACGTTTTCACAAAGGGCCAAGCAGGTTTGGATCGCTTTTTCCCCTCAATACAAGAAATCATCATTTAAAAACTGCATTTTGTATTTACTTGAGTTATCTTTGTATAATATTAAAATTTGTTTGATGATCTGAAACACTTAAGTGTGACAAATATGCAAAAAAAAATAAGGAATCAGGAAGGGGGCAAATACTTTTTCCCAGCACTGTATATGTAAGTGTGGCTCAAAATGAGCAGAAGACACAAAATCTGCAAAAAAAAAAAAAAAAAAGAAGGACAAAATGGCCGGCGGCGGCCATATTGGATGTCAGAAATTGCCGAGCGTTGATCTTGAACATTGTTAAATAAACGTCCTTGACTATGCAAATTTAGAGAACAATCCTATAAACTTTGAAGCCTCCAGAGCCCGGAACAGTAAATGTCTGTGTCGGCGGCGGCCCCAGAACTAAACTTTAGTCTCCCCCGTCCATCGTCATCGGAGAGATACAATAATGCAAGCTAAGGGGAAATGGGCAGCAATTCCACCGATTGATCCTTGCAACTGATGAAATTTACACTTAGTTGTTTATTAGGAAACGTGAATGGGATCAGGTTTGGAGAAGTTCACGTACTTTAAAGTGAGGTGAGAGCAGGACAATAATCCCACCAATGCCAAGTTCAGGGTGGAGGAGGTTACATAAATTTGGGAATTAATAGAAAGATCAGCTGAATGATTAGTTTGAGTGCAAGAGTGAGCAGTCATTCTGTTGGCTGGTAGAACGATCGGCAACCTGATTTCACTGAAAAAAATGATAAGATGAAGGCCAGGAGGGTCTTACTGTGATTTTGAGGAATGAAAGGAGCCAGCAGCTTCCCCCTTTTCTTCTCATATCCCTTCTGAGTGATGTCACCTGAGGACAGAACATAGCACAGTTACACAAATCAACAGCACACAAAGCAAAGGACAGCACAGTTACACAAATCAACAGTACACAAAGCAAAGGACAGCACAGTTACACAAATCAACAGTACACAAAGCAAAGGACAGCACAGTTACACAAATCAACAGTACACAAAGCACAGGACAGCACAGTTACACAAATCAACAGTACACAAAGCACAGGACAGCACATTCACGCAAATCAACAGTACACAAAGCACAGGACAGCACAGTTACACAAATCAACAGTACACAAAGCACAGGACAGCACAGTTACACAAATCAACAGTACACAAAGCACAGGACAGCACATTCACGCAAAACAACAGTACACAAAGCACAGGACAGCACAGTCACACAAAACAACAGTACACAAAGCACAGGACAGCACAGTTACACAAAACAATGGTACACAAAGCATGGGACAGCACAGTTACACAAAGCAACAGTACAAAGCACAGGACAGCACACTTACACAAAACAACAGTACACAAAGCACAGGACAGCACAGTTACACAAAACAACAGTACACAAAGCACAGGACAGCACAGTTACACAAAACAACAGTACACAAAGCACAGGACAGCACAGTTACACAAAGCAACAGTACGCCGACTGAAGGATGGCAAAGCTACAGTGTCCAGAGTTCAGACCACAGGATAACACAGCAACAAGTCCAGAGCACAGGATAACAAAGCAATAGTGTCCCCACAACAGGATAACACAGCAACAAGTCCAGAGCACACAATAACACATCAATAAGTCCAGAGCACAGGACAGTTTTGTTACCCATAGGAACAGAAGAGCACAGGCACCACCACAAATTGTTACATTTCCATCTTGAACTAGATTTAGTCAGTAAGCATGGCTTACAGGATACCCCCCACAACAACAAGTTGTGGCAGTACCACAGTCAATAGACCTTCCAGCAAGAAAAAAAAATTTCAAAATCGGATGAGTAGGTTATGAGATCTAGGTCCGGACGCACAGACGCACGCACGCACACACGCACACACACAGACACACGCACAGACACACGGACGGACAAAGCAAATCCAGTATACCCCCCTAAACTTCGTTGCGGGGGGTATAATAAAATACTGAGTAAAAGACTATGGTATAAACGGAGTAATCCACTGAGCATTCCACCTTAAATTTGAAAGCACATCCCAGAAGCACCTCAGTTTTGAGTAGGAAGGATCGTCTCCCACAGATTGAGTGTTAAAACCCACTGAGGCACACCTCACGGTGGATTACTCCAAACACAGTTTATGCAATTTATCTAGGGCTGCTCTCGCCCATTTCTCCATGTAAGACAGTCAAATATCTCAGCAAGACTGATGATTTTTCACCACAGCAAAATCATTTTTTGGCTAATAGGAGAATTCATGCAAAAAATAAAATGGTCACGGGATTTATTGGTAATGCAGGGTCATGAATGACAGTATTTGCATTTATTTTGACTGCTAAAGCCAGTCTGACAGAAGTCAATGCCATGCACAAAGTCACCATCGAAGCCACATTTATTTTTAAGCCAGGAAAAACCCCGACAATGAATGACTCCTCCAGGAACATTAGCAGATCCCCAGAGGTCGTGTTTTGCCTCATGTCAAGACACTGAAGCCCATGTCGGCATGAACTGGCGTGCTCGACAGAAGAATCGCATCCAGCAAATGACTTTGAAGTTAAATGAAAATGACACAATCATCTAGAGGGACCAATTTAGATGCGCCCACCTACGCCCTCGACAGATGATGAGCATCGACACTGCAGGGACTGACATGAATCTCAATTGAAAGGACCAACCCTTCCTCCCCCCCATCCCCACCTAATTCTACGCTCAGTGATGTAACTCAGCAACGAGGCATAAACGAGAAATCCATTCAGATACCAAGGGCACCGTATAAACAAGGGCGAGTGCTGTGACTCCAATCGCAAATGAGCAAAGCAGGCTGCCTTTACCGATGCTCCGTGACCTAGATAGCAAAAAGCAGCACTGAATCTTCTGTTCGCTTAACACAGCACACTCACTGCCTCCCAGGAACCATTTCCCTCTCAAAGCAGGGCGAACACGCTGACAACTCACTGTAAGACCAAAGTTACTCAGGGCAGCACTGACACACTGAGGATAACTCACTGTAAGACTACCGTACATTTACTCAAGTCAGCACTGACACACTCAGACTGACACACTCAGGATAACTCACTAAGACATCACTGGCACACCGAGGATCATTCACATTTAGACCGTGGTTATACAAGACAGCCTTGAGACTGGGGATAATTTACCACAGGCAGCATCGACACATTGAGAATAAAACAACTCATTGTAAAACCATGTTTATTCAAGATAGCACTAACTCACAGGGGATAAAACACTGTAAAACTGAAAACACCGTACACTGGCACACTGAGGATAACACTGCAAAACCATACTTTTTCAAGGTAGCACAGACAAACTGAGGACGACTCACTATAAGACCACTGTTATTTATGGAAGCGCTAACATACTGAGGATAACTCACTCCTAGACCACAGTTACAGAAAGCAGCATCAACGCACTGATGAATTTACTCAAGACCACAATTATTTCAAATACAGTGCAGAGACACTGAGGATAATGCACTGCAAGACCACAGTAAACGAAAGCAGCACTGACACTACCTGGAGGACCGCAGTTACAGAAAGCAGCACTGATACACCAGTACAACTCACAAGACCACGTTCAATCAGGGTAATTCAAGGCAGCACTAACACGGAGGATAACTCACTGTCAGACCAGATACTCAAGGCAGCACTGACACAGAGAAAAAAAACTCACAACAGAAAACCATGGGGGGCCGCCTAGCCAATGTTGACATGGAGAATTGGAGATTAAAAAAATTTTTTGATGTATTATGATTGGTCATTATAAGTGGAAAACGCATAGTAATATATTGCTAAACTGTAAAAATGTAAATAATTATGTATATATGTATAATATATTGAAATAAATACATTGAAACTAATTAATACTATTGTTGTCATTCCGTGACAATTTGCCTCTTGTAATTCCATGACATTCACTTTTTGAAATTTCTTGCCCATAAAGCAGGGTTAAAGTCAATATTTGTTTCTATAACTTACAGTATTAACAAAAAACACCTTAAATATGAACATAATGACATTTCATAATTTAACTATGATAGGAACATCACTTTCTGGACAGTTAAACACAACATTAAAAAAACCACGTCAATTTTGTGTAATTCCGTGACAGAGAAGTTTTTGCTTGTTTCTTCTATGAAAATTTCTCAAAAAATATATTTTCACTCAATAATATTAAAGAACAAGTTAATACCTTCAATATGACATATCATACTTGATTTTATCTTATTTAGTTGTAGAGTTACAACCCAAAAAGTAATGGGACTGTAATTCCGTGACAGCTTGGCGGCCCCCCATGGTAATTCAAGGAAGCACTGAAACACTGTGACAGCAGTACTGACGCACTGAGGATAGGCTTACTCAACATAGAACCATGTTCATTCAAGTCCGCAGTACTACTGACACAATGTGAATAACCCACCACAAGACCACAGTTACAGAAAGCTGCACTGATACCCAGAGGATAACACATCAAGACCGCAGTTGGGGGCCGCCAAGCTGTCACGGAATTACAGTCCCATTACATTTTGGGTTGTAACTCTACAACTAAAGATAAAATCAAGTATGATATGTCATATTGAAGGTGTTAACTTGTTCTTTAATATTATTAAGTGAAAATATATTTTTTGAGAAATCTTCATAGAAGAAACAAGCAAAAACTACTCATTCACGGAATTACACAAAATTGATGTGGTTTTTTTTTATGTTGTGTTTAACTATCCAGAAAGTGATGTTCCTATCATAGATAAGTTATGAAACTTCAATATGTTCATATTTAAGGTGTTTTTTGTTAATACTGTAAGTTATAGAAACAAATATTGACTTTAACCCAGCTTTATGGGCAAGAAATTTCAAAAAGTCAATGTCACGGAATCACAAGAGGCAAATTGTCACGGAATGACAACAATAGTATTAATTAGTTTCAATGTATTTATTGCAATATATTATACATATATACATCATTATTTACATTTTTACAGTTTAGTAATATATTACAATGAGTTTTCCACTTATAATGACCAATCATAATACGTACTTCAAAATTTTTTTTTAATCTCCATGTCAACATTGGCTTGGCGGGCCCCAGTTACTAATGGCACATGGACACACTGAGGATAAGGCACTGCATGACCATTCTTAATCTAGGTTGTATTGAGACACTGAGGATAATTAACTGCAAGACTGACCACATTTACTTAAAGTAGACATTCAATATAATTCAATTCAAACAACTTTATTAATCCCACAAGGGGAAAATGATTATGAGCAGTAGGGTGTCATGGTACGGATAGCACACAATAGATAGTAGACAATATATACACACACCACACCCAGAGGCTTACTTTGGAATAAGTAAGAAGAATAAGAGCCAATGATAGCCTATAAAAAAAAAAAAAAAGCTACTTGGAACATGCACTTACATGCTCCAAGCTGTCAGAAAAAAACCCTATGAAGAGTTCGAGAGTAGAGGGGATGAATAATGACATGTATTGAATTGAAACTTTTATTGAATTGAATACCCCTTGGCCCGGACAAGATTTCCTGCCGTTGCGCATCTGTGTGTCACAGTGAGTTACCATACCAAATTTGGTGAAGCTGCGATCAGTAGTTGCTGAGTACTGACCCGTACAAGATTTTCAGCCTCAAGGTCACAGCGCTAAAGGGAAAGGCGATATCCACCAAAAAACGTCATTTTGCACATGTGGCACAGCAAATTACCAGACCAAATTTGGTGAAGCTGCGATCAATAGTTGCTGAGTACTGACCCGTACAAGATTTCCTGCCTCAAAGTCGCAGCTCTAAGGTCAAAGGTCAAAACCAGCAAAAAAAAAAAAAAACATGATGTTGCACATCTAAGTGTCGCAGTGAGTTACCATACCAAATTTGGTGAAACTGCCATCAGTAGTTGCTGAGTACTGACTGGTACAAGATTTCCTGCCTGAAGGTCACAGCGCTAAGGTGAAAGGTGATATCCAACAAAAAACATGACCTTGCCCATCCATGTGGCACAGAGAGTTACCATACCAAATTTGGTGAAGCTGCGATCAGTAGTTGCTGAGTACTGACCTGTACAAGATTTCCTGCCTCAAGGTCGCAGCTCTAAGGTCAAAGGTCAGATCCAGTAAAAAACATGATGTTGCACATCTATGTGTCACAGTGAGTTACTATACCAAATTTGGTGAAGCAGCGATCAGTAGTTGCTGAGTACTGACCCGTACAAGATTTCCTGCCTGAAGGTCACAGCACAAAGGTCAAAAGTCACATCCAGCAAAAAAGGTGACATTGCACATTTATGTGTAACAAGGAGTTACCATACCAAATTTGGTGAAGCTGCGATAATTAGTTGCCAAGTACTGACTCGGACAAGATTTCCAAGGGTCAAGGTCACAGCGCTAAGGTCAAAGGTCAAATCCAGCCAAAAACCTGACATTGCACATCTATGTGTCATAGTGAGTTACCAGATCAAGTTTGGTGAAGCTGCGATCATTACTTGCCGAGTACTGGCCCAGACAAAATCATGGACGGACGATAGACGACAGATGACAGACAGACACGCAGGTGACGACAATACCCCTTCGGCCAGAGTCGACCGAGGGGTAAAAATTGTCATATTTGACATCATGTGATAGGCATGCAATACTCTCGCTCACCATCAACAGTCTTCACCCGGACATGATGGTGGAATAGAGTAATCATTGATGTAGAAGGGACTATAGCAACCCCCAATATCACACTTGAACAACACTGAGAATCAGGCCAAGAGTGGTGACATTACTCATGTCAGAATTTTTGCTTGACGTAGGCATCGCGGTTAAAGATGGTGATTCCAGTGCAAGTTCAACAACTATCGACAGTGTTGATGAAGATAGAGAGGTGAAATAAATGGAAAATGAGGAAGAAATTAGCAACGATATGGATGCAGCTGAACGCCAACAGGTGCTGCAAGTGTACCAGCATGAATCGGTGCCTTGGGCACAGGTGAGTGAGCAGGAAGGAAATTCCGTGGTGCGTTCCCGAAAGCCATGCTGCCAACTTACTTAATTGCTAACATTGGCTAAATATGGTTGACCAAGCTACATAAGTAGCTCAAGTACTTGGCATCAAGGCTTCAGGGAAACCTACCCCACAGCGAGAGTGGAGGAGACCCCAACATGTACAAGCTTAGAATTTTACTGACTAGGGACCAGCTAACTAACAGGAGGCCCTTGAGCACCAAACAATGCTATAATCCTACAATCCCAAACCGGCAGTCCCCCCCAATTTATTTCCCTGCTGCCCAAAGCCAATCGTGTGCTGCTCTGAAAAGGCTACTGGCACAGTTTTAGGTAGAAATAGAAATTTTTGGAGTGCAAAAAAAAATTTTGGGTGAGCTGATAATTTTGTGATAATTGAAAATGGCGGGCAAAGCGCGCTGGGCCAGCTGCAGGGGGGGTGTGGGGGAAAATTTTTTAAAAACGGGGCCTAAATGGTTCATTCTGAAGACAAAATATTACATTTCAGCACAAGACATTGGCTAATTACACTCATTGTCTTCTTCACACGTCCCTACTATAGTTCTGTCAAATGTTTTGCATTTATTTGTAAGATATTATTATGAACTACAATTGCGCTGAAGTAATGATATCGCTTTTGTGTTAATGACTCTTTTGTCTAGGAAGCTTTATTGTATGGGGCAGCTTGTGACATCTTTTTTCAATCCTTCTTGGAAAATCAAAATCCCTGATCTGTTAAATATTTTCAAGGAACCAGTTCAATTGATCTATGAAGTAAAGTAATTGCCCTACAACATGGATACAAAAATTTTGTTAAATCATCAATATTAACCCTGGAGAACCCACGGGGTCAAATTTGACCTCACCTTATTAGCCCCTACACTACATTAGCAGATGCCAATTTTTATGCTAAGTTAATATTTTTCTTGAGGAAAAAAGATGTCTTGGGTTCTCCAGGGTTAAGATGATGAGACCAAATAGTGGGACTTGTAGATGGGACACCCCGGAAGTATGTAGATGGGACAGAGGTGGAACACAGGTAATTCTACAAGTTAATGGGAGTTGATAGAGGTATAAAGCACCCAGGTTAGTGCAAACAAGATGATAACAAGAATAACATCAACTTTAGAGTCCAAAAAGCAATTTATTGTAGAACAATCGACAAATTACAACAACTAATTAGGCTTAATTAGAAAACAAAAAATAAAAAATAGGCATGCAATGCACGGAATACCCCTCAGCCCGATGTCGAAGTTTTTGGAGACGCCCGCCCGCCCAACCGCACGAAGGATAGCAATACCCCGTCAGCCTTGAGGGCTGAGGGGTAAAAATGTCATTTTCTTCTTGATGACACAACTTGCTCACAATACAATACAGTACAAACTAATGAATGTACATATATGCCATGATTCTATATGTGATATTTTGCAAGTTACTAAACTCTGTGGCACTAATTACTCTTTTGCACCGCATGAGTATGTTTGCCACATCTCCATACATAAGATATGATTTAATCCGGTGCACATACTTTCCTGTTCAGCGAGTTTCTTTTAAATCGAGGAGAAAGTTGATGAAAATGACCCTTTTATTCGGATCTTGAGTTAGAATCAATAGTACAAAATAAATAGATCAATCAGTGGTCAACATTTCGTCTGATTTCCTACTGCAAAGTCACATGAAAGCTTATTAAACAAGAAGAGCACCGCCAACGGTGCATAATACGCCCGTCATGACAAGGATCAGGAAGTGGACAGACAACATGATACCAATATCCAACAGACAACAGCCCCATGTGAGCTTTGACCTTTGTCCGTGACCTTGACCTTGGAGGGAGGGCCGTAAATATGGTACGCGACACTCCGCTCAGTGATGGTACACGTGTGTGTGAAATATCACGGATGTATCTGAAGCGGTTGAAAAGTTATACTCCGGACAAGCCCCATCTGGGCCCCATGTGACCTTTGACCTTTGCCAGTGACCTTGACCTTGACCGGGTGAACGAAATCATGGTGCGCGACACAGCGCCTAGTGATGGTGCACGTGTGTGTGAAGTATCACGAATGTAGCTCAAGCGGCTCAGGAGTTATGCCCCGGACAAGAAATTGCTAACAGACAACAGACAGACAGACGGACGGACGGACAGGGGTGATGACATAATACTTAAGACGGGCGTATAATAATAATAAAAAACTGACTACGTGGATGGGGAAAAAAAAAAATATTGGTGAAAAAATTAATAGTGATTGTATTGCATGTATTGCAGTATTGCATGTGATCAGGTCAACCATAAGCTGAAAGAAGAAAAAAATTGAGGAAAAACTAATTAGTGATGACTAATTAGCCCTTATTAATTACACTAATTAATATTGTATTAGAAGCACATATCATCTGATCAACTAAAAGCCGAAATGTAACAGTATGAATATCTTAACACTCCTAGAAACTAGCATTTTAAAATTGTCCCATCTACAGAGATGTCCCACCTACAATGTATAGATGGGACACATTTTCTCTCGTTTTACTGAAACACAATGATTTTCTGAAAATGTCAACTTCGTCAATTCTATCCATTATATACTCAAGAGGAAAAAAAATATTATTTGATTTGAAACCGAATTATGGATCTGAAACTTTTGTATCTCAAAATCTAAATTAGCATTATTTAACTGCCTAAGTCTGGAAGCAGGATTTTTTGTACAGAGAGTGTCTCATGTGATGGAATCAATATGCAAAATTTGAAAGCCATAGCTACTATGCCTTGGCTATAAAACAATAAAATCATGTGACCCATCTACATATCTCATTAACCAATAATTCTTTACCCCTTTGCGCAGAAGCCAAATCTAGCTATTTAGGTGTTACCTGATTTAAGGCTTTATTATTCAAGATTGCAGCTTTACAGACAGAAAAATATTGGCACAATTGAGTCTAGACACTTGAAGCATTTAGACTCCCATCGTATTTCAGTTTATTTTTATGATTTTACTGAAGAAAAGGGGCTGCAAACACAAAAAATCTTCATTAAAAATTCAACTTTGAATTAGCAAAAAAAATAATACTGACAATTGAAAAACTGCTGGGGCCTAAAACCATACATTTCTGGAATCATAAACTTCTTGATTGACTTCTTCATGTGGTCACCAGTAACCTCTCCAAACACAAAACATGCCTTTTCTCCATAATAAAGTTAACAATATTGTAAATTTTTCTTTAAAGTCCCCCAAGCATTAAATAAAGTGCTGATTAAACAGCCATAACATTCACGCTGCAATGAAAAGCCAACCACTCTCAAATCCGAGCTCATAACCTTCCAACTTATATGGGTAAGAACTCACGAACTCAAAATATCTGAGTATATCAGTACATCAGTCAATATATAACAGAATGGTGTAATGAACGTACCGAGGGATCTACCGACATGCGTGGGCTGCATGCGTTTGGAGAAACGAAAACCTTGGCATTCGATGTCTTTAAACGCGGTATAAATTCTACAGCAAAAAGCCATATTGAGCAAAATGCAAACAGAGTAGAAGTATAACCTGTTTTCTTCATTGATGCCCTCCTCCAGAAACAGATGTATCGGGTAGAAGGAACCCTCCAGTACTGTTTCATTCGGAATAATTCCCATTGACCGCGTCCATACAACATTATCTCGTAAATGAAACTGAACACTTCAGGCCGGTTTCGGGTGTCTTTGTTTCTTTGATATCGCATCATTTTCAGCTGCGCAACCGAGGCAAACATTCGAAGAACACAACCGACCTTACTTTTACGCTTATCTTTGTGTCCTATTCTTATTGTCCGATCAATGTATTTCAGTTATTGAGGAAAGTTTAAACACTTGGGAATTGGCTAAGAAACGAGTCTATCAATACATCGTTACCGGGGAAGCTTCACGAGGGCGTGAACTATAACTGTAGAGTTACGCAGATAAATTTGGGTATAGAATTGAGTGACTGGCTATCGACACCAGTACTTGGGTGGATGGAAGGGAGCGCTGAATTTGTCAATGGAGGAATCTACGTGTTAATCCATGGGAGGGAACTATTTTGTGTGCAAACGCATATTTTGTGTGTGATGACTGTAATTGACCGTAGAATTTAGGAGAATCAATACAATGTCGGATTTTTTGCTTCACAGAACGTATTTTTTTAACCACTAACTGGAATAATGTTGGCTCACTGTAGCTAAAAAGGTTGCGACAGAGTACTAAGTTGTTTTCTGTCGCAAGTGATAATTTTTTAAACTACTGGCTCGATACTATGGGCAAGAATATTGACTGGAGGGAAGTTCTCCATACTCTAAATCGCGTTTCAGCTCTGCCTGCTTGGGAAAATTCAATAACTGATCCGGGGGTGCCATCTCGTGGTCAAGTCCTGTAACTAAGTGCTTAAATTTGCAGGTCTATAGACGCGAGCGTCTCCATCTGCAGAAAGGGGCTAATTAATGCTCTTTTATCTTGAGGATGAAACAAGATATGAACAAAAAGTTTTTAGATTCAAGAGGTTCAACCATTTTACGTCCCACTGCATTAAAAATTAATACTATCTGACAAAACAAATTGACACTTATGTCGCAAATACCGTGACTGCACCCAAGACCGCAGTCACTGAAAGCAGCACTGACACTCTCCGTAAGATCACATTTACAGAAATCAGCACTGATAAACTAAGTAACTTATTTTGAGCATGTTCATTCACCACAGTACTCACACACTGAGGACAACTCACTGTAACACTTAAGTTATTCACTGCAGCACTGAAAGACCGAGGATAATCCACTGCAAGACCATGGTGACAAAAATCGCTGCAAAACCCGAAATCATACAAGATAATTCCTTAAATCCGCACCACTGCTCTGCTCCAACCAAGTGGCTGAAGCTAAGCAGGTGTGGGCATGGTTATTTGAAAGGGTGACCAACTGTGAAAATTAAGTTGCTGCTGGAAGACATGTTGGTGGGGCAGAAGATGGCAGACTTTGCTCTAGTAAATAAAATAATCCCCAATGCCCTTGTGCAGCAATGGGGTGCTATGCAGAAACACTGTCTTTTTGAGGAGATGTACAATGGGCTTTGCGGGTAGCGAAAACAATACCCCTCAGCCCTGACTAGAGCTGCAACTATCGAGTATTTTTGGAATCGGGTATTCTGTCGATTATTTCTACGAGTAATCGAGTAATCTAACGAATCTTACTTTTTTGTTTTTAAACAATTAAATCAATTGTGTACAATGGAATATGAAAGGCCTATTAAAATGAACAAACCATTGCGGTTTTTTCCTCAGAAAAAGGTTTTTATTTTAACCTCTTAAGCCCCAGCCTCTTTTTTAGGTTTCTGTTTGCAAATGACATACCCAAAATGAATAGAGTATATCTCTGTTTGGGTAGCATGAAGTATCAGAGAGGGAGACATGGAAATGTGGAGAGAGGGTTGATTTTCTCACGCTACTCGGATTTTGATATTTGAACATTAATATGCTTGGCGTTTGAGTTGTGCTTGGTGTATGTAAAAATGACTTATGTGCTTGTAGCAGAGGCTCTCCTGTTTCATTTGATGTGTAATATGACTATATTGCTACTTAATTAGCACGGCGTTGTAGGTATTTTGCTGCGGTGAGTCTCAGGGTCGTTTAAGAGGTTAACAACTATCAAAGTTGAAACCATTGCTGGCTTAAGAACTAAGCCAATAAAACAATCTTAATCTAAGACAATAAAAATAAATCTTTGGTATGTAAATAAAAAATGGAATACAATTCAGCAGTTAGCCATTCAAAGTGGTAATAAAATTCAGCATTTCAGTCAACAATCCAAAGCAGCCTAAACCATTAGGCACAAGAACGATGCCGATTGGTATGAATTTGGCGAACGTGTATAAGAAAGGGGACAGAGAGAGAGATTAGCTCTCCCTGTATAAAAAAAAAAATCAAAACACCAAACTTCTCAATGAAAACTTTAAAGTTTAAACCATTGCTGGCTTAAGAACACAACTCTTCACCTCATATATGAACTATACTGTATGTGTACCTGTGTGTGTATCAGTGTCCCTATCAGTGTGGTGTGGACAGCCGCATTACTAGTCTGACTAGTATGAACTATGTCATCGTGGATGACAAAAAAGGTGTTTAATACAAGTTTATCTGCGGAGACCAACAGGCTATGCGCAATTTTTAAATTGCGCTTGACGTGAGTAACTTCCATGCCTCGTTACTACAGACTAACACCACAGGCTATGAATACTGTACGTTTTAACAGGCGCTAGTGTTAATATCAATCTTAAATGTACGTTACTTTGTTGAAGCTCCTCCCGTTGGAGCGGTGAAGTGAGGGTGTTTTCTTTTTAGGCGCTGCAGCATTGGCGATGTGCTGTTGTGATAAGCCAGGTCGGCTTTACAGTAGACACACTGTACCGTATTTTCCTCCCTTCGAAGTCTGAAATGGTCCCACACTTCTGACGTTTTCTGTCTTTGCCCTCTATATTATCTGCCATTGTTACCGGTAGGTAGAGCGCTGAGCAGCAAATAAAACCACTCGGCCCGCCTTGGATATTTTGAAATGTCCGTCAATTACAACAGTCTGAGTGAAACACTTAGACATACCGTAGGCAATATATTTTATTTATTTTATCATTTCTCTTAAACGGTTTGCGATCAGGTTTGCCTGATTAACAATCAGTTTATTAACTGAACAGCCACCGCCAATGCATGACACGTAATAATTAACGAATGACAAAGCGATTATCTGTTGGCTATGTTGGTATAATTGATGTGACTCCGCAAGGATGACAATCTGCAAAAAATCGGGAACTTTCGCTGACATCGCGGCGATTACTTTCATTATTATCACTCAGCTGTGCGTCTAACAACGCACTTCAGCCGTCACCACATTCAGACGAGAGAACGGATTCTCTTGACTTGTTGCTCAATTAACCTCGCGAACTATTTTACGCAAATCCAGACGTAGGTGATTGAAATTTTCCATCTTCATTGATGTGCGGAAGTAAACGCCGTATATATTCGTAGTGCAATGTATAACAAGGCTTTCAAAAATAAATTAGATTCTCATCGGTTCCAGCAATCAGTCTGAGCAACTGTTTCTAATCGGGGAGGTAAACTGCGAGAGGTGTCTGTCATTAAGAAGTGAAAGGTGAGGTTATTGCTGGCCCTGTGTTTCAGCCGACGGACCGTCACTGTACTTTATAAATTATATTTCTATATGTATATTGAAACAGGGATAAGGCCTATCTGAACAGCGCTGTAGTTAACATATAGAGAATGCCGCGATGATACACTAATTAAAATATAGAGTAACGTGACATTAATTAAACGGAGCCTCGAGGTAAGGAATTTGCCTCGATTATTTTTTGTACTCGAATTACTCGAGTTACCCGAGTAATCGTTGCAGCCCTAGCCCTGACACACTGAATCAAAGGTGAAGGTGTTTGAGCCAGAGTGAAAAGTCATTGTGGTACAAAACCTGGACAAGGCACGCCCACCACCAAGACAAGTCCACATACGCAAAATGAAGTTCCTAGCCCAAGTGGTTGGAAAGAAATGGTCCAGACAAAGTTTTAAAGGTGAAGGTAAGTGAGGCGAGGTCAAAAGACAGTCGTGTACAAAACCTCAACGAGGCACGCCTACCTAGCAAGGCAAGTCCACATATGCAAACTCAAGTTTCGAACCCAAGCGGTTTGAGAGAAATGGCCCAGGCAAAGTTTAAGGTCAGTGAGGCAAGGTCAAAGGTAATTCGGGTATAAACCTCAACAAGGCACACTACCCACTAATGTGAGCCCCTTAGTCAGGGCTGAGCAGTAAAAACCACAGACCTGACATGGCCAGGTCATGAAAGATCCCATGTCACTCTTCCACAACAGTCGGGGGGTTCCCCAGTGTCCTGATTAAATTCCTAACCTGGCTCTTTCAACATGCCACCAGATCATCCCGATTCAATTGGCCATGCTAATTGTTCCCTCACACTCCAGCTCAGCTGATGTGGGCGTGAGTGTTCTGGCACAAAATGGCTGCCTAACATCACCCAGATGAGTGGTTCACCTTCGTGGTGGGACAGCAAGATTCCCACATATGACTATGTAGCGCCTCAAGCAGCTATGAGAAAACATAAAATACAATGTTCATAGTTTCATTTAAAAACACAGAGAGCCTGGCAACTCGCGGGCAGACCTGTTGTTTCCTAGGTTCACTGCTTTCACTTTTATATGCAACAAAAAATCTCATATGGGCTTTTACGGGTCCCATGGCATGTAAAAACAGAGGAATCTGTAGAGAATGAAGTGCAGACAAAACACAGACTAAGTCACCGATTGACTTTCTTAAGGTTGCTCAGACTGAGTTGTCCACTGAGCGCATTAGATGGCGTGAGGTAACAAGCCCCCACGAGTCCCCAGAAAATTTCACCATTGTCTTAGCAGCACATGCAGATTAAGTTAGCAAGCAGGGAGATATCAGAGAACTAAAAATAACATCTACTGCACATGTTTTCTACTGGGAAAAAAATTATCCACTTCATATCTGCATCTTACAGTGTATCTTACCACTGAATTGGGCTGAAAGTGGAGTCTGAATGACCCACACTGGAGACAACTGCAGCGGCTCAACCTATAAACATCTCTCAACAAGACAAGGAAATGAGCAAATTAAAAAAGAATACTGATTTTGGCTGCTTGGAATAAACACTCTTTTTGGTCAGTCTAACTCATCACTGACCATTCCACTGGAAAAAGTTGTCAAATCTCAATATTTTCAAAACAGCTTCAGTGTCACATGACTTGTGAACAATGAGTAAACTGTGTTTCAACTGAAGTTTCAAAGTAATAAACCATTTTGACACACTGAAAATCAGTTATGGTCATGACTTAAACAGCCTCTACATAAGCTCGTTCAAGAGCTCCCAACAAATGGGCGAGTGTTTTCAGGCACTGATTGATGATGCGGAGTGCACTGTTCCACTGAATCAGCTTCTTTATTTGCATTCTCTACAAAGCTGCACTTTGTTGCAAATACGTCAGTACATCTTCAGTTCTACTGGCAGACCGTTTACGACATATTTGTTTAAAAACAGATGTAATGCGTGATTTTCCACCCTTTCCGAGAAAATATTTGTGGAGATGCATACAATCCAGAATAGGATAGCGCCGCTGATCCAGTCTTATCTTCATTCTCCAGCTGAATTCCAACAATCTTGCCATCAGACGAGAGATAATATTTGCTCCTCTGTCTTGAAAAGGGGTGTATATGTAGATCCTTTTTTAATGATAATTTTCAAATTAGTTGTGTAAAATGAATCGGTGTGCATGCTCCACACTAAGACCACAGTGCAGCATTTGTTTGCTTACATTAATGCCTTTTGTTGCGTGGACTTAGCATTCTGCCCATACGTGTTACTTGCTTTTTTCTCTCTATACTGCACAAATAAAATCATGCAGCTCAGTTTTGTTGGCTGGGCACCCTATATTACTGCCACACTGAGTCTCCAGACATACGAGCGCCGGACTTCGTAAGACTGTAGTTTACGATCATGATAGAAAGTACTGTACAGCAACGGCTGTGACGCTTGCAGGTAACCCAGTAAGCATAAAGAAGCAGAGAGGAGTGTTTCCATTTTAAAAAAAATTGACAAATCACTTCTTTCATGACTACAAACACTGGCACCATGGAAATCAGTTACATCGCGAGCTGATGCTATGCATGTCTGGAAAACTTGTGACATTTCAGTGAAACCACAGATGCCAAGAGCAATCTGTGGGACTTACATCTGGTCTTATTTTTTTATTTATTTATTTATTTTTGGTGTATAGTCCAATGCATTAGGCAAATATTCCCATTTGTGACGTTTATTCAACCACAGCTTAAAATTCAAGTTCACCAGCTTAATTTAAATAGCCGTTATTCAAAATGTTTACATGTTATATGGGGTCACGTGGTTCCAACATTACCCCGTTCAGAACTGAAACTGTCCGCATTTTTTTCTAATGGACATAAATGAATCTCCTTTTGGGTCTGTATGGCTCTTCAATGGTAAGTTACCCGACAAGCACTGAACACATCTTTGCGACTAAATACATGTTATGAAGTGTGTCATCTCGCGCTTCCGGGTAACCACCGTTATTGCGCCGGAAAAACCTGTCCCACGGAGTGAGTCACTTCTTTACAGAGCCCAAAGCTACTATTGAGCGGGTGGAGATTTGGGACCGGCTCAACAGCAGCACTATTCTGAAAAACACAGGATGTTGCATGCAAAGCGCGTACAGTCATGCTGCCCACTCTAACATACTCACAAACCATGAGCCACCAGCCTACACCTCACCACACAGTGACTCACTAAAATTACATTACATAATCAAATAAATCTTCATTTCATTCTTTGGTCGTTACTTAGGTAAATAATAAGGCACGATTTCGGTCTGCAGCGAATAAAGATGCCAGCTAGATCGTTTAGGTAACCCCACTACGTTACCAGATGACATGTTCGGTCTTACAATTAAAGACCGTTTATAACCAAACTGGAGCCCTTATGCGCTGCATATTCCAACATCGATCGGGACAAACTGGAGGTGCAGAACTACTAACTAACTAGCTGACTAGTTATTCTGATCTACCAAATAAATTCAATACCTCGTCGAAATGATTCGTCCAATAACGAGAGTCACAGTTACTCGGACACTTTTCCGTCAGGCACCATTCAACGTGGCTCAGCAGATTATACAGAATAACTGAAGTGACAGACCGTTTTTAGCCCTACCGCTCAACGCGCAGGCGATGCCTTTATTCCGAAAAACGGTAGAGCCATTTAATGACGATACTCTGCCGCAGTGGCAGCTAACAAACATCCATGCGAGCTCTCTGGGCATCTCTTCCCAGCTCAACACTTGGACGGACGGGCACTCCTCTCTGTCAGGGATGGCTAACGCATCGAGCGACAGTTAAGCTGTTTTCAAATCGGACGCGAAACGAATTTTTCGCACGACAGATGACATTCAAAGTCAACGCAAATACGCGAGTCGTCTTTGCATTGACTTTGAATGTCATCTGTCGCGCGGAAAAAAAATTCATATCGCGTCCGGTGTGAAAGCGGCTTCAGTCTATTAACTGGAAAACGTTGGCGAGCTACCTAGCCAGCTATCGGGATACACAGCCTTTTATCCCGAGTCTGACGTTCCGCAACTGCGTGCGGTGGAATCGCTCCAAAATAAATCCCAAAGCACCATACTAACTAGCGAAGTAGCTAGTCTGGCTCTTTAGCATGGATTTTAAGATATAAAACGCACAGAACAGTTATAGCTAGCTAACTAGCAAGCTGTTAAAGTTAGCGAGCTAGCTTGGTCGCTACGGCAACATCAGCCATGTAACCCGGGCACGCAACGCCAGTCAGCTGTCAGTCAGTGATACATTTGTCGCAAAGTCCGTTCAGTCATAAATAAAATGTTTAATGACCGCAGTCCGCCGGGCACCTCTTCACCTTACCTTCAGAAAGCTCCAAATCCAACTCAGCCAACTGGTCCCTGACCTCCTTCGGCAGAGCCGACAGATCCACGCCTCGGTCCGCCATAGTTAAAATAACTATAAAACCAATCGTTTCAATATTATAAAAACAAATTGAACTTTAAAACATTCCAAAAATCGCTCTTTAGGAGACAAGACGTGCAAAGAAAATCGGGTTACAATCCATCAGTGTGCTTCCATGGCTCCGCCATACTAGGCATTTCTCCGTGTGCGATTTGTCACATGATCTCGTTTCCCAAGTGCCAGAAGTAAACGCTGCGAAGTCCTGAACAGTCATAGCCGAGTTGCGGCTATTCACTATAAACATAATGTTTCGTTGAAATACGTGAGGTTTTTGCGCCACCCTGTGTAACTTCTGAGTGCATGTTGGGCCCGATCTTCCCCATCTTCCATACGGGCGGACTTAACCAGTGGCTACCAGCCACTGACTGAGTCAAGGTTGCTTATCGGGACTTGGTAAGGGTCCGAGTCAGTGCCGATTTCACAGGATTTTCTCAGTGGGATAATTATGACTTATACCTAGCAATGAGGATGTTACCATTTAAAATGTGAAGGTAACAATTTTAAAAAGGAAAAATATTGAACAAACATATGACATCTCCATGAATGCAATCGGGCCCGCTCCCTCTCACAGTAATGGGATGGGCCAGGGAAAAATCATTATTACATCCACCAAGGAGATGTTGTTTAAAGATTCGGTCTGTTTGTTACTTGCGAAGCCTATTTTTCACTGGTATATGGGCCGTCATGTTTGACTGCAAGTCCGTCAATTTGTATGGGTTGTTTGTGCTCACTCTAGCGTCCACTGTCCACAATTAATGAGGTGTCAACTTGAAATTATTACTGCAATTGTTCATGTGTCCTAAGAAGAAAGGCTTCAATTTTGGAAGATCAAGGTCAAAGCTTGAGCTCAAGGTCACTGAAAAAGTTAAAAATTTCAGTCCGTTTTCATGTTTTTCTGTCGGATTGTCTGTCTGTCTCTCTGTTTGTGTCACTCTAGTCTGTACAATTCTTGCGGTAGCGATGTGAAATTTATACCACAAGAAGCCATATGACTAAGGGAGAAGGGGTGATGGTCAAGGTCAAAGGTTGAGGTCAAGGTCATCAAAAAGGTTGATAACACATTTTGGCCAATATCCCACATTAGAAGAATGATAGTGACACGAGACAAAAAAACAAAATGTTCCTTAATGGAAGGCTTATGGGAGTAGATGCCATAAAAATCGACTCAGCACATCAACTTCTAATACTTTTGGGGGGTCAGAGTTCAGATGGTCATGGTGAAAAAAAAATCAAAATTTTTGTTTCAGTATCAGTTTCCTTCTAACTGTTTGGAATGGTAAATATCATGACCTTAAGGGAGCCTGCCAAAATTTGGGGAAAAGCAGACAAGCTATTTTGATGCTACGGCCGTTACTATGGTGACAAAAATCCCTCTCTCTTAAAATGGGGCATATTTCACCTATATTGATGATTTAATATCTCAGTAAACATCTCTCTCCTGAAAACCACTTCAGATAGCATGGATTTATCTACTAAATTCCGCTGTTTTGTTCAATTAGGTCATAGGTCTCAGTCAACGGCATGCAAAAGGTGCAAATTATAATATGAGTGCAGGACTAAGAAAAGGGGTCACTTGGGTCATTTTATGAAAATTGAGATTTTCTAACAAAATCAAAGAGCGATCCAAGTTTTTCATTTTGAGAAAAAAATTGGGTGAATTTGTGCACAGCAAAGTGTTGTAAATTGACAGCACAGTAGTGCTGGGATGTCACTATCACTGGGATATCACTGCGATACCACGTTCATCTCAGAATGGAAAAAAATCCCAAGTGACCCCTTTTACTAGTCCTGCACACATATTTTGTGAATTAGTCAAGTTAGAGACATGGAACCAGTGCCAAAAGGTTCTGGCTGGTTGGCTCTTTCTTGCAATACAGAGTCATTTTCTCCTGCAACATTTGGTAGAAAATTGATGTTGAAATTTCACAGTTCAAAGACAGAATTTGTCTGTTTTGTTTGACGACCAATTTTTTCCAACTTTTGGAGATGATAGGTATTAAGGTCCTAAATATACTCCCAAAGTTTTGCAAAAGGTGGACAAGCTGTACAGATGCTATGACCGTGTCCATGGTGATGAAAATCCAAATCTCTTATAACGGTGCATGTTACTACTGAGAGAAATCTTCAATTTCAGCCAATCCTCCTCTATGAATGGGGTGCGGGTATCATCCAATGGTTTATTTGTCAAATGATCGGTACAACAAATAGGAAGACATTCAAATTGAAATGAACAACCTATTAGGTGCTATCGGAAATAATTGCTGACGATTTGAGGTTCCTCTGGCTTGTGTCATGTTTTCCAGTTTTTGCAAGTGTCGCTCTCTGTGGGGTTTCATTCATAAGACTGTTTATGTTGGTTTTGCCATTAACTTTTTACCCGTCTGTGTCACCTGAGGTCATACACAGTTCAGTGAAAAAGTATTTTTTAGATTTTTACTTGTTTGTCATATTTAAATGTTTCAGGTCATCGAACTAATTTTAATAAGACTACAGCAATGTGATTATAGACCAAAGGAAGGCTTTACATTATAATTTCATTTATTGGAGGTAAAAAGTTGTCAAAAACATATATCTCCCATGAAAAAATAATGGCCCCTGTAAACCTAATAGCTGGTTGTGCCGCCCCTGGCAAAAACAACTGTAATCACAACATTTTTGATAACTGGCAAATAGGCTTTTACATCGTTGTGTAGAAATTCTGACCCACTGTACTTTGCAGAATTAATTCAGGCCCATTGGAGGGTTTTTCAGTGTGAAATGCCCGTTCAAGGCCATGCTACACCATCTCAATTAGCTTCGAGTCAGGGCTTCGACTAGGTCACTCCAAAACCTTGCATCATTTTGTTTCTTTTAAGGCATTCAGAGATAGATTTCCTTCTGTGCTGCAGATTATTCTCCTGCTGCATAACCCAACTGCCTCTGAGATGAGGGCCACAAACAGATGGCTGAACAGTCTTCTTTAGGATTCTCTGGTAGAAAGCAGAATTCATGGTTCTATCAATTATGAAAAGTTTCCTGATTCTAGAAAGCAGCCCCAGACCATCAAACTACAACCACCATGTTTGACTATTGGTATGATGTTCTTATTGTGGAATACTGTGTTAGCTTTGCACCAGACATAACAGCACCCACATAAACCAAAAAGTTCTAATTTTGACTCATTAATCCACAGAATATTATTCCAATAGTCTTGGGGGTCATCATGATGTTTTGAGGCAAATGTGAGACGAGCCTTTGTGTTCTTTTTGATCAGCAAAGATTTTTGCCTTGTAGCTCTCCCATGGATGTCATTTTCTTTTATCTCTGTCTTACTGTGGAATTGTGAACACTGAACATAACTGAAGCAAATGCGGTCTGCAGTTCTTTAGATGTTATTCTCAGTACTTTTGTGACCTCCAAGATGAGTCATTGATGTGCTCAAAGAGGAATTTTGCCGGGCCAGGTACTGGGAGGAATCACCACTGGTCCAAGTTTTGTCCATTTGTAGATAATGGCTCTCACTGTAGTTTAGTGGAGTCCAAAAATAGCTTTGTAACCCTATCCAAACTGATAGATGTTAACTACTTTCTGTTCTTGAATTTCTTTACACAACAGCATCATGTGCTGCTTTTTGAATATTTCACATGGCCATACAAGTTCTGTTTGAGTGACATTTAAATTCAATAGGGACAGCAGTATTCATGCCTAGCTGGATTGACAAAAATTGAACCCAATTATCAATTACACTTGTGTAATTGTTTGAAATAGTTGCAAAGAGTGATTCGTTTTTCACTTAGGGCCAGATAGCGTAGGAAAGCTTTTTTTCCCCCTCTATAAATGAAATCATTTAAAAACTGCATTTTGTGTTTATTGAGGTTATCTTTGTATAATATTGAAATTAATTTGATGATCTGAAACGTTTACACTTAGTGTGACAAATACACACAAAAAAAAGAAAGAAAAAAGGAGCTTGGGGTGTGGGGAGCTCCCAGGTGCTAAGAGCGTACGGACAGTGGTCTGAGGTGGGATAAAGAACAAACTGGTTACAGCATGAGGGGCACCATAGGTTCATTGAGGCATAAAGGCAAAACAGGTTATTCCATCTGGTCCAAACTGACAGAAGGGCCATTGTCATACAAGACGCAAACAATTTCATTGACGGTTAGCCAAGGGAGGAATGTGTGACAACCCACAGTGCATCACACCCTGCTTGGAATGCGTCTCTTTAGCGTTCGAGTGGTCAGTGCCCATTCTAACCCCATCTATAATGGAAAGCTTCCACAATGGGCATACGCGCATTTTTTGGACCTTGGAGCAATGAAAGATGGTTGTTAAGTCCAGCGAGTCCAATTTTCTTTTACATCATGGACATCGGCCAGGTACATGTGCACCATTTATTTAGGGAAGAGACAGTGCCACGATGCACCGTGGGAACGAGATAAGCGGATGGAGGGATTGCGATGCTTTATGAAACATTTCGCAGGGAAACCCTGAGTCCAGGCTTTCATGTGGATATCAAGTTGATGGAACTATTTTGATATCATGCAGATGACCAACAGTATATTTGACAAGGTGTCATTACATCTTGGCTCATCAGTGCAGATTTACGATTTTGGTTGGTTCCATTATAGCATTAATGAACAATATTCTTTACATTGTTTATTGTTTTTTTTTTTATTGCATTGCCAATCAGGGGTGCTACTGAGCCCACTACATTTACACTTGCATTGGCGTCACAGTGGCAAAGTGGGTCGCAGTGTTACCCAGCAGCAAGATTGTGGTTTCACATCAGGCCTAAGGCCTTTCTGTGTGGAGTTAGCATGTCCTCCTTGTGTTTTTACTCAGCAGAAATGCTCAGTGTCATTCCCACAGTCCATTCCAGGCTAATGGGAGCCTTTAAATCTACCATAGGTATGCACAAAAGAGTGAATGGTGTATGAACAATCCCAAAATGGCTTTAATAAGATCATGATGAAAGGTATGATTTATCCTTTTTACCCAGGGCTAAACAGCAATCAATAAATGCAGAGTTTCATCACAAAACCCAATATATCCATTTGAAGCATTTTTCAAAAATGCTAATTTCTGTCAATGGACAAGTAAACATAGAAGAGCTTTCATATTTGTTAATATGTCTTGCTGAACAAGTAAAAACACAACACCATGATTATAATTAATTTTGTGAAAAAGTGAACTCTGTTGTGATTCTTTGGTGAAACACAATATATCCACAGTAGTGCAATTTGAAGACGCGTGCCTGCCAGTCAATATCATTGATGTAAACTTTTCAATGACTTTGTAATCATTCATAATACTCCTCTGTGTGTAGTACGCTGTCATTTTTGCCAACCTACTTCTCAATGTGGCCAAAAACTCTGTGGGGAGAGAACTATTTCCACTGACAAAAAACTATTCTTGAAGGGTAAATTGGGGAATCTTCTTCTCCGCAGAGCTCTCTGCATGGAAATGGCACTAATATTTTGGTTTTCCCCAAAACGAGAGTTGTAAAACAATAGCAACCTGTTGACAATGCGGGATGCTCCATAGCTAATTGGCTGTGTGGATTTATTGCAGTTAGTGGGAAAACTTTCTTGGGGCTTATTGTGCTTTGGAATGAAAATTGATGTTCAAGCATTCTAAGGACTTTAATAGCGTGTTGCAAAGGGTTGAACTTCGCATAACTACAAGACCACCAATAATCATTTTCTTGCCGTGGTGGTTCGAAAATTTTGAAAGCGACATTCATTGCGCTTTGCGATGAAACTCTTCAAATATACAAACATAGATTGTAATGAGAACTGTTGAAAGGCACAAGTACTTGGTGGCTGCCAGGGGGCGTTCTTGGCATCAAATTGTGTGCTGGGTAAATCAAATCAAGTAAAAATTCAAGTGTAAAGCACATTTCACAGTCATGACTCTTCCATTCCATCTCACCACTGCTTGTTCATAAAACAACCGCCCGTTCAGTCTCACCACCACCAATCAAAAGAAATATCTCCATCATTCTGCCTTACTGCTGCTAGTCAACAGAAACTTATTGCATTTTCTATGACTGCTGCTGATCTACATAACCAGCTCTTATCCCATTCAATCTCACTGCCACTAGTGAATAGAAAAGTCTGTTCTAGCCAGATTCCAAATGAAGAACAAATATTGCTAACATTGCTCCAAACAGCTAGGTACCTGAAACATGAGCAGTAGTTAGGAATGTCCGCAATCACCACAAGTTGCTTTTCTTGAAATAGAACTTGAATTTATGGAGAAATTCTCCAATTGAGGAAAAATGCTGATCGACCAGTCCTGCCTTTCTCCCTTACCATGGCTTCACTTGCATTACCACATTCTCTTGTTGATAAAAAATCAATATCCATGTTCAGCAAAAAGTGGTTAAAATGAAAATGGTGCATTTAGAACAGGACCAACAGAAGAATCTGGATCGCCAGTTGTAAGCTAGCCTTAACTAAACAGTGAGTTTCAAAGTATTGGAACAGTGACAATTTGTCATTCTGGCTCTGTACCCCATGGACTGGAAATGAGTTCATAGCACAATTAATCAAATTATTTTGTCATATTTTATACTTGGAGGAGAATTCTAATCAATCAACAACAAATGAAATGTGGAATCCATGGACATTAGATGCAAGGTTTCTACTCGGGTAATCCCAGGCTTTCCTGGCTAGACATTCAACGCAGCCATCATCAGGTCCTGCTTTTTCGCAACACATTCTTCTTTTAGTTTTGCCTTCAGCAAGTGAGATTCTGGTCAGGTGATTGACCTAACCATTGTAGAACATTCCTGCCTTGAGGCCTTTTCTTGCTTTCTCAGTGTGTTGCAGGTCATTGTCCATTTGCAGTGCAAAAGGTCATCCAATGAGATTATCAGCATTTGGCTGAGCCTGAGATGATACCATCCGTCTTTCATCAGAAGTCACCTTATCTATTAATACAAGGGAACCAGTTCCATCAGCAGCCATATATACCCACACAATGCTTCACAGATGAGCCGCTATGCTCATGAGCAGTTCCCCCAGTTCACCAAACTCTTATCATTATTCTAGTTTAAGTCAATGTTTGTCTCATCTCTCCATATGAGGTTGTTCTAGAACTAAACTGGCTTTTGGAGATTTTTTTTTTTGCCCAACTTCCCAATTTTGAGGCTCACCAATGGTTTGCATCTTGTGGTTTATCCTCTGTAGTAACGCAGATGAAGTCTGTCTTTGATATTGATAGATTTTCCAACTTCCTAGGTTGGAAGAGCCCATTCAACCTCTATTGTATTGACAATACAAGACATTTTTAATGCTTTAACTAGTGAATCCACTTGTTTATTGAAAATGTAAGCTTATTTCAATACTAATAAAAGCAAAAGACTCAAAGAATGTGGCACAGGGGCAGTTTAAGACTAATAATTATGTGACAAGAAGCCATAAGGTGATTTTAAACAGGTGAGCTGATTGCGCTACAGAAGAGCCCCCAAAAAAGGTCCAGGATCAAAGACCTCAAGATCAAAGATGTGTAAAAGCTCAACTATTTGCCAGCAGATGCGTCAGAACGCAAGCCATCGCTCTGTGAACATGTGCAAAATACAAATTGTAGGATCTTTGACATTTAGCCCTCTTCAGTGCATTATACGATTTAAGATGGAACGCATCCTGTCGAATCTTAGAGCGTAAATGGCGAGGCTAAAAATAATTTCTTACTATGCAAAGACAAAGTCATACATCAACGTTGTCCAAAAGCGCCATCGACCTCGCTGGGCTCGAGTCATCAGAGATGGACAGTAGCACAGTGGAGGTGTGTTTTTAGTTCCGAATCAACATTCTGAAAGGTTTATTAAAAACAGGATGACAAGGACAGCCCAGGCGGTTATCAGAGTCAGGTCCAAAAGCCAGGGTCTATCTAGGTGTGTCACTACATGACAAAGGAGACTCGCACATTTGCGAAGACGTCACTAATGCAGAAAGATGCATACAAATTTTGGAGCAACATGCGGTGCCATCTGGAAAAATCTTGTGCTGCAGAGAAGAGAAGTGCATGGCTGCGTAAGCGGAGTCCACGGATACTAGATTAGCTTGTCTGCAGTCCTTATCGATCTCTGATAATGTATGGCGCATTCTAAAGTGAAAAAAACTGAGAAACTGTTCATAAATTGTGCCTTGAAATGGACTAAAGATCTTGATAAGCAGGAGGATGAAATCTCATGGGTTGATATTTGGGGAAAAAAGCAAGATATTCCTTTCGTTCTACGAAAAACAGAATTTAAAATTCTGAACCTCCTATATTGTGCTCCATCTCTTGTCCAAAACAGGACTCCGAGAGAATGATAAATGTGTAAAATGCGTTACTTTGAAGCATTGCTATTTTTGTTATGGGAATGTGAAAAAATTGAAGCTTGAAGCCTTGGTATAATCATACAGGTCCTGAATGTCGATAATATAGACATGGGCAATTCCAGCATAACTGGCGTTACATTCAAAGCACGGGACTCTTGAACAAAGCTGTCTCCCCATTTTGTGAATAGACTAGACATTCTTATTTTTTCATCACGATAACCATAGGCCACTCTCAAGGTCCACATATGACATTAGAAAAATTCTGCTTAATGGTTCTTCCAGGCTGACTTTTGTCAGCATTACTCACGTTACGAAAAAATATCTTTTGCATAACATGAGTAATGCTGACAAAAGTCAGCCTGGAAGAACCATTAAGCAGAATATTTCCAACGTTGTCATATGTGGACCTTGAGAGTGGCTGTTGTGGTTTCATTCAACCTATTGAGGTTTGTGAGGTTCCCCTATCGCTCAGGCAATTGGAGAGAGACAGATTCTGAAAAGAAAAATTAGGCTTTATTGTGTCATGTTGATAAATGTAAAGCCGAGTTCCTCCTGCGCAAGAAAAACTGATTTCCCAACTTTCACACCCAGGTCTTATACTCTTTATCATCAGAAATATCTTTCAAATATGGTCTTTCCGCTTCTCATTCTCGCACTGCAATCGGACAGGCAACCCAAAACTCTGTTTGCCAATCCTTCAGGAATTCCACGCAAAGACGCATGCGCAAAGTTACAGGGAAGAGAGGACATCTAAAAAAAGGAGCGGAAACTCCCAAGCAAGACATGTCCAGACATGTACGCAGCCAAGAGATGAATAGTTACAAGTGGATGAATTCAAAAAATGTAGATAGATAAGTGATTACAAATGATTCAATTGATTATGTTTTCAGTAACAACAAATATTGATCAAAGCTACAGAAATCAAATACATCCTCTGATTATGTTTCTGAATCAAGTAAACAGAAGCCTGCTTAATAATCAAATGTACAGAAGTGTGCTGCTCATGTGTGTGTGAGCTGCTCATGCATGTGAACTGAATTGCTTGTATATGTGTCTGTCTGCGTGTGAACTGCTTGTATGCATGTTTGTGAGTTTTATGTGTGTGTCTGTGTGTTTGCACTGCTCATCCCCTCCCTATCCGTATGTGAACTACTTGTTTGTGTGCGTGTGCATTTGTGTTACTGCTGCCTGCATAATATGGTTATTGATTGTGATTATTGATGGCTAAATATAATCTAAATCTAATCGTGAGTTTACTGATTATTAGTATGAGTAATGAATGAATAATGATAAAACTATATAATCAGTATTAGTGAATATAATGAATTAGTATTCGTAAATATAATGAATAATGCTGAAATATAATCCTCAACATCGCCTATGGTTATCGTGGTGAAAAAATAAGAATGTCTAGTCTATTCACAAAATGGGGAGACACCTTTATTCAAGAGTCCCGTGATAAATGTAACGTGAGTAATGCTGGAATTGCCCACATACCCATAAATCCTCAAACATGTATTCTTTGAGACCTGCATAACTATAATGAACTTTCATGTGATAGTAAAAATATTTTTCTTTTAATACACGTTAATGAAAAAAGATCTTTTGTATAAATGGACTGATACAAGAATATCAACTTATAAAGAATGGATCACAAGTGACATAATTCTCATGGGAAAAATTGCTTCAGCCTTGCAAGGTGAACAAAAGGAATTCACTAAAATTTGGGGTCTATTAATAAAATGCATCATGTCTATATAATATTCAATAATGAATTTTATTTTTTCCTTTTGCGTGCTCTGACTTCTGTACCAATATGCTTAAAATATGAAATTGGTGGTCTTACAGAAGCTGTGTCACGATTACTGTGCATGCTCTGAACTTGCATCGTAAGAAAGTGAATCTCCTTGACTGCACGTCATTATCTGATTCCATCCTTCCCAATCTGGCTTCGCTCTGCATTGAATTTATATTTTAGTTACCCTGCCATTATGCTTTTTATATTAAGGTGCTTTCTTAGGAAATTTGAGGATTCATTTTTAGCGCTATTAAAAGCTTTACCCAAGCGAAACGAAGAATGTAAGCTGGTTGTCATCACCAATAATCAAAGAAGAAGAAAAATACCTACTAGATTTTGACTTGCAGTTAAGCGAACTTACTTTGTAAAAAGTTGTGAGCATACACTGCAATTGAGACACAGAAAAAAAAGAGAGACAAAAAAAAAAAAGAGGCCTCAGAGGGTGAAGGTTGGGATCATACGGAGGTGGAACGGAATCGAATGGGCACCAGAGCAATCGGGCATGGAATCATTTGGAACTATTTGTCCAATTGACATGAAACTATGTGCAACTGCAAGGTCATGACCTCACAACGTGTCACATGATGACATCATACCTGCATGGTTCAATATTTTGCCACCAGGTGGCGCTTTGTGGTGGAAAAATTACCATTTTGGCCATATCTTCAGAACCATTTTTCCGATTGACCTGAAATTAAGTTCAAATGAAAGTCTATTCAAGGATTGGGGAATTGGAGGATTGGGGGCGTTCGGGGATATACCCCCAGCCATCGCCTCCGACTGCATAAGCCTAGTTTAAATAAATGCGTCTGAAACGTCAGATTACATAAATAGTTAGGCTTATTTAGATAATCAACTAATTGAAGGACAGAAGTTTGTGTGAAAACCAGGGACAGATACGGCCCTTGCTGCCCACCACTGATCTATGCCCTCTGCATTATGTTATCACCTGAACATCTTTGGTTCCTTAGTTATGTTCTGTCTAGGTCTTCATTTTTGGCACTGTCTACATGTATTGTCTTTTTTTTCTCTTTTTCAATTTTTTTTTGTTGCTGTTTTGTTATACCCTTTCTCAGAGGAGAGGCTTCACTATGTTTCACCTCATAATTAATGCTCAAAAACTAATAAATAAAGCTGACTTCCAAAGAGGTGGCAGGCTAGGAAAAAAAGTGAAAAAAGTAACTAGGCTTATGCAGTCGGAGGCGATGGCTGGGGGTATATCACCGAACGCCCCCAATCCTCCAATTCCCCAATCCTTGAATAGACTTTCATTGGAACTTAATTTCAGGTCAATCAGACAAATGGTTCTGAAGATATAGCCAAAATGGTAATTTTTCCATCACAAAGCGCCACCTGGTGGCAAAATATTGAACCATACAGATATGGTGTCATCATGTGACACGTTGTGAGGTTGTGACCTTGCAGTTGCACATAGTTTCATGTCAATTGGACAAATAGTTCCAAAGATATGGCAAAAATGGTGAATTTTGTGACAAAGCTCCACCTTGTGTCAAAATCTTGAACCAAACAGGTATAATGTCATCGTGGGACACATCCTCAGGTCACAACCTTTCATTTGCACGTCATTTGAGGTGAATTGGACAAAAATTTCCAGAGATATGATAAAAAACAGTGATTTTTTTCAGTTTTTGGCCCCTGGTGGCCAATCTAGAAATTGTAAATTGTCCAAAATCGAATCAGTTCTTCCTCTTAATGATACTTACTTATATGCAAAACTTGGAATTTCTAATTGAAATATTACTGAAGTTATCGCGTGAACACGTAAATCAGTTTTTGGCCCCTGGTGGCCAATCTAGAAATCGTTAATTGCCCAAAATTGAATCAGCTCTTCCTCTTTATGATACTTACTTACAGTGGGGAAAATAAGTATTTGACCCCTCGCTGATTTTGCAGGTTTGCCCACTTAGAAAGAATGCAACGATCTATAATTTTAATCGTATATACATTCTAACAGTGAGAGACAGAATCACAAAGAAAATTCCCAAATATCACATCATATGAATTTATAAAAATTGATAACCATCTGATGACGAAAAATAAGTATTTGAACCCCTACCAAACAGCAAGTATTCTGGGTCCCACAAGCCAGTTAGTTTTTCTTTAAGACGCACCCCCAATCCCAACTAATTATTTACATCAAATACACCTGCCTCACCTCATTACCTGTATAAAAGACACCTTCCCACTCCCAAACAACCAGATTCCAACATCTCCACCATGGGCAAGACCAAGGAGCTGTCTAAGGACATCAGGGACAAGATTGTTGACCTACACAAGGCTGGGATGGGCTACAAGAGAATGGGAAAGTAACTTTGAGAAAAGATCAACTGTCAGTGCAGTTGTCAGGAAATGGAAGAAGTAGCACACTGCCGCCAAACTCCCTCGGTCTGGGCCTCCATGCAAGGTCTCGCCTTGTGAGATGTCCCTGATCATGCGAACGGTGAGGAATCACAATGGGGGAACTGGTTAATGAACTGAAGGCAGCTGGGACCACAGTTACAAAAGAAACAGTTGGTAACACACTACGCGGTCATGGATCGAAATCCTGCAGCGCATGCAAGGTCCCCCTGCTCAAGAAGGCACATGTACAGGCCCGCTTGAAGTTCGCCATTGACCACCTGGATGACTCAGAAGAGGCCTGGAAGAAGGTGATGTGGTCAGATGAGACCAAAATAGAACTTTTTGGGCTCAACTCAACTCACCGTGTTTGGAGGGCAAAGAACACAGAGTACAACCCAAAGAACACCATCCCCACTGTCAAGCACAGTGGTGCTTTTCAGCCCAGGGGACGGCACAACTCCATTGCATTGAGGGGAGGATGGACGGGGCCATATACCGTGGAATTCTGGACCAACAGCTCCTTCCCTCAGAGAGAGAGCTGAACATGGGTCGAGGATGGGCGTTTCAGCACGACAACTACCATAAGCACACCGCCAAAGCAACAAAAGAGTGGCTGAAGAAGTACATCAAGGGTCTGGAGTGGCTTAGCCAGTCTCCAGACCTGAATCCAATTGAAAATCTTTAGCGGGAGCTTAAAATTCGGGTTGCAAGGCGACAGCCTCGGGACCTGAATGATTTGGAGGCTGTCTGCTGGGAGGAGTGGGCCAACATCCCTGCCAAAATATGCACAAACCTTGTCAACAACTATAAAAATGGTTTGACATCTATGCTGGCCAATAATGGCTTTTCTACAAAATATTAACATGCTGTTTGTCCAGGGGGTCAAATACTTATTTTTCCTCATCAGATGGTTATCAATTTTTATAAATTCATGTGATGTGATTTTCGGGAATTTTCTTTGTGATTCTGTCTCTCTCTGTTAGAATGTATATACGATTAAAATTATAGATCAATGCATTCTTTCTAAGTGGGAAAACCTGCAAAATCAGCAAGGGGTCAAATACTTATTTTCCCCACTGTATATGCAAAACTTGAAATTTCTAATTGAAATATTACTGAAGTTATCGCGTTAACACGTAGCGCGGCGGCGGTCGGACCAAAAACATAATATCCCCTGATATAATTAATGCCCCTATATAACTGCACAGCCTGTGACCAGCTGGTGTCTTCAGTGCTCAAATGCATAGTGAGATCAATTCAAAGGACATGGCAATGTTAGATAGTGGTAAATGGACGACTGCCTCGAGTGTTTGGATGTGATAATGCGGTCAAATATTTTCAGTATTTAAATTTACATGTTAGAACATCAATTTATGCATTGTTGCACAAATTTGCATATAGTAGAGGGTGATGGACTTTTCAAATTTATCCTATTTGAGTTAATCTGCATATTCCATGATGCGGCAATTATGTATTATTATTTTTCTTAGAGACTGGAAACACTCAAATGAAAGCTGAAAATCAGCACTTTGACCTACTTCATCTAATCTCTACTATACTGTTGTAGACTGGTAAAATAAGAACTTTGTCGATGTCCACATATTTATGAACCAGATACATTGGTCATTGAACCTTAATAAATATTCACACCTTTGTTCAGTCACATTTTAATATATTAGGAAACTAGAACAATCTTAAAGGAATAAAGTGGACGCTCTCCCAAAATTAGAAAAAAAAAATACAGGAAAAATATGTACAAATGAAGCATTAATGAAGTGTGGTATTTCAATTGTTCTGACAATGGCTATTCAATAAGAACAACAAAAAAGACAAAGGCAGTGACCAATACAGACCTGGGAAGCATAATGAAGCGTAATCATGATCATCATGTACCTGGCTGTTTTGAAGGACTACAAGGAAGCTACCACTGGGATAGCCACTGCATACTGGGGCAATGGGTCGAAAGAAAGCAGGTCCTGGAAGAAACACCACGGCACTCCTCAGTCAATTCTCGATGCCATCGAGCACTGTAGGCACAGCCATCACAAGTAACGGGAGGAGGAAAACCTTGTCCACACATTACTTGTGTGGAGTTAGGTAGTCATTAAGAGGAGTGATCCTGTACACAAGTGAATCTGTAGGAGGTGCAACAGTCCTGAGGGCCTCCTTCAACCTCCTCATCCCAGCCCAGGACAGCTGTGTTGAAGGGAGATCGACTCCATCGCAGTCAAAGCTGGCAGACAAGCCGAGGATATGTCAAGTCGCTGATGTGTGTAAAGACACTCATTAAAAGGAGGAAAGCGGCCCCATCCACTGGAATCTGAGACCAGAACAAACATAGTATCCATTTCCTTTTTTTTTTTTTTTTTTTGCACTTCAAGATGGCCCTGTCTACACATTCCAAAAGTAAAACAAAACCTTAGCTCTTTAAAAATGACAGAAATAAGCTTGGGAGTCCCGAGGCACTAGTACAAGCAGTAATTCCTAAGGCAGATACAACTTTTTAAAGAAAATACTCACTCAGGGCGGTGCACATGAGAGAGAGCAGGTTTGAAACACCTTGCTTGTGTTGCAAGCAAGCACATCAAGCAAGTCAACGCACTCTGCAATCTACAGGAGAGGACGTTATAGAGACGCTGATTTGTGGACCGGGAAAATTTGGTAAAATGTTTGCATACATCTGCAACTGCGTAAAAAGACTTAAGACCACAGAATGTGGACAAGTCAAATTAAGAGCAAGAATAGAGGGATGGTTGGATGCAGCCCATAATGTTTGCAGCTTCAAAAATGAACTCCGCAGTTTCAGTAAGAATTCCTCATGAGACACCCACACTGACCTTGCACTGTGAGAATATCATTTCACAGAAATGCCCTGTGCTGCACACTGCTTAAGCTCATCGAATATCATGCCTACCAGCGAAACATGGCCACCCAATACCTCATTTTCCTGGATATCATTCTCACTATATTCAGATGTAAAAACACTCCTAGTAGATTTGTGTTATACATACACCAGATTAACATACAAGAGGACCTACTGATGCATTTGATCTCAAATATTTGTTCACGCAAGATTAATGTCACAATTTTTCACAGAAAACATTGGACAGCCAAATACCATGCCACCAAGGAGGCTTGTGAGAAGAGTTTAAATAAAATCCTCTTACACACCTTTCGTTGATTGCAAGCGGGAAAGCTACTGCAGTACCCAACCTACCTGGATAATAATGTTAAAAACTTAATGCACTTTGATTAACTTGGCAATATAGTCAAGGCCAGCCTTAATTCAATGTCAAGGAGCACATACTTATTTGAAATAAAAAATAACATTTAAAAAAAAAATTTGAATTGAATGTTAAACTGGAAAGAGGGTGGGGAAATTTGTGGCCACAAATTAAGAACGTGTACTTTTCGCATATAGTCATTTATGTTGTGAGGCTGTATGCTCATAAACTATACACTATATTCTGACCTGTGTGGGATGAGCATGTTGGCTTCACTGACCACCTGTTTATTGCAAACTTCTCCAAAGTTTCAGCAATCACACTGCAAGAGTGCACCATGAATTTCAGCAAATAAATTGTAATACTAAAGACTGTTTGGAAAAGGTAAATTTGCTACCACGAAGAGCGAATGCCTCGCTTGAGTGCAGTTAGCTCCTTAGCTAATAGTTTAAGAAATAAAATAAAAAAAATTTTCAAAACATAAACAAAAATTTATGTTTTGAATTTCGATAACTCCAAGTACTATGAAGTTTCACAAGCCAATTAAACTTTGTGATCAGAATTTTGTAGCTAAAGGTATTAGGGAACTAGTAAGGCAATAATGGTAGACGCATATTAAACATTTGATTCTTGCCTGTCCGCATAATGAGCTACAGAGGTTTCAGAAATTAGTTTGTTTTCACATACAGCCCAAAGCAGCAACCAGCCATTAAGGAATTCCAACAATGACAGCGCAAGGGGAATCATTATTATAAAAAACTAGGCAGTCGGTCGCCTACAAGTTGACATGTACCTCCACATGCCCTACAGCAATCCCTCCCAAAATCCAAAGCTTCGTGACCTTACCACATACCTGTACAAGGTCCATGCCAGATATGAAATGGATCCAAAAAGAAAAGTGACATGTAGAGCGCTCACAAGAAATCTCTGTGAACACGGCGGCATAACGCCGCGTAACTCGTCGTCGGGGGTTCTCTCATACATTAAACCAATTGCAATCTGTTACAATGTAATCTGACATATGATATATAGAACTAAATGTGTGACATTTTACATTAAAAAACAATCTCTTAAGTTTCTATTTCATAAATTCCAACAAGAGGCCGATTATCTTCGGAAAGTCAGCTAACATTGAAAACTCATGCAGCTAGCAGTTAGGGGACGTAATTTATCTGGGTAACTTGATCTTAAGGCTAGTGTGCTCATGATACATAGAGCAAGACATTAAGATAAAATGCCACATGTCGCTAATACCAATAAATGCAGAAGCTACTGAAGGAAATGGGGTGAAAAAAAGGAAGTGACCTCACAACCTCCTAAGCTTCCCTGAACTGGAGTTCACAAAATAATGCAATTTCCCATTAAATACCACCAAGACGTAACATTGCGGGGAGATTTGTGAAGCAGGATAGCTTTTCACTGAGAAAAGCAACAGCCAGAAGCGCAGAGAGGAAGACTATTCATCGAAGGATAGGCCAAGGCCTCGGTCTAAAATAAGTCTCAAATCCTGGTTCAGGAAAGCTGCAGTCTGCTGGGTTCCTTCTTTGGTCCTGACCCAAGAAACATTGTGGAGAGTGCAAAGCTTAATGGCCTAGTTTTGATGACCAATTAAGTGTAGACATGCCGCACACCTCCCTAGAGCTAAAGGCAGGTACCTCACACCCAAATGACAAAGTATGAATGTCACAGGACCAAAACAAAAAAACAGGATTTTCCTTCGGAGCAAATCCAGCAATAGCAGTTGGGGCTGGTGAGGCAGGTGTCTGATTTGCCTTCATCATAACTCTTGTTCAAAAGGCATCATTAGCATTGGAAAGCCACCCATCACCGCCGCCCCACATTATTCAGATGGAGGGAACTCAATTATTCACATTTCCGACCCTCCCTCACAGCTCTGTATCTACTGACAATAGTGATACAGAGACATATATTTCACAATCAGTTTGAGAGGATAAAGATAAAGCACAAATAACTGATGCTTCAGCAATTATTAATAATGACCCAATTAAGCCAGAGAGGGAACTGTGCCACTTCAATAACACAGCTTTTACATTTTTTCTTTACATAATTAAAAACTAGCCGATAAATGCTGAATGACACATACAGGATCTTCCAACTGTTTACAAGCTAAAAAATAAAGGACAGTCTGAGAAAGTTGCATGTATATAAAACTAGATACTAATGCACCAAAGCAGCACAAAGTGGTATATACTGCCCTATAGAGAGAGGGAGAGAGAGCGACACACACAGACACACGCACGCACGCGCAAACACACACACACGCACAAACACACACACACGCACAAACACACACACGCACGCACATACACACGCACACCTCTGCATAAATAGATCTGCAAACATATATGGCCAAATCCTGCAGGTAACCGTCAACCGTTGCTAGTGTTAGCTTCTAGTTTGCAGTCTATTCAAGTAAAGGAGATGAATAATTCCTTCTTTTTTTTTTTTTTATAAGATTTTTTTGGGGGAATTTTTCCTTTGACAGTTATACAGTGTAGAGAGACAGGAAGGTTGGGGAGAAGAATGGGGGTAGACATGCAGCAAATGACTTGAGCCGGAATCGAACTCAGGTCGCTGCAGGAAGGACACAGCCTCTATGGTACACACGCTTAGACCGATGAGCCACCGGGGCGCCCCTAGGAGATGAATAATTCCTTAGCTAGCATGCTCACACTTTTGGCAAGTGAACTATTAAGTTGGACGTGTAACTTACAGTAGAAACGTGAATTTATTAATTTAATGAGGAAAAGCGCTAGCACGCTAGTTAGCAAATTATTCATCCAATGTACTTGAATAGACCTCCATCCAGAGGCCAACGCTTTTTTTCCAAATTATTTTCCAAATAATATGAGGCTAACATTTATGTTATTTATATCGAATTCGAGAGCCAAAGATATCAAATTTATGATAATCATCTTTTATTCTTCGCCAAAAGCTCAGAAAAAATGAAAATTACTACTCATTTCATAAATTTAATATCTCGGACTCAATCATTAGAGGATCCTCATACACACACACACACACACACACACACACACACACACATATATATATGCAACATATATATATGCACTCACACATACGAAAAAATCAAGCAAAAAAAATAAATAAAAACTGACCATTTCATGACATTTGGTGACACGAAGGCTGTTAAGTTGGGCACTATTTACTTGACTTGCGATAGCAGTTTGCTTCTTACATGATTCCACTGAAACTAAGGGGTGAATCACTAGTTAATTATTTTATAGGTACATACAAAAAACTATGGCAAACAGTCAAAAAAGTCCAAGTGTCATTGAAATGTCAATCTCAACTAAGTGCGTTCTCTCACACACAGCTGCACGCACATGTGCGCAGACACACACACACACACACACACACACACACACACATAAAAAGACAGAAACGAAGTATAAGCTCTGATGTGAAATGCTATGGATGGACAAAAAAAATAAAAATAAACAACGGTTATGGAGTGCGTCAGAAGAACGTTTGTCACCAATATGTTCATAAGAAAAGAACATTTTCTGAAGGATCTTAGTACGGGAAAGCTTTGAATTTGCACAAGAAGATACATTCCCAAAGCTAACCCCAAATCACATTCCCAAAGCCGATTCCAAATTACACATTGCCAATAGCAATCCCAAAACCAGCTTCCCATGCAGGAGATTATTGACAAAGGAAACAGAATGCTGCTCATCATTCGAGGCAGTGCACGGGTGAGGGAAAAATGTGGGGGAAAACCATGTCCCTCACGCACAAGAGGTGGGGCACGAGATGTCAGGTCTTAAGAGTTGCTTTGATGTTGGGTCAGAGTCTGTTGAGTTTTGGGGTTGTGATGACAGGAGAGTTGTTCGGGGTAACAGCACAGCCCATCTACTCAGTCTAATGCTCTAAATGAACTGAAACTTCTCCGTTCCCAGATCAATCCGACACACCCATGGATCGAAGCCAGAAGGTTGAGAGTTTGGGGATGGGAGGCCCAGAATTTGGGGAATGGGATGGGGGGTGGGAAGGGGTCATTCACATGGCGTCCATCCCGCCTGTCACCGAGGCAAGTCAGTGTTTTTACACAAGTTCCACAGGGGTGTGTCCCTGCCCTGCTCATCATCTGCTGGAGGGCTGAGACTGTGGCGCCACAATCACCTGAGAGGCCCCGCCCACCTCAGCCCGCTGGCCCATCCCTGCCAGCACAGACATGGCCACCACCTCCGCCGGCGCCCTCTGGCTCAGCCCGTTCACCCGTCCTGCCGGGCTGGGGGCCTGGGAGCTGTGCTGGATGACAGGAGCAGGGGAGCCCTTGGGCTCTGTGGTTTCTTTTGGGCTCTCCTCTCCTGCTGTGGATAAAGGCATGGATCAGACAGGAAGCAGAGCCTGAGCCCTGCCGTGCACCCATCCCAATTTCCAATGCTTTTTTCCCCCCAATGACTGTGACATTTGTCTTTACAATGCACATAGTTGCCATTTTGGCTGAGCAAGACTGACAAACTGCTGTACTTGACTAGAGTCATCAGAAGATGACATATCCCCCCGGCCCCTTATTATTTGCGAAAATCATGTCAATCCTACACCTTCAAAGAAATTCAAACAAGAATGTTGAGGTGATTTTCCTCTGGAATGATCTGGAAGTATGTACTGGCAACATCTAGCAAAGACTATGAAGCACACGTTGGCAAATGCAAAAAAAAAAAACAAAAAAAAACAAGGGTCATTCATGAACATTGTTTTAGTTCTGCCCCGGAAACAAACCCAGCCGTGCGACTGAGTCCAAATCCATGTCGCTTCCATGGAAAGGAAAAAAAATATAATTTAAGAAATTTGAAAATATGAAAAGGCACCACTTCAGCACTTGGGTAATGCACATACAAAGTTTCAGAAAGATATAATGAACGGCATTTGAGTTCTGCTCCGGAAACAAACCCATCTCTGTACAGAGTTCGAATCCAACTCTTTTCCATGGAAATGGGAAAAAAAAATTTTTTCAGAAATCTGAAAAAATATGAAATATTTTCAAATATGAAAAGGCACTACTTCAGGATGTGGTTAATACACATGCAAACTATCAGAAAGATATAATGAACTGTTTTTGAGTTCTGCTCCGGAAAGTAACTAGGCCTGATGTGCACCAAGTCCAGATTTGTTTCCATGGAAACAACAAAAATAGGAATTTCGAAATTTCCAAAGTAGCAAAAGGCACATCTAGACTATACACAGAATACATGTACCAAGTTTAGTGCTGATATCTTGCATAGTTTCCGGAAACAAAATGATGACGGACGGTCGAAGGCGATGCCTACGTCCCCCCTGCATTCTATGCCGGGGGGATAAAAATAAAAAGTAAAAATGGGGGGGGGATATCCCTGAGTTGTGCGAGGGGTCTCACCAAGGTAACCGGCATTCTTCTGCAAAGCGGTGACGGGACAGTCCTTATGGGCCAGCAGCAGCTGCTTCAGATGGGTCACCTCGCTCCGCAGCAGAGTCACCTCGTTCTGACAGGCGAAACGGCACAGAGCAATGCAACACAAATACACACTCAGGACCATCTGTGGGGTCTTCAATCAACTGGTGTGAGGTCCACTGCTCATGCGCGGCCCTTTATTTCTACCAAGGGGTGTTCCGTGTAAACGTTTACGAGAGGCTGAACGTTTAGGAAAAATGATATTCGTTTAAAGAAAATAAGGAATTTTTATTTATTAAAATATTGCCTAGATAATTTCTGTCATTGCCACAAGGAATTAATAAATAACTAAAAAAGTTATTCAGAAAAACTAACGGCGGATGTTGATCCAAGGTCACAGTCAAACTCATGGCAGGATGGAAGTGTTGGACATATGAGGTAAGTTCCCTTGCGTCGGGGTGAGTTGCATCTCTGGAAAAAAAGTGCAGCTTAATCTTGCTTCGACCAGCCATTAGGAGAAAAGTTAAATGTAGATTTTGCAACTGACTTTGTCTAGCTGCTCCACTGGAAGACTGAAGAGTATGACCAACCTCACTATGCCATCGATGGAGGTTAAAAATGAACTATGATCGGCAAAATAGCCAAATGATTCGTTAGCGTTTGTGCTGTAATAACGTTTGCTGCTGTCAGATCACGTGATTTCATCCCATCCATGCTATAAAACATCAAAAACAACGACCAAAAATAATTTTTTTACGTCGTTGAGAATTGCACTGCTCACAGTGAACAGATATTCTTTTGGAGTCCTAAAATGGCAGTTTTAATGACTACATATTTGTGATCTATATCTCATCTGTTAAAGACCATGTGAGGAGCTACTCCTGCAGTTCCATTATCTCGTAATTTACTGTATGAAATATAGGTCTACTTTCTGTTGAAAGAATGTATGAAATGTAATGTTAGCATTTTTCTGGCCATGACAGATCATTGTGATGGTCTTTTGAACATTCTTTCTCAAGATGATAAAGGAAAGATAGAACTATTATTGCTATTGTGATAGATCAGTGCTTCTCAAGCCTCTTGGAGAGGACCACCTGTCCTGCCCATTTTAAAGCTTTACCTGTTGCAGCACCGGTGATTCAAAAGATCAGGACATTATCAATTGGCTTTAGGGGGCTAATAATGAGCTGATCATTTGAATCACCTGTGCTGGAGCAGGGAGAGATCTAAAACAAGCGGGACATGTGGTACTCCAGGAGAGGTTTGAGAAGCACTGGGATAGAGGAAAGTTCATATCACTACTGTTACTACTGTTACTACTACTACTACTTTTTTCTAGGGAGATGAGAAGTTGTGTATCGTAACTGCCCTCAGCAGCCTAACGCCTAAATGGTGAGATAAGATATTTTCCTTCGGCCTAGTACCATTTATGCATATTTTGACGTTTGGCCAGCAGATAACGGGATTTTCTCCTTTTTCTTTTGAAAGAACGATTTTCTCCTGGAGTGGATAATGTCTCCCTTGGGACTGCTTTTATCTGACAGCAAGTTAAACACAGTCAGATGAGAGAATCTATGGTCTTTGGGAATAGTGCGGTATATATGGACTCCCAATACAAGATATACAAAATAAATTCTCCTACAAGTGTTCGAGAAGCAGTGGTTAGTGTTTATATTTTAGATCAATATAAAAGTAAGCTTAAAATCGATAAGTCATCACTGGTACTGCGCAAGCACAAGTTTAAGCAGTATGTATTCACCAGTCAGCACCAATCTTCACTGTTAATCGATAATCCCCCTGAGCTGTCATTTAAACACACAGTAATGTTACCTGACAAAACTTTTGGACACACCCACATTTTTCTTACAATACATGTTAAATAAAGCAATAAGCAGCCTTTATTTTGCCAAAAAAGAAAAATCTAATTCATTATCAATCAAACTAAATCACCATTTGTTGTCATATTTGCAGAGCATTCTCGCATTTTTTTTTTTAAACAAGGGCAGTCATATGACCATAATGAATTTGCAGTTGCACGGCTGTCCAACTTCCAAAAGCCATGCTGCGCGTGAAGTGGGTACTCAAACAGATTGAGACTGATAGAGGTGAGTCCATGGTGATAATGGTGACAGTGACAGATAGGTTGACACTGGAAGTGGCAATAACGGTGATGATGATGGCGATTACTCACGGAGAGACTGACGTTCATGGAGGTGAGCTCCTCAGCCTTCTTCTCCAGGGCGCTGACCCAAATTTTGCGCTTCTGTCGGCAGCGCGAGGCGGCTGCTCTGTTCCGCTCCAGGAAGCGCTGCCTTCGCTCGTCGGGGTCATCTTCCGCAGCCCTTCGGCGCCGCCCTCCTGTGGGCTGGGCAGGGGACACCTGACGTTGCGGAGGATGAGAGGGAAAATAAGTGGCGTGGTAACCGTCCTGGTGAACTGAGAGCAGAGCTCTCAAACTCCCGTGCTCGGAGGCCATAATCCATGCTGGTTTTCGCCATTTCCATTCAAACAGCTACTGATACGGATCCCAAAAACAAAGCCTGTCGACTAAGCAGCCCATCAGCGACTAAAGCTTGCAAACAGCAACACACCAAAAAGCAGCAGACGCGTTAGTTCTCCAAGATTCGAGTTCCCTGGTCAGGTAAATTTGTGGCCCCAAGTCAAAAACAGAAAGGAATGAAAGACTGAAGCAGAACTTCCGACACCAAGAATAGCACTTCTTGGACAAGTAAGTGCAAAATACAACCGGCTCAGCAGAACCTGCACCTCCAATACACAGTGATCCCACTACCTGACAAACATATCATAAACCCGCAATGTTATAATGTGCCTAAGGCCAGCGGCAAAAGAGCAGAGCCAGGTGCCAGAAATGATGACAGTGAGACACTTATGAGTGCAAGTTATAACTAGAAGGATCAAGAACTACAACGGAAACAGAGATTCTCCAGTAAATCACATCTGCAATGGGCATTAAGTGGGTGCAGCGTTTACTCTAACAGGCCTCAGCTCTCTGGAAGGTTTGTGGTAAGGTGGTGGGGAACAGCACTGGAGTCTCGGATGGGAGTGTGGGACGGTACCTGTGGCTGGGCAGGGGAAGGGGTGTCGGAGTGCTGGGACAGCAGCTGGCCCTGCTCCTGTTTCTGAGTCACCATGGGGCTGGAGCCCACAGCCAAACCACCGCCCCCGCCAGCAGAGCCATTCAGCACACCAGCAGCCTGCTGGGACAGCACTGCTTTCAACCTCTGAGGGAGAAAAACTACATTAATATGCACTCCTCCGACAGCTCACGCCACTTACTGCCATTACAGCACATGCCATTCATCATGATCACACTATAAGTTATTCACCCCTCCTCCAGCACGAGTTGTTCAGCCCCTCTACAGCGCACGCCAGTCACACCTCCCACAGCAGGTGTCACTCACTGCTCCTGCAGCACACGCCAGTCACACCTCCCACAGCAGATGTCGCTCACTGCTCCTGCAGCACACGCCAGTCACACCTCCCACAGCAGATGTCGCTCACTGCTCCTGCAGCACACGCCAGTCACACCTCCCACAGCAGATGTCACTCACTGCTCCTGCAGCACACGCCAGTCACACCTCCCACAGCAGATGTCACTCACTGCTCCTGCAGCACACGCCAGTCACACCTCCCACAGCAGATGTCACTCACTGCTCCTACAGCACACGCCAGTCACACCTCCCACAGCAGATGTCACTCCCTGCTCCTGCAGCACACGCCAGTCCCACCTCCCACAGCAGATGTCACTCCCTGCTCCTGCAGCACACGCCAGTCACACCTCCCACAGCAGATGTCGCTCACTGCTCCTGCAGCACACGCCAGTCACACCTCCCACAGCAGATGTCGCTCACTGCTCCTGCAGCACACACCAATCACACCTCCCACGGCAGATGTCGCTCACTGCTCCTGCAGCACACGCCAGTCACACCTCCCACAGCGGATGTCACTCACTGCTCCTACAGCACAAGCCAGTCACACCTCCCACAGCAGATGTCGCTCACTGCTCCTGCAGCACAAGCCAGTCACAACTCCCATAGCGGATGTCACTCACTGCTCCTACAGCACAAGCCAGTCACACCTCCCACAGCAGATGTCGCTCACTGCTCCTGCAGCACACACCAGTCACACCTCCCACAGCAGATGTCGCTCACTGCTCCTGCAACACACACCAGTCACACCTCCCACAGCAGATGTCGCTCACTGCTCCTGCAGCACACGCCAGTCACACCTCCCACAGTAGATGTCACTCACTGCTCCTACAGCACAAGCCAGTCACACCTCCCACAGCAGATGTCGCTCACTGCTCCTGCAGCACAAGCCAGTCACACCTCCCACAGCGGATGTCACTCACTGCTCCTACAGCACAAGCCAGTCACACCTCCCACAGCAGATGTCACTCACTGCTCCTACAGCACAAGCCAGTCACACCTCCCACAGCGGATGTCACTCACTGCTCCTGCAGCACAAGCCAGTCACACCTCCCACAGCGGATGTCACTCACTGCTCCTACAGCACAAGCCAGTCACACCTCCCACAGCAGATGTCGCTCACTGCTCCTGCAGCACAAGCCAGTCACACCTCTCACAGCGGATGTCACTCACTGCTCCTACAGCACAAGCCAGTCACACCTCCCACAGCAGATGTCGCTCACTGCTCCTGCAGCACACACCAGTCACACCTCCCACAGCAGATGTCACTCACTGCTCCTACAGCACACGCCAGTCACACCTCCCACAGCAGATGTCGCTCACTGCTCCTGCAGCACACACCAGTCACACCTCCCACGGCAGATGTCGCTCACTGCTCCTGCAGCACACGCCAGTCGCACCTCCCACAGCAGATGTCGCTCACTGCTCCTGCAGCACACGCCAGTCACACCTCCCACAGCGGATGTCACTCACTGCTCCTACAGCACACACCAGTCACACCTCCCACGGCAGATGTCGCTCACTGCTCCTGCAGCACACACCAGTCACACCTCCCACGGCAGATGTCGCTCACTGCTCCTGCAGCACACGCCAGTCACACCTCCCACAGCAGATGTCACTCACTGCTCCTACAGCACACGCCAGTCACACCTCCCACAGCAGATGTCACTCACTGCTCCTACAGCACACGCCAGTCACACCTCCCACAGCAGATGTCACTCACTGCTCCTACAGCACACGCCAGTCACACCTCCCACAGCAGATGTCACTCACTGCTCCTACAGCACACGCCAGTCACACCTCCCACAGCAGATGTCGCTCACTGCTCCTGCAGCACACACCAGTCACACCTCCCACAGCAGATGTCGCTCACTGCTCCTACAGCACACGCCAGTCGCACCTCCCACAGCAGATGTCGCTCACTGCTCCTGCAGCACACGCCAGTCACACCTCCCACAGCGGATGTCACTCACTGCTCCTACAGCACACACCAGTCACACCTCCCACGGCAGATGTCGCTCACTGCTCCTGCAGCACACACCAGTCACACCTCCCACGGCAGATGTCGCTCACTGCTCCTGCAGCACACGCCAGTCACACCTCCCACAGCAGATGTCACTCACTGCTCCCGCAGCACACGCCAGTCACACCTCCCACAGCAGATGACACTCACTGCTCCTACAGCACACGCCAGTCTCACCTCCCACAGCAGATATCGCTCACTGCTCCTGCGGCACACACCAGTCACACCTCCCACGGCAGATGTCGCTCACTGCTCCTGCAGCACACGCCAGTCACACCTCCCACAGCAGATGTCGCTCACTGCTCCTGCAGCACACACCAGTCACACCTCCCACGGCAGATGTCGCTCACTGCTCCTGCAGCACACACCAATCGCCACTCGTGCAGTGCATGCCACTCACCTTTTCCCACAGCATACGCTACTTATTGCTACTACAGCAAAGGTCATCCACCACTACATCATACCCCACTCACGGCTCCAACAGCACACACCATTCACAGCTCCTTTACCACAAACCAATCACTGCTCCCGTAGCACATGCCGCTCTCCGCTCATATAGCGCATAGCAATTCCTCACACGTCATTCAGCATTCAAACGGCATGTAGGTGACATCAAAAAAAAACACAGATGTTAATGCTCACTGCTCCTGCAGCACACGCCAGTCACACCTCCCACAGCAGATGTCGCTCACTGCTCCTGCAGCACACACCAGTCACACCTCCCACGGCAGATGTCGCTCACTGCTCCTGCAGCACACGCCAGTCACACCTCCCACAGCGGATGTCACTCACTGCTCCTGCAGCACACACCAATCGCCACTCGTGCAGTGCATGCCACTCACCTTTTCCCACAGCATACGCTACTTATTGCTACTACAGCAAAGGTCATCCACCACTACATCATACCCCACTCACGGCTCCAACAGCACACACCATTCACAGCTCCTTTACCACAAACCAATCACTGCTCCCGTAGCACATGCCGCTCTCCGCTCATATAGCGCATAGCAATTCCTCACACGTCATTCAGCATTCAAACGGCATGTAGGTGACATCAAAAAAAAACACAGATGTTAATGCACTTTACCAGCTTAGCGTCAGAGTGAATGCTGTATCCGGAGGGGGAGGAGGAGCCACTGCTGGCCCCGCCCGAGGGAGGGCCTGGAATTCCAGGAACGTTTGGCACCATGCAGATCGGCCGGGCGAGCTGAACAGAACAGAGCAAACCTTCAAAATTTTTCATTTTTAAGTGTGTTTGAGTTGCATTTTTTGCTATAAAAGGAGGGAAGAGAAGAAAAGGAAATTCATGTTTTGTTTAAATTCGAGGATGAGAATTATATATATATATATATATTTTTTTTTTAAATCACAAAAAGGCTGCTTTGTGCACCATTCCCTGGGCAACTACATGCTTCAGTGAGGCACAAGCCATCATGACACAGGTGGAATGTTTTGGCTCTCGAGTCAGCATGTTAATGAACAAAAATAGGCGTGCAATGCACGGAATACCCCTCAGCCTGATGTCGAAGTTTTTGGAGACGCCCTTCCGCGCAACCGCACGAAGGATAGCAATACCCTGTCAGCCAAGCTCAAGCTCAGGCCGCAGCTCTGACAAGGGTAATCAAGAAAGCTTCTAGAATTTTTGAAAGCTAATCTAAAGGACATAATGAACACCAACCAGGAAGATAGACTAATTCAGTTAACTGCTTCACGCCTCAGAACCAAATTTCAGCTCATTTGGTGCAGAGTGAAGCGGCATTTTCAATATCTGCCTGACCTCCATATTAAAAATTGGTTCAAATTGCCATGAACAAACTTTGGTGCACTCACAGGTTGGAATATCTATGCCAAGTTTCCGCTTCATCAGCCAGACGATTTTAGGAGAGGACGTTTACAGACGACAGAAGAACATATAGGTGTGGCATAATAACAAAGGTCAAAATGCACTGCATGACAAAACCCATAATCAGCCATAAATCTTGCTACTTACCACCTATTTACCAAATATCAGCCTGATCGGCGCAAAAATACCTCTGATATAGCATAAATAGGCATTTTAAAGATGGCTGCCTGGCAAACGGTTCTGGAGAAGATAATGTTTACAGATGGACGATGACCAACAAACCAGGACAACGGACAAGCAGGCCGTGACATAAGCCCTTCGGACCTTGAGTGCAGATGAGCCAAATGACAGGAATGAGGCCAACTAGTGTTTTTTTATGGAGTACCCCTTCAATGCTGCACGAGCAGATATTCCCAAAACCATCTGAGCAGCTTGTTTTTATAGGAAATGTTTGGAATCTACTTGCAACTTGAAAACCACTGGTTCAATCAACTAGAAAAGCTCGCCCCTGCCCTTCAGAAGCTTGGAACTTGAACGTCCTTTTCTTAGAGTGAAACTTCTGAGTAAAGCTGCTTTCTCACCGGACGAGAAACAAATTTTTCACGCGACAGATTCCATTCAAAGTCAACACAAAGACGCGAATACACGCAAAACGTATTGGCATTGACACTGAAAGTAGATCCGTCACATGAAAAATTCGTTCCGCGTCTGGTGTGAAAGCAGCTTAAGAATTGCTCATTTAGCTGGGAAAATGGCCGTGTACAGCTCGTTGTGATAAACGCCCGGTAGCAACAATGATGACCATTGCCAGACGATAAAATTACACCATTGGTGCTAGCTACAACAACATATCTGACAAGCACCTTCGCTCGGCATTACATAATAAGTATTAACAACTTCACATAGATCACCACTTTTAGCTAAACGAGTCACGCTTATCATTGCAAATGCTGCAATGCAGTGTCTCTCTCTCCCTCTCTACTCTAACTGCGCACGCTACGCGACCTGCTACTCCTCCTCCCCCCTGTGTCTGACCTGTGCACGAGTATGAACCTGCCCCTGGGTGCGGGGGGGTGGGCCCATCCACAGATTTACCTGCTGATATTCAGAGCCCAGGCTGTGTATTGAAACCGGATTTTTTTTCAGCATGCTCTCAGAAGTGACAGCTTTGAGATGGTGAGGAGAAATACGGTGATTTTGACAAAAAGTGCGTGGATTAAGATCGCCAACTACACTTTTAAATTATAAGGCTTGACAAATTCAGGTTATCACTTCAATAAATGACTGCGGTAAAAAAGTGTTACAATTTAATTGACAAACTACCACCCCATCTTCCCCAGGGCCTATGCCTTCAAGGTTTTACCATGTTAACTCCAGAAAGGGGGGGGGGGGGAGGATTTATGATCATCCGGCTCACCATATTTCTTACCAATAAGGACCTAAGTCGCGGTACCGCATGGACTCACCATTACCAAAACTTTCTGAGTACCCAACTCTTGCAGAGTGGATTTCCATAGCTCTATACATGACTCCTACCATATCATGCCCTGGTCCTTCACTATGCTGTGTTCCCAGAATCATACAGTAAGCCACTTTCAAAAGACTTCGGTACTCACAGATATTACTGAAGCCATCTGTCCAGGACTCGGGAGGAGGGGCACAGCCTGGCCATTGGGGAGATGCATCATCACTGGGTAAGGCCCGGTGGGGGAACTGCAGAGAAAGGTTAGTTATTAGGGGGTATAGACAGTCCAGAGCCCAAACTCAGCATTCATTCCAGCCCCCAATTCCACTGTGCAGCAGCTCACAAACAGCAAAGTGTACACTTCTACACAGTGCAGCCACGTAACCCGAGTGAAGTGCACACTAGCGGCCGCTTTCACTACAGAGCTGCATACCAAGTGCATAGAGTGCACTGCAGCCCAAAGTTACACTACACAGTCACATACCAAGACCATAGTGTATACTCCAGCTCACAATTATACAACACAGCTGCTTCCCCTGAGAAGAGTACACACTCCTCCTCCCATTTATGCCGCCTTTCCATCAAGCGGAACAGTTTGGTTCGGTACAGGTCGTGTCAAATTTCAGAGCGTTTCCATTACAAAAGTTGTGGATGGTACCTTTGGAACCGTTCCCATTTTTCATCACCCCTCTGGTTGGGGTACCAAGGGTTACCATCCGATACTAATGAGGTGGAGTTAAAAACACTTTCTGTATTGGTCAAGAATCGTCATCACTGCTGTCTGTTGATTGGCCAACAGAATCGTCACTCAAGTGTGACTTCCATAAGGAAGCAGCTGGAAAACACCCGTCTCGCCTACAGTTTTGAGAAGAACATTTTTGGAAATGTCTGTTCGCAACAACGCGCCATGGAGCAATGAGGAGATGCAGATATATATTTCATGCATTTAAATTTAGTCAATTTAAAATGCGTATAGCCATTACTATGCAAACTAATTTGGCTGGAGTTGCACCGCGGGCATTTAGCTCGCCAGCTGGCAATGAAATACGCCGAATAAAAAGGTTGCCAGCTAAAGCCGCTTTCACAACGGACGCAAAAAGAATTTTTCGCATGACAGATTACATTCAAAGTCAATGCGTTTTGCGGGCATTTGCGTGTTTGCATTGCATTTTACCATCTGGTAAAAAAAAACAAAAAAAAAAAAACCTGCCTACATTTAAGGGTACTCTCTGCACTGGAAATACAAACCAGATCTAGGGGTTTGGTCCCGAAAGTACGGTTCCAAGGGTACTAAACCAAAAGTACCCCAATAGAAACGCAGCTTTAGACAACAATGCTGCAAATCTGGAGCATTAGTACATATTCGAGTTCCCTGTTACACAGCCACTTCCATCAGAGGAGAGAGTTCACTCCAGACCCCGGGTTACACTGTGCAGTAACTCAGCCACAGCAGTGTACAATAACACCCACTTGCAAAATACAGCTGCTGAACCAGAGCATAGTGTACTCTTACCACCCAGTTACAAACTAGATCGCCACAGTGATCTAGTGACCACAGTCGGTCACCACAGGGACAGAGTTCTGCATCTCCCTGATCCCCAAATTTTGCATAAAATGGCCGCTGGTAGCCATAATGGAGGTCCAAAATTGCCAAAAATCGTTCTTGAGCATTGACAAATAAATATCTTCGCCTGTGCAAAATTAGAAAAAAATCTTGCGATAATTGTCACTTCCTGAGCCCGGAACAGAAAATCTCTGCAGGCACGGTGGCAGCGGGGGCGGCAGGCCCGGTACTAAACCATAGTATCTCCCAACTATCGTCGTCGGGGAGATACGACACGTGTTATTGCAGTTTATAAGCTTTTAAGTCAAATCCAATATTGTCGTTGATTTTACCGACAGAGGAACAACCATTGCCAATACCCTCTCAAAACCAGCACTGCTCAGTGTTTACTTTAGCGAGTTTGCCTCTCTCTCTGCGTCCGCCCTCCGTCAGAGCTCTGTCTCTCTGGCTGCTTCCCAAAACCAACTAGTGAACAATCCTGGCCACTCATATGTCTGGTGACCCATTTTATCATTTTTGTATTTTTATTGTTTCGTTTTTCCATTTCATTTTCTTGACGTCATCCGCAATCAAGTAACTAGGCCTACTTTGTTGGCAGCCAACAGCAAGGGGTATATCCCCGAAAATTCCCCAATCCTCGAAGCCCCCTGAGGTCTGCGTAAGCAATTGTTCCAGAGATTTGCTTAAAAACACTGATTTTTTTCAATATATAGCGCCACCAGGTGGCAAACCTTGGAGTGCATACTAGCCCAAAATCTAAACAGTTCATCCTCTCTACCATCTACCCATATGCTAAAAATAGGACCAAGGGTCCTGTAACTTACCGGCAAGCAGTCTTACTGCCATGATACAAGTTATGAAAATTTCATGTGAAGTTTGACATTTGAATCAGTAAAAATCAATGTCAAGGTCACTAAATAAAAGATCATTTACATTTATAAGACCTTCTGTAATACAATCCTAAGCTCTGAAGCAGTTATGGTGATACAAATCATTATAATATGTCAATATGAATCCAATAAGTCAATTGTGAACCTTAAAAGGTCACAGAATGTCAAGTTGTGGTCAGCAAATGGACTTCACATATGACTTTCCAAATGTCTCTATCCAAACCTTGGCTCAATCTGTGACCATTTTGGTGATGCACGTCATTGTAATTTTACTGTTGAGATTGACCCTCAAAGGTCACTGACAGTCAAGTTGAATGTCACCGAATGAAAGTTCATATATGACTTCCAATATGTCTCTAATACAATCCTAGACTCCATCTATGACCGTTTTGGCAATACAAGTCTTTGGAACTGTATAATGTCAAGTTTGAACTTCAAATGTCATCAACAGTCAAGCTGAATGTCACCAAATGAAAGTTCATGTGACTTCCTATGTCAGTAACACAAACCTACCAAGGCTACCAAATGAAAGTCCATGTATGAGTTCCTATATATCTCCAATACAAACCAAAACTATCTACTAAAACTAACAAAACTAAACAAAATGCCACCATTTTGCTGATATAAGTCACTGAAATTTCACTGTGAAGTTTGGACCATCAAGGTCACTGAAGGTCAAATTCAAGGCCACCAAATGAAGGTTCATTAACGACTTCCTATAAGTGTTCAATGCACATATGTTCCCAATCTTCAATATTTTCAAGCCTAGAAACCTTTGAAAATGGAAACATTTAGCTTGACCTCAAGTTTGACCTTTAAAGGTCATCTGCGGTCAACCTTAACACAGCCAAAATATTCGTCATATATTACTTCCTATATGTCAGTAATACAAACTTAATCTCCATCTGCAACCATTTAGCTTCCACAGGCGATTTGGCCCATTCTCCATAAAACTCAATGTTAAAGTACAGCACCCCCACTACACCCACCGCCGTCGATTCAATCAAAATGGCACTCACACTGTACATAAAGTGTATCAAGGTGAGCTGATTGCCAGATTTTGGAAAAAAGTTATCAGACAGTTTGAGAAATAATTTTTTTAATTTAAGTCATATCTTGTAACATTGTTAATATATTCCCTGACCTCGAGTTTGACCTTTCAAAGTCATTTGTGGTCAAATTTAATATTGCCAAAATATACAAAGTCATATATGACCTATATGTCGAAAATACAAACTTAATCTCTGTCTGCAACCATTTGGCCTTCACATGCCATCTTGCATATTCATATAGTACAGCGCCCCCAATAGACCCACTTCCATTGATTCAATCAAAATGGCGCCAACACTGTATATTGACAGTACCAAGGTAAGTTGATTGCCTGATTTAGAAAACATTTTTTCACACAGTTTTGAGAAATAATCAAAAAATTTCAGTCCTTTCTTTAACATTGGAGCCAACATTTCAAGGGCCCATAAAATGAACGAAAATGATTCAAAAATGACCGAAGATATGGCCTAGTAGTACATTATTGCAAATTTAGTCGAAAATCCGTCGGCCAAAAAATAAATAAATAAATGGAAAAAAAAAAAAGATTAAAAAAAAAAAAATGTTCCAGACGACGGACACCACACCACGACAATAGCTTATCAGCCCATAGGGCCGGTACGCTAAAAAAAGAGAAGCAAATGTAAAGTTTTTTGTAAGTTATCGCACTAACGGCTAAAATCTGTGGACGCAGCAGCAGCACCAAGTGGGGCGAAACCATGATATCTCCAAAACTCGTATTTTGGGGATATACCCTGTAATTAGTAGACAATTTCCCCTCGCTCCCATTCCACACACCTGTTCTGCAGGAGGGGAGGGGCAGACGCCATCGGGCCTCAAGTTAAAAGAAGCGGACATTGTGGATACTTTAGGACTCAAATATGTATATGCTGACTGGGCTCATTACAGTTTGTATCGCTGTCTTAAAATTAATGAGCCTAAATTGTACATGGGGTCTTTGCTTAGGCTATAGAAACAGTGGAATTGCTCTGTGTGCGCAAGCTCTTAATTCATGTCAGAAATGACAAAACCTGTAAAAGACTAGGTCTTTATCTCAATAATGGTGAAGAATGTGAATGCCTTTTTGGTTGCCGTTTTCTCATTTGCAAAGTGCAGTCCCATCTGTAGCACATGGTTGTATGTTTTTTGGATGTTTACATATATGATGTTATTTATTGTTCTTATTATTTAATTTATAATGTGTTTATGTTCACAAAAAGTTTATTTCCTATGTTTGGTTACCTCTCTGGGCCACATAGTGCTCTTCAATGCACAGATGTATGTTTTTGTATGTTTACATGCAGAAAATTATTTATTGTTTTTATTATTGACATTCATGTGTTTATGTATGTAAAAAGTTATTTGCAATCTGCACCCACGGATTTGTATGTTAAACACAGAATGTTATTGATTCTTGTTATAATGCAAAAATTGGATAATGCTGCCAATTTTATATATTGGTTTCAAAATACAACTTGATGAAATGATTTTAGCAATTATATCAGTACGTTTTGAACCTTTTATGCACATTTTAATAACACCGTGATAATACTGAAATCTGTGATATTTTTGTTCACAAAAACTGTGATATGAAATTATCATACCGTTACATCCCTAGGAAGGTCAGCATGAAGCTTCTATCTCTGTGTATTTCCGTGTTTTCTGTGTATTTTAAGTAAAGTTTGAACTAGAACTAGCCGACTAGTGAGACGTTCAAACAATAAAACGCAGCTGGATGGTAGCTGGCATCTCTATTAGCCAGTCAAGTTCTTGCTGTTTATTACTTATGTTACTGGTTTTGGATCCATTTTCCAGGGAGGGGCCTGGGGTCTTGGCTTAATGGGGGCATAATGGAAAATTGAGCTACACCAGTGGCCAGGAGTAAAGAAATGTAGATGGGTGTGAGTGCACATGTCTAATTTGATTATTACCCATTTAATCCTGTCAAAATTTTAAAATGTACGCCCAAAAAAAGAGAAGTCTGGTTGGCCAAACCCTTGTCATTATCCCTCAAAAATTAACCATGTGTGAACACAATTTCCAAAGCCCTGATTATTTCTCACAAGAGGCTTCAAGATTTATCAATGGCTAGAACTTGCATAAGCCTAGAAAATGGTTAGATGCATTCCATCACGTGAAAAAGAATTGAAACAGGGCAAAATTGCAAGGCAGTCTATCGCACGCAGGCACGTGCGCATTACGGGCGGTGGAGGTGCTGTTCTCTGGCAGGACTCACCCCAGCTGGCGGTTGGAGGGCGGGGCCTGGGTGATGACAGACGTGGGGGAGGGCAGGGTGGGGTGCAGGGGGTCGTAGCTCAGGTGAAGGGGCAGGGAGCCCGGCCGCACAATGGTGGGAATGGGAGCAGCACTCACTGCGGGGGGCGGAGGGGTCTGCGAACGACACAGTGCAGAGCAGCAACAGCACGACATCAACGATACATAAACATGACCAGCTGTAAGCATGACTTCATACCACATTGATTTACACTGTAATATTAACGGTTTTAAATCGTAACCCCCACAAATATCCCCTGCATTATCACAAAGCAACAAAGTTGCTCGTAAGGGAGCTGTATTCCTCGCGTACACCAGCTAAGAAGCATTTGCGCATATATTCCTGGATCAAGGTCAGTATTTCCGTCTTTGCACTCATGCCTGCCTAGTATAGTATATAAGGTATATATAGCTAAACCTTGTTGATATTTGTCACTTCTGGAATGAAAAATAGTCGCAAATTTACAATGTGCCGATTTCACTAACCTGATAATTAACGGGAAACAAATTCTCATACACAATAAACTAGTCAAGAAGACATGCGAATAAAACAAGCAATGTCCCAAAGTGCAAAATGCAAGTAATAAATTTTCGGAAATAAAAGAACACTGACGATACCCCATGTTCCATTTTTAACCATCACAGGGGACCATTTTAACACTGGCCAAAAGGCGAGTGGTTTTGTTTTTGCTGGCATCTGACTGTCTTTCTGTCAGTCCAGCACAAAAGCAGTTTGATCAAACTACATAATAGTTTCAGGAGAGGTGTGCAGAGGTCCAAGGATCACCTGATTAAATTTTGAACCTAACTGGATCAAGGTAAAGGTCATAAAAAAACTGGTCGGATTTAGCTATGCCGGTCACCCCTTGTAGACAAGGCCCCCCCCTCCCCAATTTTCAGAGTTTTGGACTGATAAGACCGTATACGAGGAAAAGTTGATTCTCAGTAATACAACTTTATCCAATATGAGAATCCAATGGGAACCAGGATATACTGCCCACCATCTAGCTTAATAGATCTACAATATTCCTCCCTACAACCATAACACTGAAACCCATTTTACATTTGTGAATCTCACCATTTTATTGCCAACAGAAGGAGAACTTACTGAATTTTCACACAATTTTTTGCATTTGAAGCACTTCATTCCAATTTATGAAAATAACTGAAACCAAGCTTGCATTGCAATTAGTCCACGTGTCTTCATTAATGGAAGCCATATTCCCAATGTTCAACCTAATAAATCTGTTGATTACACACTATGCTGTTATGGCCCCAATTTGTTATTACATTTACAACACTACAGCAACAGCAAGGGATGACAGACACAGTTTTTAAAACTTATACACATTTAATTAACAAAGACAACAACTAACAATAATGACTAATCTAATATCTACAACTAATGACCAAGACTGATTTCCAAAAGACAGAAAATATTTACAGTCCCTTTTGTAGGTTGCTTGGTGATGTCCTGGGTGAGGGAAAAACTCTAACACAGGCAAAAATCCACGAAAAGCTTCACAGGTCTTGAACAGAATGACAGGTCTGGTCACATTTATCCTTCTCCTTGCAATTTCTCCTACTACTTTACTGTCTCAATTCCTTTCCTTATATACTCTTTTGCAGACCGCACCCACATTTAGACCTCTTTTTTTTTTTTTTTTCGGGGACTTGCCCCAGACATGCCCAGGACATGTCTAAACCTAGCTCCAGTCTGGGCTTAATAAAAGAAAGGTAAATACTGCCATTTAGTGGCCTCTATTCACATCACAATGCAAATAGGCAGGGATTTGCCCAATTCCGCATTTGAACGTTCAGGGGAAAGCAGTCTGAAATGCACTTTTTGGGGGCATAAGCAGTGTGGGGTCAGGGATATGTGAGGTTACCTGATGCCCACTGCTCTCAACGTCCGACATGCTGGAGGGGGAGTTTGGGCTGAGCGGGGGGGAGGAGTCCAGCTCCTGTTCAGCCCCCTTCTCCTGCTTCACCTTCACATCTGAGACCTGGAGGAACAACCAATCAGAAACATTTAAAAGTCTCAAAAGAAGTCACCAGGTGTGCAGCCAATTTAATACCACATCATTTCAAAATATGCGTCTTTGTAACATCTTGCGCCCATCCAGAGGGCAAGAAGATGAAACAGTTGAATATTTCCTTCGTTATTCTGGGTACCCTGATGATGTCAAAATAGAATTTGAAATGGCTTGTAATTGGCTGTGTGCTTGGTGAAATGTCAGGGAACCTTTACAGACAGGGATGACAACCAATCAGAAACAAGCAGCGCTAGCAAACGCATGGCATTACTGATCAGAACTATGCATCTCAACATATTTCCTCTTTACACCATATTTACATGGAGTTCGCTCTGCAGTGATGTCATTTCTTTGTTTTCCTAGTCCTTATCGTTTCTTTCCCATGCTGCCTCACCAATGTTTTTGACGTCTTATTGCTGCTGCCGTTGTCGTCATCCTCCTGCGCTTTGCGGAACTCCTGCTCAAACGAGCTAGCGAGCTCACTGAAGAGCCCGACCTCTTCACAGTTCTTCAGGAACCGGGTCGGTGTGGGCGTCTGATCTGGAAGGATTTTTGGACAGTAACGATCCACAGTGCACTCACATGTCAGCCAAACAGCAGCAGAGAGCATTCAAGTCAATAGAGCTGTACTAATATTGGCAACCATGGCAAATATTAGCTAAAAAAGGCCATGCAAAAAATGTGCCTACAGTTAATCCTCCAAAACTTTAATTCAAAATATTAACAAAAATCTAAGTTTGATTTTTTTAAAAATTTAGATATTTTAAATAAGTATAATTTACAGTAACGTGCCACATTTATTGGCATCCATAGAAAATTTAATAAGAATATGTACCATAATGATTTAAAAAAAAAAACTTAAATGGTCCCCCATTTCTCCCTGGTAGGGATACAGAAATTCAACATTTTCTATAAATACTTGTTCCATTCCGTGAAAGAGAACTAGGCAATTGTTTTCTGTGTTGTTTATGGTGTCTGCTGGTTATGAATAAATGCACAGCGAATAAAATGGCTACTGTGGTTGTAAAACAAACTACGTGGGAGACAGTTGAAGAAGTGTTGATATTAATTACGTCATGAAATCATACAATCACCATATCAATTTACACAACCACACAATAATTGGGAGCACTGCCAAAAAAACATCATCCATTCACATCAATAAACAAAGTCGCAACAGTTTGTCAAATAATACTGGAACTACCAGTGGAACTAAGTTTCATGGTCAGATGAGATCACACTAACTTTATGGAAATATATGCCAGACGTGGGTTTGGAAAAAAGATAAACAAGGTAGAATCAAAGTTTTGCCAAGGCCATCCCAGTTCATAGACCTAAACGCTCATATAAAACCTGTGGCCTGAGCTGAAGAGAAGAGTCCATATTTGTGAACCAAGAAATGTGGAGGATATGGTGATTATGCATGGAGGAATGGTCTCAGATTCTTTGCATCATCCTCTTCACCCTCATTAAGCACAGCAGGATAAGACGACAGAGACCTCTCATCTCAGCACAGGGAGGTTGCAAATATAATATTCAAAAATTGTGGCACATATTTTAAAAAAAGATATTTCTTTCCTGATGATAAAAATTATTTTCTTTCAATAATTGTATTACAACTTAAGGTTATCTGACAATTTTTTCCGCTGTTTTTTGGTTGTTTGAAATATCCAATGAATGAAAACTATTTTAGAAATGATGAAAAAAAACATTTCTTTGTTACTTTTTGCTGCCCGAAATACACTGTCTAAATTGTCCCCAGGACTGAGTCTGAGAATGCCTACTCGTGATGACGGTGCAATTGATCGCAGTCACAGAGTGGTTCACCTTTGAGTAATTTCATTAATATTTGCTCAGTATAATCAACACTGTGCCACTGCACAAAATTGACCCCGACCGCGAGTAAGACCTATTCATACAACTCTCGTTGTCTGGCCCTCCAGCCACACAATATCAGCCTCCTTTCCTCACTGCCATCATCTTGCTTACCGCCAGGTTTTGTTTCGGGTAAAAATAGCAGACATTACGAGAGTAAATCAAGCTTGTGTGTCAAGCTAATTTCAAGCTAAAATAGCAGTATAAATTAATGAAAAAAGGGCTCAATTAATTTTTTTTACGTGTTTTAATGTTAGAATGCTTTCTTACACGAATCAAAAAACCAAATACCAGGAAAAAAAAATTCTTGCCATATACACTTTAAAGGTCTATTTTAATTAACATTTTTAATTAAACATGACAAAAATAAACAATAAAGGCATTAATTCATCACCACTTTTGTTCATATTTATAAGAGATGCACCAAATTTTCGGCCAAAAAAGGCAAAAAAAAAAATGCATTTTCGGTTTTCGGCCGAAAGACTCAACACCGAAACAATGCGGCTGAAACAGAATGTTGTGATGAAGCAAGCCAAAACCGCGGCCAGCACGCGCCTGTCTGTATGTTTTAAATCGGGGGACGCGCACCACCGTCACCACGTTATGGCACTAAAGTCCGTGAGAGCTGAATTGCAATTTCTGTTTGACACTGTCCTGATAGAAGCTGGTGTTGTGTCCGATTCGGTTGCACACCACATGAAAACGCAAAGCAATGATATCCGTAAAAGGCATAGAGTATTCATAGAGAATGGCAATATATTCTCAAGGCATTTGTGTACCATCAGTATTCCAAAATTTAACTACAACCCCTGGAAAAATATGGAATCACCACACACGGATGTTAATTAGCCTTTTTTCCTTCATGACAAAGAACCAAATACACATAAGCTAATAAACAATAATTGTTATATCATGACATGCAGGCGTCATTCAACATTTCACTTTGAAAGTGAAGGCAAAAGACGTGGCAAACGCGCAAATCGCGGGAGATGAGTATTAGAAAGTATCGCTTTACGATGCGTCATCTCATCTGTGATACCTTTTCCTTTCCTGAGAACAAAATGCTTCATCAGCACCCGTAAAGTTATTCTTGCCGCAATATTCGTAGAAAATTAAATACTTTCTCAAGGGGAATTGGGAAAACAGAATTGGACACAACGCCGTTGCTTCTAATTTCGCTACGAACAGGATCACGGACAAAGAAACGCATTTCATAAATGCAGCATCTTCGGTGAACAAACGCAACCTTGTTTGAAAGGAAAGGCAATGCACGGTATATTTATCAAGCCGCCTAAAACAACACACGTTTCAAAAACACAATTTGAGGACCTGTTTCAATGATGGAAAGTGAAGCCTGTTTCCGGTGAACAAACGCAACCTTGTTTGAAAGGTAAGGCAACGCACAGTATATTTATCAAGCTGCCTAAAACAACACACGTTTCAAAACCACAATCTGAAGACCTGTTTCAGTGATGGAAAGTGAAGCCTGTTTCCGAGTGATAATACGGAAGCGAGTTGTCTATCGCAGCCAATTCTCTCTGACCAATCAGTGGGCTGCCATTGTCGTCACGTAACATATTTTATAATTTTTCAGCAGCCAGTAATAGGCCAGTCAGTTATAGGCCTGTAGGATATTCATGAGTGGGGCCAAGTTAAACATTTTATTCATAATTTTATTTTAGAAAATGTATATTGTGCTTTGTTGGAATGTCAATGCCAAATAAATATTTCCATAATTTTGTGATTGATTTATTTTTTGAAGCGTGAATGTTAATTTATGCCATTGCAATGCCTTGACTCTAGTTAGGCAAGTACACAGTCATAGCCATAAATGCAATGGTGCTAAAAATTGGCAAAATTTCCTACGGTGTTTCAGTTTTCGGCAAAGTGTTTCTCATTCTCGGTTTTGGCCAAAAAATTTCATTTCGGTGCATCCCTAATATTTACCAAGGGTGTCAATATTGCTGGAGGGCACAGTAGGTCCCACAAAACAAAATCCAAAACTAATAAACATAAGATTGTCAAGAATGTAAGGGAGTTTAAAATAAAAGTGCAAACTAACCAGCCCCCCAGCAGTACAAGTTCAGACAGAGTGACTCTGCTTTCGATATGAAGATTTTGTCAATATACTGATCCTCTCTGGCAAGAAACATCTTTAGGTCTGACCAGCCCTTTACAAAAACCAAAGCCCCTTGAGTCACAAGGCTGAATGGGTTCACACTCACCTGCTATTATAACAGAGTCAGTCCTGGCAGGGCCAAACTTCAAGGTCATCTCATGTTTGTGTTTGTGGACGGCAAGGTGGTCTTCATTGGTGAACCTCTGAAAATACAGAACAAAGGAAATATCATTAGATGATCTAAAAGGCAGAAAGAGAGAAAAGGTCAGAAAATCTTGGCCTATTTGGAAGAGTCTTTATTGCCTCTTTCACATTTAGTACCCCATAATTTACTGGTATAACCTTTACGGCACTGCTTGTGATTTTCAACATTCACAATGGCAGCTATATTTGAAAACTTTCAGGCAATTCTGTGTCAAATCACTAAGGCCTGACAGTCACCAGCTCAAATGTTGCTTAAACGGCAGATGTCAGGATGAGTACACCAATGAAAAAAGAATTCTTGTTTTTGTTTATTTATTTTTTTTATAAATGTTAACTGGTTTAATTAAAAATAGGCTACGTTTCCATAGTCGTTCTAAATACCCTCGTCAGCTTCCCCTCTGCTCTCGCCCTCAGGGGAATCCCCGTCGCCGACATCGTACCACTTGTCAGTAAAACTGAAGTAAACTTGGTGAGAATGACCCTCGGAGAGCTGAGGTAATGAGTCAACAACAATGGTCACTCCCCAACTGCGTTGCAGTTATACATTCAGTGCAAGAATTTACATCCAGGATGAGGTGGCAATAATGTATGCAAAATTTCAGTTGCTTAAGTCTTTCCACCGAAGGAGCAGATGAAAGCATCAACCAAAGTGATTAAATTGAGCAATAAATTAATTATACAAAACCAGTCATGGTTTAACTTCAACTAATGAGCAACCAATCACTGATTTGCTCAGCGGCTGAGACCAATTAGTAGAATGACAAGCCAGTTCATTTCTGATTGCATTATTATACATTGCAGTTGTGCAGAGAAACTCATCACATGACCATGTAAAATGCTAGAGTTTTTTTTGAAGATTCTCAACTCATGAAGCTCATGAAACTAAATACTTGTGTAAATTTGTCTGTGAGGCTTGTTGAAATTATTAGCCTTTAGCCTCTATGCTTTGATACACCCATGACCTCTTCCTCTACAGATGTACTGTACTTGTCATGCTAATAACATTATGATGGTATCAAGAGCCACCTTCTGATTTATTACATGGCAGTAAAATGCTAAAATGAGAGATGGGAGCCAGGGAAAGTAAGATTTTTCACTTTTAGTCAGATAATTGCCATTCTGACAATATCACATCCATTATACAAATGTAGCCAATAGGCAATAAATATGTCACTATTTCTTAATCATTCTAGGCGTCGTATGGGTTTACATTAACAATCAACAGTTTGTTTGCTGGACAATCAGGCAGAACACAGAAATGAGAGAAATCAACCGCAAGACAGATGTTAAACAGAAATTTATAAATCAGAAACTGATGCAGTTAAGATACCAAGTGGCAAAGTATTGCAATCTTCTCATAACTGCAGTATTTTTCCCATAGCCCTGCTCATTAAATATTTTTGATATTACCCTAGGTACTTACCACCATTGTGAAAATATAATTGGCTGAGAGCATGTAGTGTGTACGCAGCACTTTATCATAACCATTCTGTAACATTAGTTAGTTACCTAGCAAGCTTACGTTAAGTAGCTACTCAGTTAACTAAATTTACAAACCATTGTCAGTTCAGCCATGAATGCCTGTGACTCAGAGACTGGCTATGCAAGCAGAACGATGGATTTCACACAATACTAACATACAACGGGCACAAACTGAAATTACATTTGTTACCTCCGCCAAGGAGGTTATGTTTTTGCTTCCATTTGTTGATTTATTTGTTTGTCTGGTCCAAGTGATTTAATTTTGGCATATCTAGGCCAAAGTACAGCTGAGATATAGGCCAAAGTTCAAATCCAGAGGTATAGGCTCTCGCGAGTCCAGCTCTAGTTTTCTATTAAATTACGCAGTTCAGTTAACAGAATCTTTCTCTTTTTGCCATCTCACAAGAAAATAATAACCTCAAGTAAATATTGGGTTTGCAAAATGCAAAATTTTCTGGACTCATTTCATAGTTTTCTTACGACGTGCCCACTCGTGTAAGATCCTCCATTTCTGCAGAGGATGCATTCACCTCACTGAAATGAGTCACTCACCTCACTGAAATGATTATTTGTATTGAAAAAGGATAAAGCACCAAGCCTACAACTGGCGGTCGATTCATGATAGTTTGGGCTTAAAGAGAACTAAAGCAGGTGTGTTTCATTTCAATCCTCCACCAACTTTCTCTCTGCTCTCCATTGTGATGTACATGCTACATAATACCAAGGGCTGAGGAGGAATGCATGGAGACATGTTGAACAACTACTGAAAGACAACCAGAGTTAATTTATATGGGCCAAATCTGTCATTTTGACTGCTGATGGTTTTTTTTTTACTCTCCAAAACTTAAAAATTGTTACTCCAATTTGGACCAGTTCAGCGCTATGTAGAGAGAGAGTCGCGTCAACTCTGTTCACTCCAATGGACCAATTTTTTACAGCAATGGCGGGTCGTGGAGTCTCCCAATAGTTCCCGGAAGTTAGCGACAAAGACTAGTCCAGCAACTGAGATGAAGCAGAATGAACCGCTAGTGATGATCTTTCCAAAGGCAAGATAATTAAAGAATTAGACAGTATATTGTCAGCACATGTGAATTAAATTAACACGTACAGTAAAGCGTTTTTCTGGATTATCCCCCGTACAATTCAAGATATATTGAACGTTTAAGGGCAGAAAATTAGGCTAGGAAACTAGCTAGGTGCAGTTAGCGACATAGTTACTAGCGCTAACCATGAGCAGCAGCATAATGGAAAACTCCGTTCTCTCAGTGTCATTTCATTCAACGATGCGATATTAGAGAAAAAGACTTCTTAAAGTGATTTTTTGCGGAGTGGGGTGGAGGAGTGAAATGTTAGAGAATTAACGCAAATAAAACATCAGACTGACTATAGTAGTGGAGGAGGTGAAATAAGGTTCTCTTTGAGTACAAGTTAGCTAACGTTAGCTATTATAATAAGTTGATGTTACACAATTTTAAAGCAGAAAGCCATCAGTTGCTGCTACATTGCTATTAATATTGATTGTTAGAGCCAATTTTTTTTTTTACTGCTATTCAATGCAGTAAAACGTTATCTCTAGAGTTTTTAGGATTTGAGATACTATAGACCATTACTTGTCAATATTAGGGTTGGGAATCAGTTCAAATTTCAAGAATCGATTCGATTCCGATACTCAAGATCGAGAATCGATTATCATGATTCAATTCGATACGATTCGATATAGATTCGATTTGTGTCATTTTGAGCTGTAATATGAATTAAACGACTGCTTAGTTATGCAACAAATCCATACTGGTATTGTATTCATACGAGACATACCTGTCTCTGAAGGGGTCTGGTACAAACTATGCTTTTGGGAAACGTACCCCTGCTTGGGTTTTCCTTTTTTTCCCTCCTCCTAACAGCCAACTGTTCACCTCACTGAGTATCTGATGTCTGTAATGAAGACCTTACGGAGACTACAGACTATCTTGACCACACTGAAACTCTGCAGGCATACAGACCTCTGAAACTATGCAGACCATTATGTAGACCTCATTGGCACACCACAAGTTATTGTATAGACCTAACTGAGACTGAAGTATAGCTGGGTATTGCCACTGATTTCCTGAATCGATTTGATTTTGATTCACAAGGTTTCGATTTGATTTCCGATTCAATTCAATATTGATTCATTGAAGGATATTTCAGCTTTAGTACCCGTTTTGCTTGAATATGAAAGGGAGGCTTGGAGAACTAATGGAAGGAATTATTCTTTCAGTTGAACTATTAATAAGAAACCCAACTAAGCACAATATTTCAAATATCAAAGTTAACACTAAAAAGTGACCCAAAACTTGTTTCCTGAAAATACTTTTTATTGACCAACACATTTGATCAATCAACAAAATAAAGAGCAACATATACTTAACAGTTAGTAGACTATTATTCTCTGAAACTTGGTCAATATTACATGCTTCACTTTGCAAGTTCATTTTCCAGTAAATGTTATTGAATTTAAACCAATATGCTTGCCCAAAATACCCCACATGGACAAGTTCAACTGTACAGAAATAAATATGACTATATATTCAAAGAATATTGGATTTTTTAATTCGAAAACTAGTTGAAATGGTGGATGAAAATTGGCACGTTTTATTCCTAACTTCCACCCTACGCTGTTATTGAAAATATATCTCCAACACACGTAGTTGAGCTTAAAATAAAGATTTGATAACAAAATCTATATCCAACGTTGACTTTGTTCTCTCATCATTACTTGTAGCTTGAAAATCCGGCTTCCATTTACCATTCCGTGCGTAACCAGTCGTATCCACTGCAGTTACGTACGGATAACAGTACATTTTTACCATCAACAGGTAGTTTCGCAATTGCAGCATGCTTTCTATCAATGAAACACTGCTCGATATACATTTATATGACACGTAGTCAAAATACCTCTACCTGCAATTAACTTATTCATTATTATCCGTTACGTCTGGAAATTTATTACTTAAGTATTTTTTTGAGGATTTGTACCCGAGTTTTTTTTTTTTTTTTTTACTGAGAGTTTTACTTTAACTCTACTACATCTAAAAGATAAAAAAGTATACTTTCACTTCGTTACTTTGACACTGGCCACTTCGCTACTCGTTACAAATTAAAATATGAATGCAATTCATCATTTAAGGATTATCTGGATTTGGCTAGTTTCTAGAAGAACAACGGTGCTTGGCAGGGTATCTTAAGCGCCTTGTGCAGTCGTGTCCGGCAGCAGACATGGAGCTGCAAATTTATGCATGCAGAACAATATTGTATCACTAGATTGCATTCCAGGATCAGTTATTGAATATTCACAAGTAAGATGGAAATGCATTAATAAAAGATCGATCTTTGAATAAAATGAATCAATATCAAAAATTTAAATAAAAAATAATAATAATAAATCGATCTGAATCGGAAAATCGATTTTTTGAACCCAGTCCTAGTCAATATTATGTCGCTGCTCATTTTTACTAATTTTGGATTGATGGTTTGGGGAGAGGGAAGCTGGAAGACCAAATAGACAATTGAAAAACAGAAAGTATTGGCAAAATAGGCCAAACAATTTCTGCAAAGAACATGATCCATCTTTATACTAATTCCTGTTACATGTTACTGATGCCACTTACCATACTTTCTTAAACATCAGCAGCAAAAGCTCATCACAACTATTTAAAGGAGAATTCCGCTGTGAAATTGACTTCCATAAGCCAAGTTGGGAAACAAAGACCAGCCTCATCTCTCAGCACCATTTCCCATCCAAGCCCATATAGGTGTCTAACCCTTTCTCCAGTCTTTTTCTCCCCCTCTTTCAGCAGAAGAACTGCAGGCGATTCAATAAGAGCCAGAGAACTCCCTGCAATGAGACAGACGACACTCGCCCTGCACCCGGAGTCTTAACTCCCTAAGCTGTGCAAGCCTTTCCCCATTCCTTAATTTTAATAAACTGGACAATAAGCTTCCAAATCGTGTGGTCTCTGGTTGTGAAAAAAATGCATGTGCAGTGTTTGACTATGATCACCTCACATTTCTGTTGTTGTAATTTTGAATGATTGTTAGATTTCTCCTGCTGAATTGAGCCTAGAAACTGTACATTTGAACTCAACCCCCCAGCAACTGGAGCATCCCCACGCAGCACGGCAAACCATGGGAGAGATTATATACAAGGACAACATGGAGGAGAGGGCACAGACAAACTGCCTCACATGCTATTCATGTTTGAGTTTATTCAAGATTTCTTTTTCATGAAGTAATTGTACATAAGATCAAAATAAAAAGATATACAGATAATGTATGCGTTTGTATGTGTATAACCATATAAGTTTGAATTTTAAAGTGTCTTGTTCTCTCTGGATATATAGTGTTTAATGAGCCATTCCTAAAAATAATTACTATACATGCCAGCCTAGATTAATTTTTACCTTCTGCATGCAAAAAGTCAATGAAAAAGTTGTTTTGACCTAATATATTGGTGTTTAGTGATAAGTGCAGATGTGCATAAAAATTATGAGCAGACAAATTATAATTATTACCAGTGGATCTTCGAAGATGCCACACTGAACATTATGCTGCTTTCAGTAATGAAGGGACTAATTGTGCTGTCAGTTGATACTCATTGATAGTCACCAGTCAGTCATCTGTCCTTTCTGAAAGTAATGAAGATCACATTAGTTAATTACTGAATTCATAACTTAGATCCTGCATTTCGATGGGATGATTAAAACCCCAGGCAAATGAAGAAATGGTGGAAAATTAAACAATTTTGAAACGTTCCTTCCCCTCCCTCTGTATAGTAAACATTAGGATGGAATTAAACAGGAATTGTAGTCAAAAGAAAAACCAAGAATTCAAAGCAATCGAAAACAGGAACACGCTCTTTAAAATGAATATATCTCGTTTTAGTCATCTTAATTATATAAATAATTAAGGCACTAAAACTGCTCGAATACTACCCATGTTGAGTGCAAATGTTCAAAATTCTGCCGTTTGATGAAGCTTTTTCGCAGTTGTTTAACTTAGGGGTAACTTAATTGAGACGGCAACATCCACTCAAGCCTAAAATATGTAAACAAGGCAGAAATAATGGTATTTATTGACTAGTAATTAGCGAGAATTGCAGGCATGTCTCTCTGCAGCCTATTTGACAGACGCATTTAAATTGCCCGTCAGCGACTTCTGGGAACTATTCGCTGTTTCAATGAAGCACGGGACGATCGAGAATTTTGGACCTCCGTTGACGCGACACTTTCTCTACATGGCTCTGGACCAGCTTAAGAAATGATTAAGGAACAAAGAATCCACAACAAAAAACAAACATCCCTAATTAAGCTCCTATGCAACTATAAAAACTCCTATAAAACTCCTATGCAGGGAAGCATGTTGGATACACACACTAGGCACTTTAGAACCTCAAGGCCTAAATGAGCAATTAAACCCATCTTGCTTTCTCTAAAATTGAATAATGATGAGGATATGTTTTTGATTATGCATGCATTTCTATTTATGTCTGTTAATACTGATTTTATCACTATTGACTTGTTAGTGGGCGTTGCTCTACAAATGATGTAATGAGTGTAGCACCTTGGTTGATATGGGTGAATATTCAGGTAGCTCACGCCCTCTTTAAGCACACCTGTTGAGGATTTCATTACAATTTATCAAAGGCTTCTTCACTCATTTCCTCTTAGGACTCTGATGAAGATGTAAGGTCTACATCGAAACATTAGTCACTATTGTTATGAACCTTTTTCAATAAAAAGTGGGAATTTAGCAGATATCAGTGCTGCACCGGCATTCTTTTTACTTCATATTGTTTTGGTCCTGTCCTGGTTGCACCGGATTATCTGGATTGACTTAATTGGCAGAAGCGCAGAGAACGCTCTTCTTTTCTATTGGAATCCCCAATTAAGCCTCTGAATCCCATCATATTTGAATATTTAACTGGATTGTATGCAATACAATTCCACAATATGGAAGAAGACATGAAGCTGAACTTTTCAAACTAATTCTTGTATACTTGATAGATTGTTATTTTTTTCAGTCAAGAGAATTTAATCTCTAAATTTAACACAAAATTATGACCATTATCACTGTGCCACTTCAGTTGAAATTTCATGAAAATATAATCGTCACAATAGATTTTCAAAGACAACTTGAATCTGGAAGTCAGTCATAAGTAACATGAAGAAAGTCCACTTAAACATTTCTCATACGTTTAATCAACTGAAAGTATCTTGGCAAAATTATTTTAAATTTGTTTTTCCATAATTGATCGGCCAGGGTCCAGCAGAGCGTCAATTTTAAAACATGCGACTTTAACAAATTTATCGCTTTCAGAGAACCGCCCGCAGTACCCAATGGGATGACTTCTATCAGGTAAATAAGGAGGCAGCATGTATTGATTTTCTCTCTGCTATGAGGTATTATGATCACTTGCGTGTGTGTGAGCTTGTCAGCAGGATTATTCAAAACCTGTTCAAATGATTACCAAGAAATTTCACCGGAAGCTGGACTGCATGAATGGGAAGAGGTGATTAAATTTGCAGATCAATCAAGACACAGATCCAGATTGTGTAGCTGAGTATAAGCAAAAGTGGATCAAACCCTGCTGGCAGAGGTATGAGCTCCCTGAGAGCCCTCTAGTCAATTCCTCATTTTCTTTTTAGCATCTTTGAGATTTCCTCCATGATGAAAGCTGTGTGCAAGCCATGGACTAAGATGGATCCACAAGCGCTCTAGTGTTCTGCATTTCGTGTTGCATCGTCTGCAGGGATACCATGATGAAGTTCAATAAGCTTAATCAGCTCTGCTATTACAGAGGCCTGTATCATCTCATTGGTAGAATGGTGAATTAATCATTATTGTCGAATCAGTCATCACCATTAGTGTTGTTTTCTCCAATTTATAACACTTGTAAAATATGAATTATACTCGTTTTTTTTTTGCGTCCACTTTAAACTTCTTTCTGGGACAATATACCCTCCCACCCCTCAAGTTTTATATTTTAATCATTTATTTCTTTATTTATTTTTTAATAATTCTCACCCAGGATGGACATTGCCCTTAACACAAGCTCTTCCTGGCAACATTACGATTTTCACTGACAACCAGCTATACCTGCACTTTCGCTGAATTGTTGCAATGTGATGTGGTCTTGATGTGGGCCATTTGCCATAAAAATTTCCAAAAAAATATTGATCCCTGCTCCCATTCACACGGCCCCTTGCAACAGGCCTTCCCAGACATTGCTGGGTAAGGCTCATTAGTAAAACAGATTTAAGATCGGGCATTTGAGCAGCCATTGAGCAGGCATTTGAGCAGCCCGCTCATGCCATTTCAGAGTGAGAAGGACCCCACACAGGGGGCCCCCCAGGGTCTACAATCGGACCCCTCCTCTTAACATTCAAAATACATTAGATATCATTATTCCTCTTACACTGTCATTTTAATCCTTATGGCAGAAATGATCTGCTCACAGTCCTCAAGGACTTAAAATAGCAGGTTTCCCATCCTGCCCTGACCTACTCTGATTTGCCATCCTAATCAGAGATGTTCAGCTCATTAGTCAATTACCGGAGAGAAAACAAAATACAGGGCTGAAATTGTGGGTCAGTTTTGGTGATCCCTGCTTTACGGTTTGGCTTCATAAATCAGAAATTTGTATCATCACTGTAGGTTGGCACAAGTTCACCTTCATAAAGGGCTTAATACTACCACAAGCTGGGGAAAACCTTGCCGTCAGTCAGGCACGCTGCTGCAGCTCACACAGCCCAGAGGGAAGAACTCCTATTCTCACAGCAAATTGCTCAAAATGATATTTCCAAAATTGATTGCAGGCAACAATAAAAAGGCTCATTTCAAGCCGAGATGTTAGGTCTTCTAATGACAGGCCAAAGATAAACATCTATGCCATCAACCTTATTAAAATTTTATTTTCCCTTTTGAACCAAAATCTTGAATTTGCAGTTTCATTCTCCAAATATACATAATTCTTTCAAGCAGAGAGCACACAGCCCTATCGCAATGACAGAAAAAACACAGGCAGATTGTAAGGGGAGGTCCCTGCTTTCACTTCCGCAAATGGCCACCAAGATCACAGCAACACTACTTTTACTCAAAATGACAGATTCCAAGTCTAAACAGTGACGGGAAGGTTAAGCCACAAAACATTATTCCTGTTCCCAGACCATCAGCAGTATTCCCAGCATTTGCCCTCAATTAATGTTCATGGTATCTCATTTACCACAAATATTTGTGGGACAGTGGTTCACAAAATCAGGCTCCAACCACACATACCCGGATATTTTTTGAACTGATATTTTTCTCCACATTTTAGAAAAACATTCTGTCCACAAAACTCCATTTTAGTAAATATCTCCGTCCACGAGTGCAAAAATGGCCAAAAAAAAAAAATGCTCAAATCAAGAATTCCTGGCCAGTTGGTGGCGATCAGGTCTACATTGAACAGTTCAAGACAGGGATCCTCAAATCTGGCACCTGAATCAAAAGAATCCAGCCCTGGTTTTCTCTCCTTAGAGGCTATTAAGTCAACCATTATTGCCATTGATTGGCTAGACTGTCCTCACACCTGTCTTGCCGTTAAAGGTGTGGTGAAAAACAAGCAGTTTTTGGCCCTTGAGGACCGGGATTTGCGGAGCCCTGGTGTAAGACCAGAGCAGAGTATCACACATCAGAACAGAGCTTGCGCGAAATGAGCTGTGAAATCACCATTTTGCAAAAGCTCCATTTTACTTTTCTGCCCGGATACACACAAAGCAGCATTTTAGAAAAACCTAACTTTCAAATGCATTTTTAAAAAATATCCGTTTTAGTAACCAACAAGTAGATCAGAAGGATCTAATAGCTGCGACCTCGCCAAGCATCCGTCACGTGGCCTAGTGTCCATGACTGGTGGTTTCTTGTACAAGTGTGATCTTGAAATTGGCAAATGACCTTGAAAATCAATAGGGGACCCTTACTCTGTATCAAGAAACTTGTTCTAAGACGTAATAGCCATCCATCAAGTTAAAGTGGAGTTACGGAGCGAAAACTGTGAAATCGGGGCAAAATCGACACTTTTTTGACCGGTGTGACCTTGGGATTCGACAGATGACCTTGAAAATCAATAGGGAACCCCTCCTCAATACCAAGAAGCTTGTTCCAAGATTTCATAGCCATTCATCGAATTAGACTTGAGTTACGGTGCGAAAACCATCAAATCGGGCAAAATTGACACTTTTTTTGCCTTTGTGACCTTCGGATTTGACGGATGACCTTGAAAAACATTAGGGAACACCTCTTTGCCTAGAAGCCATTTCCAAAATTTCATAGCGATCCATGAATTCTAACTGGAGTTACAGCGCGAAAACCCGCAAACAAGGCTGTGACCTCTGTGAACTTGACCTTTGACCCCGACCTTGTGCATGGACATCACTTTGGTGAAGGTCAATAACTCCTGAAAATTTCATGATGATACGACGACAGGAACATGGTCAAAAAGGTGTCACACACGGACAGACGGACAGACAGACAGAAGCGTTCATAGAGCTGCTTGGTCGCAGCTAAAAACACTGTTTACGTGTGAAAGATAGGCCAAAAAGCATTGAAAAACATCAGTTTTCCACAAATATGAGGACAGGGCCTCAGTCCTGGTGCCCCCCATGTATGATGGTTTCTATTCCAACCACCATTGCAATCACAGGATTGCAATGAACTTAGTTTGTCCTAATTAGGCGCATTTCCTTTTGAAGGCAGTTATTCACTACCTTCAGACACTTTGGCAGAAATATGTGTGCGCCATGAAGAGTCAAAGACACTAACATTTCGCCTACTTTTATATTTCAAGCAATTTCAGGTAACATTTTTAAACGGAACAAATTCAGCAGAGAAAACCAAATAGCCCTAAATTAGGTTACTGAACACAGGTGTAGAGATCTCTTTCAAAATTATACGCTGGAACTTAATAATTTAACCAGATAATGTGTCCATGGACATGGATGTCCCCACAACTGAGAGTTTGTGAAGCCCCTAAAATTGTACAATTATCCAATTTTGTCAAAGAAAATATGAGATGCACACCCTCAATCTCGTAAGCATTTACCAAAGCTTGTTGACTTTCGTCCAGAAGTTTTTCAGAAGTGGATAGATAACATCCCCTAAACAATGCCATATGTACAGACAGCCGGACGGATGAATGTGCAGACAGACAAGGGTAACTCTATATGCCCCCGCCATATACGATGACACAAATTGGGTTGGACTACCAGAACCTCCTCTAAAAAATTCTTGTTTTTGCGCCCAAGTGTCCATGATTTCACCAATTAGAAACATTGTTTACTTTGATTGGTTCAATTCTTAATATTTTTAATGAAGTTCTGTCTGATGTCACTAAGTCGATATTGATTTTTTTCCCACTATGACATGCATGGATATGTTATAATGTGGCTTAAGAGGGTAAATAACTTCTCTATACACGAACGCACCCAATTAAACCAAACTAACAACTTGCTGAAATGCAACGATTACGACTGTGGTCAGAACAAATATCAGCATACACAGGGGTGCAACAGGGCCGAGTTAGGGTACCACTGACACAGGAGGCACATCGGAGTCGTAATAAACCAATTAGGTTCATCAAAACAGACTGCTCTCACATAACCCGCTCCCGCATAAAACTGAATTCACATGGACGTAAGTTTTATAAAGAGGCAGGTGTCAACCAGACACATTCAAGGACTTAAAAAAAGCAAAAAAAAAAATAAAAAAAGGCGTAGGCGTCAGGAGGCACTCACCTGTCCGCAGCCCGGGGCACTGCACACGAAAGGCCGGTCGTCCCCCATGTCTCTCAGTGCACTGGCAGCGGAACTGATACTGAAAAGCAAAGGGGGATGACGGAGAATCAGTTTCTCCACAACGATAGTCCAAATATCTCATTCCAAACATGAGACAATATTGTAGATCAAGTGATACTCGGATTTTGTTCCCCCCAAATCTTCGATGAATTAAACTAGTACACGGATTGGTTTGATCACCAACGACCGCCTGCCTGAGAAAATCGTCGCATCTGACAGGTATCACGTAATGTAACAAAGTCGCTTGACCCGAGACAAGCCTAATTGTAGCGTATGGCTGACACTGGGCTCCAATTTAACATTGGCTCGCAGTCAACGAGGGCCAAGTTTACCGCTGTAGCTTCGGAAATTCCAAACCGTGGTACCAGTAACACTGACGTTTTCAGCGTGGATTTCGGCGAATACATTCTCATCCATCACTTAACACTGTTAGCGGCAATTTAGATCCGTTAGCTACAGTCCGCATACTTACCACATAATACACTGGCTAAACAAATGACAAATAGAGACTAATCTTGTTCATAATAGCCACCCCGTAGCAACCTACCAGCCTGCTACGGGGAGTCAAGACCACCATGCCCTTATCCATTCCACATCCGCCTACATTATCCTCCGATTGGTCTTATTAAAAAGGAAGAGCGAGAGCCCATCTGTTGATTGGACGCGTACATGTCAATAGTAACTCACATCTAAATGTAATTGGGTCATCAGAATGCCCATCAAAGGTCGGAATTTCCCCCTTTAACCAGCGTTTCACATCAACAGGCCCCGTGCAAATGTGCCACAACAAACCCAACTTTGTCATTCACAACGTTGAGGTGCCTCTTTCTTCGAGTGCAGAACTTCTAGGAGACTATAACGCAGCTAAAATATAAATACACGCCCATAAGGTGATAATCAGAGCAAAACAGGTAGCTAGATCGGAGTTGATAAAAACATCAGGTAAGTTAGCTAGCCAGTTAGCAAGTAGACAAGCTTGTTACCGCGACCCTGCGGCAATTTCAGGCTGGCACGGTCCCACTAGCGTCTCAACAATACTTAAGGAGCTTCTCTTACCAAACTCAGAATGATGTGCTGGCGACTAATTTTATCTCTCGTCCACAGAGTGCTCAAACTCACCCGATCGCCCCTCTTTCGCCCTGTTCCCTCAAGCAGCTGGAATCCGACACTGTGCATTCGTGAAATCTCGCGATGTTGACTACAAGGAAGGGAGGGGCCAGATTAAGATCAGTCCGGGACTATGCACGCAGCGCAGCGCTCGCTCGAAATGAAGCTTGAATATACGTGCAACCCCAGTTCCGCAATAGTTTTGACGAAGTGTTGCTTGTGAATAAAATTAAAAAGCAACGACTTTCAGATCACATGAGCCGATATGTTATTTACAATAGAACATAGATAACATTTCAAATGTTGAAACAGACATTTTAAATTTTTATCCACAAAATTATCTTATTTCAAATTTTCTGGCTACAACAGTCATAAAAAAGTTGGGACTCAAGCAAAAAAAAAAAAAAAAAAAGGGCTGAAAAAACAATTAATATTGAAGATGAAACGCTGAAAGAACATTTAGCAAGTAATTAAGTTAACTGGCATCAGGTGTGTAACATGATTGGCCATAAAAGGGATGTCTTAGAGAGTCTGTCTCTCAGAAGTAAAGATGGCCAGAGGCTCTCCAACCTGTGAAGGCTTGCGTAAAAAAAATTGTGGAATACTTTAAAAACAATGTTCCTCAACGTCAAATTGCAAAGGCTTTGAAGGCCTCATCTTTGACAGTGCATAACATCATCAAAATATTCAAAGAAACTGGAAAAATCTCTGTGTGTAAGGGACTAAGCCAAAGACCTTTACGGGATGCCCGTGATCTTCGGGCTCTCAGATGCCACTGCATCACTCACCGGCATGATTCTGTCATTGACATTACTAAATGGGACCAGGAATACTTCAAGAAACCACTGTCTGTAAACACAGTCCGCCATGCCACCCAAGGATGCCACCTAAAACTCTTTCAAGCCATTGTTGAGCATGATCCGGAAGCATTGCCGTGTTCTGTGGGCTAAGGCTCATTTAAAATGGACTGTAGCAAAGTGTCCTGTGGTCAGACAAGTCCAAATTTGGATTTTCTTGTTGGAAGTCATGGGCGTCATGCCCTGCGGGCTAAAGAGGAGAAAGACCACCCCTCCTGTTATCAATGTTCAGTTCAAAAGCCAGCATCTCTGAAGGTATGGAGATGCATTAGTGCATATGGTGTGGGACACTTGCATGTTTTAAAAAGCACCATGAGTGCTGAAAGGCATAGAAAGGTTTTAGAGCAACATATGCTCCCCTCCGGACAACATCTATTCCAGGGAAGGCCTTGTGTATTTCCACAAGACAATGCAAAACCACATACTGCAGCTATTACAACAGCATGGCCTCGTAGTAGAAGAGTCTGTGTGCTGGACTGGCCTGCCTGCAGTCCTGATCTTTCACCGATTGAAAACATTTGGCACATAATTAAAGAAAAAGTCCATCAAAGGAGACCCAAAACTCTTCAGCATCTGGAAGCCTGTATCAAACAAGAGTGGGATCAAATTCTAATGGCTACACTCAAGAAGCTTGTCTCCTCAATGCCCAGACGCCTCCACTCTGTGTTAAAAAGAAGAGGGGATGCTACACCATGGAAAACAGGCCCCTGTCCCAACTTTTTTGAAACCTTTAGTAGCCATATAATATGAAATTAGGTCATTTTGTGGATAAAATTGTAAAATTTCTCAGTTTCAACATTTGCCATGTTATCTCTGTTCTATTGTGAATAAAATACTGGCTGGTGTGATATGAAAGTCATTGTGTTTTGATTTTATTCACAATTTACACTTTGTCCCAACTATTTTGGAATTGGGGCTGTATTCTCATTGTACAATTGGTGTTGCAGTGTTGATTCATTACACTGTCCAAATTGCTGAACAAACAGTCACTAAATTTCAAAATGGGTAGCAACAGAAGTGAGTGCACACCCCACTTGGTAATGGTCAACCAAGAAATGAAACGTGACTTATTCATCATCTTAATGCTTTTGTCTGTTTGACTGGGCCATATGAGGTTGTGTCACGTGTTGAAGTTTTAAATTGTGGTGCTTTCGGTGCAATGCTCTCATTCTGGTCACTGGATGGTTAAAATGGCACCTCATGGGAAAGAACTCTCTGAGGATATGAGAAAGAGAATTGTTGCTCTCCACAAAGATGGTCTAAGCTACAAGAAGATCTGTGAAACCATGAAGCTGAGCTTCAGCACTGTGGCCAAGGTTATGCAGTGGTTTTCCAAGACGGGTTCTACTCGGAACAGGCTTGCCGCCCATTTATGAAATAGCGACTGTTCAGTTATTTATACAGTGCAGTAAATCTACACTGCTACACATATTATACAATGCCTACTCTAGAATATACACCGGTTTCATTCCTGTAACGCTGTCCCTTGAAAAGATATAATAAATTCACCGTCAAAATGTGAGGGGTGTACTCACTTTCGAGAGATACCGTGTATGGGTATATATATATATTCTGACTGCTGATAGCTACCGCTCATTTTTCTCATCTCATTTCAATTTCCACTGATGCGGTAGCACAAGGTCGATTTCCTCTGGTATTGAATCAATTATATATTTTAAAAATTCAAGATTTTCCATTTCTAAAAATACACAATTACGTTATTTCAACCAACGGACTTGCTAGCTGAGTCGAGATGCACGTTGCAATTGCCTCACTTTTTCAACCGCTTTCACCGCTTTTCAAGTTTATAGTAGTCTTATCAGATCTTATAATCTTGCCTCATTCAATCAGTCATGTCTGACGAAGGATTGTTTTTTTTTTTTTTTTGCAATCCTCCAGCAGATCTTTAGTTTTACAGATACATTTAAATATTTCTGAGCTGAAGCAATCACAAAGCCAGATAAAAACACAAGAAAACTAATTTTCAACTGAGGTTCTGATAACGAATTTCCCACCATGCAGCTGCAGTAAAAATGTAAATAAAATCATAGCATAATACAACTCTTTACCAGTCAAGCTTCCAATGATGCCACAAAAGCTGAATGGAGAAGTATTACGGTCTTTTTTCTGTCGGTTTTGGACTATAAAAAACTTAAAATGGACAAATTCCCAATTAAGTTGTTTTGGAGAGGGCGACCACAGAGTTGTGCTGATAGTGTATCATTTATAGTAAGAATTAACAAACTTCACCCCAGTTTGAACTGGCATGGGGGTGAGTAGATGACAGAATATTCTTTTGTTTTTCGCCCAGGGAACTGTTCCTTTAATCAGCTGGTATTTGACCTCTCAGCATTTGCATCACATTTCTTGGAGTTTGGTTTAGCTCGTGTGATGAATAGAACTCCTTTCAAGGGAAAGGAGTTAAGGGAAGGAGTTCTAAAGCAAAAACAGTCCACACAGTGATTGTGTAATTCCTGAGAATGTGCATACTGCTAAATACAATGACAAAAATTAGCAAAACCCTTTCCTCATGTGCTACCAATGACAACTACAAGCAGTCACTTTGACAAATTCCGTGCCAACTCGTACCTCAATGACAGGCCGCCATTTAAAAAAACTGGGTTTTGTCTGGATGAGAACAAACACGCCAGGAATTACTTCCAAGGTACCCAACTGGCATTTTCCTGATGATTTTAGTGAAGCCTCAATCATTCGACTTGCTGTCCAACTGTAATGCACGATTTGATAGGAAGGGGAAAATTCTTCTCATGGGGTCCTACCATTGAGGTACACATCAATGTTGAGGGTTACATAAATGCGCCAGGATGTTCTGATTGATATGCAGCATCCACAAAAAAATGTCAGAATCATTGATTGGCTCAAGGATCGGCACATCACATTTTCAAATCCAGTTACTCACTAATGAAAAGGAAAACCAGCAGAGACACGGCCGTGCCACAGTAAATTCTGACCAGGAGTTTTACATTAGCATCGCAAAATTGGCTTTGCACTGCTCAAGGATATGGGAGGGATTGCTGTTTGGGTTAGTGCTGTTGAACCATCTTCGATGAGTCATCCAGACACACATAGGGCTCTGACTCAGCAAGCTCATGTTCAGATTCCTCTGCTCACGTTCAGTGCGTGCAAGCATTGTGACCATGGTGTGAAAAGAGGCAGCAGCTCACAGGTGTTATGACCCCCATTTGTTACAACAAATCAGACAGCAAAGGATGACAGACAAAATTTTAAAACTTAAACAGATTTAATTAAACAAAGCACTAACAATGATTGAAAAGGAGATAGTTACAGTCCCTTGAGATGGGGTTGCTTTGTTGCGATGTCTTGGGACAGGAAAATGCTCCAACACAGGGAAAAATCCACAAAAAGAGCTTCACAGGTCTTGAAAAGAGTGACAGGTCTGGTCAAATGTATCCTTCCACTATTTCTCCTTGCAATTTCTCCTACTACTCTTCACTCTCCCAATTTCTCCTTACATACTCTTTTCCAGCCCCCTCCCACCTTCCAGACTTTTTTCAATTCTCTGGGACTTCCCCCTCTGAGGCATGCCCAGGACATGCCCAAAAAACCTAGCTCCAAACTGGGCTAAACAAAAAAAAGAATGTCAATACTGCCATCTAGTGGCTTCCTCCCCCCCCCACCCCGCATTACACAGGAAAGTTTTGGAGAAATGCTAATAGTCGGCACTCTCCCGAGCTGGCAGCATGGATCACGTATGAGCTAGTAAATTGTTTCCAATTGGACCATTACAGGAGAATTCCGGTGTGAAATTGACTTGGGGTGTTTTGAAACAAGATAACGAGTACAAACTTTTGTCGAATACCCCACCTCCGTTGGCATGCAACATTTCGAAATGCATGGCTTTGTAGCCGAAGCTCCCAACAGGCTTACAATGGTAGTGAATTGGGCATACCATTGCCATGCAAAGAAATCGCTATTTTTTCATCATTAACAAGGCTCAACGTAGCTCCACACTTCATTGATAGGATTCCGAGGGCCCTGACATTTCAAACAAGGCACTGAGAACTTTGAAAATGCACAGGTAGTTTATGAAAAGAGTGTTAATGCAAACAGTACCTTGAGGTAGTCTCCAGTTGCCTCCACCTTGAAAGTCACGATAAGTCGATTGACGAGCACGAATAAATAGATTTCCTTCCTATTCGTTCGTGCTCCTCAATCGACATATTGTGACTTTCAAAATGGAGGCGACCGGAACTACCTCAAGGGACTGTTTGCATAAATTGTCTTTTTTTAATAAACTACCTGTGCATTTTCAAAGTTCTCAGTGCCTCGTTTTAAATGTCAGGGCCCTCGGAATTCTACCAATGAAGTGTGGAGCTACTTTGAGCCTTGTTAATGATGAAAAAATAGCAATTTCTTTGCATGGCAATGATATGCCCAATTCACTACCATTGTAAGCCTGTTGGGAGCTTCGGCTAAAAAGCCATGCATTTCGAAATGCGTGCGCAGGGAGGTGGGGTATTCAACAAAAGTTAGTACTCGTTATCATGTTTCAATACACCCCAAGTCAATTTCACACTGGAATTCTCCTTTCAGATTCCTGAGAAATTGAAGATGCAAAATAAAAAAAAAACAATATAAACCCCCAGAGAAAGCAGCCATCCTAATCTGGGGTTTGAAATGCTCACTGAAGCGATCAAAACATGACTGAACTCAAAGACACACCAAAATGGTAGACAAAACCACAAAAAAAGCAAACAAGGAATTAAGGATTTGCATCAGTTTAATTGAGCGAACTGAGTTCAGCTGATGGCATTCCTTTTTTTCCAAGGTCTGCAGTCTTCAGGTTTATAATACGGAATACTTCAGATTTAAAAAAAAAAGATCAGAGGTTATAAGAATAGGAAAGAGGCAGACCACTTCCAGCAAAAACATTTCTGAAAAACATGTTAACGCTGCCACTCCAATGGCCAAACAACAACAAAATGGGTTGGTTAGTAAAGGCTCCTCAAATTATTTTACACAAAATAGGACAGTTAAAAGGCCTTCACAACAGGTACAAAACAGTCAGCTGCACTTTACTTAATGAAAATGACCCTAAATAAACATTTAATGTCAAGTAACAACTGTGTAAGCCGTATTAACCACACACTGTACAATCTTTGTGTTTCCTTCAATTATTTGATTGCTTGTTTGCCAGTTCAAGAGGAAGCTTTTTCTTTGAAACAGCCCATCCATCCATCGCCACATCAGTGTTGCAGATGCTGATATTTGGCTGGTTCTGTTCAATGAAACTGCCAGCTGAGTGCCAGTTTGAGGTCTACTTCGCAAACCAAAGACCGATGAAATCGTCTTCTTGCGCAGCTGTGCATCTGGCCCTTCAGTGTCCTGATTAAACCCCATTTGCTTGTTCAGGGCAGTGGTGCACATCTTCGTGGTCACTCTACAGTTCTTGGAAGTTGTACCCTTGGAACAGCTGTTATCTTTGAAAACAAATGAGTGACGAGTTACTCGGGCTGATTTTTCAAAGGCCAATATTAAACTAAAAATTCACCGGAAAATACTAGAAACTAAAGCAAATAAAGACATTCTCTGCCTTTTGCAGCACTTGAGTGGTTTTTACAGCACAAAGTTCATAAATTGTTACATAAGGATGTGGTGACTCTTAAAAATTGAGAAAATTCATTTAAAAAAAAAAGTTATTTCCAACTATAATGAAAATTTGTAACAATGCAGTGGGTGTATTTGCCAGTCAATAAATGCTACCTCGAACAGAAGGAGGAAAACTTATGGTGTGCGTGTGTGTACGTGCATGAGCACGTCTGTTCAGCCCCTCAGATGCAATGTCACGATCATTAGGGCAGGATCACTGCACTGAGGAGAGAGATGAGAGCAGAGGGTGGACAGACTGAGGAAGATGAAGGTGGGAGATGAAGAGGAAGAGGCGAAAGACGAGGAAGAGGAGGAGGATGACATAAAAGTCTCCAGAGCAGCAGTGACCTGCATCCTTCCAAGCGCGATACTCATCATCACAGGGGGTCAACAAGGTAGGAAAAAACTGCAATAAAACTAAAGCTGCATGATACACTGCAAGTACACAGGTACACTGGCACATCTTGGTCCTGGTTTTTCCACTGTTCAGGCCAGGCTACTTCACATTTTCACAACCCATTCACCCAAACAGAGCTGTGCCAACAGATATCATTTCTCTCAACACGGTTCAGGTCATGTCTCTATACAACATGGCGGCCTCAGGGAAATGGCATGATTTGTATAGCTGACACTGAGACTGCGCATGTGTCACCACAATGACTTCAGACTTCAAATGTGCAATACTTCCGAGGCAAACAACACGTCATGTACAATAAAAGAAATTCCCTTTGTGATTCAGCGACAATTGCATGTATATATTTTTTTTAACTATTCATAATGAGTTAATGAATGTCCAGTAGCTGATAAAGGCCTCTCAGTGCAAAGCCCAGACAGAAATTGCACATCGATGGCGAGTGATTAACAGGAGTTATAAATTATGCGTTCACATCATTCCACAACGAATCAAATGGAGTCCTACACTACAGACCTCCGATTACTTGGTCACATTGTACGAGTTGAGAAGGTGAGGTTAAATGCTACCACATGCTAACTGTGTGCATTGGCGTTCACACTGTTAAGCAGCTTGCATGTTAGTATGCTGGCACAGTGATATGCAGTCTCAGGAGACCCCCGCCCAGCTCACAAACCTCCACTGAGGTAATCTTCAGCCCTCTCCCCAGGCGATGATGTTGTGCTTGCAGTTCAGCCGCATATTCTGCCCCGTCTCACCTCCCATGCTGTGGAGCAGATGGAAGGAGTGTTTGATTAGTTAAACAACCAAAACAAGGACTGAGAAAAAACAAGATGCATTCACCTAGTCGAAAACCAAATGAAATAATCCACACTTGTATCATATCTGAAGAGCTATAAGCTGCCAAATTCCAGAGCTTGAAGGAGCTACAGTGGTGTGCAGTGATGATCATACACGGAAGAAAATGAAGATAAATCAGAAACCAAGTACTGCCCAAGTATTTATTTCATGTAATATTGGATCATGTAGATGAAAATAACAGATAACATACACACACACCTTTTCGAGAGCAAAGATTAGTATCTATCATGGCCACGCTTTGGTTTGATTTCAGCATTTAAACTTTCAAGCATAATTTTCATTCTTTTTTAATTTCTTCACTTGCTAAACCATTCCAAATGGTTTGAAGTTCACTCAACAGAGATTCTTTTGTTGTTGCCACAGCTTTTCTCCCCAAAGATTTTCTCAAATCGGATCAAGGTTTGAATTTTGAGCAGCCCAAGTTATAACTTATGTCACCAGATGTTTCCCTCTGACCGAGATAATACTTGCACAACTTCAAAGCGTGTTTAAGGTCATTATCTCGTTGAAAATAAAATCCCCAACCAACCAGCCTCTTTCCACATGGCAGTACGTGCCTCACAAAGATGCTGTGATATTTCTTTCGATCCATGATTCCGTTGAATCAGGGATCACCGGCTCCTTTCCTGCAAACCAAACCCAAAACCATTATATTACCACCTCCATGTTTTACTGGAGGGGTTAAACAGTCATTTTTGAAATCTTCTCCAACTCTATGCTACATTAGTTCCGTGTTTGGGTGAGAAAATTTCAAATTTTGACTAATCTTCCAAAGGACTTGTTTCAGGCCTTGCCTTTTGAAATTTGCAGGAGCTCGATTGGTGACTCACTGACACTGTGCTGAGAGAGCCAATTGTTCCCCTGCTTCACGGGGACCACGGCTCCCTGTGATGACCTGAGGAGCGCCTTCAACCAATCCGTGAAATCAGTCTATTATAGACTCGGGATTTTAGTGAAGATATAACAACAAGCCACTGATCTGACTCTTGATTTGAATAAATGAAGCTATTTGATTGCATTTTACTGTGCAAGCATGAAAACAAACATTTCAACAGAGAGATTGAGGAATTTCTCCAGCACCTGCCATGGAGCAGCACTCCCAACTGAAGTGAACTTAACTAGTAACTCGCCTCTACTTCTGGACTAGCACTAGTAAAAGAATCTGAGATTAAAAGAAAAAAAGAAAATAAACTCGCAATGATCGCCAGCTTTGTCTGATGCACAGGTTACGATACAGCGCCACTATATCGTGGTGGCATAGAGCCGAAATTGCAGTTACAAACGAGAGTTTCAATGCTTGTTCTTCTCCGCCAAGGAGGCGTATGTTTTTTCCGGCATTGGGTGGTTGGTTTGTCTGTGTCTGCTTGCTACCAGGATATCTCAAAAAATGGCTATATATCTAGGCCAAAGTACAGCAGAGATATAGGCCAAAGTCCAAATCCAGCTTTGCAAGCCGAGATTTGAAGTTTTTCCAATGGGCTGGATTTCCAATCGGCGTGCTTTTGAGTTTTGCAGCCACCAGGCAGTGGAATGCGACAACACCCTACAGCAGCCAACGAAAATAACTAATGCAGAGTGGTGGAGGTGCTGCGCTCTCAGCGCTATAGTTAGGAAATAACGTTTCCCTAAAAACAAAGTACTCAATTTTTTTTTCCTGGAGGCGGAGGAGGCTGCCTCGCAATTCTCTTTACAGGAAAACTCGTTTGCTTATGAACTCCGTATCCCCAGCAAACTTTCTAATTCCTGATTGTGTGCGGCCTTTTAGATGGGTATCCCTCTCTATCATTTTTATATGCTTTGCATATGTTTTGCCCGTGTATTGGAAATGTTAGGGGCGCGATCGTTTGTGCCTCTATCAGAATCAGATCTTTTATTTGTCATAATGCAAGGCACAACGAAATTATGAACAGCTTTTGGCTTGACAATTCCTAATGTGGAATTTACGGGCATGACGGGGCGCAAGCGCAACTGAGCCCGTCAAATGGCAAGGCCTGTTGTTCCAAGTCCATTGGTATCCAATCCTTGAATTTCTTGGCAAACAAGTCTTTTTCATGAAGCCAGCTCTTGGCAGCAACAAGACCAACCAGATTATTTTCACAAAAGCGTCTTGAACTAGATCTTGATACTTTCATCTCCTCACTTCTGGCAGAATAAATATTATCACGTAGTTGTCAAGCTGTCTTTTTTTTTTTTTAAACTTGTCATACACAGATGACGAACATGAGGCACTTAGCTTCAGTTTTGTACCTCTATTGCAAGTAGTTTTCAGCGAAGGAGTCGTTTTAAAACACTTGATGGTGTTTCTTACAATGCCATGGCAGCATTTATCTTCAGCATCATGTGAGGCCACAATGTGGCAAAGAACATTCTCGGAGCTCCTACTGTCATGCCGTTGTCTTTAACACTGTGGCATTTCTCAAAGTTCATGTCACCATATGTACCTGAACAACTAACCATCAGAGGTAATTGTTCAGAATAATTTTGCCTCAAATCAGTTTAAAATCTTTTAGCATCAATAATCATGGAACGAACCTTCAAACATGCGTTAAGGCAATGCAAGAGTCAAAAAAATAAATAAATATGCGACACCTTTCAATAGTAATTAAAAGCCGTCTAAAAACGAGACTCTGATGCAGGGTGTACTTTTCCTTCCAACGCAAGCCGGGCACGTTCTGATTTATCCTAACGGAGTTGCAGTACAGCTTCTCTTCTGGGCCACATTTCAGCCAATCATATTGTCTTTCAATTCCAGTTAGGTGCAATCAGATTGAACGTAACTGGAATCCCCCCACCAACATGGTAACTTTGGTTATGAAAGAAATCCGACACGCCGGGCAATCGCATAGCGGCAGACCGAACTTTAATTCTCATTCCAAAAGAGTTCCAAAACACTGTAGCAACTTCAGCACAAGGCCTAAACTCACCATGTTGCTTTTATCTCCAGCAAAGAGAAAACACGAGCATTAACGGCAAGCTGACGGCGAAAGGGAGGTGCTGTAGCTGGGTTCCTTCGATGCCTCCCAACCGGGAACTCGGGCTGCCGTAAGCCAGTTTAGACAATATCCTACTTAAACTGGTTTCGGAAAACTGTAGAAAAATATTTTGAGGATGTTGACAACCATCTTACCCCGCCCAACCGGAGCACATTTAGGATAAAATCTGACGCGAGAAATAGGCATTGCAGTTGCCGACTGTCAACTATTTGATCAAAAATTCCAAGATTCACCTTTCTAACCGGGATTCCGAGTGAGCAGCGCACGCAGTATGACGAAATTTTCTAAAAATCGCTCAAAAATACTTCGAACGAACGTTTGTGAAACCATTTTGTCGAAACTGACTATATCAAGGCTTTCAACATCAGACCTTCAACGATTTAACCGAAATATTCCTTCTAACACTTTACCCAAAAAAGAAATAAAGTGAAGTTCTTCTGGCGACAAGATTACTCGGGCACGCCATTAGTGGAATAGCTCTTCTTCTTTGGACTTAGTCGCAGTTAAGCCTAAGTTCAAAGTGCATAGACCGCCACCGACTGTGCTGGAGTGTGAACCGGTCACGGTCTGCTTACATATCCAGTCCTGTTGGCGAACTACCGCCACCGGCTTCATTTAGAGTATTTACAAATTTTCTCTTCATAGAGAATAGATTGGAAAAATCCCTCACATTTTCCTAATTTTCTACTTCTTCCCCATCATTTGACTCCCTCCAAAGCCCTTTGCCAATGTTCCCTGAATTTCTTCACCTTTCACATCTGGAAAATCCAAGAATTTCCTTAAGCAGCATCCACCACCATTCTGATCCTGTTTTCGCGTCCACTTCACTTGTGCAGTTAATCGCCATTGCAATAAATGCCAATAAAGTCCTATTGCCATTAATTATGTCTTTATCCCCTCTCCCTTTTTCTTGTTCTACTCTTCAAGCTTTATTAAGTTCTGCCTTTGCAATTCCTCTTTTCTACCATCTTTTATTGTTGCCACTACAAATTAAATTTTACCTCGCTTGTTCCACCTCAATCTCCACCTTTTTTCTCTCACAATGACTTGACCCCATTTCATGATTACCCCCACAGTAAAAACTCTTTGGTTATATCACACGCATCCTCATCACATCCATCTTTCTCACACCTCCTGCACCTGTGCGCCCAATTTGAAACAGATCTGGAAGAGTGCTTTGGAACACTGGGCATATCCAATGCAGTTTTTATACTTTTGCTCAACTCTACTCGCTTAGAAGTGGTAATAGTACTTTCTCTGCCCAATTGTCCACTGCAAAAAGGACATGCTCACTGACAGCAGGGTTTTAGGCTGAGCAGCATGAAATGACTTCTGGATCAGCTGCTAAACAGAGGAAAGTCTGCACCTCTAACTCACCATGGGACAATTTTTCTGGCTGCCATTTTTTTCCTCAAGTTGATCTGCATGTCATCGGGGCAAACTACAGCAAAATAACTGTCGAACTAGGAAACTACTATTAAAATAGTTTTGAGTATTGTAGCTGATTTTGTTAGTTTATGGACAATTTTTGTGAACGCAAAAGTACTGCAGCCTTACAGGTTAATTGGGATTAACAAGAGTCATCAGAAGATGACATATCCCCCCCAGCACCTGATTACCTGTGAAAGTCAAATCAATCCTACACCTACAAGAAATTCAAAAAAGAATGCTGAGGTGATTTCCCTCTGGAATTATCTGGAAGTATGTACTGGCAATATCTACCAAAGACTATGAACCACATGTTGACAAGGGCAATAATAAAACAAGAGTCATTGATGAGCAGTGTTTTAGTTCAGCTCCGGAAACAAACCCAGCCGTGTGAGTCCAAATCAATCTTTCCTCCATGGAAAGGAAAAGAAAAATACTTTCAGAAATTTGAAAATATGAAAAAGGCACTACTTCAGTACTTGGCTAATGCACATACAAAGTTTCAGAAAGATATAATGAACGGTTTTTGAGTTCTGCTCTGGAAACGAACCCATCTCTGTACTGAGTCCAAATATAACTTGTTTCCATGGAAACAGAAAAAAATTTTTTTTCAGAAATTTGAAAATATCAAAAAGGTACCACTTCAGTATGTGGGTAATTCACATGCAAAGTTTCTGTAAGATATATTGAACGGTTTTTGAGTTCTGCTCCAGAAAAGAACTAGGCCTGATGTGCACCAAGTCCAGATTATTTTCGATAGAAATGGCAAAAATAGTAATCCTGAAGTTTCCAAAGTAGCAAAAGGCATATCTAAGCTATACACAGAATACATGTACCAAGTTTGGTGCTGATATCTTGCATAGTTTCCAAGTTCTGCTCCGGAAACAAAATGTTTACGGACGGACGGACAGACAGACGGATGAGGCGATGCCTATATCCCGCCCACATTTTATGCCGGGGGGATAAAAAGGAAGGCCGAGTTCGGAGATAGGGGTATTCTGAGTATGCACTTGCTGACTGCGTTACAATGAGGACTGACATACTTTGTAAGCTTGCATTGATGTCCACTCACTGCAGAGGGTTTTGAAACACATTAACTGGTTTGGTATGGCACTTAATGCGGCGGGCCCTCCACGCGAATGCGCAAACGGAGGGGGGAATGGATGGGGCAAAGGGATAGGGGCTGGTTTCAAAAAGGGCCCATAGAATGAAATAACCCCCCTCCGTTCTTCCCCGTTACCATTCACTGCTGCTCCTCGCCCAGCATGTTTGTAATGATACTTGTAGTAGGTGCACATCAGCCAACACCTTAAATAACACTTTTCCTCATTAAGCTGAAAGAGTGGCAGCATGTATGGTACTGCGTCAGTCTCTCCATATTTCTCCTTCTACTCATCTGTGTGTTTTTCAGTTAGGGACATGCTTCTCCATAACCCACGATGGCCCAATCACAACCTAGTCAACTAAAACACACCACTCTTGCACAAGTTGGTTTTACACTCTGGCTTAATCTTGATCTTAGTTACAGACTTCAAATGATCTGAAAACAATTTTATGTCCTTTTATTACATTTTAGGGGTTTAAACAAAGAACATGAGGGTACAGCTAAGCCACTGCACTAGCGTAAGAATGTGCAGTCAAAACTAAAGGGGTCATATTACACACATTTCCCAGTAAAATATTTTCACTTTCATGGTTTATAAATAAACATGGTTTATTTATAAACATTTATTTATGGTCAAAATGCACCCAGTTACCGCTGCACAGGCTGTATGTGCAACACCTCAGGCAGACTCCGCCTGAAACAGGCAGCGTTTGCTCCTGTTTCCATGAGGCTCCCTCCTGAGAAGCTGCTGTCACATGTCAACAGAGGTTACGGAAGCACAGCTCACTCAGATGGCACAAATAAAAGGTAGGGGCAGTGGTTTGGAGAAATAATGGTAAAAATGAATTTTATACTGATTCTTCACATCTTTTCTATTTATTTTTTTTATTTCTTCCTTCAACAGTTGATGCATAGGGAATTTACCTTTGCGCTGAAAACAGCATCTTCTCAACATGGTGACATGCACCATACAAACTCTTCCCTGCCTCTACTCCACTTTGATTTTATTGAAGGCACACCAAACTAGCTGCAAAGAGGACTAAAAGCAAATTTCTTACATCAAGATGTAGACAAGTTATGCAAGTCTGGATAGCATTTGTAAGAATCATTTTATATTTGTAAGAATGCATCTTATATTTGAAAATGCATTTCAGACCGTTCAGGAGCAGCAATTTCTGTTGGAGAGAATAACTCCTTTTGGTGTGGACTTTGGGCTTTGTAACTAAGCAGACATTTTGCACACACAAACAGCAATGTTACCCACTAAAGGAAAGAGAGACACCCAACAAGCATAATATGACCCCTTTAAGAGCTAACAACACTACCAAATACAGTTGATTTCACATTAGTCTCTGGAGTGCAATGGTCGATCTCACCTCTTCATTTTAAATTCTCAAAATGTGCAGTGACCTCTTTAAAATGTTATTTACATTCCATTAGTCACAAAAAACCTTGACCTCAAGATCACTAACCTGGTACATATGCAGAATGACATCGTCATCAAACTAAGATGAATGTGTACCTACAAAACGGTCACTGGCACAATGGCAGGACACTTTCATTGTTTTTATGGGGAGAATCTTAGTGGCTTCTCCGCTGATCATATTAACTAGGCAATATGACCACTTTATTGAACGTCATCAATGCGCAAATGTCTTTAAGAGGTGTAGCACGAGGGAGTGACATTTATTTTTCTGAATGTAACTTGTTCCAATGAAACGTCTATCAATTTAGAGTTAAAGACCAATACTTCTTAATAAATCTTCCCTTGCTCCCGAAATATTTTCCCTAGGCTTTGGCAGTCCCCGCTTGTGATGACTGCTGACTGTGCAGCTGCTGGATCTTCATGTTCATGACCTCAATTACAGCTGGAAAATAAGAAACAAAATAAAATTTAAGTGCAAGTTTCACAGTCAACACTGTCACTCATCAATTCATATTTATGCCTTTTTTAACTCAAATGTTCGTCGGCCAGCCGAGTAATTACAACTGTGTAAATACGGTCAGTTGTCAGTCATGAGAAACCATTTTTGACCAGTATATCCTCCAACTGTCACAAATATACAGTACTGTGCAAATGTCTCAGACACCCTGTACTTTTTAAAAAAATATAAATATGGCTTTAGATGTTTTCGGTTTACCACATAGGTGTTGCAGAAAATAAAAGGTAAATCTGAAATTCCAAATGCCAATTTAAAAAATAGTTTTGAAAATAAAGGATCATCTTTTATTAAAAACAGATGTTAAAAATAATATAGTCCTCACAGAGCCCTGATATCACCATCATCATGGCTGTCTGCCATTACTCGGAGGGATAGATGTGAGACAGTTAGTCTGCAGAAGAACTATGGCAAGTTTCCTATCGGCTAAGAAAAAGTAACTAGAGGCTCTTGAGAGCCTGAGTCGCTCACCTGGATCTGCATGAAAATTAACCAATCCTTAAAACTACAGAACCAATCTACTGCAGCATACAAGTAACAAGGTACTGGATCTTAATGAAATACCAAAAAGCATAATTTCGATTCCGACCTCATCCCATAATTTCGCAAATTCGATTGTTAAATGGAAAAGATATAAATAAATCCACTTGATTCAAACAGATTCAGGGGCCCACACAATAAGCCCAACGGGCCCACGTGAAAAAGAAAGAAGAACCAGAAGAGGTTCCAGGGGCAGGAGGTCGACGTTGGTAAAATCATCTCACTTTAACCTTTGTAGCGGACTTTTAGTTCCTGATATCCCCAAGGAAAATGTCGTTTTTAACTTGTCCGATAAACAGCTTAATGTTAACCATGTTGATGTACTTCAAAAAGGTTTGTCATTTTTACCTGTACCTACTATTGATCCTTTTCAGGTAACAATAGAGCTAGTCAAGTTTTTACGCAAAATAAAATTGGAAAGTTTTTTCAGTTCCAGAATGGATAATCCTGAGATTGTATTTAATAAATTTAAACCAAAAAGTCACTTTGTTCTGGTTGTAAATAATCCTTCTGTGACTTCTTTTTGCAGACTAGTTGAAGAAGGCATTGACAAAGAACTAATGGTACAAGCTACTAACCCACATATCCTGAGACCTAATCTGAGTAAAATGCAAAGACTGGCTCTTGATGATTTGACACGATGATGACGACATTGGTAATCAAAAAGCAGACAAAGGTGGGGGTATAGTAATACAGAATGTCACCGATTATACTAGAAAGGTTAACTTAATGTTGGGTGATCAGTTATTCTACAAAAAACTTTTTTCAATCCAACTGAAAATTTTAGCATTAAATTGAAAAAACTATCAGTAGGCCTCAAGAACAAATGGCTTACACAGCAAGAAAACAAATATCTTGAAAACAAAACCCCAATCATTCTGGTATTGTTTGCTCTCCCTAGAATTAATAAGTCTACTGAGGATCCTCCTACTGACCTATAGTATCAGGAATTGGCTCATTGTCAGAGAATGTCTCAAGATATATGGATTATTATATTCATCCTATTGCAGTAAAATTACCATCTTATTTGAGAGATACCACAGATTTTCTGAATAAATGGTGTACTTTACCTCCTATTGATGCAAAGGATTGGTTGGTAACCTTGGATGTTTCAGCATTGTATACATCTATTGCACATGACGATGGTTTAAAAGCACTCAAATTTTATTCAAACCACCCCTCCAATGTTAGTGACAACGGACCTCCCACAAATTTCATCCTGGATTTAACTAAATTTGTTCTTACCAAGAATTACTTTCTGTTTGAAAATGTATTCTATTTACAATGTCATGGTACTGCTATGGGAACCTCATTGGCGCCCAATTATGTCAATCTTTTCATGGGAAAGTTCGAACATGATTATCAATAATAATAATTATCCTTTTTTCAATAGCATTAAATATTGGGCTTGTTATATTGATGACTGTTTTCTCATTTGGAGGGAAACAGACTTTTTAATTGAATTTGCAGAGTTTCTAAATAACAGAATTCCTTCGATTTCGTTCACTATGGAGAAAAGCCAGTCTTACATACATTTCCTGATGTCTTGGTTTCTAAAAAAGATAAATTGATTACTACAGTCTTCAGAAAAAACCACTGGGGGAAAAAAAAAAAAAAACTTTGCTGGCTGCTGACAGTTAACGTCCTTTACCTCTTAAAAAAGGTTAACCATTGAGTCAATTACACTGACTATGTTGCATTTGTTACTCTGGGGAGGAATTCGAAAGGCAATCTGAGATTCTGTTATCAAGGTTTCGTTCTCGTGGGTATCTGGAAGATTGGCTCTCTGGTGCCTACAATAAAGTAAAAGAATTAAATCGGGATCAATTACTCAGGAATACTAAAAAGGCCAAAAAGCCTATGTCAGTTAATTATGTTTTAACGTACGATACAACTAGCAGTAATATCAAGTCCATAGTTCATAAATATTGGTATAGTTTATCCTCTGATTCTACTCTAAATTCTGCCTTTCAAAATCCTCCACTTTTTACTTGAGAAAAGATCTCATAACCTCATAACCTAACATGTTAGTCAGATCTGACGTCATTTGAAAAAAAAAAAAAAAAAACCCCAGTCCTTTATTACAGGTTGCCACCCATGTAGAAGTTTCCCATCTTGTACGACTCTCATAAAATGTAAATTTTTCAACTGTGTTAAGACTGGGAAAAAATGAGAAATTAAATCATGTATTACTTGTGCCACTAGTAATGTCATTTACGTTTGGTCCAGGAGAACTAAAAAAAGCCAATCATCTTATAAAACTGCTGCACAACAGAACAGTATCCCAAATTTGTAGGCAAAGTGTGGTAACCCCGAATATTGGCTTGATTTTGTTCTTAACAGTTTACAGCTCTGTGTAGCACATCTCTTAGTTATTAGGAACTCTTAATTTCATAATTTACAAGCATATTTTCCCTATGAAATAATTTGAAATGTGCCAAAGACTTTTGCTATAGATCAAATTTGACAGAACTTGAGTTTGAGTTTCAAGTTCACATGAACTCCTGGGTTTTTGCTTTTTTCCCCAAATTACATGACGAAAAATTATACTAAAAGCACCAGACACAGAACTCATCATTGTGGTACAACTCTGCAGAATTAAGGATTGTAAACAAACACTCCTCAGACTGTTCTTATGGCAAACATTCCAACTTCTTGCCAAACATACAGTTTGCTCCCATTTAAAAAAAAGCTTCATTTAACCATGTTAGACTATGTGAACATTAATCGCAATGGCCCTCATTTATCAAACTTGCGTAGGATCTGGTGTACATTCTGGTGTAAATATCAGCATTCGCCAGGTGTCACGTGTGATTTACTAAAAGTGTGTACGTCGCTGATTTCGGTGTAGAACTGGTGTGGTGTTGATAAATCTGGTGGCAGAAACCATCATTATTTACATGACACGCCCCTATAAATTCATGCTCCGGGAGGCATAGTCCTGCCCACTTTACCACATGGACTCTCAAAAGACGGCAAGGAAGAAAGAATTCACTGAGGAGGAAATATCGTCAACATGCTGATAAAACCTCTTATCTACAATTTGATAAGATTCATAAGAAACATAAACTCGTATGTCCACGAGAATAACAGAAACACTGCAAAATGAAAAATTTCATTAATTGGATACATTCTTGGAGGGAAAAAAAAAAAAGTCATCCTACCCGAACACAGCTCAACTGCATTCTTACATGAAAAATTAAACTTTTTTTTGCTCTCCTTTAAGTTAATCATTAAGAAGATACAAGGTTTTATCAGCAGGGCAACGATAGATGGAGAAAAAAATAATTTTATTTGAAAAGTCTTAAGAGTTGCATAAAGGGAGCTCAGAGGGCTGCAGTTTGGAAAACTATTGCTGCTGCAGTAAACACCGTTGGGGCAGAAAAACAGAGTGCAGCAGAGGTTTGATTTAATTCCTTAATAAATCGAAGTGACTATTCGCTCTTAATTTTTCTGCTTGGACACACTTAAATGACCAAAATTCTTGTTAGACGCACTTATTGTGGCCAAGATGCACATTTCTTCATTGCACACACTTATTTTAAGAGTGTCCAAAGCTAAAAATTTTTTCTTGACCAAACTTACTAAGCAGCACTGGAATGATCATCAACTGGTACACTTACAAGTGTGGTCATTAGCCACACGTATAAATGCGAACAACATCGACCTTAATAAATTCAATTTATAGATCCACGATATTTCATGTTATATTGCCTACATAATTGACAATCCAAATGCTTTACATGTAGGTTAAAAAAAGTGGTCCGATTTTAAGATCGCTTCCAAAAAACAGGTTGCTGCGCTCAAGCACAGCAGCGCACAGACCGGTACGGGCTAACCAGACAGCTGTCACCGTTCCAGGAGCGCATGGCAGCACTGATAGGCTCCCCCTCCATCGTGGGAACGCGAGGCGGTGGGGACATGGATGAGTCCCCACCTCCCCGATCGGAGCACCATGAGGGTAATTGTTAAAATACAGTCTTCAGAGATCACTCTTCATTGCACTTTTAACAGCGTTACTCCATGACATGTTATTGGCGCCACACAAAACGACCGGCCACTCGTCACTTTCCCGGAGGAGATCTCTGTGCCGAAAGATCCTCTCACTTCGGACAGAAGCTTATTCCTCTAAAAATGGAAGATCTGCCATTATCAAAATGTGATCACAGTCGAAGTATCCGTAGGTACCTATACACTGAGCAACAAAAGAAACGCAAGCTAGGTAGTTAATGTACTCTGATGGTTACTCAGACAAAGTGACCGCAAAATAAAGAAACTTTTGATGAAACCAGTGTAAACGTGCACGCGCTAGTAATAGATCTGATTTTCTAAAATAATTACACACAAACTTATTTTCCAGTCTGCCTTTAATTAGGCTAACTTGCATATCATTTGTTGTTCAGTATATATCTGACTGGATGAGCATCTGACATATTGCGCTTCATCAAATTGATTGTAATTGTCAGTCGTCTGGCCTGACAAGCAGGTTGTCTCAAAATATAAATGTAATTTTTCAACACAGGTGTGTAATTTATCTATTTATTCATTCATTAAATAGATAAATTGACTAAATTAATAAGACTATTCATTCATTTTACTAATAAGAGCAACAACAGCATGACGTCTGCATCACTGCATATGGTTTAGTACTCATTTTGACAGCTGCACTCGTGGACAGCAGGTTGTTCACTGGTTTCAAATCTGCGTACACCTGGCCAGACCTGGCATGAGATTTTTGCGGACCGTTCGCTCGCGTTCAGATTGATAAATGCCGATCCTTGCGGCAGTTTTGGCATACACCCATTTTTTTGGTGTACGCATGTTTGATAAACGAGGGCCAGTGTAACTATCACCCAGCAACCAACCCCTAATCGAAGGCTTAGCCCAGGAAGGGAAAAAAGAAAAGAAACATAAGTGAATTTATGCTTTTTACGCATTTTAAAAATATGCAATATGCACCAATAATCGATAATCCGAACCTGAGGGTAAAAAAACCTATAAACATAATCAAGAAACACTCAAAAAAAAAACAAAAAAAAAACTGTTGGTCGCTTCTCAAACGTGTTTCTCTAAGCAATTGTCACAGACAGAAAAATTATTAACAGAAGGAGTCAAGAAATCATTCTCACCTTGCTTCATGGCGTGTTTCTCTTGCAGGGCCGGTTGAATCTTCTCAATCTGCTTTGTGAGGAAATCGATTTTGCGCTTGAAGAATTCTTTGGTTTCATCCACACTCTGGGGCAAAAAAAGAAACATCTTGAGATAGGCACCACAGTAAGCCGCAGTGGTGCCAATGGCTTGGTTGGCTCAGTCAGGAAGATGCCCTCTTCATCCACTGTACTACATGCTCCATGTAAGCTAAGCAGAAGTGTATTAGTGGGGCAGATAGCTGAAAAATCGTTCAAATTGTCAAATAAGCACCAAATACTTATAGGCTGGTGAATTAAGAAAAAATGTTAGCCACGTGACAATTCAAAATGGAAGCCATTTTTCAACATGGCGGCCATTGGCACCATATTTTTGGAATTTTTGGGATATTTTTTAACTCGATCATCCAATTTTCTTGACCTCAACATCATTTCATATATTTCTGACACCTGGGAATCCGATTCTGGAAGCAGAATGCATCTGTGAATATTCTAAATCTATAAATTACCACCAACACATGTTTTTTCCGAACATTTTCTCTTGCAGCAGCGACATACAGAACAGATGAATAGACGATCATTTGCCTTGGTCCAACAGCTGATGTTTCATTAATTAACAGTAGGGAGTCCACAGAAGTTCAATTTCAGAAAAGGGTTCCTTATTTAGAACAGGTGCAGCTGCACATAGCTGTGCAACTCAAGCTAAACTTTTAGCACTTGCACCTTCCGCGACACTGCATCTGGCACTGACCTCCCGTGAGTTGTTGGCAACTCTGAGCAACTGGGGAAAGTGCAGACCAGATAATGTTCCAGTTGTCTCCTTCATGCTTCCAGCCCCATTCAGCAGGACTCTCCACATCGGGCTGGCATACCAAGGCCCGGCTCCATATGCATCCTGCCTGGTATGCTGCACACTTGATGTGCTGAACAAGGGCTGCACGTGTTGGAGGGATGGCCTCATAGGACCTCTGCTTCCTGGCAAAGAGTTCTAGCCGAGCATCTTCAACTGTTTCAGCTGAACTACAGCGGTCATACATCATCACGACAAACTTCTCCAACAGCTTTGTGTCATCATCTTCTACAGCTGTAGGGTTGCAGAACACTTCAGAAGCTTCAGGGCATAAATCCCATGTCTGCCAGGCTGACTTCTTCCCCTTTCCCCTGAATGATGAGATGATATAGAGCGAGTGGCCCTCCGGGGAGGCCTACGTGTGGTGGGGCTGTTGCCGCAGACGATCCCCTCCCATTGGGGACCCGGCATACAATAGATCTCCTCCTGTTAAGGATCCAGGATAGAATAGATCCTCCATCCCGTGTGGGCCCGGGAAAGGAATCGGTCCACTGTCTCCCAGGCATGTCATACAAAGCGACTAAGGGCTTTCTTATCATCATCATCATCATCATCCTCATCAGACTGCCGGAGTAGGAGCCTTGCCACAGTACTGGAGGGAGAGCTCAACATCTTCAACTGACGGCGCTCTACCAGTACTGTTGGTGTCCATATCCGTTGACTTCGTGCACGAGTATAGATGGAGTCAGACATACTCCGTCACATGAAGAGTCACTCCACATGCTACCCTCACATAGTTTAGCCTGCAAGCCAATGCAGTTCACCGGGGTGTGGCCATCGCTGTACACAAGCAACTTCTGAGAGCCAAAGGTGAGAGTTGGGTTAGTAGTCAAGACTAGTGCCAGGAGTCCATCCAGAGGATGTGACTGACTTCTGAAACAAAAGTGTTACCTCTACTACTACACCCCATGCATATTAAGCTACATTGCTCTATATTAATGCATATTTGCAAATAAAACATGCAAAACATGCTGTTAGGGTGCAAGTTATCCTGTTATAACATGCAAATTTAGATTCTATGAATAAAATTACATATATTTTGACGCCAAAGCCAAGCAAATTTCTCTACAGCTTCATGCTTCGTAAGAAAATGCGAGGTTGCATATCGGAAATGGCGGCCATCTTGAAAAATGGCTGCCATTTTCAAAATTCGTTTTTTTCGGCTAACGTTTTTTTTATGGATAAGCATCCTATGGTGGATATACAGGCCAACTTTGGTGCTTGTATGACAAAATGAACAATTCTTCTGATATTTGCAGTCATCTGCCCCACTGTATGGTGTGAAAAGAAGCTGACAGTAGAGGACCACAGATAAAATCTGCAAGCGGCTGTATATAGGCACGGACAGTTCAGCAGGTATTTAAAATTAACCCTTTTACCCCCAGGAGTGCCATATGGCGCTCTTGAGTGACTGGCATTTTTGCCCAATAGTGCCATATGGCACGCTTTTTGTTATGTGTAAACGATCAGGAATAAGAACAGACAGTCAGAAATTTGGTTAGAATGTCAACCAAGGCCAGGGTGAGAAACAGCAGTGAGAGCTGGGCACCAGTGGGGGTGAAATGGGTAACAACTCAGAGCTGGATATGGGCCATGTGATTTTCACCTCACCTTTTCCACATAGTACCCCGTCCCTATGTCCACCAGCACGTGCTCCACATCACTGAGTGTCCCTGGAACATACATCTTCAGGGAAATTAAGGGAAACTGGATTGAAAACTTTTGTAGCAATAATGACAAAATGGAGGCAAATGAGTTCTGCGTTTTCCCACATACAAAGGACTGCCAATCTAAAGCTTAGTGACAATGTCCTGTGCACCAAAACATAACGCAAATCCAAACAAGAGAAACATTCGGTTTTTGCGGTCATCACTTACATCCAGCCAACTTCCAAATGCAATTCTTTTGGTTATTAATCACTTGCCTTTTATGGTTAGATTAAGAGGTTGAATGTGACAGTCTGAAAAGCAGAACATTCTCTTTACAAATGACATTACACAGGATGTTCTTCACCAAGGACACTGGAACAATAAAGCCCATCTGCGAGCAGCAGAATTCATAAGGATACAGAGCTTGTGAGGGGGACCAGGAGCTCTTTCCCTGGGGGAAGTAATAAACAGAACATTACAATTTTAATCAGCAAAAGATGGGATTCCTATACTAAAAATCATTTGCAATATAAATTTTTGTTTTGTCATGGCTCTCACATAGGTACTACATAACGATGATGCCCAACAATACTTGCTTTACCAACTGCAGAAGGGTATCAAGCACTTGTTTAGCCAACACTAGATGGAGCTTGCTTTGGTGGCAGACACAAACAGTTTCTACCCCCAAAACATGACCCGGCAGGCTGTAAAACACTGACCGACCAATCAACGTATGTGGAAAAATTTACCTTACTTCGGTGAAGAATTTATCTTTCACCAAATTCCGCATGCGAATTAAGCAGCAAGCCTTGTCCCTGTACATGTTCCAGTCGCGCATTATAAAAATGGCTTAAGTTTTTTGCATTACATTTTAAGCCACTGGTAAATCATGCTTATGAACATTATAGATTAGTAACAACTCATTCATTCAATTATGGTTTTACAACACCCCTCCATCAGTACTCATTCTCAGCCTCAAGATATTCTTGACAAGTTCTTAATTTTTGAGCATTTGTCAGTCTCAAAGCTCTTACGAAAAAAATCCTTCTACAAAACCTTTGAGTTCAACTGTAACATTATTCATAATGTCACATTGATTGAAATGGCCCACCTGCATTTTCCTTGTTGAGAACTGCCAAACTGTCCTTTGCCTCCACGTATTTTGTCTGCGCTAGTTTCAGTTGACCAATTGAAGAAGTCAAGAACTCGATTTCCTGAAAAAGAACTTGATTAGGATAAATCTTCTTCAGATGTCACAATGGGAGGGCACCATTTCTGTAAAATACAGCTTGATAGGTCAACTAAGGGTCATGCCAGGCCAAATCACCAAGAGCTGAGCCACTAACCTCCTTGGATTTCGCTAAAAAAACATGCTAAAAATACCTTGGCGTTTTATTTCTCTATTTTTTTTTATTTGGCATCTCCAATCCCACCCGAATTTGGAATATCCAATTAGGCAACTATGTACAAGTACTTTGGTTTTTTCGCATATGCGGCCCCCTGTTGCCAAGTCAAGAGGGTACACAGCTCGTGGCTCTCCTCCGAAGCATGCGCCCGTTAGCCACTGCTTCTTATTCATTCACTGGTTGAGACTTGGCAAGCTCAGAACGAGGGCGGGGGGATACCCGAGCTCAGAATCTTCCTTATGAGTGCCTGTCTGGCTAACAGGAGGCGCCTTCCACAACCCTTCCCAGCAGACCCTTCCCAATTTGCATCACTGTAGCGCATTGGCCAATCGCATGCTACTTCTGAAAAGAGCTGGCGACCACATCTGGTTGGTACGAGGTGGGGATCGAACCCGCGCCGTGATGATCAATTCTGCTTCGCAACACAATGCTTTTCCGAGTGAGCACTTTGATGTTTTATGAAGGAATCAAAAGCTTTGGCCGGGCCTGAATTTCACGACAGATGCCCCACCTGTTTGCCTTGCTGCCCACCTATAAAAGCCCCAGTTCACGGCAGTAGAATGCCTTGCCCTTTCCCCACATTACCGTAAGCGCCCCTCGCCAAAACACCTACTCAAAATAAATGATGCAGCATTTCGCATTTTTATCAGTGGCGATACATCGGCCGTAACAAAGGGGAGCGAAAACATCGCCCTACAAAGCTTAATGACATAAACCTTTCACAGTTTACTTTTCTTGATCAGCAGTTGCTCATACGAATTGGTAGAAGGAGAGTCAAATTTATTTTCGTTTGCGAATGACAATGCAAATTATCAATAAGTCTTTATAAGCTAGTGCACCGCCTATCGGCGAATGTCGTATTGCTGCGCAATACTAGTCCCCTATCGGTGTATGCATATTATATTTCCTAAAAAGTAGGTCAAAGTGACCTGAATAGGGTACATGACACACCCTCTCCCCAAGATGCATCCACACACCAACTTTGATGTTCCTAGGTCATACGGTATTGTAGTTATGGAGCGGACACGAATGCGGACGGACGGACTGACGGACGGAGTGCAATCCTATAGTCCCCTCCATTTCCGGTAGGGGACTAATTAGTTTGCGAGGCTTCTTTCGCAAGAAGTCACAAGAATCCGTTTTCTACCATCTTAATATAGAAGTACGCCTAAAGAATGTGATGTTACGCAGCTTATTCCTTAATAAGCCTCACTAATCAATTTGCTAATCTAAGCCGTTTCATATGCTACTTGAGCGAGGAATTTATAAAAGACGTAGGTCTATGGTAATTTACATCGTAATTTATGTGTGAAAGAAAACCCCTCAATTTTGTGGTGCAATGTATAACAATGTTATCGAAAATAAATTTGACCGTCCTTCTACCAATTCGCATGAGCAACTGCTGATCGAGAAAAGTAAACTGTGACA